>CM042685.1:131527798-132854569 GCA_023614405.1 Avena insularis | reverse complement strand
CAGTAGGAGTAAGTAAACAACTCCAAGGTGTTACTAACAACTTGGAACCTGCACAACACAAACTCAAAACTTTGCCCCAACATACAGTGAGATTGTCAATCTCACCGGTTTGCTGAAAAAAAAGGATTAAATGTATAGTGTGGAAGATAGTAGTTGCTCGTAGAAAGTGAACCGTAACAGTAGATGATGTATCAATGATAAAGATTGGACCGGGATCCACAGTTCACTGGAGGTGTTCTCCTTAAGATAGATAACATGTTGGGTGAATAAATTACAGCAGGGAAATTGATAGATTGAGAAAGCATAACAATGCAAATACTAGACATCATGACTCCTATGATATTTGATTGGGCATTACAACAATATACATAGACCGTAATCCAACTGCATCTATTATTAATAATCCACCTTCAGGTTATCATCCGAACCCCTTCCAGTATTAAGTTGCAACCAACAGATAACTGCATTAAGCAATGTGTGTAAAGTAAACAATAAAATTGTTCCATGTACAAAACATTGTTTTTTCTCCCTAGTAGAAACAGCACATCTACAACCTTAGAGATTTATGCCACTTCCCTAGATTACTAGAGGCATGAACCTACTATCGAGCATAAATACTCTCTCTTGGAGTCACAAGCATCTACTTGGCCAAGATAGCTACTAGCAACGAAGAGCATGCAAGATCACAAATAACACATACATGATAGAATCAATAATCAATCTAACATAGTATCTCAATATCCATCGGATCCCCGCGAACACAACATGTATGATTACAAATAGATGATCTTGATCATGAACGAAGCTCACAATATCTAAACATGATAACACAAAGGTGGAGAAACAACAATATAGCTACTGTATGGACCCATAGTCCAAGGGTGAACTACTCACGCTTCATACCGGAGGCAGGCATGGTGATGAAGAAGGCCTCTGGGATGATCTCTCCGCTCCGGCAGGGTGCCGGGAAGAGTTTCAGATCCCCCAATCTAGGGACAATGGTGGAGGCGGCTACGGACTATTTCTTGGATATTTGATCGGGTGCTTAGGGTTTCTGAATCGGGGTGACTTAATAGGCGAAGGGGCAAGGTTGGTGGGCGCCCGAGGGGCCCACACCTAGTGGCGACGCCCCCCTGGGACGTGCGGCCCTAGGGTGTGGCCACCTCGTGGCCCCCCTTCGGCTGCCCTTCAGACTTTGTGTTCTCTCCGGTAAATTATTGATTTTGGCTTTTGTCCCGTCCAATTGCGAGAATATTTCCTTACTAGATTTTCTGAAACCAAAAACAGCAGAAAACAGGCAACTGGCACTGCGGCATCTTGTTAATAGATTAGTCGAAGAAAATGTTTAAAAATACCTCAAAGTGTAGACAAAACATAGCAAATTTGATACTAAAGAAGCATGGAGCATAAAAAATTATAGATACGTTTACGACGTATCAAGCATCCCCAAGCTTAACTCCTGCTCGTCCTCAAGTAGGTAAGTGATAAAAATAATAATTTTTGAGGTGACATGCACCATCACAATCTTGATCAAACCATTTGCAAGGCATTTAAAACTAGAATCAAAGTACTCTAAACATGAGCATGAAAGATGTGGTTCTAACAATAAGACATAGTAACTATGTTGCAACATCAAAAGGTACAAACAAAGATCATGAATAACAATGCATTGAAAGACATTTGTTTGTTTCACATATAGAAAACATAGCAAGAGTGGTATTCAACTTGTCCTTCATGGATTAGCAAAACATAAATGCATAGGACACCTTCAAAGTTCATAAGGGTGACCAGATACAAATAGTTCAAGAACAAGCAATATCAACATTATGAATCAATCAATAAGTTTTGGGACAATACACATAAAACTAAGAATGACAACTATGCTCTCTTAATTGGTGCATAAATATAGAAGGTGGAGACTCAATATAAAAGTAAGAAGAAAGGCCCTTCATAAAGGGAAGAAGGGATTTCAAGTTTCATAAAGAGCTTCCAAAAATTATGGTACTTATTAGCTTTTAGATCTCATTGCCCCTATCATAAGCATCTCGAAGTGATTAAGGTTAAAGTGAAACAAATGTAGAGTATATTCTTGATAAATCATAAGTTGGCAATCTCATGTCCCTTGAGTACGAGGGTCATTCCTCATGCTACTCAACTTTAGTCACAAGCAAGTTCTTGTCATTGTAAGTATATGTTTATCATAGAGAACCACCAACGGGGTACCCCTTGCCCCATGACACAGGAGATATCCCATATAAAACTGACAAGGCAATAGACAATGCGCATCTCAGCGATCTTTTTATTTTCCATGAGAATGGTGCTTTTTTCTATTTTTTTTATGAAGATGCTGCATAGATTGCTCACTATGGTGATGCTGCAATTTTCCACCATGATTAGGCATGGCTTAGGCTAGCCGCCCAGGTGTTTCTCTAACACATATACAATTCTCCATGGACTTACAAGATCCCTTTTTATTTCACACCGCCGACATCCGCAAACAAAAGATCATGATATCAACTGGGTAATATGTACAGGTGTTGAAAGCGTTCCCCATGACAGCATGGTTTTGCTAATTCCCAACTTATAAGTGCAAGAATATACATCATAGATGACACAATGGTTCAAGTTTATTAGGTGCAAGAAAGTAATGTGTTCCATCAAGTTTGTGAGATCTTTAATCACTAATTTTCTCATAACAAGTTTAATTTGGAAGATAGATAAAACATGAATATACTTGGAATGGTGTAACACACCATGCATAGGAATTTATAGTGGACTCTTTGGAATAACTTTGTTTCTTGGGATTTGGATGCATGAGTAGAGCTTACTTAGTACAAGTGGAGGCTAGCAAAAGACTGCGAGCGACCAACTAAGAGAGCAATAATGGCCATAATCATGCAAAGCGACAAAACATTATCAACTAAAGCATAAAGTGGTATCATAAATCAAAAACTAAATGACCATAGAGGCTAAGGTGACTGGTTCATAGTCATAACATGGTGTGAGCATGTGCCGAGTCAATACAAACAAAGCATCAAAGGAGAATACCACAATATTATGCTTTGGTATGCTAAAACAACGCACGATTCTTTCAAGGCACACTAAGCAATCTCAATTGTTTGGAAAAAGTCATGCTATAGAAATAATTACTAAGCATAAGGTCAAACCAACATCTATCATGACATGGTAAAGTCTAAGCCATAGTCAAAACAAGCTCCCTTTTGTACCACTATAAGCATGAAACTCTCTACTCTTTTCCAACACCAATCAACTTATTTGAAACAAAAGAGCGAAAAAGGGGGTTCAACTACTTTATTCAAGCAAACTAAACAAACGAAAACCAAAAACGAGAACTAAGACGCTCCAAGAACAACACAACTGTGCATGAAACAATAAAAACGAAGTGTCTAGAAAGAGACCTGAGATTTTTATTGATGAAGAAGGGGATGCCTTGGGCATCCCCAAACTTTGACGCTTGTACCTCTTGAATATTTCTTGGGGTGGAATCCCCAATATTGAGCTTTTGTCCATTCTTCATCTCATCACATCATTCTTCCCCTACACTTGAAAATTTCCTTCATACAAAACTTCACACAGCAACGTTAGTGTATTCAAGATAATAGGCCTTTGAGTTAATTTTCAAAACAAGTAAAACTTCCATTAAAACACAAGATACTATAGAAATTCCTTTCAAAAGCTCAACTGGTCAAGAAGAACTCAAAAAGAAACCGATTAAGAGGAAAATGAAAATAATGGCAGAAATCTGTCAAAACAGACCAGCAGGTAAAACCCGATTTTTTCTAAGACCTTATTTTTCTCAAATAGAAAAGTGTTGAACTAACGAAAGTTAAATAACAACCTGGGGAATATACTCGGAAAATTACAGCACAATCCGACTTACAGAGATGTTTCAAAAAAAATTATAGTGAAGCACAAAAATCTGTTTTGGGACAGCAACTTCCCCAAATCTTACTTCTCTCTCATTAGACGTTATTCTTGGCACAAAAACCACACAAAAAGGATAATGAGAGGTTATTATAGAAGTAATAAATTCCAAGACTCAACAAAATAAAAAACTAACGAAATTTGGGTTATCTCCGAATGAGTACTTTTCTTTAATGCCATTAAGTTAGGCATAGGAAGATGCTCACATAAGAAATATGAATTGAAGTAAAAGAGAGCATCAAGAAGCAAATTCAAAACACCTTTAACTCTAAACCACTTCCTATGAATAGGAATCTTGTAAGAAAATAAATCAAAGAAGCACATAGTAACAAGAATGGGTAGATAAAACAAGAGCAACTTCAAAACTTTCAACAAATAGAGAGGTGTTTCAGTAACATGAAAACTTCTAGAACCATATTTTACTCCCTCATAATAATTTTCAATACCCTCATGAATAAACTCAACAATATAACTATCACATAAAGTATGATTTTCATGATCTACTAACACATAATTTTTATCATGCTCAAAAATAGTGGGAATAAAACCTTCAAACCCACTTTTATCAATTTTATAACAAGATGACTGATCATTCTCAAGAGGTATGGGGTTCCAAGATAAAGTCAAGACCTCTCCAATCTCATTTTCAATAGTAGTACTATTAATATTATCAACCAATATAGGACCATCATCTAGATCTTTATCATAAACATTTTCTAAGCAAAACTTTTTAGTACCATGAATTTCGAATTAGGCACAAATAAAGGATTATCATAGATAAAAGGAGCATAATTATTATCACAAGTTTTACCCATAGTAGATACTTCAAAAGAATCCACAGGAATATAACATTCATCCTACTTTGGTAAGCATAGTGGAAATCAAATAATGTAAGGGATAAAGAGTTACTCTCATTCGAAGGTAGGCATGGGTAGCTAATCCATTTTTCCTCCTATTGATCATCACTCTCCTCCTCTTTTTCATCTAATGAGCTTTCAGGTTTAGTAATTTCTTCTTCCATAAGCTCCTGCAAGGCATTAGTCTCTTCTGTTTATGGAAAGCATCTGTTAAAATATTCAAGAATATAGCCATTTTCTTGAGAATTTTAACATGCAGCCCAAAAGTTCAGACGCCAAGGCAACGCGGGGTCCAAGTTGCGTGTAATATCGCGGAAGGGCTGTAGTAGCTTCGCCAATTATCGAGAGGGGCCAAATGGGGGTAAATACAAATCTAACGGCCAAACAATCATTTGAACCAGTCAGAAAACGGTTGAACTCAAATCCCGCCATTAGGTCAACTCTTCTTGCATTGACCCGTTAGTATTTCCTATTATCTTTTGCGTTCGTGGACTGGTTTACCCCGAGGACTAGATCTTCTTCTCTGCTTTGCTCTTCTCCCCTATTATTCCCCTCTCCATTACCTTGCTTAGCTCCGGATACTGGTCTCCAGATCGGAGCTCTTCGTTGCTCTCCTTGCGTCCCCGCCATGGCCGGTCAATATCCCACGCCCTTAATCGAAGGTCGCCGCCGTTGCCCTTGCATCATTTTTCCTAGTCAGCGTGTCAGAGCTTCCCGTCCCTAGCCTAGCCTCTTGCCACTGCCTAGACCTTCTCGCACGACGGAGCGCGTCCGTTCGGCAATCTGGATCGGCGACCGGCCTCAAGTGATTGGATGCTATCGTGCACCCCAGGCATGGTAGCCCTGGCAGAGGAGCTCAACGACAACGCTCTCATGGCCACCCTGCTGGGCACGCGTCCCGCCGTGTCGCCGACAGACTTGTTGTTGGCTTTCAGGTCTCGTTTTGGAATCAGAAGAAAAGTGGTAAATATTGAGGTATGCGTGACGCCATTCGATTTCTCCGTCCAGTTCGCCCACAGATCAGACAGCGAGCGTGTTCTGCATTCTTCCCGTTCTTTCAAGTGCTGTGGGGAGAAAATGAGCTTCCTGCGTCGGCATCACACCTGTGGGTGGGACGATCGCTTGGGGAAGCTTCGGTTCTTCTCTAAAATCGGCTTTGATGGCCTCCCTTTGCATTATTGGGAACTGAAGGCCCTCAAGAAGGTATTCATTAGCCTTGGCGGCGAGCAGGTGGAGATTGTGCCACCGAGCGACAGATGGATCATCGAGGTAAAGGCGTGGCTAAAAGATCCAGACATCATTCCTAAGATGTACAATGTGGAGATTCCAAGCAGGGCAAGAGGTCAGCTTTGCTGGAAGCACCCGATGATCATCCACCTGCAGAGTCGAGCACGTAGTACGCCTTATGTAATAGTTTGAACTGTTGTAGTATGTGTGGCTACTGAATTGTTAATGTGTGGCTACTGAATTTGTAGTATATGTGGCTAATGATTTGTAGTTTGTGTGGCTAATAATTTCGTAGTACGTGTTGCTAATGATTTATAGATTGTGTGGCTAATGAATTTGTAGTATGTGTGGCTAATGAATTTGTGTGCATAACCAAGGTTAGCCTCCTGAAAATAGGGTGGTCTAGCAATGATCAATGTCACCATTGCCGGGAAAATGCTGCTTGTGAGCGATCTGAAAGGCACGAAATGCTGCTGGTTTGTATGCCTCGAACAATTTTTACATATATTTGTTCGAGCTGGTGTGTGATTCTGCATGAAACTTGCATGAATAAACCACACAAGATCAGTTCATAAAATGTTGTCTGAATCTTGTCTGCCTTGGATAATTATGTCAGTAAACTGAATTCAACCATCGGTAGTAATTGAATAAATATATACATCTTGATAGTATTTAGTTAGTATCGAACTAGTTCCATACTACAGTATGGGATAGCTGCGCAAAAGGGGGCAATTGCCTCTACAAAAGGCATTCTACAGAGTTAGTCTCTGAACTTAACTGTTCTACACTGAAGAAACTGCAGATCTTCACCATAAAAGTTGGCTAGCCAATTGCCTTCAGATGATGTAAGTTCAGCGATCATTCAACCACAACTGATCTTTTTCCTTCCCGCCAAACTTCAAGAGATCTGCAATGTTCATGCACTGGTTGACGCGCTTGAACCAGTGCCGGTTCAGTATGAACAGCCGCGCTGCCGCAATGATTTCTTTGAATGTGAACTCCGGCTTCTCGTGGCAGGGATCATAGGTCCCTGTGAATCTAAACATGAATTCCGGAGCTGAACTGTTGCCTGTAATCGGCTCCAGCTATCGAACACTCCAACAACTGAGTGTAGATGGATGCACGCCGCCGTGGTGTGGCCGCCGACGGTGCGTAGGATGGATCGTATTTGCCGCTGATGGCGTGCGCCCAGATTGTCCCATGGTAAGGTCTCCCGTGCCGACGCATGGAGGCGATAGTTTGTTGACCTTGGGGCCTCCCTGTTCGGGGGTTTGTTTCCTCGGTGGCAAGCTCACAGGAACTCTTCGGAACGTACCTTCTTTCTCATGCGCACAGCACACGAAAATGCCGCCGCGCGCATTATCCACAACGCTCGGTTGGACCTTCTCATTGCCACGGCAGCCTTCACCATTGCCACTGCCGCAGATGCAGCACATTTTGTGAAATCAACCGTATCGGATGGCAATGGATGACCGGCCTTGTAGTACAACCGCATGGCCTGCCTCAGAGGGGCCAAATAGCCAAGCTTCAGCGGCGGCCGTGGTGGCGGCAGCTTTTGCTTAGGTGGGGCCATACCTAAGCTTCCTAAGAGTGTATCTTATTTATTCGAAACTAATTCGACTAACTGCTGAATCTTTATTCCCCTTTCTCAGCATAAGGATGCTAAGATATTGAAAATACAGGTCGTGGCTAGCAACCGGATCGGGTAATATACCAGGTCAGGGTTCCTTTTTAAGTATATTTATGAGTGTGTCCTTAGTTATGTCCAAAAATTTTGTCTGTGCCACTACGATCGTAGAATTGTAACAGCACCATCAGAAACAGGGGAAGAGGACGTGGCGTTTTACTGACTGGTGGGACCCGCAACCTCAACCGTCGAAGGCTCGCATCCCAGGTTCAAGGATTAGTGCTCCCCATTATTCTGTGATTTTCCATATTCTATCGCTCGCTCACAGCTCCGCTCCGTCTTGCATGCCTCCACTCCGTCCCCTCCGGCAACACTCTCGTCCTCCCCCTGGACTATTGTCCTCCCGTCATCCCCTACCCGCCCTACCTGCCCTTCCTTGCCCTGTATCCTTGCCTCCGTCACTGCCCAGGCGCGTCTGGGAACGAAAATCGTTTGGTGGGCTCTAGGTTCTTGCGCAACAACGATGGCTTTGATCTGGATCCCGCACGGAAATGGATCCTGCGTGGCTGGAGAACACGGATATGGGTCCTTCCCAGACGGAGAGCGAGGAGATGGACCCTTCAAGGCTGGAGAAGATGGAGGAGCACGAAACAGGGGAAGAGGACTCGGGGTGCTCTGGAGCCCATTGAACGTGTCGTAGATCCTCCCTGAAGGGTAAGAACTGCAAATCCATCTCTGCATCTCCCAATTAGAATTTCTAGTCCCGTGTTTATGGAGAGGATCTACGTTGGTAACCATAGGACGTTTGCTTCATCCAGATTTCTTTTGAAGATTCGGCATGGGTGTCGGACTGAAACATTGTCCGACGATAGAATTGTAGTTACAAGTGGATTTGATTATCGGCTGATAGTAGACGTGGAGGACATAACTCTAAGTGACTTGTACATGCAATTTGGCAAGTTTCTCATTGGCCAGCATGATGAATTCGTAATCAGGTACTACGACACAAATTCGTAGACTTTCTGTGACATTAGAACTGGGGAGGCTCTGGCCATGATGTGGAGTAAACACCTCGGCACGGGGACTATGTTGATGTTTGTGCACATCATTAACAAAGATACTGGGGAAGAGACTGTCCTGAATGATGCCGGGCCGTGTGGAACGCGAATAGAGCAGGCTCTGTTTTTGATACCGAGCGCGACCGACCATCCTTTCGTTGAGAATGAAGACATCGAAATGTGTGGCGGTCAGAGTGATTTTATTCTGGAAGACGATGATGATGATGATGATGATGATGAGAAAGCATATCCAGATGTGGCTGCTGACCCTGATAGGATGGAGAGTAGGGAATATTTGGTTGATTCGAACTATGCGCCTGACTATGGGACTGATGAGGAAGAGGAATGTGAGGATGGGGAAATGGGATGCAGATACGATGGCGAAGATGAGGACATGCCAGTAATACACTTTGACAGGGACAACCCTACAATTGATGAGGGGATTGTCTTTGATACTATGGAGGAATTCAGATATGTCGTTGCTACCTATGCAATAAGAGTTGGCTTCGAATTTATCGTTGAAAAGAGCGACCACAAGAGATTTAGGGTGCATTGTAGGGAAAGTAAGGTGTGTAAATGGAGATTGCATGCATCTCCAATGCGGGGTGGACACCCATTTCAGGTTGCAATAGCTACATTTAGTTTCGGTCTTTCTCATATTTGTTCTGCTGATGAGTCCTCTGATTTTTTTGTTCCCATTGAATGTAGATCAAGGTAAACACGTAGAAATACAACTTCCCTAATACTTCTTTAAGTGATAAAGTTAGACCGGCGACAACCAAGTGGATTGCTGCTAAGGTACTTGACTGGGTGAGGCAGGATTGTAGCATTGGACCTGTTGAACTTAGAACTAAGCTTAGCGAAAAGTTTAACATTCTGATTCCTTACCATAGAGTCTTTGATGGGAAGGAGATGGCTCTAAACTTCATTCAGGGCAAGTGGACTGACAGTTTTCACATGTTGTATAGTTTCAAAGATGAGGTAGAGAAGACATCCCCTGGTAGTGTTGTTGACACTTATTACAAGGTTGTGAAAGGAAAAGAAAAGGTCTCAAGGGGGGTCAAGTATAAGCAGGCGGATAAGAAATGCTTCAGGAAATGTTTTGTCTGCCTGAAGGCATGCTAAAAGGGGTTCCTAGACGGCTGCAGGCCATACATGGCAAAAGATTCAACTTCTTTAACAGGGAAGTTCAGGAGACAGCTTGCTACCGCTTGTGTTGTGGACGCGCATAATTGGCTTTTTCACATAGCCTATGCTGTTCTTGAGGGTGAATTGACTGAAAGCTGGACATGGTTCATGCAAAGACTACATGCAGTAATTGGTCACCCTAAAGGCTTGGTCATACACACTGGTGCATGCCAGGGGCTTCAGAATGCTGTTGATGTTGTGTTTCCTAGGTTGAGCATAGGGAATGCATGCGACACCTCGCTACTAGCTTCACGACGAAGTTCAAAGGAAAGACTTTTGAAGAAAAGTTGTGGCGATCAGCATACACGTACAACCCAAGAACGCATGGTACTTACATGCAGAACTTGTATACCGTGCCAAAGCTAAAATAATACCTCGAAGAACATCATAACAAGTTATGGGCTAGAAGCAAGTTTGGTGAGTTAAGCAAAGTGGATTTTGTTTGCAATAATCTGACAAAAAGGTTCAATGCTAAGATTAGGAGCTTGAAGTCACTTGCATTTGTTATTTTGTTAGATGCAATAAGACAGTGTATAATGATGAAGATAGATTTTAGGCAAAGAATTTGTGCGAGAAAATTTGTAGGCCATAAAATAATTCCAATGGTGGTTTTATTACTGAATGCAAGAACCAGGGCAATGAGAACAATAAAGACGAGGATGGTCAGAAGTTCCAATATATTGGCTGAGGTTTATGCACAAGATAAGCACGAAACTGAACAGAAATTTACTATAGACATTGGTAACAAGACTTGTTCATGCAGGAAGTGGCAGGTTACTGGTCTTCCATGCCACCATGCACTGCACTTCATCTTAGAGATGAGAGGTAGAGGTGCTGAAATAGAGAACTATGTTCATAACTATTTCTCCGTGGACAAGTTTGCTGCAACTTATGCAGAAAACGTACCACCTATTGCTGATGAAAATGATTGAGAGATAGTCGATCCAAGGTTCAAACTCGAACCACTAGTTCTTAGGAGGCCACCTGGGAAGCCTAGAAAGGAAAGGACCGAAGCCTTCACTACAAAAGGTTCGAGACTAGGAGCAAGGAAGTGGAAGTGCAAATGGTGTGGAGGGTTGGGCCATATCAAGAGGCTATGAAAAAACCCAGTTCCACGTGATTTTGGAGATGCTGACCTTGTCCCCGTTCACATCACGGAGGAACAAGATGAGGCTTCTCAGGCAAAACTGGAGGAAGCGCAGCGAGATGACGTGGAGGAAGTGCCGCATGTGAAGGAAAATGGTGATGCGCATGTGGAGGGAAACGTTGGTAAGCAGCAATTGGCTAAGGACGTGGACGTGCCGGCGGGGATAGGGGTGAAAAAAAACAAAAGGGTAAGCGGGAGCGGAAGGGAAACAATAATAATGGAGTTGAGATTGAATATGAAGAAGTTGCTGAGGTGATTGAGGATGTTCTTGAGGATATTTCGGCTAACTGAAGGAGAAACAATAAATACCTGTCAATTTCTTCTTTGTACGATTCTCTGAACAAAAGGTAAGCTTGAAACTAGTTTTACTTGGCATTTTGATCATTTTTGTTTCTGTCCTCGTCAACTATTGTTTAGTGCAGCACGGGATTGAACAGTAATAAGAGGAGAAGAGAGGAGGTGGCACAGTAACGCCATTTCTTGAATTTTCATTGAAATTTATTTATATCTGGTACTTGTAACGGGTATGTGATGTGTGGTGTCGACCTGATTCGAGGTCGTTAGATTGTATATTAATTTTTAAACTAATTACCCATAAACAATAATCATGGATTTGTAACAATTCAATGACCAAAATTATGGTCGTGCCATGGAGTTGCCTCGTCGCCTGTAGTGTTGGCCTGGAAGGATCGATGGCACAGGACCAGCATCATGGAATTTTTTCCTTCGCTCCCGCTACCCTATTCTGAACTTGATTGCAATGTTGTTTAATCACGCATTTGGACCCACATGTCATCCTCTCATTAGAAGAAACGTGTGTATGATGGATTTCAAAGTGAACGATTCAGCAATACAGACACTAAAACACAATAGCAGTACAAATAGAACCAGTTCTTGTTTCATCTCTTAAAACCTGGGTCAACTAGAATCAACATCAATACCTAATCCCAAATTTGAACGGCAGATCATCAGAATCAAGACCGTCATATCTGTCATCTACCACCTTGTGGATGAAGAATGAGTAATCCAGGATGAACCTATCATGTTTATTAATCAGAAAATTCCGTAAATCTTTATTCATCGTGGTGGCAACCGGCAACGCGCTGATCTTTGGCTCGAAAAACAAGCTATATTCGGCAAAAGCCTCCTGGTCCCCTCCCATCATTGAAGGTTTATATAAGTGTAACTCCACCATGTACCGTGGAAACTTGCATGCCGTGGACCTGACGCACTCGACAGATATGGAGAGGCCAGAGTGGAGCATGTCAAATCTCATGGCGCATACTGTACCATCGTCGCCGGATCCGACGGTCTCTACTCTCCATGAGCCTGGTGCGAACAAAGGCTGAGAGATGTACCTGTGTTCCACACCGTAGTGTAAACCGTGCACTTCCATCGAGTGGGATTTTCGAGGTGGGCGAGGAGCGCTGTGGGCGGGACGGCGAACTCATAGCTAGGATCAGGGCAGTAGCACGGAACGTGCGGGCATGCCATCTTGTGGTTGAGGAAGTCGTGGAAGGCGATCAATTCCCGCAGCCATCATTGGGGAATCTGCAACCTTTTCTGCCAGAGACTTGGCAGCACAACTCCTTGGTGCATGTGGCTAGCCTGACGGCACTGGTAGTTGTTGGTAATATGCCCTAGAGGCAATCATGTATGATGATATTTCCCATTGTAGTCATAAAGATATTAAGTTGTCCTTGTATAAACATCTGATGTGTATCATTGAATATGTGATTCAGTTGTGGAACTATGCATTCATGTTGTTTGTACTAAATATCCTTGGTCATCGAGGTTGTGCTGGACACACAACTTAGACCAATGTGAAAGTCGGCTGATGACTCGGTTCCACTTGTCATCGGCATGGAGATGCTATTCCGATTTACACAGATTCGGCTAAAGAGTTTAGCGAGTCGGATTGACCCATATTGAGATACAACGAACAAGTTGTCATTTGTATATCTCAATGAATGTAATCCTTAGACTTGAGGTTGTTGCATAGTCCGAGTTGAGGATCATCGATTTAGGTTATGTCAAACGCTGACTCGTAACTAGGCAGTTATAAAGGCAGAGTTCGAGTCGACTCAGAATCAAGCTGCGTGATGTGAATGACCAAGATGGGATTTTGCCCCTCCAGTTGGAGAGATATTCTCTGGGCCCTCTCTGATGATATTATTCGGAAAGCATGGCCATGCGCGACTCGGTTTAAGTGTTAACCGAGGCGATCTACTAGGAGTTAGTCGGATGAATTACTTATCTCTGATCGAGAACAGAGTCGGACTATTTAAGGGATGACAAATATTCGCCTATAGTCCGACAAGGTATATCATGAGGCAAAAGGGACTCGGACGCAAGGCACATTGGAAAGGCAAGTTGTCATGACTCTTTGGTACTTGGGAGTCGGCATGCTCTGCTAGGAGCCGCTACCGACTGATCGATTGAGATTTAGACTCCAATCGTGTCCAAGTTGCCATGAGCCTACGGGGTCACACACTAAAGAGCGGGAGCATGTTCAGATTGGATCTGAACCAGAAATCTGGTTGGGTTGGACCCGAGCCGTATTTTGGAATGAGTAAGTGAGTCGTACTCACGGTGACTAATATTTTATGGGCTTTAATGAATGGGCCACGAGTGAGTGGAGCCCCCGTTCACTCCCTATATATAGTGGGGCCCAAAATACCAAGAGGGTTAATCGGTTAGGTCATTCCATGAGTTGGAAACCCTAGCTCCACAGCAGTCCATCCGTCGTACTGAACCTAGAAGTTCACCGCCGGCTCTCCTCCTCGTACATGTGGATACCAGCAGAGGTGCTGTATGATCAGCATTACGACGATCGTTGATTGGATCGGGATCGCAAGGACTGCACTACATCAACTGACGCGCTACATTAGTAATCCGCAACTGCACGTCTAGTGGTAATCCTTGTGGCCTTTTACCTCAGTTAGATCTTGAGATCACCATGTTAGAGGGAAAAAGTTTTGTTTTATCTCTACGTGGCCCAATAGTGGTATCAGATCAATAGCTTCTGGTTTTAGGCTCGAGATCACGCATATGTGATATGCGGTAGGCTGTAGATTGGATATGTGTTGTTTTGGTGGTCGATCTATGAGATAGATTGGTTTTTGTACGAGGTTGATTGGGTCAATTGTACTCGGGGAATGGTAGATCTGATTTCTGTGATCATACTGCTGAGATCATGGATCGACATACCCCTACCGGTCCGTTTCCACCATCAGGGTAGACTATGACACGTAAATCCAAAAGCGGTGATCGAAGATCAAAATAGTTTCATAGGGGACCGCCGGCTTCGCCCTGTCGTAGCGCGTTAGACGTCATTGCGAGTTTCACAACACCGATAGATAGATTATCTATGCATAACTTGATTTTGCAGGAAGTTGTAAATGGTATGGTTCATTAGCATGTGATGTATGTGTGTAATCCATACGTGATCTGCGAATTATGGTTTTATTAGCCCGCTGGAGCCTAGGTGCTGTCATTTTATTGTATAACGACCTACGTCTTGGATTCTCTATGTAATTTACTTTACTAAGCTAGTGTAGCTGTTTGGAGAATCCGGATGACGTGCAAGTCGATGTACAAGTCGGCGACATGGAGTAAGACGGCAAGTGACAAGAGTTGACACAAGTCGGATTATAGCCTTTGTGGAGATGGAGATCGCCATGAAGAGAGCCATACCATTTCACATTATAATTGCTTTATCTTGTGTTGTTGATATGTCTCTGTTTTACCTCTATTTGATAGTCGATAAAAATTTAATCCCTCAAAGAAGGTCTAGTCGGTTTTCCCGCCAGTGTTTGCACCATCACAAGTCGGACATTTTTGATAGTGGGATCACAAAATTGACGTTCTACCAATTATTTTTGATTAGGTGGGTTCGAGTCGGACTCTTATAGTGGAAACACTCGGTAAGCTAGATCGGTCTATCACAACGGTTGTGGGGCTCGGGGAAAAGGCGGACGAGAGCCAGTGCATGTGATTCCACCCGACCAACAGGAGTCGTCTGTGATACGATTGACAAGGAGTTGTCTACCTAGATCACTTGGCGGCTAGCGGTGATGCTAAAGCTCACTAGACGACTTGCTTATCTAGGATCCTAAATCACTAACCATCAGAGGGTTGTTGGTTCTAGTGGGAGCATAAAATATTAAAGTGTTTAATATGCTTGCTCTTTTATGACTACATGTCTTAAGTGTTTTGCATATTTTTTGTTGTAGATCATGGCACCAAGCAACACTCACTCTCAGATATCCAGTTTTGCTTTGAGAACCATTCTTGAGAAGGATAAACTGAACAACGCTAATTTTACCAACTGGTATTGAAATCTAATAATTGTTATCAAATAAGAAAAGAAGGACCATGTCCTAGACAACGCACTTCCAGATGAGTCGAATGAGAATGCGACTGTCGCTGCCACCAATGCCTAACGTCGGGCTAAGGATGAGTCCACGGATATTAGCTGTCTTATGCTTGCTCACATGGAACCGGACTTGCAAAAGCAGTTCGAGAATGTTGAGGCCTAGATATGATAGAAAGCCTCAAAAGTATGTTCCAGGATCAGGCTAAGACTGAGAGGTATCAAGTCTCTCAGTCTTTGCTGATTTGCAAGTTAAGGATGGTGATCCATTGAGTCTACATGTGATCAAAATGGTTGGTTATGTGCAGTCTCTGAAGAGACTTGGCTACCCCATTAGAGAAGAGTTCGCTACGGATATAATTCTGAACTCTCTTCCTAGTGCGTACGGTCAGTTATTTTCGATCTACCACATGCATGGTATGGATAATAATTTCACTAAATTGCATGGGATACTCAAGCAGGAGAGGCGGATCTCAAGAAGGACGCCAGTCAAGTGTTGATGGTGCAGAATAAGGCTAAGTTCAAGATGAGTTCTTGGACCAAGAAGAAGGCTAACTCAGGAGGAAAGCAGGCTCAGGACCCGGTCCCAAGTGCTTCCTCGGGGACTAAGCCATCTCCTTGAGCCGGATCCACTTGCTTCTACTGCAAGGCGGATGGCCACTTGAAGAGGAATTGCAGAAAGTATTTGGCTAATAAAGCCAAGAGTGGAGGTATGACTTCCGACTCGGGTACACGTGTTTGCAATGTTATAGACATTTATCTTGCTGATCCACCTAATAGTTCTTGGGTATATGATACCGGATCAGTCATTCACATCTGCAACTCGTTGTAGGGACTGGTAAGAACTAGGAGTGTAGCAAGAGGCGAGGTTGATATTCGAGTCGACAACAAAGTGAGAGTCGGTGCGTTAGAAGGCGTCACGATGCAGCTTCATTTACCTTCTGGATTCATTATGGAACTGAATAATTGTTATTATGTTCCAGTGCTCAGTCAAAAGATTATTTCCGCTTCATGTTTGATGAGGCAGTGCTATGAGTCGAATATTAAGAATAATGGTTGTTCTTTATATTTGAATGATATTTTTCACGACTTTGCATCCGTCCAGGACGGGTTATTTATTTTGAATCTTGATGGTGAGTCGGTTTATAACATAAATGTTAAAAGGTTGAAACCAAATGATCTGAATATGACTTACTCTTGGCACTGTCGGCTTAGTCATATAAGTTGGGAACACATGAAGAAGCTCCATGATGATGGACTCCTAACTTCGTTTTACTTGGAGTCATTCGAGACATGCGAATCTTGCCTACTCGGAAAAATTACCAAGACACCTTTTGCAAAGTATTGCGAAAGGGCGTCCAACTTGTTTGGACTAGTACATAGTGATGTATGTGGACCAATGAGCACGACAGCCAGGGGTGGTTATGGGGACTTCATTACCTTCAATGATGACTTGAGTAGGTATGGATATATCTACTTGATGAAACATAAGTCAGAAGCCTTTGAAAAGTTCAAAGAATTCCATAATGAAGCACAAAATCAACTCAGCAAGAAAATAAAGTTTCTTCGATCAGACCGAGGAGGCGAGTACATGAGCCATGGGTTTGATGACCATCTGAAAATTTGCGGAATAGTTCCTCAACTTACTCCGCTAGGAACGCCACAAAGGAACGGTGTTTCGGAAAGGCGGAATCGGACCTTGTTGGACATGGTACGATCAATGATGAGTCGGACAGATCTGCCTTTATCATTTTGGGGTTATTTTCTAGAAACAGCGGCGTTCACACTAAACAAAGTACCATCAAAATCGGTAGAGAAGACACCGCATGAGATGTGGACAGGCAAAAAGCAGAGTTTTTCTTTTCTTAAGATTTGGGGTTGTGAAGCATTTGTCAAGCGACTTCAGTTGGACAAGATTACAGCCAAGTCGGATAAGTGTATTTTCATGGGGTATCCGAGGGAAACCTTGGGCTACTACTTCTACAACCGAGAAGAGGGCAAAGTGTTTGTCGCTTGGAACGGTGTCTTCCTTGAGAAAGAGTTTCTCAGTTGCGGAGTAAGTGGGAGCACGGTGCAGCTCGAAGAAATTCGAGAGGAACCGGCTAGTAGCGAGTCGGCAGAAACATTGGAGGTTGAGCCGGTCGTGGTAGATAAGCCGGCAGCGGCACCTGTACTACGAAGATCGGCAAGATTAGAAGTGTTCGTGATGTGTTACTATTAGACAGTGATGAGCCGGCAACTTATTCAGAAGCTATGGTGGGATCTGATTGCGAGTCAAGGCTTGGACCCATGAGATCCGAGTTAAAGTCCATGGATGAAAATCAAGTTTGGAACTTGGTTGATCTGCCAGACGATGCAAGACCCGTCGACTGCAAATGGGTCTTTAAGAAGAAAACTGGATGTAAATGTTTCCATCTATAAAGCACGTCTTGTCTCGAAGGGGTTTTGACAAGTTCAAGGAGTTGATTACGATGAGACTTTCTCGCCTGTAGCAATGCTTAAATCAGTTTGGATCATGTTATCTATAGCGGCCTATTTCGACTATGAGATATGGAAGATGGATGTCAAAATGGCTTTTCTTAACGGAAATTTAACCGAGGTCGTGTATATGATAAAGCCCGAGGGTTTTGTCGATCCGGCTAATGCTGACAAGGTGTGCCAACTTCAGAAATCCATTTATGGGTTGAAGCAAGCATCTCGGAGTTGGAATATTCGCTTTGATGAGGTAGTCAATATTTTGGCTTCATCAAGAGTGATCATATTCTTGTTTATACAAGAAGTTTAGTGGGAGCAAAGTAAACTTTCTAATCTTATATGTGCATGACATATTACTGATTGGAAATGATGTCCAGATGTTGCAAGAAACCAAAGAATCATTGGATAGGATTTTCTCAATGAAAGACTTGGGTGAGGCAACATATATTCTCGAAATCCGGATCTATAGAGATAGATCAAGAAGGCTCATTGGATTGAGTCAGAGTACTTATTTGGACAAAGTGTTGAAGAAGTTCAACATGGAATCGTCTAAGAAGGGGTCCTTACCGATATCCCATGGTGTAAACTTAGCAAGACTTAGTGTCCTTCGACGAGTGAAGAGCGAAGTTGGATGAGTGTGATTCCTTATGCTTCTGTACTCGGATCCATCATGTATGCCATGCTTTTTACTAGGATGAATGTTTCCTATGCTCTAAGTGTTGTGAGTAGATACCAGGCTGATCCTGGAGAGATCCACCGGACAGCGGCTAAAAATATCCTAAAGTACTTGAGAAGGACTAATGATATGTTTTTGGTATATGGAGGTGAAGATGAACTCAGTGTAAAGGGTTACACGGATGCGGGTTATCTTACCGGCTCTAATGATTCTCGTTCGCAATCCGGATATGTGTTTGTAATAAACGGAGGTGCTGTGAGCTGGAAGAGTTCCAAGCAAGAGACTGTGTATGCATCTACAACAGAGGCTGAGTATATTGCCGCCTCGGAGGCAGCAAAGGAAGCTGTTTTGATGAGGAATTTCCTCATGGATCTTGGTGTGGTTCAGGGCTCGTCCAATCTGTTAGACGTGTATTGTGACAACAATGGTGCTATTGCACAAGACAAGGAACCTAGACAACACCAGAAGAACACGCACATACTCACGCGGTACCACCTGATTCGCTAGTTCGTGGATCAGGGTGATATCAAGTTATGCAAGGTACACATAGATGCAAATATGTCGAATCTGTTGACAAACCCGCTACCACAGCCAAAGCATGAGGCGCACCTAACAACTATGGGCATTAGATTCCTAGACATGTGATGTTGGAAGATTGACTCTAGTGCAAGTGGGAGACTATTGGGAATATGCCCTACAGGAAATCATGTATGATGATATTTGCCATTATATTCATAAAGTTATTTAGTTGTCCTTATATAAACATTTGATGTGTATCATTGAATATGTGATTCAGTTGTGGAACTATGCATTCATGTTGTTTGTACTAAATATCCTTGGTCATCGAGGTTGTGCTGGACACACAACTTAGACAAATGTGAAAGTCGGCTGATGACTCGGTTCCACTTGTCATGGGCATGGAGATGCAATTCCGACTTAACCAGATTAGGCTAAAGAGTTTAGTGAGTCAGATTGATCCATATTGAGGTATATCTCAATCAATGTAATCCTTAGACCTAGGTTGTTCCACAGTCCAAGTTGAGGATCACCGATTTATGTTTTATCAAATGCTGATCCTTAACTAGGCAGTTATAAAGGCAGAGTTCGGGTCGACTGAGAATCAAGCTGCGTGATGTGAATCACCAAGATGGGATTTTGCCCCTCCACTTGGAGAGATATTCCCTGGGCCTTCTCGAATGATATGATTCGGAAAGCATGGACGTGCGCGACTCGGTTAAGTGTTAACCGAGGAGATCGACTAAGAGTTAGTCGGATGAATAAATTTTCTTGGATCGACAAGAGAGTCAAACTATTTAAGGGATGACAATTATTCACCTATAGTCTAACAAGGTATATCGTGAGGAAAAAGGGACTCAGACGCAAGTCACATTGGATGGCAAGTCGTCATGACTCTTTGGTACTTGGGAGTCGGCACGCTCTGCTAGGAGCCGCTAGCGAATGATCGATTGAGAGTTAGACTCCAATCGTGTCCAAGTTGCCATGAGCCTACGGGGTCACACACTTAAGAGCTAGAGCAAGTTCGGATTGGATCTGAACCGGAAATCTGGTTAGGTTGGACCCGAGACGATTTTGGACTGAGTCAGTGAGTCGGACTCATGGTGACTAATATTATATGGGCTTTAGTGAATGGGCCACGAGTGAGTGGATCCCATGTTCACTTCCTCTATATAGTGGGGCATAGAAACCCAGGAGGGTTAATCGGTTAGGTCAATCCATGAATTGGAAACCCTAGCTCCACCGCAGTCCAGCCATCGTACTGAACCTAGCAGTTCACCGCCGGTGCTCCTCCTCGTATGTGTGGATACCATCAGAGGTGTTGTACAATCAGCACCACCATAATCGTTGATTGGATCAGGATCGCAAGGACTGCACTGCATCACCTAACGCGCAACATCAGTAATCTGCAACTGCGCGTCTAGTGGTAATCCTCGTGCCCTTCTACCTTAGTTAGATCTTGGGACCGCCACGTTAGAGGTAAAAAGTTTTGTTTTATCTCTACCTGGCCCAACAGTAGTGTCCATACGCATAGCGATTTATCCGAAGGTGTCGTCCGCGAACTTGCTCCAGCCACCGTACCGAATCTTGTGCATCGAATCTGCTATTGAGTCCGGATGAACTGGGGGCGAGGGCGGATTCATTATTGTTGGGGTTTCTTGGAGGAGAGTGATGGCGGCCTGCAAGTACCGATTCTGCGGGCGAGAACAAAGTGCGCAGTAGATGGAGAAGATGGGAGGCTCTTTGATCGAGGGGTGTTTGCGTGTTGCCTTGTCGGTCTTCTGCAGTGCGCAACTGTATCGAGGACACCGACTGGACTAGAAAGCGGGGAGCAGATCTTTTGCGGATACGCGCTTGTCCTTCTCCTCTGACGCACAAAAAAATTATGAATGTGCCATCAAGTGCTGGGAGCAGAGACAGCTTACCATCCCATCAGCCTCGCCTCGACTTTGTCAGCGACGTTGCATAGGCAACGTCAGGGGCATTGATGCTCTATAAGAGGAAAAAAGCTAGACTCAAACAACGTTGTACACGCTCTGACTACTTCGCCATTCCATCCAAACTAGTCGTTAAAGCTACCGTACATAGATTAAATTTAGGCTCAAGTGACCCTAATCGACTATGCCGCTCCCGCTGTCTTCGTCGTGCACGACGTCCTCCGCCTCTTCTGAGTCTGAATCGATGAGGACGATCCCGGTGGCGTTCCTCTTCACGAGTGCTGCACGGCGCGCAACATCAATAAAGGTGGAGGGCGTATGCCCAGGCACTGCCCAGAAGCACTGCCTCCCTTCGGGGTTGCACAGATCCGGGTGGATCTCCGAACGACGAGCTCTGCAAATCGAAATCAACGCCTCCCTCTCCTTCTTGAAGTAGCTTGGCCAGTACGCGCTGGTGCGCGCGTATCGGTCCATTGCCCTCTTCCGCTCCGGCAGCTGGTGGCGATGCTCCTCGATCTGCCTCGACAGAGCGATGCCGCGCAGGAGCGGCGCCACGGGCACCCTGGTGTAGCTGAGCTCATAGCCGGTCGATAGCTTTTCAAGCGGCGGTGCGAGTATGTCGTACTGGGAACAACTCGGCCTTGTGCAAGCTGAGACGGGGCCTCGCCATGGCGAGGCGCCATTTCTTCAGGTAGGATTCGACGCTTGTGTTGATGCGAGTTATCGGGAATGAACGGGGTTTGAGCTTTAGCCACACAGTCGCGTTTATAAAGTCAAGGAGGTAGGCCCACTGGTGGTTGGCCAGGGCCAATAGGGACGCATAAATGCCTACTCGCGGATTACTATTGCAAAGGACGATCCTTATCGTCTATTCTCCCTAATCCAACGGTGCCTAACAATTGGGACGTAGAATGAACCTGGTCCCGTGGGGGGGCTTCTAGACGTTCCTAATCTTGCACCTCCTTTGGGAAAATGCCGTTTTTTCGGGTTCAGAAAATGGAAAGTCGAGATTTCGCCAAAGCACCACGAAATATCTAGTTGGAGAAGTCGCTTGTGATGTCGAGAGGGAGCTAGGTACCGGGTTTGGGATCAATCCATGGAATGGTTCCATGTTCTGGGCAACGAGGGAGGGGGATTTAGGGTTGGAAGCCATGTTTACTCACACTCGATAGACATCCTGGTGGTTCCTTGGGGCAAAATGACCTGGTATGCCCTACCTATAATTTTATGAGGGTAGTGGGTCACATGCAAGGGCTCCAGGAGCCGTTTTCACGTTTTTTTTATTTTTTTTAGATTTTGTTTCGTGCTGCCCAAGAAAACAAAAAGAACCCGTCGGCGGCCGCGACAACGCGATGGTCGGTGCAATCTTTGAACCAGGCATGCATGCAGCCTAGGTACACCATGGGGCACCCCAAACCATTTTTCCCCGAAAATTGAGTGTATCTTATAGGGTACATACAGTTAGAAACCCCTTATACCGGGCCGTAACTCAAAAAAAATACAGTACATGTCTGCGCCACGAGATAAATACCCACCTCCTAGGAATGTCCATGCACCATGGTGTAGCATGCGTGGAAATTGCTTTGGGCGCATGGGCGTGCCCTAATCTAGCACCTCCTTTGGGAAAACGCCAATTTTTTAGGTTCATAAAATGGAAAGTCGAGATTTCTCCAAAGCACCACGAAATATCTAGTTGGAGAAGTCGCTTGCGATGCCGAGAGGGAGCTAGGTGCCGGGTTTGGGCTCAATCGATGGCGTGGTTCCATGTTCTGTGCAGCGAGGGGGGGTCTAGGGTTGGAAGCCATGTTTACTCAGACTCGATAGACATCCTGGTGGTTCCTTGGGTTCCAAATGACATGGTATGCCTTGCCTATGATAATATGAGGGCAGTGGGTCACATGCAAGGGCTCTAGGAGCCGTTTTCATGTTTTTTTTATTTTTTTTAGATTTTTTTGGTGCTGCCCAAGAAAACGGCGAAACCCGCCGGCGACCTCGGCAACGCGACGGTCAGTGCAATCTTGGACCCAGGCATGCATCCAGCCAAGGTACCCCATGGGGCACCCCAAACCGAGTGTCTTATAGGGTACATAAAGTTAGAAACTGCATTTACCGGGCCATAACTCGGAAAAAATATAGTACATGCCTGCGCCACGAGATAAATACCCACCTCCCGGGAATGGACATCCACCATGGTGTAGCATGCGTGGAAATTTCCTCGTGCCCATGGGCGCAACCTAATCTTGCACCTCCTTTGGGAAAATGCCGGTTTTTCGGGTTCAGAAAATGGAAAGTAGAGATTTCACCGAAGCACCTCGAAATCTCTAGTTGGAGAAGTCGCTTGCGATGCCAAGAGGGATCTAGGTGCCGGGTTTGGGCTCAATCCATGGAGTGGTTCCAAGTTCTGGGCAGCGAGGGGGATCTAGAGTTCGAAGCCATGTTTACTCATAGTCGATAGACATCCTGGTGGTGCCTTCGGTGCCAAATGACCTGGTATGCCCTGCCTATGATTTTATGAGGGAAATGTGTCAGACACAAGGGCTCGAGTAGACGTTTTCACGTTTTATATATATTTCGTTTGGTGCTGCCCAAGAAAATGGCAAAACCCGCCGGCGGTCGTGGCAACACGATCGTCGGTGCAATCTTGGACCCAGGCATGCATCCATCCTAGGTACCGCATGGGGCACCCCAAACCATTTTCCCCGAAAATTGGGAGTTTCTTATATGGTACATACAGTTGGAAACGGCATTTACCGGGCCATAACTCAGAAAAAATATAGTACATGCATGCGCCACGAGATAAATACCCACCTCCAGGGAATGGCCATGCACCATGGTGTAGCATGCGTGCAAATTGCCTCGGGCCCATGGGAGCGCCCGAATATTGCACCTCCTTTGGGGAAATGCCGTTTTTCAGGTTCAGAAAATGAAAAGTCGAGATTTCTCCAAAGCACCACGAAATCTCTAGTTGGAGAAGTCGCTTGCGATGCCGAGAGGGAGCTTGGTGCCAGGTTTGGGCTCAATCCATGGAGTGGTTGCATGTTCTAGGCAGCGAGGGCGGGATGTAGGGTTGGAAGCCATGTTTACTCACACTCGATAGACATCCTGGTGGTGCCTTGGGTGCCAAATGACCAGGTATGCCTTGCCTATGATTTTATGAGGGCTCCAGGAGCCGTTTCCACTTTTTTAAGATTTTGTTTGGTGCTGCCCAAGAAAACGGTGAATCCCGTCGGTGGTCACGACAACGCTATGTTCGGTGCTATCTTGGATCCAGGCATCCATCCAGCCTAGGTACCCCATGGGGCACCCCAAACCATTTTTCCCCGAAAATTGAGAGTGTCTTATAGGGTACATACAGTTAAAAACCGCATTTACCAGGCCGTAACTCGAAAAAAATACAGTACATGTGTGCGCCACAATATAAATACCCACCTTCCGGAAATGGCCATGCACCATGGTGTATCATCCGTGGAAATTTCCTCGGGCCAATGGGTGCGCCCTAATCTTACACCTCCTTTGGGAACACGCCGTTTTTTCGGGTTCAGAAAATGGAAAGTCGAGATTTCTCCAAAGCACCATGAAATCTCTAGTTGGGTAACTCGCTTGCAATGCCGAGAGGGAGCTAGGTGCCGGGTTTGGGCTCAATACATGGAGTGGTTCCATGTCCTAGGCAGTGAGGGGGGGTCTATGGTTGGAAGCCATGTTTACTCACACTCAATAGACATCCTAGTGGTGCCTTGGGTGCCAAATGACCTGGTATGCCCTGCCTATGATTTAGCATGGGTGCCAAATGACCTGGTATCCTAGTGGTGCCTTGGGTCCCCAAAAATTGAGTGTCTCATAGGGTACATACAGTTAGAAACCGCATTTACCGGGCCGTAACTCAGAAAAAATATAGTACATGCCTGCGCCATGAGATAAATACCCACCTCCCGGGAATGGCCATGCACCATGGTGTAGCATGCGTGGAAATTGCCTCGGGCCCATGGGCGTGCCTTAATCTTGCATCTCCTTTGGGAAAAAGCCGGTTTTTTGGGTTCAGAAAATGGAAAGTCGAGATTTCTCCAAAGCACCACGAAATCTCTAGTTGGAGAAGTCGCTTGTGATGCCGAGAGGGAGCTAGGTGCTGGGTTTGGGCTCAATCCATGGAGTGGTTCCAGGTTCTAGGCAGAGAGGGGGGAATCTAGTGTTTGAAGCCATGTTTATTCACAGTCGATAGACACCCTGGTGGTGCCTTGGGTGCCAAATGACCTGGTATGCCCTTCCTATGATTTTATGAGGGCAGTGGGTCACACGCAAGGGCTCTAGGAGCCGTTTTCACATCTTTTTATATTTTGTTTGGTGCTGCCCAAGAAAACGGCAAAACCCGTCGGCGGCCACGGCAACGCGACCGTCTGTGCAATCTTGGACCCAGGCATGCATCCAGCCTAGGTACCCCATGGGGCACCCCAAACCATTTTTCCCCGAAAATTGAGAGTGTCTTATAGGGTACATACAGTTAGAAACCACATTACCGGGCTTAACTCAGAAAAATAAAGTACATGCCTGCGCCACGAGATAAATACCCACCTCCTAGGAATGGGCATGCACCATGGTCTAGCATGCGTGGAAATTGCCTCGGGCCCATGGGCGCGCACGAATCTTGCACCTCCTTTGGGAAAACGCTAGTTTTTCGAGTTCAGAAAATGGAAAGTCGAGATTTCTCCAAAGAACCACGAAATATCTAGTTGGACAAGTCGATTGCGATGCCGAGATGGAGTTTGGTGCCGGGTTTGGGCTCAATCCATGGAGTGGTTCCATGTTCTAGGAAGCGAGGGGGGATCTAGGGTTGGAAGTCATGTTTACTCACACTCGATAGACATCCTTGTATGCCCTACCTATGATTTTATGAGGGCAGACGGTCACATGCAAGGGCTCTAGGAGCCGTTTTCACGTTTTTTCATATTTGTTTGGTGCTGCCCAAGAAAACAGCGAAACCCGCTGGTGGCCGCGGCAACGCGACGGTCGGTGCAATCTTGGATCCTGGCATCCATCCAGCCTAGGTACCCCATGGGGCACCCCAAACCATTTTTCCCCGAAAATTGAGAGTGTCTTATAAGGTACATAGAGTTAGAAACCGCATTTACTGGACCGTAACTCGAAAAAATACAATACATGTCTGCGCCACGATATAAATACCCACCTCCGGGGAATGTCCATGCACCCTGGTGTAGCATCCGTGGAAATTGCCTCGGGCCCCTGGGCGCGCCCTAATATTACACCTCCTTTGGGAAAATGCCAGTTTTTCGGGTTCAGAAAATGGAAAGTCGATATTTCTCCAAAGCACCATGAAATCTCTAGTTGGGGAAGTCGCTTGCGATGTCGAGTGGGAGCTAAGTGTCGGGTTTGGGCTCAATCCATGGAGTGGTTCCATGTTCTGGTAAGCGAGGGGGGTCTAGGGTTGGAAGCTATGTTTACTCACACTCGATAGACATCCTAGTGGTGCCTTGGGTGCCAAATAACCTGGTATGCCCTGCCTATGATTTTATGAGGGCAGCAGGTCACATGCAAGGGCTCCAGGAGCCGTTTTCATGTTTTTTTAGATTTTGTTTGGTGCTACCCAAGAAAACGGCGAAACCCTCTAGTGGCCGCGGCAATGCGACGGTCGGTGCAATCTTGGATCCAGCCATCAATCCAGCCTAGGTACCCCATGGGGCACCCCAAAACATTTTCGCCCGAAAATTGAGAGTGTCTTATAGGGTACATACAGTTAGAAACCGCATTTACCGGGTTGTAACTCGAAAAAAATACAGTACATGCCTGCGCCACGATATAAATACCCACCTCCCGGGAATGACCATGCACCATGGTGTAGCATCCGTGGAAATTGCCTCGGGCCCATGGGCGCGCCCTAATCTTAAACCTCCTTTGGGAAAATGCCGGTTTTTTGTGTTCGGAAAATGGAAAGTCGAGATTTCTCCAAAGCACCATGAAATCTCTAGTTGGGGAAGTCCCTTGCAATGCCGAGAGGGAGCTAGGTGCCAGGTTTGGGCTCAATCCATGGAGTGGTTCCATGTTCTGGGCAGTGAGTGGGGGGGTTCAAGGGTTTGAAGCCATGTTTACTCATAGTTGATAGACATCCTGGTGGTTCCTTGGGTGCCAAATGACCTGGTTTGCCCTGCCTATGATTTTAAGAGGGCAGTGGGTCACACGCAAGGGCTCTAGGAGCCGTTTTCACGTTTTTTTATATATTTTGTTTGGTGCTGCCCAAGAAAACGGCGAAAACCTCTGGCGGCCACGGCAACGCGACCATTCGGGCAATCTTGGACCCAGGCATGCATCCAGCCTAAGTACCCCATGGGGCACCCAAAACCATTTTTCCCCAAAAATTGAGTGTCTCATAGGGTACATACAGTTAAAAACCGTACTTACCAGGCCGTAACTCGGAAAAAATACAGTACATGCCTGCACCACGAGATAAATACCCACCTCCTGGGAATGGCCATGAACCATGGTGTAGCATGCATGGAAATTGCCTCGGGCCCATGTGTGTGCCCTAATCTTGCACCTCCTTTGGGAAAACGTCGGTTTTTTGGGTTTAGAAAATGGAAAGTCGAGATTTCTCCAAAGCACCATGAAATCTGTAGTTGGAGAAGTCGCTTGTGATGCCGAGAGGGAGCTAGGTGCCTGGTTTAGGCTCAATCCATGGAGTGGTTCCATGTTCTCGGCAGCAAGGGGGTCTAGGGTTCGAAGCCATGTTTACTCATAGTCGATAGACATCCTGGTGGTGCCTTGTGTGCCAAATGACCTGGTATGCCCTGCCTATGAGTTTATGAGGGAAGTGGGTAACATGCAAGGGTCTAGGAGCCGTTTTCACGTTTTTTATATTTTGTCTGGTGCTGCCCAAGAAAACGGCAAAACCCGCCGGCGGCCGCGGCAACGCGACCGTCCGTGCAATCTTGGACCAAGGCATACATCTAGCCTAGTTACCCCATGGGGCACCCCAACCCATTTTTCCCTGAAAATTGAGAGTGTCTCATAGGGTACATATAGTTAGAAACCACATTTACCGGTCCGTAACTCAGAAAAAATACAGAGCATGCCTGTGCCACGAGATAAATACCCACCTCCTGGGAATGGCCATGCACCATGGTGTAGCATGCATGGAAATTGCCTCAGGACCATGGGAGCGCCCGAATCTTGCACCTCCTTTGGGAAAACACCAGTTTTTTGGGTTCAGAAAATGGAAAGTCAAGATTTCTCCAAAGCACCACAAAATCTCTAGTTGGAGAAGTCACTTGCGATGCCAAGAGGGATCTTGGTGCCCGGTTTGGGCTCAATCCATGGAGTGGTTCCATATTCTAGGCAGCAAGGGGGGATCTAGGGTTGGAAGCCATGTTTACTCACACTCGATAGATATCCTGGTGGTGCCTTGTGTGCCAAATGACCTGGTATGCCCTGCCTATGATTGTATGAGGGAAGTGGGTAACACGCAAGGGTCCAGGATCCGTTTTCACGTTTTTTTATATTTTGTTTGGTGCTGCCCAAGAAAACGACGAAACCCGCCGGCGGCCGCGGCAACGCGATCGTCCGTGCAATCTTGGACCAAGGCATGCATCTAGCCTAGGTACCCCATGGGGCACCCCAACCCATTTTTCCCTGAAAATTGAGAGTGTCTCATAGGGTACATACATTTAGAAACCGCATTTACCGGGCCGTAACTCGGAAAAAATACAGTACATGCCTGTGCCACGAGATAAATACCCACCTCCCGGGAATGGCCATGCACCATGGTGTAGAATGCATGGAAATTGCCTCAGGCCCATGGGAGCTCCCGAATCTTGCACCTCCTTTGGGAAAACACTGGTTTTTCGGGTTCATAAAATGGAAAGTCAAGATTTCTCCAAAGCACCACAAAATCTCTAGTTGGATAAGTCTCTTGCGATGCCGAGAGGGATCTTGGTGCCAGGTTTGGGCTCAATCCATGGAGTGGTTCCATGTTCTAGGCAGCAATGGGGGATCTAGGGTTGGAAGCCATGTTTACTCACACTCGATAGACATCCTGGTGGTGCCTTGGGTGCCAAATGACCTAGTATGCCATTCCTATGATTTTATGAGGGAAGCGGGTCACATGCAAGGGCTCCAGGAGCCATTTTCACGTTTTTTTAGATTTTTTTGGTGCTGCTCAAGAAAATGGCGAAACCCGCCGGTGGCCGCGGCAACGCGACGGTCGTTGCAATCTTGGACCCAGGCATCCATCCAGCCTAGGTACCCCATGGGGCACCCCAAACCATTTTCCCGAAAATCGAGAGTGTCTTATAGGGTACATACAGTTAGAAACCGCATTTACCTGGCCATAACTCGAAAAAAATACACTACATGCCTGCGCCACGATATAAATACCCACCTCCCGGGAATGGCCATGCACCATGGTGTAGCATCCATGGAAATTGCTTCAGGACCATCGGCACGCCCTAATCTTTCACCTGCTTTGGGAAAACGCTGTCTTTTCGGGTTCGGAAAATGGAAAGTCGAGATTTCTCCAAAGCACCACGGAATCTCTAGTTGGGGAAGTCGCTTGTGATGCCGAGAGGGAGCTAGGTGCCTTTTTGGGCTCAATCCATAGAGTGATTCCATGTTCTGGGAAGCGAGGGGGGTCTAGGGTTGGAAGCCATGTATACTCACACTCGGTAGACATCCTGGTGGTGCCTTGGGTGCCAAATGACCTGGTATGCCCTGCCTATGATTATATGAGGGCAGTGGGTCACATGCAAGGGCTCTAGGAGTTGTTTTCATGTTTTTTTTTAGATTTTGTTTGGTGCTGCCCAAGAAAACAGCGAAACCGCCGGCAGCCGCGGCATCGCGACGGTCAGTGCAATCTTGGACCCATGAATGCATCCATCCTAGGTACCCCATGGGGCACCCCAAACCATTTTTAACCGAAAATTTAGTGTCTTATAGGGTACATACAGTTAGAAACCGTATTTATCGAGCCGTAACTCGCAAAATATACAGTACATGCCTGTGACACGAGATAAATACCCACCTCCCGGGAATGGCCATGCACCATGGTGTAGCATGCATGGAAATTGCCTCGGGGCCATGGGCGTGCCCTAATCTGGGACCTCCTTTGGGAAAACGCCGGTTTTTGGGTTCAGAAAATGGGAAGTTGAGATTTCTCCAAAGCACCACGAAATCTCTAGTTGGAGAAGTCGCTTGCGATGCCGAGAGGGAGCTAGGTGCCGGGTTTGGGCTCAATCCATGGAGTGGTTCCATGTTCTGGGCAAAGAGGGGGGATCTAGGGTTGGAATCCATGTTTACTCACACTCGATATACATCCTAGTGGTGCCTTGGGTGCCAAATGACCTGGTATGCCCTTCCTATGATTTTATGAGGGCAGCGGGTCACTTGCAAGGTCTCGAGGAGCCGTTTTATGTTTTTTAGATTTTGTTTGGTGCTGCCCAAGAAAATGGCAAAACCCGTCGGCGGCCATGGCAATGCGACGGTCGGTGCAATCTTGGACCCAGGCATGCATCCAGCCTAGGTACCCGATGGGGCACCTGTAACACCATCAGAATCGGCCCTATGCAAGCCTTAGAGATTCCCGCCAAACCCGCATAGAAACGATTCAAAGGTGCCCACCAGGCACTTGCGTGCAGGTGGAAAATGAAGTAATATCATTACACAATATTCCATGATGGAACCCACAAAATAGATATATACAACAATGACTCCATGAGTCAAGAATACAGATATATAGTACAAAGATCAAAATCACCTTGATAAAGATACAGCGTCCGAGTACGGACGAGATGCAAATCGGGCTAAGAACCCTAAAGAATAACCAATGGCGTCCATAACCCTGCTCAGGCCAAGCCGGAAGGGTAACCCTGCTAACGACGTCGATCTCAAACCTGCTTAAACAAAAGGGGTGCCGACAAAGGGCAAAGGAAAAAAGGAGAGCGATCAGTACTGAGGCCAGTACACGGCGAGACTAGAATTCAGCGGTCCTCGCCTACATAGGTATGGTGGACTGAAGCGGCAGTGCAGCATGCACTAAACAACCTATAGAGACTCAATACAATAGGCGGCTATCAGATAGGGATAAGAAATACCTATTCGGATCCAAACTGAAACTATCACCAAGCATACCAATCCTGGTATTTCCCCCTCGAGACCAAACGAGGAAGTCAAGCTGAGGAAACTCACACGGTCGGCAGTTTTATCCATTCCGTTACAGTTGCGGCACTTACTAGTCATATATAGATAACATGAGTCATCCTGATATAATAAGTAGTGGGCACATTTAATTAACCATTCTGTTGTAGTTGCGATACTTACTAGTCAGATACATATAACATGAGACATACAAGAACCCAATAGTTTTTGGTACTTTTATTTAGCCATTCCGTTGTAGTGAAGCTGCTTACTAGTCATTATGAAGTCAAATTTATAGCACTACTATAATTATAGTTGTCTATGATCGAGATACTATGCTCCAAGTTGTCCATAACCGCGGACACGGCTTTCATAAAGTTTTACCCTGCAGGGGTGCACAAATAGCAACACGCGCACGATCAACCTCGGGAAAAACCAAATGAAAACCCAACCAGGCATGACGACAGAACATTCACAAGATTCATATTTGATTTCAGGGGCCACCCTACTAAGCTACCCGCGACGAAGTTGGCCGGCTCCAAGACGGACCCAGAGGTTTGTGACAATGGTTGTAAATGACTGGGAACCCGAAAGTGTGACTGGGCTTGTCGATACCACAAAAACATTCCACGTTGGTTCCAAAACAGTACATGTGCTCCACGCGCAATCGTAAATAAAGCAGTAAAGCATGGCATAAGTACATGATAGTAATAAAGCCCCAAACTACTTTGTGGCCCCAAGGAATTAAATATGTCTCAAGCTAGGGTTAGGGGGATTCATGGTCCCACATGCGGATAGTGCGCATTATTCAAAGAATAGGTATCAAGTACTCGGGGTCCTACGGGACACAAGTGGATGGTTAAAAACCAAATAACATCTATTGCCCACCTGTGCCTCTGCATTATTTACCTACTTCAATTTTAGTTATTAACGGTAATTAAAGCCATGATCATCTCCAACATTAAACATGTGGCTTTACTCCAATAACTGTGGTACTTGACGACATGCAACAGCACTTGAGCAAGCGACTACGACACGCAAGTCCAACTATCTACCAAACAACAGGTAATAGGATGTGTCCAAGGCAATATAAGGCTGCAAGGGTTATCACGGGTACGAAAACTAGAGCATCGTAACACAGATAGCAATAGATCAACAGGAGGAAATAACGACTATAAAGTAAAATAGGTAGAAAGGGGGAGAATGCTCGCCTGAAAACATTGCCGAAGATTCATCCGAAGATCGGGTCCACACTCGCATCAACTCATCGGCCTAATCCGTGAAGAAGCAAGGCACTAGCAGAAACATCGGATGCGCTATTTAATACTACGGCAAAAGATCGGGCATGATGCATGTATGATGTATGACATGGCAAAGGTGTGGTGCATCTAGGTAATATTAAGCGGAACCAGGGTCCCGACAATTAATTATATAGTTCAAGTTATTTAGATCCCCACAATTTAAATGTTGTCTTAACAAGGCAAAATATGTAATCGGTTCCCTATAGAAATTTAAATGGAACCAAAATAAGACTAGAATCGCTCGCATATGGCCTCCATATTTATTATTAGATGAGTCGACAACATACTCCCAACCCACAATATGTATGCAAGCATGACAATTTAATATGCAACAAGTGTATATAGCATTTAATAAAATAGGGGCTCGGATTTGGGATCACACATTGAGGGGTCTCGACGATCTTGGGGTTCACTGAGGGGTTCGGGTATAGGGTCTTCGGATTCGGAAGTGGATCTTGCGATTTCCATGACGGAGGTCTTGGCCTGCCGTGAGGAAGATCTTGGTTCGGGGATCGGTCTTTGGAGTTCAAGAACACCATCTTCGGCTCCTGACTTCTTATGTCGATGAAGGACTTGGTTCCGACACAAGTTGTTTGCGGTTTGAGGTTGTCCTTTGCATTCGACATGCAGCACTCGCATTCCCCCATGCCCAGAAAAACTTCATCTTCAGATTAAGCAGCACTCCACATTCTGCACGGTTGCCTCAGCCACAAACTGAACAAGAGTACATGGATGCACCAAGTATACCACGTGTGTGTCAAGCGCAGACATGCAAACAGGAACAGAACATGTCCAAAAGCAGGGAAACAAATAAAACCATACCGATGACAGGGAGCAGGGTTGATGGTGGCGATGGGGAGACGAGCTGCTGACGTTGCGCGCATGTTGCGGGAGGTAAATAGGCATCTCCGGACTGAGTGATTGATGCGACGCAGATGGCTTGTACGGGGCGAGCTCGGCTTGAGGATGGCGGCGTACGAAGCCAGGGTCGCAGGGAGGCCAGGCGGCGCTGGTTCGGAGGAGGACAGGGCTGAGAGCAGCGCGGCGGCCTGTAAGGGAGGTCGGGGCGTGGGGCTGACCGTGGCAGCAGGACGCTTGTAGAGGTGAGGGCGGAGGGGAGATGACGGCAGCGGCCAGGAGGCGGTCAGCGGCTGAAAGCAGAGAACAGAGAAGGTCGAAGCGGGGGAGGACCAGAGGGGAGGCGCGGGCTCAGGCAACGGGGTGGAGAGGCGTGTCCAAAGGCGGCGACGGTGCTCGGGAATGGGGAGATGGCGATGACGCGGGGAAGGGGTGGGGATCACGGGTCGAGCGAGCCAGGGTGGGGCCGGGAACGTTGTGTGGGGTGAGTTGGGTACAGGCGTGTGTGCATGCTAGGTGCTGTGATTGCGTGTGTGCGTGCTGGGTGTTGTGGTTGCGTGTGTCGAGTGGGGTGTGGCGGCGGGATAGGGAGTAGGTCTGGCTAGGGTTTGGGGTTAGCAAGAGAGGGTAGGGTTTGCGTTAGGCTAGGGTTTGATCTAGTGGGGTAGTAGGTGGCATGTTGGCTGGGCCTTTGGACCTGGCCGACTGGGCTGCCTCCCCCGCTAACAAAATAGTTATATATTCATTATTATTATTTTTAAACAAAACATTTGTGAAAAGGTTTTAGACAAATAAAAGATTCAGACGGATCTAGGGTTTTGACTTGAACAAAGAGGGGAATATCTAGAAAACAAAATAGGCTTTTGGGAAATAGTTTTTGGCAAATAAATGCATGATGATGTCATGATGATCCACAGAATAAAAACAACATCGATTTTCTAGTAGTGGTTTTACCCGGGGTGCTACAGCACCAGAAACCATTTTTCCCCGAAAATTGAGAGTGTCTTATAGGGTACATATAGTTAGAAACCGCATTTACCGGGCCGTAACTAGGAAAAAATACAGTACATGCCTGCGCCACTATATAAATACCCACCTCCTGGGAATGGCCATGATCCATGGTGTAGCATGTGTGGAAATTGCCTCGGGCCCATGGGCGCGGCCTAATCTTGCAGCTCCTTTGGGAAAACACCGGTTTTTTTGGATTCAGAAAATGGAAAGTCGAGATTTCTCCAAAGGACCACGAAATCTCTAGTTCGAGAAGTCGCTTTCGATGCCGAGAGGGAGCTAGGTGCTGGGTTTGGGCTCACTTCATGGAGTGGTTCCATGTTCTGCGCAGCGAGAGGGGGATCTAGTGTTGGAAGCCATGTTTACTCACACTTGATAGACATCCTGGTGGTGCCTTGTGTGCCAAATGACCTGGTATGCCCTGCCTATGTTTTTATGAGGGCAGTGGGTCACATGCAAGGGCTCTAGGAGCCGTTTTCACATTTTTTTATTTTTATAGATTTTGTTTGGTGCTGCCCAAGAAAACAGCGAAACCCTTCAGCGGCCGCGGCAACACGACGGTCGGTGCAATCTTGGACCCAGGCATGCATCCATCCTAGGTACCACATGGGGCACCCCAAACCATTTTTCCCCGAAAATTGAGAGTGTCTTATAGGGTACATAAAGTTAGAAACAGCATTATCGGGCCGTAACTCGGAAAAAATACAGTACATGCCTGCGCCACGAGATAAATACCCACCTCCCAGGAATGTCCATGCACCATGGTGTAGCATGCGTGGAAATTGCCTCGGGCCCATGCGGGCGCCCTAATCTTGCACCTCCTTTGGGAAAACGCCGGTTTTTCGGGTTCAGAAAATGGAAAGTCGAGATTTCTCCAAAGCACCACAATATCTCTAGTTGGAGAAGTCGCTTGTGATGCCGAGAGGGAGCTAGGTTCCGGGTTTGGGATTAATCCATGTAGTGCTTCCATGTTCTGAGCAGCGAGTGTAACATCCCAATTTCAGCAACCTTGATATTTTGTCAAAAAGGCAAAAAATATAGGGAACAAAAACTTTTTCTTACTAAGTGTTGAAATTCTTGCCTACTTGTTTGATTATGTTCATGCAACTGGTTGTGTATTAGGTGATATACTTCTTATCTCAACACTAGTTTACAAAAGCTAATTTACAAAAGAGAAGTCTTGGCTCATCTTTCATATTCTCAAATGTACTGGCATTTCAAAATTAAGCCAAGATGATTTTGACACAACAAAATACTCTAATAGTCTCTATTAACAAAACTACTCCTATCTCTAGGTTTTTCCAAAACCTTTATTAATACCTTTTCATTCCAATCTTGGTAGAAATACCAAGATGATCCTTATCTTACTTCAAAGCACAACCAATTCAAAATACCCATCCTTACCTCAAGCTAGGCCTAATGGTAACCCTAGTAGTAGTGTGATAAGTTTGATAAGATGATTTGCCTTGATCTGTTGTCTGATGAACTGCCTTGATCTGTTGATTGTCTTGTTTGCCTAGGAACTAGAGTGAGCTAATCTAGTGAATCATACCTTAAGACACAATTTATGTTGTGATCATCAATCTCATACAAAGCATACAAACCTGGATCTATCCTAAGCCACCAAAGTGACCATCTCATCCCCTAATCAGATGAATCCAAGGATAATCTCTTTTGATAGTTCCCAACTCATTGAAGACCCAATCCAAGAATGGATACCCTCAATTCAATCTATACCTCAATATAAACCACTTGATAAAGAGTATGAACCCTTGCCACCCTCCCAAATGCTTTCCCTCTTATAGTCTAGTCTAAAACCCTAAAAATGCTAAAACTGCCAAAATGGCCAAGTATGGATTTCTTATCTAGATTCAATTTTTAGAGCTCTACATTTTCGAACCTATGTGCTTTATTTATAATGTACTTGAACCATATTGTAGTACATCATTAGTAATACCAAATACCACTCTTTACCTGGGCCAAGCCATTCTAGTCCCCACTAATCCATGATGGTTTTATAGACAAGATAATAATCTTTTCTACAAATCTTATCATCTTGCCTACTTTGGCAGAAGCTCACATCTATATGATACCTCCTCTTGAAAAACACTTTGCATGGTTATGATCTAATAACCATGTATTATCAAACCCTACTTCACTTGTTTCCATTGGAACCTTGTGCATCTTAAACCCACCTGGTTTATGAGGCATCATGACCACTCTGTTATGGCAGCCTTATTTTCATGAAAGTTTTCCATCTCTTCAAGACCACCTCAAATCCAACCAAGCCCAACTCTTGATTCCATGATCATATATATAACTTGGTCTAGATATCCATCTATCCCTTGTACCAAGGTGAGCTATGAGCTCACTAATCCAACCATGTTTTGGTGGCATGAAAATAACAAAACCCTAGATTCCCAATAATCTAGTTTCTTCCCATTTCACCAAAACCCTTCAAAACCCAAGTGTACAATGATGTATGAATCAAGTTTACATCATCTACTTTGGATATAATATTGTTCTAAATAATTTCAATAATTACTTGGAGCCTAAAACTATTTAAATTCCTTTTCTAACAAAATCCTCCAAACCTTGTCCTTAAAGACAAGTTTGTTTTTCTCCAAACCACCTTGCCAAATCAAGGCACATATGATGCCTATATATCATATCCCATATTTCCCACTCAAAAATAAAAAAATTATAGATTCTTAATTATTTATTTTTGCCCTTTTTCTTAAATGGCAGAAATAAGAAATACTTCCTTAAAAATACTTTCCCACCTCAATAAATTCCAATAAAAGTATCCAATGTGTAATATGGTATTTAGAATCATATCACACCAAAAACCAACCTTGTACAATGTAAAAATATCACATGAGATTCTATAAATCATTTTAGCAATTTTTGAATAAATGATCTCAAGTGGATCAATGATCTCCTGAAAAATCTAAAATAATTCCTAGATAAGTTTATTGACCTTTTCTATCTACTTCCTTCACAAGCATACATCTGAGCAATGTTTGAAATCCAAACAAACTTTGAGTCAAACCAACCTCAAACCCCATCCACTCTCGACAAATACTCCACCACAGCACCCAACACACCCCTGGTCGACTAGCACTGTAGCAAACCCTAGCTTGTTCCCTTAGTTCTTGAAAATATCTTGGCTATTTAGTGCAGCAGCCAGCACCTCCCCCTCCCACCACTCTCGTCGAGCACCAGGACCCACCTACCTCCCACCATCGTTTCACTGTCCTATCCCCGGCCAGCACTCCCTCCCCAAGCTCACTCCATAGGCCATGTCCACCATGAGCCTATCCTTTTCCTTTAAAGGGGCCAGAGGCCTCCCACCTGGCACATGCTCTCTCATTCTCCCCCTCGCACTAAAACACCTCTCCCCCGAGCTCCTCTTCCCTCCACCCTCTCTTCCCCACCAGGGAAGGAGAGGAACCCACTCCCTCGGGCAGGAAAGAAAGAAGCCACCATGCCTACGCCTAAGGCCACTCCGACCACCTCCACTACCTCCAGTACATCCCTATACAATGCACAAAACCTCCCACAATCCCTCCTTCCCTCTACAGATTCGGAGGAGGCAGGATTCTCCTCTCGGTTCCCAACTTGCGTGCAAGTTTCCAGGTCAACCTGACCCTCTCCTCCCCTACTCACTGCATGCATGCGCTACCCTTTCTCAGATCTATCCAACCCTATTGTTTTTATGGCCTAGGAACCCCTTCCCCACGCGGAACCGACGAGCCAACGTGCTCGACTCGGTCATCCTTGCGCGAGGCAGATCCCGGCGTCAAACCGAGGCTTGCCACCCATCTCTGAGGTCGGTGATGTCCGCCGTGTCGCCCTGCAACACCCCCAGAGCCTCTTACCGCCTAGGTAAGCCTCCCTGTAACCCTCCCCGTGCCATTAGGGTTTCCACCCTACCGGTTGGTGTTAGAGGAGGACGATAACCTAGGGTCGTTGATCCTAAGATAATCGAACAACCCTCCTCCCTGGATACCCCTTCGGGGTGCCAAGTCACTAGCATGGGGTCCCAGCTGCCGGCATTTCAAACTGCAGCCCACGCAAGCCGCTGCTCTCCTGGGCCGAATGTTTCCTTGCACGGCCCAGTAACCCCAGATCCAGCCCAAACCCCATCTTTCTTCTAATTATTTTCACCAGATCGAGAACTTTAGCCTTTAGTTTATATCGTTTTGAAATTGGAAATTGACTCCAAATGCCTGGATATATTTTCCCTAGTATACCTGAAGGATTCCTTCAACATGCAGTACCAAAAATGGACCCAATGGATGTTTATTTTAATTGTAGTAAATCATCTACTTAGAGATATCCTTTTTGCCATTAAATTATTTATGTTAGTTTTATAACTCCCATTGGCAAAAACCCTTCTGTTACTGAAAGGATTTTGTGATACCTTACATGTCGCCTTGGGCCCAACTAAATTGGCTCCCTAGCTTGCCCCTGGTGAAAATAACAAATTGAGGCCATTTATGTCTTTAGAAAATTCTCTAGGTCAAAAAAAATTGATATTTGACCTAATTCCAATCCTCTATACATCTACATACTAATAGCTATCAAACCACAAGAGCTCCAAAATTTATTGAACTCTTCTCTAATTTTGGTGAATTAAACAATTTTGTGCATAGTTTATTCACTAATAAATTCACCACTTTAGCCAAAAAGGGTGATTACAATTTCTAAAGAAAGGTATTGTACATACCTAACATGTTTATTTGGAATCACATCAAAAGCTCTTTTATTTCTAATCTGGTGAAAAAGACTAATATCATCCATAACTGAATTTGGGAATTTCCTGAGGGCATTCTGAAAATTATTCTAAGTTGATTCCAACTCATCTTGAATAAGTCCACAAGATACTACCTAATCACCCATGGAAATAATTTTTGGAGCTCTAGAATTTGTATGGTGAATTATTCCCTAAAACTAGAGTTTTATCCACTGTAAAAATCATTATAAATCAATGGAAATTGATAAAATAGTGAAACCACTTTTGTTGCATTCATTTTATCAATACTTTCTGATGGTATCATTTTTATAAAGTGGTATCATACAGATAAATCCCTTGGTCAAAAACCCCTCTCTTAGATAGTCCCTAGACTATAAACCCTAAAGGATCACCTTCTAATGACTCCAAATCTTCTACCAATCTCATCAAATCACCCTACTGTTGTATATCATGTGACTATCCTTTTCTTTTTGTATGGTTTGATGTTTGTATGCACTGTACTGAATGTGGTATTGTTTGTTGGCATGATACTCGATAATGGCGATAGTTGTGATTTGTGAGACGCCGAGAAGAAGGAAGCATCGGGTTTCTCTTATTATTATTGTACTTGGTATTTTGGTTTTCTAACACCGTCAAGGGACATCTCGCTGGTCACAGGCAAGCCACCTTTCCTGAACTCCTATATTAACCTACTCTTGTTTATCAGTTGTTTTACATCTCGTTTATGAACTTCACGATCAAATGCTTGGTTTGTTTCAAATAAAAGGCAAGAGTAACTTGGATCCTCCAAGTTATGTATGAGAATAAAACTATTTTGGGATTTACCCTACTACAAAGTTTTTAGAATAAAACTCTTGGACAGAGGCATCGTTTCCGAGTGGAGGTTTTACTAAAGGAGATATGAGGAGGATAATGATAAAGTTGAGCAAGAGAAAGAGAAGGGATGTTCTACGCCTTTACCGGAACAATTTATCCGTGCAACCACACTACCCCAGTCCCTGGGGATTATCTAGTACTCGCTAAATGGGAGAAATCCCTTGAAATCGGGACTATCGTGGACAACGTATCGGTGCAACAATTGGGTCTCTCGCGGACGGTATGACTTATTGTATGTACGGAACGAAGTGGAGTCAAATTACTATATGTCAAACTATGGTTTGGGGAATATGCTTGTACGAAAGGGAGGACTATAGCCGTCATGCCACATACTCGTGTTGGAGAGAACAACACAAAAGGAAAATCCGATGTTGCTAGGGATGGACAAATGAAAAGCTAGGTTTGATTATCCGAAACCCCGTCTACCGTGTGTAGCGGGCCGTGGTTATATCCCGGCAGATGTATTGATTCTTGTAGGTAAAGAGCACAAACTCTGCAGAGTCTAATCTATTCAAATAGCTGTGTCCACGGTCAAGGACGGTTGGAAAGGTGATTTCTAGGAGTACCCTTGAGATGGTTTTGAGAAAATAAGAAGGATGTGACTTGGTCATGAGGAAAGATAATAAAGGGATTGGTTTTGATCAGGAATGGTCGATGATGTTTTAAAAAGGGTTTTACTATAAAACTATTTTCAACAAAGTTTTTAACAAGGATATGGGGATATCTGGACTTTCTAAAAGGAGGCATATTTATCCAAAAGCTCTTTTTCAACAAAGATATAGAGATGCCAATGTTAGGATTTTTAGAAACAACCATAGTGTGAAGCTATCTCGCCACGACCCAATATGCATTATCTTGTTACCTTGTCTTGGTGGTTCGCGAGTACATTCAAAGTACTCACCGGCATTGTCCTTGGCTATTTACTTGGCCAGATTGCAGATGATAAGGAGTGACGAAGGTGCTGATATCTATGCGAGCTAGGTTGTCTTCCCAGTCAGTTGCCTGTAGGTTAAGGCATGACATGGGCTCTATGTTTGAAGACTTCCGCTACTTGTGTTGTAATTTCCATAATGGCCACCTTGTAAGTTTTGTAATCGTTACTTTCTGGATGATGTAATGATACTAGTCGTTATGCTCACGGCTCACAGATCATGGGAGCGTGAATTGTATGCATAACGGGTATTCTCGGACCGTAAATCCGGGGCGCCATAGACCTAGTATCAGAGCCATCCTGACTGTAGGAGACCTTAATTAGCATGGACGTTAGACAGGACAACCCCTATTTCTGCAAACACCGGCTTTCGAAAACTACCTTCTAAAAAGCTTTTCGAAAGATTTCTTATATTATCTTCTCTCACTAAAACTATTTGAAAATGGATCACTCTACATCTCTTCTACTCCAAATGTTCCATTTTCAAAACCAAAGTTTGAATTGGAGCCTATGGAGATAGAGATCCTAGAATGAATAGACCCCAAGACAAGAAAAATAAAGGATCTACCAACAACGAAAGACACTAAAAGATCTCCCTACCAACGGAGTCCTTCATCCCCCCCCAAATCGATCAAGTACGGCACCGATGACAAAAGACGACAGGACTGAAGTTAAGACCCCCGTAACGTCCGTACATAGGATTAGTATCCCTAAAATAGGATTTCCCTTATGGCGCGTAGTCATTTCTTGGTATTTATGTTACGCCTTGTTTGATTATCATGTGTTTGCATGATGCTTGGCATGTGTTGCTTGTCTGCCTCGAATCACTCGATCCCATTTGTATGACCACCTTGTTGGTATGTCCCGACACGAACCTTCGTAAGCCCATAGCTGGAAACCTCTCCTCAGCAGAATGGATCACCTACTAAAATCAAAGAACCCCTACCCTTTTCTAAAACTAACCGTACAACTAGATGAACCTGCATCCTTGTACTCAAACTCACCCCTCGCATAAACCCCTGCTAACCTGTTTCTTGTCGACCATGGCACCACCCCATATTATACCTCACTAGTCCCTCTATCCTCGAACTCGGAAGACTAACACCGTAGCGTCATTTCCTTCTACAGCCAGAGATATTATCACCACAAGAGACCCCTGAGTTTGGCTAGGAAGATCGGAGACCCGAAGAAAGCATGCAGCTGTTGCGGTGAAGAAGGACATCAAGTGTAGCATCCCGGGTAAAACCTCTACCAGAAAATTGTCTGTTGTTTATATTTTGTGCATCATCATGCATATATTTTGCATAAAACTATTTTCATAAAATTCTATGTTGTTTTTGAATTAGTCCTCTCCTTTAAATTTCAAACTAAAACCTCGGTCTGTTCAGATATTTTATTTGTCTAAAAAGTAGTTACAAAAATGTTTTAAAAATAAATAAATAAAGAAAAAATGTTTTGACCGGGGGAAGCAGTCCAGCTCGTAGGCCATGCCACCTACAACCCTGGCCCAACCCACCTAAAACTACCATATCCCTAACCCTAAAACCACCTTCCACAAAACACTAATCTATCCTACCTACTCCCTCCCCTACCTAGCCCCGCCGCCACCCTCTATCTCTCCCAACACCCCGCACTAGCACACCTAGGCCCAACACGGCAACACAGAACACACGCACATAGGAAACACCAACTCTACACCGAAGGCACACACCCGCCTGTACCCGACCCCAACCACCGACCCGCCGGGCCCACCTCTCTCTGCCCGGGTCATGGCCCTCCTCACCAACCACTTCGCAAGCCTCGCTCGCCCTGCATCTCGCCTCCCTGCCGCCGCTTATGCTTGCCTCTCCACCTCGACGCCCCCTCTCGCCACTGCGGGCCTCCTCTGCCTCACCCTAGCTCCTTCATCTCGCTTGCGTCTCCTCCCTCAAGCCGGACACAAGCGTGCGCCGACCGGCACCCTCCCCTTCGCCCTTCGTCCCTTCCTCTAGGTGCCCTCGGCCTCCGAGAGTCACCTCCGGCCCCATAGCTCCTCCTCGCATCGCCTCCTGCCCCTACCCATCGAGCATCCCCGCTGGCCTCCCTTAGTAGGACGCGTGCGCCATGCACTCCATCGTTAGAGCCCTCCACCGCAGCCTCTCCTCGTCAAGATCGACTTCTCTACGCCTCCTGGGTCGTCCTCACTGAGCTCGTCGCTCCCCTATAGTATCCGGACCACATGATGCTCGGTTGCTGCCTATGTGTTTGGGGCGCGAGGGTCCTCTCGATTGGAGTGCATTTTGGCCTACCTTTGTTTTGTTGTCGTTGTTTGAGCACAAGGACGACATGGTGAGGTGATGCTGTGAATTCTGATCGAGATCTTCGCTCCAGGTGTCGTGTACTCATGGCCGTTCCAAAGCTCGTGACCCCAAATTCGGCCAAGATCGACCAACGCAATAAGGTGTACAAGGATCACCCAAGGCCTTCAAGGTGAACCCACAAGATCAACCTCACGGACGTCCAAGACCAACCGGACCTGAAAATGCTGAGGTCTCCCTACGAAACACGAAGACCATTCCCTGGGCCCGAAGATCCATCAAACTCGAAGATCGAACCCCAACGCTCTCTCCTTCCTGGAACCGAGACCGAACCCAATCTCGTTGAACCCCAAGATCTCCGGACCCTAATGTGTGACCCTATTCCCGAGACCTCCCCTATTTTTATAATATATATGACATACACTTGTTGCATATTAAATTTTCATGCTTACACACATATCATGTTGGTTTGGGGGCTTTTAGCCGATTCACCTAATATTTAAATATGGAGACCATATGCGGGATTTTCTAGTCTTATATTGGCCCCATTTAAATTTGTGTAGCGAATCGATGATATAATTTTTCCTTGTTAATACAACATTAAATTGTGGGTATATAGACAAAATAAACCATCTAATTAATTGTCGGGACCCGTTTCCGTTTAATATTGCCTAATTGCACCGCATCCTTGCCATGGCATACATCATACATGCATCATGCCCGATCTTCTGCCATAGTATTAAATATTGCATCTGGTGTTTCTTCTAGTGTTTTTCTTCTTCATGGACTAGGCCGATGAGTTGATGAGAGTGTCGATGTGATCTTCGGTTGAACCTTGGGAAATGTTTTCAGGTGAGCATTCTTCCTCTTTCTACCTATTTTATATTTCTAGTCTTTATTTCCTCCTATTGATCTATTGCTGGGAAATGTTTTTAGGTGAGCATTCTTCCTCTTTCTACCTATTTTATATTTCTAGTCTTTATTTCCTCCTATTGATCTATTTCTATTGTGTAGCGATGCTATAGATTCCGTATCCCTCTATATTTCCCTGCAGCCCCTATATTACCACGGACACCTCCTATTGCATGTTGACTAATAGACAGTCAGCCTTCCGAGTCATAGTTGCTTGCTCAGGTGTTGCTTCACGTCGTCGATGTTCCACCGTTGTTGGGTGGTTGGCACATCCTTAATGGTGGAGATGATCATGGATTTAGTTACTGTTTAATAACTAATATTGAAAGTAGGTAAATAATGCAGAAGAACAGGTGGGCAATAGATGTTATTTGGTTTTTAACCGTCCACTTGTGTCCCGTAGGACCCCGAGTACTTGATACCTATTCCCTGAATATTCGCACTATCCACATGTGGGACCATGAATCACCTTAGCATGAGCTTGAGTCATATCTTATTTCTTGGGGCCACAAAGTAGTTTGGGGCTTTATTACTATCTTGTACGTATGCCATGATTATGCCATGTTTTACTGCTTTATTTACTATTGCACGTGGAGCGCCTGTACTGTTTGGATCGCGGCATGATTTCGCGGTATCAACAAGCCTAGTCACACTTTCGGGTTCCCAGTCGTTTACAGCCGTTCTCGTAGACCTCTAGGTCCATCGCAGAGCAGGCCAACTTCGTAGCGGGTAGCTTAGTGGGGTGCCCCCCTGAAATATTATATGAATCTTGCGATTTCTTTGTCGTGCTGCCTCGTTGGGTTTTAATTTGGTTTTTCCGAGGTTGATTGTGCGTGTGTTACTATTTCTGCCCCCTGCAGGGTAAAACTTTCTGAAAGCCGTGTCTGATGGTGCTCGACGTGGCACTTTGTTGGTAACCCCAAGCGCAGGGTGTGAAGACCACAGCAGCAAGTTTTTCCTCAGTTGAGACCGAGGTTATTGAACCAGAAGGAGGAAGGAAACGTCACACAGGTGTTGCAAACAATGTGGAGACCTGCACAACACAAACTCAAGACTTTGTCCCAGGGAATCAGTGAGGTTGTCAAGCTCACCAGTTTGCTTTAACAAAGGATTAAACGTATGGTGTGGAAGGTAATGGTGGTTTGCAGCAAGTAAACAAGTAAAAGTAGAAGTTGTATCAATGGTAAAGATTGGACCGGGGTCCATAGTTCACAAGAGGTGCTCTCCTTAGATAAACAACATGGCATGAAGGGTAAACAAATTACAGCAGGGCAATTGACAGGAACTGAGCAAGGCATAACAATGCAATTACTAGTCAAAAAGATCCTATGAGATTCGAGTGGGCAATACAACAAGATACATAGACCGCCATCCAACTGCGTCTATGACTAGAAGTCCACCTTCAGGTTATCACCCAAACCCCCTCCAGTATTAAGTTGCAAGCAACATATAACTTCTTTAAGCAAAGTGTGTAAGGTAAATAGTCCACATGTTCCATGAACAAGAGACCGTTGTTTTCTCCCTAGTAGCAACATCACATCTACAACCGAAAAGATTTATGTCACTTCCCTTGGAAACTAGAGGCATGAACCCACTATCGAGCATAAATACCCCCTCTTGGAGTCACTAGCAACTACTTGGCCAAGATAGCTACTAAAAACGAAGAGCATGCAAGATCACAAACAACACAGACATGATAGAATCATAAAGACAAAACCATTAATCAAACCAACATAATAATCATAATATCCATCGGATCCCCGTAAACACAACATGCATGATTACAAATAGATTATATCTTGATCATGAACGGAGCTCACAAGATCTATACATGAAAGCACAAAGGAGGAGATACAACAATCTAGCTACTACATGGACCCATAGTCCAAGGTGGAACTATTTTTACTCACGCATCATACCGGGGAGAAGGCCTCTGGGATGATCTCCCCTCCGGCAGGGTGCCGAGAAGAACTGCAGATCCCTCCCAATCTAGGGACGACAGTGGCAGCGGCTATAGAAGGTTTCGTGGAATATTGATCGGGTACTTAGGGTTTCTGCATAGGGGGCTTCTTATAGGCGAAGGGGGGGCCGAGGAGGCAGACAGGGGCCCCACACCCTGCCTAGGCGTGGGGCATGGCCCACCCACGCCTAGGGGGGGTCTGGGCACCCTGGCCCGCTTCTCCGTCTCCCCTCTGGACTACTTGTTCCCCACGGAAAGTTATTGACTTTGACGTTTGTCCCGTCCAATTCCGAGAATATTTCCTTACTAGATTTTTTTGGAACCAAAAAAAGCAGAAAACAGGCATCTGGCATTGTGGCAACTTGTTAATAGGTTAGTACCAGAAAACATGTAAAAAACACCTCAAAGTGTAGACAAAGCAAAGCAAAGTAGATACTAAACAAACATGGAGCATCAAAAAAATTAGATACGTTTACGAAGTATCAAGCATCCCCAAGCTTAACTCCTGCTCGTCCTCGAGTAGGTAAGTGATAAAAAGAATAATTTTGAGGTGACTTGCACCCACACAATAAAGATCTAATCATTTGCAAGCATTGAAAGCTGGGATCAAAGAACTCTAAACATGTGCATGAAAGATGGATTTCTAACAATTGGACATAGTAACTATGCATGCAACATGAATGCAACATGAAAGGCTACAAACAAAGATCATGAATAACATGCATTTAAAAACGTTTGTTTGTTTCACATGCAGAAAACATAGCATAGTGGTAACCAGCTTGTCCCTCATAGAGTAGAAAATAGATGCATAGGACACCTTCAAAGTTCACAAGGGTGACTAGAAACAAATAGCACAAGAACAAGTAATATCACAATATGCATCAATCAATAAGCTTTGGAACACTACACATAGAATGACAACTATGCTCTCTTAATGGTTCCTAAAGGTAGAAGGTGGAGAATCAACATAATGGTGGAAGAAAGGCCCTTCACAAAGGGAAGCAGGGATTTCAAGTTTCAAAAAGAGCTTCCAAAAATTATGGTACTTGTTAGCTTTCAGCCATCATTGCCCCTATCATAAGCATCTTGAAGTGATTAAGGTTAAAGTGAACAAACTATGGAGTATATGCTTGACGAAGTATAAGTTGGCAATCTCAACTCCCTTGAATATGAGGGCCACACCTCATGCTACTCAACTTCAGTCACCGGTAAGTTCTTGTCATTGTAAGTATTTTCATATCATAGAGAACCGCCAATGGGGTACCCCTTGCACATGGTACAGGAGCTTTCCCATAACCAAAATGACAAGGCAAGCAGACAATGAGTATCTCAGCAATCTTTTTATTTACCATATGCATAGCTTTTTATTGAGGATGCTTCATAGATAGCTCACTATGGTGATGCTGCAAGTTTCCACCATGATTACGCATGTCTTAGGCTAGTGGCCCAGGTATTTCTCTAACACAGAATACAAACTCCATGGAGTTAGAAGTTCCCTCTTTATTTCACACCGGTGACATCCATAGTCAAAAGAGCATGATATCAACCGAGTACAAAGTATAAGTGCAATGCTGAAAACGTTCCCCGTGACAGCACGGTTCTGCTAATTCCAACATATAAGTGCAAGCATATACAACATAGATGACACAATGGTTCAAGTTTATTAGGGGCAAAGAATATAAAGTGTGCCATCAAGTTTGTGAGGGATTTAATCACTAAGTTTTCACATAACAAAATAGTTTTTAATTGGAAGATAGCTGAAAACAAGAATATACTTGGAATGGTGTAACACACCATGCATAGTAGTTTATAGTGGACACTTTGGAATAACTTTGGTTTCCTGGGAGTTGGAAGCATGAGTAGAGGTTACTCATACAAGTGAAGGCTAGCAAAAGACTGGGAGCAACCAACTAAGAGAGCAATAATGGACATAATCATGCAGAGCACCAAAGCATTACTACATAGAGTGGTACTACAAGTCAAGGACTAAATGATCATAGAGGCTAATGGTGACTTGGGAGAGTCATAACATGGTGTGAGCATGTGCCAAGTCAACCCAAACAAAGCATCAAAGGAGAATACCATAAAACTATGCTTTTTGCATGCTAAAACAACGCATAATTTCTTCAATGCACACTAAGCAATCCCAATTGTTTGGAACAAGACATGATACAACAATAATCACTAAGCATAAGGTCAAAACAACACCTAGCATGTCATGCTAAAGTCTAAGTCACAGTCAATGCAAGCTCCTCTTACACTTACAAGCAAGAACGTACTACTCCTTTCCAACACCAAGCAACTTATTTGCAAAAAAACACAGCGAGAACGGGGGTCCAAACTACTTTATTCAAGCAAACTAAACAACATAAGCAAAGCAAATAAAAACTAAGACGCTCCAAGAACAACACAACTGTGCATGAAACAATAAAAACGAAGTGTCTAAACATACCTGAGCTTTTTATTGATGAAGAAGGGGATGCCTTGGGAATCCCCAAGCTTTGACGCTTGTACCTCTTGGATATTTCTTGGGGTGAAACCATGGTGTAATCTCCAAGCTTGAGCTTTTGTCCATTCTTCATCTCATTGCATCATTCACTCTCTACACCTGAAATTTTTCCTTCATACAAAACTTCACACAATCTTCATTAGCAACATTAGTTCATTCAAAAGATATTAGACCTCTGGAAAAGATTTGGAACAGCAAGGCTTTTCACTAAAAACACCATATACTGCAGTAACTCCTTCAAAAAGCTCAATTCACCTAAAGAGAACTTAAAAAGGAATCAAAAGAAGCAAATGCAAATAATGGCAGAAATCTGTCAAAACAGACCAGCAGGTAGAAACCGATTTTTTTCGAAAATCTTCTGTTGTTCAATCAAAAAGTGTTAAACTAACAAAAGTTAGCTAACAGACTGGGGGGTTTATTCGTAAATTTTGAGCTCAATCTGAGTAACAGAGACTCCTCACGAATTTTTATGGTGGAGGACAGAAATCTGTTTCGGGACAGCAACTCCCCAAATCTTACTTCCCTCTCATTAGAGGTAATTCTTGGCACAAAAAGCAAACAAAAAGGATAAGGAGAGTTCATTACTGAAGTAATAACTTCCAAGACTCAAGGAAACTCTTGGGTTATCTCCCAACAAGTGCTTTTATTTAACGCCTTTAAGTTAGGCACAGGAAGCAAGAAGAATCAAGTATTTTCAAATGAAGAAGCATTCACATCAAACCTTGCTTTCAAAGGAGGAGCAAAAATCATATTCTCTCTCCTCATAGGGAAGTATTCAATACCTTTATTGAATGGAAAATGATATTTAATGGTGCCTTCTTTCATATCAATGATGGCACCAACTGTTATAAGAAAAGGTCTTCCCAAAGTAATAGGACAAGAAGCATTGTATTCAACATACAAAACATAGAAATCAAAAGGGACATAAGCATTGTTAACCATAATGAGAACATCATTAATACTCCCCATGAGTTTCTTCTTAGCATTATCATTGAGTGGGACATCTAAATAACAATCTTCTAATGGTAGCAAATCAAGCATTTCATAAATCTTCCTAGGCATAATAGAGACACTAGAACCAAGATCACATGAAGCTTTGAGATCAAAATCATTCACTTGCACATTAATAATGGGTTCCCAACTATCTTCTACTTTCCTAGGAATAGAAGCTTTGTGTTTTAGCTTCTCTTCCTTAATCTTAACAAGAGCATCTGTAATGTGTTTAGCGAAAGCTACATGCATATCACTAGCATCAGGACTTCTTGCAAGCTTTTGTAGGAACATAATCACTTTAGAAATATTGCAACCATCAATCTAAAAGTCAAACTTAGCATCACTAGTAGTAGGCTCAATAGGCTTAGGCATAGTAGGAGGAGGAATAGGGACTACTTGTGGTTTAGTGGTGATGGTGCACACACTATTGTTTCTATCAATTTCAGCTTCCCTTTCCCATCTAGCATGAAGTTGAGCTAACAGCCTAACATTTTCATCAATAGTAACTTGTATGGCATGAGCAGTAGCAAAGGTATTTTCCATAGTTTCAGGTTTAGCAGCCATTTTATTAATCAAGGAGGACTGAGCTTCAGACAGAGAGGATATATTTTTCTCAACATTTAGAAGCTTTTCCTCTATAGCCTTATTGAAAGTGGTTTGTTTACTAATAAAGTCTTTAAGCATGACTTCAAGTTCAGAGGGGGAACTTCTAGCATTATTGTAGGAGTTTCCATAGGCATTGCCATTATTAGGAGGATAAGGCCTATAATTGTTACCACCAAAATTACTCCTATAAGCATTGTTGTTGAAATTGTGGTTTCTAATGAAGTTCACATCAACTTGCTCTTCTTGAGCAACCAAGGAGGCTAAGGGAACACTATTAGCATCTAGAGGAGCTTTCTGATTAACAAGCATAGCCATAATATCATCAATATTATCACTCAAAGAGGAAGTTTCCTTAATAGAATTTACCTTCTTACCATGTGGAGCTCTCTCAACATGCCATTCAGAGTAGTTAACCATCATATTATTAAGGAGCCTTGTTGAAGCACCCAAAATGAGACCCATGAAGGTACCTCTAGCAGCTGAATCCAATAGATTTCTTGAGAAGTTCAAACCTGCATAAAAAGTCTGGATAATCATCCAAGCAGTGAGTCCATGAGTGGGGAAATTCTTAACAAAAGATTTCATTCTTTCCCAAGCTTGAGCAACATGTTCACTATCAAGTTGTTTAAATTTCATAATGTCACTTCTCATAGATATAATCTTAGCAGGAGGATAGTATTTTCCAATAAAAGCATCTTTGCACTTAGTCCAAGAATCAATACTATTTTTAGGCAAGGATAGCAACCATTCTTTAGATTTTCCTCTCAAGGAGAAAGGGAAAGGCTTGAGCTTAATAATATCTCCATGTATACTTTTGTATCTCAGAAAGTTCAACAAAGCTATTGAGATGGGCAGCAGGATCATCAGAACTAGCACCAGAAAATTGCTCTATCACCACAAGATTCAAGAAAGCAGGCTTAATTTCATAAAAGGTAGCATTAGGAGAAGGTGGATCAATGGGAGTGCTTAGGAAATTATTGTTGTTGGTGCTAGTGAAGTCACACAACTTGGTGTTCTCAGCAGAGTTCATTTTGGCAAAGGTGGGGAAGCCAAAAATAGCAGCAGCTAGAGCAGGAACTAATTTTTTTTGTGTTTTTTGAATAAAGCAAGCAAACGAAACTAGACTATTTTTTGGAGTTTTTGAAAAGAGGCAAACAAAACCAAGCAAAAGAAACAAAGCAAACTAAAAACAAAGTAAAGAGAAAGGAAGTGGAGGACTCCCCCAGTGAAGACGTCCTTAGCTTCCCCGGCAACGGTGCCAGAAAGACTTGATGGTGCTCGGCGTGGCACTTTGTTGGTAACCCCAAGCGCAGGGTGTGAAGAGCACAACACCAAGTTTTCCCTTAGTTGAGACCGAGGTTATCGAACCAGAAAGAGGAAGGAAACGTCACACAGGTGTTGCAAAAAACGTGGAGACCTGCACAACACAAACTCAAGACTTTGTCTTAACCAATAAGTGAGGTTGTCAAGATCGCCGGTTTGCTGTAAAAAAGGATTAAATGTATGGTGTGGAAGGTAATGGTGGTTTGCAGCAAGTAAACAAGGAACAGTGGAAGATGTATCAATGGTAAAGATTGGACCGGGGTCCATAGTTCACTAGAGGTGCTCTCCTTAGATAAACAACATGGCATGAAGGGTAAACAAACTACAGCAGGGCAATTGACAGGAACTGAGCAAGGCATAACAATGCAATTACTAGTCAGAAAGATCCTATGAGATTCGATTAGGAAATACAACAAGATACATAGACCTCCATCCAACTGCATCTATGACTAGAAGTCCACCTTCAGGTTATCATCCGAACCCCCTCCAGTATTAAGTTGCAGGCAACAGACAACTGATTTAAGCAAAGTGTGTAAGGTAAACAATCCACATGTTCCATGAACAAGAGACCATTTTTTTCTCCCTAGTAGCAACAGAAAATCTACAACCGAAGAGATTTCTGTCACTTCCCTTGGAAACTACAGGCATGAACCCACTATTGAGCATAAATACCCCCTCTTGGAGTCACTAGCAACTACTTGGCCAAGATAGCTACTAACAACAGAGAGCACGGAAGATCACAAACAACACAGACACGATAGAATCATAAAGACAAAACCATTAATCGAACCAACATAATAATCTCAATATCCATCGGATCCTCGCAAACACATCATGCATGATTACAAATAGATTAGATCTTGATCATGAACGGAGCTCACAAGATCTATACATGAAAGCCCAAAGGAGGAGATACAACCATCTAGCTACTACATGGACTCATAGTCCAAGGTGGAACTACTCACGCATCATACCAGAGAGAAGGCCTCCGGGATGATCTCCCCTCTGGCAGGGTGCCGGGAAGAACTTCAAATCCCCCACCCTCGATCTATTGATGATGGTGGCGGCGGCTACAGAAGGTTTCGTGGAATATTGATCGGGTACTTAGGGTTTCTGCATCGTAGGCTTCTTATAAGCGAAGGGGGGCGAAGAGGTGGCCAGGGGCCCCACACCCTGCCTAGGCGTGGGGCAGGGCCCACCCACGCCTAGGGGGGTCTGGGCATCCTGGCCCACTTCTCCATCTCCCCTCTAGACTTCTTGTTCCCCACGGAAAGTTATTGACTTTGACGTTTGTCCCGTCCAATTCCGAGAATATTTCCTTATTACTAGCTTTTCTGGAACCAAAAACAGCAGAAAACATGCAACTAGCACCGTGGCAACTTGTTAATAGGTTAGTACCAGAAAACATGTAAAAAGCACCTCAAAGTGTAAACAAAGCAAAACAAAGTAGATACTAAACAAGCATGGAGCATCAAAAATTAAAGATACGTTTTCGACGTATCAGTGTTCACGGTTATGAATGACTTGGAGCACAGTATCTCGATCATAGACAACTATAACTAAAGTAGTGCTATAAATTTGACTTTATAATGACTAGTAATCAGCTTCACTACAACAGAATGACTAAATAAAAGTACCAACAACTGCTAGGTTTGGGATATGTCAAGCTATTTGTATCTGACTAGTAAGTGTCGCAACTACAACGGAATGGTTAACTAAAAGTGCCCACTGCTTATTATATCAGGATGACTCATTCTATCTATACCTGACTAGTAATTGCTGCAACGAGTAACTGAATAAATAAAACTGCCAACTGTGTGAGTTCCACGGTTTGACTTCTTCGTTGGGTCTCGAAGGGGAATACCAGGATGGGAATATTTGGTGTTAGAATCAGGTTGGATCCGAATATGTTTTTCTTACCCCCTCTGATAGCCGCTAATTGTATCAAGTCTCTATATGTTGCTTAGTGCATACTGCGCTACCGCTTCAGTCCACCATACCTATGTAGGCGAGGACCGCCGAATTCTAAGACTCGTCGTGTACTGGCCTCAGTACTGACCGCTCCTTTTCTCTTTTTCCCTTTGTCGGCACCCCTTTTGTTTAAGCAGGTTTAAGATCGACGTTGTTAGCAGGGTTAACCTTCCGGCTTGGCCTGGGCAGGGTTATGGATGCCATTGGTTATTCTTCAGGGCTCTTAGCCCCATTATCATCTTATCCGTACTCGGATGTTCTATCGTTTTCAAGGTGATTTGGATCTTTGTACTGTATATCTATATTCTTGACTCATGGAGTCGTTGTTGTATATATCTGTTATGTGGGTTCCATCATGGACTATTGTGTAATCATATTACTTTGTTTTCCACCCGCACACAAGTGGCTAGTGGGCACCTCTGAATCGTTTCTATGCGGGTTTGGCGGGAATCGCTAAAACTTGCATAGGGCCGATCTGAGGTTGTTACATCAAGCCAGCCAGTGCTTAGGCAACTGTCCAAACTGTGTAGCTCTCCATCCTCCGGAGTATTGTCCCACCCAACTAGTCACATGCTTCCTCTGTAAAGGTCAAGACCATGTCCCGGCCAATTGCCCCCTTTATCTCCTAATTGGCAAGGCTCGTCAACTTCCCTGCGTCAACATTGGGAAGACATCAAGAGAAGGACGTTCCAAGAAAGGCGCCTGCTTCTCCTGTGATCAACCAGGTCATTTCAGTCGAGAGTTCCCCCAACATGGTCTTGACAACACTCCTACAAAGTCAAAGGCCAAAATGTTCGCTACCCCCTTAAAGATCCCAAAAGAATCCCAAGGAGGATCCAAAGTTAAGCAAAGCACTTGTTTCACCTGCGGAGATCCGGGCCACTTCCCCCGTGAATGTCCAGAGAAGTACTTGACGACCTCGAAGGAAGAAGCTCCGGTACCGAAAAAGGTGAAGAAACCACGAGCCCCTTCGGCCAGAAGAATCAGGAAGCCACTATCCCCAGAACCTCCTCTTTCCCTGAGAAAGCACTTCCTAAGGAGAAACCTTCAACCTCAGAACAATGACAAGACTCTGGGCGTTCCCCCGAAGTAGTCTTCGCACCCTGAATCTCGCATATCCCAACATAGGTAGAGTTATGTATCGTCCCAGAACCTATTTTGTAAAACTCTAAGTGCTTTGTCGCCCTGTGGCACAAACCTGCTTTGTAACACCTTAAGTACCTCCGCCACCGACCGGCACGAACCTGCTAAATTTATGGGAGATATGCATGTGTGATGTCCTTCTTTGCATGTTTTATCCACGATGTTGCATCAGACCAAACCTGAAACGACCTCATTCCAAAGGACCTCGTTTTCTAGACCGCCAAACTCCAATGGCATCCTCCAACCCATCGGACCCCAAACTAGCTCAGAACTAATTACCCGGAAGCTAGTAGACGCCCTTCTGATAAACCTTCTAACTCATGAAGCGGTTCCTATGATGTCAACAGAAGATAACCACCTTCAGATGAAAGGTGCAGCACCATTCCCTAGCATCAGCATACGAGTCCACCCAAGAAAGTTGGCGACTCCACCAAGAACCCCTAGTGTCGCTCTAAGGGGGGAATACTACATCATTCCCGCCCAAAACCCGATAGACCCCTGGAGTCGAACAAGTTAGTGTTAAGTGATGATGACCCCTCCAAATCCGAATCATCGACCCTACAAGAAAGATGACAATCGGCACTTCTCTAGAATCAGAAGGTACTTGAGGAAAGTCCTCCACTCCAAGGTCGACCGTCCAGCCAACACCCCGGTGTATCGAGACCTTCAAGATAGAAAAGTTGACTATCATGATGAAGGAATGAATAAGGCTCAACTCAGTGACTCGCTGCAAGAAGAAAGGACCCTATCGACGTTAAACGCACCCAGACTCGTCCTAAAGGGAAAAGAGTGTATCTTTTCCACTTGTTTCAACTAAACCATCCACTCCGAAGCCCCTCAGCTCCAAACCGTAACTGACCACGTCGGTTAATTGTAAAACTTGTTAGCGCCTAATAATTTCCACCGCTGAAATTGTTAAGCGTATGTTATCACCCCACCCTACTCCTCCCTAATCTCGGGACGAGACTATTATAAGGGGGAAAGGTCTGTACCATCCCAATTTCAGCAACCCTGATCTTTTATCAAAAAGCCAAAATTAGGGGGAACAAAAACTTTTTAATATTAAGTGTTGCAATGCTTGCCTACTTGTTTGCTTATGTTCATGCAACTGATTGTGTATTAGGTGATATACTTCTTATCTCAACACTAGTTTACAAAAGCTAATTTACAAAAGAGAAGTCTTGGCTCATCTTTCATATTATCAAATGTTTTGGCATTTCAAAACCTGAGCCAAGATGACTTTGACACAACAAAATACTCTACTAGCCTTTATTAACAAAACTAGGGAGACCTATATATTATCTCGTTATGTTTTCAAGACATAACTTCAACTACTCTTATCTCTATGTTTTACCAAAACCTTTATTAAAACCTTTTCATTCTAATCTTGGTAGAAATACCAAGATGATCCTTATCTTACTTGAAAGCACAACCAATTCAAAATACCCGTCCTTACCTCAAGCTAGGCTTAATGGTAATCCTAGTAGTAGTAGGATAACTTTGATAAGATGATTTTCCTTGATCTGTTGTCTGATGAACTGCCTTCATCTGCTGATTGTCTTGTTTGCCTAGGAACTAGAGTGAGATAATCTAGTGGCTCATCCCTTAAGACCCAATCTATGTTGTGATCATCAAACTTAGACCAAAGCATCCAAACCTGGAACTATCCTTAGCCAACAAAGTGACCATCTCATCCCCTAATCAGATCAAACCAGGGATAATCCCTTTTGATAGTTCCCAACTCATTGAAGACCCAATCCAAGCATGGATCCCCTACATTCAATCGATACCTCAATATCAACCACTTTATGAAGAGGATGAACCCTTTCCACCCTCTCAAATGTTTTCCCTCTTGCAATCTAGTCTAAAACCCTAAAATAGCCAAAATGGCTAAGTCTGGATTTCTTATCTAGATTCAATTTTTGGAGCTCTACATTTTATATCATGTGTGCATTCTTGATAAGTACTTGAACCATATTGTAGTACATCATTAGTACTACCAAAGCCCACTCTTTACCTGGTACAAGCCATTCTAGTCCCCACTAATCCATGATGGTTTTGTAGTCAAGATAATAATCTTTTATGTAAATCTTATCATCTTGCCTACTTTGGTAGAAGCTCACATCTATATGCTACCTCACCTTGACCAACTCTTTGCATGGTTATGATTTACTAACCATGGCATATCAAACCCTACTTCACTTGTTTACATTGGAACCTTGTGCATATTAAACCCACGTGGTTTATGAGACATCATGACCACTCTGTTATGGCAGCCTTATTTTCATCAAATTTTGCCATCTCTTCAAGACCACCTCAAATCCAACCAAGCCCAACTCTTGATTCCATGATCATCTATATAACTTGGTCTAGATATCCATCCTCATACCTTATTACACATTGGATATTTTTATTGGAATTTATTGAGATGGGAAAGTATCCATCCTCATACCTCTAGCAGCAGCCATCACCTCCCACTCCCACCACTCTCGTCGAGAACCAGGACTCACCTACCTCCCAATACCGTTCTCACTGCCCTATCCCTGGCCAGCACTCCCTCCCCAAGCTCACTCCATATTCATGTCCACCATGAGCCTATCCTTTGCCTTTAAAGGGGCCAGAGGCCTCCCACCCCGCACCTGCTCTCTCATTATCCCCCTAGCACCAGAAAACCTCTCCCCCGAGCTCATATTCCCTCCACCCTCTCTCCCCCACCAGGGAAGGAGAGGAACCCACTCCCTCGGGCAGGAAAGAAAGCAGCCACCATGCATGCGCCTAAGGCCACTCCGACCACCTCCACTACCTCTAGTACATCCCTATACGTCGCCCAAAACCTCCCACAAGCCCTCCTTCCCTCTATAGATTTGGAGGAGGTAGGATTCTCCTGTCGGTTCCCAACTTGCGTGCAAGTTTCCAGGTCAACCTGACCCTCTCCTCCTCTAATCACTTCATGCATGCGCTACCCTTGCTCAGATCTATCCAACCCTACTATTTTTCTGGCCCAAGAACCCCTTCCCTAGGCGGCACCGACGAGCCAACGAGCTCGCCTCGGTCATCCCCGCATGAGGCAGATCCCGGCGTCAAACCGAGGCTTGCCGCCCATCTCCGAGGTTGGTGACGTCTGCCGCGTTGCCCTGCAACACCCCCTGCGCCTCCTACCGCCTAGGTAAGCCTCCCCGTAACCCTCCCCGTGCCATTAGGGTTTCCACCCTATCGGGTGGTGTTAGAGGAGGACGAAGACCTACGGTCATTGATCCTAAGCTAATCGAACGATCCTCCTCCCTAGATACCCCTTCGGTGTTCCAAGTGACTTGCATGCGGGCCCAGCTGCCTGCGTTTCAAACCGCAGCCCGCGCAAGCCGCTGCTCTCCTGAGCCTAATGTTTCCTTGCACGGCCTAGTGACCCCAGATCCAACCCGAACCCCCTCTTTATTCTAATTATTTTCACCAGATCCAAAACTTTAGCCTTTAATTTAAATCGTTTTGAAATTGTAAATTCACTCCAAACGCCCAGATATATTTTCCCTTGTATACCTGAAGGATTTCCTCAACATGCAGTACCAAAAATGGACCCAATGGATGTTTATTTTAATTGTAGTAAATCATCTACTTAGAGGTATCCTTTTTTGCATTAAATTCTTTCTGGGAGTTTCATAACTCCCATTGGCACAAACCCTTATGTTACAACTCCCTAGCTTGCCCCTGTTGAAAATAACAAATTTAGGCCATTTATGTCTTTAGAAAATTCTCTAGGTCAAAAAAATTGAGTTTTGACCTAATTCCAAACCTCTATACATCTACATACCAATAGATATCAAACCACAGGAGACCAAAAATTTATTGAACTCTTCCCTAATTTTGGTGAATTAAACAATTCTGTGCATAGTTTATTCACTAATAAATTCACAACTTTAGCTATGCTTATCCAAAAAGGGTGATTACAATTTCTAAAGAAAGAATTGTAAATACCTAACATGTTTATTTGGAATCACATCAAAAGCTCTTTTATTATTAATCTGGTGAAAAATACTAATATCATCCAGAACTGACTTTGGGAATTTCCTGAGGGCATTCTGATAATTATTCTAAGTTGATTCCAACTCATCTTGAATCAATCCACCAAATACTACCTAATCACCCATGGAAATAATTTTTGGAGCTCCAGAATTTGTCTGGTGAATTATTTCCGAAAACTAGAGTTTTATCCACTATAAAAATCATTATAAATCAATGGAAATTGATAAAATAGTGAAACCAATTTTTTTGGATTCATTTTATCAATACCTATCTGATGGTATCATTTTTATACAATGGTATCATACAGAGAAATATCTTGGTCAAAAACCCCTCTCTTAGATAGTCCCTAGACTATAAACCCTTAAGGATCACCTTCTAATGACTCCAACTCTTCTACCAATCTTATCAAATCAACTATCCAGCACTCTACTGTTGTAGATCATGTGATTATACTTTTATTGTTGTATGGTTTGATGTTTGTATGCACTGTTCTGAATGGGGTATTGTTTGTTGGCATGTATACTCGATAACGGCGATAGTTGCGATTTGTGAGACGCCGAGAAGAAGGAAGAATCGGATTTCTCTTATTATTGTACTCGGTATGCTGGTCAAAGGCAAGCCCCCATTCCTAAACTACTATATTAACCTACTCCTTTTTACCAGTTGTTTTATATCTCATTTATGAACTTCATGATCAAATGCTTGGTTTGTTTCAAATAAAAGGCATGAGTAACTTGGCTCCTCCAAGTTATGGATGAGTGTCCATTAGGACACCTACACTATTGACACCCACCTTTACCCCTTTAGATCGAGGCTAAGATGCTTAGCATATTCCCTCTTGGAAACTACAGGTTTTCGATAATAAAACTATTTTGGGCTTTACCCTACTACAAAGTTTTCATAATAAAACCCTTGGAAAGAGGCATCATTTCCGAGTGGAGGTTTTACTAAAGGAGATATGAGGAGGATAATGAGAAAGTTGAGCAAGAGAAAGAGAAGGGATGTTCTACTCCTTTACCGGAACAATTTATCCGTGCAACCACACTACCCCAGTCACTGGGGCTTAGCTCGTAGTTTGTTGTCTTTAGCCGGGGCTCTCGTACTCGCCAAAGGGGAGAAATCCTCTGAAATCCGGACCATCCTGGACAAGGTACCGGTGCAGCAATTGGGTCTCTCGCAGACGGTATGACTTATTATATGTACGGAAGGAAGTGGAGTCAAATTACTATATACCAAACTACGGTTTGGGGAATAGGCTTGTACGGAAGGGAGGACTATGGCCGTCGTGCCACATACTCGTGACGGAGAGTACACCCCAAAAGGAAAATTTGCCGTTGCTAGGGATGGACAAATGAAAAGCTAGGTTTGATTATCCGAACCCCCATCTATCGTGTGTAGCAGGCCGTGGTTGTATCCTGGCGGATGTATTGATTCTTGTGGGTAAAGTGCACAAACTCTGCAGAGTCTAATCTATTCCAATAGCCATGTCCACGGTTAAGGACAGTTGGAAAGGTGATTGCTAGGAGTACCCTTGAGATGGTTTTGAGAAATAAAGAAGGATGTGACTTGGTCATGAGGAAAGATAAGAACAGGATTCGTTTTGATCAGAAATGGTCGATGATGTTTTAAAAGGGTTTTACTATAAAACTGTTTTCAACAAAGTTTTTAACAAGTATATGGGGATATCTGGACTTTCTAAAAGGAGGCATATTTTTCCAAAAGCTCTTTTTAACAAATATATAGAGATGCCAATGTTAGGATTTTAAGAAACAACCATATTGTAGAGCTATCTCGCCACGACCCAATATGCATTATCCTGTTACCTTGTCTTGGTGGTTTGCGAGTACATTCAAAGTATTCACCGACATTGTCCCTAGCTATTTACTTGGCCATATTGTAGATGATAAGGAGTGACGAAGGTGCTGACGTCTATGCGAGCTAGGTTGTCTTGCCAGTCAGTTGCCTATAGGTTAAGGCATGACATGGGCTCTGTGCTTGAAGACTTCCGCTACTTGTGTTGTAATTGCCATAATGGCCACCTTGTAAGTTTTGTAATCGCTACTTTCTAGATGATGTAATGATACTTGTCGGTTATGCTCACGTCTCACTGATCATGGGAATGTGAATTGTATGCATAACGGGTATTCTCGGACCGTAAATCCGGGGCGCCAAAACGAGGGGTGGTCTAGGGCTGGAAGCCATGTTTACTCACACTCGATAGACATCTTGGCGGTTCCTTGGGTGCCAAATGACCTGGTATGCCCTCTGCCTATGATTTTATGAGGGCAGTGGGTCACATGCAAGGGCTCCAGGAGCCGTTTTCACGTTTTTTTATTTTTTTAGATTTTGTTTGGTGCTACTTGAGAAAACGGAGAAACCTGCCGGCGGCCGCGGCAACGCGACGGTTGGTGCAATATTGTATTCAGGCATGCATCCAGCCTAGCTACCCCATGGGGCACCCCAAACCATTTTTTCCCGAAAATTGAGAGTGTCTTCTAGGGTACATATAGTTAGAAACCGCATTTACCGGACCGTAACTTGGAAAAAATACAATACATGCCTGCTCCACAAGATAAATACCCACCTCCCGGGAATGGCCATGCACCATGGTGTAGCATCCGTGGAAATTGCCTCGGGCCCATGGGCGCTCCCTAATCTTGCACCTCCTTTGGGAAAATGCCGGTTTTTCGGGTTCAGAAAATGGAAAGTCGAGATTTCTCCAAAGCACCACAAAATATATAGTTGGAGAAGTCTTGTGATGCCGAGAGGGATCTAGGTGTCGGGTTTGGGCTCAATCCATGGAGTGGTTCCAAGTTCTGGGCAGCGAGGGGGTCTAGGGTTGGAAGCCATGTTTACTCACACTCGATAGACATCCTGGTGGTGCCTTGGGTGCCAAATGACCTGGTATGCCCTGCCTATGATTTTATGAGGGCGGTGGGTCACATGCAAAGGCTCCAGGAGCCGTTTTCACATTTTTTTTGTTTTTTATATTTTGTTTGGTGCTGTCAAAGAAAACGGCGAAACCCACCGGCGGCCGCGGCAATGCGACGGTCGGTGCACTCTTGGACCCAGGCTTGCATCCAGCCTAGGTACCCCATGGGGCACTCCAAACTATTTTTTGCCAAAAATTGAGAGTTTCTTATAGGGTACATACATTTACAAACCGCATTTACCGGGACGTAACTTGGAAAAAATACAATACATGCCTGCACCACGAAATAAATAACCACCTCTCGGGAATGGCCATGCACCATGGTGTAGCATGCATGGAAATTTCCTCGGGCCCATGGGCGTGCCCTAATCTTGCACCTCCTTTGGGAAAATGATGGTTTTCGGGTTCAAAAAATGGAAAGTCGAGATTTCTCCAAAGCACCATGAAATCTCTAGTTGGAGAAGTCGCTTGCGATGCCGAGAGGGAGGGAGGTGCTAGGTTTGGGATCAATCCACGGAGTGGTTCCATGTTCTGGGCAGCGAGGGGGGATCTTGTGTTCAAATCCATGTTTACTCAGATTTGCCCTCTATGCTAGTCACGATACTCAGAAAATCCCTTACTATAGCTTACGCAGAAACCAACGCGTCCTGATTGGTCAGACAGTTGTCACGCGGATCGTGCCAGCCAACTGTTGATCCTCTTTGATCCAACAGTCACACGAAATTGTTATAGTAGCAACATCCCAGTATTATTACACAAGACATGGTAGTTACAACAATTACAATGCAGGACGTGGCAGTTAAATATGTAATAACAATACTAACAACAAAACATTACTCGTCGTCGTCATTGTCGTCATCATCGGTGGCGGCTGCGGTGTGCTCCGCTAATTCGTCGGCAACTCCCTCCTCGTATATACGTGCCCTCTCCTCATCGGAGTCCTCCTCCTCCTTGTAGTCCCATGGGTCGATGTCACTCTCCTCCACTTCTGCCTCCAACTGCTCCATGAATGCCTTCTCGTTGCCCGAGTCGGAGTCGTCCTCATCGCTGGCTCCTATATTCCTCCTGCGCTTCTTCATGGTGGTCTTGGCTACTGCTAGGCGCTCTTCCGTCTCTGTCGGTGCAACGCGCTTCTCGGGTGTGGCGGGTACGACAAGCTTCGACGTCACGGTCTCCTCGAGTGCCAATGTCGATGGATCCAGGCGCGGCTTGACATGTCGTGGTGCCTTAGATGGGTGCCAGCGTGGATGAATGATGATGCCACGAGCACGTGACGCAGGACGGTTATCCACCGGCAAGGATCTTCCACTGCCACAGCACGGTTCCATGCTGCGTGAGGAAGTTGTTCGGAAATGCTTGGTGGCGGGTACGCAGAGTTGGGTGCCGATCCTAGGGCGCCAGGAGCACCTCATATTCTAGTCACGTAAAAATTGTCCTACATCGTAAAATATCTACGTACTGGGAGTTTTGTCACGTAACAAACCACAAAATGCACCGTGTGGTAGCGTCGGGAAGTGTCGAGTGCGTGCCTATCAATGTGGAGTTGAACGTTCCATCATGTTTTGTCCGTGCAGCAGTCGCGCGCATCATGAAAACCCCTTGAGCACACACGCACGCTGGACGTGCAGCCCGTAATTACTTCATCCCTCGTAGTCCCACCTCTATACACAGGAAACTAGGCGGTGCGTGCCGAAGCCCCCGCTGAAATGTCCATCTCATTAAAGCCAGTCCAATCGAGTCCCATCATGTGGACTTTGGGGTTTTATTCCCTGGTTCTGCCAGTGACGCTTCTTTGAGGAGGAAGCGACATAGGCCATCGATTAACAAATGAACGGTGGATGTAGGTTCAGATAGCACCAGAGTAAACTGTGCCCTTGTATAATACTGTCCCATGGACTGGACTCATTGACCATTCTCCCCCACAGATCACTTTCTTCTTCCTCCTGCCCCCACCTTCCTCCACCTGCATTAGCCATGGCTCCCCGGAGGAGAGGCAAAGGCAGATCAACTAGGCGCATGGAGAGAATGGAGAAAAATCGCCGCCTTGGACTTACTGCTCAACCAGCTGCTCAGTCCCCCCCTCGCACAGAGACCCAATCTCTCCTAGCAATGGCGCTGAATGTTCCAGCAGGCTAGGGCTCCTGCCATTCCCGGTATAGTCTTGTTATTTTTATTCTTCTTCTCCGTTTTCTTCTTCTTTTATGTCTACTTCTTCTTCTAATTATTATGATGCTACATATTCTAGGGCGGGCAGGACCCTGAAAGAAGCACGATGGCGGCGGCGGCGCTGCATGTTGCAGCAGGCCAGGGCTCCTACCGGTACAGTCTTCTTCTTCTTCTTCTTCTATGTCTACGTCTTCTTCTTATTACTATGCTACATTATCCATGCCGTCCGTGGAATCTGAAAGCAGCACGATGGCGGCGATGATGCTTCATGTTGCAGCAGGTCAGGGCTCCTCCCGGTATAGTCTTCTTCTTCTATGTCTACTTCTTATTCTTCTTCTTATTACTATGCTACATATTCCAGGGCGGCCGTGGACCCTGAAAGCAGCACGATGGCGGTGGCGGAGGTGCTGCATGTTGCAGCAAGCCAGGGCTCCTCCTGGTACAGTCATCTTCTTTTTCTTCTTCTTCTTCTTCTATGTCTACTTCTTATTTTCTTCTTATTACTATGCTATATATTCCAAGGCGGCCGTGGACCCTGAAAGTAGCACGATGGCGGCGGCGCTGAATGTTGTAGCAGGCCAGGGCTCCTCCCAGTACAGTCTTCTTCTTCTTTTTCTTCTTCTTACTCTGCTACATATTCCAGGACGATCGTGGATCCTAAAACCAGAATGATGGCGGTGGTGTCGCAGGACCCGTTCGGCATTGTTCCCTAGCCCAGCAAGGTAGGAAATCCACACATGCATTTGGTTTTATTTTTTAGATTCTAAATGTGGAAATATTATCGTGTTTGCCCGCAAGTAGCCTCCAAGTAGGGACCACGCTCAATCTTCATAGACACATTTGGGGTTTTTGTGACTTTAATATTGTGCTTCCCTGAAACAAGTAGTACAATTATAGAGTGCATATTTTAAATAGCATGAACGATGCAGCAAGCGAAGGACGATTGCCGTCACAAGGTGGTCGCGATCAATGCCAAGATAGACAACCAACTACAGGGTGCACACTCCCTAACCCAGGTTGCTGATCGCCTTCGAAGGCGTTTGTCTCTACAGAAGGATATCACGTTTTTCCACTAACCATCAGGAGGCTCGAAGAAGAGCGCGACGAGCTGCATAGGGTGATCAACAAGCTGCAGAAGTTGATCGCACACAGATTTTCCAAACAATACCTGGCCATCAACTTAATTACGAAGCTCTTGCGTGACAAGAAGAATCTCCAGGATAGATGCGTCCTCCTGCTGGACGAAGCCACCGAGACACACAAAGAACGCATCATCGAAGAAAAGGCTGGCATCAAAGCCTACAATCACAAGGACCGTTGCCTAGATGCATTGAGACAGATGAACGAGGACATGGGCCGAGGTCTCATCGTGCCCAAGAGTCCAAACAACAATGAGAACGGGGAGCCAACGGCAATGCCCAATTCAGATTCAGAGTAGGAGGGCAAGAATCTCAGGTCATGCTCCGCTCCTTCTGTAATTTCTACATGTCATGCAATTAAGAAATCTTGGAGCAACTCCTTATTTCTCTGGTTATCTTACTTGCCTGTCAACTTACTTATGGGTTTGTGTTCTCATGAAATGGTCATCATCCTTTCTTTCCATTATGTATTTGAGTTTGGAATTAGATTATGATTATGCCACTACTATTTGGTTACATTGGAAAAACCCACAGCACCCTTAGTTGGATATAGTCCCACGTTGCTTTGAAATTGAAATTAGAACCATGCCACTACTTTATCTTGTTGAATTGGGAAAATTAGGCTTTATTGCTCTGAAATTGAAATTAGGACTGTGCCACTACTTTATCTTGTTGAATTGGGAAAAATAGGCTATATTGCTCTGAAATGGAAATTAGGACTGTGCCACTACTTTATCTTGTTGAATTGTGAAAAAAAGGCTATATTGCTCTGAAATTGAAATTAGGACTATTCCACTACTTTATCTTGTTGAATTGGAAAAAGGGTATATTGCTCAGTCATATAAATTAGAAGTATGCCACTTGTTTATCTAGTTGAATTGGGAAAATTCCTATATTGCTCTGACATTATCTCTGGAATTAGGACTGTGACACTAGTTGATTCTGTTAAATTTTACAATCCTTGATTGCTCTATCCTTCAAATTATGACTTTGACACTAGTTAATTGTTTAAATTGTGGAAACTAACCACATATTTTTGTTGCAGCAGGAGAGGCAAAAGCTCAACCCAGAACTGCCGACCTGGCTAAAGGACAAGATGGCTATCCAACTGGAGAAGCAGAATTTTCAGAAAGTGTCCTATGACCGCCTGAGAGAAGAAGTCACCATCCTTTCTGACAAGTGCCACAGTCTGAAGATGGACATCGCCGGCTGGAAGAAAGTTCACGAGAAAAGTATCGCCTCGGCGCGTGCGAAGGAGGACATCATCAAGGATCTCATGGTGGATAATCTTAAGCTTACTGATAAGCTTGTCGCTTCCTAGATGGAGCGCTTGAACTAGTGGGAGGTGCACGTCCAAGTACTGAGGGAGCACGTAAAAACCAAAGCGGACATGATCGAACGAACCCTCGAACTGGAGCTTCTCAGAAAGGAACACGACCATCTCCGCGTCAGGCTCAGTGCAAACTATAAGTTCCTCTGAAGTTAGTTTGCAAACTATGTGTTCTGACAGACCAAATCGTGTTTTATCCATGTATAGTAGTGATTTTGTAAACGTGGACCTCTCTCTATGCAAACTATGCTTTCTTCTGAAAGGTTATTTTGCTGAAGGATTGAGTTTGGATTAGTCAAGATATCACAATTGCAAGTATTACAGTTAACTAGTTTCAGATATTGCCACGGCATAATTTATTCATCTAAAATTTCCTTGATCGTCTGTAGCTTGTCCTTGTTCACCTCGCGCTCCTTCTTCAGATCCTTCAATATCTCCGCAATGCAGTACTCTATTTTCTTATTCTCTTCCATGAGCTGATCCCTCTCCTTTTCCGCCTTCTGAATCTTCCATGTAGTTCCCACCACCAAGCTCCCATTGATTGTGTCATTTAGTTCTAACCGCAAATGCTTGATTTCCTGTTCCAGCTCCTGATTTCCTATAAAGAGCTTGTAATTTTCTGCAACTGCATCACGGTCATCTTTAAATCTCCCTGACCTTTCGAGCTCATACATATCCCACAACTGGGCCAAACATTTCTTAAGTGCGTCTGGCCACTCAAGATCCACCCACAACTGGGCCAAACATTTACACACCGGGCCAACCTAAAAAAACACGGACCTAATTATCAACATAACACTACACAATTTTCTTCATGTCGCCATTGTACATAACGAAAGAAAACCTGATTTGTACAGCCCAAAAACATTCTTCTAGTGTTACTGCCTTCAAATGCAACATATTTCCTCAGTTTTAGCCCATGGTACTTCCCAATCGAGATCTAGGCCCTCCCAATCGGGGTCGTAGATCGTGAGTGGTACCTATAAGGGAACAAAAATCTAGAAATAAACACGATTGCATGCACATTTCAAGTCTTGGGTCGAGGTAATTACCAATGCCTAACCATTGCCGAGAAAATAGAGGAACTCACATCAGGGAGGGAAGACTCGATGTCGGAGAGAAAGTTGTCGCTGCTCGACTGGTCGTCCTCTCCGTTCTAGGGCGGCATGGAGAATGCGGCCGTGGCGACACGTCGGCGATGGTAAGGAGAGAGAGGAGGGTAGGGAGTGGATAGAGAAGGAGTAGGGAAAGTGAAGTGCATCAACATTGCAACGTTGACTAAATTGGCATGCTACAATAGTTTAATTGATACAATGTCCTGTGGTTGGATTACTATCTCATATCTAATAGTTTTTCTCTTCCTTCATTTTAATTTGTAATAATAATCATGTACTTCCTCCTTCCCAATTTGTTTGACTTATAGCAACATACAAAATCTTATGTACCGAACAATATAGGATTATGGTTTATGGTTTAGGGTCTAATGAACTGTTTATTCTACTAACCCCTTAACCCTTATTCATAAATCCTAGACCTGTGCGTCCAATAGATCACTGTATCCTACTTAGTAAGTTTTTTTATTGATCCCACAGAGCATTATATTACATCATAATCATGTCAACTACAAGGTAGTTATATATCACCTTGTTCAGTGATGGTTTCAATGAATGATATGTCCTAAAATCCCAATAGCTCACAACACATTATATTACAATCTCTCAACAATCATAATCTCAGAAACAAATTTATCACATTATCTCAACAAACACAATCATGTCAACTACAATGTACTTGTGTCTTATTACAAAAACGATGCTTTCATCGAGTGATATGTCCAAAAATCTCAACAGCACACAGAACATCGGATTGCAATCTCTGAACAAACACAACCACGTACATCAACACAATTTCAAAGCAACAACAATCTTTGTTACATATACAGGCAAGGGAGCCCTGCGGTCTATCTGACAAGCCCTGGGTAGCAGCTCTCAGCAGACCTGATCAACGTCTATCGCCTCATTCTATTCAGCCATAGTAGGGACCTCTGTATCCACTACAACCTGTCTAACAACATCAGAAATGGCAGCCAGGAAGAACACCCTCCTGGTTTGCTTCTTTCGTCGCATAATCTGCATAAGATCATTGGTATCCAAAACCTCTATGAACTCCTGCTTCTTATGATGCCACCACCAGAGTCGTTCCATCTGCTTAGGGCCAATAATGATTTCCTTACCAATCATCTCTCTCAGTTCAACAAGAGTTATGTTTTTTCCAGAATACATGATGAAATTTGCTTACTAACTCTGTCATCAAGTTTTACTGTGTATGAATCCACCTCCAGGTGTATATTGAACTTAGCTTGATCAGCATCTGGTGGTCCGTAAACTAGAGCAGCAGAAGCTCTAACAGCAAGATCTCCAGTATCTACCTACATATCATCAATCATCGCTTCAACTTTTACCTAACGATCAGCTGCACAACACTCCCAAAGCATCTGAAGATCATGGGACTTCTCAATTTGCACATAGGTATCACTCATGTTACGCCACACCAATTTTTCCCTCTATCTGGATCCCCAATGAATTATAGAATGAAGCATATCTATCAGCTGCGAAACAGACACAACCTCTTTGTAGTTGACAAGCAGACGCACATCCTGCCCGAACACAACCCTCTCGCAGCCAAAATCTAGTTTTGAAGTGTACTGGCGGACATGAACTGTGAACTCATATAGGTCCGGTGCATCGAAGTTGTTCCTAATTTGATTAAAAAGGGGACCTTTCAGTTCATTCAACCCTACTTTTGCAGTAACTAATCTATTTGCAAGAAAAGGCACGTATAAGAAAAATTTACCTCTCGCTCTTCTCCCGGGTGGTTTTCTTCGAGATCTGGGTTGCACGACCCCGCACTGCAGCCGAACACTCCGCCGTCAGCCTAGCTTTTCTCTTCAACCCGCTGCTTGTAGGTACCCTGTTAGCAGACTTCTGGCTGACCTCCTCGCTAACCTGGGCTGCAGACCCCGCCGCTCCTTCGCTTTTCTGGCGTTGTTCCCGAGACACTGGCTCCGACGGAGCCGAATCAGTCGCCGACGTAGCTACCACCTTGGCCTCGCTTGACATGCCGCCTCCGGATTCAGTGTGTGTGTGTGTGGGTGGGTGGGTGGGAGGGGGAGGGGGCGGGGAAAGTACAAAAAAACAACCGTCGCCTCCGCCGAACAGGATTTAGTGTAGGGGAGGGAGAAAAAGGACCGCCGCCGGATTTAGTGTTGGGGGTTAGGAAAGTACAACAATGGATTTTGCCCGTGCGATACGTGGACAGTGACTTAGAAGGGGCACGACAGGTACTAATGTAACGGAATATCTTGACATAACGGCTAAGATTTGAAAATATTTGGTTTGGCCACCATTCACTCGAAATGCCCCTCTCAGTAATTACCCCTCAAACTTTTCAAATCGCAGTGATTACACGAAACTCGGGCCCCGCATTGCCTTCGCCTGCAAACTTTCGGGCCGCAAAGTAGTATCCCCCATTTTCTTCCTTGTAATTATCAAAGAAAAATTTAAGTATATCATAAACCTCATATTTATAAGGTGCATAATCAGTATTTTCAAGCAAATTAGCAAGTTCGAATGCACCCTTCCAAGCAATAAATTCTTCAATTTGTTCCACCTCATAAAAATCATAATTTCCCTTAACATAAGAAGATTTGGTGACATTATCATTATACTCACATTGAAAAGGGACGTGTTTATACCTCCTACAGCAACAAGATTTATCAAAGCAATAAGTAACATTATAAGTAGAGCACACATTTATAGCAATAGTATGCAATTTATTAATTTGTTCCCATAAATGTTTCCCTTTTTGTGACAAGCGGTGTTCCTTATAATAATACTTTTATTCTTCCCTGAACCCACCTTGCCAATAAGAACTAGTTTCAAAGAAACCAACCATTGATAGAAAGCATGAAAAAGCAAGGCAATAACAGACCAACAACTATAGTAGGAAATAATTTTTTTGTGTTTTTGGTAAGAAAAAGCAAGCCAAACAAAACTAATTTTTTTGTATTTTTCAAAAAAAGAAACAAGCAAAACAAAAACAAAGTAAAGAGAATGGTTGTGAGAGACTCCCCTTGCGAGAATATTCTTTATCCCTAAAAGGTGAATGTCGAGGAGGAAGAGATTGAAGATGTCCTTAACTCCCTGGCAATGGCCCCAGAAAACGACTTGATGCAGCTTAGTTCACTATAGGGCTTCGTTGGGATACCCCAAGAGGAAGGTGTGAAGAGCACAACAGTAAGTTTTCCCTCAGTTATGAAACCAAGGTTATTGAACCAGTAGGAGTAAGGAAACAACTCTAAGGTGTTACTAACAACTTGGAACCCGCACAACACAAACTCAAAACTTTTCCCCAACATACAGTGAGGTTGTCAATCTCACCAATTTGCTGAAAACAAAGGATTAAATGTATAGTGTGGAGGATAGTAGTTGCTTGTAGAAAGTAAACGGTAACAGTAGATGATGTATCAAAGGTAAAGATTGGACCGGGGTCCACAGTTCACTAGAGGTGTTCTCCTTAAGATAGATAACATGTTGGGTGAACAAATTAACGCGGGGCAATTGACAAACTAAGAAACCATAACAATGAAAATAGTATACATCATGCCTCCTATGAGATTTGATTGGTCATTACAATAATATACATATACCGTAATCCAATAGCATCTATGACTAATAATCCACCTTCAGGTTAACATCCGAACCCCTTCCAATATTAAGTTGCAAGCAACAGATAATTGCATTAAGCAATGTGTGTAAAGTAAACAATACAATTGTTCCATGAACAAAAGATTGTTGTTTTCTCCCTAATAGCAACAACACATCTACAACCTTAGAGATTTCTATCACTTCCCCAGATTACTAGAGGAATGAACCTACTATCGAGCATAAATACGCCCTCTTGGATTCACAAGAATCTACTTGGCCAAGATAGCTAATAGCAACAGAGAGCATGCAAGATCAAAAATAACACAGACATGATAGAATAAATAATAAATCTGACATAGTATCTCAATATCCATCGGATCCCAGCAAACACAACATGTATGATTACAAATAGATGATCTTGATCATGAACAGAGCTGACAAGATCTAAACATGATAGCACAAAGAAGCAGAAACAACCATCTAGCTACTGTATTGACCCATAGTCCAAGGGTGAACTACTCACGCATCATACCGGAGGCTGGAATGGTGATGAAGAAGGCCTCCGAGATGATCTCTCCCCTCCGGCAGGGTGCCGGGAAGAGCTTCAGTTCCCCCAAACTAGGGACGATGGCGGTGGCAGCTTCAGACTGTTTCGTGGATATTTGATCAGGTGCTTAGGGTTTCTACATCGGGGTGACTTTATAGGGGATGGGGAAAGTTCGGTGGGTGCCCGAGGGTTCCACACCTGGTGGCGGTGCCCCCTTGGGTCGCACGGCCCTAGGGTGTGGCCACCTCGTGGCCCCTTCGGCTGCCCTTCGGAATCTGTGTTCTCTCCGGTAAAATATTGAATTTGGCTTTTGTCCCATCCAATTCCGAGAATATTTCCTTACTAGCTTTTCTAAAACCAAAAACAGTAGAAAACAGGCAACTGGCACTCCGACATCTTGTTAATAATTTAGTCCCAGAAAATGTATAAAAATACCTCAAAGTGTAGACAAAACATAGCAAAGTTTATACTAAACAAGCATGGAGCATCAAAAATTATAGATACGTTTACGACGTATCAGTCATCAAGTTGAAATTGCTATCACATTCGTAGTAACTCAATGTCCTTAGACCATGAGATCACGTCAATCACTTTCACCAAAATAGTACTTTGATTGCATCAAACGTCACACCGTAACAGGGTTGTCATAAAGGTGTCGTCAGGTATTTGGAAAGTGTCAGTTGAGGCTAATGGATTAAGAGTGGGATTTGTCCATACGGATGATGGAGAGATATACTCAGGGCCCTCTCGGTGATATCACATTGACACACCCTTGCAAGAAAGTGATTTGATCAGTAGAATGCCATATCACATGAATGAGAAAAAGATTACTTGACATGAAAGAGATTAAATGAGGTATGGTTGATACCAAGTGACTGGATCTCAAAAAAGTAAAATATCGCGAGACAAATAGAATTTGATTACAGCAAAAGAGGTTTAGATGATCATGAGATCTTCGAGGAACTATTGGGAGTCATTATGGATCTCCAGGTCCCATTAATGATTATTAATCAGAGAAAGTACCGATCATGTCTACATAGTTCTCGAACCTGTATGGAGACACACTTAAAATAAACCAATGCATTTGAGCAGATAGAGAACATAGGGTAAATAAATGGACATCGCAGAAAATTGTTCTGCTATAGAAAATTGTTCTACCGAATCTGCCAAAATAGTTTCGGGGTATCGAAACAAAGCAAAGGGATCTAAATGTTAATGTGTTCATTAAATGAAGTTTTCATTAAATGAATTACTCATTAAATGAAGTGTTCATTAAATTGAGTTGCATTAAAATGGAATTAATGTGCTTTAATGGAGATTGAATGAGAGGAGGGGAGGGGGTATCCCCATGGTGCCTATAAAAGGAGGTGGCCTCCTCCTATCCACACAAACTCATTCAACATCCTTGCCCATGTTTATAGCTTATCCATTAACACGAGCGAGATGCTTAGGATAAGACCTTCTCTAATCCTTCCCCTCCACCACCACTACCATGGCGTAGCGCTAGTGTTGTTCACGGGGATCCGCTACTTCTACTGCCCAGCTGGAGCAAGGGTTCAGGAGTTGTTGGCGCACTGTATGTGTGACCAATTAAGGAGGCGCTTCCCGTTGTGGCACTGATTGTCTGCACATCCTTGAGGATGGTCATGTACACTCTACATCAACCAAGTGTTGGAGATATGCCCAAGAGGCAATAATAAAATCACTTCCGGATGAATGCTTTGATGACATCAAACACCAATTCCGTAACTAGGTGGTTATAAAGGTGGCATTAGGTATTGTAAAAGTATGGGTTGAGGCACATGGATCAAGAGTGGGATTTGTCCATCCATATGATGGATAAGTATACTCTGGGCCCTCTCGGTGGAATTTCATCCAATTGACTTGCAAGCATGTGACTAGGTCACAAGGGATGTCATCTCACGGAACGAATAAAGAGTACTTATCGGTAACAAGGTTGAACTAGGTATAGAGATACCAACGATCAAACCTCGGATAAGTAAACTATCGCACAACAAAGGGAAATGGTATCGTATGTAAATGGTTCATTCGATCATGAACTCATCATAGATGAATATGTTGGAGCCATAATGGATTTCCAGATTCCTCTAATGGTTATTGATCGAAGAGGTGTCTCGATCATGTATGCATAGTTCATGAACCGCAGGGAGACACACTTAAGGATTCGATGTTGTTTAGTAGATATGGAATATGAGTTGGAGACCGAATGTTGTTCGGAGTCTCGGACTGGATCCAGGACATCACGAGGAAATCCGGATTGGTCCGGAGAATAAGATTCATATAAGGAAAGTCAATTTCCGTGGTTTAGAAATGTTTTCGGTGTTTTTACTGTAAACTTCTAGAATGTTCTGGAAGGTCCACCACCCCGAGAGGGGTACTTGTAATGCACCATACCCTAATGGGCTAGGCGCATGGAACCCTAGGTCAAGTCAGCCATGGACAAGGAAGAGAGACACAAACTCTAGTTTAAATAGTCAAATCCTAGTTTGAAAAGTCAAATCCTGGTTTGAAAGTCAAAGTCCTATTGGAGGAAGGGAAGGAAACCTTGTGGGACAAGGTTTCCCTCTCCCTCTCCTTGCCGCCAGCCAAGAGGACTTGGGGGAGGACTCGTCCAGGGCTGGGAACCCTGGCCGCCGCCCCTCCACCCATATAAGAAGGGGTAGGGGCGCCCCCTTCTCCCTCACCCCAAACCCTAGCCGCTAGGCGCCTCCCTCTCTCCTCCATACAGCTGCTCCGGCTTAGGCGAAGCCCTGCAGTAATCTCTTCTCCACCACCACCACCACACCGTCGTGCTGTTGGGATTCCGTGGAGATCTACTACCTCCGCTACCCTCCTGGAACAAGGGAGAGGAAGGACTTCATCGACTACCGTATGTGTGACCGACTACGGAAGCGCTACTGGAACATGACGCCGGAAGGATCGTCTTCGCGATCTTGAGGTCATAAAGTGAATGAATCCATCAACCACGAGAATCTGATCTCGATAAACACTTTGGTTCTATGAGGGTTAGTACTCTACAAACTCGTTGCATCGATCTCGTAGATTAGATCTTGGCTTTTGTGTGTTCTCGTGATAGAATTTTTTTTGTTTTCCATGCTACGAACCCCACAGTGGTATCAGAGCAGACTCTATGAGTATATCTGTTGTACGAGTAGAACACAATGGTTTTGTGGGTGTTCATTCTTTTGTTGTAGTTTTCTTTTTTTATACTTTGCATCTTGTGGGATGGTGGGATGAAGCGGCCCGGCTAACATTACATGTCATCATACATGAGACTTGCTCCACGCTCAACATGCAACTTGCATTGCACAAGTGTCTTTGCGGGTGTTTGTCTTCTCCCACCATAGTGAAGATTCAATTTACAATAGGAACTTGACAATACTTGTATCAACATTGTGGTTCATATTCGTAAGTTAGAACGGTTCTTATTCGAAAGCCCCAGCCAAGTAAAACATGCAAAGAAAATTAGAGGCGTCTAACTTGTTTTTGCAGGGCTTGTGTTGTGATGTGATATGGCCATGATTGTAATTATATATGATGTATGAAATGATCCTTATTGTAAGTTGAAACCCGGCAAGAGCCTTATGGTTGTCTTTAAATTTCGTTTAATACATGTGTGTCTATTCATCAAAGTAATTATAATAGTTGTTGTTGGTGAAGGACAACCATTGTAACACCACTAGTTCTACGAATACTAATTAGGAATTTATTGTGCATTCATGAGCATCATATTCTAAAAATGAAAATAAGAAAAATTAAAGAAAATCCTAAACCCTAATTTCCCCCCTCTCTTTGTAATTATTTCAAACGGTTTCAATATTTTGAAAATGATCAAAAAGTTGTGAATCCCAAACTGTTACAAGGGCCTCACATTATCTCAAAGGTTTTACAAAAATCTGTGGCATTTGAAATGCCCAAAAAATTTTGTATTTGGAATTAGCAAAAAGAAATGAAAATAGAAATAGAAAAACATTTCAGAAAGAAAAAAACAGTCCTCTACCCCTAACTAGGCTGCAGCGCATTCTCTCTTCTCCTCTCATGCGCCTCCCTGCCGCTCAGCGCAACCACACTCAGCCTACCTCAGCCCAGCACCGGCCCGGTACCACTTCACCCCACCTCCTATCGTCTTCCTCCTAGCCGACAAGCACCTACGTGGCCGCCGCAATGCCGTCGATCCTCGCCGGTGCTATGATGCGCGCCGCCGCTTGAGAGGGAGAGGATAAGAACTGCCATGATGTGCTCTCTCTCCCCATACCCATTTCATCTCCTCTCGCCATCTCTCGCAGTTTTCCCCGTCGGCCCCGAAACCCTAGCTCTGGCCGTCGCTTCTCCCCGTCGTTGGTAGTCACCCCTCGTCTAGCCAAGGTTCCAAGGATCTCCGGCTTGTCTTGCTGATGCTCCTTGTTAAACGAATTTGTCGTGGGTGCCTTGAATCGTCGGCATCGACCCTGTCATCTCCGCATCTGTCCGCTGCTCGCCGTTGACACTGTCGGCAACCCCGACCTTCCCCGGCCTCGTCGACCCCACCATCGGCTTCCTGGTGAGCCTCTGGTGCTCAGGCCCCTCTTGTCTTCCTCCCTCACGCTCTCTGTCGCCTTCGCATCGTGCAACCGCTGCCGACCGGCGCAGTTTCTCGCCGTTGTCCATTCTCCGACGACCAAAAATGCGAGGCGCCACCACTACTAGGTCCGCCTCGACCTCCTCTTTCCAACCAGCCCACCCACAAGTCCCCGCATGCAGCAGATCGACGGGAGCAAGATCGACCTGGGAGGAGCTCCATTGCTGACGTCAGCATGACGTTAGCATGGTGCAAAAATCATTTTCTTTTTCTTTTATCATTTGTGTAATTATTTGTCTATAATTATTTCAGTAAAGGAAAATACCTGACAGGTGGGTCCACCCTGTAAGTGAGATAAATAATATCAAAAATGTTTTCTATTTAATAAAATTGTTAAAGTAATTTCAAAATGTAAATTATTTTGTAATATTCTAAAAATTATTTAAAATGAATTAAAAATGGAGAAATTCATAACTAATTCATTTTAAATCAGAAAAATACAAATAATATATCAAAATGTTTAGAAAAATGAGATCTATCTCTTTAAGCTATAATCATGTATTGTTAATCAACTTTCATGACAAGTTTAATTAGAAGAACAAACCAACCCCTCTCATATACATCCGGAGTTTCTCCGAATTAGGGTTTGGACCCCTCAGACTCCGTTTAAACTACCAAGCATGTTTAGGGTTTAAATTTCAATAAATTTTAAATTGTCATATCATCATTATTGTTTGAGCATTGCATCGATGCCATGTGTTGATTGTTTTCCTTTCTCTGTTGTTTGGTTCTTCTTGGTAGAGTACGATATCAAAATCGAGATCAAAGTCCGAGATCAACACCGTCGAAGCTCGAAGACCAATACTTGATCAACTATAATCAAGTCAAGTACCAGGTGTTCGAAGCTCTGCTTTGTGGATATCAACAGGCAAAGGCAAGCGAAGCCCCACACATGATATAATCCTATGATTTCAAAGTATTTACATTCTTGCCATGTGCATACGATTCCAAAGTCTTTTATTAATAGATAGAGTAATCCTATATGATGCATGTTTCCTTTGTAGCCTATATTCTCTGATCCACTTCTCCTAGTATAACTAGGGTTTGGCTTGTGAAGCATTGCTAGAGCTGTTATATCTGTTGTGCTTAGCCATGCTTAGCTGTTACCCCAGGTCCATATGGTTGATGAATCAGAGCTACGAATGAACCTAGTTTGACAGGATGACGTGGTAAGATCATAGATGAAAGTTAAACATGCTAAGGCTTGTATGGGAGGCCATGGTGGGTTGTGGTTTTTGTAGTCCCATACTTGCCACCCTTAGGACCCGATGTTCTTGCCTCTTGAACCAAGATGGGCGTACAGCCACACGGGGGCCTGGAAACCCCCTCAACCAACTAACTTGCCGAGTAGATTCCATGAGTCACATATTTCGGGCTTTCCATTCTACATGCGCATTTTGGTTCTTCCTGAAGGAGGTGAAGGAGGTGCGTTCATAACAGGTAGGTAAGCGTGGCTAGGAACAAGAGATGCCCGGCATCTGTAATCTTGAACCCCGCACACATCATTAGAGTCCGGCTTCGGGACTCGACCCATTATGGCGGCATCTCCCTAGTGTGTGACTCATGGTGTCGGCGAAAGCAAGGTAAAGGTCGTGTCTAACCACCCTCTGTCGGCCTTCCAAGGAAGAGGGCTAATGTATTGGCATTAAGAGAAGGTTAGTACGTGTGGGTAAAGTTGTACACCCCTGCAGGGTTATTAATCTTTTCGAAAAGCCGTGTCCGCAATTATGGATGACTTGGGAACGGACGTGAAGATCATAGAGAACTTGAACCTAATCGTAAAACATGGCAAGTTAAATAATGTGTGCTTAAGGATGATTCCTCAGGGATCGAGGGGGTGATCCTAGATAGGTTCAGCTGATGAAGATTTGGTGGATATCAAAATATGATCAAAGCTAGTGATACCTCTCTCTTATCCCCTTTTAAAATATTATGATTAGTTGAGATTCTTCTCCTTCTTGTTTTACAAACAAAGATGGATTTATGAAAAATAACTCCACCAGCCATAAGTATTGCAGAGTACACCCTGTAATCACCCTTGCTTCGTTGATACTTTTGCAGCAGAGTAAGTGTTACCATAAAAGATGAGTTCTTTACGGCATCGACATCGACATCGATGAGTAGTTTGGAGTTCCCAGCCGGCAATCTGGGATCTATGGATTGGACGGTCATCGTTATGCTTCAGGCCTCTTAGGCCATTTGTTAAGTTTGCTATACTTAATAGCATAATTTGCCTTCCGTTGTTTGATGTTTATGGTCAATGACCTCTGCTTCTAATGTTTTGGTTCTTTGCTCAGCTAGGAGCTTGCTGCAATAATTTTTGTGTCGTACGGTCACTGTTGTGTTATCAATTCTCTCTCTATACGCTTTCGAGATTTAGGTTTGACTTATATCAGACAGAGGTCTGGGATTTGTCTAGCCCTAATCCCGGGGGTGTCACAACCATGAAACGGCGCCATTAACCTTGACGCCACGCTGGTGATGATGGAGATCATTTTCGTGCTTTGGAGATGGAGATCGAAGGCACAAGAAGAAAGGCCATATCATATCATTTATTATGAATTGCATGTGATGTTTAATCCTTTTATGCATCTTGTATTGCTTAGATTGCGACGGTAGCATTATAAGATGATCCCTCACTAAATATCAAGTAATAAAGTGTTCATCCTTAGTAGGCACCATTGCTAAGACTCGTCGTTTTGAAGCACCACGTGATGACCGGGTGTGATAGTTTCTACGTGTGCATACAATGGGTGCAATCTAGATTTGCACATGCAGATACTAGGGTTAACCTTGATGAGCCTAGCATGTACAGACATGGTATCGGAACACGGAATACTGAAAAGTAAAGCATGAGTCATATGATCGATATGATAAACATGTTGATTTTTTGCCTTTGAAGCTACATCATCTCACATGATGATCGGACTTGGTGTAGTGGATTTGGTTCGTGTGATCACTAAAACAATGTGAGGGATGTTGTTTTGAGTGGGAGTTCACCTAGTTAATTTAAGAATTAAATTTGAACTCAATTTATCATAAACTTAGTCTAAACTCTATGTAAATATGTTGTAGATCATGGTGGCCCCTACCATCAATTTTAATACGTTCCTAGAGAAAGAAAAGTTGAAAAACAATGGAAGCAACTTCACAGACTGGTTCTGCAACTTGAGGATCGTCCTCAATGCTGGTCAGTTGACCTATGTGCTGGATGCACCGCTAGGTGACCCGCCTATAGATGATGCTACGGATGAGGTGAAAAATGTTTTCCTCACTAGGAAAAATCAATACTCTAAAGTTCAGTGTGCCATATTGTATGATTTGGAATCGGAGGTTCAGAAGCGGTTTGAGAACCAAGACCCTCATATTATCCATGAGCTCAAAATGATATTTGAGACTCATTGATGACCCACAAGTATAGGGGCGCAACAGTCTTCGAGGGTAGTATAACCCAATTTATTGATTCGACACAAGGGGAGCCAAAGAATACTTATAAGCCTTAACAACTGAGTTGTCAATTCAGCTGCACGTGGAAATAGTCTTGCTCACAGTAGTTTATCAGTAACAATAGTTTTGTAGTAGCAATAGAAAAGTAACAGCAGCAGTAAAACAAAGGCAGTAGTAACAATAGTAGAAAACAGTAGGATTTGAGTGCGGTAGGCATAGGGATGGATGGACAGGCGTTGCATGGACGAGACTATTCATGTAATACCAAGATCTAGGGAAATTGCAGATAAATGAGATAAAGCATCCAAGTACTAAATAATCATAGGCATGTGTTCCATATATAGTCATACGTGCTCGCAATGAGAACTTGCACAACATCTTTTGTCCGGCCAGCCCGTTGCAGCGGGGCCTCAAGGGAATCTACTGTCAATTAAGGTACTCCTTTTAATAGAGTACTGGAGCAAAGCATTAACACTCTGGCTGTCCAATTAAGGTGACCACATGTGATCCTGTTATCACAGTCATTCCCTCCGGCTGTCCCAATTTCTGTCATTTCGGGGCCTTTGGTTCCGGACAATAATATGTGTAAACAACTTGCAGATAAGATCACAAACAATACTATCATCATGAATCAATAACATGTTCAGATCTGAGATCATGGCACTCGGGCCCTAGTGACAAGCATTAAGCATAACAAGTTGCAACAATGTCAAAAGGCACTAACAATAGATACTAGGCACCACGCCCTTACAATCTTATTCGATTACATGATAGAGCTCATCCAATCCCTACCATCACCATAGCCTACAGCAGGGGATTACTCACTCATGGATGGGGGAAACATGGATGGTTGATGGGGAGGCGTCGGTGATGATGATGGCGATGATCTCCTTCAATTCCTTGTCCTGGCAGGGTGCCAGAACAGAGTTTTTGGTTCCGAATCGCGGTTTCTTGTGGTGGCGCTGCAGTGGAACTCTATCTGGAAAAACGTCAAACCCTCCTCTGTTTTTATGTCAAAAGGCTTTATGTAGGCGAAGAGGGAGACCGAGGGGGTGCCTGAGGTGGCCTCACCACCCCCAGGCGCGGCCTGGCCTTGCCCGCACGGCCAGGGGGTGTGCGCCCCTCGTTTTCCTTCTCCGTCCCGTCTTCTGGATCCTTGTGTCTTCTGGTAAAATAGGAGTTTTGTAATATTTTCTAGGATTTTTCCTGAAAGTTGATTTCCTGCACAAAAACTAGACACCAAAGCAATTCTGCTGAAAACAGCATCAGTCTGTGTTAGTTGTATCCAAATCACACAAATTAGAGGAGAAACAATAGCAAAAGTGTTTGGGAAAGTATATACGTTTTGGACATATCAACTCCCCCCAATCTTAGCTTATTGCTTGTCCTCAAGCAATTCAGTTGAAAATTGAGTGCGATAAAAGAACTTTCACAAACACATTTGTTTCATGTTATGTATATATTCTAAACATATGATCAGTACTTAGGCAATTCATAATAAAGAGTGTGCAACTAAGTCTACTCAATAGTCATGCAAGCTATGAAGAGATTCCAACACAATAATAGTGAGCAGCATGAAACATAAGCATAAGAAACATTCCAATGCTCATAAGAAGGTATGATCGAGTGGTATCTTTCTTGCCTTTGATTGTAGAGCAAAACATAAAATGCCAAGGCACCTCTGAAGTTCAAGTGAAGTGTCGTCGGATTGTCGACAAGTACGCCATAGGGCGTCCTAGTGGCGTTGGAAGGATGGGCTGTGAGACATCGGATGTTCCAGGAGCGGTGAGCCCAAGTTTACCCAGGTTCAGATCCGACTGTGGTGATCGGATCCTACTCCTGCTAGCAACCCATTAATATATCGGCGTAAGCCAGATGTTACACCAGATTACAAGAGAGGTTCGCATGTGCGAGTTGGTTGTGGTTGTATGTTATTGTGTTGTACCCTAAAGGCTCCCATAGGGCCGGTTTATATAGTCACCGTGTCCTAGGGTTACAGGAGAGACATATCCGGCTATGTTACAGAGTCGTAACTAGATACAACTTGGACTAGAAGTAATACTACAGGCCTAAGTCGGTAACTCTTCTAGGCCTTGTCATAGCCGGAACTGGATCCTCCTCTTTCACTGACTGGGCCGCCCGTGAAGCAAAGCTCTAACCCGTTAGTGGGCCACCTTGGTCAGCAAGTCACGTAGGTATACCCGGAAAGTATATCCCCAACAGTAGCCCCCGGAAGTCTTCAAGATCCAAAGTCGGATAAATCGTCTAGCTTGATGGTTTCTTCGTCTTGAGAATCTTGAAGGGTTCCGAAAAACTTCCTTCAGTAATGTAGGATTCCGAGTCAATTGAGTTGGATATGTTTTGCTCTGAATTTAGTCTTTTACTTGCTCAGTTTTGAAACATAAGCCGGATTTTTTAGCGGCGTGCGGACTGACAACTTTTCAGACCTGGTCTTGTCACTGACAGGAATCCTATCAGCACGAGCGTTGGTGGGTCCGCTCCTTACGGAACAGAACGCCGTTTCAATGCCTACACGAAAATCGAGGAGGCGGGAAGAGTCGCGAGGAAGCTAACTCTCCCTCTCCTATATGCGTGGCGCTAATCGCGTGTGTTAACGCACGAATCTTGACACAGAGACAAATAAAAGAGGGGAGAAAACCCTTTCTCTCTGATTTATGTCTCCATCGATTCATTCATTTCCTCCTCGTACTCCTCGAGCACTCCGCACCAGTTCTGATCTACGCATCGTGAGAAAAAATCTCTCTCTCCCACCAGTACTTTTCCTCCAAGATCCATGGCATCTGCCTCGACCTCAGGAGCGGCGACGGGTTCTTCGGATATACTTTGGATCCCCAGGAGCGGCGACGAGGAGAATAATATGCGGGGCCTTTGGATCCCTAGCGCCAAGGATAACGCCGAACTCCAAGTTATGGAGGACGAAGGATTCATCTTCGCCGATGCGTGGAGGAGCGCCTCAGGGCACGCTTTTCCCAGCCCGCGCAACAGCGAGAGGGTGCTGTTCGGCACGCATGTCGACCGCGGCCTCAGCTTGCCACCGTCGGACTTCCTCGTCGAGGTACTCAACTACTATGGTGTGCAACTTCATAATCTTCCTCCCAACTCTCTGCTCGAGCTTATCACTCATGAAGCTTCGTGCGAGGGGTTTCTTGTCATTAGGCCAAGTGTCACCCTTTTCCGATATTACTATGGTACTCGGAAGAATTCCATTAGCGCCAGTGAACCTTACATCACCGGCACTCTTAGCTTAGTCCTTAGGAGAAACCGAGTCTATCCTAGGATTAATGCTAGTGAATCCGTCAAATGCTGGGCCGGAACCTTCTTTTATCACAAGGATATTCCGTCTCCTGGAAAGGCAGAAGGTCTTCTAGCGTTCGCTGACGGCGCCACTCCCCACTAGAATTCAGGGGACGCGGAGGCACCGGAGCTGTCGGATATTTTGATCCTTGACAAGAGGTGGATTGAGTTTTTGATGAAGCATGAGGGCCTCCGTGGATCCGACTTGCTCCACTGCTGGCTGGAGCGCCGGATCCAGCCTCTCCAGCACCATGGAGATCGCCTCATGCACCAGATCACGAGCGACAAGAAGGACAGGATACGGGTCAGCTCGAGCTGGATTCCGGCAAAGGACTACAAGACCCTTATGCAATATTTGATTAAGGAAAGAGTGGAACGAAGGGTTCTAGAAGTCTCCATGAAGATGTATATGACCAACCATCCTCTGACTCCGGTAAATATTTCAACTCTGCCTTTGCGTTTCGTCATTCTTTTCTATTCTTTCTCTGACTCTATTTTTATCGATGCCTTTTGACTTTGTTAGCTCAAAAACTCTCCGAGTCTGAGTTGGCTCCACTAGAGGGCTATCCTTCAGATGATCCGGAGGCGACGGAGGATGATGAGGTGCAAGAAGTTGCCGCCCCTGTCTCCAAGAAGCGCAAGGCGAAAGAAGTTGTTACTGCTGGTAGCCAAGTGCTTCCAGTAGTTAAAATTAAGCACCCTATCTTTTATTTTCAGTACTTTTGTACCTTTATTTCTTTCCAGAGCACACCTGATACTTAGGATTTTCGTGTTCTAGAGCTAAATCATCTTTGAAGAGTAAGGTCAAGCCGGACAACAAGTCAGGCAAGCAGATGCGGCAGCAAAAGCATGTTATCTCCCATGTCGTGCCTCCACCAACTCCATCCAGTAATCCATCAGCATAGGAAGCTTCTGCGTCTCCTGATGCTGGCAACGTCTCGAAGGCTCTGGTCACCATTGGTGATCAGGCAACTAACAAGGGTGAACCCGTCAAGGGTAATGATCCCATGGTAATATCTACAGGAACGATGGATAAAGTGGCCGGCTCTATTGTATCTGGCCTGAAGAGAAAAGAAAAGGAAGAGATCCTCAGACTGGCTTAATCCAGTCTTGAGAAGCAAACCTTGACCCCAGAGGCAGCGAGCCAGGAGGAGGAGGACGTCAAGCAAATTTTGGTCCAGGACGCTAATTTCGAATCTGGCGAACTCTGAGCGACGGATGTTCCTTCCCTCACCCTTATCGAGAAGGTGTTTCACAGCACCAAGCTCGGATTTGAAAAGTTGCATCTAGAACACATTGTAAGTTTTTGATTCTTATTTGCATTTATTATCATATCTTCTAGCCCCTAAGCATAAAGTGGGATAAACATCATTGGATCTGAGTTAATGCTTTTAGGTTGCAAAAGAACGATGTAGTGTAGCCCCCAAGGTTCGTGCTATAAGTTTACTTAGTTAAATTTGCAGCTCGAGTCTTAGTAGCCGTCTGACGGTATTCCATCTCTAAACTTACAGAAAATTGCATCTTCCAACCAGGAATTACTCAAGAACATTTGCAATAAACGCAAAGAAATCAAAGCTTTGCGACTTGAGAATTCAAAGTTGAAGATTGAGAAAGATGAAGAAGAAGGTAAAATTTTCCGACTTCCTCTTTCTCAGTTAACTTTTTTGTCATAGTCAAACTTGTTTTGTCCGACTGATATTTTTTTCCTTTGCATAACTGTTGTGTTAGTCCAGTAAGATGGTGGAGCAATATGAGAACTTCAAGGTCTTAGAAATAGAGAATGCCGAGATCTAGGACAAGCTTGAGAAATTAACCTTAGAGTCAGAGAAATCCGTAGCTGCTGTCCTGGAGTCAAGCAACCATGAGATCGGGAGGCTCGATAAGCTAATAGACCTCTGATAAAGAACTATCAGATCTCAAGAAGGACTTCGATATTCAGAGGGATCTTGCCTAGGCCACAGCCAGTGAACTAAACAGCCTCCGCAAGGAGCATGCTCAATGGAATCACTCTGTGCTAGATAAGATTTCCAAATCTTTCTTTTTGTTGATTTTTTGACTTTCTTTTCAGTCGAATTTTGAGTTTTTGGTTGTTTCCTAGCCTCCCTAAAACTTTCTAACTCTCCTACCTCCGAACCTCGCCTCGAGCGCATTAAGCTTGTCGGAGATATCTTGTATGACTTCCGCCAAACTCTTGAAGAGGCTGGCGAGTCCGTCAAGCTTTATGACTTGCACACAATGTCAGTGCACGACGTGAGGGACAAGGTTAAGGAGATTCCAAATCTTATCAAAGACTCGAAGATCTCCTATGCTCGGACTACTACTCAGACTACTCTTACCATGGTGATGAGCCACCATAGAGAGATGGAAATCTGGCATGTCACCAAGGGTATTGCCGAGGAGGATGATGAGGGTAACCCATAAGACATCAAGGCCATCCAAGAGTCTTGTGCAGGTTATGCTTGTCGTGTGGCAGAGATGACCAACTATACGATGTCGTTCTTTGAATCTATCGCCGCTCCTCCCTCGCCCCAAGATCCAGAAGCCAGCATTGCTTTCGAGTCCGAGATTGAGGGCGACAATGCTGTCGACTCCAGTGCTCCACCTTCTTCATCACCACCACCTGATTCTACAACATAGATAATTTTCATGCATTATTCTGAACTTATGGCAATGTAATGATGGAAACAATGTTTTATCTTGTGTTGGTCTTGTAAAAACTACTGCTTTTACTATAGTAGCACTTTATGCTTATATATTTTATATGCATGTGCTTGAAAATTTCTCAAGCACTGTGTTTTTTATGCCTATACTTGTCGTTTTATCTGGCTCTCTGCCTCGTCCCTTTCATGGGCCGGCCAACCTTCAGCACGAAAACTTTGCTGAGCAACGGAGCGCAATTGCTAAACCAGTTTAAACTCAGAAACAAAGCCGGCTTCCGGTACCAGCAACTCATTACTCGGAAAATGCCCGTGTCTGAGCAATCAGATAAAAAACCAAAGTATAGACAATAAATTAAATTTTTGTAACCACAATGAACATGAGCATAAAGTACTTTCAAGCATTCTAGGACTTTTGAAAAAATGACATGCTCTTTTGGAAATAAGATGGCAAAAACTTCTCAAAGATAATATATGAGGAAACCAATACTTTATTTCACTTTGAACATGTACATATATGATTACAAGGAAATATAACTAAGAATAGAAGGGACGTAGCTATGCAATATTCCACGGACGGTCTATTTCATCCGGGTCTGTGCTGCCACCAGCTCTCTTTCTCTTCCGAGTATTAGGTCTTTCCTTGACTGGTCTCATGTCGGTTAAATAATACGACCCATTATGCAGAACTCTGCTAACCATAAAAGGTCCTTCCCAAATCGGGGAAATTTGTGCTTTCTCTTTTGCACAAGCTGGAGAACCAAATCGCCTTTTCTGAAAGAACGGTTTTCACTCTCTAACTATGATACTTGCGCAACTTCTACTGATAGGCTATAGATCTATGCTTAGCAACGACGCGTACTTCTTCGAGTAGAAACAAGCGGTGTTTCGAGGTCCTCAGTCCTTTTCTCCAGCGCCTCCGGTGTGAGATCCGAAGCCATTGGGATTGGAATTGTGAGAGCATCTCCGTAAATTTCACGTGCACCCTTGGTGATGACGTGTCCATCCACAGGAGGGTCGATCGGGGTGGTATTAATCGGATCTTCGTCCTGATTCTCCATCTCTATCTCTTCATCAAATTTTTCTTCAGTGGTTTCCTCAACGTCCGGCTCTACCGGTATCGGATTTTTGTTCTTCTTCTTTGACCTCCTACTAGCCTTAACGTGCGTACCAGTGGCAAAGACAGCTTTTGGTCTGGTACCGGGGGATAAACTCCCGTCAGTACTTTCTGTCATGGTTCGCTTGTGGACCTCGGAGGAATCTTCGGTATCCATATCATCCTGCGAGGTGTAGCTTTCATCCATGCTATCATACGGACTAGGAGAATTTTCTAGCTCACCTTGCGCTTGCTTGGAGATGTGCTCTTGTTCATACTCCTCCATCTCTTTGTCGAAGTCTCGAAGTTCTTGCGAAGTGATTGACTCCTGAGGGGAGCCAGGTAAGTCGGCATTTTCTTCGACTGTGTCTAGAACAGAACCGCTACCAGCTCCAACATCGACATAGTCGGATCTAGTGCTTATGTGGTACACGAAACAATGCTTCTTATTGTTCATGTTCTTAAAGTAATGGCACAGCCGGGTTTCCACCTCCTCCATCTCAAAGTTCTCCGTGATGTCGGCGATTGCTTCGTAATCAATGTAGGGGCATTTCATCATCTCCTTTATCATCTGCTTCAAGGGCAGTTTTTCTGCTATGACGTCAGGCAGATACGGATTTTTCTTCCACTATAGGAGTGGGCTGGGTGGGTTTGATTTTCTCCGGGACCTAGAACTCTCCCGCCTCTGCGGACAAAGTAGATCCAGATTTTTCTTCCGCCATGGTCATCACCTTAAGGGTGGGTTGGGCGGGTTCGGCAAAACCAAGATAGATATCTATCTCGCCGATGGACATGATTGTGTAGGTCGTCACGGTTTTTGAAGCCAGAATCCAGGTCTCATCGAGAAGGACGAGAGGACATCACTGGCATAGACCACGCGGCCCATGGCGATTGTTTTGCCGATTCCTACACGCGCAGATCTGCCTGGAACAATGATCCAAAGGTCACCTGCCCCACGGTGGGCGCCAATTGTTGTCGGATTGTTGACAAGTAAGCCATAGGGGGTCCTAGTGGCGTTGGAAGGATGGGGTGTGAGATGTCGGATGTTCCAGGAGCGGTGAGCACAAGTTTACCCAGGTTCATATCTGACTGCGGTGATCAGATCCTACTCCTGCTAGCAACCTAGTAATATATCGGCATAAGCCAGATGTTACAGCGGATTACAAGAGAGGTTCTCCTGTGCGAGTTGGTTGTGGTTGTAGGTTGTAGTGTTGTGCCCTAAAGGCTCACATAGGGCTGGTTTATATAGTCACCGGGGCCTAGGGTTATAGGAGAGACCTATCCGGCTATGTTTCAGAGTCGGTAACTAGATACAGTTTGGACTACAAGTAATACTACAGGCCTAAGTCGTTAACTCTTTTGGGCCTTGTCGTAGCCAGAACTGGCTCCTCCTCTTTCTCTGACTGGGCCGCCCGTGAAGCAAAGCTCTAATCCGTTGGTGGGCCACCCTAGTCAGCGAGTCCTATGGGTATACCCGGAAAGTATATCCCCAACATGAAGACCTGAAGTAAAGATATCTGATACGTCCAATTTGCATCACCATTCTATATCATAATTTCCCTCTATTCATTTATATATTTCTTATTAAGAGGTGTTACTTATGTATTTTCATCTGTTTTTGCATGATGAATGATTCTTGGAGGATGAACTGCCGGAGTCGGGATTCTGATGGAAAAAGAGGTGTTTTGATGCAATTTCGTGAAGATCAGAAAAAAATACCAGAAAAAATATGGAAAATCATATTTTCCCAGAAGATGAAGAAAGCCAGAAGAGGAGGCGGAGTTGGGCCACATGGGGCCCACACCCCCCCAGGCGCGGGCCACCCATGGGCCGCGCCTAGAGGGGGTGTGGCCCACATGGTCGGCCTCCGACTCTGCCCTCTCGCCTATATCTTCTCCTCGAAACCCTAAAACAGAGGGAGAGACCACAGAAAGATTTTGGCGCCTCTGCGGGGCGGAAAAACCGAGAGAGAAAGAGCTCCCTGGCAGACAGATTTCTGCCGAGGAAGTTCCTTCTCGGAGAGGGGAGATCATCGCCATCAACACCGTCATCAAGATGGACTTCATCGGGATCATCATCATCATCCACACCATCATCTCAACTAGCACCATCATCACCACTCCATCCCACTGTAACAATTGTGTTGAATCTTGCATAGTTCTTAGGGGAAACGTTCCCGGTGTTGATTACTATTGTAGTTGATGCTTGTGAGTGGAACCATTGGATTATTGTTTATGTTCAGATTGTTATCCATCACCATATCATATTTTATCTTGATCCATATGATGTCTTGTGAGTAGTTCGTTTAGTTCTTGAGGACATGGGAGAAGTCATGTTGTTAGTAGTGGATTTGTGTTGAGATATTATTCGATGGTTTAGTATTTAAGTTGTGGTGCTATTCTTCTAGTGGTGTCATGTGAACGTCGACTACATGATACTTCACCATTTATGGGCCTAGGGGAATTCATTATGTATTTGGCTACTAATTGTGGGGTTGCCGGAGTGACAGAAACCTGAACCCCATTAGGACACCATTGCACAAGGGAGCGTAGGATCTCAGAGTTTAAGGCTGTGGTTAGGTTTATATCTTAATTTCTTTCCTATAGTTGCGGATGCTTGCAGGGGGTTTAATCACAAGTATGTATTAGTCCAAGTAAGGTCGGTACATTAGCACGGGTTCACCCACATAACAATTACAACACCAAAGAATACTACTCAGCTATTTGAAGTGAAAGCACTTGACAAGATTCCCATGTGTCCTCGAGAACGTTTGGTACTTATAAGAATTTCCACCGGTTTGTCCTTTGCTAAGAAAGGATTTGGCCACTTGCTGCAATTGTTTGTTGCCTTTATTACTTGCACTTTGTTTCTTTGCTTTATCAGAAAACCCCTAAAAATCAGTTTGCTAAGTATTTACAGAGATTTCCTGCTCCAGACCACTAGTCAACACCTTCTGCTCCTCGTTGGGATCGACACTCCTATTTATCAAAAGTACTACGATACACCCCCTATACTTGTGGGTCATCAATATCAAAGATACAAGCATTAAAGTTATTTAATAATTAACCAAGTTTTGAGACAAGCACATTACACTAAGAATGACAACTATGCTCTCAAGAAGGTGCTCATAGAATAAGTGGTGACTCAACAAAGAAGTGAAAAGGTTTTGAAAAGTTTGAAAGGCTTCCAAATGCTGAAAGTATGGTACTCATTAGATTTGAGGTCTCATTGCCCCTATCATAGGCATCTTTAAGTGGTTAGGTTTAAAGTGAGGTCTAATATGAGTTATATGCTTGACAGACCATACACTGAAAATCTCATGTCCCTTGAGTACGAGGGTCGTTCCTCATGCTACTCAACTTTAGTTACCAGTAAGTTCTTGTCATTGTAAGTACATGCTTATCATAGAGAACCGCCAACAGGGTACCCCTTGCCCATTGATACAGGAGCTATCCCATATCAAAATGACAAGGCAACAGAAAGTGAGCATCTCGGCGATCCTTTATTTGCCATGGGAATGGTGAATTTTTTCTATCTTCTCTTTTTTCTCTATATATTTTTTCTGAGGATGCTTCATAGATTGCTCACTATGGTTATGCTGCAACTTTCCACCATGATTAGGCATGGCTTAGGCTAGCCGCCCAGGGATTTCTCTAACACATATAAATAACTCCATGGACTTACAAGCTTCCCTTTTATTTCACACCGCCGAAATCTGTAAAAAAAGAGCATGATATCAACTGGATAAGTATTTACAGGTGTTGAAAGTGTTCCTTGTGATAGCACGGTTCTGCTAACTCCCAGCCTATAATTTGCAAGCATATAACTTTCATGGATAGTCACAATGGTTCAAGTTTATTAAGTGCAAGAAAATAAATGTGCCATCAAGTTTGTGAGAGATTTACTAACTAACTTTCTCATAACAAGCAAACATTTTATTTGGAAGAAAACGAGGCATAATGAATATGCACGGAATAGCACATGGTGCTAATAGGTAGGTATGGTGGACACTTTTGACAATTTTGGTTTTGGGGAGTTGGATGCGCGAGTAGAGATCATACTCAGTGCAAGTGAAGGCTGGCAATAGAAAAGGAACGACAAGAGAGAAATAACTATCATAATTATGCTTGCAAAAAAATTAATTATGGCATAAGAGTGATACAAGAACTCTAAGGCAAAATAAATCATCGAGGCTTAACTGACTTGTGTTCAGTCATATGCATGCGTGAGCATGTGCCAAGTCAATTCAAATGAAGCATTCAGAGGAGGATACCACAATGTCATACCAAGTTATGAATAGAACAATGCAAGCAAACATTCATATGACATGATACAAACTATTAGCAAAATTGGAGCTAATCATAAGAGAGCAAGAACTACTAAGCATCCAATAAATAACCTACACCTTACATGAACCGACTAAGCATGCCCACAATGATGAGTATATGTACAAAAATGGAGACAAATAGAGTTCATTACCAGCCTCTTACCACACCTTGATTTGTCATAAACCATCATTATTGCCTTTCACTTGTGTGTCTTGAATAATAACATGAAACCAAACTCCAAAGGAGTCACTGAAGACCGCTGAACCCTGCAACGAACTTAACAAAACTAAAGAAGAACAACAAATATTTTTTGGGTTTTCGATTTTTTAAAGAACAAGAACTAAAGGCAAAATCAAACAAAGCAAAATCTTTTTGGATTTTTCTTAAAGCAAACCAAAGCTAAAAAGCAAAGAAAAAACCAAGAGAAACAACGATTTTTTTTGGTCTTTTTGTGTTTTGGAAAGCAGAAACAAAAACTAAAAAGAAAGCGAAACATGGATATACAAAGTACCGACATAACATGATATATAGATGAGTGTGGTGTCGGTATACCTCCCCCAAGCTTAGGCTTTTGGCCTATGTGGAGATCAATCCCATCCTTGGCCAAGAAGGAGTTCCTCCGTAATGCGACGAAGAGGCGCTTTCGTCCTGGTACGTGCTCGAGGAAACCCCTATGTAGTGCGCAGAGTAGTCATCAGAGGGCGCATCCCCCTAGTATTGCCCGAGGAAACCAACCACGTGGAGATTATCGTCCATCTCCTCCTTGGAGCGTGACCAAGGCCCCCTGCAATTACTAAACAAAGTAGACTGTGGCAAAGAAATTTTCCTCTCGTCCCCGTCACTAAACATCATCATGTAAACTAAACTCTCAAGGCTAGAGCTAGCAGTAACAAAGTGATGCACTTTCATAATTATGCTTGCAGGGGACGGAAAAAAATTAATTATGGCATAAGAGTGATACAAGAACTCTAAGGCAAAATAAATCATCGAGGCTTAACTGACTTGTGTTCAGTCATATGCATGCGTGAGCATGTGCCAAGTCAATTCAAATGAAGCATTCAGAGGAGGATACCACAATGTCATACCAAGTTATGAATAGAACAATGCAAGCAAACATTCATATGACATGATACAAACTATTAGCAAAATTGGAGCTAATCATAAGAGAGCAAGAACTACTAAGCATCCAATAAATAACCTACACCTTACATGAACCGACTAAGCATGCCCACAATGATGAGTATATGTACAAAAATGGAGACAAATAGAGTTCATTACCAGCCTCTTACCACACCTTGATTTGTCATAAACCATCATTATTGCCTTTCACTTGTGTGTCTTGAATAATACCATGAAACCAAACTCCAAAGGAGTCACTGAAGACCGCTGAACCCTGCAACGAACTTAACAAAACTAAAGAAGAACAACAAATATTTTTGGGTTTTCGATTTTTTAAAGAACAAGAACTAAAGGCAAAATCAAACAAAGCAAAATCTTTTTGGATTTTTCTTAAAGCAAACCAAAGCTAAAAAGCAAAGAAAAAACCAAGAGAAACAACGAATTTTTTTTGGTCTTTTTGTGTTTTGGAAAGCAGAAACAAAAACTAAAAAGAAAGCGAAACATGGATATACAAAGTACCGACATAACATGATATATAGATGAGTGTGGTGTCGGTATACCTACCCCAAGCTTAGGCTTTTGGCCTATGTGGAGATCAATCCCATCCTTGGCCAAGAAGGAGTTCCTCCGTAATGCGACGAAGAGGCGCTTTCGTCCTGGTACGTGCTCGAGGAAACCCCTATGTAGTGCGCAGAGTAGTCATCAGAGGGCGCATCCCCCTAGTATTGCCCGACGAAACCAACCACGCGGAGATTATCGTCCATCTCCTCCTTGGAGCGTGACCAAGGCCCCCTGCAAATACTGAACAAAGTAGACTGTGGCAAAGAAATTTTCCTCTCGTCCCCGTCACTAAACATCATCATGTAAACTAAACTCTCAAGGCTAGAGCTAGCAGTAACAAAGTGATGCACTTTCATGGAAGCTAGATCGAGGCTTTGTGGTGCCAGCATTGTATCGTTCGGATCAACAGAAAGGTCTAAGGCAGCAACTACACGTGCAGCAATAATACCCCCATAGATGGGTCCTTTAGCAGCTAGGCGGCGAGCAATGAGAGAACCAAGATTGTACCTGGTTTCATTGTTAAGTGCAGTAGCTAGAAAAGCCAAATGATAGTTGGAAATATTGCTAGTGTACTCCCTACCAAGAATGCTAGTGGCAAGACAATAAGAAAAATATCTAAGAGCTGGGAGTTGAATATTTCTTATCTTCCCATGCTGGGCTATGCGGTCATCATCATTTATTACCCCACGGTAGATCTCCAACAAATCAGTGGGTCGACCTTGAATCTTCTTCACTGTCCCAGCCATCCCAATACCTATAATGCTGCAAAATATCTTCAATTTCATGGTGATAGTCCTATCATATATTTTGAAGGAAACATCTGTCCTAAAAGGGGTGTTCGTGAAAGTGAAACTCTCCACAAAAGTTTTGGTGATCAAAGCATATTGCTCACTCTCATCCTGCATATAATCGGTTAGACCAACCCTCTGAACAAGAGTTAAGAAATCATCTAGGATCCCTGCAGCTTGCAAAAAGGTAAAACAAAGGAAGGTAGAAGGGTGCGCATCTCCCTCATTGCCAAAGCGCGACACAATAAGATCCTCATTGTATGATATCCTAGCTCGAGAGGCTGATCTCGAAGGCCTTTTCCTCCTAGGTGCATCACTTTCAAACACTTCTCCAAAGGTATGGTTGTCCATGGCCCTTTTTCTGAAAGTTTTAGACAAACATCAAACCAAGTGATTTCAAAGTTAATGAATGATGAGGAACTACTATAAGGACTTGCTAGAGGGCTAAACATGCATCAAAATGAAATATCTAAGCATAGAACAAGCATCAAAGCTCACACAACCTGTCACCTACAGTAGCAAAATACTCAAGATACAATCCACCAATCAAAAATCTAATTGGACAAGAGGAGGAGGCACATACCGGAGACCAATCCCTCCAAAAATCAGCAGCAAAGATGGGCTGAGCAATCAAAAATCAGGAGAAAGAATAGCAGGAGCTCGAGCTTTGAGAAGTTTTCCGGTGTTTTCGGGAGAGAGAAAGAAGTGGCTGGAAGGAGATTAAGTGGAGGACCAGGGGTGGCCCACACCTGGGCCAGGCGCGCCCTGGGGCTGGCCGCGCCACCAGGGAGTGTGCTGGCCTGGTGGGTCCCCCTAGGTCACTCCAGGCACCCCTCTACCCATTTTTTCAAGAAAAAAATTATATGAATTTTTTGGAATTTTTGGGAAACTTTATTTTTGGCCAATTTTCAGGTTATGAAAATCGATTTTCTCGCAGAAAAATATTTTTGAACAACACAAAAGCAACCCAAAACTTAAACTACAGAAGTTCTAAGACACTCTAACAAGCAAACAACTAGCAAAACTAAGACAAACAAGATGAAGAGCAAAGATTGGAAAGGAGAAAAATAAAGGTGATTATGTCCATGGTGAAAGCATTGTTTTGTCCATTAAAATCCCTTTGTTAACAAGGTTGATCAAGTATTGTTACCAAAACAATTTTATATGAAATAAAACTTTGCATTTCACAAAATGATTATGTTACCTCAATCTTGATAGCAATAGTCCCAATCATAATAGTTTCAAACCTTTCTTGTGGAATGGGACAATATATTTCTCCAACTTTGATGCCCTCAATATTTTCAATTGACATAAGCCCATAGGTCTTATCAATCTTTTTTGGGAAATAGATAGTATGCTCTTTGTCATTAATATTAAAAGTTACTTTTCCTTTATTACAATTGATGACAACACATGTAGTATTAAGAAAAGGTCTCCCGAGAATAATAGACATATTATCATCTTCAGGCATCTCAAGCACAACAAAATCAGTTAAAACCAAGCAATTATGAGCCACTTGAATAGGAACATCCTCACATATACCAATAGGAATAGTAGTAGACTTATCAGCCATTTGCAAAGATATATCAGTTGGTATCAATTTTTCTAGTTGAAGTCTCTTGTAGAGAGAAAAAGGAATAACACTAACTCCAGCTCCCAAATCACACAAAGAAGTTCTAACATATTATTTTTGATAGAGCAAGGAAGAGTTGGAATACCTGGCTCACCAAGTTTCTTTGGAACCTTACCATTGAAGGAATAATTAGCAAGCAAAGTAGAAATATCCTCATTAGGAATCTTCCTTTTATTAGAGACAATATCCTTCATATACTTTTAATAAGGAGGCAACTTAATAGAATCAATCAAAGGAATTTTCAAAAATAAAAGTTTCTTCCACTCACAAAACTTGTTATAGTGTTCTTCCTCCTTTGACTTGTGTTTCTTATTAGGTAAAGGCATTAGTTTTTGCACCCAAGGTTCTCTTTCACTACCATGTTTATTAGCAATAAAATCTTCCTTAGTGTACTTAGTGTGCTTCTCAGGTTCTTCTTCAATTTCTTCCTTATCAGGCGCATCAGTTTTATCATTACCACTTTCAGTTTCAGCATCAGAGACAGATATACTATTAGGATCTACAGCAGGTTCAGAAGGTTCCTTAATTGTTTTATTTTCTTTTTCTTTCTCTTAGAAGAAGTACCTCTTGTTGAGAATCCTTCTCAAATCTTTTAGGATGTCCCTCAGGATATAAGGGATCCTGAGTCGTAGCACCACTCCTAGTTCTAATTTCATAAGCATGTTTATCTCTAGAAGCATTAACTAGCATATCTTTTTGTACTTTAGCAAGTTGATCAATTTGGGTTTGAACCATTTGGAAGTGTTTAAGCAGCATTTTAACATCATTAGCAGTTCTTTCCACAATATCTTTCAACTCATTAATAGCTCTACAGTTTTCCAATAAATGATTCTGAACTTTTTTATTAAAATTACCTTGCTTAACAATAAAGATATCAAGTTCCTCTAAGCATTGATCAGGAGGTTTACCATAAGGAATATCACCTTCATCAAAATGTTGGAGAGAGTGTACCTCAATAGTGGATGAGTGGGAAATTGTCTTACATAATTCTTCTATCGGAGGTAAATTCTTCACATCTTCAGATTTAATACCCTTCTCCTTAAGACGTTTCTTAGCTTCTTTCATCACTTCATCATTTAATTCAATCACTCCCCTCTTCTTTGGTGCTGGTGTTGGAGTTAGCTCAGGCACAGTTGGTTTAGGTGTACTAGGCTCAGGTGTATTTGGCTTAGTTGTAGTCCAATCATCATAATTCTTGCTTATTTTAGCCATTAATTCTTCAGCTTCTGCAGGAGTTCTTTTCAAGAAAACACAATCAGCAAAACTATCCAGTTTTGTCCTAGATTCATCAGCTAGTCCATTATAATAGGTATCAAGAAGCTCATTTTTAGGTAATGGACATCCAGGATGTGCATTAATCAAGGCACTCATAGTAGAAAGCTCGGTCATATCTAATGGATTCAGGCAATTTCTCCTCTTCTCCCTATTTAAAATCAAAAAGTTTCTGCAAAACAGCATGTCTAGCACTAGGAGGGAAATATTTCTGAAATAAAGTAGCAATCAAGCAATCAGGGCTATCAATGGATCCAGGAGATAAACTATTAAACCAAGCTTTAGCTTCTCCTTTTATTGAAAAAGGGAAAATTTTAGCAACAAAGTAGGTGCGCATATTAACATCATCAGAAAATAAGGCACTCATAGTAGAAAGATCGGTCATATGTGCCACATCCCTTTCATTCTTAGTCACACAAAAAGGTTCTTTCTCAACAATGTTTATATAGGATAAATCAAGAGAGAAATCATAATCCTTATCTTTAATGTTTATGGGAGATGTGGCAAACTTAGCATCAGGGAACAGTTTAGGTAAAATAGTACGTTTCTCAAGAAGACTCTTAATAGCACTAGCACCATGTGTGTTTTGATATTCTTCAATAAATTCATTAGTCATTTCGATGTAACCATCATTAATATCATAACTCTCTCTAGACTCAGGTGATATAACAGGTGTAATAGTGTCTTCACTAGGAGTTTCAGTGTTTCCCAATATAGTTCTAGCAATAGTAGCATCTAGGAAAGGACCTAATGAACCACTCTCATCAAGCACAGTATAAGTAACATCATGAGCATCATAAGCAATTTCAGATTCAATAGTAGTAGCAGTGTTTGTAGCATGTGTATGTGGTGGTGGTGTAACAAGCTTGCTTATAATAGATGGTAAATCAAGAGAAGCATAGGTGTTTAGGGCTGTACCTCTTCTTGTAGTGGATGGTAAAATAGGAAATTTTCCATCATGATATTTCCCCATGATGAAAAGAATAGCAACGAACAATAATAAATCCAAGTGAACTTACAAATAGAGCTATGCTCCCCGGCAACAGTGTTAGAAAATAGTCTTTATGACCCACAAGTATAAGGGATCGCATCAGTCTTTGAGGGTAGTATAACCCAATTTATTGATTCGACATAAGGGGAGCCAGAAAATACTTATAAGCCTTAACAACTGAGTTTTCAATTCAGCTACACCTGGAAATAGTCTGGCTCATAGTAGTTTATCAGTAGCAACAGTTTTGTAGTAGCAATAGCAAAGTAACAGCAGCAGTAAAACAAAGGCAGTAGTAACAATAGTAGAAAATAATAACATGTTCAGATCTGAGATCACAAACAATACTATCATCATGAATCAATAACATGTTCAGATCTGAGATGTCAAAAAGCACTAACAATGTCAAAAAGCACTAACAATAGATACTAGGCACAATGCCCTAACAATCTTATTCGATTACATGATAGATCTCATCCAATCCCTACCATCCCCATAGCCTACAGCGGGGGATTACTCACTCATGGATGGGGCAAACATGGATGGTTGATGGAGAGGCATCGGTGATGATGATGGCGATGATCTCCTCCAATTCCCCGTCCTGGCAGGGTGCCGGAACGGAGTTTCTGGTTCCGAATCGCGGGTTCTGGTGGTGGCGGCACAGCGGAACTCTATCTAGAAAAACGTTGAGCCCCCCTCTGTTTTTAGGTTAGAAGGCTTTATGTAGGCGAAGAGGGAGACCGAGGGGGTTCCCGGGGTGGCCTCACCACCCCCAGGAGCGGCATGGCTTGGCCCGCGCGGCCAGGGGGTGTGGGCCCCTCGTGGCCCTTCTCCGTCCCGTCTTCTGGATCCGTGTGTCTTTTGGTAAAATATGAGTTTTGTAATATTTTCCGGGATTTTTCCTGAAAGTTGATTTCCTGTACAAAAACTGGACACCAAAGCAATTCTGCTGAAAACAGCGACAGTCTGTGTTAGTTGTATCCAAATCAGACAAATTAGAGGAGAAACAATAGCAAAAGTGTTCGGGAAAGTAGATACGTTTTGGACATATCACTCATGCAATGGTTGAAACTTATGAAGACTCCAAGAAGTTCTTTAACTACAAGATGGAAGAGGGCAGCTCCGTTAGTGAGCATGTGCTTAAGATGTCTGGGCACGCGAATAAACTCCCATATTTGGGAATAACGATTCATAATGCGTGGGTATTCATCGTGTCCTCCAATCACTGCCACGTAGTTACAAGAACTTCGTGATGAACTACAACATTCAGTGCATGGGTAAGTCATTACCTGAACTGTTCTCCATGTTGAAGTCTGTGGAAGTGGCGATCAAGAAAGAGCACCAAGTGTTGATGGTCAATAAGACCACCAATTTCAAGAAGCAAGGCAAGCCTAAGAAGAAGGGTAACTTCAAGAAGTGCAGCAAGAAAGCTGTTGTGCCTACAAATAATCCCAAGGATGGCCCTAAGCCTGATACTGAGTGCTTTTACTACAAGGGCAAAGGTCACTAGAAGAGGAATTGCTCCAAGTACCTGGCAGATCTGAAGAACGACAACATCAAGAAGAAAGGTATATTCGATATACATGTTATTGATGTGTATCTTACTAGTAGTCGTAGTAGTGCCTGGGTGTAACATCCCAAAAATATCAACTTTAGATCATCAAATTCTAATCATCAAGTTTAGGGCTAACAAAAACTTTTCTAAGTAAACCCATGAATGCATGCATATGTGTATGCATGGATTTTTAATTTCTTTAAAAACCACCTTGTTTGTGTGATCCATTGCTTGTAAAATGTTTCTTAGGTGAAAAGAACATCATCTAAAACATTTCCCACACTTTTCCTAAAGACAAGTAAATCAAAACACATATATTAAGTGAATGGTCATTTTGACCAATTTAACTCCCATGCCTACTTTGGCTGTCTCAAACTTTCAAAACCTAACAGAAACTTTTCTGGATCTTTGCACCCCTTGAATGTACTCATAACAAAGTATCAAGGCCCACTTTGTGATCATCCAGAAACTTTCAAATGCATAGTTTAAATGACAATTCAAAATTGAATCTTCTTCATATGGGAAGATCCCACTTTTTCAAAAACCACTCAAACAAGCTCAACTTTCAAAACCCAAGCATCTGCAGACTCACCAGCACCAATCTAGCAAACCCACCAAAATTCATTTCAAAATTCAAAACTTGATTTCATGCGGCCATTTCATCAAACAGGATGCAGACACAAATCAAACAAAACATCAAACACTATAGTGTGCAGTGATTCTGGCCTAACTTGTTCCCTAGTTAGCTCACACACAACCCAGTAGATCATCTAGAAAGATTAGCCCAACACTAGCACCCCTGTGTGCTTGCCATTGCCATTAATGGTGAACAGCTGAGCACCTCAATGCCACCCCATAGTCGACAGCAGGCTAGAGGAAAAACTAGCCGTGCCAACCTTGTCTGGGAGGTAGCCCACCATCCACCGCCACTTTACTGTCCCAGCCATGGCGTTGCCAAGCCACGACCACGCGCGCACAAGCCGCGCCCAGACCATGCCGAGCGTGCGCCAGAGCGCCAACCTCGACCAGCATCCACATACCGCGTGCACACACGATCACCACCGACCCAGGAGACCGCCAGACATCCCCATTAGCAGCCCCGTGCCATACAGCCGCCCGCCCACCGAGCACCGGCCGTTCCAGACCAAACCACACCGCCCCATGCCTCGCGACCATGTTGTTGAGCATCGCCAGGAGACACAGCACCGTCCCCTACCCTTGCCGATGCCATTAGTCAGCCTGCACGAGCTCGCCTGACGGTCCCCTCGCCCGACTATAAATAGAGGCCACCCCCGCATGATTTCTTCACACCATCTCACTCCCCTCTCCTCATTGACCGTGCCACACCATTCTCAGAGCAAGGCGAGCACCACCTCGCCAGAATTTCAATGGAGCCTGCCGCTGCCGGAGAAGAAGGGAGCCAGCGATTGGAGCCACCCCAGGAGAAGCCACCGGTACCAGGAGGTTCGCCGTCGTCGACTTCGTCGTTCGCCCGCCTCGCCGACCCTTGCCCGTACCCCGGTGATCTCCCAGCGACCCCCACTGGCCGTGCTAGGTTTCGTTCTCGCCGGAGCTGTCTCGCATCGACGATGACCCTCAGCCGTTAGATTAGAACTAGATCGAAGATCCACGTTGCCCCATACCGCTTCGCCCAGCCCCGTGTCACTGACGAGTGGGGACACCCACTTAAGCAGCCCGCGGGAGCCCTGTGCTTAGCAGACCGGTCCGTTAGAATTTCCCGCGCAGCCCAGCAATTCAAATTAAACCTTTTCTTTTTAAATTCCAACACACTTCAGCACCCAACTTCAAAAATTAACCCAGATCGATTCAGTGCACCAAATTGGATGAAACCAATTTTGTTGGAAAGGTCTGTGAATGCTTAATCGAAGCCCGTTGGATTCAAGTCATTTGGATCTGTAGATCACCCATAGCAAAAATTACAAGGCAGAAGCTTTTCTGCATTCAAACATTTTTCAAATTTAAACCATAAAAGCTTTTGAGTTGATTCCAACTCTCAAAAATCACTTTTAACCTTACCTTTCAGAATATATAAAAATATATAGGTTTACTTGCAGAAATAATGTTCAAGTAATAAAAGAATGCTTCATAAGCATTTCTAGCCACTTTAATTAATTAAAATAAAAGGGTAAAACCTTATTAAATTGTGACACCACTTTAAATCACATTCCCATGGACTATAATATGTGGTGATGACATGTGTCAACATGATCCCATATTTGGTTTGGAGAATATTAAATCTTAAGTAGTTTTCAATGAGTAGAAATTACTTTTCTAAAAATAAATAAAAGGTTTAAACCAAGCTTTAACCTTGTAATGTTAGAGATGATGCTAGATCATCTATAGGACCCTTGTGTGTGATGATTGCAAGTAGTTAAGTATTGTTTGGTGATTGTGTACCTCGTATTTATTCATAGACGCTAGTACCGACCAAGGATACGAGGAGGAAGGAGGATACTACGAAGAGGAAGCCGAGGAGAACTTCAACCACTGCCCTGCACAAGGCAAGCCTAATACTACTAGTGAATGTGCAAGCTAACACTTGCAAGATACTATACCTATGCAAGCTTATACTCATATTGGTGCAAGCTAACCCTTGCCAGATACCCTACTGATGCCACAAACCCATACTTGCAATCCTACCTACTTGTTAAACCAATCCTAGTTTTATGAGCAAGCCTCTCACTTTATTTCTTTATCAAAGCTTACTTAGAGTCTACCTAAGAGTTTGGTAGATACCGCATACAGTCTGAAGGTTGCATAAAGAGCATAAAATTTGGCCTAAGCTAGAAACCTTGATATCAGCCTAAGATATAATGTTGGACCTAGTGAAACTCCACTAGTTACCACCTCTCATTAGTACTACCCTCACCTGTAGATGCTAGTGCTAAGCATAAAACTTGATAAACTTTCAGATGGGAATACTTGGTGGAAAAATGGTTATGAAAACCTTGGAATGATGGATCATTCTATTGAAATGTTTTGGACATGTGTTTCCAAACACTTGATGATTTTGGTGATGAAAATGTTGAGGCATGAGTCTTAGCCCCTTTATAAAACTGATGGTTGTCTGGATGCGATACTATTCCAATTTTATCGTACAACCACAATACCCAAAGATTGGGTAGGGCTTGACTGGAAACTTATATACCTTAGTATTAGTTCCCTCCTAGCCAAGGTCTGAGCTGAGGCTACCTTGTGAAGATTGTCCACCTGTGCAGTACCCAAGATGACAGTGGTCATGGTTGGGAGGCTAAACTCACAGGAGAGGTGCTTATACTAGGGCGTGTAATCGAAAGGTTAGGATTGATTATCCGCATACTGAGTATGGTGAATTCAAGATTTGTTCCTGACGGATGTATCGAATGTTGTGGTGAAAGTGTACAATCTCTGTAGAGTGTCAAACTATTTGAATAGCCGCGTCCGCGGTTATGGACAGTTGGAGTGGCCATACTGTTCCCCCGTCAGACTTTTCAAAATGACTTGTGAAACGAATTGAGACTTTGACTTGACCACAACAGAGTTGTGACCTGAATTATAAGATCCCAATTAGGAGTTATAAAATTGTGACTAGCTTTGGAACTGAGTAGAGATAAACCTGGCTTTTGCAAAACAACCCTAGAGCCTAGTGTCCTATTATCCCAAAAACCCCTTACCTGTTAATATTAGTTTGCTAGTACTTAAAGAGTACTCATGGATTTGTCCCTGGCTATTCCCATGGCCAGACTATGAAGAGGAGTACCTGGAAGATGGACCCCAGGAAGGTTACGACAACTAGGATCATCTCCCATCGTCAGCATTGCCTGTGACCCCGAAGATGGAGCTTCGCCTACGCTACCGTTATTATTACGTATTCCGCTGCTTGATGTGTATTGAGAACTGGATCATGAGATCCCTATTCGTGTAAGAACTTATGTATCGTTTGTAATGGATGAAGTACTATGGTATCCAATTCTGTTATGTCTCGCAAAAATGGTAATCCTGGGATTGCGATGTATGGCATAACAGGCATCTAGGATTGAAAAATCCGGGTGTTGACAAGTTGGTATCAGAGCCAGCCTGACCATAGGAGACCCTAGATAGATTGGACGTTGAACCAAAAACTTAGTTTCAAAACAAAAGAATAAAAATATTTACGAAAACTTATTCTCATTCTTACCTCTTTAATTCCTTAAAAAAACTTCATGTTCCTCAAAAACTCTTGCAAAATAGATAAAATTTTGACACACTTGATCACTCTGCTAATCTACTCATCCTCTATTTTTATAGATGGACGTCAAGTACAGCAAGTTTTAACAGTTGGGGAATGGAGGAGACCTTATCTTTGAGAGGGATCTGGATCAGCTTTCGGAACTTCTGGAGCGTCCATGTCACATCCCAAATTGTAGATTTGTTCTTGCATATCATTCATATCATTGCATCATACTTTTCCATGCAAAACCGTCGATTGAAAAGAATCGGCGAAACGCTATTTTCAAATCCCTATTCTATTTTGCTACGAGGCTCCTGCGGGAGGCTTTAGTAGGACTAGCGTTGTCCATCCTTGTAGCCTAGTGGTTTCGCTCGAACCTTGACCCTAGACTGTTCCCCTCTACTTTACGAAACCGTAGGAGCAAGAATCACTCGATTCCGAATTTCGGGCAGATTTCCGAGTCCGCGTCTAACTCTGCGCCGAATCACCCTAGGATTCCTCATGGGGCCCCACAAAAGGGACCCCACCAGGCCCGAGCCGCCCCTGCTCGCCTCGATACCCGCGCCCCTCCTCGGGATCGCCCCGCCGCCTCGTAGATCGCGCCAGCGCCGCCTCTCCTTCCACCCGCACCGCCGCCTCGAGAGCTGGCCGCGCCTTCTTATCACGCTGCCCGCTGATCTCGCCGCCCAGCGCCTGTACGCGCCACTTCGCGCTTACCGCAAAGACGCCACGCGCTTTCGCCGCGCCACCGCTTCGCCAGCCCGCACCGCGCCGCCTCCGCAGCACCGCTTATCGCCGAAAGCCGCTGCTGGCGCTGCGCGCTGATGCGCGCGATGTTGCTGCAGCGCTACGCGTCATTGCCGCTCTTGCCGCCTCAAGGCCGCTACGCTGCGCCTGCATAACGCTGCGCGCGCACAGGCGCACTTACCACGCACGCGCGACGTCTAGCGTCGCGCCGCTCGTCCGTGCCGTGTCGCACGCGTCGTCGCCGTGTTGTTGACCATCCCGTACCACGTGCTGACCGTCTCCCTCTCGCGCAGGTAGCACCGTCGCCGGAATCGATCGTCGCGCCGTCCGGAACTCGCCGCCGTCCGTTTCGCCGCTTGTTCCCGGTAAGCCTGCAGCCGCCGTTAGATCTCAGATCAGTGGTTCAGATCAGCCGTTGACCGGTCAGACTCAGGCGTTGACTAGTCAGACCGATCAGACGTTGACCAGTCAAACCTGATTGGTTATTTTCGTTAATCCTTTTAGTTGACAGATTTCGGTAGAAACTTGTAAATTGCGTAGAAATTAAACCGCTGTGCCAAAAATTGCAAATAAAATATGTGTAGGTTCAGTAAGTCGTGTAGAATCTTGCTGTACCTTGGTTTCACACTTTTGCAGCAAGGTTTAGTATAGTTTAATCAAACTAGTTAGTGGCCTTTTCGGAGTAATAAATTCGTAGAAAAAGATCCGTAGCTCCAAAAATCGCGTATGATATGTCCCTAGATTCAGTGGAACGAGGGAAATCTCATCATGAATTAAAAAGATAGGCTTACAGTAAAAACTTCTGCAGAAACTGTCTAGTGGATTTCTGAAGTGTTTTAATTACTCGGGGAGTTTTATAATTCCTTTTTGAGTAATTCCAATTGGTACTGTTTCTAATCAGCGATGCCTATGCGGTAGAGTTTTCCCAAGATTTTACAAATAGTATACTACCGGTAGTGAATTATTTGAGTTCTAGCTCTAGTTTTGAGCATTACTTTTGCGAAATAGTTTTCCTAGCGCTAAAACTATTTTCCATGCATGCAATCAATAGTATTATTGATTAGGATTATGTGGTGCAGCTGTAGCACTAATTCACTTGCCTTGCATACCTTCATGCATCATATTTGTTGCATATGCTTGTGGAATTGTTTGTTTATGAATGCAATTGTATCGTGTAGATCGTGACGAGTGCAACGCTTGCTCGTGTGTGGATTGTTCTTTCGACCGCTACAACCAAGGCAAGTAGATGCTACTTTGTTCATGATATCGTCATACTATTTTCAATGCATTGTCGTGTATTTTTGTAGAGGCATGTGTAGGATGATACTATCGCTATGCTATGTCCTATTATGTGGTAGGGCTTTCCTTGTAGATGAACCACCGTTGGTAGATGTGCTTAGCCATGCTATGATGAACGAGGGCTGGGTTACATCATTGATACTTGTTTCTAAAAGTATTGGTTTGTGAAAACTAAAACAACTTAATCAATGAATCTCCTGGGTGTGATGGTATTGATAATTTTTGGTGGTTTCATTGCGGAAAGGCACCCAGGTATCAAGAGAGAATGATTGGCTTCTTTATTGTGTAGCTTACGTGTACAACCATGTGCCAATAATGGAATGGGTGGTTGGTTGGACTTAGTAGGTTGTGGTAACTCGAACCCGCGTATCCAGAGATGTAGAATTTTGGTAGGTTGGACCGGTCTTGGCGTCGGGATTGGGAGCTACTTCGAACAGTCTCTTATTGGACTTCTCCCTATCATCACCCAAAATGAGAGTGATGGTACGAGCTAGGCTGGCCAAGTCACATGGGTAAAGTGTACTAACCCCTGCAGGGTGTATAATCTAATCGATTAGCCGTGTCCCCGGTTATGGACAACTGAGTTGCTTGATATTGATTCCATGACATGTTTCTCGCTCATTCTAATTTCATAATTCCTTTAATATTGTTGGGTTAACTTAATTGGGATCTTTTCAAAGAAAATCAAAAACAGTTTATGAAAGTAGGACAAAGTTATTTGCAAATGCAAGCCAGACACAGCTCCATTTGCCAAATATGCATGTAGATGTTAGTACTATTGTCTCCTTTACTAGCTCTACTTGCCATATATTCCATGTATTGACCCTTCGGGGCTGCTATGTTTCATGTTGCAGGTTATTCCGATTCTGAGTAATCGATATAGGCCACGGTACTCCACTCGGCACTTGTTCACTTGTGGGCAATTTGAAGAATGGAGGATTTACTTTAGTTATGTTGCTACCTGAATAATTTGAGCTAGCTTTGGGCTAAGCTTTTATTGTAATAATGGTACTCTGGATCTTCGTTATTTATGATACACGGATATTTCGCTATGTTATTCATCTTATTCTATTGTGGGCCAATGAACCGATCCAGGGATTGGCATGTCACATAGAAGCCATGGTCTTTTCAGAAACGGGGTGTTACAGGATGGTATCAGAGCCCGTGTGTCGACTGTAGGATCATGACCTAGAATTGGATTAGGAAGCCATAGATTTATTAAAGCCTATATTAACTCTGTCTTTCATCTTATGCCTTTCACCCTCGTAAATTCCTTACCATATGCTATTCTCACACTTTCCTCTTTTACCTGATAGATGGGAGAAGTCAGGACTGAGTATGCCACCATGGAGTCACCAAGGCCCTTTGCAAGGCAGTTAGCACAGCTCTCGCAGTCATCGGGATTGCCACTGCCCATGTTCAAGGGAAGAAGGTTGTACACCTATGGATATGGAGAGGATGCATGGGAGATCACCAACTTCATATTCAGGGATGCCGCCTTGCCAAACCCCGTGCACTTGATCTACACCAAGACATACTGCAACTGGGGACTTGGAATCAACTTGGCAATACATGAAGCCCTGTCTCGCCAGTGCCATAATGTCTGACACCTACTGCCAGCAGATTCACCCTACCGTGACTATGGGAGGCGTGATGAAGATGGGCACATTATGGTTACCCCGGGCGACAGGAACAACATGCCGCCCCGTCGGAGGCACATAGAGGACATGGAAAGGGAGAATGGAGCTCTAGCTGAGAAAGTGATGATGATAAAGGAGATTGCAGACTTTGCTAGCAATGGTATGGTGGTCCAAGGACAGGAGATTGACACCCTACATGAAGCTATGGGAGTTCTGGAGAATTCCCTGATAGCCAGAGATGCAACCATAGCTCATCTTCATGGTACTGTGCAGGAGAACACCCAGAACATACAACAGTTGCAAGGGACCGTCCAGGAAAGGGATCAAACTATTGAAGCTATGACAGCCCAGATTGCCGCTCTCCAAGCACAGCTGAATCCACCCTCTGATGATGAAAATGGAGATGATGGCAACAATGGGGATGATGATGACAGTGGAGACGATGATGATGATGAGGACGAGGATGATGATGATGGAGACGATGATGGTGGAGGAGATGAAGCTGTTGCAGTTGCAGCTGAGAGTGAAGAAGAAGAGGAGGATCTAGAAGAGGTGGAGTTTGAGATCTCAAGTGATGATTCAGGAGAGGTGTACACTCCTCCGCCATGGTTGTACCGCGAACCGAAGCGCCAACGCATGACAGCAAGGACCTACCACAACCTCTTCAAGGAGTAGATAGAAGTCCACCAATTAGTCCACGTTAGGCAAATTCGTTAGGATTAATCTCGATCGTTGTGAAGCTTAGTTCGTGTTAGTTTAAGAGTGATTAGTTGCTTATTTGTGTACTCCAATATCCCGGGAATTATTTGTGCAAAACATTATGAAAGAGTTATGGCAATTTTGGTTACTATCTTTGTTATTTTCGCTGCAGTTTTTCTGCTGATACAGCAGTACTGTATGATTTTTCATATTTTTCTGGTAACTCGGAAAAATCTGAAAAAAATTGGGCTGATGCGAAACTCTCTGTACTATATGTGCAAAAGTCAGCTAAATTTTATGACGAGTTTAAGTCAGGCGGAAAAATTAGCGAACGCTGCTGGACTGTTCTGGCAGATTGTTGTTTTGTTGTTTAGTTGATCTACTGTTTAGTTAACCATTGCCAACTCTTGTAAAACTATTTCAGTAGGTGTATACTGCTAGGATAACCCCTGGGATGTTGCTGGATCGCTTGTTTGTTGATGTGTTGCTTGCTTGTGATTGTCTGCTATTGTTTGTTGTTGATTGATCATATGCATGGGTAGAATCCTATTATCGTAGTTGATTCTTTCTAAACTTACCTGTGCTGAATCGCAGATGCCTCCCCGCCGTCAACCCACTGAGTTGGAGCAACTCATGGTAGCTCAGGCACAGCTGATCCAAGTGATGACTCAGTTCATGGCAAATCAGAACAACAACAATAGAAACAATCAGCCTCAGGGAGATGCTCTCACCAGATTTCTGAGGTTAAGACCAGCTAAGTTCTCTACTGCAACGGAACCAATGGTTGCTCTCGACTGGTTGCGTTCAGTCAACAAGGATCTGGTAACTGTTGGATGCACTGATGCTGAGAAGGTGAGGTTTGCCGCTCACCTCTTTGGAGGGACCACCGCTTCTTGGTGGGACACTTTTCAGATCACCCACCGCTGGATCTTGTGACTTGGGCAATGTTTGAGGAAGGATTCAGGACCAACCACGTGTCTTGGGAGTTCGAGCCTGAAGAGGAAGGAGTTCCGCAACTTGCGCCAAACCAATCGCACCGTGGCCGAGTACATTGAGGAGTTCAACAACCTGTCCCGTTATGCACCTGAGGATGTTGACACTGATGCAAAAAGGAGGGAGAGATTCCTGGATGGCCTCAGTGATGAGCTTTCAGTGCAGCTACTGGTGGTTTACTGCCCCACTTTCCAGGAGCTTATGGACAAGGCCAGGATCTTGGAAGGGAAGCACAAACAGGTGGAGAACCGCAAGAGAAAGAGTAACAATCACCACTCTGGTTCACATCACAAGTCTCGCACTTCATATGATGGATACTTCAAGCATGGAGGGAGTGACCATGGGAGCCATGATCGCAACCGCCATGGGGGAGATGGACATCTCCATGACAACCACAAGAGCAGCCACCACAGCCATAAGGGAGGACACTCTCACCACTCTGGAGGGCACGGTGGACATGACCGCAACAGCGATCGCAGCTTTGTGAAGAAGGATCTGAGTGAGGTGACGTGCTTCAAGTGTAAACAGAAGGGACACTATGCTGACAACTGTCCGGAGAGGAAAGGACTGAAGCCAACCAACAACGAGAAGGCCACAGTGAACCACATGAATGTGGAGGAGATTCCAGATGAGCCTGACCTTGTGATTGGTAAGTTTCCAATCAACACTTACCCAGCACTTATACTTTTCGATACTGGTGCATCACATTCATTCATATCAAGGGCATTTGTGGATAAGTATAAGCTACCTAGTGAGTCTATGCTAATGTCTTTTAGAGTGAGTTCACCTGGAGGAGATATGATAGCTAGCGCGGGATGCCGCGATTTAACTGTGAGGATTGGAACACACAATTTCAGTGCACATTTGGTATTGTTGGAATCACAGGGATTAGACGTTATTCTGGGTATGGATTGGATGTCTATGCATGGGGGACACATAGATTGTGCACAGCGAGCTGTTTCACTCAAAACCCCGGATGGTAAGAGGATTAGATTCAAGTCAGTTGTACGACCAGGAAGGTGTAAGTTGAATTCTCTTAAGGCGGTTAGCATGGATACTGTGCCAGTGATTAGAGATTACCCCGGCATGTTTCCGGAAGAGCTGCCAGGTATGCCACCTGACAGGGAAGTAGAGTTTCTTATCGACCTGATGCCGGGAACAGGACCAATAGCAAAGAAACCATATAAGATGGATGTGGATGAGCTGAAGGAATTGAAGAAGCAGCTGAAAGAGCAGTTGGACAAGGGATTCATTCAGCCTAGTTAAATCGTCATGGGGTGCACTGTTACATTTGTGGAGAAGAAAGACAGCAGCAAGAGATTAGTAGTGGACTATCACTCGCTGAATGAAGTAACCATCAAGAACAAGTACCCTCTACCGAACATAAATGATTTGTTTGATCAACTGGAAGGAGCAAAGGTGTTTAGAAAGATTGATCTGCGATCAGGCTACTTCCAATTGAAGATCCGGGAGGAGGACGTACCAAAAACCTCCTTCACTACTAGGTATGGTTTATATGAGTATACGGTTATGTCTTTTGGACTAACGAATGCCCCAACGTATTTCATGACCATGATGAACAAGGTATTTATGGAATACTTGGACAAGTTCGTGGTGGTGTTTATTGATGACATACTGATATATTCCAAGGATGATGCTGAGCATGAGAAACATCTGCGGCGATTATGGAGGCGAGGAACACCGGTGTATGCCAAATTCAGCAAGTGTGAATTCTGGCTTAACATCATTGGATTTCTTGGACACGTGGTGTCGGAGAAAAGTCATTGTTGATCCAAGCAAAGTGGCTGAATCGAGTGGGAAGCACCCAAGAATGCAGGAGAGATTCGAAGCTTTTTGGGACTTGCTGGATATTACAGGAGGTTCGTTGAAAACTTTTCCAAGATTGCTAAGCTGATGACTGAACTTCTGAAGAAGGAGAGGAAGTTTGAATGGTCAGACGTATGTGAAGCCAGCTTTCAGGAACTGAAGCGTCGACTAGTATTGACTTGTGCACATTACGTGTTTACGATCTTGAAGGATTTCCAAGTGTACTGTGACGCTTCTCGACAGGGACTTGGGAGTGTGCTGATGCAAGATGGGAGAGTAGTGTCATATGCCTCGCGACAACTCAAACACCATGAGCGGAATTACCCCACACACGACTTGGAGTTAGCATCAGTGGTTCATGCGCTCAAGGTATGGAGGCATTACTTAATGGGAAAACACTGTGATGTGTACACCGACCACAAGAGCCTGAAATACATATTTACACAGAAGGAACTAAATATGAGGCAAAGGAGATGGTTGGAACTTATCAAGGATTATGATATGAATCTACAATACCACCCAGGAAAAGCCAATGTAGTAGCAGATGCTCTGAGCAGGAAGGTTTATGCCAATGGATTGACAATTGGTGAATTACCCGAGGATTTGTGCAAGCAATTCAAGGACCTTAGGAGGTAGTATCGAAGGATACACAGCTACGATGGAAGTCCAACCGACGCTACAGGACAGGATCATAAAGGCTCAGATAGGAGACAAGGAAATAGAAGAGATAAAGGAAAAGATGAAGGAGAATCGGGAAAAGGATATTCGCGAGGATGAGCATGGTACCTTGTGGTGTGGAGATCGTTTGTGTGTGCCCGGAGATAAGGGAGTTGATTCTGCAGGAGGCTCATAACTCGCCATACTCCATACATCCGGGCAACACAAAGATGTATATAGATTTGAAGAGCAGATTTTGGTGGAACAACATGAAGGGAGATATCGCCAAGCATATTGCCCTATGTGATGTGTGCAGCAGTGAAGGCAGAACACGAAGCCAGCGGGGACTACAGCCATTGCCCGTGCGGATTGGAAGTGGGATAGAGTGGGAATGGATTTTATCACAGGACTTGAGGACCAGGTCAGGATATGACTCTATTTGGGTAGTGGTCGACCATTTAACCAAGGTAGCCCACTTTATACCGTGAAGACGACCTATCTGAGTGCAAAGTTGGCCAAGATTTACATGGACAGAATTGTGCCTACATGGAGTTCCCAAGAGTACCGTGTCGATAGAGGCACCCAATTTACCTCACACTTGGCGCCATTTGCCACGAGTCACTTGGTACTAGATTGGAGTTTAGCACAGCGTTTCACCCACAGACTGATGGACAGATCGAGAGGGTGAATCAGATTTTGGAGGACATGCTGAGAGCTTGCACTTTGGCTCATGGATCTAGTTGGGATGAGAATTTACCGTATGCGGAGTTTTCCTACAACAACAGCTATCAAACCAGCATCAAGACGTCACCGTTCGATGTGCTATATGGGAAACGGTGCCGAACACCATTGCTATGGGATGGAGTAGGAGAACGCCAGTTGTTTGGACCCGATTTGATCAAGGACGCTGAGGAGAAGGTCGCCTTGATTAGGGATAGGCTGAAGGTAGCACAATCAAGGCAGAAGAGCTACGCTGATGCCAAGCGCAAGGAAGTGGTGTATGAGATAGGTGATAGAGCATACCTCAGAGTATCGCCACTTCGTGGAATTAAGAGATTTGGAATTAAGGGTAAGCTGGCACCTCGGTTCATTGGACCGTATCGGGTCTTAGCACGCAAAGGAGAAGTTGCTTATCAGCTGGAGTTGCCAGAGGCCCTGTCCGCTGTTCACAATGTGTTCCACGTGTCCCAGCTGAAGAAGTGCCATCCGGAGATGGTGGATACACCATTGAGAGACACTGTACCGCTAGAGGAGGTTCAGCTTGAGAATGACTTGACCTACGAGGAGAAGCCGGTCAAGATTCTGGAAACAGCGGAAAGGACTACCCGTACCAAGAAAATCAAGTTTTGCAAGGTACAGTGGAGTCACCACACCGAAGAGGAAGCCACTTGGGAGCGTGAGGATGACATCCGAGAGGACTACCCACACCTATTTGCTACCCGCGCCGAATCTCGAGGACGAGATTCATCTTAAGGGGGTTAGTCTTGTCACATCCCAAATTGTAGATTTGTTCTTGCATATCATTCATATCATTGCATCATACTTTTCCATGCAAAACCGTCGATTGAAAAGAATCGGCGAAACGCTATTTTCAAATCCCTATTCTATTTTGCTACGAGGCTCCTGCGGGAGGCTTTAGTAGGACTAGCGTTGTCCACCCTTGTAGCCTAGTGGTTTCGCCCGAACCTTGACCCTAGACTGTTCCCCTCGACTTTACGAAACCGTAGGAGCAAGAATCACTCGATTCGGAGCTCGTACGGAGAATTTGCGGCCGTTTTATGAAGAGATCGGAAAACGGTCCGAATTTCGGGCCGATTTCCGAGTCCGCGTCTAACTCTGCGCCGAATCAGCCTAGGATTCCGCGTGGGGCCCCACAAAAGGGACCCCACCAGGCCCGAGCCGCCCCTGCTCGCCTCGATACCCGCGCCCCTCCTCGGGATCGCCCCGCCGCCTCGTAGATCGCGCCAGCGCCGCCTCTCCTTCCACCCGCGCCGCCGCCTCCTGGAGCCGCCGCCGCCTCTCTTCGCCTGCGCCGCCCGCCGCGATCCGCCGCCAGTCGCGCGCCGCCCGCACCCGCCGCTTTGCGCCGCCACCGCGCGCTGCTGCCGCTTGCCGCGCTGCGCTGCGTCGCGCCTGCCGCCCTTTCGCCCAGCGCCACCGCCAGCCCGCGCGCGCCTCGCACCGCACCGCCATCGCCGCCGAGCCGCTGCTGCGCCGCCTGCGCGCCTCGCTGCTGCAGCGCTGCAGCCGCCGTTAGATCTCAGATCAGTGGTTCAGATCAGCCGTTGACCGGTCAGACTCAGGCGTTGACTAGTCAGATGACCAGTCAGCATCCGGTCGTGAGCGTTCACGATCAACGAACCACGATTGACTGGTTATTTTCGTTAATCCTTTTAGTTGACAGATTTCGGTAGAAACTTGTAAATTGCGTAGAAATTAAACCGCTGGGCCAAAAATTGCAAATAAAATATGTGTAGGTTCAGTAAGTCGTGTAGAATCTTGCTGTACCTTGGTTTCACACTTTTGCAGCAAGGTTTAGTACAGTTTAATTAAACTAGTTAGTGGCCTTTTCGGAGTAATAAATTCGTAGAAAAAGATCCGTAGCTCCAAAAATCGCGTATGATATGTCCTTGGATTCAGTAGAACGAGGGGAATCTCATCGTGAATTAAAAAGATAGGCTTAGAGTAAAAACTTCTGCAGAAACTATCTAGTGGCTTTCTGCAGTGTTTTAATTACTCGGAGAGTTTTATAATTCCTTTTTGAGTAATTCCAATTGGTACTGTTTCTAATCAGCGATGCCTATGCGGTAGAATTTTCCCAAAATTTTACAAACAGTATACTACTGGTAGTGAATTATTTGAGTTCTAGCTCTAGTTTTGAGCATTACTTTTACGAAATAGTTTTCCTAGCGCTAAAACTATTTTCCATGCATGCAATTAGTAGTATTATTGATTAGGATTATGTGGTGCAGCTTTAGCACCAATTCACTTGCCTTGTATATCTTCATGCATCATATTTGTTGCATATGCTTGTGGAATTGTTTGTTTATGAATGCAATTGTATCGTGTAGATCGTGACGAGTGCAACGCTTGCTCGTGTGTGGATTGTTTTTCCGACCGCTACAACCAAGGCAAGTAGATGCTACTTTGTTTATGATATCGTCCTACTATTTTCAATGCATTGTCGTGTATTTTTGTAGATGCATGTGTAGGATGATACTATCGCTATGCTATGTCCTATTATGTTGTAGGGATTTCCTTGTAGATAAACCACCGTTGGTAGATGTGCTTAGCCATGCTATGATGAACGAGGGCTGGGTTACATCATTGATACTTGTTTCTAAAAGTATTGGTTTGTGAAAACTAAAACAACTTAATCAATGAATCTCCTGGGTGTGATGGTATTGATAATTTTTTGTGGTTTCATTGCGGAAAGGCACCCAGGTATCAAGAGAGAATGATTGGCTTCTTTATTGTGTAGCTTACGTGTACAACCATGTGCCAATAATGGAATGGGCGGTTGGTTGGACTTAGTAGGTTGTGGTAACTCGAACCCGCGTATCCAGAGATGTAGAATTTTGGTAGGTTGGACCGGTGCGCGTCGGGATTGGGGAGCTACTTCCCGAACAGTATCTTCTTGGACTTCTCCCTATCATCACCCAAAATGAGAGTGATGGTACGAGTTGGGCTGGCCAAGTCACATGGGTAAAGTGTACAACCCCTGCAGGGTATATAATCTAATCGATTAGCCGTGTCCCCGGTTATGGACAACTGAGTTGCTTGATATTGATTCCATGACATGTTTCTCGCTCATTCTAATTTCATAATTGCTTTAATATTGTTGGGTTAACTTAATTGGGATCTTTTCAAAGAAAATCAAAAACAGTTTATGAAAGTAGGACAAAGTTATTTGCAAATGCAAGCCAGACACAGCTCCACTTGCCAAATATGCATGTAGATGTTAGTACTATTGTCTCCTTTACTAGCTCTACTTGCCATACATTCCATGTATTGACCCTTCGGGGCTGCTATGTTTCATGTTGCAGGTTATTCCGATTCTGAGTAATCGATATAGGCCAGGGTACTCCACTCGGCACTTGTTCACTTGTGGGCAATTTGAAGAATGGAGGATTTACTTTAGTTATGTTGCTACCTGAATAATTTGAGCTAGCTTTGGGCTAAGCTTTTATTGTAATAATGGTACTCTGGATCTTTGTTATTTATGATACACGGATATTTCGCTATGTTATTCATCTTATTCTATTGTGGGCCAATGAACCGATCCAGGGATTGGCATGTCACATAGAAGCCATGGTCTTTTCAGAACCGGGGTGTTACAGTCCACACCCCGAGTTCTTCGGAGCTCAGCTCAATGATCAAGGAGGATAAGACCTGCAGTGGCTAATTGTTGCAAGTCTCCGAGGAAAGATTGAACCTCCCACTGCGGAGGGAATTCAGTTTACCTTGAGGGAAAACAACTGGCTCGATGGACTTGCCAGAGCAATGCAGGAAGCTCTTTCCCGTCTGTGTGGGCAGAGCATCAATCAGATCAAGGGTACTCGCTTTGAGTTTTTCCCAAGACGTGATGCGAATGGCCAACCACTGGAAGCCCCATACCACCCCGAGCTGAAGACTCAATTGGACCACCTTAGCTTCATGATGTATGATCGTCAGCAGGAGTTGGACAACTGCCGTGACTATTGCAACCACAAGTCTGCCATCATCAAGACGAAGGACCAGACCATAGCCATGCTAGCAAAGGATCGCAAGTCTCGCCGCCGTCAGCTTGACAAGAAGGAGCGCATTATTGCCCGTCTTCGCCACCGCATCTCATCTCTGGAAGAGACCATCCACGAGAGAGACATGCAGTTAGAGGAAAGGGAGAATGCAGGAGAGGATCTTCGTGGAGACCCTTACTCCTATCTCAGCGATGACGATGATTTTCTGGAGGATCAGGCCATGGACTTCTTCACCGATGAGGATGATTTCGCCTTCATCGATGATCCTGAAGATGATGAAGCCACAAACTCCAAGGAGTAGTAGCACTGAGCACTAGCGTAGTGAGTAGTAGTCAGTCCCACTGTATCGTAGTTTCCAGAATGGTTCTTAAAACCATCCATTTTTCCTTGTTATGGTGTGTGTTGTACTGTGTGCTATGAATGAATGAAAGAGCAAGTTGCCAGAAAAAACGGAGTCAAACTCTAAAAACTTTTCAAAAACCCAAAACCTTAGAAATTTCCTTCTTTTCTCATAATCTATATCAATCTTCAGATGCCACGTGAAGGAAGTGGTTCAGCCCCGGACCCGATGTTGCAGATCCTGCAAATGTTGACTTCGACATGAAGCTGAAAGAAGCGATCAAGCCAACCTAGCCACTCTGCAACAGATAGCCCAACTAGCCCATAACAACCAAGGCCATGGAAATCAGGACCACCATGGATCTAAGCTCAAGAATTTCCAGAATACCAACCCACCCGTTTTCACCAAGTTAGAAGAACCCCTAGACGCCGATGATTGGCTGCAAACCATGGAAAATAACTTAGAAGTAGCCAGAGTCGAAGCCAACGATAAAGTCCTATTCGCCACCCATTATCTAGCCGGAGATGCCAGGGCATGGTGGAACAGTGTTCGTGCAATGACCGGAGGCGGATGATGACACAGGAGAATTCAAGGTCAAGTTTAGCAGAACCCATGTGCCGCCAGGTTTGATCAAGAGAATGAGAGATGAGTTCAGAGAGTTGAAGCAAGGAAGGATGACTGTAGTGGAATACCGTGACAAATTTTTGTCATTACCTAGGTATGCCCCGGACGAGATAGACACCGAAGCCAAGAAGAAAGAAAGATTCCTGAATGGTCTGCATGACGAGATGCAGACAGTATTAGTCAATATCCCCTTTGTTGATATTGAAGCCCTTGTCGACTCTGCTATCCAGATGGAAGGAAAGATCAACCAGGCCGATGAGAACCGCAAGCGTCGCATGCTGCATCAACCAGGAACCCATCAGACCCCAAAGTATCGCCCCAACCCATCTCCAGGATTTGCCCCAAGAACCAACAGACCCCCTATGACCCGTCCAACCTATCCCAACCGTGGAAACCCTAGACCCGGAGGAAATCACAACGACCCCGGCAACTCTAACAATTTCACCCGTGCCCCACCCAAGTTCAACACCAACAATGCTACCGCCAACCCTAACACTGCCCCGAGGACTGGAAGCAATTATGTGACTGTCGCAGCTAAGGACAAGTCACAAGTGACATGTTATGACTGTGGAAATAAAGGCCACTATTCTAACAAGTGCCCCAACAAGAAGAATGCTACAGCCCCTAATGCCAATGCCCGGCTCAGCAGTGACATCGTGTCGACCGGGAGAAGATTTGCCCCAGGGAATTCACTCAACCGCAATGGCCATCTTTTTATCATGCATGCTGAAGAAGCTCAGGAAGCGCCAGACGTCGTGCTGGGTATGTTTTCTGTTAATTCAGTACTTGCAAGAGTGTTGTTTGATTCTGGTGCATCGCATTTATTTGTCACCGAAGAATTTGCCTGCACTAGTAAAATCCAACCAACCAAGTTGAAGCATGTGATGATTGTACAAATTCCCGGATCAACCACCAAGGCTAGGAAAATTTGCAAGGCCGTCCCTATCCGAATCCATGGCATAGATTTTTATGCTAATCTAATAGTACTCGGAACTAAAGGTTTGGAAGTAGTACTAGGAATGGATTGGATGTCCAAACATAAAGGATTGATTGACTGTGCCAAGAAAGCCATCACCATGACCAGTACCACCGGAATATCAGTCGAACATATATCTGAAACCTTACCTTGCCAATTCAAGTGTAACAAGAGTCTAGCCCAACCTACCATTGACCAAGTTCGGATAGTCTGCGAATACCCCGATGTATTTCCAGATGTTTTGCCTGGTATGCACCCAGATCGGGATATCGAGTTTATCATCGAACTAATCCCCGGAACAGGACCCATAGCCCAGAGACCCTATTGTATGAACCCGTCAGAACTAGAAGAGTTGAAGAAGCAACTGGATTCCATGATGGAAATCGGATTGATTCAACCAAGTGCGTCCCCATGGAGATCACATGTCTTGTTTGTGGACAAGAAGGATGGAGGTAACCGTTTGTGTATAGATTATAGAAAGTTGAATGATGTCACCATCAAGAACAAGTACCCCTTGCCTAAGATAGAAGATTTGTTTGATCAGTTGACCTGTGCCCAGGTGTTTTCTAAGATTGATCTTAGGACTGGCTATCATCAACTCAAAATTCGTGCAGAGGATATCCCAAAGACTGCCTTTACCACCAGATATGGATTCTATGAGTATACAGTCATGTCTTTTGGATTAACCAATGCCCCCGCTTATTTCATGAATCTCATGAATAAGATTTTTATGGACTTCCTGGATAAGTTTGTCGTTGTTTTCATCGATGACATTCTGATTTATTCGAAATCAGAAGAAGAACATGAGCTACACCTAAGGACCATTCTTGGAACCCTTAGAGAGCATCATTTGTATGCAAAATTTAGCAAATGTGAATTCGGTTCTGAAGTAGGATTCCTCGGTCACATTGTATCAGCCAGAGGAATTGCCGTTGACCCTGCCAAAGTGAAAGATGTAGAAGATTGGCAAGCCCAAACCACTCAAACCCAAGTTCGTGCTTTTCTCGGATTGGCGGGATATTACCGCAAATTTGTAGAAGGATTCTCTAGTATCGCCAGACCCATGACCCAATTGCTGAAGAAGGACAAGAAGTTTGAATGGACCGACAAATGTGAAGCGAGTTTTCAAGAACTCAAAAGGAGATTGATTTCAGCCCCAATCTTGATCATGCCGGATATTAGGAAGCCCTTCGATGTGTATTGTGACGCATCCAAGATTGGTCTCGGATGTGTGCTAATGCAAGAAGGCAAAGTTATCTCTTATCTCTCGCGACAAGAAGGCAAAGTATATATTCACTCAGAAGGAGCTGAATATGAGGCAGAGAAGATGGATTGAGCTAATCAAGGATTACGACCTGGACATTCACTATCACCCTGGTAAAGCCAATGTGGTAGCAGATGCCCTTAGCAGATTGCCGTGCCGCTTGAACTCCATGATTTTGAAGGAGCAACCAAGTTTGCACAAAGAGATGGAAGATTTTCGAATGGAATTAGTAAGTGAAGGATTTTTGGCTAGCATAGAACTTCAGCCCACTTTGATCAGTCAGATTAAAGAGGCGCAGAAAGGAAATGCTTGTATCGACGGAATCAAGCGTCGATGTGCGAACAAAGTACCCGGATTCACCGAGGACGAAGAAGGAGTTTTGTGGTACAAAGGACGCCTTTGTGTACCATCAGATTCTGAGTTGAAAGAAGTTATCTTGAAGGAGGCTCATGATACTCTTTATTCTATCCATCCCAGAGGAACTAAGATGTATCAAGATTTGAAAGAGCAATTTTGGTGGCATAAGATGAAGAGAGAAATCGGAAGCTATATCGCCAAGTGTGATATATGTCAGCGAGTCAAGGCAGGACATCAAAGACCCGCTGGATTGTTGCAACCTTTGCCAATTCCGGAATGGAAATGGGATTCTGTAGGAATGGACTTTATCACTGGACTACCTACTTCTAGTAGGGGAAATGACTCTATTTGGGTCATAGTGGACAGATTGTCCAAAGTCGCCCATTTCTTGCCCGTCAAAACCACCTATCAGAGTTCGAAGCTAGCAGAGTTGTACATCGCTAGAATCGTTAGTTTGCACGGAGTCCCCAAGAACATTGTATCGGATCGAGGAACTCAGTTTACCTCGAGATTCTGGAAGAAAGTCGAAGAAGGTTTAGGAACTCGCCTAGATTTCAGTACCGCGTATCACCCTCAGACCGATGGACAAACGGAGCAAGTAAACCAAATACTCGAAGATATGCTTAGAGCATGTGTGCTAGAATATGGATCCAAGTGGGAAGACTGTCTGCCGTTTGCAGAATTTTCATACAACAACAGTTACCAAGCCAGTTTGCAAATGGCCCCATTTGAATTCATGTACGGAAGAAAGTGCCGCACCCCTTTGAACTGGTCAGAAGTAGGAGAGAGTCAGATTTTCGGACCCGACATCCTACGAGAAGCAGAAGAGAAGGTTCACAAGATTCGTGAGCACCTCAAGACAGCCCAATCCCGACAGAAGAGTTACGCCGACAAGAGACGTCGAGACCTCACCTTCAACATAGGAGATTTTGTTTATCTGAAAGTGTCGCCATTGAAGGGAATGCAGCGTTTCCAACTCAAGGGAAAGTTAGCCCCCAGATATATCGAACCTTTCAAAATTTTGAACCGTCGAGGAGAAGTATCTTATCAACTGGAACTACCTGAAGAGATGTCAGCTGTGCACAATGTGTTCCATATCTCGTTACTTCGCAAGTGTCTCGAAATCCCCGAGAAGACCGAAGTGTTCAAGAATATCGATCACCGGACCATAGAGATCAACGATGACCTAACCTATCCCGAAGTACCCATCCGTATATTGGAAGAAGCCTTTCAAACCACCAGAACCCGAAGCATCAAGTTTCTCAAGATTTAGTGGAGCAACCACACAGAAGAGGAAGCTACCTGGGAACGCGAAGATCACATCAGGACAGAGTTTCCAAATTTCTTCAAATCCAAGGTAATCTTTTCGTCCTTTTTCAAATCTCGGGACGAGATTTTGTTTAAGGGGGGAAGGTTTGTAACATCCCAAAAATATCAACCTTAGATCATCAAATTCTAATCATCAAGTTTAGGGCTAACAAAAACTTTTCTAAGTAAACCCATGAATGCATGCATATGTGTATGCATGGATTTTTAATTTCTTTAAAAACCACCTTGTTTGTGTGATCCATTGCTTGTAAAATGTTTCTTAGGTGAAAACAACATCATCTAAAACATTTCCCACACTTTTCCTAAAGACAAGTAAATCAAAACACATATATTAAGTGAATGGTCATTTTGACCAATTTAACTCCCATGCCTACTTTGGCTGTCTCAAACTTTCAAAACCTAACAGAAACTTTTCTGGATCTTTGCACCCCTTGAATGTACTCATAACAAAGTATCAAGGCCCACTTTGTGATCATCCAGAAACTTTCAAATGCATAGTTTAAATGACAATTCAAAATTGAATCTTCTTCATATGGGAAGATCCCACTTTTTCAAAAACCACTCAAACAAGCTCAACTTTCAAAACCCAAGCATCTGCAGACTCACCAGCACCAATCTAGCAAACCCACCAAAATTCATTTCAAAATTCAAAACTTGATTTCATGCGGCCATTTCATCAAACAGGTTGCAGACACAAATCAAACAAAACATCAAACACTATAGTGTGCAGTGATTCTTGCCTAACTTGTTCCCTAGTTAGCTCACACACAACTCAGTAGATCATCTAGAAAGATTAGCCCAACACTAGCACCCCTGTGAGCTTGCCATTGCCATTAATGGTGAACAGCCGAGCACCTCAATGCCACCCCATAGTCGACAGCAGGCTAGAGGAAAAACTAGCCGTGCCAACCTTGTCTGGGAGGCAGCCCACCGTCCACCGCCACTGCCTGTCCCAGCCGCGAGCGTTGCCAAGCCCTGGACCACGCGCACAAGCCGCGCCCAGACCATGCCGAGCGTGCGCCAGAGCGCCAACCTCGACCAGCATCCACAAACCGCGCGCCACCCTCACCGCGCGCACACACGATCACCACCGACCCAGGAGACCGCCAGACATCCCCATTAGCAGCCCCGTGCCATACAGCCACCGCCCGCCGTCGAAGACGCCGCCTCTGCCGTGCAGAGCATCGGCCGTTCCAGTCCAAACCACACCACCCCATGCCTCGCGACGATGTCGTTGCGCATCGCCAGGAGACACAGCATCGTCCCCTACCCTTGCCCATGCCATTAGCTGCCTGTAACGTTGCCCCCGACGAGCTCACCGTGCGCCCCGACGGTCCCCTCGCTCGACTATAAATAGAGGCCACCCCCGCACGATTTCTTCACACCATCTCACTCCCCTCTCCTCACTGACCGTGCCACACCATTCTCAGAGCAAGGCGAGCACCACCTCGCCAGAATTTCACTGGAGCCTGCCGCTGCCGGAGAAGAAGGGAGCCAGCGATTGGAGCCGCACCAGGAGAAGCCACCAGTACCAGGAGGTTCGCCGTCGTCGACTTTGTCGTTCGCCCGCCTCGCCGACCCTCGCCCGTACCCCGGTGAGCCCCCAGCGACCCCTACTGGCCGTCTAGGTTTCGTTCTCGCCGGAGCTGTCTCGCATCGACGATGACCCTCAGCCGTTAGATTAGAACTAGATCGAACGATCCACGTTTCCCCATACCGCTTCGCCCAGCCCCGTGTCACTGACGAGTGGGGACACCCACTTAAGCATCCCGCGGGAGACCTGTGCTTAGCAGGCCGGCCCGTTAGAATTTCCCGCGCAGCCCAGCAATTCAAATTAAACCTTTTCTTTTTAAATTCAAACACACTTCAGCATCCAACTTCAAAAATCAACCCAGATCGATTCAGTGCACCAAATTGGATGAAACCAATTTTGTTGGAAAGGTCTGTGAGTGCTTAATCCAAGCCCGTTGGATTCAAGTCATTTGGATCTGTAGATCACCCATAGCAAAAATAACAATGCAGAAGCTTTTCTACATTCAAACATTTTTCAAATTTAAACCATAAAAGATTTTGAGTTGATTCCAACTCTCAAAAATCACTTTTAACCTTACCTTTCAGAATATATAAAAATATATAGGTTTACTTGCAAAAATAATGTTCAAGTAATAAAAGAATGCTTCATAAGCATTTCTAGCCACTTTAATTAATTAAAATAAAAGGGTAAAAACTTATTAAATTGTGACACCACTTTAAATCACATTCCCATGGACTACAATATGTGGTGATGACATGTGTCAACATGATCCCATATTTGGTTTGGAGAATATTAAATCTTAAGTAGTTTTCAATGAGTAGAAATTACTTTTCTAAAAATAAATAAAAGGTTTAAACCAAGCTTTAACCTTGTAATGTTAGAGATGATGCTAGATCATCTATAGGAACCTTGTGTGTGATGATTGCAAGTAGTTAAGTATTGTTTGGTGATTGTTTACCTCGTATTTATTCATAGACGCTAGTACCAACCAAGGATACGAGGAGGAAGGAGGATACTACGAAGAGGAAGCCGAGGAGAACTTCAACCACTGCCCTGCACAAGGCAAGCCTAATACTACTAGTGAATGTGCAAGCTAACACTTGCAAGATACTATACCTATGCAAGCTTATACTCATATTGGTGCAAGCTAACCCTTGCCAGATACCCTACTGATGCCACAAACCCATACTTGCAATCCTACCTACTTGTTAAACCAATCCTAGTTTTATGAGCAAGCCTCTCACTTTATTTCTTTATCAAAGCTTACTTAGAGTCTACCTAAGAGTTTGGTAGATACCAGACAGTTGTGCTGAAGGTTGCATAAAGAGCATAAAATTTGGCCTAAGCTAGAAACCTTGATATCAGCCTAAGATATAATGTTGGACTTAGTGAAACTCCACTAGTTACCACCTCTCATTAGTACTGCCCTCACCTATAGATGCTAGTGCTAAGCATAAAACTTGATAAACTTTTAGATGGTAATACTTGGTGGAAAAATGGTTATGAAAACCTTGGAATGATGGATCATTCTATTGAAATGTTTTGGACATGTGTTTCCAAACACTTGATGATTTTGGTGATGAAAATGTTGAGGCATGAGTCTTAGCCCCTTTATAAAACTGATGGTTGTCTGGATGCGATACCATTCCAATTTTATCGTACAACCACAATACCCGAAGATTGGGTAGGGCTTGACTGGAAACTTATATACCTTAGTATTAGTTCCCTCCCGGCCAAGGTCTGAGTTGAGGCTACCTTGTGAAGATTGTCCACCTGTGCAGTACCCAAGATGACAGTGGTCATGGTTGGGAGGCCAAACTCACAGGAGAGGTGCTTATACTAGGGCGTGTAATCGAAAGGTTAGGATTGATTATCCCCATACTGAGTATGGTGAATTCAGGATTTGTTCCTGACGGATGTATCGAATGTTGTGGTGAAAGTGTACAATCTCTACAGAGTGTCAAACTATTCGAATAGCCGCGTCCGGGTTATGGACAGTTGGAGTGGCCATACTGTTCCCCGTCAGACTTTTCAAAATGACTTGTGAAACAAATTGAGACTTTGACTTGACCACAACAAAGTTGTGACCTGAATTATAAGATCCCAATTAGGAGTTATAAAATTGTGACTAGCTTTGGAACTGAGTAGAGATAAACCTGGCTTTTGCAAAACAACCCTAGAGCCTAGTGTCCTATTATCCCAAAAACCCCTTACCTGTTAATATTAGTTTGCTAGTACTTAAAGAGTACTCATGACTTTGTCCCTGGCTATTCCCATGGCCAGACTATGAAGAGGAGTACCTGGAAGATGGACCCCAGGAAGGTTACGACAACTAGGATCATCTCCCATCGTCAGCATTGCCTGTGACCCCGAAGATGGAGCTTCGCCTACGCTACTGTTATTATTACTTATTCCGCTGCTTGATGTGTATTGAGAACTGGATCATGAGATCCCTATTCGTGTAAGAACTTATGTATGGTTTGTAATGGATGAAGTACTATGGTATCCAATTGTGTTATGTCTCGCAAAAATGGTAATCCTGGGATTTCGATGTATGGCATAACAGGCATCTAGGATTGAAAAATCCGGGTGTTGACACTGGGTATTTGATATTGGTTCGGATGCTCATATTTATAACTCAAAACAGGTGATGCAGAATAAGCGAAGACTAGTGAGATACAAGGTAACGATGCGAGTTGGAAATGGATCCAAGGTTGATGTGATCGTTGTTGGCACGCTCCCTCTTCATCTACCATCGGAATTAATTTTATACTTAAATAATTGTTATTTGGTGCCTGTTTTAAGCATGAACATTATATCTGGATCTTGTTTATTGCAAGACGGTTACTTTTTTAAGTCCGGGAATAAAGGTTGTTTGATTTATATGAGTAATATCTTTTAATGGTCATGCACCTATGATAGATGGTCTATTCTTATTGAATCTCGATAGTAGTGATACACATGTTCATAATATAGATGCTAAACTAATGAAATTGAATGATAATTCAACATACATGTGGCACTGTCATCGTCACATTGGAGTGAAGCATATGAAGAAACTCCATTCCGATGTACTTCTTGAATCACTTGAAATATGTGAAGCATGTCTGATGGGAAAAATGACTAAGACTCCATTCTCTGGCATAATGAAGCCAGCTACGGACTTATTGGAAATCATACATACTGATGTGTGTGGCGCAATGAGTGTGGCATCATGCAGTGGTTATTGTTATGTTCTTACTTTCACGGATGACTTGAGTAGATATGGGTATATATATTTCATGAAACATAAGTCTGAAACATTCGAGAAGTTTAAGGAATTTAAAAGTGAAGTGGATAATCAATGTAACAAGAAGACTATGTTTCTACGACCTGATCGTGGAGGTGAGTATCTAAGTTACGAGTTTGGCAAGCATTTGAAGAAATGGGAATACTTTCACAATTGACACCGCCAGGAACACCATAGCGTAATGGTGTGTCTGAACGTTGTAATCGAACTCTCTTGGATATGGTTCGTTCTATGATGTCTGTTATAGATTTACCATTATCATTTTTGGGTTATGCATTAGAAACAAATGCATTCACTTGAAATAGGGCACCATCAAAATCCGTTGAAACGACACCATATGAATTGTGGTATGGGAAGAAACCAGAGTTGTCGTTCCTTAAAGTTTGGGGTTGTGAAGCTTATGTAAAGAAGTTAGATCCCGACAAGCTTGAACCCAAAGCAGAAAAATGCGTCTTCATAGGATACCCTAAATAAAAATTGGGTATACCTTCTATCATAGATCTAAAGGAAAAGTTTTCGTTGCCAAGAATGGGTCCTTTCTGGAGAAGGAGTTTCTCTCGAAAGAAGTTAATGGAAGGAAAGTAGAACTCGACGAGGTTGTCTAACCTTCTCTCGGATTTGAGAGTAGCGCAGCACAGGAAGATGTTCTTGTGCCGTCTGCACTAATAAGAGAGGAAGCTAATGATAATGATCATGAAACTTCAATCGAAGGTACTACGGAACCTCGCAGGTCAGCGAGGACTCGTACCACTCCTGATTGGTATGATCCTATTATGAATGTCATGTTGGTGGACAACACCGATGACCCTGCGACATATGAGGAAGCAATGATGAGCCCAGATTCCAAGAAATTGCATGAAGCCATGAAATCCGAGATTGGATCCATTTACGAAAACCAAGTGTGGACTTTGGTGGACTTACCGGATGGCTGGAAGGCTGTCGAAAAAAATGGATTTTCAAGAATAAAATAGATGTTGATGGTAATGTAACCGTCTATAAATCTCGACTGTCATGAAAGGGTTCCGACAAATTCAATTGCTGCATATTACGATTATGAGATATGGCAGATGGCTGTCAAAACGGTGTTCCTCAATGGTGACATTGAAAAGGAGTTGTATATGGTACAACCCAAATGTTTTGTCGATCCTAAAGATGCTAACAAGGTATGCAAACTTCAATGGTCCATTTATGGATTGAAGCAAGCATCCCGGAGCTGGAATCAACGTTTTGATAAGGTGATCAAAAGCTTTGGATTTATACAAAGTTATGGAGAAGCTTGTATTTACAAGAAAGTGAGTGGGAGCTCTGTAGCATTCCTAGTACTATATGTGGATGCCATATTGTTGATTGGGAATGATATAGAACTTCTTAAAAGTGTCAAAGACTATTTGAATAATAGATTTTCAATGAAGGATCTTGGCGATGATGCATGCATTTTAGGCATCAAGATTTATAGAGATAGATCAAGATGCTTAATAGCGCTTTTAGAAAGTACGTATTTGGACAAGGTTCTAAAGAGGTTTGGAATGGAAGAAAGCAAGAAAGGGTTCTTGCCCATGTTGCCCAATACGACCTTGGGTAAAACTCAAAGTCTAGCTATGGCAGAAGATAGAGAGAGGATGAACAAAACTCCCTATGCCTCAGCCATAGGATCTATCATGTATGCCATGCTGTGTACAAGACCAGATATTTCATATGCTGTTAGTTTGACTAGAAGATATCAAAGTGATCCAGGAGTAGATCACTGGATAGTGGTCAAAAATATCCTAAAGTACTTAAGAAGGCCTAAGGATATGGTTCTTTCTTATGGAGGTGACGAACAGCTCGTTGTAAAAGGTTACAGCGATGCTAGTTGGAACACCGATCTGGATGACTCTAAGTCACAATCTAGATACGTATTTACTTTGAATGGTGCAGCAGTGAGCTGGAGGAGTGCTAAGCAAAGCGTTGTGGTGAGATCTTCAACTAAATCGGAATACATAATTTCTCTGGAGGCTTCACAAGAGGAGATATGGATGAAGGAGTTCATTATGAATCTTGGTGTGGTTCCTAGTGCGTTGGAACCAATGGCCATCTACTATGACAACATGGGTGCCATAGCCAATGCACAGGAGCCAAGGTCACACAAGAAGCTGAAGCATATCAAGCTACATTTTCATGATATTTGCGAGCATGTCCAAGATGGTGAAATAAAGATTTGCAAAGTACATATAGATCTGAATGTGGCAGATTCTTTGTCTAAACCTCACCCTAGGGCAAAACATGACCAACACTAGAACTCCATGGGTGTTAGGTACATCACAATGTAATCTATATTATTGACTTTAGTGCAAGTGGGATACTATTGGATATATGCCCAAGAGGCAATTATAAAATGGTTATTATTATATCTTTGTGTGTACGATAAATGTTTACATCCCATACTATAATTGTATTAACTGGAAACATTAATACTTGTGTTTCTTGTAAACATAAAAGAGTCCCTAGTAAGACTCTTGCTAAACTAGCTTGTTGATTAATAGATGATCATGGTTTCCTAATCATGGACATCAGATGTTGTTAATAACAAGATCATGTCATTAGGAGAATGATATGATGGACACACTCCTATAGTTAAGTGTAGCATAAGATCAAGTCATTTAGAGTTTGTTTGCTACAAGCTTTCAAATAGATAGTAACCTAATCCTTCGACCATGAGATCATGTTAATCACCATCACCGGATGAATGCTTTGATGACATCAAACACCACTTCTGTAACTGGGTGGTTATAAACGTGGCATTAGGTATTCTAAAAGTATATGTTGAGGATCATGGATCAAGAGTGGGATTTGTCCATCCATATGAGGGATAGATATACTCTGGGCCCTCTCGGTGGAATGTCTTCCAATTTGCTTGAAAGCATGTGACTGGGTCATAAGGGATGTCATATCACGGAATGAGTAAAGAGTACTTATCGGTAACGAGGTTGAACTAGGTATAGAGTTATCAATGATCAAACCTCGGATAAGTAAAGTATCGCGCGATAAAGGGAAACGATATCATATGTAAATGGTTCATTAGATCACAAAGTCATGATAGAAATATATGGGATCCATAATGGATTTCCAAATTCCTCTAATGGTTATTGATCGGAGAGGTGTCTCGATCATGTCTGCATAGTTCATGAACCGTAGGAAGACACACTTAAGAATTCGATGTTGTTTAGTAGATATGGAATATGAGTTGGAGACCAAATGTTGTTAGGAGTCTCAGATTGGATCCAGGACATCACGAGGAGATCCGGAATGGTCCGTAGAATAAGATTCATATAAGGAAAGTCAATTTTCAGGGTTTAGAAATGTTTTTGGTGTTTTAACCAGAAGCTTCTAGAATGTTCTGGAAGGTCCACCACCCCGGGAGGGGGTACTTGGAATGCACCATACCCTAATGGGCTAGGCGCATGGAACCCTAGGTCAATTCTTCAGAGGACAAGGAACAAAGACACAAACTCTAGTTTGAATAGTCAAATCCTAGTTTGAAAATCAAAGTCCTCTTGGAGGAAGAAAAGGAAACCTTGAGGGACAAGTTTTCCCTCTCCCTCTCCTTGCTGCCGGCCAAGAGTACTTGGGGGAGGACTCGTCCAGGGCTGGGAACCCTGGCCACCGACCCTCCACCCATATAAGGAGGGGTGCGGGCGCCCCATTGTCCCTCACCCCAAACCCTAACCGCCAGGCGCCTCCCTCTCTCCTCCATACAGCTGCTCCGTCTTAGGCGAAGCCCTGCAGTAATCTCTTCTCCACCAACACCACACTGTCATGCTGTTGGGATTCTTCCCTAATGGAACAAGGGAGAGGAAGGTCTTCATCGATTATCGTACATGTGATCGACTGCATAAACCATGAGAATCCGATCTCGTTAAACACTTTGGTTCTATGAGGGTTAGTACTCTACAAACTCGTTGCACCGATCTCGTAGATTTGATCTTGGCTTTTGTGTGTTCCTGCGATAGAATTTTTTTGTTTTCCATGCTACAAACCCTACACCACGTTTGTTTGCGGGATTGTTATCCCTCTTACGGTCTAAGAGGGTGAGTCTGTTGGTAACCGTTACATGTATCGCCTAGATTTGATCTTGGCAGTTGTAACCATAGGAATTTTTTTGTTTTCTATGCAACGAACCCCATCATGCTAGACAACCAAAATCACGTGGTCTCCACTCCCTCACGACCCTCCATTTCAAACACCCCAAAATTTCTCGTGCCCGTCCATTTCAAACACTGCGAAATTTCTCGCGCCCCTCTGTTTCAACCACTGTGAAATTTCTTGTGCCCCTCTATTTCAAACAAACAATACTATTAATAGTATTTCCTTCTTGGGTCGGTACTACTGTAGTACCAATACCCTAGCCCCGCTCACACTCTTGCCTCTTAGACCACCGGCTCTAACGGCCGGAACCTCCCGTAGCACTTCTCATGCTGGCTTTGCCTGCCGGAACTCGACACCATGCACTCCTCACCCACCAGTATGCCGGAGCCGCATCAGCTGCGGTCTCATCCAACACACCATTATCGCTTCACCAACGTCCAGCGCACCCGATCTAGGTCACCGCACCTGACTTCATTTCCCCACTTTCTCGTCCACGGTGCCGAATCCGTCAAAAACTTCCCATGATCTGCTTCCCTGCCGCCGTCATCCACCCCAATCGTACCATACCGGAGCCACCGTGCAATGCACCAATTCTGCCTCAGCGATGCTCTCGTATACTATGCTCAAGCCAGCATCGACCACCCAAGATCTTCTTCCCCGATGTAAAGAGTCACCTCAACCGTAGCACCCTCGGTGACCTAGATGTCACTCACATGGGTACGGATGATGGTTATAATCCTCTTCGACCATGGTAACCAAATATCTCAACTTTTTTTGTTTGTCAGCAGCATAGCAGGTTCAAGCCTATCACAGTGAACTGTATTTTTATAATCATGCTACTCCATAGTTACTTAATTTATCTAGTTCGTCCTGAGCTATGTTCCTGCTATTATTTTCTCTCTGGCATCGTTCTACTAACATGTAGTGCGCGTTCAAACTCTTCATACTAATTCAATTATAATTTTGTTATTGCCATCTGGTTCTTCAAAAGATGCAACACTGACTTTTTTTCTTTGCTTAGAGCTCAAAAAGGGATATCTGAACATGTTGGTTTGCACAGCCTCTTCTACAGGTTCATAAGCGATGCCATTGTTTACTAACCTGGTGCTAATTCATCCTAAGCAATGATATAAGTAACATCTACCATATATTTAGTTTGTTCATGGTTTGCCTTCATGATCTACAAGTTCTTGTATAATGCCGTTATAATTTCTGTCTGGTTCATTCTTAGCTACGATAGTAACTGCATGCCATTGTGTAGCTCACCAAAAATTCCGAGTCACCCAACGTCTCTTGCATTCCAGGATACACAACTACTTCCATATATATTTGCTGAAATGAGCTAGCTAGTTTATATTTGCTGAAATTCTAAAAAAACACTCTGTTTGATTGCTCAATTCATTGTAGGCACACTTTTGTAATATTTGCTTATCCTGATCTACAGGTTCACAATTGACGCCATTATATTTTGTATCTAATGGTTCATCCTAAGCAACGACATAACTATCCTCTACTGTATATATATAGTTCATTCTGGTTTGCATTCCTGCTCTATAAGTTCTTGTATAATATCGTTATAATTTCTATCTGTTTCATTCTTAGCTATGACAGTAACTACAAGCCATTGTGTAGCATACCGCAAATTCTGAGTTACCCAACGTCTCTTGCATTCTAGGATAAACAACTGCTTCCATATATATTTGTTGAAATGACCTGGCAAGTTATATTTGCTGAAATTCTAAGAAACACATTGATTGATTGCCCATTTCATTGTAGGCACACTTGTCTAATATTTGCTTGTCTTGTTAAACATGTTCACAAGCGACGCCATTACATTTCCTATCTTGTTCTGGTTCTTCCTAAGCAATGACATAACTATCCTCTACCATAATAATTCATTCGTGGTTTGCATTCCCGCTCTACAAGGTCTCGCATAATGTTGTTATAATTTCTGTCTGGTTCATTCTTAGCAATGATAGTAACTACATGTCATTGTGTAGCTCACCGTAAATTCCAAGTCACCCAACGTCTCTTGTATTCCAGGATATACAACTGCTTCTATATATATTTATTGAAATAACCTAGCTAGTTTATATTTTCTAAAATTCAAAGTCACACACATTGTTATATTTATCATTTCACTATAGGCATACTTGTTTAATGCTTGCTTGTCCTGTTTGTTTGACGTGATGGTCAATATATTTGAACCATTGACCAGTAGTAAACTCTAGTTCATAGATCCAGTCATATCAGTTAAATGAGTAATTTTCCTTGTTTGATGTATTAACTTGTTATTACTTAGTTTCATACTGCAATTATTGCTATCGCCACCAAAGAGGGGGGCTGGAAGATCATGCCTCAAGGTTGTTTTCCAATGTATATGTCATACTCAAAAGCGAGATGGAGGTGATAGATGGAGAAAGCAAATTGGGACTGTATCAATTTGATTGTCAACTGAAATGCCGAATTTTCTTTCCCTTGAGTTGATAATATGTAATAATTTTAAGTAGTTTGCATTTTATCTAATACTCCCTCCATCCCAAGGCTTAATTCATATAATTTTTTTCAAAAGTCAAGTCATGTAAAGTTTGACCAAACTTTTAGAAAACACTATCAAGAACTATTATATTATATAGATACCATATGAAAATATGTTTCATGATATATCAAAGGGTATGGACTACGTATTGTAAATATTAATATTTTCTCTAAAAAATTGGTCAAACTTTATTTGGTTTGACTTTTGAAATAAGTTATATGTCTTAAGCCTTGGGACAGAGGTCGTAATCTAGATAGATCGCATAGGTCGTGTAGGCATTTAGTTGATGCCATCCATACATAGTGGTAGGCGATACCATACCTGTGCTAGCCAGGTCGATTGGGGTACAATATCGGGCTTTGTTATTTTCTCATCTTGTATTGGGCTGACGATGAACAGTAAAAGATGCTCGCAAGTTGTACACCTTTATGATATCGGAATGGGCTCCAGTAATGCTAAAACTATAAATGACCGCAAGAGTAACGGGCCGACCCATAGGCGAGCTTAGTAACAGTCCCACGCCACAACAATTACATGCCGAAATAGTAATAGGCCGAAACAGTAGAAGGCCGAAAATAGTAACGGACTAGAACAGTTGTAGACTAGAACAGTACGGACCGAAACAGTAAAAGAGCCAGAAACTTAAAAGGCCACAACAATAATAGGCCTGGATAGTAAAAAGTCCAGGACCGTAGCACACCAGAACCGTAACATGCCGAATTTGAACCAGGCCAGACTAGTAATAGGCCGAGGAACTTAAGGGGCCAGAATATGAGTAGGTCGTTTATAGGCCTGAATATTAACGGTCCCGAACGTTTATGGGCCACAACGGGTTACATAAATGAGCCCATTTCAAAATAGTGCAGGACTACACAGTAATGGGCCAGAAAGTTTACGGGCCAAAGCGGGTAGGCCAAATGGTCCCTTTTCAAACAGGACAAGACAAAACAGTAATGGACCCGATAGTTTATGGGCCGCACAAATGGGCCCATTTCAAACAGTATAGGTCGAAATAGTATGTAACACCCTCGCCTGATAAAGCTGAGTTCATATGTATAGTGTCAATCCCTGGATCAGTTCACTGGCACACACAGTACAGATGAATACCAAAAAAATTAATAGTGCATCATAAATAACAAATTGATCCAGCATTTGAAATTATTAAAATAATTCTTAGCTCAAGGCTAGCTCAATATCAAGTAGCATACGGAAGCATAAACAATTGATAGGCTCTATCTTCAATTATGCCACAGGTGAACAACTGTTGAGTGGAGTATCGTGACCTATCCAATCACTCAGAATTGGAATAATAACCTGCAACATAAAACATAGCAGCCCCGAAGGGTCAATACTTGGAATATATGGAAAGTAGAGCTATTAAAGGAGACAATAGAACTAGCATCTACATGCATATTTGGCAAGTGGAGTTATGGCTAGCTTGCATTTGCAAACACCTTAGTCCTACTTCCATAAACAGTTTTTGATTTTCTTTGAAAAAATCCCAAATAGATTAACCCACCAGCATTAAAGCAATTAGGAAATTAGAATGAGCGAGAAACAAGTCATGAACTTAATATCAAGCAACTCAGATGTTCATAATTGGGGACACGGCTAATAGATTAGTTTATACACCCTTCAGGGGTTAGTACACTTTACCGATGTGACTTGGCCAGCCCAGCTCGTACCACCACTCATATTGGGTGATGATAGGGAGAACCTCAAGAAGGGACCGTTGGGGAAGTAGCTCCCCAAATCCGACACGCACCGTACCAACCTACCAAAATTCTACATCTCTGACTACGTGGGTTCGAGTTGCCACAACCTACTAAGTCCAACCAACCGCCCATTTCATTATTGGCACATGGTTGTACATGTAAGCTACCAAATAAACAAGCCAATCATTTTCTCTTGATACGTGGGTACCTTTCCGCAATGATACCGCCTAAATTTATCAATCCCATCACACCCAGGAGGTTTATTGATTAAGTTGTTTTTAGTTTTGCAAACCAAAACTTTTAGAAACAACTTTCAGTGATGTAACCTAGCCCTCATTTATCATAGCATGGATAAGCACATCTACCAACGGTGGCTCATCTACAAGATATCCCTACCATATAATAGGACATAGCATAGCGATAGTAGTTCCTATCATGCATCTACAAAATACACCACAATGCATTGAAAATAGTAGGACAATAATCATGAACAATTAGCATCTAATTGCCTTGGTAGTTGTTGGAGTCGTTCAAGCACTCGTAGCAATCACACACGCTGCACTCCTCGCAATCTATCGATCAAACAATTGCATACAACATAAACAAATGCACAAATACATGCATGACAATTTAATATGCCACAATGGTTGTATTTAGTTCTTTAATCAATGTTAGAATACATGATACATGCAGGAGATCAATTAATGCAATGGAGTATTTATTATTAAATCCTCGTTGCCAATTTAGGAGTTTTAATAGTACTGTTATAACTCGTGTCTTAACTGTCGAATTAAATTCGTTTCTAGGGTTTACTGGATAGAGGACGATAATACGAACCAGTAGGCGTTGGATTCACCCCAATCGGAGTTATGGATATTTTCTTATGATTTAAATAGTGTTTAAGAGATTTTAAATCATTTATATAGTTTCTATTGTCTAAAAATCAAACTAAAATAAGATCTGAAATCTGCACGGAATTGTGATTCCATTGACATATTATTTGCAATTTTCTGAACATTATTTATTCTCTTATGAATTTATTACTCCAAAAAGTGTATTAACTTGTTTAAATATCTATAGAAGGACCTTACAGTATTTATCTGAACCAATTGCATATTGATGATCTACTTGGACTAGCTTTCCATTGGTATATTATTTATATTTTTGTGATCTATAAATAATTTACTATAGATATAATGATTTATAAAGCCATAAAACTAATTAAATAATTACGGTAAATCTATACTGTAAAGATTAGATATAATCTGACAATATTAATCTACATTAGAGTAGCTTTTTTGGACATATTGTTCATATTTTTGGAGTTACAGATAATTTCCTATGAATTTATTAACCTAAAAGACCATTAAAACTAATTAAATTACTACAGTAAACTCATAGAGTAAAGGTTGTATCTAATCTGATAAGATGATTCTACGTCAAATTATCTTCAATTTGATATATTATATGCAATTTTTGAATGTAGTATGAATTTCTAATGAATTTTACAAGTTAGATCTATAATGTGCAATTTTAAATTCGAATGGAATATTCTAGAGAATATTCCGCTGACTGGACAGGTTAGCTTTGCATGCTGACTAGGACTAGACGATGACCTGATGATGACGTGGCATTGATGAGGCAGCTCACCGGGACAACGACGTGGCACGCACAGGTTTGATTGGATCTCGATCGTCGGGTTGGGATCCGATGGCTAGGAGAGGAGATTGGCTCGATTTTAGTCATAATAGATAAGAAAGAGATATGTGTTAGAGAGACAAATCCGTAGATCAAATCGAAAAACTTTCAACATGAAAGTTGTAGGGATTCATTAGAGCTACCTTTTCACCAAAGGAATTTGAATTTGAAGAAACGAGCGCGAGTACATCTTGGATTTACACCGTCATATCTGAAATATCGCGGTGCGAAATTCTCCGACTGTGATTGATGAAAAGAGGTGAGGTTTCTCGGTATTAAAATACTTCAACGAGATCTACAAATTTCGTGTTTTGGCCGAAGGCAAACAACAAAGTCCAGATGGGTGAATAAGCAAAATAAGATTTGGGCATGAGATTCAGGATTTTGAGAAGGAAAACTCATACAGCTATGGCTCCACGGGTTTATATAGAGGTTTAGGACGGTGGAGAGATAGGTCTGGAGTAGGAAACAAGTAGAAACAAACGAAAATCGATTCGGAGTTGTAGATTAAAAGATATAAGAGTTTGAATAGAGATAGTTTTGAAGAAAATCGATTTGCATGGAAATTCAAGCATCCATGGGATAGATCCATCCCTCCCGTGCGGCTGGACCTCTTTGGTGGCTGAATGGGCCGGCCCACTTAGATTTTTTCTTTTCTTTGTCTTTTTCTTTTTTTTCTATTTTGATATTTACTCTATATCTTTTGCCTACTAACTCCAAATGATATGATTCTTGTTTCTAAATTTTTCTAAAATCGAATAGATCATTGTAGGATTATATTTATAATCTTTTTATTAGTTTGCAAGTAGTGGATTTATAAATCCTTATATATTTCATTTTACTTATATCTTTATTTGTTTGTATTTATTTCATAACTTCTTCATAATACCTCCAAATAAGCTCAATTTTGTTTCTAAAATTTTGTAATATTCATTGGATCTTTTTAGGCTATAATTTAGCAATAAGCATTGCCTTAGCAACAGTGGGTTTTATAAATCCAATTTAATTCCCTTTAGTAATAAAGAGGCACATACTATTTGGGGTTTTAGATTTTTATTTTGATTTCAGAAATTTTAAGATGCCAAAATGCAATGCAATGATAATGAATGGCATGCAATGCAAAAAAAATTCTAGTCCCAATTTTCAAAACCTTGGGATGTGACAGACTAACCCCTTTAAGATGAATCTTGTCCCGAGATTTGGAATGGCTAGCAAGGTTTGGGTGGTATACTCGAGGCTAACCCCCTTAAGAAAAATAAACTTGCATCTCCAAGGCTAGTTGATAAAATATATCTTATTCTTCCTCCCTATAGGATTGTGAGTGTAGTATCAAGTTGTGCACCAACTATCCGAGCTTCTTATTTAACCATCCAGTATATGCCTACTATTACTACTATGTCATGTGAATCCAATATAATCTAGCTAGTCGGAAATTTTTATTTGCTCCAATCTCTATGGTCTAATGGTGGCATTTGTTTTGGGTAGCATAGATGAGTTATATATAGAAAGACTAGAGAAGTAGTACTACCCATAACTATATGAAACAAGCAGTTGACACACAAGCAAACAATCATCACAAACAACACTCAAGACAAAATAGTTTTGTTTATGTCCTAGAATTTTTGTTTTAGTGGCACACCATCCACAAAATAGTTTACCATTGACTAATATTCATTTCGGGGAGAACCTACAATCATAAAAGCAATGGACAGAATCTGTCCTCAACTACAGCAGTGTTCATGAATTTTTCTGGGCGCCTTAAACTCATCAGGAATTTTATCCATTTTTTGTACGTATAGTACAGGAACTTTCGCACCAAACCCTATTTTTTCAGATTTTTTCCATCTACCAAAACAACATGAAAAATCATATAGTACAGCAGGTTCAGCAGAAAACTGCAGCAAAAATATCACAAATTTCTAATCAAAACCTTCATTAACATATTATGGAATCTCGCAAAAATATTCTGAAACTTTAAGGTATCAAAGAGCACAACCTGAAAATAATAAAACAACTATCACACAAGTTCTTACAATGATCGATTGCTATATCTAAACGAAGTCATATCAAAACTATATGGTGGACATCATCTAACTATTCATTAATCTTGCACAAGTGTTCATATACAAGTTTGAACAAGATGAGATTAGAAAATATAGATGAAGGATTACAAGAATCTAATAAGTACAAAATTATGAGTTTATTGCTAGAGGAAGCCTTCCTTCTATATTTTAAAAGAGAAGAGTATGAGAATTGAAGTGATAAGAAAATACTAGAAAGAAGTATAAGGAGAGAATAGATAGAACCAAATAGGGTTTATAATTTTCATATGATTTTCCTAATCCAGAGCTAGGTCACGATCATATAGTCAACGTACTGCTCTGATACCATCTTGTACCACCCTCGTCTGATAAAGCTGAGTTTATATGTATAGTGCCAATCCCTGGATCAGTTCACTAGCACACACAGTACAGATGAATACCAAAATATTTAACAGTGCATCATAAATAACGAATTGATCCAGAATTTGCAATTATTACAATAATTCTTAGCTCAAGGCTATCTCAATATCAAGTAGCATACGGAAGCATAAATAATTGATAGGGTCCATCTTTAATTATGCCACAAGCGAACAACTGTTGAGTGGAGTATCGTGACCTATTCGATCACTCAGAATTGAAATAATAACCTGCAACATAAAACGTAGCAGCCCCGAAGGGTCAATACTTGGAATGTATGGCAAGTAGAGCTATTAAAGGAGACAATGGAACTATCATCTACATGCATATTTGGCAAGTGGAGTTGTGGCTAGTTTGCATTTGCAAACACCTTTGTCCTACTTTCATAAACAGTTTTTGATTTTCTATGAAAAGATCCCAAATAGATTAACCCATCAACATTAAAGCAATTAGGAAATTAGAATAAGCGAGAAACATGTCATGAACTCAATATCAAGCAACTTAGATGTCCATAACCAGGGACATGGCTATCGATTAGTTTATACACCCTACAGGGATTAATACACTTTACCCACGTGACTTGGCCAGCCCAGCTCGTACCACCATTCTCATATTGGGTGATGATAGGGAGAAGTACAAGAAGGGACCGTTCAGGAAGTAGCTCCCTAAACCCGACACGCACCTTACCAACCTACCAAAATTCTACATCTCTGACTACGTGGGTTCGAGTTTCCACAACCTACTAAGTCCAACCAACCGCCCATTTCATTATCGGCACATGGTTGTGAAGGGAATAAGCCCTGAGAGGCAATAATAAAGTGTTTATTATGTGTATTCCAAGTATATGATAGATGTTTATTTTGCATGCTATAATTGTATTAATACGGAAACGTTAATACATGTGTGTTTAATAAACAAATGCAGTTCCTAGTTATGCCTCTCTCATAAACTAGCTCGTTGATTAACAAGATGATCAAGGTTTCCTGATCATGGACATTGGATGTTGTTAATAACGGGATCACAACATTAGTGTAATGGTGTGATGAACATTCATCCGAAGTATAGCATTACGATCAAAGTCATTGAGTTTATATTGCTATAACAACTTACGAAGTGATCCTAATCCTTAGACCATGAGATCATGTCAATCACTAACACCGAAAGAGTTTCTTGATAATATCAAACGTCACACCATAACAGGGTGATTATAAAGATGGATTCAGAACTAATAAAGTGTTATGTTGAGGCTCATGGATCGAGAGTGGAATTTGTTCATCCCGATGACGGATAGATATACTCTAGGCCCTCTCGGTGATATCACATTGATTAGCTTGCAAGCAAGTGATTTGATCACTAGAATGTTATATCACAGGAACGAGAAAAGAGTGCATGTCGATAACGAGATCAAACTAGGTATAGAGATACCGATGATCGAATCTCGGACATGTAATATATCGTGAAACAAAGGGATTAAGATACTAGCATAAAAGGTTCCGACGATCACAAGAAAGTCATCGTTGAATGTGTGGGAGTCAGTATGGGTCTCCAGATCCCGCTTCTGATTATTGATCCGAGAGGGGTCTCGATCATGTCCACATTATTCACGAACCGTAGGGTGACACACTTAAGAGACACCGACATCCAATTGGAGCAAATGTTTCATGCCGAAAGAATGAACAAGCGCAGGAATTTATTTCACTAGATACCGAAACAGGTTTTCGGGTGAAATTGCATAAAGTGGTTATGCATGTGAAATGGAATTCTAGCAAGGGGTTATTTGTGAATGTTTGTCATTAAAGTAATTGACAAAATTCTGAATAAAATAAAAGAGTTTTATTTAGTGAGAGTTTGCATTAAATTTGGTGGAAATTTAATGGGAATTTGAGTGGAGGAAATTTAAAGGGCATTTTGTGAGTGGAGTGTCCACCCACATGAATGAAGGAGGGGAGGGGGCAGCCCCCATGGCGTGACAACCCCTTGGTGCCCCCTCCTCCTATAAAAGGAGCCCCCCTCCTCACTTGTCTCTCACACCTCCTCGTGAAGGATCTCTCTCCCCCTCTAGAATTTATTCCCCATGGTCTCGGACTAGCGAGATACATGTTCCCGGTGGCTATTCGCCAAGAAAGAGTTGTGCTTCCGCTGCATCGCTGGAGCGAGGAGGCGGAGGTTGCTCGGTGCCTCGAACGTGTGTGCGAGCACGGATGCGCTGTTGATTTGCGGCGCTATGACTTCCTCTCGATCTTGAGATCGGCAAGAGATCGTCTACATCAACGACAAGTTGAACTCGTTAAGCTTTGTCGGTCTTCAAGGGTATGTTCTCTACGGATATACATCCGCCCGTTGTTTGTATCTAGTAGATAGATCTTGGTACATAGTTCCCATCGTAGGAAAATTTTTGTTTTCTATGCTGCGAACCCTACGGGTATCGAGCGGATCTATGCGTAGATACTTTACACGGGTAGTACACATATGAGTATGTGGGCGATGATGATCATGTTGTTACTCCTTTGTTGTAATTTTGGATATTGGTGGCATAGTGGGATGAAGCGGCCCAGACAAACTTTACATGTCCTCGCACATGAGACCTGTTCCACGCTTGACATGCAACTAGTTTGCATAAGTGGCTAGCGGGTGTCTGTCTCTCCTACTATAGTCAATATCTATTTTTCAAGCGAGTTGTCAACAATTTGATTATCCTCGTTGTGGTTCATGTTCGTAGGTAAGAACGGTTCTATCTCGAAAGCCCTAAGCCACGTAAAACTTGCAATGGATAAATTAGAGGCGTCTAGTTTAGATTGTTGCTGGCTAGTGTTATGATATGGTAGTGTTGTAAGTAGAAGTATGAGATGATACTCTTACAACACACATAGCGTGTAAAATCCATAGACCTTGGATTTACACATATAGGTATGATAGTGATCATACCACGATGCACATGATAGAGATCATCTGCGGGAACCATATCATTTCACTAATAAACATATGATGTTTGATAGCATCTTATATTGCTTGTTTAGCGCTTTGTTAGCATAATAAGATGATCCCTCATTTAAATATCAAGATAAGAATGTGTTCTTCCTTTAGTATGCACCGATTATGTTTTCGTCGCTCCAAGACATCACGTGATGATCGGGTGTTCTTGGATCCACGACCATATTTCGGGTGTAAAACAGTTACACACGCGAATACTAAGGTTCTAACTTGGCGAGCCTAGCATGTACAGACATGGCCTCGGAACATGGACCGAAAGGTTAAGCATGAGTCATATAGTTGATATGATGCCCATTTGATGCTCGCCTTTGAAGCTATACCGACTCACGTGATGATCGGACTTGGTGTAGTGGATTTGGTTCATGTAATCACCAAAAAGGCACGAGGGATGTCGTTTTTGAGTGGGAGTTCATTCGTAATATGGATTAGTTGAACTCAATCTATCATACACTTAGTCTAAACTTTACAAATTCTGTTGTAGATGGCACCACCTTTTAATTTCAATGTGTTCATGGAGAAAGAGAAACTAGCAACGACGGTAGCAACTTTACGAATGGGCCATGAATTTGTGATTCTCCTCTCTGCTGCACAAAAGCAATACGTGCTAGAAGCGTTAGGCCCCCACCTTTTGATGATGCCCCTGACGAGGAGAAGAATGTCTATCAGACTCGTCAGGAGGACCACAACTTAGTTCATTGCGGCATATTGTATGGGCTAGAGCCGGAACTTCGAAAGCATTTCGAAAACGGCAATGCATTTGATACAATGGGTGAGTTGAAAATGATTTTCGACACACATGCTGCTGTAGAGAGCTACAACGCTTGTAAAAGTTCTTTAGCTGCATGATGGAAGAGCACAGCTCCGTTAGTGAGCATGTACTCAAGATCTCGGGTTACGCCGATAAGCTTGTGTCCTTGGGAATATCGATTCCCATTGACTTAGGCATCCATCGTGTTCTGCAGTCTCTGCCACCTAGCTATAAGAGCTTCGTGATGAACTATAATATGCAAGGCATGAAGAAGTCTCTCCCGAGCTTACATCAATGCTTAAAAGCAGAAGTGGAGATCAAAAGGAACATCAAGTGTTGATGATCAATAGGAACACTAGTTTCAAGAAAGACAAGAAGGGAAAAGCGGAAGGAAGTAAGGGCGGCAAGCCTGTTGCAGCGCCTGAAAAAAAACCCGAGTTGGACCTAAGTCTGATTCCGAAAGTGCTACTATTGTAAGGGGCTGGCCATTTGGGCATAATCGCCCCAAGTATCTGGCAGACAAGAAGGCCGGCAAGGCAAACAAAGGTATATATGATATACATGTTATTGATGTGTACTTGACTAGTGCTCGCAGTAGCACCTGGGTATTTGATACCGGTTCAGTTGCTAATATTTGTAACTCGAATCAGCGGCTGGGGAACAAGCGACCGCTAGCAAGGGGTGAGGTCAAGATGCGTGTCGGCAATGGATCAAGCGTTGATGTGATCGCCGTTGGAACGCTGCCTCTCCACTTGCCGTCGGGATTAGTTATAAACTTGAATAAATGTTATCTGGTGCCTGCATTGAGCATGAACATTGTATCTGGATCGTGTTTGATGCGAAGTGGTTATTCATTTAAATCCGAGAACAATGGTTGTTTCATTTATATGAATGAAATCTTTTATGGTCATGAACCGATGATGAATGGTTTATTTCTATTAGAGCTCGATGATAATGTTACACATATTCATAATGTTGATGCTAAAAGGATTAAACTTAATGATGATATATCCGCATATATGTGACACTGCCGTCTAGGTCATATTGGCGTTAAACGCATGAAGAAGCTCCATTCGGGTGGACTTTTGGAATCACTTGATTATGAATCATTTGATACATGTGAGCCATGCCTTATGGGCAAGATGACTAAAACGCCGTTTTCCGGTTCAATGGAACGGGCGACAGATTTATTGGAAATCATACATTCTGATGTATGTGGTCCAATGAGTGTGTCGGCGCGAGGTGGATATCGTTATTTTGTTACTTTCACGGATGATTTGAGTAGATACGGTTATATCTACTTGATGAAACACAAGTCTGAAACCTTTGAAAAGTTCAAGGAATTTCAGAATGAAGTGGAAAATCATCGTGATAGAAAGATCAAATTTCTACGGTCCGACCGTGGAGGTGAGTATCTAAGTTACGAGTTTAGCACTCACATGAAAGAGTGTGGAATTGTTTCACAACTCACACCTGCCGGAACACCACAGCGAAATGGTGTGTCGGAACGTCATAATCGTACTTTATTAGATATGGTTCGATCTATGATGTCTCTGACGGACTTGCCGTTGTCATTTTGGGGTTATGCACTAGAAACTGCTGCATTCACTTTAAATCGGGCACCATCTAAATCCGTTGAAAAGACACCGTATGAATTGTGGTTTGGAAACAAACCTAAGCTGTCATTTCTTAAAGTTTGGGGATGCGATGTTTATGTGAAGAAACTTCAACCGGATAAACTCGAACCCAAAGCGGAAAAATGTGTCTTCATAGGATACCCTAAAGAAACTATTGGGTATTCCTTCTATCACAGATCCGAGGGCAAGGTTTTTGTTGCCAAGAATGGATCCTTTCTAGAAAGAGTTTCTCATGAAAGGTGTGAGTAGTCGGAAGGTAGAACTCAAGAGGTTGTGGAACCTTCTCTTCAAAGTATGGCAAGTAGCGCTTGGCGGAAGTTGTTCCGGAGTTGGCTCCACCTGTTGAAGAGGAACTAATGATAATGATCATGAAACTCCGAAGAGAGTACTACGAACCTCGCGGTCAAGCAGACGCGTGCGACTCCCGCTGTCAGAAATCCTTTCATGAATTTCATGGTTGATGAAAATGATGACCCTGCAACGTATGAAGAAGCGATGATGAGCCCGGATTCCAACAAATGGTTAGAAGCCATGAAATCCGAGATGGAATCCATGTATGAAAATCAAGTTTGGAACTTGGTGGAATTACCTCACGACCGAAAGGCCATGGAGAACAAATGGATTTTCAAAAGGAAAACTGATGTTGATGGTAATGTGACCGTCTATAAAGTTCGACTTGTCGCAAAGGGGTTTCGACAAATTCAAGGAGTTGACTACGATGATACATTCTCTCCCGTAGCGATGCTAAAGTCAGTTAGGATTATGTTAGCAATTGCTGCATATTTCGATTATGAGATATGGCAGATGGATGTCAAAACCGCGTTTCTCAATGGTAATATTGAAGAAGAGTTGTATATGATACAACCAAAGGGTTTTGTCGATCCTAAGGATGCTAACAAGGTGTGCAAGCTTCAGCGATCCATCTATGGATTGAAGCAAGCATCACGAAGTTGGAATCTCCGCTTTGATGAGGTGATCAAAGAGTTTGGATTTGTCCAAACTTATGGAGAAGCTTGTATTTACAAGAAAGTGAGTGGGAGCAATGTGGCATTTATGATATTATATGTGGATGACATATTATTGATCGGAAATGATATAGATCTTTTAAACAGTGTTAAAAGTTATCTAAACAGCAAATTTTCAATGAAGGACCTAGGTGAAGCGTCATACATATTAGGCATAAAGATCTATAGAGATAGATCTAGGCGCCTAATAGGGCTATCGCAAAGTACATACCTTGATAAGATTTTAAAGAAGTTTAAAATGGACGGAAGTAAGAAGGGGTTCTTACCTATGTTGCAAGGCAAGACATTGAGTAAGACTCAAAGTCCGGCTTGGCGGAAGAAAGAGATAATGGACAAAGTCCCTATGCTTCAGCCATAGGCTCTATAATGTACGCCATGCTATGTACAAGACCGGATGTGGCACATGCTATTAGTTTGACTAGTAGGTACCAATCGGATCGTGTTGAACCTTTGGATAGCGGTCAAGAATATCCTTAAGTACTTACGAAGAACTAAGGATATGTTTCTTGTATTCTGAGGTGAAGAAGAGCTCGTCGCTAAGTGTTATGTTGACGCTAGCTTTGACACCGATCCGGATGACTCTAAGTCTCAATCCGGATACGTATTTCTCATGAATGGCGGAGCGGTTAGTTGGAGGAGCTCCAAACAATCTGTGGTAGCGGGATCAACAACGGAGGCCGAATATGTTGCTGCTTCAGAAGCGGCTCAGGAAGCAGTTTGGATGAAGGAGTTCATATCCGAACTAGGAGTGGTGGCAAACGCGTTGGACCCAATGGTGATCTATTGTGACAACAATGGTGCCATTGCCAATGCCAAAGAGCCAAGGTCTCACAAGCATTCCAAGCATATTAAGCGCCGGTTTCACTCCATCCGTGAGCATGTCAAGGATGGAGATATAAAGATTTGTAAAGTACATACGGATCTCAATGTAGCAGATCCGTTGACTAAAACTCTCCCTAGAGCAAAACATGATCAACACCAGAACTCAATGGGTGTTAGATTTATCACCATGTAACTAGATTATTGTCTCTAGTGCAAGTGGGAGACTGAAGGGAATATGCCCTGAGAGGCAATAATAAAGTGTTTATTATGTGTATTCCAAGTATATGATAGATGTTTATTTTGCATGCTATAATTGTATTAATACGGAAACGTTAATACATGTGTGTTTAATAAACAAACAGAAAGTTCCTAGTTATGCCTCTCTCATAAACTAGCTCGTTGATTAACAAGATGATCAAGGTTTCCTGATCATGGACATTGGATGTTGTTAATAACGGGATCACAACATTAGTGTAATGGTGTGATGAACATTCATCCAAAGTATAGCATTACGATCAAAGTCATTGAGTTTATATTGCTATAACAACTTACGAAGTGATCCTAATCCTTACACCATGAGATCATGTCAATCACTAACACTGGAAGAGTTTCTTGATAACATCAAACGTCACACCGTAACAGGGTGATTATAAAGATGGATTCAGAACTAATAAAGTGTTATGTTGAGGCTCATGGATCGAGAGTGGAATTTGTTCATCTCGATGACGGATATATATACTCTGGGCCCTCTCGGTGATATCACATTGATTAGCTTGCAAGCAAGTGATTTGATCACTAGATTGTTATATCACAGGAACGAGAAAAGAGTGCATGTCGGTAACGAGATCAAACTAGGTATGGAGATACCGATGATCGAATCTCGGACATGTAATATATCGTGAAACAAAGGGATTAAGATACTAGCATAAAAGGTTAAACGATCACAAGAAAGTCATCGTTGAATGTGTGGGAGTCAGTATGGGTCTCCAGATCCAGCTTCTGATTATTGATCCGAGAGGGGTCTCGATCATGTCCGCATTATTCACGAACTGTAGGGTGACACACTTAAGAGACACCGACATCCAATTGGAGCAAATGTTTCATGCCGAAAGAATGAACAAGCGCAGGAATTTATTTCACTAGATACCGAAACAGGTTTTCGGGTGAAATTGCATAAAGTGGTTATGCATGTGAAATGGAATTCTAGCAAGGGGTTATTTGTGAATGTTTGTCATTAAAGTAATTGACAAAATTCTGAATAAAATAAAAGAGTTTTATTTAATGAGAGTTTGCATTAAATTTGGTGGAAATTTAATGGGAATTTGAGTGGACTTTTGAGTGGAGGAAATTTAAAGGGCATTTTGTGAGTGGAGTGTCCACCCACATGAATGAAGGAGGGGAGGGGGCAGCCCCATGGCGGCCAACCCCTTGGGTGCCCCCCCTCCTATAAAAGGGGCCCCTCCTCACTTGTCTCTCACACCTCCTCGTGAAGGATCTCTCTCCCCCTCTAGAATTTATTCCCCATGGTCTCGGACTAGCGAGATACATGTTCCCGGTGGCTATTCGCCAAGAAAGAGTTGTGCTTCCGCTGCATCGCTGGAGCGAGGAGGCGGAGGTTGGTCAGTGCCTCGAACGTGTGTGCGAGCACGGATGCGCTGCTGATTTGCGGCGCTAGGACTTCCTCTCGATCTTGAGATCGGCAAGAGATCGTCTACATCAACCACGAGTTGAACTCGTTAAGCTTTGTCGGTCTTCAAGGGTATGTTCTCTACGGATATACATCCGCCCGTTGTTTGTATCTAGTAGATAGATCTTGGTACATAGTTCCCATCGTAGGAAATTTTTTGTTTTCTATGCCGCGAACCCTATAGGTTGTACGCGTAAGTTACCAAATAAAGAAGCTAATCATTTTATCTTGGTACCTGGGTGCCTTTCCACAATGATACCACCAAAATTTATCAATCCCATCACACCCAAGAGGTTTATCTATTAAGTTGTTTTTAGTTTTGCAAACCAACACTTTTAGAAACAACTTTCAGTGATGTAACCCAGCCCTCGTTTATCATAACACGGTTGAGCACATCTACCAAATGTGGCTCATCTACAGGAGATCGCTACCATATAATAGGACATAGCATAACGATAGTAGTTCCTATCATGCATCTACAAAATACACCTCAATGCATTGAAAATAGTAGGACAATAATCATGAACAATTATCATCTAATTGCCTTGGTAGTTGTTGGAGTCGTTCAAGCACTCGTAGCAATCACACACGCTGCACTCCTCGCAATCTATCGATCAAACAATTGCATACAACATACACAACCATACAATCATAAACAAATGCACAAATGCATGCATGACAATTTAATATGCCACAATGGTTGTATTTAGTTCTTTAATCAATGTTACAATACATGATGCATGCAGGAGATCAATTAATGCAATGGAGTATTTATTATTAAATCCTCCTTGCCAATTTAGGAGTTTTAATAGTTCTGTTATAACTTGTGTCTTATCTGTCGAATTAAATATGTTTCTAGGGTTTACTGGATAGAGGACATTAATACGAACCAGTAGGCGTTGGATTCACCCTAATCGGAGTTATAGATCTTTTCTTATGATTTAAATAGTGTTTAAGAGATTTTAAATAATTTATATAGTTTCTATTGTCTAAAAATCAAACTAAAATCGGATCTGCAATCTGCACGGAATTGTGATTCCAGGGACATATTATTTGCAATTTTCTGAACATTATTTATTTTCTTATGAATTTATTACTCCAAAAAGGGTATTAATTTATTTAAATATCTACAGAAGGACCTTACAGTGCTTATTTGAACCAATTGCATATTGATGATCTACCTGGAACTAGCTTTCCATCGGTATTTTATTTATATTTTTGTGATCTATAAATAATTTACTATAGATTTAATGATTTCTAAAGCCATTAAAACTAATTAAATCATTACTGTAAATATGTACTATAAAGATTAGATATAATCTGACAATATAAATATACATTAGAGTATCTTTTTTTGATATATTGTTCATATTTTTTGGAGTTACAGATAATTTCCTATAAATTTATTAACCTAAAAGACCATTAAAACTAATTAAATTACTACAGTAAACTCATACGGTAAAGGTTGTATCTAATCTGATAAGATGATTCTACGTAACATTATCTTCAATTTGATATATTATATGCAATTTTTGGATGTAGTATGAATTTCTAATGAATTTTACAAGTTAGATCTATAATGTGCAACTTTAAATTCGAACGGAATATTCGAGAGAATATTCCGCTGACTGGACATGTTGACTTTGCATGCTGACTGGGACTAAAAACTGACCTGATGACGACGTGGCGTTGATGAGGCAGCTGACCGGGACAACGATGTGGCACGTATCGGTTTGATTGGATCTCAACCATCGGGTTGGAATCCGATGGCTAGGAGAGGTGATTGGCTTGATTTTAGCTCATAATATATAAGAAAGAGATCTGTGTTAAAGAGACAAATCCGTAGATCAAATCAAAAAACGTTAAACATGAAAGTTGTAGAGATTCATTAGAGCTATCTTTTCACCAAAGGAATTTGAATTCGAAGAAACGAGCGCGAGTACATCTTGGATTTACACTGTCATATCTGAAATATTGCGGTGCCAAATTCTTCGAATCTGGTGGATGAAAAGAGGTGAGGTTTGTTGGGATTAAAATATTTCAACGAGATCTACAACTTTCATGTTTTGGCCAAAGGCAAACGACGAAGTCCAGATGGGTGAATAAACGAAATAAGATTCGGGCATGTGTATATTTACGATTTCGAGAAGAAAAACTCATACAGCTGTGGCTCCACGGGTTTATATAGAGGTTTAGGACAGTGGAGAGATAGGTCTTGGAGTAGGAAATAAGTAGAAATAAACGGAAGTCGATTCAGAGTTGTAGATTAAAAGATATAAGAGTTTGAATAGAGATAGGTTTGAAGAAAATCGATTTGCACGGAACTTAAAACGTCCATGGGATCGATCCATCCCTCCCGTGCGGCTGGACCTCTTCGGTGGCTGAATGGGCCGACCCACTTAGATTTTTTCTTTTCTTTGTATTTTTTTCTATTTTGGGGTTTTAGATTTTTATTTCGATTTCAGAAATTTTAAGATGCCATAATGCAATGCAATGATCATGAATGGCATGCAATGCAATTTTTTTCTAGTCCCAATTTTCAAAACCTTGGGATGTGACATAGTAACAGACCCAAAATTTTACGGGCTGCAGCGAATAGCATTGATGGGTCCAATTCAAACAGTGCAGGACAAAATAGTAACAGGCCATGATACTATTGGGCTCTCTTAATGGGCTGGCCCACTTAATAATTATCAGGCCTTGGTTGGGCCTGGCTTCTACCACGATTTCATTGGTAGTTAACGACGCTAACTTGTCATTAACGGTGTTCTCCACGTGGCAGTTTGCATGACGTCGGTAGTCAACGCGGCAGGCGAATAAATCTACGATGGAACAACTTTTCATGGCTGAATGGTGCGATCTGCCACGTTTGGAAAAAATCCCATGGTTGATTCATTTGTGACGGGTCTTCTACCATGAAGGGCATCTGTCGTAGAATGCTTTTCAGCCACAAAAAAGGGGCCTTCAACCATGAAAATTGTCCGTTGTAAAAGAACATTTTTCTTGTAGTGATCAGAGCACAATCAAACTGAGCGCAAGTTGAGATATTGAGAGGGTTTGAGACAGGGAGAGGGTAAAATTGATGAAAATTTTATCGGAAGCGGAAAACTGAGTAGAGCAAAGTAAAACAAGGGCACTCAAATAAAAATGAGTAAGGGAAATTCAAGATTTTGGCGTAAAAATGGAAAATCTGTTATTTGAACAAAATAATCCATCTTGGCCGACATTATATTGTTTGCAACTTAAAGATACACAAGTGTTCCAAATTTAGCCTCATTTAGACAAACTATGTTTTGGGATGGGTTATTTTGGAGGTTGATTAAGTATAAAGGCATGCATCTTCATAGATAGTAGGTCATTCTAAAAAGGGACAAAGAAGTGGTTTTGGGATGGGTTATTTAGAATAAGAAGGGACTAAGAAGGGTCTAAGAAGTGTTACAAATTTGGCCTTATTTAGACAAAGTATGTATTGAGATGGGTTATTTTGGAGGTGGATTGAGTAGAATGCCATGCACCTTCATAGCTAGTAGCTCATTCCAAGAAGGGACTAAAAAGTCGTTTAGGGTAAAACTCCATTTCTCTTTATTTACTTTGCGTTTCTTATTTAAGATAGGTTGTAGGGAACATAACAAGACTCAATGCGAAGGTTGCACTATGTTTTGACTTTTTCGAATTAAACTAACCCTAAAAGTATTTTTTAAAAATTTATTCACTTAGATAAAAAAATATGGCTGACTGCAAGTAAATCCAAAATTTCCAATATCATATGGTGGATCAATCCAAGATACACAAGTGTGCCAAATTTTGGATCAATTGGTCAACGTTTTCTATGGTTTAATCCATGAACTAGCTAAACCCCATTGTTGACCACCTATCGAGTGCAAAACTAACAAGTGCTAAGCAACTAGGTGGATGACCATAGAAAAATTGCAATAACACATACATTATGGGATTATTCAACATACAAACTCGGGAACATCACACTAGTTCGAATTCAATACAAACATTTTCAGTAGTTCAAATTCATCATACAAATTCAAATTCAATTTTTTCTTGCTTCTAGTGTTTTTCCCTGGGTTCACCACCTTACTCCGGGTGATCCTAGACGGAATATTCACGGAGTCCATCATCAGCTTCTTCTGTTTGTTCCCTTTGTTCTTATACTCTGCATCCAATGAATCAAGTGCTTTAGTCTATTGTAAAATTGGTTCAATATCGTCTCGATCCATTGGTTCATACTACAATGGCCACATTTCTTCGATCTCCTCTCGTGTAATTCCATTATTCTTCACTACAAGGAATCTGCCTATATATGACCCTCTATTTTCGTTACAAAATCGTCATAGTAGTCCGTTTATGACGATTTTATGACGATCTTGAGATCGTCGAAAGCTGGGCGTCGCAAATGAACTATAACAACAATTTTGGTAAAATCGTCATAACTGTCTATGATGATATTGGATCATCATAACCTCTATGATGATCAAATATCGTCACGGGCCATCTAGCCATGCCAAGTCAGATCCTACGTGGCAAAATTGTGACAAAATGATATTGTTATATTGCAAATTCAGCCCGGTCCAATATGGTTGCTTATTTTGGTCAAGCCCATTAATTTGGCCTTTTATTTTGTGCACCGTAGCCTTTTAGGTTCCATTTTAAGGGCTTTCGCCTTTTTAGATCCATTCATTTTTCAATATTTAGCCTTTTATGATATGTCAGATTCAGCCCATTTATTATTTTCAAATCAGTTCTTTCATCTAAAAGGGCAAAGCCCAATACCAGTTCATTTCCTTTTTTATCCTATGCTCCTCATTCTTTGGGCTTATGGCCTAGCCACTAAATTTCAATCCAACAATTACAGAAACAAGATAGACAAACAACCAATTGTATAATAGGTCACATTCAAGACGATAGTAAATATGATATCAAATATTTCATAGCCATATATACATCATACCCATATACATGTCAAGTCACAACCATATATAGGTCTCACACACGGCAGTAAATATGAACTAGCCTAACAACAGTTTTGGCAGAACATATAATATGCTTAACCAAAAGGTTTGTTCCTCCAGTGTGGTCTTCTTCCTTGGCAATGACAGGTTGATAAAAAACATCGGCACATTCAAAGAAAACAAATAATTTGATTAACAGGAGAAATAATAAGGTCAACTATTTTTTAGATAAAAACATTGTGAAATCCCACTTGTTCAGAACTACTTTTTTTACCGAGGAAAAAACAAGGACACGAGAAGAACATATGTTCTCTACACAGCATTCCTGCATCTCATTAGTGTACAAAGTAATCTCCCTATCACCCAAAATTTCAGTCAAGTAGTTTCACACAAATGATAAGTAGTTTCAGTAAAGTCATTTAACAACACTACAAACATACAGTTTCCTGGTCTCTCTTCATTTGACAACACTATAAAGAAGAAAACCAAAAAGGACATGATTTGTGTGGAAGAATTTGAAAGTGGGTATTTACTTCTTACTAGCAGCAAGAAGACAACCTTAGAAACCTAATGGAATAATTTGTAACAAACTGACAATACAACCCAACTACTCTAACTAACCAGAAATATAGTCGATGAGACTTGAAAGGGACAAATCTGAGGACAGGGAGACGGGTCATATAAGCTTTTCTCACTCTAGATTTTTTGTTTCCTAGCCTTGCTTCAGTTTCTGTAGCTATCAACATACAAATTAAGGAGTACGAGAAAAATAGAAAAGTGACATCGCAATCCTATTACCTTGAGAACCACTGGCGCTGTATGTTACTACATATACTTGTCGAGGAAGATCTAGCCGAAGAGCATCAGGTCAAGGAGGTCCCTGTGGCGCATGGTGATAAATGAATAGGGCAAAAAAATAAAGGTTATAAGTTAAGCCTTTATTAAACAAATAGCACGCCTGAAACAAGTTCTTGTAGATGAAACTATACTAGGACAAACAAACTACATCTAAAACTGATTAGACTTTCAAGGTTGTATTAGGCATACAAGCAAGAGGTAATGTCCAGATGAATTAACAACCCAAGAAAAAGCATGTGATCTTCGTTTCCATCAAGGAATGAAATCAATTTCAGACCATATAGGTATACAGTCCATGCTACAAATAGGGAGCTTGTTTATTTCTAGAGGATACAACATAATATGTATAAACTAAGGTCAAATTATCTGTGAAATCAAAGTAAATGAAGCAACAAATATATCAATGCATGTAGCTATATGTTCCTACCCCACTGGAAAATATATAACTGCACTTTGTTGAATGTAAAGACTAACAAGCATTGACGGATGTAATATCAGGCATTTATCTCAAGACTGACACAGTTGAGAATGGATGTAAGTAAGGGAATGAAAGTATTATATATATAATGAAAGTAAGGGAAATCACAAGTTATTGTAAGATATTGCCTTCATGAAAATATTCAACATAGAATGCTAAAAAGTTATGGCAGAAAATATAACAGGAAGAGAGATCGTAGTGTACTTCTAGAAAACAAGTAAAAAGAACATAGTACATCTATGGTCTTGCATAATACAAGAATCAACTTTAATTATGGGAAGGTTTATGGTGTAAGTGATAAGGATCTATACTCAAATACAAATCACAGAGAAAAACTCATAGATTCAGTTAACTGTACTCAAATACAAATCACAGTCAGTTCAACTACTACAGCAGTTCAACTACAACTTTTTAACAGTCAGTTTTTCAGCAACCTCACAGATTCAGTTAACTGCACTGAAATACAAATCACATAGAAAATAAGCAAGATTATTGGAGTAAGAAGAATAAGTCCCTGGTATAGCTACCTACAACTTTCACAATAACCTAACGAGGTTCTGCTACGAACAATGGGGACAGAAAGATGGCCCTACGAATATAAACACCAACCATGCTTCAGGATCGATTAAGAGCAGGATGGAGGAGTACGGAGAAGTAGTGGTAGTACCTGATTCGGACGGAGTAGAGGAGGATGGTGGTGATGGAGCGCATCCTAAGGGCGTCGAGGGGCACGGTGCCATCATGCCTGGGGTACTTCTTGTATGTTTCGTAGAGGCGCTTGACGTCCTGGTCATGCTCACAGGTGACCATGTTGTGGAAGGCCTTATAGTGCCTGAGGAAGTAGTGGAGGACCTTCAACTCGTCGCTCTGCAGGTCGACATATGGCCCCAGGAAGCGGGAGAGGTAGGGCCCATGGTCTAGATGGCGAGCTCCCGGGAAGATGGATCCTGCCGACGCGAGCCATTGGGGCGGCCGGACTAGCCTTGGGAAGCGCAGGAGGGTAGTTGCACTAGGTAGATCGAGGGGCGAGGCGGGGCGACCTAGCGACGGAAGGAGATCCAGTATTGGGGGAGGAGAGGCTAGGGTTCGTATCTGTTACTAGGGAGGGAAGCGGTTTGGTTTGTGATGGAGGTTGTACCGAGGGGAGGAGGGGCGCTGGTGGCTGGCCGACGGTGTGATCAGTAGAATCCGGGGAAGGAGGAGATGGGGAGGGGATCGTATCAAGGTGGAGTGGAGGCGGTATGGCTGTGCGAGGGAGTGGGGATCTGCTGCGAGGTGGGAATCGGAGCGGCAGTAGGTGGGCATCAGGGGCGGCGCGAGGGATCTGATACGAGGTGGTGGCGGCGGTGGAGGGGAGGAGAGGCCTAGGGTTTCTGTGAGCTGCGGATGTGGAGTGAGGTACGTGCTTGCGCGGTTCTGGGAACTAGGGACTTGGTGATGCGGCGGGCGCGGTGCGATGTGTGTTTCTTCACTGAGATACTAAGCCGTTGGATGGGCAATGGACGGTTCAGATCAAAAAAGAATGGACGATCTGTGGGAGGTGATTTGCCGTGATTTGATTGGTTGTGGAATATTTTCCATTTTCTAAGTGCCAAAAAGAGGGCTTGGGGCAGTCATGGCCAGAATCGTGGCATAGTTTATGATAATGTGTCCATATTGTGCACACATATGTATCGTGAGATGGAGAACAACGTTGCAGGAGTAATTTTTCCTTTTCATCGCATAAAAAAACCATTTTCTATTTTCCGAGCGCAAAAAACAGGTCATTTTATGAAGCAACCACCAAATGAAAGTTTCAAAATGCTACCTTCCCATTTTTCCAAGATAATAGGCCACCTTGAATGGACAAATGTCCCAACTGGGTATCTCAAACCTCTCTGTCCACCCCTGGCAAAAAAGACAAATTCCTGCCGAATCGGTAGGAAGTGGGTCCGATTTGAACTACATGTACATGATCTGATGCCCATTATTTTTTCAAAAAAATGATTTTTAGACTCACAATATCATGTTTCTTCAGAGATCCAATGCAAGTTTAGCAAGGCTCAGCCCCGAGCTAAGAACCTTCATGCCCGTCGTTTTGACCATAGTTTGAAACGGGCATAAAAAATTCATAAACGGTCTGATTAATGCAAATCCTTCGTGTGGTGTTTTATTATGTGACATAGTTGCAAGGAAAAATACCAAACTTGATATATTGCAAGTGTCTCAAAAAAACCTTCTCAGAAATGACCTATCATGTTCGAGGTTTCATGACTTTCGGGCCAACCGACCAATGTAATGGCCAGAATCACGACATAGTTTGTGATAATATGTCCATATTGTGCACCCATATGTATGGTGGGATGGAGAACAATGTTACAGGAGGAAGTTTTCCTTTTCGTCGCACAAAAAAAACCATTTTCTATTTTCCGAACACAAAAAATCGGGTCGTTTTGTGAAGCAACCACCAAATGAAAGTTTCAAGATGCTACCTTACCATTTTTCCAAAATAATAGGCTAACTTACATGGACAAATGTCCCAACCGGGGGTATCTCAAACGTCTCCATCCACCCCTGGCGAAAAAGACATATTCCTGTCGAATCGGCAGGAAGTGGGTCCGATTTGAACTACATGTACATCATCTGATGCCTATTATTTTTTGGAAAAATAATTTTTAGACACACAATATCATGTTTCTTTATTAATCCAATGCAAGTTTAGAGAGGCTCAGCCCCGAGATAATAACCTTCATGCCTGCCGTTTTAACCATAGTTTGAAACGGGCATAAAAAATTCAAACACGGTCTGATCAATGCAAATCCTTCACGTGGTGTCTTATTATGTGACATAGTTGCAAGGAAAAATACCAAAATTGGTATATTGCAAGTGTCTCAAAAAAACCTTCTTAGAAATGACCTATCATGTTCGAGGTTTCATGACTTTCGGGCCAAATGACCAATGTTATAGCCAGAATCGTGGCATAGTTTGTGATAATGTACCCATATTGTGCACCCATATGTATGGTGGGATGGCGAACAATGTTGCAGGAGGAAGTTTTCCTTTTCGTCGCACAAAAAACCATTATATATTTTCCGAACGCAAAAAATCGGATCGTTTTGTGAAGCAACCACCAAATGAAAGTTTCAAGATACTACCTGACCATTTTTCCAAAATAATAGGCCACCTTACATGGACAAATGTCCCAACTGGGGTATCTCAAAATTCTTCGTCCACCCCTAGCGAAAAAGACATATTCCTATCGAACCGGTAGGAACTAGGTTCGATTTGAACTACATGTACATGATCTGATGCCTATTAATTTTTGAAAAAATGATTTTTAGACTCACAATATCATGTTTTTCCAGATATCCAGTGCAACTTTAGTGAGGCTCAGCCTCGAGCTAAGAACCTTCATGCCCACCATTTTGACCATAGTTTGAAAGGCATAAAAAATTCAAACATGGTCTTATCAATGCAAATCCTTCGCGTGGTTTCTTATTATGTAACCTAGTTGCAAGGAAAAATACCAAACCTGGTATATTGCAAGTGTCTCAAAAAACCTTCTTAGAAATGACCTATCATGCTCGAGGTTTCATGGCTTTCGAGCCAAACGACCAATGTTATGGCCAGAATCGCGGCATAGTTTGTGATAATGTGCCCATATTGTGCACACATATGTATCATGGGATGGCGAACAATGTTGCAGGAGGAATATTTCCTTTTCATCACACAAAAAAACCATTTTCTATTTTCCTAGCGCAAAAATCCGGGTCGTTTTCTGAAGCAACCACCAAATGAAAGTTTCAAGATGCTACCTTCCCATTTTTCTAAAATAATAGGCCACCTTACATGGACAAATGTCCCAACCGGGGTACCTCAATCCTGTCTGTCCACCCATGGTAAAAAAGACAAATTCCTGCTGAATCGGAAGGAAGTAGGTCTGATTTGAACTACAGGTACATTATCTGATGTCCATGAGTTTTTGAAAAAAATGATTTTTAGACTCACAATATTATGTTTCTTCAGAGATCCAATGCAATTTTAGCGAGGCTCGGCCCGAGCTAAGAACCTTAATGCCCGTTGTTTTGACCATAGTTTGAAACGGACATAAAAAATTCAAACATGGTCCGATCAATACAAATCCTTCGCGTGGTGTCTTATTATGTAACATAGCTGCAAGGAAAAATACCAAACTTGGTATATTGCAAGTGTCTCAAAAAAAACTCTCAGAAATGACCTATCATGTTCGAGGTTTCATGGCTTTTGGGCCAAACGACCAATGTTATTGCCAGAATCGTGGTATTGTTTGTGATAATGTGCCCATATTGTGCACCTATATGTATGATGGGATGGCGAACAATGTTGCAGGAGTAAGTTTTCCTTTTCATCGCACAAAAAACTATTTTCTATTTTCCGAGCGCAAAAAATCGGGCCGTTTTGTGAAGCAACCACCAAATGAAAGTTTCAAGATGCTACCTTCCCATTTTTTCAAAATAATAAGCCACCTTACATCTACAAATGTCCTAACTGGGGTATCTCAAATCTCTCTGTCCACCCGTGGCAAAAAAGACAAATTCCTACCGAATCGGTAGGAAGTGGGTCCGATTTTAACTACATGTACATGATCGGATGCCCATTAGTTTTTGAAAAAAAATGATTTTTAGACTCACAATATCAATGTTTCTTTAGAGATCCAATGCAAGTTTAGCGAGGCTCAGCCCCCAGCTAAGAACCTTCATGCCCGCTGTTTTGACCATAGTTTGAAACATGCATAAAAAATTTAAAAAGGTCCGATCAATGCAAATCCTTTGCATGGTGTCTTATTATGTGACATAGTTGCAAGGAAAAATACCTAACTTGGTATATTGCAAGTATCTCAAAAAACCTTTTCAGAAATGACCTATCATGTTCAAGTTTTCATGGCTTTCAGGCCAAACGACCAATGTTATGGCCAGAGTCGTGGCATAGTTTGTGATAATGTGCCCATATTGTGCACACATATGTATCATGGGATGGCGAACAATATTTTAGGAGGAAGTTTTCCTTTTTGTCGCATGGAAATACCATTTTCCATTTTCTGAGCGCAAAAAACGGGCCATTTTGTGAAGCAACCACCAAATGAAAGTTTTAAAATGACACCATCCTATTTTTCAAAAATAATAGGCCACCTTACATGGAAAAAATTCCCAACCGGGGTATCTCAAACCTTTTCGTCCATCCCTGGCGAAAAAGACAAATTCCTACCGAATTTATAGGAAGTGGGTCCGATTTGAGCTACAAGTACATTAACTGATGCCCATGATTTTTTTGAAAAAATGATTTTAGACTCACAATATGCTTCTTCTTCAGATATCCAATGCAAGTTTAGCTAGACTCAACGCCTAAACGATAATTATCACTCCCTAGTTTGAAACTCATATTTTGAATTATGATATTGTCCCTACTATGGACTAATGTGAAATTAGTAAATCTATTATTTTTAAATAATAAAATTATTTATTTTTAATACCCAAATTGATCTACTGAATTTTAAAGAAATTTAGAGACAAAAAACAATTATTTTAGACTTCCTATGAAAAAGCTACAAAAAATTAAGAAAACAGAAAAAAAAACTACTCTAACTGGACCGACCTAATCTACAGCGTGCAATCAAAGTCGGCCCAGATAACAATGAAGCCCACCTCCCTTCTCACCGATAGCCCACCTCATTCCCACCGTCGATGTGCTATTTTGACACAAAGGAATAAGTGGCGTAGTGGTATTGGGCGCACGCTTCCGCTAGGAGGTGGGAGTTTGACTCCCAGGCCAGCTCATTTTTGTGGATTATTTCCACAAAGGCCACGCCTGGTGGGATTAAAATCATGATGCAATTCTAAACTTACAGAAATAGTTGGCTGACATAGTGGTTATGCTTGCCCTTTCTTAACCGCGACTGCGTGGTCGTGGGTTTGAACCACTTGACCAACCCTTTTTTGACTAATAATCCTGCTATTTAGGTAACAAATTCCGAATTTTCAATTAAAAATATATATTAATATAATTATACTAAATTATAGCTAATAATATGCATGTATTTTTTTGACTGATATAATCCTACTAAATATTGACATATAAGCCAATATGGACACATGGATAAGACATGTAGTAATTACATATAAGCAAATATTGACACATGGATAAGACACGGAGTAAAAAACTGACACATAGACACGCCACATAGGCGCAATTGATGATGTGGTCGACTAGTCATAACAAGTTATGCTAATTTGGAAAATATGACAATTTAAAGTCGTCATAGTGAGCTAGAAGTAACACCATAGGCTGCTTCCATCAGATTATGATGATTTCATCTAAAGTAACTATGACGATTTTTAGCAAAATCGTCGTAATTTTCTAGGGTATAGGCCCTCTTGAATTGCTTATGACAATCTCGTGCAAAATCGTCATAATTCTATGACGATTTTGTTCACGGTCACTATTAGAAGGTCATAGAATAACACATTCCTTGTAGTGCTTCTTCTTTGTATCCAATGAATCAATTGCTTCAGTCAGTTGTACAATTGGTTCAATATCATCTTGATCCATTTGTTCAAACTAGAATGGCCGCAATTCTTCCATCTTCTCTCGTGTAATTCATCTATTCTCTGTATTTGGTTCAATTTTCTCTCGATCCATTGGTTCAATCTACAATGTATCCATTGCTTCATTTTGTAACACTACAGTACTGAAAAGACTGTAGCTTCTATGCAACTTGCCAATCTTCGGATCAGTTTATTGGCTTACATAGAACTTAGATAAAATAACAAAATAAAATATCCGTGTATCATAAACAACGAATATCTAGAGTATACATTTATTACATTAAAGCTTAGCTAGAAGGCTAGCTCAAACTTATTCAAGTATCAAACATAAATAAATAACTCCTTCAATCTCCAAATTGCCCACAAAATAACAAGTAAAGAGTGAAGTACCGCGACCTAGCTGATCAATCAGAGTCGGAATATCCTACAACATAAAACATAGCATCCCCGAAGGGTCAATACATAGAATGTATGGCAAGTAGTGCTAAATAGGGAGACAATAGACTTAGCAACTACATGCTTATTTGGCTGGTAGAGCTGTGGCTAGCTTGCATTTTCCAAACACTTTGTCCTACTTTATTAAACCAATTTGATTCACAACAACCCATTAAGTTCACCCATCAAGTTTTATAAATCAAGAAATAAGGATGAGAGAGAATATGTCATAGCATCAATATGAAGCAACTCATTTGTCCGTAACCGGGGACACGGCTAAGCACTTAGTTTATACATCCTGCAGGGGTTTGTACACTTTACCCATATGACTTGGACAGCCCAGCTCGTATAACCACACTCATATTGTGTGATGATAGGGAGAAGCCCAAGAAGAGACCGTTCTGGAAGTAGATCCCCAAACCCCACTACGCACCGGTCCCAACCTACCATTCACTACATCTCTGACTACTCTAGGTTCAGGTCACCACGACCTACTGAGTCCAACCAGCCATCCATTCTCACTGGCACATGGTTGCACACGTAAGCTACTGAAATAAAGACAACTAATCCTTCTCAGTGCCCTGGGCGGCATTCCCCACCATTATTCACACTTCGATGACTAATCCAGCCACTCTGCCTAGGTAGTTCATTAACATTATGTTGCTTTAGTAGAACAAAACCTTTACTTTACCAAAGCAAGATCCCTTCCTCACATCAACATCAATGCTAAGAACGTCTACCATATAGGGGCTCAACTATAAAGGAGCTCCCTACCACAATATATAGGATATAGCATAGCATAGTAATACCTACACATGTAGCTATAGAAAAATACACTACAAATGCACAAGGGAAATTAGTAGGACAAGTTCATGATCAAAATAGCAACTACTTGCCTTGACGGTAGGAGTCGAGAATACAGTCCTCACAGAAGAAAGCGTTGCACCCGTCACAACCTACACGATACACAATTGCAACACATAAACAATCATATACAACCATAATAATACAAGATGCATGCATGACAAGTTGAACAAAGCTTCAGTACCATACTACAACCTTGTTCAGTATACCTACGGTATGCATGCATGGAAAAAAATAAAGTATTGGAAACCAAGCATGCAATTTTTAAATGGCCAAACAATGGAGCTATAACCCAATTATTAGGCCACTACTATTGACTAGTTTGTAAAATCTTAGAAAAATAATTACTGTGTAGGCAATCTAAAATAGAACCAGGGCCAACTGGAATCACTCTTATCCAGAAAGTCTTTTAATTTTTTCTGTAACTTCCAGAACAGTAAGGCTACCTTTTTAATTCACAAACATATTCTACTTGTTCTACTGATTCCAGGAACACCTCATTTGCAATTTTCTGAGTGGTCAACTTTTCCTATGAATTTATTACTCTAAATAGGCCATTAAACCATTTAATTAATGACGGCAAAACCTTGCTGCAAAAGTCTGAAACAATTGCACAGCAATATTTTACATGAAAAACTGAATCCAATGGTATCTTATTTGCAATTTTTGGCCTAGCAGATTAATTTCTATGAATTTTACAATTTCAACTATTTTCTGCTATTTCCAAATTTGTTTAAAAGAATTTGTATTGTGCAGTCGACGCGACTGGCGGGTCAGCGCTGACGAGGTGACACATGGTGGCCCGGTACTGGCTGGTACCCCTTCGTTGGTCGTTCTAATCTGGAGCGTTCACGCTAGATCGGATGGCCGGGGCAGTTTCTCTCTTACCAGGGCATCGACGGCGAGGTGGCGGCGGCGGCTTCGGGTGGTGTTGTTGGCGAGGAGTTTTGGCGATCTTGGCGGCGGTGGCGGGCACGATGGTGCTCAGCTGGACGCAGCGGTCTGGGCGGTGGCTTCAGCTACCCCCTTCGCTTCCCCTCGCGTCGGTGACAGGCGGCCGATGGTGCGGCTCAGCGGCAGCTCCGACGAGAAATTGGCGGCATGGAGGTGCTCTAGACAAGGGGGAAACACGACAGGGTGAAACTCTGGTTAGGGAGGAGTGCACCGGCGAGGAAAATAAGACAAGGGAGGCTCGACATCGACGAGTTTTCGAGCTCAACCTCGCGGCTCCAATAGCGATGGCAGCGACAGAATCGAGATTCCCGTAGCTAGGGTTTCGATCTTGCAAAGAGGGAAGGAAAGGACGCGGCAGTCCTTTGCAGTGGGGCAGAGGGAACGCGAGCGACCGGACTCGCGCGGGAGTCGGACTCGATCGAGCAGCGACGGTGGCTTCGTGTCTAGTACGGAGGGTGGCGGCGTGCGGCTGACGGGCGGTCCCCACATGTCGGCAGGAGAGGATGGGGCTAGTAGGGATGTGCGGTGCTTTGCTAGCAAGGCGGTGTGCATTAATCGCCGCTCGGCTCATTGGCTGCGCATGCGAGCCGGATGGATGGGCCACAGCTGCGTGGGCTGGCCGTCGCGCTTCTGCTCTTCTTCTTTTTTCTCCTACTCTTTTATTCTTTTTCCTGGGGTTTTTTTCTGACAACTAACTGTCTGAAATCTAACTGAAACTGTCTGAATATTAACAAAATTCAGATCGCTGTAGATTTTGATCTATTGCTCTGATTGAGGTGATTCAAAGTGCTACGGGTTCGTTCTAGAACCCTCTACGCACTTGTGCCTTCCAAATAACTATACTATAACTTTCTAGCAGATGCGATCATGTGTATGTGACAAAAGGCATGCAAGTGGGATTTTGACAAAAGTTTGAAACTGAATTTTTTTGCAATGATGCTCATGATGCAATGACATGTATGATATGAAGTATCAAATCTAAAATTTGGGATGTGACACATTCTCCTCTCGTTCAAATACTTCATTCTCATCTGCATTTACTCCTTCCACCTGATCATCCATTCTATAAGCTAGGTCCACTTCATTTTTACAAAGCCTAGCAATGTGCCCTAGGATCCCACAATGTTTTCACTTACAATTTCGAGGTGGTGCACCACCCTCTGCACTAGCTCTCATCCTAGTCTTCCTTGGCCTACCTACTGGTCTAGTAAAAACTAGAGCGTAAAGATTGAAGCCTATATCCATTTCCATCCATTGGTCTTTTCCCAACAAGGAAGGAACATTCTGAGCATATGTTGCCCTAAATTTGGCAATAGAGAAATACTCCAACACGTGCTGATCAACTTGAACCTCTTCACCTCCTAGAACACCCATGAAAAACAATGCATGTATGCAGGGTTTCCCACGGAGCTGTCATTGCCTACAATGGTATGTCCTATCAACCAAACTCACTGGATACCTCCATTGTCTATCTTTACTATTAGTGTATGTCAGATCAGCCCCCATTCCTCTTGTAATGCATTTCATCTTCAATTTTTTTCCCTGGCATGAAAATCCTTAATCAAAGATGGGAGGATGAGATAGTTAATATATATTGTTGATGCAATTCTTTGACGCAAATCGATCTTTATCATGATCATGTGCCTAATATTATCAAATATTTGCCATGGCATAAGCCCTTTCAATGACTTGACCTTTGCATTAGAACTCTCTGCAAGGTTAGTTGTTACATAGTCTATCTTGCAAATTTCATTGAATTGGCTTCTTGACCATGCCATTCCATGATGTGCATCCAAGTACTCCTTCATCGCAGGATTTTGTTTATACAACACATCCAAATGATATAGATGCTTCCTCAAACTACATGTGTATGAATCTGGCCATAGGTTGTTAGTATAAATTTTACCCTTAAATTTCTTTGTAAAATTCTACACTAAGTGTCGCATACATTCCCTATGCTCCACTCCGAGGAATATTGCTTCTACAACTTTCTCCAAACCTTTACAAGTGCATGTGTGGATAGTAAGTCCCGGTGGATGACCTATAAGGTTGCGCAAATTCTGCAGAAACCAAGTCCAACTTTCCTCTGACTCAGTCCCCCAAAATGCATAAGCAACAGGGAACATCCAATTGTGTCCATCAACTGAAGTAGCGGCTACTAGATGTACTTTAAATCTGCCATGAAGAGTTGTTGCATCCACGGCCAAATAAGGCTTGCAACCATCTAGAAACCCTTGCCAGCTAGCTTTGAAACAAACAAAATCCCTTCTAAATCACTCCTTCTCCATTCTCTTCCCTCTTATTTTGTAATGAACTTTATGACTGTCTATCTGTACAACACTACATAGACTAGCCATCTCCACTTTAGCTTTGAAGCTATAAAGCAACTGAAAGCTTTCATTCCATCGACCATTGATCTTCTCAAGAGACATTTCATTTGCATAGAACATCCTCATGTAAGGTATTGTAATATTAAAATTTTCAATAACCTTTTTAGGAGTGTTGTTACACCAAGTGATGGTTTCTCTCTCATCTAATCCATGATTAAATCTGCCAACCACCTAGTCCTTGCTAGTTTTGTTTTGTCCTTTGGTTCTCCCCCTTGAGGTGGACAAGACTGTTCACATCGGTTCGTTTTTATCTAAAACATAATGAAAATGCCAGGTACAATTAAAAAACTCTACATAATGATCTAAAATACACAACTAGTTGTAATACCTGAACCAAAATACTCCTGAGCATAGTGGATGCATGAATCCTCCACCTACACCTCTTGTATGGGCACTTCACTTCGAACCTTGCTGGTTCACTCTTAATAACATGATAATCATTATTGGTGATAATGCAATATGTAGTGAGGGCATTACGACAGTCCCGCATCGTTTCAAACATGGTGCCTTCTGAAAGATTAGGATTGTTCCTGTCCCACTCAATTGCTGGCATGTCCTTACCATCGTACTTGGCTAAAACGAGGATGTCATTGTTCTCCTCGTTCTTTTCGTCACCAGTGTCATCAAATCTGGAACTTTGGGACATTTCCTCTGTGTATTGACCCTCTATTTCCTACTTACTGGATCTATCTACCAATTTAGGAAAAATCAACTCATCCTCATCATCTAGTGGAGGCGCTCCATCGACAGGATCTGCTTCGTCCTCCACATCGGCTGCACGAACGATTTGGCTTACACTCATAGTGCGAACAAATGGTACTGTTGTGTACCTACAAGGAGTGTGGGGATGCACACTATTAGTAGAGACAACATAGACACATGATGCTCTACTATAGCACACTGGGTAAACCACTACTGAAAAATTGTTGTTGTTTGTACTTATGCATCATCATGACATTATCTTGCATATTTTGTCTCTAGAAATATTTTGACTAAACATATTTAATCTCTAAACTTTCTCCACTCTCGTATTTGTCTAAAAGTATTTAAAAATTTAAGAACTAAACTGAAAAATAAAAATGTTTTACGGGGTGGCAGCCCAGCCCGTAGGCTAGGACACCTACCACCCCAACAGTTCTGACCTAGCCGAAAAATTGACCAAACCCTAACCCTAAATCCCCAAACCCTAATCCTACCCTAGCCCCACCTACTCCCTCCACTCAGCCGTCGCCCCACAAACGACGTAGCAGTGCGCGCACCACCCGCCCTAGCCCCGCATACACTACAAGCACACCACGCACGCGGACACGCCCGCACGCTGCGGTGCACCGCATGCCAGCGCGGCCCCGCTGCCCCACACATACACTCGTGTTCCAGGAACCGTCCGCGATACCCGTCCACACCCTGTCGTCCGCTACCATCGCGCACCCGTTCCCCTCGCTAACCCCGCTTCCCTCTCACCCGATCCCACCTACCCCCGATGCTCCTCCCTTCCCCTGCAAGCAACCGCCGCCACCCCACTGGTCCTGGATAGGAAATTCCTCCCTCACTGACCCCACGCTCGACCCCATACCCCCCCCCCCCCGCCTGGCACTAATGTCCCGGTTCCCCGTCTCCTCGAGCCTGTACCTCTCCCTGCCGCCGCCTCAACCGCTTGAGCCCGATGCCGCCTGCCGCTCTACATGTAGCCACCGCATCCGCCTCCGTCACACGGCCGTGTCTGCCTGAGTCGAGCTCGCAACCCCGGCGCCACCCTATGCTTCTGCCAGCCCGAGACTCGTCTCTCCACCGCAGGAGCTCGCTCTTCCCTCCATGGCGCCTCCATAGGGAGCACGCGCTGTTGCCTGCAAACTTTGCCTCGGTCATGCCACCTCCACACCGATGGCAACCTCGCCCCTCCCCTTCACCGAACCGCATGGCTCCATGTCAACACCTGGATTTTTAATCCCAGATGCCTGTTATGCCATACATCGCAATCCCAGGATTACCATTTTTGTGAGACATAACAGATTGGATATCACAGTACATCATCCATTACAAACCATACATAAGGTCTTACAATAATTAAAGGATCACATGATCGAGTCTTAATACAATCATAGCAGCGGAATAACATAATAATAATGGTAGCGTAGGCGAGGCTCCATCTTCATGGTCACAGGCAATGCTGACGATGGGAGATGATCCTAGTTGTCGTAACCTTTCTGCGCTCCATCCTCCTGATAGTCTTCTTCATAGTCTGGCCACAGGAATAGCCAGGGACAAAGCCGTGAGTAATCTTTAAGTACTCGCAAACTAGTACTAACAAGTGAAGTGGTTTTGAGTAGGGATACTAAGCTCTAGCTTGTTTTGCAAAAATCCAGATTTATCGCTACTGAGTTCAGAAGCAAAGAAAGCTAGTTGAATGTTTTATAACACCTAAGTGGTAACTTGAATTTCATATCACAACCCTATTATGGTCAAGTCATGTCATGAATCATTTCACAAGTCATTTTGAAAACATCTGATGACGGAACACTATGGCCACTCCAACTATCCATAACCGCGGACGCGGCTATTCGAATAGTTTGACACTCTGCAGAGGTGGTACACTTTCACCACAACATTCGATACATTCGTCAGGAACAATCCTGAATTCACCATACTCAGTATGTGGATAATCAATCCTAACCTTTCAATTACACGCCGCTACTAGGAAAAGGCCTATCAGTGGCGCATTATTTTGGGACTTCTGTGACGCATATGGTACACACCACTGTTATCTCACCACTGAAGTGTAGTTCTGTGGCGCATTTCAAAATGCGCCATAGAAGTCTCAAAAACTTATGTGGCGCATATTGTCGAAATGCACCATAGAAGTCCCAAACCTTATGTGGTGCATATTGCCCATATGCGCCACAAATTTTGTTTCAAAATTCAAAAAAAAAACTCGGCCAGATGTGGCCGGAGGTGATTCTCGCCGGAGGTGGGGGTCACCGGAGGAGGTCGCCGTTGGAGGAGAGGAGGAGGTCGCTGGTGGGGGAGGTGGAGGTCGCCGGTGGAAGAGATGAGGAGGAGGATGAGGAGAAGGAGAAGGTCGCCAGAGGAGGAGAGGAGGAGGCCACCGGAGGAGGAGGATAAGGTCGCCGGAGGAGGAGAGGAGGAGGCCACTAGAGGAGGAGGAGGAGATGAAGGAGGAGGAGAAGGTCGCCGGAGGAGGAGCTCGCCGGGGTGGAGGAGGAGGGAGGAGGAGGAGGAGGAGCTCACTGGGGTAGTGGTGGTGGTTGAGGAGGAGGAGGAGCTCACCAGAGTAGAGGAGGAGGAGGAGGATCTCACCGGGGTGGAGGAGGAGGAGGAGGAGGAGAAGGTGAGGAAGAAGGTGAGGAGAATGAGAGAAGAAGGTGAGGAGGGGAAGGGTGGAGGAGTGGAAGTGTATAAGAGAGGGAGAAGGGGGATTCAAATTTCAAATTTTGGCCAGGACTTCTGTGGCGCATATGGAAGAAATGCGCCACAGAAGTTTCTCCTCCCTTTTTATTTTTTTGCAGGAAAAAACGATCTTTTGGTCATAACTTTTTACTCTTTTCGAATTTTGAAAATATAAATAATCGCTAAACGACCAAAGGTCGTTGCAAACGTATGAGAAATCTCGTTCTCATCATTTTGGTACATTATACGTATTTTTCCGACATCGTATGCAAAATTTATTGCCGTTTTACTGTGGCATAAAATTTTTTGCATAAAAAGTCGAAATGCATGTTTGTTAATTTTCCTATAAACTAGACCATATTACCTATCACTATGTGAAAGGATTTTATTGTTTGAAGTGTTTTTCATTTTCTATTTTTTTGCAAGGCTAAAAAAGGCGATCCACAGGGTGGGTGGGTGGGTGGAATCTGTTTTTTGTACTCCAACTTCTATGGCGCATATGTCCATATGCGCCACAGAAGATGAACCCTTCTATGGCTCATATGCTCATATGCGCCACAGAATGTTGGTCAGAGTACAGTCAACGAGATTCCGTGGTAGGGTCCACCCGAGCTTTCTGTGGCGCATATGCCCATATGTGCCACAGAAGTTGGAACTTCTATGGCGCATTTTTCCTATATGCGCCACAGAAGTATGAAGATTTCTGTGGAGCATTGTCTAAAATGCGCCACTAGAGTTTATCTGTGGCGCATGGTTACACATATGCGCCATAAAAGTTTGTCTATCTATAGCTGGTTTTCTAGTAGTATAGACACCTCCCCTGTGAGTTTGGCCTCCCAACCATGACCAACTATCATCTTGTGAACTGCACATCTTCACAAGGTAGCCTAGGCTCAAACCTTGGCCGCAAGGACTCCATACTAAGGTATATAAATTTCCATTCAAGCCCTACCCAAATTTCGGGTATTGTGGTTGTATGGTAAAATTGGAATGGTGTCGCATCCAGGCAACCATTAGTTTTATAAAGGGCTAAGGCTCATGCCTCAACATTTTCATCATCAAAATCATCTGGTGTTCAAGAAAACATGTCAAAAAAAATCAGTAGAATGACTCATCATTCTAAGGTTTTCATAACCATTTTCATCAAGTATTCCCATCAAAAGTGATAAAGTTTTATGCTTAGCTCTAGAATCTACAAGTGGGGGTAAACTCTAATGAGGGGTGATAATCAAGGGTGAAATGATCTAAGTTCAATCTCATGCCTCAGGATGACATCAAGATTTATCTAACTTAGGCCAAGTTTTATGCTCTTTATGCTACCTTTAAATATCTTTCTAAGATCTACAAGTCACTAAGTAAACTCCAAAAGAAAGCTTTGATAAGGAATTAAAATAACTAAGCTTTCAAATAAAACTAGGAGTGGGTATAATTAAATTTATCTAACCAAGCATGCTTCATGCGTTGCATAGGTTATCTAACTTTCACAGTGGCAAGTGTTAGCTTGCATAGGTAACATGCAAGTGGTAGCTTGCAAATATTAGCTTGCCTTGTGCAGAGAAGTGGTTGAAGTTCTCCTCGGCTTCTTCCTTGTAGTATTCTCCTTCCTCCTCGTATCCTTGGTCGGTACTAGCGTCTATAAATAAATACGAGGTACACAATCACCAAACAATACTTAACTACTTTTATTTATCACCCCAAGGTTTTCACTAGATGATCTAGCATCATCACAATCATTACAATCATCAAAGCACTTGTCTTATTTATTTTATTTTGGAAAAGTAATTTCTACTCATTGAAAAACTACTTAAGATTTAATATTCTCCAACTAAAACATGGGATCATGTTGACACATGTCATCACCACATATTTCAGTACTTGGGAATGTGATTTAAAGTGGTGTCACAATTTAATAAGGTTTAACCTTTTATTTTAATTAAATAAAGTGACTAGAAATGCCTATGGGGCATTCTTTTCTTTCTTGTTCAATATTTCTACAAGTAAACCTAGATATTTTTATATATTCAGAAAGGTCTCGTTAAATATGATTTTTGAGAGTTGGAGTCAACTCAAAAGCTTTTGTGGTTGAATTTTGAAAAATGTTTGAACGCAGAAAAGGTTCTTCCTTGTTATTTTTACTATAGGTGATCTACAAATCTAAATGTTTTGAATCCAACGGGCTTGGATTAAGAATTCCAGTACATTTCTAACAAAATTAGTTTCATGCAATTTGGTTTAGTGAATCTACCTGGGTTGATTTTTGAATCTAGGCACATAACTAAGTTTGAAACTAAATGGAAAAACCTAAATTCAAACTAATGGGTTGCGCGGGAGTGTAACTGGGCCGGCCCACAGCGCACAGCGCGGAAGGGTGAGTTTAAGTGGATGTCCCCACCAGTCAGAGAGACAAGGGGTGCGAAGCGGTACGGGGCAATCTAAACCACACGATCAACTGCTAATCGAACGACTATGACTTATCGTCTCCGTCGAGCAACGCCGGTGAGACAGAACCCTAGCACGGTCAGTGGGGGTCTACGGGGGCTCACCAGGGCTCAGGCGAGGGTCGACAATGGGGGCGGAAGACGAAGTCTACGATGGCGAACCTCCTGGTACCGGTGGCTTCTCCTGGAGCGGCTCCAATCGTTGGCTCCTCTTCTCCTCCTCCGCGGCAGAACTCTGGAAAAATTCCGGCAACTTGTTGCTCTCCTTGCTCCGGGGATGAGGTGGGGTGGTTCTGAGAGAGAGGGGAGTGTGTTGGTGTGAATAAATCAAACGGGAGTGGCCTCTATTTATAGTGCCAAGAGGGGACCGAAAGGCGTGGGTGGAGCTTGTCATGGTCGTCGTCACATTGGGATAATGGCATGGGCGACGATAGGGGCGGTGTTGTGCTCCCTGGCGAAGCTCAATGGCATGGTCGTGAGGCGTGGGCGGTGCGAGATGGTCGGAATGTTGTGGTGCTCTGGGCGGGTCCGACTGACATTTTAATGATGCACAGGCTCTCCTGGTCACGCGGCGACGAACGGGCATGTCCGGGCGGTTCCTGGGGCGATGGTGATCATGCACGCAAGCGGCGAGGGTGGCGCGCGGTCTGTGGTCGCGTGTCAAGTGTGGTGCTCTAGCGCGCTCTCGACATGGCATAGAGGCATAGGGCACGGCAGTTCTAGAGTGGTCCAGAGGTTGGTTGTGCGTTGGCGCTGGATAGGGGGTGGCGTTGGACGGTGGTCAATGTCCCAGACAAGGCTGGCGAGGCTAGGGCTTCTCCTAGCTTGTTGTTGACACTATGGTGGAAAGGTGAGGCTCTGCATGCTCACCATTGATGGCAATGGCAAGCTCACAGTGAGCTAAAACTTGATAAATGAGCTATATGATCTACTAAGAGCATGTTGTGAGCTAGAGAGGGAACAAGGTTGGCCAAAAACATTGCTCACTATAGTGTTTGATGTTTGTTTGATTTCTGTTTGCAAGGTGTTTGAGGAAATGGCCGAAAGAGATTTGAATTTGAATTTTTGAATGAAAATTGGTGGGTGTACTAGTCACATACTAGGTAGTCTCTAGTTAGTTGGAAAGTTCAAGGTGCACTGGTTTGGTTGGGTTTTGAGAAATGATGATCTTCACATATGTTAAAGATTCAATTTTGAATTGTCATTTGAATCAATTTGCCAAATGTTTATGTAAGTTTGAAAGGTGGGCTTTGATTCACTTTTACTTGGTCTAGCAAGGGGTGAAAATATTTCGGATTGTTTCTGTTTGAAATCTTGGACTAGAAACACTCAAAGTGGCCTAGTGAGCAAGATTGGCAAAAATGACCATTAGCTTATTTTGTTTGTTTTTGAATTTCTCTTGATTTGTTTCTACTTGGATTAGATTTAGATGATGTTTTTTTCATCTTTAAACCATTCCTTGCTGATCACATCAATCACACAAGTCCATTCATGCATTCATACAATCATCACATACACACATGCATTCATATGATTTAATTAACAAAAGTTTTTGTTAACCCTAATTTTGGTGATTGGAAATTGATAATCATGATCAATATTTTTTGATGTTACACTCCACCGCCGCTATACCTCATCCAGCCAATCTTGCCCCACCCTAACCATAGGCCACCGGCGCCGCTTTCCCGAGCTCCTCCTTGCTCCCAGTTCCGCGCGTGCATGTGTTGTCTTGTGCGACTTGTGAGGTGCCCCAATCTCTGTCAAGTGTCAACCGTGCAAGTCTCTGGCGATGCACACAACAGCATACACCCCAACCATAGGATGCCTCCCTACAGCGTGGACATCCTATTGTGATAGCCACTGTCGGTTCTCTGCTTGTGTCCTATTGTTGAGGTAATTTGAGATGTCCCTGATGCTGCAAAAGACCAAGACCGAAAGATGAACTAGGGGAATTCCAAGATGACAATAGGAGATCTCCAACATGGATAATCACCCTGCTACCCTTCGCAGACAAGTCGGACAAGTTTCTTGACGCTATGATGGCGAGCGACCACGAGCTCTACTTCCTCTACACAACCGAGTCCGACACTAGAAAGCCAAGTGGGAACCTGAGTACTCCGTCGTGGAAACCAGGGGCAATGACGTCGGATCAACAATATCTCCTTCATGGACCCGAAGACGCGAAAGAACCTGAATCCCAATCCGAAGACCAATCTCGTCGAACCCCGTCAAACCATGAACCAAGATCGTTGATCCAACATGTGTGGCCCATTTTTCCTAGACCTTATTTTTATGAATATAATATAACTGTTGCATCAATTGTTCATGATTACATACATATTTGTGTGGTTTGGGGGCATTATGCCAATTCACCTCATAATTAAATATGAAGACTATATGTGGGTTATTCTAGTCTAATATTCTTCCCATTTAAATTTGTGTAGTGAATTCCCATGTTTTGCCTTGTTAAGCCAACATTTAAAATGTGGAGTATCTAAACAACATGAACCATATAATTAAATTTTGGGACCCCGGTTCCTCTTAATATTTCTTAATTGCATCTCACCTTTTCCATGGCATACATCATACATGCATCATGCCCGATCTTCTGCCGTAGTATTAAATAGTGCATCTGGTGTTTCTTTTAGTGCTTTGCTTCTTCACGGATTAGGACGATGAGTTGATGCAAGCTTACACCCGTTCTACAGATGTATGTTCGGTAGTGTTTCCAAGCGAGCAATCTCCCCCTTTCTACCTATTTTACATTTATAGTCTTTATTTCCTCATGTTGATATATTGTTATCTGTGTTGCGATGCTTTAGTCCTTTCATATCTGTGATATCCCTTGCAGCCTATATTCCCTTGGACACCTCCTATTACCTGTTGTTTTGGTAGACAGTCAGCCTTGCGAGTCGTAGTTGCTTGCTCAGGCGTTGCTTCGCGCCGTTGATGTTCCACCGATGTTGGGGGTTGGCACATGCTTAATGGTGGAGATGATCATGGATTTAATACAACTTGTTAATTAAATGTTGGGAGTAGATATAATTAATGTAGAGGCACATAGGGGTAATAGTTAATATCTAGTTATTATCCCGCCCCATGTGTCCACCTAGGACCCGAGTTCTTGACACCTATTCTGAGACTGAGCGCGCTAACCACATGTGGCGTGTATGGGCACCCCTATCGTCTTAGTACCTGATTTCAAAGTACTGTACTAGGGCCCACCAACTAGTTTGGAGTTTTAATGCCATGTTATGTCATGTTTATTATTTGTTGCTCGATGAGCATTTATTACTATCTTGGCCGATCTCGCAACCTCTGGGTCCGTATTTGGAGCTCGGCCTACGTTGTTACAGGTAGCTTAAGGGGGTGGCCCCCATGTACTTGCTTTGGGTATGGGGAAGTGTCGTGTCTGAGGTCCTGCCGATATACCGATATGTGTATGTTAACTGATCTGGCAAAAAGGATCGAAGTGCTTGTGGAAACTTTGGTGCACCCCTGTAGGGTTAAATCTTTTTTAAAAGCCGTGTCCGTAGTTATGGACGACTTGGAGAATAGTTTCTTGATCATAGACAACTATAACTAAAGTTTAGTGTTTTAATATGACTTGTATCTAATATGACTAGTAAGTTGGATAACCACCATGGAAAGAAAGAATAAAATTGCCAACTGCATGAGTTTCCTCGGCTTAACTTTCTCGTTTGGTCTCAAGGGGAAATACCAGGATGGGTATGTTTGGTGCTAGTATCAGGTTTCTTTCGAATAGGTTTTTATTATCTCTCTCTGATATCCGTTAGTTGTATTGAGTCTGTATAGGTTGTTTAGCACATTTTTCGCTGCTACTTCAGTCCACCATACCTTTGTAGGCGAGAGCCGCCAAATTCTATGTCTTGCTGTGTGCTGGCGTCAGTACTAACCGCTCTCTTTTTTATTTTGCCCTTTGTCGACACTCCTTTTTATTTAGCAGTTTTGAGATCACCATCGTTAGTAGGGTTACCCTTCCGGATTGGCTGGGCAGGGTTATGGACGCCATTGGTTATTCTTCAGGTCTCTTAACCCCATTTGCATCTTGTCTGTAGTCGGGTGTTGTATCGTTTTCAAGGTGATTTGGATCTTTATACTGTATATCTGAATTCTTGACTCATTGGGTCGCTGTTGTATGTATATATATGTTCTTTAAGTTTTATCGTGGACTATTGTGTAATGATATTACTTCATTTTCCACCAGCACGCAAGTGCTTGGTGGGCACCTTTGAATCATTTCTATGCAGGTTTGGTAGGGATCGCTAAAAATTACATAGGGGCGATCAAAGGATGTTACACCGACCACCTGATGATGCCTGACCACCAGATGATGCTTTAACCCTCTTTCTCGTGTGCTCAACTTTATGTTACATGTAGATACGAATTTGACCAAAATGTTTGGCAACATTTAAATATAAAAGCATTACCATATCAGCTTCGCAAGTTAGTGTGAGCAATCTTTGCTCGCTAATGTTGAAATATGGCAAATCAACAAAATTGCCATGGCTCCAGGGGAATTTAGAATATATTTTTTCTTTCAAAACTCTGAGAGTTATGGAGGTTGCAACCACCGCTAGGAAGAAAAATCCAGAGAGAGATTGTTCACAAACACGAATTACACTTGTATCCAGTCTAACCGCCAGCCGAAATGCCAACACTGGATCAATCCTATTCTAAAAGCAAGGCAGTTAGTTGAGCACCAGCGGTTCGCGCTCAAATATTGCCTATAATTAATCCACAAAGGGAAACGATACTTACCCAGATGCAATCCATGCATTAGATCCCTCCGATTTCACCCAATCTTCTCCGCGGTCGATGGGAAAGGGTGGTACACCCGTCGGTGTTGCATACGGTTATGCGAAAGGGGTAGATCAAACGGGGATGGGAGTGGAGCCGGAGGTGGAGTGGGCTCTGCGGCCCGGGGGAGTGGGTGGCTCGGGAGCCGAGGATGACATAAGGTAGGAAGGCACAATGGTGGGGCAGCAGAGGGGCGGTGTGGGAGTTGTTCCAGGCTTGGGGGGAAGCGAATGCTTTGGTTGAGTTAGAATGGCCGGTCCGACGTGTCTCCATGAGGTCCCACCCTTCACCACATATGCAGGACCCATACCAACATGGCCCCACCCTTCACCACGTATGCAGGACCCATCCCAATGCGGTCCCACCCATCAGCATGTAATGATCGAGGCCATGTAATGTAGCTCTCAACGCACGGCTGTCCCAATGCGGTACAACCAGTCATCATGTAACGATCAATCCTTTGACCTTACGGCTTCCCTCCATCAGAGCGTATGCGAGGGTTTCGAATAGACTGAGGGGACAAGTGAGAAAAAGTTAAGAGGCTGGGGAAAACTTAGTATAACTAACGAACCATGGGCACGAAAATTGAAATCCCAAAAGGAAAATAGGAGTTTATCGGGTCAGTAATAGAGAAAGGTAATAACAAAAGGTGAATAGAGATGTAGTCACACAAACCCTTGGAGCTTGTAGCGTCTTCCTGAATCTTGATAAAGTGAGAAGCCATGTTGGCCATCTCGCGCATCAGCGGCTGCACAAACAGGAAGCATTACACAAAATACTCGGGGGTTGTGAGGCAGGACAACGAGCAGCAAGTAACATAGGATGAGACTTACATATTTCATATCGGCTCAGCAGGATTCTCAGATATGGCTATTCCTTTATCCATGGTTTTCTTATTATTCTTTAGAGGAGGAGCTTGAGGCGACGCAACCGAATATTTTGGGTCTAGTTTTTCTGCAGAATCTTTATATGGATCCACTAGATCCGTCGATTTGATGCGCGACTTAGTAGAAGTTTCTTTGGCAGAAGCAGCAACTGGTGATTTAGGGGAGTCATCTTCTTACTCATCACCTCTGGTACAAAAAAACAAGTATTCACGTTTAGCAAATAGATTTCAAGAACTGAGAAAGAGAGAGATAGAAGACTAACAAGTTGATTTTCTGAGTCATCCTAAATGGCCCATCCTTGCGGGAGGAGCAGATGCAAATGGCTGGATCATTTTTGGTTTCAATCCAATTGAATCATCGGAGTCCTCGATCGTTTCGACGTCCTCAGATATATTCCTTTTTTGGGCAGCGGGCACCACCTTAAAATCCTTGGAATTGGCTAAAGGAACTGAAGTGGTGCTGCGAGAATATTCGGTGGTGGAACCTTCCTCTTCTATGGCATCAACTCCAGCTCCAGTATTACCTTCAGATACCATGGCAACGTCGGGCAAGTCACCATTCTCAGGCAAAGGAGGGAGAGAGTAAAGATGGTCGTGATCCTATAAAAAGGAGCAACACGAAGAAATGAGATTATGAGAGAACAGAAGCAGACAAATAAATAAAGGGAGAGAGAAAACTTACAGCAGAAACAAGGTTTTTCTTGCCAAAGGGCTTGACCCGAAACTCTAATGGAGTAGTGTCCTTCTTCATGAGTGTAGTGAAGGACCTCTCCCTTTTCTCGAGCCCAGCGAGGGGTAGGTTCTCTGGAGATCCTCACTGAGTCTTTCTTCCTAGAGTATGCCCACATACCCTATAATATGCCCTGAAGAGGTTGGATGTGAAACCGAAGAAAGTATTCCATGATCTACAAACCTGAAAGTTCGTGTCTAGCTCGAGTGCGCAACTGCTCAATTCGCTCCAACAATGGCTTGATCTCCTTCATCTCATCGGCACTTGAGCGTTGCTCCCAAGTACTGAGATTCCAACAGGTTTTCTTCGGGTCGAAAGGTGACAACCCGAAGGATTGACCCTCAACTTGTTGGTCCTTGACGTAGAACCACTTTGAATGCAAACCTTGGACGATTTTTGCAATTTTGAAATCAAAATACTCGACATCTAAGCGGACGGAGATTATATCACCCCCAACATCATGGACGACGGTTTTGGTCGCATTTCTTCAGACATGGAAGAAATGTTTCCCTAGGCCCAGTGGGGATGGATCCTGAGGAAACAATCATAAAGAGTAATGAAACAAGCTATGCGGAGAATCGAGTTGGGCGTGAACTGGTAGAGCTACACACGATAGAAAAAGAGGAGCCTACAAAGAAACTCGGGGAAGCTTGAAGGATTTCTCTGCAAGGAAGCCTGATTTGCGAGCCTTACACAGGTATCACGTTGAGCACTTCGAGGGAGCCCACCCGACGACCCTTGTCTTTGCAGCCATAGCATCAGCGGAGGAGGATGCGCCCTTGCTTTGGCCCATGGTGGTGAAAAAGAGGAGTGGTGGCGCGGAAGTAAGAGGGAGCAGAGAGAGCAGTGCATCACAAATGTGGCACGAGGAGGAAGAAGATGCTAGTGGTGGAGGGGAGAATGAGCAGTAAAACCCCTCCGTCGCGGCATAGAAAGTAACTATGGAAAATAGTAGCCATTGGATCTAGAAAACGGATCGTCTGTTCAAGGGAGATGGTGACACGTGGATGGAGACAATAACGGAAGTAATAGTAATGGGAAATAATTACCGTGATAAACACGGTTAAAAATGGTGTGTCATCTCGATTCTCGTATGGCATGGTGCCATGTTGTCAAATTCTCCGCTGACATGCCGTCCACACGTCATCAATACTACACACCACTACAACATCACATCGGGTCTTGTCATTCAAAACTAAGGCACACCATCTTTATCATCAATAACGTCATGTGTGGAAATGAAAAAAGCAATAAATAAATACAAGAAAATTTTGGGAGCAATTATTATTTGCAAATACATGGGTTATGAAAAACATTTCCTCATATGCTGAATAACTCTGAGAATATGCTCTGGTGCAAGCACCCGAACATAGCCTCAGGGCTACTCTTACGGGGAGCGCTAACTGCGCAGATAATATTAATGGTTCAAGATAAACAAGGCCTAAGTCGAGTACCCCCTCAAAAGATAGAACTTTGAGCCTATGCTCCAGTGCAAGCACCCAAACATAGCCACGGGATACTCCCATCAGGACCGATGACCACGCACCCGAAGAAAAATATAACTCCTCCTCCAGAATTGATAGTAATAGCTTATACTCCCTCCATTCCAAGGCTTAAGGCATTTTTTTAAAGTCAAGCTACAAAAAATTTGACCAAACTTCTAGACAAAACTATCAAGAACTACGATATTACATAGATACCATGTCAATATATGTTTCATGATATATGAAAGGGTATGTATTTCATATTGTAAATATTAATATATTTTTCTACAAGCTTGATCAAACTTTACATGGTTTGACTTTCAAAAATAAATAAGTCTTAAGCATTGGGACGGATATAGTAATGCAAACATTTGAATATAGCCTAGAGGGCTAATCCCATCAGGAGCGCTAACCGTGCACCCGATGAAACAAGCAAAAATCCCTCCTACAAGTTGACAAGTACAAAAACCTATGAGAATTACATAAATGCATCCTCAAACGGTTACTCCCATCAGGAGTGCCCATAACTGTAACATCCCAAAAATATTAATCAAGGTTATAAAATTCCAATCACCCAAATTTAGGGTTAACAAAAACTTTTGTTAATTAAAATCAATATGAATGCATGTGTGTATGTGATGAATGCATGAATGCTTACAATGACTTGTTTGATTGTTCTGAATGGCAAGGATTGATTTAAAGATGAAAATAACTTCATCTAAATCATTTCCAAGAAGAATCAAAACAAGAGAAATTCAAAAACAAACAAAATGAGCTAATGGTCATTTTGACCAAAGTTAACCACTAGACCACTTTGAGTGTTTCTAGTCCAAGATTTCTAACAGAAACAAATCCAATTATTTTCACCCCTTGCTAGACCAAGTAAAAGTGAACCCAAGACCACCTTGCAAATCCACAGAAATATTTGGCAACCCAATTCAAATCACATGAAAATTTTAATCTAGTTCATATGGTAAGATCACCATTTCTCAAAACCGAACCAAACTAGTTCACCTTGAAATATGTGACTAGTGCACTCAACAAAATTCATCCAAAAATTCAAATATAAATTTCTTTCGGCCATTTCATCAAACACCTGGAGACACAAATCCAATTCTGCATAACTACACTGTTTTGAGTAGTGATCATTCACAAACTTGTCTCCCCTTGAACATCCGTGTCTCCCCCAGTAACAACCATTGCATTAAACCAGCTAGAACCCTACCCATTGCACCATGTCGTGCATGCCCGAGCCACCCCTTGCCAGACGACCATGGCAAGCTATCACGAGCCATTGTCGCGCCTAGCCACCATGTCTAGGAGGCAGGCCACCGTCCATCGCCACCCCCTGTCCAGCCCTCGATCACTGCCAAGCTGTGGACCACAGAGAACACGTCGTGCCCAGTTCGTCTCTGCCATGCCGAGAGCGCGCCAGAGTGCCGCACCCGACACACTCGCACACACCACGCCTAGCTCTCGCCGCCCGACCACACGATCACCACCATCCCAGGAGACCACCAGACATGCCCGTTTCCTCGACCGCGTTCGCGACGCCAAGACGCCGCTGAATTTCATTGTTGCAGAAGAGCACCGCACGTTCCTGACCAAACCACACCGCCCCTTGCCACGCCATCAAGTCATTGAGCACCGCCAGGAGACCGTGCACCGTCCTCGCCCCCGCGCCATGCCACTAGCTCGTTGTAACGCCGACCCCGACAGCTCTTCCCATGCCGCTCGGCCTCTCTCGCTCTCCTATAAAAGGATGCCTCCCCCGCACCATTTCTCCACACCATCTCACTCCCCTCTCTCTCAGAACCACCCCACTTCTTTCCCGGAGCAAGCTGAGCACCAGGCCGCCGGAATTTCATCGGAGGCCGCTGCTGCTGGAGGAGAAGGGCGCCATCGATTGTGGACACCCCAGGAGACTCCGTCAGTACTAGGAGAACCGCCACCGTCGACAACCTCATTCGCCGTTGTCGCCGACCCTCACCTAAACCCCGGTGAGCCTCCCTAGACCCTCACTGGCCATGCTAGGGTTCATCCCCATCGTGTCCTGTTCAGATGAGAACGATGGCCATGAGCCGTTGATCTTACATCTAATCCTACGGACAAAATCAACCCATACTACTACTAAGAGGAAGCAGAGGAGAACTTCAACCACTACACTACTCAAGGAAAGCTATCTAATGCAAGCCTCACAATACAAGTTAACTTAGCAAGCTAACACTTGCAAATTTGCAAGCTAGATAACTTATGCAATGCATTAGGCATGCTTTGATTAGACAACCTTGAGTATACTAAATCCCATTTTTACTTGCAAGCTTGATTATTTTATTTTCTTAGCTCTTTATTTAGATTTACTTAGTGACTTGTGAATTTTGGAAAGTTATTAGAGGTAGCATAAAGAGAATAAAACTTGGCCTAAGTTAGATAGAATTAGATGTCATCCTAAGGCATGAGATTAGACTTAGATAAGTCACACTTGATTATCACTCCCTCATTAGTGATTACCCCCAACTTTAGTGGCTAGGGCTAAGCATACAACTTGATCACTTTAGATGGAAATACTTGGTGAAATTGGTTATGAAAACCTTAGAATGATGAGTCATTCTAATGAAATGTTTTGACATGTGTTAGTGAATATAAGGTGATTTGATGATGAAAATGTTGAGGCATGAGCCTTACCCCTTTTATAAAAGCTGATGGTTGTGTTTGGATGCGATACCATTCCAATTTTATCGTACAACCACAATACTCGAATTTGGGTAGGGCTTGACCGGAAGTTTATATATCTTAGTATGGGTTCCCTTGCGGCCGAGGTTTGAGATCAGGATACCTCGTGATGATTGTCCACCTGTGTTGTTCCCAAGATGACAGATGGTCATGATTGGGAGGCCAAACTCATATGGGAGGTGCCTACACTAGGATGTGTAATTGAAAGGTTAGGATGGATCATCCACATACTAAGTATGGTAATTCAGGATTGTTCCTAACAGATGTATCAAATTTTGTGCTGAAAGTGTACCACCTCTGCAGAGTGTCAAACTATTCGAATAGCCGCATCCGCGGTTATGGACAGTTGGAGTGGCCATACTGTTCCGTCGTCATATGTTTTCAAATTGACTTGTGAAATGAATCATGACTTTGACTTGACCACAACAGGATTGTGAACATGAAAACTAAGTTCCTACTTAGGTTTTATAAAACATTAAACTAGCTTTCTTTACTTCTGAACTCAGCTAGAGATAAACCTGGATTTTTGCAAAACAACCTAGAGCATAGGATTTCGACTCCAAACCTCTTTACTTGTTAGTGATAGTTTGCAAGTACTTAAAGAGTACTCATGGCTTTGTCCCTGGCTATTCCCGTGGCCAGACTATGAGGAGGACTACCAAGATGATGGACAACAGGAAGTCTACGACAACTAGGATCATCTTCCTTCGTCAGCATTGCCTATGACCCTGAAGATGGAGCTTCGCCCACGCTACCGTTATTATATTATTCCACTGCGTTAATTGTATTAAGACTGGATCATGAGATCCTTTATTTGTAAGACCTTTATTATGGTTTGTAATGGATGATGAACTATGGTAACTGTTATGTCTCGCAAAAATGGTAATCCTGGGATTGCGATGTATGGCATAACATGCATCTGGGATTAAAAATCCGAGTGTTGACAAGTTGGTATCAGAGCCATCCTGACCATAGGAGATCCTAGTTAGAATGGACGCTTGAATCAAAAAGTTATTTTCATAAAAAAGTGTGTATTTATGAAAACCTATTCTCATTCTTATCACTTAGAGTCTTTCAATAAAATTCATGTTCCTCAAAAAAATTTTTTTTGCAAAATCTTACATAAAATTTGCCACACTTGATCACTCTACTAACTTACTCATCCTACATTCTTATAGATGGACGTGAGGTATATCAAGTTCTATCAATTGGGCAATGGAGGAGATATCATCTTTGAGCGTGATTTGGACCAACTCTCGGAACTTCTAGAGCGCCCGCACCCCAAGTTCTTCGGAGCCCAGCTCAACAATCAGCAAGGAGGAGAATTTCAATGGCTGATTGTTGCAAGTCTCAGAGGCAATATTGAAGCCCCCACCTCAGAGGGAATCTATTTCACCTTAAGAGAGAACAACTGCCTAGATGGACTCGCCAGGGCCATGCAGGAAGCTCTTGCCCGTCTGTGTGGGCAAAGCATCAATCAGATCAAGGGTACCCGCTTTGAGTTCTACGCAAGGCATGAAGCTATGGGACAGCCATTGGAGGTGCCATACCACCCAGAGCTAAAGCATCAGGTGGATCATCTTAGATTCATGTTGTATGATAGGCATAAGGAGTTGGACAATGCCCTCTCCTATGCCAACCACAACTATGCCATCGCAGTCAAGAAGGACCAGACCATCGCCATCCTTGCAAAGGAGCGCAAGTCATTTCGCCATACGCATGACAATAAGGATCGCATCATTGCTCGCCTTCGTCACAGAGTGTCAGACTTAGAGGAGACCATCCATGAGAGGGACATGCATCTTGAGGAGAGGGAGAATGCAGGGGAAGATATCCGTGGAGACCCTTACTCCTACCTCAGTGATGATGATGACTTCCTAGAGGACCAAGCGATGGACTTCCACACTGATGATGATGACTCCGCCTTCATTGATAATGATGATGATGATGATGATGAAGCCACAGATTCTAAGGAGGAGTAGAACTCACACCTATGCTAGTGCTTGCTATATGTGAGTTCTATCTAGTCCCATTGTATCGTAGCTTCACGAAATGGTTCTTAAAACCATCTGTTTCCTTACTGCGGTGTGTGTTTGTATTGTGTGCTATGAATGAATGAATGAAAGCAAGTTGCTAGTTAGCAAAACCTGAGTCAAACTCAAAGTTTAAAAACTTTTCAAAATAGACCCCTGAGCCTTAGAAAATTCTCTCTTGTCTCATGATCTATGTCAATCTTCAAATGCCTCGCGGAGGAAGCAACTCATCCCCGGACCAGATGCTGCAAATCTTGCAAATGTTGGTTTCAGACCATGAAGCTAAAAGAGCCGAACGTCAAGCCAACTTATCCACTCTTCAACACATAGATCAGATGGCCAACAACAATCAAGGCTATGGAAACATGGACAACCATGGATCCAAGCTCAAGAACTTTCAAAACACCAATCCGCCCATTTTTAGTAAGTCTGAAGAGCCCTTAGATGCTGATGACTGGCTGCAGACCATGGAGAACAACTTAGAAGTCGCATGAGTGGAGGCCATTGATAAAGTATTGTTTGCCACCCATTATCTGGTAGGAGATGCAAGAGCTTGGTGGACTACCGTTCGCACCATGAATGGAGGACAGATGATGGCTTGGGATGAATTCAAACTCAAGTTCAGCCGAACCCATGTGCCACCAGGTTTGATTTTGTGGATGAGAGATGAATTCAAGGAGATGAAGCAGGGAAGAATGACTGTGGTAGAGTACCTTGACAGATTCCTATCTCTGTCTAGGTATGCCCCTGATGAGATTAGCACTGAGGCCAAGAAGAAGGAGAGATTCCTGAATGGTCTACATGATGAGATGCAGACAATGTTAGTCAATATCCTGTTTGCTGACCTTGAAGCCTTAGTGGATTCTGCAATCCAGATGGAAGGAAAGATCAATCAAGCTAATGAGAATCGCAAGCGTAGAATGATGAATCAACCAGGAACCCACCATACCCCAAAGTATTGCCCCAACCCATCTACAGGATATGCCCCAAGAAACAATCGACCCTCGATGACCCGTCCAAACTATCCCAACCTTGGAGGAGGAAACACAAGGCCCGGAGGAAACCACAACAACAACCCCGGCAATCCCAGCACCTTCAACCGTGCACCGCCCAAAGTCAACAACCCCACCAACATCAATACTGCCCCAAGGACTGGAAGCAATGTTGTGCCTGTTGTAGGGAAGGACAAGTCTCAGGGGACTTGTCATGAATGCGGAACTAAGGGTCACTATTCCAATGAGTACCCCAAGAAGCTTGCAGCAGCCCCCAATGTGAATGCCCAGCTCACCAGCAGCGTCGTGTTCAGCCTGGAAGGAGATTATCCCCAGGGAACTCGCTCAACCGCAACGGCCGTCTGTTTCATATGAATGCTGAAGAATCCCAAGAAGCGCCATATGTCATGTTGGGTATGTTTTATGTTAACTCAGCACTTGCAAGGGTGTTGTTTTATTCTAGAGCATCACACTCGTTTGTTTACAGAAGAATTTGCATGCACTAGTAAGATTCAACAAACAAAATTGAAGCATGTTATGATAGTTCAAATACCTAGTTCAACCACCAAAGCTAGACAAATTTGCAAGGCCGTACCTATCAGAATCCATGGCATATATTTTTATGCTAATCTAATAGTACTTGGGACTAAAGGTTTGGAGGTAGTACTAGGAATGGATTGGATGTCAAAACATAAAGGATTAATCGACTGTGCCAAGAAAGCCATAACCATGACTAGTACCACTGGAGTATCAGTAGAGAATGTATCTAAAACCTTGCCCTGTCAATTCAAGTGCAACAAGAGTCTAACCCAACCAACCATTGACCAAGTCAAAGTAGTCTGTGAATACCCCGACGTATTACCAGATGTTTTTCCTGGTATGCCCCCATATCGGGATATCGAGTTTATCATTGAACTAATCCCCGGAACCGGACCCATAGCTCAGAGACCTTATAGTATGAACCCGTCTGAATTAGTGGATGTGAAGAAGAAACTGGATGCTATGCTGGAGATATGCTTGATTCAACCAAGTGCGTCGCCATGGAGATCACCTGTCTTGTTCGTGGATAAGAAAGATGGAGGTAACCGTTTGTGTACGGATTATCAGAAGCTGAATGATGTCACCATCAAGAACAAGTACCCACTACCGAAGATAGAAGATCTATTTGACCAGTTGACCGGTGCCAAAGTGTTTTCTAAGATTAATCTTAGAACTGGTTATCATCAACTCAAGATTCACATAGAGGATATTCCAAAGACTGCCTTTACCACCAGATATGGACTGTATGAGTACACTATCATGTCTTTTGGATTAACCAATTCCCCCGCTTATTTCATGAACCTCATGAATAAGATTTTTATGGACTTCCTAGATAAGTTTGTCATTGTTTTCATTGATGACATTCTGATCTATTCCAAATTAGAAGAACATGAGCTACACCTAAGGACCATCCTTGGAACCCTTAGGGAGCATCAGTTGTATGCCAAGTTTAGCAAATGTGAATTCTGGTTACAGGAAGTAGGATTCCTCGGACATATTGTGTCGGCAGGAGGAATTGCTGTTGACCCTGCTAAGGTTAAGGATGTTGAAGAATGGCAAGCCCCAACCACTCAAACCCAAGTTCGTGCATTTCTTGGATTAGCGGGATATTACCGCTAGTTCGTAGAAGGATTCTCGAGTATCGCAAGACCCATGACCCAATTGCTAAAGAAATATAAGAAGTTTGAATGAACGGACAAATGTGAAGCAAGTTTTCAAGAGCTCAAGAAGAGATTGATCTCAACCCCAATCTTGATTATGCCGGATATCACGAAGACTTTTGATGTGTATTGTGATGCATCCAAGATCGGTCTCGGATGTGTGCTAATGCAAGAAGGCAAAGCCATATCCAATTTATCCCGACAACTAAAGCAACATGAGCAAAATTACCCTACCCATGATCTCAAACTAGCAGCCGTAGTTTTAGCTTTGAAGACATGGCGGCATTACCTCATGGGAAACCGTTGTGAGATTTATTCGGATCACAAGAGCCGAAAGTATATTTTCACCCAAAAGGAGCTGAATATGAGGCAAAGGAAATGGATAGAGATAATCAAGGACTATGACCTTGACATTCATTATCACCTCGGCAAAGCCAATGTGGTAGCAGATGCTCTTAGTCAGATTGTCGTGTCGCTTGAACTCCATGATGCTGAAGGAGCAACCAAGTTTGCACAAGGAGTTGGAAGATTTCAGAATGGAGCTAGTAAGTGAAGGATTTTTGGCTAGCATAGAACTTCAACCCACTTTGATTAGTCAAATCAAGGAGGCGCAGAAAGGAAATGCTAGTATCGACGGAATCAAATGTCTTATCAGACAGGAAAGGTACCCGGATTCACCGAAGATGAAGAAGGATTTTTGTGGTACAAAGGACATATCTGTGTACCAGCATATTCAGAGTTGAAACAAGCTATTTTGAAAGAAGCCCATGATACTTTATTCTATCTACCCCGGAGGAACGAAGATGTACCAAGATTTGAAGGATCAATTTTGGTGGCATAAGATGAAGAGAGAAATCGGAAGCTACATAGCCAAATGTGATATCTGTCAGAGAGGGGACATTAGAGACCCGCAGGACTTTTGCAACCATTCAAGATTTCGGAATGGAAATGGGATTCAGTCAAAATGGATTTTATCACCAGTTTGCCTACATCTAGTAGGAGAAATGGCTCTATCTGGGTCATAGTAGATAGACTGTCTAAAGTCGCCCATTTCTTACCAGTCAAGACCACTTACCAGAGTTCGAAGCTAGTAGAGTTGTACATTGCAAGAATAGTCAGTTTGCATGGAGTCCCCAAGAACATTGTGTCGGATCGAGGAACTCAGTTTACCTCGAGATTTTGGAAGAAAGTCCAAGAAGGATTAGGAACCCGACTAGAATTCAGCACAACTTATCACCCTCAGACAGATGGACAAACAGAGCGAGTAAACCAAATACTCGAGGATATGCTGAGAGCTTGTGTGTTGGAATATGGATCAAAATGGGAAGATTGTCTGCCTTTCACAGATTTTCATATAACAACAGTTATCAAGCCAGTTTGCAAATGGCCTCATTTGAATTCATGTATGGAAGGAAGTGTCGTACCCCTTTGAATTGGTCGGAAGTAGGAGAGAGTCAGATTTTCGGACCTGACATCCTACGAGAAGCCGAAGAGAAAGTTCACAAGATTTGTGAGCACCTTAAGACCGCCCAATCCAGACAGAAGAGTTATGCCGATAAGAGACGTCGAGACCTAGCCTTCAATATCGGAGATTTTGTATATCTGAAAGTATCACCCTTGAAAGGAATGCAACGTTTCCAACTCAAAGGAAAGTTAGCCCCTAGATATATTAGACCCTTCAATATTTTGAATCGCCGAGGAGAAGTATCGTATCAACTGGAACTGCCAAAGGAGATGTCAGCTATGCATAATGTGTTTCACATCTCGTTACTTCGCAAATGCCTATAAGTCCCGGAGAAGACCGAAATTTTCAAGAATATTGATCACCAAACCATAGAGATCAACGATTACCTCACATATCCCGAAGTACCCATTCGTATTTTGGAAGAAGCCTTCAGAACCACCAGGACCCGGAGTATCAAGTTTCTCAAGATCCAGTGGAGTAACCACAATGAAGAAGAAGCTACCTGAGAGCAGGAAGATTACATTAGGACGAAGTTTCCAGATCTCTTTAAATCATAGTTTTCTCTTTTTTCTCAAATCTCGGGACGATATTTTGTTTAAGGAGGGAAGGTTTGTAACATACCAAAAATATTAATCAAGGTTATCAAATTCCAATCACCCAAATTTAGGGTTAACAAAAACTTTTCTTAATTAAAATCAATATGAATGCATATGTGTATGTGATGAATGCTTGCAATGACTTGTTTGATTGTTATGAATGGCAAGTATTGGTTTAAAGATGAAAACAACTTCATCTAAATCATTTCCAAGTAGAATCAAATCAAGAGAAATTCAAAAACAAACAATATGAGCTAATGGTCATTTTGACCAAAGTTAACCAGTAGACCACTTTGAGTGTTTCTAGTCCAAGATTTCTAACAGAAACAAATCCAATTATTTTCAACCCTTGCTAGACCAAGTAAAAGCGAACCCAAGCCTACCTTGCAAATCCACAGAAACATTTCGCAAATCTATTCAAATGACATTTAAAAATTGAATCTAGTTCATATGGTAAGATCACCATTTCTCAAAACCCAACCAAACCAGTTCACCTTGACAAATCCAAACAACCAGAGACTACCAAGTATGTGACCAGTGCACTCAACAAAATTCATCCAAAAATTCAAATATAAATTTCTTTCGGCCCTTTCATCAAACACCTAGAGACACAAATCCAACTCTGCCTAACTACACTGTTTTGAGCAGTGATCATTCACAAACTTGTCTCCCCTTGATCATCCTTGTCTCTCCCCATAACAACTATTGCATTAAACCAGCTAGAACCCTACCCATTGCACCATGACGTTCATGCCCGAGCCACCCCTTGACAGCCGACCATGGCAAGCTAGCATGAGCCATCGCCACGCCTAGCCACCATGTCCAGGAGGCAGGCCACCGTCCACCGCCTCCCCCTGTCCAGCCCTCAAGCACTGCCAAGCCATGGACCACAGAGAACACACCGTGCCCAGTTCGTCTCTGCCATGCCGAGAGTGAACCAGAGCGTTGCGCCCGACACGCTCGCACACACCGCGCCTACCTCTCGCTGCCCGTCCACACGATCACCACTGTCCTAGGAGACCACCAGACATGCCCGTTTCCTCGACCATGCCCCGTCGCCGCCGCACGCCGTGAAGTTCGCAGTCGGTACCGTGCAGAGCACCGCACATTCCCGACCAAACCACATCGCCCCTTGCCACGCCATCAAGTCTTTGAGCACCGCCAAGAGACCGCGCACCGTCCTAGCCCCTGCGCCCTGCCAGTAGCTCGTTATAACGCCGACCCCGACAAGCTCTGCCCATGCTGCTCGTCCTCTGTCGCTCGCCTATAAAAGGAGGCCTCCCCCGCACCATTTCTCCACACCATCTCACTCCCCTCTCTCAGAACCACCCCACTTCTTTCCCGGAGCAAGGCGAGCACCAGGCCGCCGGAATGTCATCGGAGGCCGCCGCTGCTGGAGGAGAAGGGCACCATCGATTGCGGCCACCCCAGGAGACTCCGCCAGTACCAGGAGAACCGCCATCATCGACAACCTCATTCGCCGTTGTCGCCGACCCTCGCCTGAACCCCGTTGAGCCTCCCCAGACCCTCACTGTCCATGCTAGGGTTCGTCCCCGTCGTGTCCTATTCAGATGAGGACGATGACCGTGAGCCGTTGATCTTACATCTAATCCTACGGACAAAATCACCCCATACCCCTTCGCCACCCCTATCTCGCAGACGAGTGGGGACACCACCTAAACCAGCCCGCGCGCGCTGTGCCCAGTGGGCCGGCCCAGTTTAGTTCCCGCGTGACCAAGTTAGTTTAAATTTAGATTTTTCATTTTAGTTTCCAACCTAGTTCTGTCTGTTGATTCAAAAATCAATTCAGAGATATTCACTAAACCAAATTGCATGCAACCAATTTTGTTAGAAAGATATTGAAATTGTTAATCCAAGCCCGTTGGATTCAAATCATTTGAAATTATAGATCACCTATAGTAAAAATAACAAGGCCGAGACTATGCTGCATTCAAACATTTTTCAAAAATGAACCATAAATGCTTTTGAGTTGATTCCAACTCTCAATAATCACATTTTACAAGTCCTTTCTGAATATATAAAAATATCTAGGTTTACTTGCAATAATAATAGACAAGTAATAAAAGAATGCCCCATAGGCATTTCTAGTCACTTTAATTAATTAAAATAATAAGATTAAACATTATTAAATTGTGACACCACTTTAAATCACATTCCCAAGTATTAGAATATGTGGTGATGATATGTGTCAACATGATCCCATATTTTAATTGGAGAATATTAAATCTTAAGTAGTTTTTCAATGAGTAGAAATTACTTTTCTAAAATAAAATAAATAAGACTAGGTCTTTAATCCTTGTGATGATTGTGATGATGCTAGATTATCTAGTGTGAACCCTTGTGTGCCAAATAGAAGTAGTTACGTATTATTTGGTGATTGTGTACCTCGTATTTATTTATAGATGTTAGAACCGACCAAGGATACGAAGAGAAAGGAGACTACTACTAAGAGGAAGCAGAGGAGAACTTCAACCACTACACTACTCAAGGCAAGCTATCTAATGCAAGCCTCACAATACAAGTTAACTTAGCAGGCTAACACTTGCAACTTTGCAAGCTAGATAACTTATGCAATGCATTGGGCATGCTTTGATTAGACAACCTTGAGTATACTAAATCCCAGTTTTAGTTGCAAGCTTGATTATTTTATTTTATTTATCAAACCTCTTTATTTAGATTTACTTAGTGACTTGTGAATTTTGAAAAGTTATTAGAGGTAGCATAAAAAGAATAAAACTTGGCCTAAGTTATATAGAATTAGATGTCATCCTAAGGCATGAGATTAGACTTAGATAAGTCACACTTGATTATCACTCCCTCATTAGTGATTACCCCAAACTTTAGTGGCTAGTGCTAAGCATACAACTTGATCACTTTAGATGGATATACTTGGTGAAATTGGTTATGAAAACCTTAGAATGATGAGTCATTCTAATGAAATGTTTTGACATGTGTTAGTGAACACAAAGTGATTTGATGATGAAAATGTTGAGGCATGAGCCTTGTCCCTTTTATAGAAGTTGATGGTTGTGTTCGGATGAGATACCATTCTAATTTTACCGTACAACCACAATACCCGAATTTGGGTAGGGCTTGACCGAAAGTTTATATATCTTAGTATGGGTTCCCTTGCGGTCGAGGTTTGAGCTGAGGCTACCTCGTGATGATTGTCCACCTATGCAATTCCCAAGATGACGGATGGTCATGAGGCTAAACTGATAGTGGAGGTGCCTATACTAGGATGTATAATTAAAAGGTTAGGATTGATTATCCGCATACTAAGTATGGTGATTCAGGATTGTTCCTGACGGATGTATCGAATGTTGTGGTGAAAGTGTACCACCTCTGCAGAGTGTCAAACTATTCAAATAGCCGCATCCGCGGTTATGGACAGTTGGAGTAGCCATACTATTCCGTCGTCAGATGTTTTCAAATTGACTTGTGAAATGAATCATGACTTTGACTTGACCACAACAGGATTGTGAACATGAAAACTAAGTTCCCACTTAAGTGTTATAAAATATTAAACTAGTTTTCTTTACTTCTGAACTCAGCTAGAGATAAACCTGTCTTTTTGCAAAACAACCTAGAGCTTAGGATTCCTACTCGAAACCTCTTTACTTGTTAGTTATAGTTTGTGAGTTCTTAAAGAGTACTCATGGCTTTGTCTCTGGCTATTCCCGTGACCAGACTATGAGGAGGACTACCAGGATGATGGACAACAGGAAGTCTACGAAAACTAGGATCATCTCCCATCGTTAGCATTGCATGTGACCCTGAAGATGGAGCTTCGCCCACGCTATCATTATTATATTATTCCGCTGCATTGATTTTATTAAGGCTGGATCATGAGATCCTTTATTTATAAGACCTTTATTATGGTTTGTAATGGATGATGAACTATGGTACCAATCTATTATGTCTCGTAAAAATGATAATCCTGTGATTGCGATAATCCTGTAAAAATAAAAATCCAGGTGTTGACAATAACTCACCGTATGAAAATAAAGATAGGAAAATAACTAACAATTTCAGCAATTCCAATAGCCAAACAAGATATTCGATAAAAACATCAAATTCTCAGTCCGCGTCTGCCGCCATAACATGTCTGAATGTTGTGTCCACGACATGAAGGTAAGACCCCGGAATTTATCCTGTCAGGCCTAGTAACCGGACAGGAATGCGCTATGCCCAGTACATTATCCGTATTCACGATACGATAAAAAATCCCGACAGACATATTGGGTACCCTTAACACAAAACTGGAATTCAATATTCGATAAGACCTCGAACGGCCTGAACTGAATTACGCCAGCATATACCAAGCTCGAGTCCCTAATGTAGGTCCACAATGTTTTTGCCCAGGAGCAATTAAGTGGTTCCCGGTCCGTCGTACACACCAGACTCATTATACCAAAATCCCGATGACAAAAATACTTAAAACCATGAATTATTCGCCTGAAGAAAAAATCGTCAGGTCAATGTTGAAAATATCTTTCAGACTCAACCTGAATCTACAATTCAAGTAGACATAGGTATGACTTATCGGGTTTCGTGATTAGTTACCTGGGCGTAACTGAGCTATGGCCATGAAGAATAAGAGTCCAGAAAGCATCCAACGGATAAAACCTTGGGTTGGTGAACAAGATAGAAGTGCAAACTGACATAATCTTAGCATTGTAATTATAACTTGTAGTCTATCATATACGGTTTCAGGACCCAGCCTTTCATATAAAGCCTGAAAGGAGCCGACGAAGAGGGCAACTTAATTTTTCAGCAACACACAATCCATCGTGGCCTAGATCGCAACTAGCGAATTAGCGACTTTATAATCATCATCTTCACCATAATCAGACTGCATCGACTATAGTTGAACAAATTATGCTCCTTCCATCTCGAATTAGATGTTAGATATTTGTCTAATTCAAATGTTCTTTATACTAAAACATGTCTAGATACATACAAATTCCCGATATCTAATTCGAAATGGAGAGAGTACATATACATCTTTCTTTTTCAGAAGACTGATGCTGCTGGAGAGTTTTGAAACAGATCGTTTACCTCGGTCGGAAGGGAAAATTCCCTTTATTCAAACAGGCCCTAAATGAAGAGGGCAAAGGTTATTCATCGAGACATGAATTACACAAAAGAATGTTGTGTTGTCTGCATTCATCTAGAGCTGATTCAATGGGCTACAATTTACCGTAGCAAATCACAGCATCAATTAGGGAACTGGTTATAATAAGATCACCGTAACTGATACGGGTTGCCATGGCCTTGATTGATTTCTGGAGGCGATAACATGCTGCCATGAAGCTGTCGACACCAGTTTCTCGATATTTACACCCATGGTTAATTCGATTGCATGACTCTTCGTCCCTGCTCCACTGCTTAGCAAAAGAAGTTTGAGATTACTTCTAATGTGATTAGGTAACGATAAACTAACAACTGGATATGAGCGAAAAGATAATAAGCAACAACTTTGTGAAAATGATTAGAGTAAAATACACTGCAAGTTCTAAAACTATATGGGGGATGACAAGTTAGTCCTAATTATTCAAAATGTGCATGCCAGTCGTAATTTGATTTTAAGTGTGTCACTGGTAGTCCTAAGAAGAGCCACCATCTCAGCCGTTTGGACAAGAGGTAATGGTTCACATCTGGAGAGGAGGATGTGAATAGACACACTTAAAATCAAACCGGGATTTGGATTGTATTTTTGAACAATTAGGACTACCTCCGAACACTCAAGACTTTGATCCATACATGTCACGAAAAATTGTGTTTAATTCAGCACCAGAGGAAGTGACTTAATTAAGGGGGAGACCTACAGAAGACTTGAGACGTGGATACAAAAATGGCAAACTCTAACATTAGTGAACTAAACAAGGTTCCATAACGCTTTTCAGTGAGCCGTGTGGCTAGGACATTTTTATGTTAACATGAAAAATAGCATACTTCCCAACAAGCCAATATGTCCAGGCAATATTGGGAAAATGGTACTAAACCGACTTCTACGCTGCAAAGTTTAGTTTATGAACCAAAAAGGAGTTTGATCAGCCTATGTGTGAGACTTTTTTGGAGCTATCCTCTGCCTTGCTGTGTTGAGGGCAAACGTTGCCTTTAGTTTCTGTCTCGATCCTCCAATTCCCTTAGTCAGATCAAATGCACCTGAAGAGCAGCTCCCAAACCACCCGTCTGATGGCCTAGAAAGCAAAAAGGGCCTACTAACAAGACTCCCGATTTAAGTGTAATCTCTAACTAAAAAACTATAAGACACCATTCTAGTAGAGCTCAAGGACAGGACAACAAACTATTCTCAAGTGTGAAATAGCAATAGAACAAGCCATCTGCGGGCCATGCCACGAGGAATACGAGGCGGGTCCGCAGGCAATTAACCAAACTTGGCTTGCCACCAATAAGATCGAAATCTACCTAAGTAAGCGAATGAGATTGAGGGGATTGAAATTTCATATGTGATCATTGTACTTATTTTTCCAAGGATTTGACTGTCTCAATGGTGAGAAATTGAGGGGATGTGTATGCACGTTTGGATTCAAGTTGAATGGATTTGAGAATGAGATAAATTCACAAAGGGAAGGCACACTTTGCCCTCAGTACGGTAAGGTAGATAATATGGTTCCACCTTATTTGCTTTTCACATCAGTCCATGCAATCAAATAACTTTCACCTGAAAATATCCTAAATAAAACTATATATTTCCTAACATATATTGCAAGTGTTCATATCATGAGCATGTCTTATATCCATATTTTTGGAGGAATAAATATCCATGATTGGTAATGAAAAAATAATTAGACTACTCGACAGGTTCACGCCAAGCATGGCCTATGTGACACCTTCGTTGTATTGTGCCATGTCCGGGTAATTTTAATGCAACTTTGGTGGTAAACAAAAACACCATCTCAGCCGTTTGCCCAAGAGGTAATGGTCACATCTTGAGAGGAGGATGTGAATAGACCACAACCACCGATTGATATATTTGGAGTACAAAACTACAGATCATGCTATAAGAACTTATGTGGTTCATCGTTTTGCTTCGCAGTCGATTTGGCATTGTTCGGACTATGAAGCTTTTGGTTATGTGATCAATCGGTACGGTACCTTGCTTTGTCTAATCACATTAACCAGGTTATCCATCTGCATTTATCAAGTTACGTACAGCATAAAGATACATACCAGGTAATCCATCTTTAGTTATCCAGATCTTTACTACTCCCTTCATCTAAAAATAACTGACTTAAGTTTATTTAGATTCAAATATATCTATACACTACAATACGTCAAGATACCTTCGAATCTAGACAAACTTAAGTTAGTTATTTTGAACGGATGGAGTATTTATTAAAGGAAAAAAAAAAACCCACTCGCGATCCCGCAAAAAGATAAACTGGTTCAGTTCATAGTCCGTTCCTTCCACCCTCTATGGTTGTATGCGATCCGGCATAAAAAAACAAAAGAAAAAAAACCAAACGCACTCCAGATCTCTCTCCGGATTTCTTGCAGCCCAACTTTCCCAAGCCACTACCCTTTTGCCACTTTGCGACGCCTCCACATCCCCATTCGTCTGAGGAACCGCCATCGTTCCCGTGAGCAAGCAACAAAGGCACCACTCCACTATCGGGCCCCTCAAGGGCGGGCTCACTAGACCCGAGCTAGACTCGACGGTGTTGTTTGACGGGCGGCCCTCCACTAGCTTGACCCGACGCGGCTGAGGATGGAGGCACCAGCGCGACCTCGAGATCGAACAAAGGGAGAGAACCACGGCCATCTTGTCGATCTTCGGACATCGGCGACGTCCCCCTAATCCGGTCAGTGGAATAGGATCGCCGCGACCAGGAACCTCCATCCCCGGCTGCTCCACCACGCCATCCCTGCTCCACTTCTCCATCCGTGCCCCTTCCCACCCTCCCCAGATTTGGAGACTGTCCCTGGCGCGCGGCTTCCGGCAGGCAGCATGAGCCTGTAGCGGCGGCTTCCGGCAGGCAGCATGAGCCTGTAGCGGCGGCTTCCGGCAGGCAGCATGAGCCTGTAGCGGCGGCTTCCGGCAGGCAATCATGCCAGCCGGCAGCGAATTTACCACTAACGGTCCTGGCTGCTTGCCCCACCCTGGTCGGCCCGTATGGCATAAGCAAGGAGCACGGGCGTTGGGAGAGATGACGCTGGTGAGGGCATGTCCTGTTGAAAAGATATGCATATGTTTTTAGATTTTGTATTTATCATGTTAGGTCTGATGGCCAGGTGCAAAGATTTTTTTTAGATCAACAGGGACACATGTACTCGGTTCCGTTGAAATCATCAACGAAACCTGACAATGAGATTAGGTCTTATTTTTACAAGTAACTAACAAAAAGGAGTGTTTAACCAGAAACCAGAACCAAAGGTAGAACAAAACATGAGGGAGAGCTAAGTACAAAACCAAAAGTGCATCCACACCGGCTGAGAACACTTGACTGGGGAAGGGAAGCTTGTCGTCTCCAAAGTGGATGTAGGGGTCGGCCAATATTGAGATATGTGTTGTATTAGTGATACGTCCCCGTGTATTTCTAGGGTTGTACTTGTAATATTGTTAATATATATGAGCAGCCGGTCCTATTGGTGACGTGCGCTCTCCCATACCTTTCCACATGGTATCAGTCTAACTACAATCTCTCTACCCTAGCCGCCGCCGGCCTCCGCCCTCCAAACCCTAGCCGTCGCCTCCCTCTCCTCCAAGGCGTTGCCAGCCCTCCTCCTTCCCCAACTCCACCGCTTTCGTCCTACACCTACCTCCGCCATGGCCGATTTCAACTCCCCCTCCTCCGAGAACCCCTTCAACTCCTCCATCTTCGGGAGCAGCAACCCCTTCGCTGGCCCCTCCGTCACCGTCATCCGCAACGTCCCTATCCTCGAGCGCGTGTCGGTGAAGCTCTCTCACACCGCTGACAATTTCTTCTCGTGGAAGACGTACTTCGGCCTTCTCTTTCATGAATATGATCTCCTTTATCATGTCGACGGCACCATTGACCTCCTCGCCATGCCGCACGACCACGATTGGTTGGCCATCAACGCGACCATCATCCGCTGGTTTTTCCAGACCGTATCCAACGAGATATTTCGCACCGTCATCCGCGACGGCGACTCCGCGCACACCGTCTGGACCAAGATCACCGGCCTCTTCACCGACAACAAGATCCAGCGCGTCACGTTCCTCCAACAGGAGTTCTTCGGCACCCACCAAAACAACCTCTCCCTTGACGACTACTGCCTTCGTCTCAAGAGCCTCTCCGACGAGCTTCGTGACTTGGACTTCCCGATCGATGACAAGATCATGCTCTCCACGCTGTCGGCCGGCCTCGGCGAGGATCTTAGCAACATCGCCGCCATCCTCACGCTCCTCACTACGCCGACTTTCGAGCAGGTTGTGGCATATCTCCGTCTCGAGGAACGCCGGCTCAAGCACCTCCTGGCTCGGGCGGCCCACATCGCTTTCGTCGCCGGCATCTCCCGGGGCGGCCCTGCCCCCGCGCCCACGGCGGGTGCGTACGGCGGCGGCGATTGGTTCATGGACACCGGAGCCTCCGCGCACATGGCCAATCACCCTTGTAATCTCTCTAATTCTACTCCGGCCTCCACTTCCTCCCGCATAATCGTCGGCAACGGTCATGCTCTTCCTATCACTCACACTGGCTCCACCTCTTTTCCCTCCACCTCCACCCCCCTTTCTCTCAATAATATCATTGTTTCTCGTCATTTAATCCAAAACCTCGTTTCCGTTCGTTCCCTTGCTCGTGATAACTCTGTGAGTGTGGAATTTGACGCTTCTGGTTTTTCTGTTAAGGATGGTTGTACTCGGATGCTTCTCCACCGCAGTGATAGCTCCGGTGATTTGTATCCTGTTTGGTCGTCCTCCACCACCGCCAGCAGCCCACTCGCCCTCTCCGCCGGTGTCGACCTATGGCACGCCCGCCTAGGCCATCCTAGATCCACCGCTCTTCGTCAAATACTACAAGGATTTGATTTTACTTGTAATAAAACGGATGCTCATTTTGTGAAGCATGTCATCTAGGCAAACATGTTCGTCTTCCGTTTAATTCTTCCTCCACAGTCGCGTATTTTCCCTTTGAACTTATTCATAGTGATGTTTGGACCTCGCTGGTTCCGAGTAATTCTTGTTATACCTATTATCTTGTGATTTGGACGATTACTCGCTTTTTGTGTGGACTTTTCCCCTATGCCGTAAATCTGACGTCCCTGCCACTCTCATTGCCTTTTTCGCATACGTATCCACCCAATTCGGCCTCCCCATCCACGCCTTGAAAACCGATAACGGCAAAGAGTTTGACAACATCACCATCCGCACACTTCTCACCTCCCATGGCGCCATCTTTCGTCTCACGTGTCCTTACACTTCCCAACAAAATGGTCGCGCTGAACGCATCCTTCGTACTCTCAATGACTGCGTGCGCACCCTTTTGTTCCATGCTTACATGCCCCCATGGTTTTGGCTGGATGCACTCGCCACGGCGACCCTTCTCGTCAACATCCGCCGCCTTGCTATGCTGGCAATACCTTGCACCATCTTCTCTTTGGTGTGCCACCCGCCTACGATGATCTTCGCATCTTCGGTTGCCGCTGCTATCCTAGCACCGCCACCACCACCGCGCATAAGCTTGTGTCGCGCTCTCTCCCTTGTGTGTTTCTCGGCTACCCAGCCAACACCAAGGGCTACCGCTGCTACGACCCGGTCTCGCATCGCGTCTTTGATGTCTACGCACTTCTATTCTTGTAGACAGTTGTTGGGCCTCCAAGTGCAGAGGTTTGTAGAACAGCAGCAAGTTTCTTTTAAGTGGATCACCCAAGGTTTATCGAACTCAGGGAGTAAGTGGTCAAAGGTATTCCCTCTCAAGTAACCCTACAATAAAGATACAAGAAGTCCCTTGTGTCCCCAACACACCCAATATAGGTGCACTAGTTCGGCAAAGATATAGTGAAATACAAGTGGTAACGGTGCCAGAAAAGAGCTTATGACTTGTTGTTGACGTGGGGTAACGGTGCCAGAAAAGAGCTGATGGCATGGAGGAACAGAATAAAGGCAAACTGAAGGAAGCAAGCAACATGCAACAGATCTAGTAGCAAACGGTGTTTCAATGTTTAGAAACAAGGCCTAGGGATCATACTTTCACTAGTGAGCACTCTCTCATATAAATATCCTCTCTTCATGATACTACTCTCCGGTTGGACACTCTAATCCATGGTAGGGCTATAACAGCACACCTCAAAGTCTGCCTTCCCCAATCTAGATAACCCCACAATGTCACCTTGAGCGCTAGATGGTTCCAACAAACACCACAATTTCATAGAGACATCCAACTCCAAATATAACTCATAACAAATATTTAATCTAGCCAAAGTACCACACACGGTATGCACACTATCACTTTCACACACGTGGGGAAAAGCATAGATCTATTAAAGCACAAAGAGTATTTATGTAGACTCAAACCTAAGTGCCACCATGGCATGCACGCTGTCACTTTCACACACATGGGGAGAGCAGAGATCTAATGAAGCACTTGAGTAGCAAGGTAGATCTACTTGATTACAAAGCTCATGACCACAACAAGATCATGCATAGAGAGAGAGAGAGAGAGATGAACACATAGCTACCGGTAGAGCCCTTAGCCCTGAGGAAGAACTACTCCCTCCTTATCATGGGAATCAGCAATGGTGATTAAGATGGCAATGGAGATGGCTCCGGGGGCACTTCCCCGTCCCGGCAGGATGCCGGAACATAGACTTTCTGTCCCCCGAATCTCCCCTTCGGTGGTGGCGGAGCTACAGTGGTTTTCGCGGTTTTCTTCTGGATCCTTTAGGGTTTTCCCATCGGAGGCTTCTTATAGGCGCAACAATGAAGGTCGGTGGGGGTCCAGGGGGCCCACACACCCTCTAGGCGCCCCTAGGGCTTGCCCGCGCCTAGGGGGGTTTGGCCACCCCGTGGCCCCCCTCCGAATCTGCTTCGTGGTTCCGTGTTGCTCCAGGAAAAATAATAACTTTAGCTTTTGTCCCGTCCAATTCCGAGAATATTGATTTTCTTCCTTTCTGGAACCAAAAACATAAGAAAACAGGCAACTGGCACTGTGGCAACTTGTTAATAGGTTAGTTCCAGAAAAGATATAAAAACACCTCAAAGTGTAGACAAAGCAAAGTATATATAAAACAAGCATGGAGCATCAAAAATTATAGATACGTTTCCGACATATCAAGCATCCCCAAGCTTAACTCCTGCTCGTCCTCGAGTAGGTAAGTGATAAAAATAATAATTTTTGAGGTGACATGCACCATCAAAACCAAGATCAAACCATTTGCAAGCATTGAAAGCTGGGAACAAATAACTCTAAACATGTGCATGAAAGATGGAGTTCTAACAATAGGTCATAGTAACTATGCATGCAACATGAAAGACTACAAACAAAGATCATGAATAACATGCATTGAAAAACGTTTGTTTGTTTCATACAGAAAACATAGCATAGTGGCAATCAGCTTGTCCCTCATAGAGTAGCAATATAGATGCATAGGACACCTTCAAAGTTCACAAGGGTGACTAGAAACAAATAGAACAAGAACAGGTAATATCACAATATGCATCAATTAATAAGCTTTGGAACACTGCACACGGAATGACAACTATGCTCTCTTAATGGTGCCTAAAGGTAGAAGGTGGAGACTCAATAATGGTGGAATAAAAGCCTTTTTGTAAAGGAAGCAGGGATTACAAGTTTCAAAAAGAGCTTCCAAAAATTATGGTACTTGTTAGCTATAAACCCTCATTGCCCCTATCATAAGCATCTTGAAGTGATTAAGGTTAAAGTGACAAAGATGAAGTATATGCTTGACGAAGTGTAAGTTGGCAATCTCAAGTCCCTTGAATATGAGGGCCACACCTCATGCATACTCAACTTTGGGTCCAGGTAAGTTCTTGTCATTGTAAGTATTTGCATATCATTGAGAACCACCAACGGGTACCCCTTGCACATGGTACATGAGATTTCCCATAACCAAAATGACAAGGCAAGCAGACAATGAGCATCTCAGCAATCTTTTTATTTACCATATGCATAGCTTTTTATTGAGGATGCTTCATAGATAGCTCACTATGGTGATGCTGCAAGTTTCCACCATGATTAGGAATGGCTTAGGCTAGCGGTCCAGGCGTTTCTCTAACACATAATAAAAACTCAATGGACTTACAAGTTCCATCTTTATTTCACACCGGTGAAATCCATAAACAAAAGAGCATGATATCAACTGAGTACAAAAGTACAAGTGCAATGTTGAAAACGTTCCCCGTGACAGCACGGTTTTGCTAATTCCAACTTATAAGTGCAAGCATATACAAAGAAGTTGTCAAAATGGTTCAAGTTCATTAGGGGCAAAGAATATAAAGTGTGCCATCAAGTTCGTGAGGTCTTTAATCACTAAGTTTTCACATAAGAAAATAGTTTTTTAATTGGAAGATAGTTGAAAACAAGAATATACTTGGAATGGTGTGACACACCATGCATAGGAGTTTATAGTGGACACTTTTCGAATAACTTGGTTTCTTGGGAGTTGGAGGCATGAGTAGAACTTACTCATACAAGTGGAGGCTAGCAAAAGACTAGGAGCAACCAACTAAGAGAGCATAATGGCCATAATCATGGAGTGCAACAAAGCATACTAATCAAAGCAAAGAGTGGTACTACAAGTCAAGGACTAGATGATCATAGAGGCTATGGTGACTTTGTCATATTCATAACATGGTGTGAGCATGTGCCAAGTCAACCCAAACATAGCATCAAAGGAGAATACCACAATACTATGCTTTTGTATGCTAAAACAACGCATGATTCCTTCAAGGCACATTAAGCATTCCTAATTGTTTGGAACAAGACATTCTACAACAATAATCACTAAGCATAAGGTCAAAACAACGCCTAGCATGTCATCCTAAAGACTAAGCCACAGTCAAAACAAGCTCCCTTTTGTACCACTATAAGCATGAAACTTTTTACTCTTTTCCAACACCAAACAACTTATTTGAAACAACTCACAAAGATAATAATCAATAAAGATCAGTGAGCTTGTCTCACAAATCCACAAAGAAGAACTAAAAAGTTCTAAGTTGAAAGCACAAGAAAACTAAGGCTAAACACAGTGCTAGCAAAAGAGAACACTCACAAAACAATAAGAGTGAAAACTAGAGTGTTCTAGGCAATGAAAACAGAGTGCGTCTCTCTCCAAAAGAAGTGTGGTGTAACCAACCAACTTTATTCAAGCAAACTAAGCAAACGAAAACTAAGACGCTCCAAGAACAACACAACAATGCATGAAACAATAAAAACAAAGTGTCTAGAAAGACCTGAGATTTTTATTAATGAAGAAGGGGATGCCTTGGGCATCCCCAAGCTTTGACGCTTGTACCTCTTGAATATTTCTTGGGGTGACACGGGGTGGCATCCCCAAGGTTAAGATTTTTTCCATTCTTCATCTTATTGCATCATTCTTTCTCTACACCTGAAATTTTTCCTTCATACAAAACTTCACACAATCTTCATTAGCAACATTAGTGTATTCAAAAGATATTAGACCTCTGGCAAAGATTTGGAACAGCAAGGATTTTCACTAAAAACACAAGCTACTATAGTAAATCCTTCAAAAATCTCAATTCACCTAAAGAGAACTAAAAAAGGAATCAATAAGAAGCAAATGCAAATAATGGTAGAAATCTGTCAAAACATACCAGCAGGTAGAAACCGATTTTTTCGAAGACCTTATGTTGCTCAAATCAAAACATGTTGAACTAACTAAAGTTAGCTAACATACTGGAGGATGTATTAGTAAATTTTAAGCTCTATCCGAGTTACAGAGACTCCTCACTAATTTGTTTGGTGGAGGACAAAAATCTGTTTCGGGACAACAACTCCTCAAATCTTACCTCCCTCTCATTAGAGGTCATTCTTGGCATAAAAAGCAAACAAAAAGTATAAGGAGAGGTCATTACTGAAGTAATAACTTCCAAGACTCAAGAAAACTCTTGGGTTATCTCCCAACAAGTACTTTTCTTTAACACCTTTAAGTTAGGCTTGATAGTTTGAGAAAATGCTCACATAAGAAATATGAATTGATTTAAAAGAGGGCATCAAGAAGAAAATTCAATGAAAATTTAAGTCTAACCCACTTCCTATGCATAGGAATCTTGTAAAAAAACAAGTCATGAAAGAACAAATCAACAAGCATAGGAAATCAAAACAAATGCAACTTCAATATTTTTAACATAAAGAGGGGAAACTTAATATTTTTGAGATACATAAAACCATGTTTCCCTCTCTCATAATAACTTTCAGTAGCATCATGAATAAAATTAACAATATAAATATCACATAAAACATTCTTATCATGAGCCACATGCATAAAATTATTATTACTCTCCACATAAGAATAGTCATTCTTATTAATCATAGTGGGAGAAAATTAAACAAAATAGCTATCATTAATATTCTCATCACCATAATCATCAAATATAGGAGGCATATTGTAATAACAATTGATTTCCTCCTCAATAGTAGGTGGACTAAAAATATCATACTCATCATTGTAATCATCATATATTGGCGGTTTGGTATCATCATAACTAATAGAATAACTATCTTCCAAAGCTGGGGGACTAAAAAGATCATTTTCATAAAAACTAGCTTCCCCAAGATTAGACTTTTCCATAGCATTAGCAATAATGGTTTCCAAAGAGTTCATACTAATAACATTCCTATTAGCATGAAAATAAAGTTCCATAGGTTTTTTAATTTTCTCTTCAAACACTTCATGCCCTAACTCAAGATAGATACTATAAAGCTCTATAATTTTGTTGTTGTTTTCCATTAAGCCTAACTAGTGAAAACAAGAAACAAAAAGACAAGATTATAGAATCTAAAGGAAATAACTTCGAGCACTCACACCGGAGGATGTGAGTACCTTTTACCTTACCTCCCCGGCAACGGCGCCAGAAAAGAGCTTGATGTCTACGCACTTCTATTCATGTAGAGTTGTTGGGCCTCCAAGTGTAGAGGTTTGTAGAATAGAAGCAAGTTTCCCTTAAGTGGATCACCCATGGTTTATCGAACTCAGGGAGGAAGTGGTCAAAGGTATTCCCTCTCAAGCAACCCTGCAATAAAGATACAAGAAGTCTCTTGTGTCCCCAACACACCCAATATAGGTGCACTAGTTCGACAAAGATATAGTGAAATACAAGTGGTAACGGTGCCAGAAAAGAGCTTCTGACTTGTTGTTGACGTGGGGTAATGGTGCCAGAAAAGAGCTGATGGCATGGAGGAATAGACTAAAGGCAAACTGAAGGAAGCAAGCAACATGCAACAGATCTAGTAGCAAACGGTGTTTCAATGTTTAGAAACAAGGCCTAGGGATCATACTTTCACTAGTGAACACTCTCTCATATAAATATCCTCTCTTCATGATTCTACTCTTAACTACTCTTCAATTGGACACTCTAATCCATGGTAGGGCTATAACATCACACCTCAAAGTATGCCTTCCCCAATGTAGATAACCCCACACTGTCACCTTGAGCGCTAGATGGTTCCAACAAACACCACAATTTCATAGAGACATCCAACTCCAAATATAACTCATAACAAATATTTAATCTAGCCAAAGTGCCACACATGGTATGCACGCTGTCACTTTCACACACGTGGGGAAAAGCATAGATCTATTAAAGCACAAAGAGTATTTATGTAGACTCAAACCTAAGTGCCACCATGGCGTGCACGCTGTCACTTTCACACACATGGGGAGAGTAGAGATCTAATGAAGCACTTGAGTAGCAAGTTAGATCTACTTTATTACAAAGCTCATGACCACAACAAGATCATGCATAGAGGGAGAGATGAACACATAGCTACCGGTAGAGCCCTTAGCCCTGAGGAAGAACTACTCCCTCCTCATCATGAGAATCAGCAATGGTGATGAAGATGGTGATGAAGATGGCTCCGGGGACACTTCCGTCCGTGGTCTTGGGAACAGACTTCTGTCCCCGAATCTCCTCTTGATGGTGGCGGGCGCTCTGAAGGTTTTCGTGGATTTCTTCTGGATCCTTTAGGGTTTTCCCATGGGAGGCTTCTTATAGGCGCATCAATCAAGGTCGGTGGGGGTCCAGGGGGCCCACACCCCCTCCAGGCGCCCCTAGGGCTTACCCGCGCCTAGGGGGTTTGCCCACCCTGTGGCCCCCCTCCGGCTCTGCTTCGTGGTTCCGTGTTGCTCTAGGAAAAATAATAACTTTGGCTTTTGTCCCGTCCAATTATGAGAATATTGATTTTTTGCCTTTCTGGAACCAAAAACAGAAGAAAACAGGCAACTGGCATTGTGGCAACTTGTTAATAGGTTAGTTCCAGAAAAGATATAAAAACACCTCAAAGTGTAGACAAAGTAGATATAAAATAAGCATGGAGCATCAAAAATTATAAATACATTTCCGACGTATCAGTCTTCAGCTCCCGGCACGTTTACTTTGATGAGATGGTGTTTCTGTTTCAGTAGGAACCTTTGGCGACTCCGTCGACGATGACCCCGGCGCCTGCTGGCCCTCCTGCGGTTGGCCCTCCGTGCCGACGAGTGACCACGACGGCCCCTTATGTGCCTGCCCCGCCTGGTCCCTCGGCGCCCTCGCCCGTGTCGCCTTCTGGCTTGCCGGCTGTCGTGGCTCCGCCTTCGCCCGAACTCGCGATGCTGCCTACGCCCGCGACTCTGGCGATGCCCGCGACGCCACCGTCTGCGTCGCCCCCGACCAGCGGACCTCCTTCTCGCTGGCCCCATCGTCGCCCGCCTCGTCGTCCGCATCGTCGTTCTCTCCCTCCGCTGCCCCAGCGGCAGACGCTACTGCCCCTGCTGGTGTGTTCACCCACGCGCGTGCGGGCGTGCGTCAGCCGTCCACCCGCTACCCCACCGATTAGTACGTCTGCACGGCGTCTACGTCCGAGCTCTCACCGGTGGCCACCTCTACCAGGGCGGCCTTGCGCGACCCGTAGTGGCACGCCGCCATGCAGGAGGACTACGACGCACTGCAGCGCAATCGGACCTGGGAGATGGTCCCCCGTCCTCCTCGTGCCAACGTCATCACCGGAATGTGGGTCTTCAAGAACAAGCTCGGCCCGAATGGCAAGCTGGAGCGCTATAAAGCGTGTTGGGTGGTCCGGGGATTTCGCCAACGCGCCGGTGTCGACCATGGATACGTTTGCCCCGGTTGTCAAGCCAGGCACGATCCGCACTGTTCTGCACCTCGCCGCCTCTCGCGAGTGGCCGGTGCACTAGATGGACGTCTCCAACGCTTTTCGGCACGGTCATCTCTCCGAGTAGGTGTACTGGCAGCGGCCTATCGGCTCCATCGACGCCGACCATCCGGATCATGTGTGCTTTCTCTCTCGGTCCTTGTACGGACTGAAGCAGGCGCCTCGTGCCTGGTACCAGCGCATCGCTGTTCCTACATCAGCTCGGCTTCCACTCCACGCGTTCTTATGCGTCGCTGTTTGTCTATCGACAAGGCACCAACACTGCCTACCTACTGCTATATGTCGACGACATCATGCTGACGGCATGCACTAATGGTCTCCTTCGACAGCTTACCGACCGCCTTCGCGCTGAGTTCGCCCTGAAGGATCTCGGCATGCTCCACTACTTCCTCGGCGTCGATGTTGTCCGACGCACGGATGGGTTCTTTCTTCATCAGCGGAAGTACGCCCATGAGCTTCTTGAGCGTGCAGGGATGCTTAACTGCCACCCAGCACCCACACCTGTCGACACGAAGGCCAAGCTCTCGGCCAGCGATGGGTCGCTGGCCTCCAACGCGTCGTTCTACCGTTCTATCGTCGGTGCCCTGCAGTATTTGACGCTGACACGTCCGGAGTTGCAGTATGCCGTGCAGCAGGTGTGCTTGCACATGCATGCTCCCCGGGATGCTCACTGGTCCGCGGTGAAGCGTATACTCCGCTATATCCGTGGCACCATGGACTTCGTCCTCTCGCTGCACGCCTCGCCGTTGATCGACATTATCGCCTAATCGGATGCGGACTGGGCTGGCTGCCCCGACATGTGGTGCTCCACCTTGGGCTACTGTGTCTACCTCAGCTCGTCGCTCGTCTCTTGGTCCTCCAGGAGGCAGCCCACCGTGTCTTGCTCCAGCGCCGAGTGTTGGGGATATACTTTCCGGGTATACCCATAGGACTCGCTGACCAGGGTGGCCCACCAACGAGTTATATCTTTGCTTCACGGGAGGCCCAGTCAGAGAAAGAGGAGGAGCCAGTTCCGGCTATGACAAGGCCCAGAAGAGTAACTGACTTAGGCATGTAGTATTACTTGTAGTCCAAGCTGTACGTAGTTACCGACTCTGTAACGTAGCCGAATATGTCTCTCCTTATAACCCTTGGCCCCAGTGACTATATAAACCGACCCTATGGGAGCATTTAGGGCAACAACTCAATAGACAACCACAACCAACTCGCATATACGAATCTCTCTTGTAATCCGCTGTAACATCTGGTTTACGCCGATATATTACTGGGTTGCTAGCAGGAGTAGGATCCGATCACTGCAGTCGGATCTGAACCTGGGTAAACTTGTGCTCACCGCTCCTGAAACATCCGACGTCTCACACCCCTTCTTTCAAACGCCACTAGGACCCCCTATGGCGTACTTGTCGATAATCCGACAACAGTTGGCACCCACCGTGGGGCAGGTGACCTTTGGAGCATCGTTCCAGGCGGAATCTGCGCGTGCAGGAATCGGCAAAACAATCGCCATGGGTCGCGTGGTCTACGCCAGCGATGTCCCTCTCACCTCCTAGATGAGACTTGGATTTCAGCTTCCAGGCCCGTGACGATCATGTCAATCGGTGAGATCGATATTTATCTCGGTTTCGCTGAACCCGCCCAACCCACCCTTGAGGTGATGACCATGGCAGAAGAAAAATCTGGATCTACTTTGTCCGTAGAGGCAGAAGAGTTCAAGGTCCCAGAGAAAATCGAACCCACCCAGCCCACTCCTGTAGTGGAAGAAGAGGTGGAAGTAAAATCCGGATCCGATCTGCCAATCGAGATTGGATACACGGATGAAGAATATATTCGCTACGGCCCCGCCATATCGAACATCGTAGCACAAAAACTACCCTTGAAGCATAGGATGAAGGAGATGATGAAGCGCCCCTACATCGATTACGAAGCAATCGCTGACATCATGGAGAACTTTGAGATGGAGGAGGCGGAAACACAGTTGTGCCACTACTTCAAGAAGATGAACAAGAAGAAGCACTGTTTCGTGTACCACATAAGCACTGGATCCGACTCTATCGATGCTGGAGCTAATAGCGACTCGGTCCTAGACGCAATCGAAGAAAACACCGACTTACCTGGCTCCCCAACGGAGTCAATCACGTCCCAGGAACTTCGAGACTTCAACAAGGAGATAGAGGAGTACGAGCAACAACACGTCTCCAAACAAACGCCAGGTGATCCAGAAACTCCTCCTAGTCCATATGATAGCATGGATGAAAGCTACACCCCGCAGGATGACATGGACACTGGAGATTCCTCCGAGGTCTACAAGCCAACCATGACGGAAAGTACTGATGGAAGTTTATCCCCCGGTACCGAACCAAAAGCCGCCTTTTCCACTGGTACGCACGTTAAGGCTACTGGGCAGTAAAAGAAGAAGAAGAACAAGAATCCGACTCCGGCAGAGCCGGACGTCGAGGAAACCAACGATGAAAAAGTTGATGAAGAGATCGAGATGGAGAATCAGGACGGAGATCCGATTAATCCCACCCCGATCGATCCTCCTGTGGATGGACACGTTGTCACCAAGGGTGCATGCGAAATCTACGGAGATTCTCTCACAATTCCAATCCCAACGGCTTCGAATCTTACGCCGTAGGCGCTGGAGAAAAGGGTTGAGGACCTGGAAAAGCACCGCTTATTTCTACTTGAAGAGGCTGCACGTCTTGTCGAGATGAGACAACAGTTAGACAGTGATCCTGCCAGATATCAGTCAGATTTCAAGCGACATCCAAACAAAACAAGGGGAGTTTCATTTCTTGCAAATAAGAACCCGGATATCCACAAAGATCTATTCGACGGAAAAGATGGAGTGAAGATCCGAGTCTACAGCACGCAGGTGGAAAACGTTGCTGCAGCTCGAGCCATCCTCACCAACAATCCGTCTCCACAGCAGGTCCAGCAGTGCATCGTGTTGCTGGACAAAGGATTAAAGCAGCAGAAGGCGACCACGTCATTCAGTGGCAAGCTGGCCTACAAATCCAAATTTTGCCACACTGACGCTGACCAAAACTCTGACGCAAGGCTTCGCAGGGATACGGCTCAGCTCTACTGTCCCCGTGGAGAAGAAGAAAATTCCAGGACCGGCTCCAACAGCCACTCTCGCTGGCCAGCACGTGACTGGGCAAGAGTTATTCCGGCTGCGGCCGAAGACGCCATCAGGGCAATGTTCCCCATCAGGACCATCGTCGACAAAATAATCGCTATAGAGAAGACCCGGAAATACGCCGCCAGTGAGAGGAGCAAGATCGGCTAAGGATGCCACCACCGAGCCGTCCGGCTGGCAACTCCAGACGAAGAGATGATCCGGATTGTCTTGAATCTAGTAGGGACGATGCCCGAAGAAACATACATCAGAGTCAGCATAGTGAGGCTCCACCGCCACCACCAAGGAACCCAGCCGAAAATAATCCACCAGGGCCACCATCGCCTCCCAGCAGCGACCATGAAGGATCACGTTGTAGCCACGGAAGCCGCAGGGGCCGAGGCGGCAATGGTGAGAGAAGAAGCAGAAATCTGACTCCACCACGCCGAAGCCACGAGCCTCCAAGGAGCAGATCACTCTCGCCAAACGACGCTCTCCATCGCATCGAATCAAACATAGAAGCACGGCGGTACGAGGAAGAAGATGTGTATGTGGGACCCAAGTGCTTTGGTCACGTATACGTCATACAAAATTTCCGGTTGACTTTGGCATCGCCAAGCATATCCAGCCCTATGACAGCGCAGCTCGGACAGATACTTGGCTCCAAGATTTTTTCCAGGCTTGCTGCATCGCCAAAGGAGGAAACAGCCTGGTTTCAGTCCAATATCTCCCACTGATGTTGAGGAAGACAGCTCGATCATGCCTCAATGAACTGCTAGAGAATTCAATTCATAACTAGTATGATATGCAAAGTGCGTTCTTTTCAAACTTTGAGGGAACATACAGGAGGCCCTGCACAGTTAGAGACTTGCAGCGTTGCACCCAAAGACCCGGAGAAACTTGTCGGGATTACCTCGGATGATGGATCGATACGAAGAACTCCTGCGAAGGATAAATGAGCAGACTACGATAGAATCTTTTATTGTATGACTTCCAGTCGGACTCTTACGTCACAGGCTGAAGCGTGACCACGTCACAAATTTGTGAGAAATGATAGAGACGACAAGAAAGTATGCTGACACTGATGATGATTCAGAAGGGCTGCTAAATATCCTGGCCAATCCAAATACGGCCAAACAGCCAAAGCAAACTCAGAAGCGCAAGAACACCTCAGACGAAAAGCCGGCTCTGGACAACGCACCTGTCAACGCAATGTTCAGATCTAGAGGACGAGGAGGGCGTGGAGGCGGACGTGGTAGAGGCCGAGGAACTTCCCGAATCCAGGGCAGAGGAGATCAACAACCCGGAAGAACCTATACCTGGGATGACATTGCCAATAATCCCTATGTCCACCACCTGGATAGCAACGGAGGATCTACCCATACAAATGCCGAGTGTCGTTTCAATGACGACATCAAGAAAGACGAATCCGCTGGCTATAGAGCCAAGCGACGAAAATTAAAGAAAATTTCCGAGAAAGGAAAGGAGCCCAAGGAAGATTTTGACATGAAAGAGGCAGAAGCTGCCGCAGAGCCCAAGTCAGATGGAAAGAAGACTTTTCCGACTAAGAAAGACGCATACGTCTGCTTCCTTGGATCCAAACCAGCCAAGGACAAAAGGAGGTTATTCGTGAGCTGAATGCCATGGTTCCTGCTGTCCCCCAATTCCTGGACTGGTCAGAGGTGACCATCACCTTCGATCGTTCAGATCACCCAAGGAAAACACATCATCGGGGAAAGTATCATCTGGTCGTAAATCCTCTTATTGACGGCTATGAGTTCTCAAAAACACTCATGGACGGTGAGAGCAGTATCAACATTCTCTACATCGAGACACTCCACCGCATGAAGCTACACGAGAGCCAGTTGAGTTACAGCAATGTAACTTTCCATGGCATTGTACCAGGGAGACAAGCAAATTTTCTGGGTGAGATTACTCTAGACGTGACATTCGGAACCCGAGAATACCGGACCGAGCCACTCTCCTTCGAGGTGGTACCATTCAAAAGTGCTTACCATGCCATCTTCGGGCGTTCGGCTTACTGGGCGTTCATGGCCCATCCCTGTTACATCTACAACATGATTAAACTACCAGGTCCAAAGGGCGTAATCACCATACGAGGAAATCCGAGGAAGGCGTGAGAGTGCGACGAAGGATCTGCTGTCTTCGCCAAAGCCGTGCTGCACGCCCATGAGTACCAGGAGATCAAGAAGACCATTAATCCGTCCGAGATGCCCGCTATGAAGAATGAGGTGCTGAATCCAAGTTTGCAGTTCAAGGCGTCGGAAGAGATGAAGAAGACGTCGCTGAAGGAAGATGATCCCTCCAAGATGACTGATGGCGCCCACCACTTGTCATGGGACGCTTCGTTGGAAACCCCAAGAGCAAGGTATGAAGCAGCACAACAACAAGTTTCCCTCAGTAGGAAATCGAGGTTATCGAACCAGTAGGAGGAAGGAAACGTCACACAGGTGTTGCAAGAAACACGGAGACTGTTAGATATATGCCCTAGAGGCAATAATAAAAGTGGTTATTATTATATCTTTGTGTTTATGATAAATGTTTACATTCATGCTATAATAGTATTAACCGGAAACATTAATACTTGTGTGATTTGTAAACTAAATTAGAGTCCCTAGTAAAGCCTCTTTGTAATACTATCTTGTTGGTTGATAGATGATCGCGGTTTCTCGATCATGAACATTGAGATGTTATTAACAACAAGGTCATATCATTAGGAGAATGGTATGATGGACATACTCCTATAGATAAGCGTAACATAAAGATCAAGTCATTTCAATAGTTTGTTTCCTATAAGATTTTTGATACATAGTAACCTAATTCCTTCAACCATGAGATCATGCTAATCACCATTACCAGAAGGATGCTTTGATGACATCAAACACCACACCGTAACTGGGTGGCTATAAAGGTGGCATTGAGTGTTCAGAAAGTATGGGTTGAGGCACATGGATCAAGAGTGGGATTTGTCCATCCATATGACGGATAGATATACTCTGGGCCCTCTCAGTGGAATGTCATCCAATTAGCTTGCAAGCATGTGAATGGATCACAAGGGATCACATATCACGGGAACAAGAAAAGAGTACTTATCAGTAACGAGGTTGAACTAGGTATGCAGAGATACCGACGATCAAAACCTCGGATAAGTAAACTATCGTGAGACAAAGGGAAATTGGTATCATATGTAAGTGGTTCATTAGATCGCAAAGTAATCGTAGAAATATCTGGGAGCCATATGAATTTCCAGATTCCTCTATTGGTTATTGATCGGAGAAGTGTCTCGGTCATGTCCGCATAATTCACGAACCGTAGGGAGACACACTTAAGGATTCAATGTTGTTTAGTAGATATCGAATGTTAGTAGGGATACCGAATGTTGTTCAGAGTCTCGGATGGGATCCGGGATATCACGAGGAGATCCGGAATGGTCCTGAGAATAAGATTCATATAAGGAAAGTCCAATTCCGGAGTTCGGGAAAGATTCCGATGTTTTCATCAGAGAGGTTCTAGAAGTTTCACCGATCTGGAAGGAGAATGGTCCATGAATGTGTCATGGGTAAGTGGAATGATTGGATCATATCCTAGGTCACTTGGTGTGGGCATTTGCGAGAGAGAACTAATGCTCTAAATTGAAAGTCAAACGGGAAGTTTGAAAAGTCAAACTGGAACAATGGTTTCCTAGTGGGAGAAGAAACAAGTCCTTCTCTCAATCCAACTTGGGTTTGGGTTTGGATTCAAACCCACCCCTCCCAAGGCTGCCCCCTCTCATAAATAGAGGGGGGATGCCCCAACACGATAAGCCCTAGCCCCTCTCCACCGAAGCATGCGCCGCCATGCCGCATCGCCATCGCCACCGCCATTTTGCGCCACCACCTTGCGCCAGTCGCCTAATCGCCGACACCTCCTCCTCCACTTCCCGGTCTTCTAAACCCTAGATCACCGGGAAACCCTAATTCCACCATAACTCGCACCGGCTTAGGAGAAGCCCTGCGGGATCTTCCCTCTACTTCCGACACCACGCCGCCGTGCTGCCAGAATCGCGAGGGGAGAACTACAACCTCCGCTGCCTGCTGGAACAAGGGAGAGGAAGGTCTTCATCGAGTACCGAACGTGTGACCGACTGCGGAAGCGCTGCCAGAACGCAGCGCCGGAAGGATCGTCTACGCGATCTTGAGATCGGAAAGTGTACGACTACATCACCCACGAGAATCTGCTCTCGTTAACCGCTTTGGAATCTTTGAGGGTGAGTGCTTCTATCGACTCGTTGCTACAATCTAGTAGATAGATCTTGGCTTGTTTGTGTGCATGCGGTAGAATTTTTTTTCCATGCTACGAACCCCTACAGTGGTATCAGAGCCGTGTCTATATGTAGATCTGTTGCACGAGTAGAACACAATGGTCATTGTGGACGGTGGTTCTTTTATTATCGATTGCCTTTTGTGTACTTTGCATCTTGTGATATGATGGGATGAAGCGGCCCGGGCTGACCTTACATGACATCGTTCATGAGACTTACTCCACGCTCAACATGTACTTCCTTAATTTGCTATATTTTTTGTTGTACTCTTTGAGCTGACCTGTAGGTACATCGGGAGGAATTCGGGCCAGCAGATATTGATTTCATCTAATTTTATGAAGCCCATGTGAAATGTGAAGGGCCTAACAGGAAGAAAACTGTAGTATATTATTGTCACCATGGAACTGTTGTAATTTGAAGTGTGTGAGTGCTGGGATATTATTGTATAATTTGTGACTTGAAGTGTGAGTGCTGGGACAGTTATTGTATAGTATGTGATTTGAACCTATTGTAATTTGAAGTGTATGTCTATTTTCAAAATATTCTTGCCTTCCTGAATAAATTATTAGTTGATCAATTACTATCAAATAGTGGGAGATTAACACGTGTGAAAAATAAAATTCACAAGTGGGACCTGCCGAAAATAAAAGGCCGAAAATAAAAAGAAATTAAATATAAAAAATAAAAAAGAAGTAACTTTAAAAGGCCTAGATCGGAAAATAAAAAGGCCTACATGTTGGGCCTGGCCCACATAGTTGGCCAGAATTGATATGAAAAAACATAAATAGACTGAATTATTGGGCTTGGCCCATACAAACGATAGAAATGAACCGGGCTGATTGTGTGCCACTCCGGATTGGCCACATATGATCTGATGTGGCTAGGCCTCATTGCTCGTGAAGATATTGAATCGTCATAGAGGTTATGACGATCCAATATCGTCATAGACAGTTATGACGATTTTATCAAAATCGTCGTTATAGTTCATTTGCGACGCCCAGCTTTTGACGATCTCAAAATCGTCATAGAATCGTCATAAACAGACTACTATGACGATTCTGTGACGAAAATGGAGGGTCATATATAGCCATATTCCTTGTAGTGTCTTGGCTCTAGTGTCTCTATTATGCCTAGGAAGATTTATGAAATGCTTGATTTGCCACCTTTGGAAGATTGTTATTTGGATGTCCCACTTAATGATAATGTTAAGAAGAAACTCATGGGGAGTATTACTGATGTTCTCATTATGGTTAACAATGCTTCCCTAGATAGCTTGAACAAAAGGATTAGATATTTACATGTAAATTCAAACCTTTTCCCTTTAATAGCATTATCGGGATACAATTCATAGTACTGTTCTTGGGTTACACTATCACGAGGTAACACTTCATAATACTCATCATTAGCAGTAGGGAAAAATTCAAAAGTGTCTCTATTCTCTAGTTCATCACCCTTTCTAATAAGTTCATCAGTTCTAGAGTTATCAAGCCACTCACAAAAAGAAGCATCATCAACAAATATTTCATCAAAGATGTGCTCTTCCAAAACCTACTCATTAATACTACAAGGATTTATCTCCAGTTCATCATTATTAGTGTTCTCCAAATGAGTATCTAGGCATAAAGCCTCCGCAGATAAATTATATTCAGTTTCAACACAATAAGAGTCATTACTAGAGACTGAGGCATCATAAACAAACTTATTATTAGAGTGATGTTTATCTTCAACCCCACCTTTTTGGTGTTCCTCCTCGTTATCCAGTGGTTCCTGCAAAATGTTAGTTTTGGGAACTATTGTTTTACATAGCTCCTTAATCTTTATCACAAGTGCATTCCCACTAAAATGTTCTTGACAATAATTGACAATATAATCCATAATATTATGATACCATGCTAAATCCTCATTATCGCTAATTTTCATAATAATACCAATTTTCTAAGCAGCTCATGAGACCCTTCATAAACTATGTGTTCCAAGAGTTCTACATTATTACCGTTTATGTGATTATTGGTTGATAAAAAATCTTTAAATAGAGGAATGTGTTCATTCATAAATCTTGTTTTTGAATAAACTTAACAAATTACCAGGACAGTAATCCACCCGCTTCCACAAGTCCAGTAGTTGCATATCCTCAAGGATTATCAGTTCTTCTTCGTATTCATCCTCTTCTTGGGAAGGAATTTCATCCTTCTCCAATGGGATTTCCTGTACCATGTTAGCAGCATCACAATATTCATGGAAAGATTCATTTTCTAGTTCATCCCCAAAGTCCCCAAAATCAATGTCTAGGCATGAACCCTCCTCAAAACAATCATCATAATTTTGGCACTTATATAAATCATTAATAGATAATGAGATATCATTGGCATGCATACTATTTGTGTGTTGAAAGTTATTTTCAGATGTAGGAGATTCAAGTGATTGATCAAGTTACTCCTCTTCATTCTTACTAAGATGCTAGTAGCTCATCGATAGTCTTACCTTCGGCCTTACCTTCCACTAGTTGAGAGGGTGAAACGTCAAGCATCACCTCTTCATTAACAATATGTTCAGGCAGTTTCGATGGAGGTTCTTCATACGATGTTGCCTTCTCTTTAGATTTTTGATCCTACAAAAGGCTAGGCTTTTCCATGCGGGCTGAAATCCGCTCATGAATAGTGATCAATAAATCATTATCCATAAATTTCTCACAACAAAGTGAATACATGAGATGAACGTCTTCATAGATGTCATCAAGCTCCTGGCATCTTTCTTGAATATTTTTCATAGAAGAAAGCAACTCTAAAGAACCAGTAAAAATCACAAATTCTAGAACATTCATATCAACTAAGCTTTTAAAGTTGTCTCTATTGTAAGATTCTAATGCGGGATCAATGTTATACTTACATTGGTAAGCGATATGAACTTTGGATCTGAAGAATCTACAAACAAACTTGTATGAGGCACATAGTATGGATGAATAATCATTCACCCTTATCAACCATTGATTTAGTATTTCTCGCTTCCTTAATAGATTCTCCTCCTCCCTTGCGATCTTTTCCTGTTCAAAGGTAGTCATCTCGGATGACATGATTATTAACAAATATTTTTATGGGTTCTCCTCGGTTCCCAAGTTGATATGTAAGGAATGACAACAGCTTTATAGTCACTGTAAGTGTTATCATCCCTCCATCTACCAACAAGTAGTTCCCTCCATCTAGTCCTCAATGAGGCAAATATTGAGTGGCATGCTTCACCCACCATCAAGATGAAGGAAATCTAACACAGACACATAATGAACAATATCACATAATAATCTTTATCTCAATTCAATCACATACTAGGGTTTCTCCATCTCCCCAAGAACAAAGGAAACTACTCACACGTGAAGGCAATCAACATCATGGATGGAATATGGATGAAGTATGACGATATGACTGAGAACAAATGCAAATCCAAGATTCAATCTAGAGTTACAACAAGTAACCAAAGGGGATCGATGATGGGGACGTTGTTGATGAAGATGGCGATGTAGATCGATGTGGAGGCCTTCAAGATCCTAGTCCCTTCTCCTCTTGTGTGATTGGAGGAGGCTATGGCGGTGGCACGGCGACAGGGTGTAACATCCCAGCATTAGACCTTAGAAATAAGCTGAACACAGATGTGTGCATTGCATTCATGCATAGAAAATCTGAATAATTTTTGCTCTTTTGAACAAAACTTGTCAAAGTGATTGAAGCTTCTCTCAACTTGATGGGATTGAAGTAGATCATCAAGTTGACTGCGATAAGTTTCAATATGACCTTTGCTAAAACCTTATTTTGGGTAAGGGAGATTTGATCTAAGGGTAGATCAAATGTAATTAAGGTTAAACCCTAATACATTATTTAATAGTTAATATTTGATCCTTAAGTAATCATATCCTAGTATTCATTACACAACTCATGAATACCAAGTTATAAACATAACTTAAGTATTAGGAATGTAACAACTAAATCTTGATCTATCTTAATCTCATTTACTTATACCATGAGTAACATGGTAATACCTAACCTTAACTCTTTAGTGAGTTTGAGTAGGAAAGAAACCAAGTCAAGATCATTCACCATATATCTTTCTTTCCATATCAATCTTTATCATCTCTAATGAACCTTATCTTAATATCTGTTGTTCATCAATGTTGAGTAATCAACTATTGATTCACAAATTCTTAAACTATCAACTCTTGTCCTTATCATAGCATCCATTCTAAAACCTTTAGAGAAAGAAGTAAAAAGAGATAGGTGGTAATGTTAGATTTAAATATCATCTATATGATGGGAGTGTTTGGAAGAGAATTAAATCAATATGATAATTGATGGAGTTAACTCACTCCTGAATGGATAGAAGATAATTATAATACAACTGTAATGTTGTATTGATGAAGACCTTGATTTGCCAACTAGAAACCTAAGCCATATATGATCAAAGGATTCTAATGATCATGCTTTTGTCACCAAGATTGAATGATTATATCATGTATAACTGACATTGGTGGATAGAACATGATGGAACCCTAGTATAGATATGTTATTCTAGGTTAGCCATGCTAAGTCACCATTATATGATGTGAAGTTTGAATATAAGATATTGGAATTAAGTAGATATAAGATAGTATGACTAAGATGAAGCTAGAGTAGCATGAAGTTATTGAAGTAATAATATTCCTCTTAAAGAATAGTAAGCACTTGAGGTGAAGTAGTTGATGTATACATCTACTGGAGTAATATTAAGGTGATGATTAAGGAAGAGTATGAATGGAGTTAGAAGTAACTACTTGTTGGATTGGAGGTTATCAACAGTAAAGTAGTTGATATAACCAAGTATAGATATGAGAAGATTATGAAAAGCTTTAGTGTCAAGCTCATTGTATTTATAAATGTATTAAGAAGAATAAAAGGTGGATAAGAATATTTCTGTAAAGCAAAGCTCTGCACATGATGATGGATATAAAGAAGTAATATGTCTAGGAAAGGAATTCCTTAATTATAAGTCCAGGATTGTGAATTATCGAAGATAGGAATTCTTGGTAAACACTAAACCCTAAATCTTTAGCCAAACATAGTGTCCATTTCATCTGATTGATCTATCATCTTATTTATACAAAGCTTTATAGGAATATTTTCCTATAGCAAATCCCTCAAGTATATCTTTGACATTTTCAAACCTCTAAATCATGTGTACCACATAATTGAAAATTACTATAATCCATTATGCCCAATATTATATTCATATATTAATCACACTTTAGCAAGTAATGAACAGCTAGTTCCAGAAAACAACTATGCATATTTTAAATAAGAAGGGTGGTTAGGATTCACCTATGAGTAGATTTTGAATAATAGAATTGACCATTTTGAGAACCCTAATAATTGAATTCTCTTATATAATGATTTTTATATAATAATAAAGATAGATGCATGCTTTGAAATGTTTAACTATCTTAAACCATTATCATTACATTCTTTAGGAGGAAATAAAAATCATTCTATAAAGGAATAATATAATTAACCAATCCCTAAAACCCTAACTCCTATATTGGGTATAATAAAATATATACCTTGGAATTTTTTAGATTTAAGAGAATAATATTAGTCATATTAAATCCTTAGGATATCATGCATCAAATAATAATATAGGATCATTATATAAAATTTTCCCTCCAAACTATGAGCTAACTAAAATTAAGTTTTATAAACAAATAAGAAAATATTCTAAAATAAATCCATGGCTTATTATGGAAAGAAAATTAATAACAAAGTCCCTTACCAAATATTACAATGATCAATATAAACAAAATAAAGAAATACAACATTAATTAATAAAGGCTCATAAAATGACCTTAATACCATTCATTATTGCTACCATTATCCAGCAAATAAATTATATAAATAAAACTCAAATCAATTGAGAAAATTCAAATATGAAAACAAAATAGAATATAGAAAAGGGAAAGAATTAGGAAAAAACAGAAAGAGATCAGATCTAGCCCACAACCCATTCCCTCTTCCCTCTATTCGTCGCTCGCGAGTCAGAGCCAAATCTTTCCGCTCGCTCCACAGCAGCCCACGTCGGCCCAAAGCCATCCCACGTACCTCTTCGATCTTTTTCCTCCTTTCTTCTTCCTCTCGCCAGAAAGCACGTCGACGAAGCTGCTGCCTGGCACCACGTCGACCGTCCACCATCATCGTGATGATCGCTCTGCCAAGATTCGAGCTGCCGCTGTTCATTGCCTATAAGAAGAACCCTGCCGCACCGGCAATCCTTATCCTTTCCCCTTTTCCCCATTTCTTCCTCTGTCTAAAAACCTAGCTCGCCGGCGTCGTTCGCCGTCGCTGCTAGAGGCCGCCCCATGTAACATCCCAAAAATATCAAACTTAGATCATCAAAACACTAATCATCAAGTTTAGGGTTAACAAAAACTTTTCTAAATGAATTCATGAATGCATGTATATGTGTATGCATGAATTTTAAATTTCCTTAAAAACCACCTTGTTTGTGTGAACCATTGCTTGTAAAATGTTTCTTAGGTGAAAATAACATCATCTAAAACATTCCCCACACTTTTCCTAAAGACAAGTAAATCAAAACAAATATATTAAGTGAATGGTCATTTTGGCCAATTTAACTCACATGCCTACTTTGGCTGTCTCAAACTTTCAAAACCTAACAGAAACTTTTCTGCATCTTTGCACCCCTTGAATGTACACATAACAGAGTATCAAGGCCCACTTTGTGATCATCCAGAAACTTTCAAATGCATAGTTTAAATGACAATTCAAACTTGAATCTTCTTCATATGGGAAGATCCCACTTTTTCAAAACCCACTCAAACAAGCTCAACTTTCAAAACCCAAGCATCTGCAGACTCACCAGAACCAATCTAGCAAACTCACCAAAATTCATTTCAAAATTCAAAACTTGAGTTCATGCGGCCATTTCATCAAACAGGTTGCAGACACAAATCAAACAAAACCACAAACACTATAGTGTGCAGTGTTTTGAGCCTAACTTGTTCCCTAGTTAGCTCACACACACCTCATTAGATCATCTAGAAAGATTAGCCCAACACTAGAACCCCTGTGAGCTTGCCATTGCCATTAATGGTGAACAGCCGAGACGCCCTTATGTCACCCCATTGTGGACAGCAAGCTAGGAGCAGCAGCAAGCCTAGCCAGCATGTCTGGGAGGCAGCCCACCGTCCACCGCCACTGCATGTCCCAGCCGCGAGCGTTGCCAAGCCCTGGACCACGCGCACGAGACATGCCCAGACCATGCCGAGCATGCGCCAGAGCGCCACCCGCGACCAGCATCCACAGACCGCGCGCCGCCCTCACCACGCGCACACACGATCACCACCGACCCAGGACACCGCCAGACACCCCCGTTTGCCACCCCGTGCCATACAGCCACCGCCCACCGTCGAAGACGCTGCCTCTGCCGCGCAGAGCGCCGCCCGTTCCAGACCAAACCACACCGCCCCATGCCTCGCGATCATGTCGTTGAGCATCGCCAGGATACACAACACCGTCCCCTACCCTTGCCCATGCCATTAGCTGCAGAACGCCGCCCCGGCAGGCTCACCTTGCGGTCCCTCGGTCCTCGACTATAAATAGAGGCCACCCCATGATTTCTTCACACCATCTCACTCCTCTCCCCAGACCGTGCCACACCATTCTCAGCAAAGGCGAGCACCACCTCGCCGAATTTCACCGAGCCTCCGCCTCGAGAAGAAGGGAGGCAGCGATTGGATCCGCCAGGAGAAGCCACGGTACAGGGAGGATCGCCGTCGTCGACTTAGCCGTCTCGCCCGCCACCTCGCCTGCACTCGGTGAGCCCCCAAAGCACTGGTGGCGCTAGGTTTCGTTCTCGCGGAGCTGTCTCGCGTCGATGATGACCCTCACCGTTGGATTAGAAATAGATCGACGATCCACGTTGCCCCATACCGCCGCCCAGCCCGTGTCACCGACGAGTGGGGACACCCACTTACGCAGCCAGCGGGAGCACTTAAGCAGGCCGGCCCGTTAGAATTTCCGCAGCCCGACAATTCAAATTAAACCTTTTCTTTTTAAATTCAAACACACTTCTGTACCCAACTTTAAAAATCAACCCAGATCGATTCAGTGCACCAAATTGGATGAAACCAATTTTTCCGGAAAGGTATGTGAATGCTTAATCCAAACCCGTTGGATTCAAGTCATTTGGATCTGTAGATCACCCTTAGCAAAAATAACAAGGCAGAAGCTTTTCTGCATTCAAACATTTTTCAAATTTAAACAATAAAAGCTTTTGAGTTGATTCCAACTCTCAAAAATCACATTTAACCATACCTTTCAGAATATATAAAAATATATAGGTTTACTTGCAGAAATATTGTTCAAGGAAAAAAAGAATGCTACATAAGCATTTCTAGCGACTTTAATCAATTAAAATAAAAGGGTAAAACCTTATTAAATTGTGACACCACTTTAAATCACATTCCCATGGACTATAATATGTGGTGATGACATGTGTCAACATGATCCCATGTTTAGTTTGGAGAATAATAAATCTTAAGTAGTTTTTCAATGAGTAGAAATTACTTTTCTAAAATAAAAAGATTTAAACCAATCCCTAACCTTGTAATGTTAGAGATGATGCTAGATCATCTATAGGACCCTTGTGTGTGATGATTGCAAGTAGTTAAGTATTGTTTGGTGATTGTGTACCTCGTATTTATTCATAGACGCTAGTACCGACCAAGGATACTACAAGGAGGAAGGAGGATACTACGAAGAGGAAGCCGAGGAGAACTTCAACCACTGCTCTGCACAAGGCAAGCTAGTAACTATGCAAGCTTTACTAATCAAGTTGACCAATGCAAGCTAACACTTGCAAGATACCCTATTGTTGCCACAAACCCATACTCGTGATATGAATACTATATGCCTTAAGCATATGTGATCATACCTACCTGCTAAACCAATCCTAGTTTTATGGCAAGCTTCTTACTTTATTTCTTTATCAAAGCTTACTTAGAGTCCACCTAAGAGTTTGGTAGATGTTAGACAGTTGTGCTCAAGTTGCCTAAAGAGCATAAAATTTGGCCTAAGCTAGAAACCTTGATATCAGCCTAAGATATAAGGTTGGACTTAGTGAAACGCCACCAGTTACCACCCCTCATTATTACTACCCCCACCTGTAGCTGCTAGTGCTAAGCATAAAACTTGATTAACTTTAGATGGGAATACTTGGTGGAAAAATGGTTATGAAAACCTTGGAATGATGGATCATTCTATTGAAATGTTTTGGACATGTGTTTCCAAACACTTAATGATTTTGGTGATAAAAATGTTGAGGCATGAGCCTTAGCCCTTTATAAAACTGATGGTTGTGCGGATGCGATACCATTCCAATTTTATCGCATAACCACAATACCTGAATATTGGGTAGGGCTTGATCGAAACTTATATACCTTAGTATTAGTTCCCTCACGGCCAAGGTCTGAGCTGAGGCTACCTTGTGAAGATTGTCCACTGCAGTACCCAAGATGACAAGTGGTCATGGTTGGGAGGCCAAACTCACGGAGAGGTGCTGATACTAGGGAGTGTAATTGAAAGGTTAGGATTGATTATCCGCATCTTGAGTATGGTGAATTCAGGATTTGTTCTGACGGATGTATCGAATGTTGTGGTGAAAGTGTACAATCTGCAGTGTCAAACTATTGAATAGCGGCGTCATGATTATGGACGATTGAGTGGCCATCTTGTTCCCCGTCGGACTTTTCAAAATGACTTGTGAACTGAAGTGAGACTTTGACTTGACCACAACAGAGTTGTGACCTGAATTACAAGATCCCACTTAGGAGTTATAAAATTGTGACTAGCTTTGGAACTTAGTAGAGATAAACCTGGCTTTTTGCAAAACAACCCTAGAGCCTAGAGTCCTATTCTCCAAAAACCCCTTACTTGCTAGTATTAGTTTGCGAGTACTTAAAGAGTACTCATGGCTTTGTCCCTGGCTATTCTCATGGCCAGACTATGAAGAGGAGTACCTGGAAGATGGACCCCAGGAAGGTTACGACAACTAGGATCATCTCCCATCGTCAGCATTGCCTGTGACCCAGAAGATGGAGCTTCGCCTACGCTACCGTTATTATTACGTATTCCGCTGCTTGATGTTGTATTAAGAACTGGATCATGAGATCCCTATTTGTGTAAGAATTTATGTATCATTGTAATGGATGAAGTACTATGGTATCCAATTCTGTTATGTCTCGCAAAAATGGTAATCCTAGGATTGCGATGTATGGCATAACATGCATCTAGGATTGAAAAATCCGGGTGTTGACAAGTTGGTATCAGAGCCATCCTGACCATAGGAGACCCTAGTTAGGTTGGACGTGGAACCAAAAACTTAGTTTCAAAAACCAAAGAAAACAAATATTTACAAAAACCTATTCTCATTCTTATCTCTTTAATTCTTTCATAAAACCTCATGTTCCTCAAAAACTCTTGCAAAGTAGATAAAATTTTGAAACACTTGATCGCTCTGCTAATCTACTCATCCTCTATTTTTATAGATGGACGTGAAGTACAGCAAGTGTTATCAACTCGGAAATGGGGGAGACCTTATCTTTGAGAGGGATCTGGATCAGCTTTGAACTTCCGAGCGTCCACTTTTGAGTTCTTGAGCTCAGCTCAATGATCAAGGAGGAGAAGATCTGCAGTGGCTAATTGTTGCAAGTCTCCGAGGAAAGATTGAACCTCCCACAGCGGAGGGAATTCAGTTTACCTTGAGGGAAAACAACTGGCTCGATGGACTTGCCAGAGCAATACAGGAAGCTCTTTCCCATCTGTGTGGGCAGAGCATCAATCAGATCAAGGGTACTCGCTTTGAGTTTTTCCCAAGACATGATGCAAATGGACAACCATTGGAAGCCCCATACCACCCCGAGCTGAAAACTCAATTGGACCACCTCAGCTTCATGATGTATGACCGTAAGCAGGAGTTGGACAACTGCCGTGACTATTGCAACCACAAGTCTGCCATCATCAAGACGAAGGATCAGACCATCGCCATGCTCGCAAAGGATCGCAAGTCTCGCTGCCGTCAGCTTGACAAGAAGGAGCGCATTATTGCCCGTCTTCGCCATCGCATCTCATCTCTGGAAGAGACCATCCACGAGAGGGACATGCAGTTGGAGGAAAGGGAGAATGCCGGAGAAGATCTTCGTGGAGACCCTTACTCCTATCTCAGCGATGACGATGATTTTCTGGAGGATCAGGCCATGGACTTCTTCACCGATGAGGATGATTTCGCCTTCATCAATGATCCTGAAGATGATGAAGCCACAGACTCCAAGGAGTAGTAGCACTGAGCACTAGCGTAGTGAGTAGTAGTCGGTCCCACTGTATCGTAGATTCCAAAATGGTTCTTAAAACCATCTGTTTTTCCTTGTTGTGGTGTGTGTTGTACTGTGTGCTATGAGTGATTGAATGAAAAAGCGAGTTGCTAGAAAACTTGAGTCAAACTCCAAAAACTTTTCAAAAACCCAAAACCTTAGCAATTTCCCTCTTTTCTCATGATCTATCTAAACCTTCAGATGCCACGTGGAGGAAGTGGTTCAGCCCCGGACCCGATGTTGCAGATCCTGCAAATGTTGACTTCTGACCGCGAAGCTGAAAGAGCGGAATGTCAAGCCAACCTAGCCACTCTGCAACAGATAGCCCAGCTAGCCCATAACAACCAAGGCCATGGAAACCAGGACAACCACGGATCTAAGCTCAAGAATTTCCAGAATACCAACCCACCCGTTTTCACCAAGTCGGAAGAACCCCTAGACGCCGATGATTGGCTGCAAACCATGGAAAATAACTTAGAAGTAGCCGGAGTGGAAGCCAACGAGAAAGTCTTGTTCGCCACCCATTATCTAGCCGGAGATGCCAGGGCATGGTGGAACATGTTAGGTGCAATGACGGAGGCCGATGATGACCAGGAGGAATTCAAGGTCAAGTTTAGCAGAACCCATGTGCCACCAGTTTAATCAAGAGAATGAGAGACGAGTTCGAGAGTTGAAGCAAGGAAGGATGATAGTGGAATACCATGACAAATTTTGTCATTAGCTAGGTATGCCCTGACGAGATAGACACCGAAGCCAAGAAGAAAGAAAGATTCTGAATGGTGCATGACGAGATGCAGACGGTGTTAATCAATATCCCTTTGTTGATATTGAAGCCCTTGTCGACTCTGCTATCCAAATGGAAGGAAAGATCAACCAAGCCAATGAGAACATAGCGTCGCATGATGCATCAACCAGGAACCCATCGGACCCCAAAGTATCGCTAACCCATCTCCGTGATTTGCCCCAAGAACCAACAGACCCCCTATGACCCGTCTGACCTATCCCAACTGTGGAAACGCTAGACCGGAGGAAATCACAACAACCCGGCAACTCTAGCAATTTCACCCGTGCCCCCCAAGTTCAACACCAACAATACTACCACCAACCCCAACACTGCCCCAAGGACTGGAAGCAATGCTGTGCCTATCGCAGCCAAGGACAAGTCACAAGTGACCTGTTATGACTGTGGAAATAAAGGCCACTATTCCAATGAGTGCCCCAACAAGAGGAATAACACAGCCCCAACGCCAATGTCCCAGCTCAAGACAGCGTCGTGTTCACCGGGGAGAAGATTTGCCCTGTGGAATTCACTCAACCGCAATGGCCGTCTTTTTCTCATGCATCTTTGAAGAAGCTCGAAGCGCCAGACGTCGTCTTTGGGTATGTTTTCTATTAATTCAGTACTTGCAAGAGTGTTGTTTGATTCTGGTGCATCGCATTCATTTGTCACCAAGAATTACTTTGCACTAGTAAAATTCAACCAACCAAATTGAAGCATGTGATGATTGTGCAAATTCCCGGTTCAACCACCAAGGCTAGGCAAATTTGCAAAGCCGTCCCTATCCAAATCCATGGCATAGATTTTATGCTAACCTGATAGTACTCGGAACTAAAGGTTTGGAAGTAGTACTAGGAATGGATTGGATGTCCAAGCATAAAGGATTGATTGACTGTGCCAAGAAAGCCATTACCATGACCAGTACCACCGAAATATCAGTCGAGCATATATCTGAACCTTACCTCGTCAATTCAAATGTAACAAGAGTCTAGCCCAACCTACCATTGACCAAGTTCGGATAGTCTGCGAATACCCCGATGTATTTCCAGATGTTTTGCCCGGTATGCCCCCAGATCGGGATATCGAGTTTATCATAGAACTAATCCCCGGAACAGGACCCATAGCCTAGAGACCCTATAGTATGAACCCGTCAGAACTAGAAGAACTGAAGAAGCAACTGGATTCCATGTTGGAAATCGGATTGATTCAACCAAGTGCGTCCCCATGGAGATCACCTGTCTTGTTTGTGGACAAGAAGGATGGAGGTAACCGTTTGTGTACGGATTATCGAAAGTTGAATGATGTCACCATCAAGAACAAGTACCCCTTTCCTAAGATAGAAGATTTGTTTGATCAGTTGACCGGTGCCCAGGTGTTTTCTAAGATTGATCTTAGAACCGGCTATCATCAACTCAAAATTCGTGCAGAGGATATCCCAAAGACTGCTTTCACCACCAGATATGGATTGTATGAGTATACAGTCATGTCTTTTGGATTAACCAATGCCCCCGCTTATTTCATGAATCTCATGAATAAGATATTTTATGGACTTCCTGGATAAGTTTGTCGTTGTTTTCATTGATGACATTCTGATTTATTCCAAATCGGAAGAAGAACATGAGCTACACCTAAGGACCATTGTTGGAACCCTTAGACAGCATCAGTTGTATGCAAAGTTTAGCAAATGTGAATTCTGGTTACAGGAAGTAGGATTCCTCGGTCACATTGTATCAGCCGGAGGAATTGCCGTTGACCCTGCCAAAGTGAAAGATGTAGAAGATTGGAAAGCCCCAACCACTCAAACCCAAGTTCGTGCTTTTCTCGGATTAGCGCGATATTACCGCAAATTCGTAGAAGGATTCTCGAGTATAGCCCGACCCATGACCCAATTGCTGAAGAAGGACAAGAAGTTTGAATGGACAGACAAGTGTGACGCGAGTTTTCAAGAACTCAAGAGGAGATTGATTTCAGCCCCAATCTTGATCATGCCGGATATTACGAACCCCTTCGATGTGTATTGTGACGCATCCAAGATTGGTCTCGGATGTGTGCTAATGCAAGAAGGCAAAGTTATATCTTATCTATCGTGACAATTGAAGCAACATGAACAAAATTACCCAACCCATGACCTCGAACTCGCAGCCGTAGTTCTAGCCCTGAAGACATGGAGACATTACCTGATGGGAAACTGTTGTGAGATTTATTCGGATCACAAAAGCCTAAAGTATATATTCACTCAGAAGGAGCTGAATATGAGGCAGAGAAGATGGATTGAGCTAATCAAGGATTACGACCTGGACATTCACTATCACCCTGGAAAAGCCAATGTGGTAGCCGATGCCCTTAGCAGATTGCCGTGCCGCTTGAACTCCATGATTTTAAAGGAGCAACCAAGTTTGCACAAAGAGATGGAAGATTTTCGAATGGAATTAGTAAGTGAAGGATTTTTGGCTAGCATCAAACTTCAGCCCACTTTGATCAGTCAGATTAAAGAGGCACAGAAGGAAAATGCCAGTATCGACGGAATCAAGCGTCGTGTCGGTACGAGCAAAGTACCGGATTCACCGAGACGAAGAAGGAGTTCTGTGGTACAAAGGACGCCTTTGTGTACCAGCAGATTCGGAGTTGAAAGAAGCTATCTTGAAGGAGGCTCATGATACTCTTTATTCTATCCATCCCGGAGGAACTAAGATGTATCAAGATTTGAAAGAGCAATTTTGGTGGCATAAGATGAAGAGAGAAATCAGAAGCTATATCGCCAAGTGTGACATATGTCAGCGAGTCAAAGCAGGACATCAAAGACCCGCTGGATTGTTGCAACCTTTGCAAATTCCGGAATGGAAATGGGATTATGTAGGAATGGACTTTATCACTGGACTACCTACTTCTAGTAGGGGAAATGACTCTATTTGGGTCATAGTGGACAGATTGTCCAAAGTCGCCCATTTCTTGCCCGTCAAAACTACCTATCAGAGTTCGAAGCTAGCAGAGTTATACATCGCTAGAATAGTTAGTTTGCACGGAGTCCCCAAGAACATAGTCTCGGATCGAGGAACTCAGTTTACCTCGAGATTCTGGAAGAAAGTCCAAGAAGGTTTAGGAACCCGCCTAGATTTCAGTACCGCATATCACCCTCAGACCAATGGACAAACGGAGCGAGTAAACCAAATACTCGAAGATATGCTTAGAGCATGTGTGTTAGAATATGGATCCAAATGGGAAGACTGTCTGCCGTTGCAGAATTTTCATACAACAATAGTTACCAAGCCAGTTTGCAAATGGCCCCATTTGAATTTATGTATGGAAGAAAGTGTCGCACCCCTTTGAACTGGTCGGAAGTAGGAGAGAGTCAGATTTTCGGACCCGACATCCTACGAGAAGCAGAAGAGAAGGTTCACAAGATTCGTGAACACCTCAAGACAGCCCAATCCCAACAAAAGAGTTACGCCGACAAGAGACGTCAAAATCTCGCCTTCAACATCGGAGATTTTGTTTATCTGAAAGTGTCGCCATTGAAGGGAATGCAACGTTTCCAACTCAAAGGAAAGTTAGCCCCCAGATATATCGGACCTTTCAAAATTTTGAACCGTCGAGGAGAAGTATCGTATCAACTGGAACTACCTGAAGAGATGTCAGCTGTGCACAATGTGTTCCATATCTCGTTACTTCGCAAGTGTCTCGAAGTCCCCGAGAAGACCGAAGTGTTCAAGAATATCGATCACCAGACCATAGAGATCAACGATGACCTAACCTATCCCGAAGTACCCAACCGTATATTGGAGGAAGCCTTTCGAACCACCAGAACCCGGAGCATCAAGTTTCTCAAGATTCAATGGAGCAACCATACGAGAGGAGGCTACACAGGAGCGAAGATCACATCGAGCGGAGTTTCCAGATCTCTTCAAATCCTAGGTAATCTTTTCGTCCCTTTTCAAATCTCGGGACGAGATTTTGTTTAAGGGGGGAAGGTTTGTAACATCCCAAAAATATCAAACTTAGATCATCAAAACACTAATCATCAAGTTTAGGGTTAACAAAAACTTTTCTAAATGAATTCATGAATGCATGTATATGTGTATGCATGAATTTTGAATTTCCTTAAAAACCACCTTGTTTGTGTGAACCATTGCTTCTAAAATGTTTCTTAGGTGAAAATAACAACATCTAAAACATTCCCCACACTTTTCCTAAAGACAAGTAAATCAAAACAAATATATTAAGTGAATGGTCATTTTGGCCAATTTAACTCACATGCCTACTTTGGCTGTCTCAAACTTTCAAAACCTAATAGAAACTTTTCTGGATCTTTGCACCCCTTGAATGTACTCATAACAGAGTATCAAGGCCCACTTTGTGATCATCTAGAAACTTTCAAATGCATAGTTTAAATGTTAATTCCAAATTGAATCTTCTTCATATGGGAAGATCCCACTTTTTCAAAACCCACTCAAACAAGCTCAACTTTCAAAACCCAAGCATCTGCAGACTCACCAGAACCAATCTAGCAAACTCACCAAAATTCATTTCAAAATTCAAAACTTGAGTTCATGCGGCCATTTCATCAAATAGGTTGCAGACACAAATCAAACAAAACCACAAACACTATAGTGTGTAGTGTTTTGAGCCTAACTTGTTCCCTAGTTAGCTCACACACACCTCAGTAGATCATCTAGAAAGATTAGCCCAACACTAGCACCCCTGTGAGCTTGCCATTGCCATTAATGGTGAACAGCCGAGCACCCCCATGTCACCCCATTGTGGACAGCAAGCTAGGAGCAGCAAGCTTAGCCAGCATATGCGAGGCAGCCACCGTCCACCGCCCTTTACTGTCCCAGCATGAAGCGTTGCCAGGCCCTGGACCACGCGCACGAGACATGCCCAGACCATGCCGAGCGTGCGCCAGAGCGCCACCCGCGACAAGCATCCACAGACCGCGCGCCGCCCTCACCGCGCGCACACACGATCACCACCGACCCAGGACACCGCCAGACACCCCCGTTTGCCGCCCCGTGCCATACAGCCACCGCCCGCCGTCGAAGACGCCGCCTCTGCCGCGTAGAGCGCCGCCCGTTCCAGACCAAACCACACCGCCCCATGCCTCGCGATCATGTCGTTGAGCATCGCCAGGAGACATAGCACCGTCCCCTACCCTTGACCATGCCATTAGCTGCCTGTAACATCGCCCCCGACGAGCTCACCTTGCGCCCCGACGGTCGCCTCGCTCGACTATAAATATAGGCCACCCCCGCACGATTTCTTCACACCATCTCACTCCCCTCTCCCATCGACCGTGCCACCATTCTCGAGCAAGCGAGCACCACCTCGCCGAATTTCACCGAGCCCGCCTCTGGAGAAGAAGGAGCCAGTGATTGGATCCGCCCTAGGAGAAGCCACGGTGCAGGGAGGATCGCCGTCGTCGACTTTGGCTGCTCGCCTCCTCACCGACTCGCCTGCACCGGTGGCCCCAGACCCAGATCGATTCAGTGCACCAAATTGGATGAAACCAATTTTTTTGGAAAGGTATGTGAATGCTTAATCCAAGCCCGTTGGATTCAAGTCATTTGGATCTGTAGATCACCCTTAGCAAAAATAACAAGGCAAAAGCTTTTCTGCATTCAAACATTTTTCAAATTTAAACCATAAAAGCTTTTGAGTTGATTCCAACTCTCAAAAATCACATTTAACCATACCTTTCAGAATATATAAAAATATATAGGTTTACTTGCAGAAATATTGTTCAAGGAATAAAAGAATGCTACATAAGCATTTCTAGCCACTTTAATCAATTAAAATAAAAGGCTAAAACCTTATTAAATTGTGACACCACTTTAAATCACATTCCCATGGACTATAATATGTGGTGATGACATGTGTCAACATGATCCCATGTTTAGTTTGGAGAATATTAAATCTTAGGTAGTTTTTCAATGAGTAGAAATTACTTTTCTAAAATAAAAAGATTTAAACCAATCCCTAACCTTGTAATGTTAGAGATGATGCTAGATCATCTATAGGACCCTTGTGTGTGATGATTGCAAGTAGTTAAGTATTGTTTGGTGATTGTGTACCTCGTATTTATTCATAGACGCTAGTACCGACCAAGGATACTACGAGGAGGAAGGAGGATACTACGAAGAGGAAGCCGAGGAGAACTTCAACCACTGCTCTGCACAAGGCAAGCTAGTAACTATGCAAGCTTTACTAATCAAGTTGACCAATGCAAGCTAACACTTGCAAGATACCCTATTGTTGCCACAAACCCATACTCGTGATATGAATACTATATGCCTTAAGCATATGTGATCATACCTACCTGCTAAACCAATCCTAGTTTTATGGCAAGCTTCTTACTTTATTTCTTTATCAAAGCTTACTTAGAGTCCACCTAAGAGTTTGGTAGATGTTAGACAGTTGTGCTCAAGTTGCCTAAAGAGCATAAAATTTGGCCTAAGCTAGAAACCTTGATATCAGCCTAAGATATAAGGTTGGACTTAGTGAAACTCCACCAGTTACCACCCCTCATTATTACTACCCCCACCTGTAGCTGCTAGTGCTAAGCATAAAACTTGATTAACTTTAGATGGGAATACTTGGTGGAAAAATGGTTATGAAAACCTTGGAATGATGGATCATTCTATTGAAATGTTTTGGACATGTGTTTCCAAACACTTAATGATTTTGGTGATGAAAATGTTGAGGCATGAGCCTTAGCCCTTTATAAAACTGATGGTTGTCTGGATGCGATACCATTCCAATTTTATCGTACAACCACAATACCCGAATATTGGGTAGGGCTTGACTGGAAACTTATATACCTTAGTATTAGTTCCCTCACGGACAAGGTCTGAGCTGAGGCTACCTTGTGAAGATTGTCCACCTCTGCAGTACCCAAGATGACTGTGGTCATGGTTGGGAGGCCAAACTCACAGGAGAGGTGCTGATATTAGGGAGTGTAATTGAAAGGTTAGGATTGATTATCCGCATACTGAGTATGGTGAATTCAGGATTTGTTCCTGACGGATGTATCGAATGTTGTGGTGAAAGTGTACAATCTCTGCAGAGTGTCAAACTATTCGAATAGCCGCGTCCGCGGTTATGGACAGTTGGAGTGGCCATATTGTTCCCCCGTCAGAGTTTTCAAATGACTTGTGAACTGAAGTGAGACTTTGACTTGACCACAACAGAGTTGTGACCTGAATTACAAGATCCCACGTAGGAGTTATAAAATTGTGACTAGCTTTGGAACTTGGCTTTTTGCAAAACAACCCTAGAGCATAGAGTCCTATTCTCCAAAAACCCCTTACTTGCTAGTTTTAGTTTGCGAGTACTTAAAGAGTACTCATGGCTTTGTCCCTGGCTATTCTTATGGCCAGACTATGAAGAGGAGTACCTGGAAGATGGACCCCAGGAAGGTTACGACAACTAGGATCATCTCCCATCGTCAGCATTGCTAGTGACTCAGAAGATGGAGCTTCGCCTACGCTACCGTTATTATTACGTATTCCGCTGCTTGATGTTGTATTAAGAACTGGATCATGAGATCCCTATTTGTGTAAGAACTTATGTATCGTTGTAATGGATGAAGTACTATGGTATCCAATTCTGTTATGTCTCGCAAAAATGGTAATCCTGGGATTGCGATGTATGGCATAACAGGCATCTAGGATTGAAAAATCCGGGTGTTGACACCCCAGCACCAGACGTGTGTGCTACGAGCTTCACCAGGGTGTGCTACATCTTCCAGGTGAAAGAATCGAGCCGAGAGGCCATGATCCTCCGTCCCGATTTTGTCTTCCCGAGGTCCGACCACTGCTCTCGCCATCGATTCCGGCCACGATTAGCCTCCCCATCACCTTCTTCGCGTTCCTGGTGAGCTTGCGCATCTCGCTATCTTCTTTGATTCGCTCTTAGCCCTCTCTATTGCCTTGACCACGAAGACCCGAGCGTGTCAACGCCGGAGCTCGTCGGACCTGATGCTCCGGCGACCAAAAACCAGCCACGCCGCCAACAATAGGTTCGTCTTGATCCCTCTTTCTGATAAACACAACCATAGCCGCGCGCGCGTACGGAATCACTTGATCGACAATCGATCTGAGAGGATCAGCCTCAGGTGATGTCAGCATGACATCATGCTGATGTCATAACACCTCTTAGTGGTTTATTTTATTGTGCTGGAAATGACATGGCATAGGTCCCACCAGTCAGTGACTGGGGTAGGATTAGCTCTGGTGAGAAAAATCCCTCACTTCATGCTGACATCAGCATTACCTAATAAACACATTTAGTTATTTAATAAAAATTCCCAAAATGATTAAACCTTATAAAATCAATAAATTTGGTTTTGTAATTCAGAAAAATATGTATAATATATGAAGATTTTCAAAAAAATAAAATCTACAACTTAAAACTATTATCAAACATTATTATGGTAACTATTTAAATTATTATTATTATTTAATAAAGGTTTTATAAATAATAAAACTTTGATAATTCATATTTTAATATTGGTAAATGTTAAAAATATAAATAAAATACCAAAAATCTTAGAAAAATAAGAACTATAATTTAAAACTATAATAATGCATTATTATTTCACTTAATTAAATATTTATTATTTATTAAGTATTTATAAAGTAATAAATCTTATAAAAATCATATCTTATTATTTATAAATCACAAAAATAAATGTAATATATCAAAATAATCAAAAAATAATACCTACATGTTAAAAATATAATATTCCACTTATGAGGTAAATAAAAATTTAAACACTTTAATAACTTGAATTCAAACCTATTTCCTTAGTTGGTAATTCATATAAGGGTAAATAAAAATTGCTAATATTTCTAAAATTAGCCCATTGAGTCTAATAAATAGTGTTAGTCTTAAATATTGATAATATGAAGTCAAAATGCTTCAACACATTTTAAATACATTTTTATTGAATTATCCTTCAACCATATGTGTAGTAAATTTTCTAAAAAGATCTTTAACAATTATAAAATCTTCAAGAATAATATTTAACCAAATAAAATATTTTACCATTGTTTCACTCACAACTTTATAATGGACTAAATCCAAAGATAATTCATAAGTAGTAAATAATATTGTTCACTTATTCACAAGCCATAACCATACCCTTATAAGGAGATAAATCCTTTTATACATGTATAAGGTTAGGAAACCACGATTCAAATAGAAATACCACTCTTAAAGTATCCTTAGGGAAACATTATGAAGTACACAAGGTACAAATAACATAAGCAATATATCTTAAGTCCGTCTATGTCTTTAAAGATAACTTTAGTCTACAATACTTTAAATATTATACTAAAGACTTTGTTATGTGTTTTATAGTTAAATTTGGTCTGTTATAATTAAGTTATAAGCATCTCAAATCCAGACTATTTAAGCAAGCATAAACAACATCAATCATATTCTAAAAGCTATCATGATTGTTTATGTTAGAAATAGGCAACTTGTATTACTTTGGGGCCAAAGGCCACAATATATATTACAGGTACATGGGAAATATGCAGGAAGCCCCCTAACATATGGGGAAAATACAATAGACAGATATGTACATCTAACACCCCCCTCAAACTCATGGTGGATCCACAACACTAAGTTTGGAGAGTAAGAAATCATGCTGCACTGTCCAGGTGCCTTCAGAAAGAAATCGCCAATCAGAATCTGAAGGCACATACTAAAGCATAACAACCTGAGCCTGCACTTGAGCACGTGTATAGAAAGCATCAACACCAATATGCTTGGTAAGCTCATGCTTGACCGGATCACGTGCAACACTAATAGCACCTGTACTGTCAGACAAAACCAGAGTGGGTGTGGTAATAGAGACCCCAAAATCCACAAGTAACCACCATAACCAGGTCACTTCAGCAGTCTCAGGGTCCGAGTCAGCACCACAGCCTCAGGGTCCAAGTCAGAACTAGCAGGCTCGTGGTCAGGGTCGTCGTGGTTCTCTTCGTCACTGCTCTTACTACAACAGGGATCGCCACACTTAGGCCACCTGTTATACACGGGATCCATGTTTACGTCAGCAGCACCAGGATCGTGGGCAGTCGGCTCCTTCCGGGTCTTCGGCAGTTTCTCTCTCTGATCAGGACATTATCAGGAGTCTTCATGGTCTGCTTGCTGCTACAGGCTCTTCTTCGACGGGCACTGCTGGTTCTATGACTGATTCTTGAGCCTTGCGACCACCACCTTCTACACGGTCCAGTGCCTCCGTGGTATCTGGATTCTGGAGCTTCTTTTCATATGACCTCTGAGTCTTCTTTTCTGTCTACTCTTCGTTCTCTCCCTTCTCCTGTCCGTGTTTTCACGGCTGATGGTACCTCTCTTCCTGTTTTTAGTCGAGGCACCCTTTCTACTTCTTCTTTTTATGTTCCTGATATTTCTCGTGTCCCTCTTCTCAAGATGAATCTATTCTCTGCTAGCCAGCTTACTAACTCTGGTTGTCACGTCATTCTTGATGCTGATTCTTGTGTTGTCCAGGACCGTCGCACACAGGCCCTGGTTGGAGCTGGCCCTCGCAGCCGTGACTCTTCAGGACTTTGGGAGTTAGACTGGCTTTGTGTTCCTTCCGCTGCCACTTCATCTACCAGTTCTTCTCCGGTCGTCGCCTCTGCTACCAGCTCCTTTCAGTAGTGGCATCATCGTCTTGGTCACATTTGTGACTCTCTCCTGTCGTTATTAGTTCATCGTGGTCTTCTGGGGTCTGTCTCAGGAGATGGGTCTTTACATTGTCAGGGCTGTAAGTTGGGTAAACAGATTCAGCTTCCCTATCCTACTAGCGCGTCTGTATCTCAGTGACCTTTTGATTTAGTACATTCCGATGTTTGGGGTCCGGCTCCTTTCGCTTCGAAAGGGGGCCATCGCTACTATATTTTATTCATCGATGATTTTTCTCGGTACACTTGGTTGTATTTTATGCGCTCTCGCAGTGAAGTGCTCTCCATATATCAGCGTTTTGCGGCCATGGTTCGTACTCAATATTCTACCCCCATTCGTGTGTTTCGTGCTGATTCTGCTGGTGAGTATATCTCCCAGATGTTGCGAGGTGTTCTTGCTGAGCAGGGCACCCTTGCTCAGTTCTCCTCTGCACATGCCGAATGGCGTTCTTGGCGTAAGCATCGCCATCTTCTTGAGACCACTCGTGCCATGATGATTGCTTCTTCTCTTCCGCCGCATTTCTGGGCTGAGGCTATCGCTACGTCGGCTTACCTCATCAATATTCAGCCTTCTGCCACTCTGCAGGGTGGTATCCCTCTTGAGCGCCTATCTGGACAGTCTCCAGACTACTCCATGCTTCGCTTTTTTGGTTGTGTTCGCTATGTTCTCCTTGCTCCTCGCGAACAAACCAAACTGACCGCTCAGTCTGTTGAATATGTCTTCCTTGGATACAGTGATGAGCATAAGGGCTATCGCTGTTGGGACCCCGTTGGTCATCGGATCCGTATCTCTCGTGATGTTACTTTTGATGAGACGCGTCCTTTCTATCCTCGTCTCACCGCTGGTACCTGCCCGGTGGAAGATATCTCTTTTCTTCTCTTTCCTGACACACCTCCTTCTACTCCTATTGTGTCTTCTTCAGGATCTCCTTCCCCTGATGTCTCTTCTTCGACACTGTCCTCCTCTGCTCCGTCTAGTTCTCCTCGTTCTCCGGAATCTTCCTCTGCTATTCCTTCTTCTTCATCGTCGTCTCCTGAGTCGTCTTCCTCTGATGAGCTTCCCTCTACTCGTCCTATTCGTCAGCGTCGTGCCCCCAACCGTTATTCTCCTAGTCAGTATGGTCTTTCTGTTGCCTCCGAGCCGACTTCTTATCGGGATGCTGAGCATCATCCTGAATGGCAGTTGGCTATGGCTGAGGGGATTGCTGCGCTTGAGCGCACTGGCACCAGGGATCTTGTTTCTCCCCCTCCCGGTGTTCGTCCTATCACGTGTAAATGGGTCTATAAGATTAAGACCCGCTCTGATGGATCTCTTGAGCGCTATAAAGTGCGTCTTGTGGCTCGTGGTTTTCAGCAGGAGCATGGTCGTGACTATGATGAGACCTTTGCTCATGTGGCTCATATGACCATCGTGCGTACTCTTCTTGATGTTGCTTCTGTTCGTCACTGGTCTGTGTCCCAGCTTGATGTTCAGAACGCTTTTCTCAATGGTGAGTTGAGTGAGGAGGTTTATATGCAGCCTCCTCCTAGGTATTCTGTTCCCGAGGGGATGGTTTGTCGTCTTCGACGTTCTCTTTATGTCCTCAAACAGGCCCCTCGTACCTGGTTTGAGCGCTTTGCTTCCGTAGTGACTGTTGCTGGTTTCTCCCCTAGTGCTCATGATCCAGCGTTGTTTGTTCACACTTCTCCTCGTGGACGCACTCTTCTCCTTCTCTATGTTGATGATATGATTATTACTGGTGATGATCCTGAGTATATTGCCTTTGTTAAGGCTCGTCGTCGTGATCAATTTCTTATGACTGACCTTGGCCCTCTCCGCTACTTTCTTGGGATTGAGGTCTCCTCCACTTCTGATGGCTTTTCTATCTCTCAGGAAAAGTATATTCAGGATCTTCTTGCTCGTGCTGCTCTTGGGGATGAGCGCACTGTTGAGACTCCTATGGAGATTAATGTTAAACTTCATCCTACTGATGGTGATCCTCTTCCTGACCCGACGTGTTATCACCATCTTGTTGGGAGTCTTGTTTATCTTGTTGTCACTCGTCCTGACATATCGTATCATGTTCATATTCTGAGTCAGTTTGTCTCAGCTCCTACCACTGTTCACTATAGTCATCTCCTCCGTGTTCTTCGCTATCTTCGTGGCACGATCACTCGTCGCCTTTTCTTTCCTCGTTCCAGCTCCCTCCAGCTCCAGTGCTATTCGGACTCTACGTGGGCGAGTGATCCTTCGGATCGCCGTTCCCTTTCTGCTTACTGTGTGTTTCTTGGTGGTTCGCTCATTGCTTGGAAGACGAAAAGAAATGCAGCGATTTCTCGTTAAGTGTTGAGGCTGAGTTGCGTGCTATGGCCTTGTTGACTGCTGAGGTGACCTGGTTATGGTGGTTACTTGCGGATTTTGGGGTCTCTATTACCACACCCACTCTGGTTTTATCTGACAGTATAGGTGATATTAGTGTTGCACGTGATCCGGTCAAGCATGAGCTTACCAAGCATATTGGTGTTGATGCTTTCTATACACGTGCTCTGGTGCAGGCTCAGGTTGTTGTGCTTCAGTATGTGCCTTCAGATTTATAGTTCGCTTTGCGTCCTGGTGATTTGACGTAACAGGGGAACAGGAATCAAATCCAGGGAGGTGGAGAGTTCTCATCGAATCTGACTGAACGGGAATCGATCCAGGACGGCGACCGGCGTCCGATACGAGCTGAAAAACGAGGCAAAACAGGCGGCGACGACGACGGCAAGGCCGACGGCGACAGGGACGGTGGCAGCCGACGAAGTTGCGAGAAAGAGGATGGAGCTAACCTGGCTCTGATACCATGTTAGAAATAGGCAACTTGTATTACTCTGGGGCCAAAGGACACAATATATATTACAGGTACATGGCAAATATGCAGGAAGCCCCCTAACATATGGCGAAAATACAATAGACAGATATGTACATCTAACAGTTTAAACCTTAATAAAGAAACCTTTTCTTCAAAAGTTATTCGTTTTGCCACTTCAGTCAACATATGACAATTAATCGTAATCACCTTACTTTATACTTTACATGTATACTTAGGCTTGATAACACTTAAGTTCTTTATAAGTGACATTACTTGTAAAGTAAAAATTTGAAGATGAACAATTATAGTATAAGCAATCTTGAGTAGCACTTCACATTTGTGTGTATCTCATTGTTTTATGGTATTATAATTACATGTTGTTTCACACACACTCACAAGCCTTAATAAGAAGCACATGTGTGAAACTTAATCTAAAAGGGCAACACATTCTAAAAAAAACCATTCCTAGCATTCAAAACCTAGATCAACGTTATCCACGGGATTCGCGTTTATCAAGTGCATTACATTAGTTATGCATAATAGCATCTTGCTTCTTTAAACATTAGTCCTTACCGGACTAATGATGTTGATTTCAAATATTGGATCTTATATTGTCTCGAAGACCGTGAGTGCATAATCATGCAATCACAAAAGGCAAGTTCACACTTGCTCATATCCTTTGATTATTTTCTGTAAAATATTTTGCAAATCAAGTGTTGTCATCACCTGCATTTCAAAAAGGTCAGAAAACACTATTTTTGATAATAATGTGAACTATTGGTTACTGATCCAGGGTGATCAGCTCATCTATTAAACCTGGTAGTTGGAATACCACTACTCACGAATATATCATCCAGGACTTAACAACCAATGTCGCCAGTGATTCTTCCGCCGTATATTATGCGTTAACCATGATATTTGGAATGGGACGGAGAAGTTAGCTGTATCCTTTTCCTCTCGTATGGAGGCAAGACGACCTTAACGTGACATTGTGATTCCTTGTGCGGATCCAACATATGGGTGGGCACCCTTACGCCCCACACTTTTGGTGTCTAGATATTCTATGAATGGTGTTTAGGGATATAGTCCATTTAAATGGTACTTGTCCGAGCATCACCAGGTCATAGAGTCTTGGGGAACCCATCAGCGTTTTAGCCTGCCCGAAAGGGGGCTTAACGGAGGTGAGCCGTTCCTGAAGGATCGTGCAGACATATGAGGTCGCGAAGAGGGCAGTGATTGGCTTAGATCTTAGGTTGGGCCTCAAACCATGTAAGTTTGAATGGGAACATACTCCCAGCCATGCAACAAAGCTTAAGATCTCTCATGGGAAAAGTAACGCACCTCTGCAGAGTATAAGAACTGTAACTTGTTACTCCCTGTTCCAGGAAGGAGCTGCGAACGCGGCGGGAAAGGAACTCCATGAAAGTTCTGGTAAACCCGTGAAGGCTGACGGACATAGCTTTTCAGAATAAAAGAAACCTTTGAAGAAATGTTTACGAAAACCTACATTGTCTACGACCTACGGTCTGTGGCTATAGATATAGTGCATCAAGCACTCCTTTTCTAGTGAACTTGTTGAGTACGCTCGTACTCAATGTATCTTCTTAACCCTTCCTAGATTCTGAAGCCATTAAAATGACGTCTACATCAAGTTATGATCCAGGAATCATCAGCAGAAGCTAAAGTTCTTCAATAAAGTCAAGAAGGTCAACATATACACCAACTCAAGTGAAGACGAAGTTACTAATTAGATAGGAATATAATCTCTAGCCATAGAACCTATTTTTGTAACGTATTGCAATAGCAGTAATGCCAGACCATTAGTTAAAATACTAGTCATAATAGTATGATAGTTTTTGAGTTATTTATTTTTGATTCTTCTTTGTAAGAAGTTTCTTTCTCTCTCTTTAACCTAGAGTGTTCTCTGGATCTTGTGTAAAGAGTTGAGTTGTAACCTATAGTCATGTCTTGGACCTGCTGTATTTTTGTTGTACCACTCTGAGGGATGTAATACTAATGAACGGTGTTTCATTGGTGTTATGTCAACGACTATAGTGTACTACATCATGAAGTGGTATGCTGGGTCACCGCACAGGGCTCCGCCGTGGGTGATAATATGGATTGGTGGCTCTCTGTTGGCTCCTCCCCTCTTTATATAGGCCTTGGGGTGCCCAAGGGTACCCATGATACCGTCATATGACTTAGGGAAGGTTCTGCAGCTTTTCTGGGGTGAAATCCCGTCGTTTCTGACCTTTTTGCCAACTATACGGCAGGAGCTATACGGCCGGAATTATTCTCCTGCCTTATAGTTGGTCGTCAAACCTTTGGTACTCCGCAGTATTTTGACCGCCATTTCTTCATATGAACTCCATTTTGGGTGTTCTTGGGCTCGTTGGATTAGCCTCGTCGAGGGCTACAACCTTATTCTCTTGGTTATTTATTTCGAGAAGTTTGAAAAATTCACTTTTCCAGCCTCTCAAATGGCCAAGTCTGGTCCCTGCAGCTCCTCCATACTATGCCCTCTTTGTTCCTTTTATCCATAATCTTCACCAACACCTACACACATGTCATAGACAAGGAAAGTGATAAAATTTTACCTAAACTACTAAATGTGCAAAGCTCATATGAAAGTAAATGAGAACTAGAAGTCGTGCATATAAGGCATAACTATAGCTTAGAAGAAACATGATATGAGAGATAAATGGCACATTTTATATGCCTAGAAGAGGTGGTATTTCACAGCCATCATGGGGCGAGAAAGAGGAGACATGCAAGCGAGAGAGAGAGAGAGTGAGCAAGGTGCGTACTGGGCTGGTATGGTCCAGTACCCCTCAGTGTAGTGGGTTTCACCAGCCCATGTAGGCCAGGTCGGGCTGGGTCAGCCCAATGGGCTTGGCCCGGATTTTAAAAGAAATCTAAATAATTTAGTAAAAGACCAAAATACCCCTAGGACTTAATAAGTCCTAAGAAATAAAATAAAAATCCTAAAAATAGAAATAATATATCTGCGAGTTGACAAAAATATAATCTATCAAATAAAATTAAGAATTCTATTTTGAGTAGCATAAATTTAGGTAAATATTTTTATAATATATATTCCTTAAGGGAATTTTTATAAAATAAATAAATCTTAGAAATTGAATATATTCATTCTAAATTAGTAAAGTATTTTATACAAATACTAAATTGTTATTTAGATTAGTAAAAATAAAATATTAGAAATTTAAATGATTGTTCTTAAACAAAATAATAATAAGATTTAAAATTAATTAAAATAAATTTTAAGCCTTATATTATTATATTATATCATAAAAATATTAAGTATAATATTTATAAAATTTTAGGAATTAACCATTAACAATTTATTTTTATTAAATAAAGGAATATACGAATAAATAAGGTGGGTAAAACACACAAAGAAAATAACTGATAAATGATGTATTGCTTTACTATGCATAATCATTATTGCTTCTTTAAATATTGTCCTTATCGGGAAATAATGGTATTTTGTAAAAATAGAAGCTCAAGGTCGAGTGCAAGCATCCGATTTTACTACCTTGCAATCACAAGGCAAGTTCATCACTTTCTCATATCCTTTTGATGGGTCTTTATCAAAATAATTGCAAATTGTGTGTTATAATCTATGTTTGAAAGAAAAGAAAGAAAATACTATTTTAAAAAATAAATAAAAATGCTATTATCATCCTAATTTATGGTAAATATAAGATTGGGAATGGAACTTAGGGTTCCAATTTCTATGAGAGTCATCACCTAGGAACTAATAACCCATGACATTAGTGATTCTAGCACCGTATATTATGCGTTAACCATGAGACTTGGAATGGGACGGAGAAATCAGCTGAATCTTCTTCCTTCCATATGTAGGCAAGACGACCTTAACGTGATGTTTGATTCCTTGTGAAAATCCATCATATGGATGGGCACCCTTAGGCCCCACGATTTTGGTGTCTAGATTATCTGTGAGTGGCTGGCGCAGGTATAGTCAGACCTTTATGGAGCTTGCTAGGGGCATAACCGGCTCATAGAGTCTTCGGAAACTCATCAGGGTTGTAGCTTGCCCGAAAAGGGACTTAACGGAGATGTAGCTCAGCCCGAACGATCATGCAGACATATGGGGTCGCGGAGAGGAACAGTGATTGGCTTGGATCACCTAGTGGGCTCCACATCACGGAATTGTGGACGGGAAAGTACGCCCGGTTGTGCAACAAGGAGTTGATATCTAATGGGTAAAGCAACGCACCTCTGTAGTGTGTAAGAACTATAACTTCTTACTCCCTGTTCCGGGAAGGAACTGCTAACGCGGCAGGAAATGAACTCCATGAAGTTCTGCTCAACCTGTGAAGGCTGATGGGCATAGTTTTTAATAATAAAATCAATCTTTGAAGAGATGTTTATAAAAACTTCATAGTGCCAAGGATTGATAGTCCGAGGTGGTATATAGTGCATCAAACATACCACCTTGCCTATAATGACTTGCTGGGTAACGTTGTTACTCACTCTTTCCTTTGATCTCCTGTTTAGACTGTGAGGAGCCAGAAGACACTTCGATGTACACAGTAGAAGGACAAGAGGATGTCCACTATGAGGAACAGATTTGTCCGGAGGAGTGGAAGGGGTTGACTATGAGATATGCTATGGAGTGGAGGGAAACAAGTCTGAGTACTTGCATTAGTAATTAGTAAACCAATTGAGCTGAGCAGCATAGACTTTATATAATAAGTTGTTGATCTCAATTTGGGGTATGAGTTTGAAACTATTTAATAATGGTTTGTAAGTTTGAATCACTTGAAGTACGAAACTTCTGGTATTGTAATAATAATGAAGTGGGTATGTTTGTAATATGGACCCGCAATGTTTCTGTTGTACCACTCTGAGGGATGTGATATTTACGGAAGGGTGTTCTGTTGATATCATGTCAACGACTATAGTGTACTACACATGCAGTGGTATGCTAGGTCACCGCAGTGGCATGCCAGGAAACTCCTCAGGAAAGACATCCGGGAATTCACATACGACGGAAACAACTTGGATCTCCAACGAAGGTAGAACTTCAAGAGCATACATCTCCGCTTTAGGAATAGAAACAGCTGAAGGAGATAGTGACCCTACGGTCTAAGACTTGACTATTATGCCAGAAGGACAAGTCAGATTCACAGACTTGGTTGTACAATCAAGGATCGCTTGATAGTGAGTCAACCAGTCCATGCCCAAAATGATGTTAATGTCAGTTGACTTGAGGGCAATGAGAGAAGTGGGGAAAAGTTGGTAGGCAACTTCAATTAGATTCCCTTGACTAACCATGGTGGAAAACCATCTAGAACCAGGAGACTGGACCAATAGAGGAATAGACAACCCCTCAAAACTTATCCCATGCATTTGAGAAAAATCTTGTGACAGAAATGAATGAGATGCTCCAGAATCAAACAAAACTTTGGATGGAATTTGATTGATACGAAGCATACCCATAATGACTCTTGGATATTCCTAATCCTCCTCAGTAGAGATATGGTTAAGATGACCTCTTCCAGCACCCTGAGACTTATCATTCTTATTTGGTGGTGGTGCTCTCTCAGCGGCACTCTTTTGAGGACACTCCTTTGAAAAGTGACTAGGCTAGCGACAGTTGAAATAGATAAGACCTGATGCATTACCAGCAGTAGGGTAGTTTGTACCACCAGCATTGTTTGAAGTAGCACTCAGGCGAGGTGCACATCTAGAAGACCTTGGGGTGTAAGGAGCACATGGCACAAAACAGTATGGTATAAAGACACGACGCTTCTTATTGCTTGAACCAGCCTTTGTGTATCCCTCCTGATGACGCTTACGAGTTTCTTAATACTCCACCTTTCCACTCTCGGCCTTCAGAGCCTTATTAATAAGACCTTGGAAGTTATCAAAGTCCATGAGGTGGATATCATGGCGAACCTCAGGATCCAGTCCCTTGCGGAGCAGAGCTTGCTTCTTAACATCAGTGGAGACCTCTTCAGTAGCATAGCAGGCAAGACGATTGAAGTTGCGCTGGTAGTCACACACAGAACCAGTGCCCTACTTCAGCTTGAGGAACTCCTCCCTTTCTGATCCATCAGACCCTCCGGAATGTGATAGGCTCGGAAGGCTTTCGTGAACTCTTGCCATGTAACAACATGTTGAGCAGCTTGCATTGCCAAGAAATTTTCCCACCAGGAGCCAGCTGCTCCCTCCAGGTGATATACAACATAAGTCACCCAATCAGCTTGAGCAACATGACCAACCTGAAGTTTGCGCTCGATGGTGCGAAGCCAGTAGTCCGCATCAAGGGGCTCAGTGGAATAGTTGTATATTGGAGGATCTAGACCTATGATATCGACTTTATTGTTTTTACGTTGAGAAGTGTTGCACTCAATCCTTTCTAGTAGCCTCATGTTGTCAGCACAGTTGGTTCATACATAGCCATGAGTTGAACCACTGATGGTGGTGGAGGAAGGTTAGAAGATTCCCCCTCATTGTAGCACCACGGGCATGGGCACGAGTACGAGCATGAGAATTGTCACCCATCCTGGAAGAACAGAAGGAGTTAAACAAGGAATTCAAAGGAACGAAAGAAAAGGAAGAGCAAGGATTACTTGATATAAATCATATCATCTCATCAAGCATGGTAGTCTCATAGCATACTAATGTATACACTAACCAGCTGACTTACAAACCATAACAATGGGATGCTAAGATGTTGCACATCAAGTAGAACTGAGATATCTTGGAACTCTGAGAGTAGCAACCAAGTACAGAGTACTTAAGAAAAAATAACCCTAAAACCACAGTACTAAAAGTTTGATATAAGAGGTAAGAAATGGAAGCCTTTTCAAATCAATTAGGATAAGAAAACTCCACCATTAGAATCACACTGGAGAAGGAGTAAAAAGAATCATAGTCAGATTTTTTTGCAAATATTTTTCAACTTTCAAATAATTTTCTCAACTTCTAGACTCAACATCGACCAATAAAAGGGTTTCCTACAAGCAGTCCTGCTCTGATACCAAAACTTGTAAGAACCCTGGGTTTAGAGATAAACAAACCTTAGATCACCATCTGATGTAAGCTCAACTCCAAGCTTGGAAGGTCACAGTATAAGAATCGGTAACATTACATAACACAAGGATTCAACAACATAAGTTTAAACTCTTAATAGAGTACGATATTAGATTATTACAAACCAGAGGTCATAGACCCAACACCACATCAAACAGTGAAACAAATTATGTTGTTCTACACAACAACTTAGAAAAGGGTCTAAGAGTCCATAAACATAAGCGACGTCCATCCCATAGTCCACAGGATGCTATCTGGGACCCCCAACTACTCGTCGATGCCAATGTAGAAGCCACCTTAAGTTGCAACTAGATCATCTGTAGAAAACAACAATGGCGCAAGGCTGAGTACGAGGATGTACTCCGCAAGACTAAGATAACCTAGTATGTACATTCTCTGGCTAGAGAGGCTTTCTTCTGGATTTACTTTTCCATAAAGCAATCTTTGTTTGTAAACAAGAGAGAGAAGAGGCTCGTCTACTCATAGTATTTTAAAAGGGGTAAGAGAATGACTTCTTCATCTTGGATATCATCTCTTGAGAACCACCAGCTCTATCAGAACCTCCTATCTAGGATCACTCCCTCAAGCCCAGAGGAAACATCCTTAAGGATGCATGAATCAGCAAGTTTTATAATTGGTTGATGTTATCTATGATCTTAGAATTCGGTCACCAAGCATTCATAACCATGAACACGGCTTTTTGATAAGATTAATACCCTGTAGGAGTGTACAAATTTACCCACACGTACCAACCAACTCTTAATGCCAAATATTATTAGCCCTCTTCCTTGGAAGGCCGGCAGAGGGTGGTTGACCAAGACCTTTACCTTGCTTTCACCTAGACCATGAGTCACGCCCTAAGGATAGTTCCGCCATAACGGGCCAAGTCCCAAATCCGGTCCCTGGAGATGTGAGACAAGGTTGGTTTACCAGGGGCTCCATCAACCCCAAGCAACCCGGTCCACGCTTCCCTACCTATTATGTTGCACCTCCTTCTCCTCCTCTTTCGAAAATGTTTTCAATGCGTATGCCAAATGGAAAGCTTGAACTATGTGACTCATGGAATCTACTAGGCAAGTTAGTCAACCGAGGGGTTCCCAAGCCCCGTATGGTTGTACGCTCGTCTTGGTTCCAAAGGCAAGTACTCAGTTCCTAAAGGTGGCAAGCATAGGACTACAAAAACCACAGCCAACATGGCCTCCCATGCAAGCCTTAGCATGTTTAGTTAACTCCTCCAATCATATCTCCATCTCCTACCTTTCTAGATTCCTTGGCATCTTCGATTCATCATCCGAATGGATCAGACATTACTGCTAAGCGTTGCTAAGCTGTCGACATGGAAGCTCTAGCAACGCTCACATGACTGATCTAGGTATGATAGGAGCAGTGGATCAGGAGTGTAAGGCTACAAGAGGGAAACTATGTAGAGGATAGGTAACTCTAGCTGCTGACAAAAGACCACATTGGAATCACATGCATCATAGCAAGAAAGTAAAATACTTTGTAAAAGTAGGTTCAGAATGAGAGGCTACGCTTGCCTTGTCCTTTGGTAGATAGGTATGTATATGCGTTGTCGTTGACTTCGGCCTTGGGCTTGGATCCTATCACGAAGAACCAAATACCGGAAAGTGAGGGAACAATCAAGACATGGCATAATGCAATGCGCAGTCAATATGTATGACATGTCATAATTAGAGATTCTACACTAATCCTAGTTGCAACATTGATTTAAGAGGGTTTCGGATGCCCTGCGAAGGAACACCATCGAACCCACATGTACATAAGGGTTGTTGATGTTTCTTAAACTAAACTAGGGTTTTAACTTGCTTGACAATGTATGATGATAGCTTAAATACGTAGATCTCATTTTTTGAAAATTTTGATATATTATTCATATTATCTGATTAAATATGAATTAGTTATGAATTTTACAAGTTTATATCATTTTCTGCCATTTTTAAACATTTTTGAAAATTATTAAAGGATTATTACATCACCTTGACGTCAGCAGACCCTAACCCTAATCCCTTCTATTCTATGGCTGCATCTACCCATGGCCACTGACGACGGGGCCCTAGGCCATGCTGGGTCCACCCTGTGGCCACGTGGTGGCCATGTTGGACTCGACAGCGGGGACCGGCAGGTGATGGTCACAGGCGATGTTCCCGACGGTTCCAGGAAGCATCATTGGCTACATTTGAACCACGCGAGCAAGAGGAACCAAAGGCACCTAGCGCCGCTATCTAAAGGTCGCTGGAGAAAGCATGACGGCGAGCAGCGGCGACGGAGCTCTCGGTCGCATGGCGAGAATCAGCTATGCGGGGCAAAAAACAAGGAGAGGGGGTGCTAGGGCACTAGGGTCTCACCCTAAAACGATTGGGGTAGACAGCGAGGTAAGGCGAGGATCGGAGCGACAGCTGTTGGGGTCGAGGAAGAAGCGCTCGATGCGGGCGATTGAGGCCGTCCCGGCCCGATTCAATCGGCGAGAAGGAAGAAAGCGTCGATGCGGAGCTTGTGGTAAGATCAGCGGGGATCGGGGAGGGAAGCAACGACGGCTAGCTGGCGGCCATGGCGGCTAGGGTTCAGGACATCGCGGAAGAGGAGATAGAGAGGGAGAGGGAGAGCTCTGGGGCGAGTCAGAGGATACGGAGTGGACGGGCACGTCTCGGCGGTCTTATCCCCTTCTCCACAGTGGCGGACGGGTGGGAATCGATGCGCGGTGGTCGACGGCGACATCGGCACGCAGCTTCTTCCAACTAGAGGTGGACGAAAACACTTTTGAGTAAAACCCCCTAGCGATGCATAAATTCATCCTGCAGTACAGATCTAGAGATCCAAGGGCTAAATCTTGCAGAGAACCCCTTGGGATTTATTAAAACCTTTGTTTTTATTATAAGAAGCTCTATTTAAGTTATTTTTAAGCTATTTTAAATAGAGAAAATACAAGGGCACTTTGGTAAATACCAGAATGTCCCAAAATTTGATTTTGTGACACATTTGAAACCATGTGTCCATATTTTAGGGTTTTGCTCTTGCATTTGTTCAAATACTTGTTCACGTGCTTGTATTTTATTGATTTTAAATATATGCATCCAATGCTTAAGTACTAATTATAATTAAAACAAACATGGGTTGTTACACTAAATTAGCAGGAACTCACAACCACCAATTAAGTAACAATTCTACTCTCTAAATTAGCCATCTATTCAACTAATCATTACACGTGCCACCTTCATCACAAACCCATAATGTAACTTCTAGAATGAGGACGACAACTACTAAAACTGCCGACATGAATCTACTATTCTCCTCCCCCTTCACTTGAAGTTCATGTTTTAGATTTTCTACCACTTGATCAGATATGGCAAGATCAGCCTCAAGTGTCAACTTCTCTTTGCGAATAAGCTCCGAATTCTTCTTTTCTTCCTTGACAGTACGCTTTAACTTGAATATCAACATGTTTTTACGGGCCAATTCATCACCTAAATTGGCTACCATCTCCTCCAAATCCATCCTCTAGCTAGACCACTTGGTTGATTCATCTTGGTATGCAATGTACCATGCATCACCAGCCTGCATAGCACACTGTAACAATCCTAGAACAAACTCAATTAAAATCAATCTGACAGGCCATGGCGGCACTACAAATTCAACGGTAGTACAAAGTGAAGGAGCTACCTGCACTCCGATGTGGTAGGAGAAGGAGAATGTGGCCACCACATGATCTAATCCCCACCCTCGCCGGTGTACCCGCTACGACCAGACATTAAGGACTAATTCACACCTGCAATATCGAGAAAATTATGGGAACCGAATCGATTAGGGTGGGCGAAGGAGCAAAGGTCTTACCGAGCACTACTAGAAATTGTTGCGACTGTTCTTCGAGCTATGGCGGTGGAAAAAAATCCCTATCGTCATGGGCGACGGACCTGCCTGCGGTTGGTACTGCCTCAACGTAGAATGTGTGCGGACAAAACAGGTGCTGGAGCTATGGTTGAGGTGCAGCATGACAGCCTGTCCGACGCTGCCATAGGACGGAGCCGCCGACGCGTCGACGATGGATTCTTTGTCCGTGGGTGGGATAGGAGCTACTCAAGGATGGGGGCTGGGAGCGAATGAGAGAGACCACCGCACGTGTCATACACTACCCCACCTGTCAATGTTTGGGGGAGTAGCTACTCCGGGATTTTTCATATTTGTCAATTTTGCATATCTGCCAAACTTTATCTTTGAAATTTGCATATTTGCCACATGACCACACATGCCAGTGACACACAAAATGGAAAATATGCAAGTTACAAAGTAAAACATGGCAAATATGCAAATCCCCCCTCCATCCCCACATCACGGCCCCCATCGGTCATTGGCTTCGACGGCCCCACAGTACGACCAACATGACGGCCCCATCGTGCATTGGCTTCGATGGCCGCATAGAATGACCCCATTTGTCATTGGTTGCACCGACCACACAATCGGGAAAAAAGTAGCCCACAAGTCAGCGAGAGATGGATGGAGGTTCCGACGTGTATCGTGGCACCACCCGTCAGCACGTAATGTCCATGGAAGACCCGCCCCAACGCGGTCCCACCGGTCGACATGTAACGGTCAAGCCTTTGACCTGACAGCATCCATCCATCCGAGTGCCTGTGAGCGTCTGCGTGGGTTGCATAATATAGGGAGGGGAAAAGTGAGGAAAAGTTAAGCGTCTGAGAAAAACTAAGTACAACTAACGAACCAGGGGCACGAATATAGAAATCTCTTGAAATTAAAGGAGGGATCTATTGTATAAAACAAAATAGGCTTTTAATGAAAACATTTTGAGAGGTAAAAACATGCATGATGATGTCATGATGATGCGAAAAAGAAAATAACGGGTTCTATTTTGCTATATTTTCCAGACATTACATATTAGAGAGGGGTAAGAAAACCTATTCAGAGCCAACTGGATACTTAGACCAAACATAACCCAACAAAAGCATCTCCCCTTTTACATAACCACTAGGTGGCAATACTTAAGGCACACACATAGTTGGTAGTTTTATGAACCATTTTGTTGTAGTTGCACTATTTACCAGTGAAGTTGAGTCAAGTTTATAGTGTTGTTTTGAGTTCAAGTTGTATATGGTTGAGAAACTATGCTCCAAGTAGTATATAATCGCCGACACGATTTTTTGAAAAGATTTACCTTGCAGGAGTGCACCAAAAACAACAAATGCACAATCACCTCAGATAAACCAAAGGAAGGCAACAAGGTGTCACAATAGAGCAATCTTAGTACACAAAGAGTGTTTTAGGGGACAACCCCACTAAGCTACCCGCAACAAAATCAACCGAGCTCCAAAACGAACCTAAAGGTTTGTGACGAAGGATGAAAAAGATTGAAGACCCGAAAGTGTGGCTAGACGTGTCTAGATAGCATAAACATGGCGTTTTTAAAATAGTAATAAGATTTATTCTTCCATAGACCCCCTCCCTCAAAATTCATAACAATGAATGGCTACGATCACTCAATAACCCCTCATAACTAAGGGCATGATGATCCTTAGAGAATTATTAAATGTAACAGCGAATAATCGTATAAACACATATGGCCCAGCTGATTTACGGATTAGCATGCAATATGTATCCGTATGAAATATGTACATCACTCGTCCTCTCAGTCCCGCCAGAATTGTGGTGACACGCGCCATGAACTTCCTTGTCCGCGAGGTCCCATGATCTCTACAAAACACTGAGCGTGGATGTCCCAGCTATTCTGCCTCTCGCCCCCCCCCCCCCCCGCGCGACATGGATGTCCACGCCCTTCGTCCTGCTCACCCAACCCGACGGCTACCACAGCCCGCCTAATAGGTATGTGGTTGACTCGGCTCAGCTACCTGGAAGGGGCAACTGCAGAGTCCAGCGTTGGTTTCTACAGAAACAGGGCAGTGGAGGTAGGGCCGCTAGTCATGGCCGTTCATGATGCAGGATGAGCAGAGGATACTGATAGACCATGGGGTGGCGTTCGAGGACTGGCTGTGGTGGGTGGAAGTGACCTGGGGTGTCTGGTATGTCGGTCCGTTTAGCGACCGACCGAAGCGTCGTTTTGTCGAGCACTCGAGCTGCCAGACTGCAGTGTGCTGCATGCTGCATATCTCGGTAGCCATGGACGGGTTTAGAAGTAGTCCAGGCGTAGTGATGGCTCGATCTTGTTCTTCGGTTCTCTTCCCTATATACTCATATGACCATACCAGATGTACGTCCTTGTGCTCCCTGAGATGTCAGGGCCCGGTGCAAGGAAAAAAACAGGGCCCCTATAGATAAATACATATATAACTTCTTCTATTTCAATTGCAACTTAGGTATTGAACAAGGTTCTCTCTAAATTCTAGGAGACAAACTACTCATGGAGCACCATACACAACTTCAATATGCTCGCTTTCTTTTTTGTCCATTTTTATAACAAGAAATTCACTTTTTAGATGACATCTTAACATAGAAACAAAAACACAAACACTAGAAAAATTAGGACATGGAATTAGAAGTTGAAACAAAGCACCTGAAGTAGGGATGAAGCTTGACTGGTTGTTCACCATCGATTGACACCTCCTTGCTCTTAGGCCGATGTCCTTGCTCTAGCGGCCAAGTGTCACTCACTAAGATCACCTTGTTGCCGCCCATGTGGAAAACCCCATGCCCCTTGGCTACCTCTGCCGCCAATCCCTCTTTACCTTTGAATTTGGTTGTTGCAGATCAAGGGCGATTTATTGGAAATAAAAAATTAGGAGATTCTCCTCCATTATTCCCTTTAATGGGCTAAAACCTTAATAGAAGAGATGCGCCCCATTCATTGGCGGTGATTAGCAAGAATGAGGAAGGAAAGAGACAGAGGAGAAGACAACGTGATGAGAAACGACCTCGGCTGGATGGAATTGATGCACAATCCTCGGTCCTTTTTCCATTAGCCATATGAATTGCCTAACTAAGATTGGATGATTCGGTTTACAATTATTTCTAAGTTATAACGGGAATGCATGTGTGGGGGCCCCTAGGAGTTTGAGGCCTAGTGTGGCCGCACTAGCTGCATAGGCTGAGGGCCAGCCCTGCATGGGAACATGGTGGTGTGAGCTCCAGCTAAAGTGAGAGATAGCCATCTATCGTAGAGCTTTGTTTTTAGGAATGTATCAGCAAGCTTTTGAACCAGCATCGTTTGTTTGGGGGGTGATCCTAGGTAGGTTCAAGCTAAGGTAAAAGGGCAAAGACCAGCGAGGTATAAATCGGGCCATGGCATGATCTGGTCGACATATATAAGGGCCGGCGGAATAAGGGTCGGATTATCCTAAGCTAAATAGCATTGGCTTGATTCGACTGACATATACGGTATGTTGGCACGATGTTAGGTCACTTTGTATTTGCAGGTACGTGCTTGGCCGACTCAGAATGGACGAGTCTGAGTCAGGAGATGGCTTGCTTGAGAAGGAGAGAGGGAGCCCCAAGGTCAACAGTATCCTCAGTCTCTCTTCTAGGAATCCAAGGAGAGACAAGCGCTAAGGACAAAGACCAGAGGGCAGAGACAGAACAGAGGTCACAAGGTGATAGTCCACTGTGCCCAACAGTCACATGGCGTGGGCTTTGGATCTTGGTCGTGCAGAGAAGGGAAACAATGGAAAGTAGACCGCTGAATTACCACTTTGGGAAGGGCATATGCTGGGAATATGCTGTCCATCTCAGCCCTAGTTGTAACCTAGCCACCCTTTATAAGGTAATCCATGGCCTCCTAGAGGAGGGGTCGATTCATTATGGAGAGGGAAAACTCTAGGAGATCCACTTAGTTCTTCTTCCTCCTCTCTCTGGTACAGCTCAGGGAGCAAGTGTACACCATTGTTGATCTAAAGGAAAGATCTTGAGAGTATCCATCGTGCACAGATCCACTACGCTATCCCTCCCTAGATCCCACTAGTACACATTGGAACCATTTTTAGCGTACCCATGGCATCTGCCGTGCCACCCCCACGACAGTTGGCACCCATCATGGGGCTAGTATCGGTGCTACCTGGAGTCAAGATCCAGATGGGAAACTTCATCGCCACCGGAGAGCGCATCGTCTCCGAGATGGTCTAGCGATTCAACTCGCAAGACTACGTCATCGACAACATCCGCAATTTCGGCAAGCGGCCTCCTCCACGCAACAACGTCCTTGTCAGCTTCGGCACACACAAGTTCTATGTCGGCGTTGACACCTCATGCGTCTACCTTCGACGAGTCATTGTGGCGGGTGAGCCTCCCTTCAGTGCAGCTCGCGGACTGTGTACCACTCGCCCCACTGCTAGCATCGAGGTGATGATGACTGCACCAGCCGCAGGCGCTGGCGCCGGCATAAGCAGAGACCCTCCAGCGGCATACCCGGCAGAAGCTGGGAATGTGACTCCCAGAGCACCTCGTTCGAGGGGCCCTCTGCTGGAGAGACTAGAGAATATCCTGCAGGAAGCCATAGATAGCTTAACTACGCATGTAGCTCCCATTGTAGACTAGGATTGATGTAGCCCGACCTACGATCGTTACCACATCATGGTCTCCAACTTACGCCAAGTCGTCATGGACTCCAAAGGTGAATTCGTTCCTTTATGCGAGCCCACTTCCTACCCTATTGAATGGTATGCTACTTCATACTCCGTCCCATATGCATGATAGGTTCACACCGACAAGTACGGAGGCAAGGGAGGAAGCCCGGAACATCAAGCCCAACAAGACAGAGGCTTGGAAGAGGAGACGAAAGAAGCCACGGCTGAACCACCGGAGTCTGCAGCCTACACCGGAGTCTCCGGACCGACCTCCGGTTCGAACCTAGGAACCGACCCGGGGACAGTCTGTATGCCCCTCCGGAGAAGACACCGGAGACAGGCCGGAATCTCCGTCCCACACCGGAATCTCCGTCCCACACCGGAGTCTCTGGCCCCTACACCGGAGACTCCGGCCCACGGGATGGGCCTGCGCACCGCCAACTGGGTCTTCGGCCCATGTACCCCTCTAGCTCGTCCAAACCCTAGTTTTATCCCCAAACTACCCCTTGTTTAGTGGCTGGCCTATATATAGAGCCCCCACCTCTTCATGCAACCCTTAGGCATAGATGATAGACTAAAGACAACCCCCTTGTGTGGAATCTCTAGTTTTTCCTCATCCCCTTACAAGGGGACCGACTATCATCACCAGCCTTGATTGGACTTTGCATCACGCATCCATCGTTGAACAAGGCCTTGGAGTTAGGTGTCTCGTCTCTAAGTTGCCAAGACCCTCCCCAAGGTGTTCTTCCCACTTCGATATGGATTTGAGGGAGCACGTTGACCGATCTTTCCTTTCGAGGATTCTATCGGACCGGTGGCCACCGTTCGGGAGCAATCGGCCTTGTATCGTGTGAGTTTTGCGTGTGTTCATCGTGTTCTTCGCGAGGTGTGTGTTCGCTTCCGCTACCTTCTCCCTTTCCCCTCGCTATCCCATCGATTTGACCACGAGATCCATGAAGATCGAGCCACCCAAGAGGTTAACCCCTTTATCATCTGGTATCAGCAGCTTTTGGTTGCCATGGATTTCTCTTCGATTTGGTCTTTTCCCCATAAATTCGAAAATTCCACCAAAAACAGCCACAATTCGTGTTTTGGATCGATCTGTGATTTGAGTGAGTTTTGGTAGGTTTTGATCCGTGGATTACTTGCTAAACTTGTTGATCTACCTTCCCCTGCGTTCCCATGACCTAATTCCTTGATTTTCCCATCAATTTGAGGTTTTGGTTCCAGATTTTCCATCGAAATCACCCCAAAATCGCGAAAACGCGTCAAATCTGGGCGTCCTAGGACCAACCGGTACTACCGGGCTCAAAATCCGGTACTACCGCACTTCACCGGCACTACCTCTCAGAAATCCGGTACTACCTCCCAGTAGTGCAGCAAAAACAACAGATTCCCAGCTTTCAGTCGTTCACCGTTTTGAGCATAACTTTTGCATTTGAACTCGGATTTTGGTGTTCTTTAGATCGTTTCGAATAGGAGAAGGAGCTCTATATCATCATCCACGTTGTTAATGCTATCTACTCCATCCAAATTCCGTGATCAAGGTGGAATCCAACAATAAAGGGTGAAGATCGTCGATGAAAGGTATAAACATTCCGCGACTTTTCCCCGCTAGCATTCCTTTGTGAACCCCACTATCTTTGTGAGCAACAAACACCTATTGAGACTAGTTCCTATTATGATTGCTTGGGCTATGCACATTTGATACCTTGTAGAATTTCGAGCAAACGTTGTGAGCGCTATCTCATATAGTTATCTTGTATAGTTGTTGGCACAAGGAAGAGGCAAGTGAAAAGAAAAAATATATATAGAGAAAAAAAGGAAAAGAGAAAAAAAACATATAAAGAAATATAAATGTGCCTCATAGAATAGGAAGCGCAAGCTCGATGAACATCATATAGGTGGTACTTATTGTGCATATCTTATAGCCCACCAATTTTGTGCAATCGAACTAGCGTCTCTCCTTGTACTTGTGTGACACAAGCTTATAATCTTCGCTAGGTAATCATTTGGTTCTTAGCTCACTTTCTCCATCGCACAAGTCCCATTTATCCCACCGTGTGTGTTTCCTTGTACATATTTCCTATCTTGTGGATTGACTTGTTTGCTTTGTGATCATTGTGGTTTTTTAATTGCCAATACAACATCTTGATTTCGGATTGGTTCTTGACATGCCACTTTCCATACCTATCCACCATAGGCCTTGTGTTTGTGTGTTTTTTGGTTAGTAGTTGGTTTTGGTGTTCCGTGTAAACTTCACTTTGCTTGGTTTATTGATCTCAAGTGTGGCCACTTGCACGATACGATCTTCCAAGGTAAAGTAAGGTTTGACGTTGTATCCCTAACACCCTCTACGACTTCCATATACAACACTTGGTCTTGTGAATCATGTCTAGGTAATCTGAAACCGAGGATTATATCTATGAAGAATCCATGATGAGCCACCATGACTATGACTCCACAAGTATAGAGGACATGACAGAGCCCTACACCAACGACGACTCCACATGCATGGTACACATGGAGCATGACATCAACTATGGCTCCTCAAGCATGGAATACTTGGAGCTCTACATCGACAATGGCTCCTCATGCATGGAGGATATGGAGTACAACACCGACAATGGCTCCACATGCTTGGGTGATATGGAGTACTACACCAACAATTACTCCCCAAGCATAGACGACTTCGAGTGCGACATCGACAACGCCTCGCCGAGCATGGAGGACACGAAGAACTTCATCGACTTTGATGGATCCTCCATGAGCCATGAAGAATTCCTCCACCATGTGGAGATGGAAGCCTACTATGCCAAGCAAGAGGAGGCGCATCATCAAGATTCCATGACCTTCAAGGCCAAGCGTGCCACACCAAAGGGCACCACCTACTTCGATGATCCACCTGCAAGGCTATAAGCTCCACCACCTCCAAGGTGTCAAGCGCCACCATAGACAAGGCATCAAGTGCCACCACCTAGATGGCATCAAGCTCCACCATCTCCAAGGCACCAAGCTACATCACCTCCAAGACGCCAAGCTCCACCTCCTATCCAAAGAAAAGTGGCGTCCAAACATAATATACATCAAGAGGCGCCAATTAACAAGAATCTTTATCGACAAACATCCTCTCATGAGCATCTCCACCATAAAGAGGATACAAGACATCGTCAAAGGCATCTTCGCCACCAAGACGAAGAATCCATGATGAGAACCAACCATAATGCTCAAGCAAGCTCAAGAAGGCACCACAAGCACAAGAAGAGTGCCAAGGCAAATGATCACCGTCTTGAGCGTCATGTGGATGACCAAGTGCTTCACCAACATCAACCATCGGCAAGGCACACCAATGACCTCCGTCGACACCATCATAGGGCACCTTTAACTACTCGTGCCACCACCACAATGGCACCAAGAGCAAGATTTCCTCCATGCCATCAAGCTTCAACGCCTACGCTTGACTTCCGTGACCTCGCATACGAGGAAAATAAAGACCTCTACTTCACCTAGTTGGATAGCATGAGCCTACCTCCACTACTACTACAAGATGGCCACAAGACGGTCGAGCATGGGATTTTCCTTTCGACCATGGAGGCGAGCAATGATGCCCATCTTATGGCATCCAACCTTGAAGGCGACAAGGTCAAGAATGGTGAGCATGGGATTTTCCCTTCACCAAAGGAGGCGCATGGAGTTGAAAAATCGAGCCTATCCCTATATGCTTGAGTGATGATGTGGTACCAATCCCATATGAGTATGAGGGCCACTTTGGCCACTTGAGTGAGAACAAGAGTGAGATGAGTGACTCCACCTTATGTGATATTAAGTGCTTCCACTTTAGGGCATGAGTGATACACCGAGTGAGTTGAGAGTGGTAGTTGATAGGTCAAGTGAGACCATTTCGATTTCTAACGACTTACCCTCTACCTCTAGTGTATGCTCTTATGTTGTGCTTGGTTCCATGAATGAAGACGCTACAAGCCATGAAGCAATGATGCCTCGAATGGAGAAGATGTACATGGTGGATGAAGAGGATGCTATGCCATGGCTACATCAAGAAGACGAAGTCATCCACGAGGAGGCCACTACTACCACAACACCCACTTCAAATGAGATGTATGACCAAGGTAATAGTAAGGGTGTGGATGATGCCATGATCCCACTAGTGGACATGATGAATTGTGAGAATATGCATGTTATGGATGATACTTGTGACATTACATATGCTTCCCTCATATTCCCATGTGATGCTTTGCCTTTGCATAATATTGATCATGTGGAATTGTTTGATTGTGATATCATTGCCATAAACATGCCATGTTATGCATCTTGTGTGTATCCTCCAATTGCTTCGGACATGCTTTGTCATGCTAGTCATTAAATTTCTCCCGTTGTATGTGATAAGATAAATGCTTGCTATTTCACTTGTTTTGCTTGCAACAATATTGATCATATGCGTTATAATGAGATGGCCTCCATAGCTTTCTCAATTTTTGGAGATTTTGATGATTTCCATGATAAGCATGTTCCCCACTTGCATACTCACCATGCATCTATTTCATACTTGATTGACATTATTGGTGATGTGCAAAAGAAGAGATACGTCATGATGGATGATGTGTATCTCTACCATGCACACACGTTCTTCCTTTGGTGTATGATGTGTGTAGGTACCCGCACAAGAATTTCAACCTTGGTTGAGCACGAGTTGAAAAAGAGCTCTAGAGAGCATCCCACAAGTGAGTTCAAGATCGAACCCAGCTCTTATACCTTTTGCATGCTTTGCATCTTTCATGTTGAACAATTGTGCTTTCCTATGGTTTGATTGCAAGCATGTTGATGGTATTATCTCACCTTGTGACATTCATGTTTCTTCGCTTTTGGATAATGATGCTTTGTGTGTTGCAACAAAAATGTTGAACATTTGCTCTTTCCGATGTTTTGTGTGCAACCATAATGCCATTAATAGCATGTATTATCATGAGAGCTTCCAAGTATCTCGTCGTGTTGTTGAAACAAACATAAGGACCATTTTCTCTTTCATCTGGTTTATTTGCAAACATGTTGTTTTTTGCTTCCGCTTGGGATACTCATATTCCCATGAAATTTGCTTTTGATAATTTGTGTGTGACATCCAACATGTCGAACAACTTCTTTCCAATGGTTGGTTTGCACACATAATGATGTGGCTTTGGATATTTTTCCTCATGTGTTTTTGCCGAATTCTCCTATTCTTTCCTCAAAGATGTTGATCGACATGTTAGTCAATAGCTTGGCCATCCACCCTACTATGTTTTATGGAGTTTTTGAGTTCCCACATTTGGAGGATGTTCAAACGATTTCCATGCACTTTGACCTTGCATATGCATTCCATTTCCTATCCTTGTATTGTGCTAATAGTGTTGTGAACAACAAGGGACATGCCACATTTGACATGCTCCTCTATCACGCACTAAAATATTTTGCTTGGTCTTTTTTGTGTGTAGGTACAAATGCATACGCGTCAACCTCTACCAACCATGTGTTGACAAGAAGAACCAAAGAGAGTTACCTATGGCTACCCTTCATCGAACTATGTCTAGACGCTAAGGTGACTTCCTTCTACTTGAGGACTCATGCTATAATCGTCATGAATTGGCTATGCTTTGAGTGTTGCTTCGCTTTTGTTGTGAGATTTGTAGGCTTCATTGAAGGTGAAGGAACATTGAAGTGTTGTCAAGTCAATCTTCCCAAGGACGACTATGGTGCACCCCAGGATCAAGAAGGTTTCTCGACCTCGTCTACTTTGTGATGACCATGTAGAGTCGAGGACGACTCTTTTTGAAGGGGGAGCTGATATAGCCCGACCTACGGTCGTTACCTCATCATGGTCTCCAACTTACTCCAAGTCTTCATGGACTCCAAAGGTGAATCCGTTCCTCTATGCGAGCCCACTTCCTACCCTATTGAATGGTATGCTACTTCATACTCTGTCCCATATGCATGATAGGTTCACACCGACAAGTATGGAGGAAAGGGAGGAAGACCAAAACATCAAGCCTGACAAGACGGAGGCTCGGAAGAGGAAATGGAAGAAGCCACGGCTGAACCACCGGAGTCTCCGGCCTACACCGGAGTCTCCGGACCGACCTCCGGTCCGACCCTAGGAACCGACCCGGGGACAGTCTGTATGCCCCTCCGGAGACGACATCGGAGACAGACCGGAATCTCCGGCCCACACCGGAGTCTCCGGACCCTACACCGGAGTCTCCGGCCCACAAGATGTGCCTGCACGTCGCCAGCTGGGCCTTCAGCCCATGTACCCCTCTAGCTCGTCCAAACCCTAGTTTTATACCCAAACTACCCCTTGTTTAGTGGCTGGCCTATATATAGATCCCCCACCCCTTCATGTAACCCTTAGGCATAGATGATAGACTAAAGACAACCCTCTTGTTTGGAATCTCTAGTTTTGCCTCGTCCCCTTACAAGGGGACCGACTATCGTCACCAATCTCGATTGGACTTTGCATCATGCATCCATCGTTGAATAAGGCCTTGGAGTTCGGTGTGTCGTCTCCAAGTTGTCAAGACCCTCCCCAAGGTGTTCTTCCCTCTTCGATGTGTTTTTGAGGGAGCACGTTGACTGATCTTTCCTTTCGAGGATTCTATCGACCGGTGGCTGCTGTTCGGGAGCAATCGGCCTTGTATCGTGTGAGTTTTGCATGTGTTCATTGTGTCCTTCGCGAGGTGTGTGTTCGCTTCCGCTACCTTCTCCCTTTCCCATCGCTTTCCCATCGATTTTACCACGAGATCCGTGAAGATCGGGCCACCCAAGAGGTTAACCCCTTTATCAAGGATCAGGCACAATCTGAGCTAGAGGAGACCTGGCCGAAAGTGTTAGAGGGATCTAAGAAAGTAGCAGCTGCTCAACAGTCACTTAACATTACCTTGTGTGAGTATGCTAGGGAAAATAAGCTTAAGAATATCCCAACTCGCATGGATGGTGTAAGATTAATAGGAAACAATCTCCTTAGTGATATAAACCAAGGTCGGGTGACTCGGCTGACCTAGCATTGCCTAGGTATAGCACACCAGTGAAATACCTCAGGGATGAAGATGCAGCAGATGTCAAGATATCTGCTTTGTTCGGCGAAGACTGGCAAAGGCTGCAAGAAAGAATCAATGATCTGGTACGCATAGCAAACCAGAAGAATGAGGAACTTCTCAAAAACAACCTGGTTAGTCCAGGAGGTTCTCGCATCGTTCATTCAGATGGGGGTGCTCTGGCAAGATCAGCCGCTGTAGCCTCGTCACCTGGGGGAGGCTCGATGAGAGATGAGGTGGTAACCTCTAGGAGAAGGAACATGCAGATGGTGCCTTATGACCCAGTTATGGCCAGGAAAGCAAAAACAACACAAGCTCATGATTAGGGAAGTGTTAGCCGAGGCAACAAAAACCCTGGCCGTGCAGGACCAATACTGCAGAATCCGGAGCAAATTAGGTACAATGATGGTTACTCAGCAATGGAAAACGCCGGTTTACCTAGTCCGGATCATCACATGATGGGAGCAAGGCTAGGAAACCGGAATTTACAGCCAGGTGATGTAAGATTGAAACTAGACAGAATATATAGGTCCAAATTGTTGGACGAACAAGTTCCTCTGGGTCCAGCATGCTTTGGACCTCGAAGAATGAGGGAGTTGACTGTGCCAAACTTTCAATTGGCTAGAGGAACAAAACATATGTTGGAAGCACAAGGCCACAAGATTGGTTGATAGATTATGCCACTGCTGTGAACATTGCAGGGGAAATCTTAGATAGGCAGTGAGATATGTGCCTCAGATGCTAGAGGGACCAGCAACCTGAAAAACTCGTGTGAGGGAGTAATCGAGTCACAAGCAATCACATGGTTCGCATAGGGGTGCAGATATGGAAGTGTGTTATGACAAAGGTTACAAAGAGATATGCCAACTACATTGGGTGACTCATATGCATTGGGTGACTCATATGCCAACTACAAAGAGATTGCCGAATCATATGCATTGGGTGACCCGACCCAGCCTGAGCTTATGTCGGCAGAGCAATACGAAGAGTATTACGCCCGAGATAGAGCCAGGTCAGCCTGGAGAAGTGATTTCCAAGGCAAAAGAAGAGATGACAAGCCGAATTATCGATATAACTCAAGCCATGTTGCTGCGCTAACCCAAGATCAGCCAGGAGCTGGGGGTAATCAGCGACAGAAAAACAGTGCACAATAGTGGACACCAAAGAACGATGGCTAGAAGCAATGGAGTGGTGAGCAGAAAAAGCAATTGCAGGAAAGGCCAGAGTATATGTATGAGTCGACGTAGGATCAGCCCTGCAAGTTCCACACACATAATCCGGCTAAGGTGTCGAATCACACAACTCGGCGGTGTGCATGGATGAAGCAGGAAATGGGTGGAGCAGGACCAACCCAGCCGAATCACCAACCACAACTCACAGGAGGAAATGCTCATCAGCAGCTGGCTCTACCTACACCAAATCCGAGGTACGAAAACCATGATAAAAGAGAAGCTGTGCACCAAGTGGTGAATCGGAACCCAGAGAACCGTGAAGGCCTAGTAATGGTGGCCGGAATGACTATAGGGAGCATCATCAGACATGGTGTGACATGGGTATGTCCTACGGGTGCCTGATGTTGGCCTACCCGGTCCATCCCGACAGAAGCCCATGTGAATATCTACTCCCGATGACGAAGCGCATGGATGATTCGGGTGACCCAGGCACATGAAGGATGCAAATCCTTGGAGAACACGTCTAGCCTTAGATAGAAATTCAAAGGGTAAAACCCTAATCTGTAACTGAATCGACCTACCCTGAGACCTAGACTCCCATATCAAGGTCAGGAGGGCATGACAAGAAGGATCTCACCTCATAACCTAGCACACAACTCGCTAGATCTCATCTGCGCACCCCTGTAACCTTCAGCATCACCATTAACAAAGAGGAGACAAGTAGGAGTAGGGTTTTCCCTCCGGGTGCCTAAACCTGGGTAAACCTCGTGTCCCCGTGTTGCAAGTCTGTTAACCGTTCCACGATCTCTAGTGTCCCCTCCTTCTCCAAAACCCAATATAAATGGGCATTGAAGAGTCGAACCCTCATCAATTGCCGCCGTCTGTGGGAACTGGGGATGTTGATCATGCAATCATGACAACTCCATCCACTACCATTTTTGACTCCTCTGCGACGGAGAACCATCTTCTCTTCAGTGCCATCAACTTCACCGCCGACTCTCCAGCAACCCGCAAGGACTTTGATTCCATAGGAGACAGAGTCAACGTGATGTTTGGAAGCCTATGCTTCCTTGTGGGAAAGGTGCACATCCTTCACCTCCCTGAATGGGTGGTGCCTCCCGTAATTGCACCTGCTTCGTGGGTGCCGCCAATTGGTGTCCTAAGCACACCCTCACTGCCGTACAGTTTTGATGACAGCAACAACTACAACTCCGATCTCTGCGACCCTCCTACGGAGGAAGGAACCTACGGTTCCGGATCTAAGATCTGCGGGAGTAACGATCTCCCCCACCACTACATGTGCGCGGTCATGATCGACACTCACGTTGACAACATAGTCAATCCACCGGTTCCCCCTACCGATCTACAGGCTCCTAATGCCGTGAATGGAGACAACAGCCCACCCCTGCCAAATCCCAACAGGAACGGGCCACCTGAAGCCGCCAACGGTGGCGATCACGCTCGCCAGCAGATCCATCTCAATGAGGCCCAATGGGAAAGAGTTAGGGAGGCTGTGTGGGGTACCAACCCTCTGCCAATCAATGCCTCTCGCGACATGTTGATGGGCTATCACTAGCTCCTCATAAAGGAGCATAATCGGCAGGTTGATCAAAATATAGAGCTCGAACAACGCAGGCGAGAAGCCAACAAATCAAGCATGCAAAGAGTCGCGCTCTCCTCTGTCGGTGGGTCCTCCTCCAAAGGTTATGACGGCCACGCCAACCACAAAATTTGTTCTCGACTGGAATGCTTGGACCCTGCCTCTAGGAGCGAGGCCACCAAGGCACTTGATATGTCCTTCATGTCAATGGACTCGCAGGGCAACATATTGCCCAAAACACCGCAGGCCGCCGTCTTAGCGGACACCACGTACCTGGCAGCAAGCCTGCCACCGGTCGAGAATCCCACACATGCAATCCATAAATCTGCGATTGCGGGCCTCGGGCTCGTGGGAGCCGTGATAATCAGAGAGACGGCCCCGGAGCCGAAGAAAAAGGCTGCAGCGAAATTCACAAAGAGCCACATGCCCTCATCTGACAAGGACGAACAGGACATGTCACAGCGACGCCGCAGTCCGCGGCGAAGGAGAAGTAACTACGATGCTCGTGATGAGCTCACGCAACGCAAGATCGACAAATCACGCGCAAAATGTGCGTGCTCCATGGAATCGGAGTATGAAGACATGGAGCTCTGTGGCACCAGATGCTTCAGTAGAGCCATATGGAAGACTTGGATGCCCAAGGGCTTCAAGATCCTATCGGACAACCCCAAGTTCGATGGCCTATAGGAGCCAAAGATCGGCTAGATGACCACATCTCATCGGTCAAACTACATGGCGTAAGCAGGAATACAACCATGCAATTCCTTCAGCTACAGCTAAAGGGAGTAGCCAGAGCCTGGATCAGATAACCTTCCCTCAGGGTCCATCCGCAGTTGGGAGGAGCTGGTCTACAGCTTCATCCGCAACTTCAAGGGGACCTGAAAGAGGCCAGCCTCCATTGAGTAGCTGAGCGCCTGCTGCCAATGGTCCAACGAGTCGATCATCTCCTACGTACAACATTGATCCATCATCAAGAACTCCGCCGAGAACATCTCGGAGGAGAGGGCAATCGACGCCTTTAACAGCGGCGTGAGGCACCATGAACTTAGAGAGGAGCTATGCCGGATCAAGCCCAAAACCATTGATCGTCTGATGGACATCGCCAACCGCTGGGCGGATGGTGAATATGTTGTCAAATGAACTTGTTCGGATGACGAAGATGACCTTGGCCATAGACACGACCACCGAGGAAAAAGAAGAGAACGCGTCTATGTCAATTGCGAAGAGGTCGACATGGTTATAGCTGGCTACGCCGACCGCCGCGAAGACAGGAACCGTAGAAGCGGCTACCGCGACAGCGGGAAACCTACGTAGTTGAGACAATGCCGCACTCGAGATGACGAGCCGTCCGTATTCAACAAGCTATTAGATTCCTGCACCATCCATTTCTACATTGATAAGCACGATGGTAAGAAGAAAGCAAGCCATCTGCTCAGACTGCAGGGAGTTCCAGAAGCTCAACGAAGGGTATGCCCAATTGCGGCGAGAAGCAGTAAACTAGGGGTTCGGCTCTGCCCCTGTTACCATCGCATATGGCGCCCCACCACGGCCACCTAGAGGACACACGTAGCCTGCGGGTGCGCCGGCCCAGAACAACATAGCTGAGCCATACCCATGACTATTGGGTGCCATGATGATACAAAATGGACGTCCATCCAACAGGATCCATAAGACGATCACCCGCCAGATAAACCTGGCAGTGACCTCTCCACCATCCATACCTTAGTACCTCGATGGCTCAGAGTCATGCATCGCCTTCGATCGATCGGATCATCCCCACCAAATACCTCGCCCATCCCACTATGTCCTGGTAATTGAGGCACATATCAGTAAATTCAAGATGAGCCGCGTGTTCATGGACGGTGGTAGCGACATCAATCTGATGTTCGCCAGCACACTAGAACCATGCAGATCCCGCTCACCAGCCTAGAAGCATCCGGCATGACCTTCCACGGCATAGTCCTAGGGAAAGGAGTATACCCCCTAGGAAAAATATGGCTCGACGTCATCTTCGACACCCCTAAGAACTTCAGGCGTGAGCGGCTTGAATTCGAGGTGGTTGATTGGCCTTCGCAATACCATGCCATCCTTAGGCGTGTAGCATTCACAATATTCCTGGCAGTATCGCACTATGCGTACCTCCTACTAAAGATGCCAGGGCTCAATGGCGTCATCACTTTTTTAGGAAGCTTCACCAAGTACGATAGCTGCGACAAAGTTTTCATCGGAATTTCCCAGTCCTTCAGCATGCAAGAGGAGCTCACAAGGTTGAAGGAGTCGACAGACAACAGTCTGCCCCTGTGACTAAGCAAAAAGCATCCGACCTATCGTTCGACTCTATAGTCAACACCAAGGCGGTGCAGGTCCACTCGATGGACCCCACCAAGACGGCCTTGATTGCCAACAACCTGAGTCCTGTTGAAGTATATAAGTGGATTGCACTAGCCCTTTCCATCAGTTCGGACTTTTGGTTGCGTTGGCTAGTGCATGAAGCTTGACATGGTATCAGAGCCTAAGGTCTCGAGTTCGAGTCCTGGCTTTCGCATTTTATCCTAAAATTGCTGTTGACCCCTCTGTGTCCACGTATAGACCTCTTGAGTCATACGTGAGTTTCGCGCGCCGTCGCTCTCTTTCGGTTGCACGTGCTGAATTCTCCCCGTCACACGTGAGAGGGGGTGTTGAAGTATATAAGTGGATTGCACTAGACCTTTCCATCAGTTCGGACTTTTGGTTGCGTTGGCTAGTGCATGAAGCTTGACATGTTGAAGTATATAAGTGGATTACACTATCCCTTTCCATCAGTTCGGACTTTTGGTTGTGTTGGCTAGTGCATGAAGCTTGACATGGTATCAGAGCCTAAGGTCTCGAGTTCGAGTCCTGGCTTTCGCAATTTATCCTAAAATTGCTGTTGACCCCTCTGTGTCCACGTATAGGCCTCTTGAGTCATACGCGAGTTTTGCACGCCGTCGCTCTCTTCCGGTTGCACGTGCTGACTTCTCCCCATCACACGTGAGAGGGGGTGTTGAAGTGTATAAGTGGATTGCACTAACTCTTTCCATCAGTTCGGACTTTTGGTTGCGTTGGCTAGTGCATGAAGCTTGACAAGTCCTGCATAGGAACTCGCACTTGTCGAATTCCTCCGTCAGCACTGGGAAATCTTCGCCTGGTGTCCTGCGGACATGCCAGGAGTTCCCAGGGAATTTTCTGAGCACGCACTCAATGTGTACGCGGATGCGCGTCCAGTGAAGAAACGATTCGTCGACTGTACAAGGGAAGAGTGTAGGCAATTGGTATCGAAGTCAATAGACTCGTCGATGCCAACTTAATTAGGGAGATCAAAGAAAGCACCTGGGTAGCTAACCCCATGTTGGTCCCTAAGAAGGACACGGACATCATGCGGATGTGCATGGACTTTATGGCGCTTAACAAGCACTACCCAAAGGACCACTTTCCCTTACCGTCGATTGATCAAATCATCGATCCCACCACAAGATGCGAACGGCTCTCGTTCCTCAACACCTATTCAGGATACAATCATATTCGACCGAAGGTCGGGCATCAGGAGAAGACGGCTTTCATTGCACCGTTTGGGGTCTTCAGCTACAAAACAATGCCTTTTGGGATCAAGAACACAGGCGCAACCTATCAAAGGTGCATGTAGTCCTGCCTGAAGAACCAAATTGGTTGAAGCATTCAGGTCTATGTCGATAACATAGTGGTCAAGACCAAGGAGATCCGAACATTGATCGACGATCTCCATGACACATTCGATAACCTTGATCGATATAGGATCAAGCTGAACCTAGAAAAGTGCGCCTTAGGCGTCCCATTCGGACAATTGCTCGGGTACTTCATCTCTGAGAGAGGTATCGAAGCTAACCCAAAGAAAATCAAGGCTATACTAGCCATGGAAAAGCCTAAGAACGTCAAAGGAGTCTAGAAGCTAGATGGACGGATCGCGACGCTCAGCAGGTTCATCAGCCGCATGGGTGAAAAGGCTCTCCCCTTTTACCAGCAGCTCCGCAAGTCAGACAAATTCGAGTCGATGGCTGAAGGAGATGAGGCATTCGAAGACCTCAAACACCTGCTATCAACAATTCCCATATTGGTGACGCCAACGGCGAGAGAACCCATGCTGCACTTCATTGCTGCAATGCACCAAGTGGTCAGCACATCACTCATGGTCGAGCAACCCGAAGATGGCAAAACCCACGGCGTGCAACGCCTGGTGTACTACCTTGTGCTAACACCTACAAAGTAGAGGTACCCTCATTATTAGAAGCTATCATACGTCGTGTTCATGAATGCACATCGGCTGCGTCACTACTTCTAGGAGCACCAGATAGTGGTCGTCAACAATGCACCACTGTCAGACATCCTCAATAACCCTGAGGCAGCGGGGCGAGTGGCCCTTTGAGGCATCAAGCTTTCCCTGCGGGACATCATCTACGAGCGTCGCACCTCCATTAAGTCGTAGGTGCTTCCTGACTTCTTTATCCCCTAGATGGAGTTGCAGCTCCCGGATACTCCGGACATGTCCCAGCTCTGGACGATGCACTTTGACGGATCTAAACGTGATGCTAGAGCCGAAGCCGGAGTAATCTTGACATCCCCTCAAGGGGACAAGATGAGATATGTACTGCAGATCAAGTTCACTCCATCCAACAACGAGGATGAATACGAGATGATGATCCATGGTGTGCGGATGGCTAAATTCTGTGGCACCACGCAACTAGTCATCTAAGACAACTTCAACCTCGTCATCCAGCAGACGATGAACCAGTGTGACAACATGATCACCTACCGCGACCTCTACAACTAGAGACTTCGACATCTCCAAACTCCGGCATGTCAGCCGGGAAAGAAATGAGGAGGATGAGAAGCTCGCCAATATTGGATCCACCTACTCCCCGATACCACCGGGCGTGTTCCTCGAACAAATCTGCGAGCACTCTATTAATCACAAAACTCCCAAGGGAACATCCGATTCCAAGGGATACTTGGGGGTTGCGCCACCCGAGGAAGCGGGGCACCTGCAGAACTAGAGACGAACATCGATCTGGTAAGCCTCATGCAGGTCCTGGCAATCGAGCAAACATGGACTCAACCATACTTCAGGTATCTGCTGAGCAAACAACTTCCCAAGGACCCAACGGTCGCCAGGAAGATCACTCGCCATTAAAGTCCTTCACCATCATCAACGTGAGCTATACAAGCGAAGCATCACCAGGGTACTTCAGCGATGTGTCACCAACATTGACGGGAAGAGCATCCTCGTTGACATCCACGAAGGCATCTACGGCCACCACGCTAGCATCCGCGTCGCCCTAGTCGCCAAGGCTCCGTGAGTTGGCTTCTACTGGACAACCTCTATGTGTGACGCCAAGGACATCGTCGAGAAGTGCAACGCCTGCCAACGATTTGCCGACAGACCACACACACCAGGTTCAGAGCTACGACCCATACCATTGGCCTGACCCTTCGCTCAATGGGGACTCGACATGGTCGGCAAGCTACAGAAATCCTCACCAGGAGGATACGTCTTCCTCCTAGTGGCATTCGACAAGTTCACCAAGTGGATCGAGGCTACGCCTGTCACCAATCAAACTAGTGCCACTACTGTCAAGTTCTTTTAGTCCATCGTCTATAGGTTCAGGGTGTCCCATAGCATCATCACCAACAACGGCACAAACTTCACCTCAAAGGAGTTCCAAGACTTTTGCGAAGGATTTGGTATCAACATGACATACTCCTTAGTGGCGCACCTGCAGACCAACGGGCGGGTCAAAAAGGCCAATGGCCTCATCTACAACGGAATCAAGAAGCAACTCATGTGCCCACTCGAACGATTGGTGGGAGCCAGGGAAGATGAATTACCCTCCATCCTCTAGAGCGTGTGCACAACGCTAAACAGTGCCACTGGTTACATGTCCTTCTTCATGGTGCACGGAGCTAAAGCAATGCTGCCCGCTGAGGTATGCTACAAGGCCCCATAGGTCGTCGCTTACAGCAAGGCCAAATCAACAGCCACACTCAAAGACGCTGTCGACCTGCTGGATGAGGCCCGCGACATCGCCGCGGCCCGTTCAATGGTGTACCAGCAAATCCTCTGCAATTACCACAGCCGATGGCTATGGCCAAGGTCCTTCGTCAAAGGAGACCTCGTCCTACGATTCAAGCAGAAAGGGCACCTAAAGATCGAGTCACCCTGGGAAGGCTCCTACGTGGTCACTGAAGAAATCCTAGGTGGAGCCTACCACCTCAAGGACTTCGAGTCCAGAGTAGCATACTCTAACCCCTGGAACGTCACATAGTTGTGACGCTTCTACTCTTAGCTGTCTTCATTTCCAATAAGGCTTTTCAGCCAGGCTATTCAGCCGAAACATGTACTCCCTACTATGCGATGAATAAAAGCCTAGTTTCTTAGCCAACATACTTTATTCTTATGCAAATTTACATTCGTAAACACGCTCGGGGGCTACGCCTCACCCAATGACTTCGTCGACTCTTATGATAATGCATCACCCTGATTAGCTGAGCAAGTCAGGCTAACAAAAAGGACATGCAGAACCAACCAACAACAAGCACTACGTGTAACACATTTTGCAATCTTTACAAGGGAATAAAAATCCCAATTGAAACTATACATATTTTACATTTCTTTGTACAACACAAGCAGGACTCAACCATGCTGAAGCAAAATGTTTGTCCGCTCGTCAAAGAAGTGCATGATATCTTCGGCATGGCGATCCACTGAAGCATACCGCGGGCGCATGTCCCATGCCATACCATTCGGAGGAACGGGAGGCCCCGCCGCAATCTCCGCCAAGTCAACGTCCTGACGATGAAGCCGAACAAGGGCTAGAGCCACCTTTGCACCCGTAAAAACTTGTTGGTGCACAAGGTCCTTCATGGCGTCTACACTTTGAAACTTCCCTAGCAGCCCTAGGAAACTGGATGGAGCCGCATCGAGGGGTAACATGGAAGCCCATATGGACACACGTGACGATCTTGCGCGCTTCAAAACCTGAAGCACCTGATGGACACGGTCCTGCACCATTGCGACCACGGTTGCTCGATCCTAGTCCATCTAGAAGAATCCTCCGGCCTCTAACCCTTGTTGGGTGAGACAATTGTGCTGGATAGCAGCGCGCTCTTTCTCTTCCCGCGAAAGAAGATTGACAACTACAAAAGATCAACAGCTCAGAATCTACAACTAGCGGACGCAGCAGCAAAAACAAGTTAAAGGTACCTGATTGTCACTTACATTGAAGCTCCTCGCCAATCTGCCAAAACTCTTTGAGAACATACTCCTCTCTCATAATAGCCTGCTCGGTTTTGGACTTCTAAACATCCGCATGGCCACGGATGACAAGGACGTCCCTCTCCAAGCTTCGGATGCGGTCACACAGCAAGGGAAATTGCGACGCTTCATTTGTTGTCGGTTGAGAAGCAGCCAAAGGAACTGACGAAAGGCCCTCAGAGGAGCACAAATGACAAAGTATAAGGACAAAAAACACTAGAAATAATTGAGGGAGAACGAATATATTCACATATGGAACCACTATGTGGTAGCCCGTAAAGTCAATCAGTATAAAATATTATAAGAACTATAGCAAAAGCACGGAAATCCTACGCGGTCAACTAAGCAGCAGACAGGCTTCAAGGATGCGTCACATCCGAAGAAGCCTCAGGCTTCTCGACCAGCGTCGCAGCCACGTTATTTTTCTCAATGGCATAATTCGCCAAAATCTCAATTAGGTGAGAGCCGTAGCGCTTGCAGCGAAGCGAAGGAGGCAAAGGCTACCTCAGGGCCATCCGCATCGACTGGAATCCTGGAGGTGGCTTGGTTCAGTTCCAGCTGTGCGCCTATCGGCAACGCCATAGCTAGGCCAAGGGTAGCACTTGCACCTTTCTGGGTCTTCTTGTACTCTGCAGGTGCATCTCCCTCCAAGGCATCCGCTAGGGAATCGACATCGTCAAGGCCACACCCTTCAGGAAGATTTCCCGATAGAAGTGGCCAAGGACCCCTTAGCCTTGGCCAAAGTATCTACAGTGGACCTATAATGGTCTTCGATCGTGGTAACTGCATCCATAGGAGGGTCACCATGGTCCAGGACGAAGCGATCAAACACAATGCCTATGGCATCTACAGATGCGTCAAATCAGGCTCAGATGGCAACAAGAAGAAATTCCAAAAAGCTCGGATGAAAATACCCAGGAAAATTTGAATGACCTACCAGACAATGATTTCGTAGCAACCATCAGCTTCTCCGTCATCGCCTTCTCCTGCAAGGCAACATCGGCTGCAAGCTTCTCCTCGCGCTCCTTGGCCTCCTGCTTGTAGCGCTCGAGGGCCTCTACAGCGTCATTTGCTTTGGTATCCGCTTGTCTTCGACTCTTGCCAAGTGAATTTAACTGCGGAGAGCCTTGTTATTTTCATCTATAAGAACTGAAAAGAGAAGTCAAAAAACAAAGCTCTACAAATATGCACTTAAAAAACAAAAAACAACAAAACACATATCCCGAAGGTGTTGGAAGATTTCCTGCAAGTTTGTAGAGCTTGGGAAGATACTGCTGCCCGAGACGCTGCAGATCGCCCAAGAAAGTCTACAGCAAGAAAAGCGACAGTCAAAGGAGTAAAGGGCTCAGGGCTTGCCCGCAGCAATCAAGTAATACTTATATGACCGCCCGAAGACTCCGAAGGTGGAGCCTATGTATTCCGAGTAACAATTGCATGAGATCTCGGCTTGGAGTATCTCCACGCGCCATCGTCGGAGGTGCGCTATCTTCTGGGAGGGCGCTGCAGCTTCGGCGCTCATCGCTTTCGACTCCATGGCCATCTCTTCAGTTTCATCCTTCATGGATTCACCTGAAGAGGACCTCCTGACATAGCATAGCAGAAGAGTCGTATGAGGCATCAAGCGAGACAAATTCAACAAAGTCAAAAAGCAGAAGTAGACAGATACTTAAGAAGGGATGATGGAGAGCTTCAAAAATAGCATAGTTTTCTTCATCTTCTTGGCCTTCAGCTGAGGAGCCACCGCCTGGATGGGTACCGCAGGAATGGGGGCGATGGCACCTCCACCCAGAGCATGCTGCTGCAAGAAGGCGGTCCCCTGTTGGATATCTCATCCAGTTGATTCCTTGCTCTTTTATTTACGGATGTCGATGATGTGAAATAAAAGGGGAGGTTGTGAGTTCATGGAGTTTATACATTGTGTTAGAGAAACGTCAGGGACGCTAGCTAAGCCATGCTTAATCATGGTGGAAAATTGCAGCATCACCATAATGAGAATCTATGAAGCGTCCTCAATAAAAAGCTATGTATATGGTAAATAAAAAGATTGCTGAGATGCTCATTGTCTGCTTGCCTTGTCATTTTGGTTATGGGAAAGCTCATGTACCATGTGCAAGGGGTACCCCGTTGGCGGTTCTCGATGATATGCATGTATTTACAATGACAAGAACTTTCACGAGACCAAAGTTGAGTAGCATGCGGAGCGACCCTCGTACTCAAGGGACTTGGTATTTCCAGTCTATAGTCTGTCAAGCATATGATTCAGAGTGGACCTCACTTTCACCTTAACCACATGAAGATGCCTATGATAGGGGCAATGAGAGCTCAAATCTAATGAGTACCTTCCTTTCAGCATTGGGAAGCCTTTCAAACCTTCACAAAACCGTTTTCACAACCTTGTTGAGTCACCACTTATTCTATGAGCACCTTCTTGAGAGCATAGTTGTCATTCTTGTGCTTGTTCCAAAACTTGGTTAACTATGTCATGACTTTGATGCTTGTATCTCTGATATCTTTATCTGTAGTCTTCATGTGAACTTTGGAGGTGCCTTGGCATTTATATTGTGCTCTACAAACAAAGGCAAGCGAGATACCACTCTATCATACCTTATTATGAGCATTGCAATGTCGCTTATGTTTATGTTTCATGCTACTTATTATTATTGAGTTGGTTTATCTTAATAGCTTGCAATGACTATTAAGTAGACTTAGTTGCATACTTCTTATTATGAATTGTCTAAGCATCTACTCATGTGCTGAGAATATTTACATCATATGAAGCAAAGTGTTCGTGAAAGTTCTTTTATCGCACTCAGTTTTCAACTGAATTGCTTGAGGACAAGCAATAATCTAAGCTTGGGGGAGTTGATACGTCCAAAACGTATCTACTTTCTCGAACACTTTGCTATTGTTTCTCCTCTAAACTTGTGTGATTTGGATACAACTAATACGAACTGACGATGTTTTCAGCAGAATTACCTTGGTGTCTTGTTTTTGTGCAGAAAATGAACTATCAGGAAAAATCCCGGAAAATATGCCAAAAATTATATTTCACCAGAAGATCCATGGAGCCATAAGGGGAGACAGAGGGGAGCCCTGGGTGGCCCACACCCCCCTGCCACGTGGGTGGTCCCACCCCATGCCTTGGAGGGGTGTGGCTAGCCCAGGCACCTCCTCGGCCTCCCTCTTCGCCTATAAGTTGCCTTCTGACCTAAAAACTCAGGGGGTTCGATAGTTTTCTAGAAAAAGTTCCGTTCCGCCGCCGCCACCAGAAACCAAGATTCGGATCTAGAAACTTCGTTCTGGCACCCTGCCAGGACGGGGATTTGGAGAGGATCATCACCATCGTCATCACCAACGCATCTCCATCAACCACCGATGTTTCCCTCGTCCATGAGTGAGTAATACCCCGCAGTAGGTGTCACATCCCAAAATTTTCCAAATTTTGAAATGTGGAAAATAAATAAACAAAATAAATAATTGTTGAAATTTGGGGTGAAAAGAAACTTTTTATTTCTAAATGGAAACTTAAAAACCCATCTTGAACAAACTTTGAATAAAATGGAATCCAACAAATTTCAATCAAGTGAAATGCATTCATCAATGAATGTAGCTTGATTTTCAAACTTGGGAAAAATAAACCAAAACCCAAAACCCTAATGGAATAAATCATTTCCAAGATCTCTCTAAGACAATGGATTTGATCCATATAAAAATTTGTCAACAAAACATTTATAAGTGATCAAAATGACAAATAAATATATTATAAAACCATAGAAATTGATTTCATTCAATTTGGAACCATGGATAGAAACTTATGAGTTTAATAAGATAAGGAAATAATTTCCAAAGCTAATAAAGCTCCTATTTAAAATCCATACCAGATTGTGAGCAAAATAATCCTAAAAGGATTTAAAAAGATAAAAAAATATTAAATAAAAATATACAAATTGGAATCACCAATTTTGGACCTTTAAATAAAAGGATATGGATTTATAAGACAAAGAAAGAAATGGATAAATAAGGAATATCTAAAAGCCAAATTAAATATTGGTCAAATCCATAAGCAAATGAGATAAACTTAATCCAAATCCAAATGAAATAAAGGGATGAAGAATAAACAAATAAAAGTATATGGGATTAAACCCTATTCTAATTAAATTTAATAAAGACAAAATCCCTAATAGAAATAATTAATTAAATCGTGGGAAAATAATAAATGGAATTGCCCAAGTGGAATAAAAGTCATTTAATTAACTTAAATGAAATAAAAGAAACATTTAAATAAAATTATATGGAATTAAAACCATATTTGTTTTTATTGGAATAAAAACAATTGCCTAATTGAAAATGATTAATAAAACATATGGAAATACTTTAAATAATTCAAAGTAAATTATTTAACACCCCATTTGAATAAATAAAACCTACTAATTAAGGTTTGGAGAAAATTAGAATTCAAATAAGGGTTTGGAAATAAATAAAATCTTATTTGAATAAAAGACAAATGCCATTTATAAATAAAATATAAACCATAAAAGAATAAATGAATTATTCTAAAATGGACCTTAAATACCTATTTAAAACAGCATAGAAACATACTGAATACTTAGAAAATATTTGAAAAAGAAATCGTGAATAAAATAATAGTTTGAATTCAATACAGGAAAAAAATCAGAAAAAGAAAAAGGTTTCAGGAATAAAAAAATAAAGAAACCAGCCCAACCCAGCTAGCCCACTAAGCCCAGCGAGCCCACCTCCTATTTTTTCCCCCGAATCGTTATGTCTCACCACAAACCCAACCCGCCCACTCACTGACTATGTGACCCCACCGCACCTCTCTCTCTCGCTGCCGCCAGGACCCACTGCCCCGTCACCGTCTTCCTCACCCGCGCGCTGACCTTGCCCCTCTCCCCGAACGTTTCTGCCGATGAATGAATCGTTAATTCGCGTTAACGCTGCGTTGATTCGCCCACTGACTGTGCCCTCTTAATCGCCTAGATCTCCACCTCCTTTCCCCTCATTCGCCCACGCCAAAACGCCACAGGGCTGCTCGAATTTCCTCTCGCTCCGCCACTGCTCCGACGAGCATCTCCAGCCAATTCCGGCCAGACACCATCACCCCTTGCTCCCTGGCCTCCACGAGGACACTCCCTAGCCTCTTGCGCATCCCCTAGTGATGCCCGTTCAGCCACGCGTTCCCTGTATCCTCGACTGCGTCTTCAACCGAGCAGCGCTGCCATCTGCCATTACTCCGGTGACACCCCGTGGTAGCTTCTGACCGTCCCCTCCTCTCTGTTGGTTACTCGCGTGTTCACCTGTCTTGCACGCATTTAACGGCACCTTTCGTTTGACTAGGCGTGACCTGTAACCTCGCCAACAACGACGAGCGGCCGTGCCTGACGACCGAAGCTTCTCCAGCGAGCAATAGACGATGATTCTGTGCACCCCTTCACCTACGACGAGTACGTCCAACTTCCCCATGTCAAGGCGAGTCTAGTGATCTTCTTCCCTCCATCTATCGCTTCCTGCATCGCCGGCGACGCCTCTGCCCGAGCGCTCCGCCGCCAGCCACCAGTTCTTGGTCAATGCGATGAGGACCGTCAGATCCCGATCCAGCAGTTAGGATAGATGACTTATCGAACTGTTTTTGATTGATCTGCACCGCACGATCCTCTTTAGATCCAACACACCACGTTAGCTGATCCGCGCGAACCGGTACCGATGAATAGAAAACAGCCGCTTGGCACGGGTTTTGTTTTAAAAACAGAAACATATCTATTAGATGTTTGATTTTGCAAAATTTATAACTTTAAATATACACGTCCAAATTTCACAAATTTTATATCAATGGAATAAGCAAAAAAAGTACTTTCCAAGCATGCCCTTTGTTTAATGAATTGCTTCTGGAAAATTAGTTGTTTTTGCAGAAACTTGTGTAGGCATATTTTGTGTATAAAATTCATTCTAAAAATATTTTTAGGGTAAAATCTTTTGTAAATGGATTGTTTTGAACCTACTGACCATAGAAACCAACTTATGGATTTAAAATTGTATTTTGTGTAGCTAAAGAATAAATCATTGAATTAAAGCATTTCTAGCTAAATAAAATTGTTGAATATGTTTTAAAAAAATGCTTTTTGAGAAAAACCTTTGGAAATGATTTGATTTAAACTCTCTGACCCTAAAACACCAAGTTTTAAGATTTAAAAATATATTTGGTGAACCCTATAAAATTATTTACTTTGTTTATAGACATTTCCAACAAAATAAAATATTGCTTTGATTTAAAAATGGCTTATAGGTAAAACTTTTTTGCAAATGGTTTAATAATAAACACTTGGCCATAAAACACTAACATTTGTGTTTAAAATATATTTGGCAAACACTAGAAAATATTCCTTTGATTTAAATCATTTTTAACAAAACAAAAATGATTTAAAGTGGCCATTTTCACTAACTTAATATCAAATGGTTTAAATACTTTTATGAATGACCAATAGGTGTTTTCAAATGTTTATAACCTATTAGAAACCACTTTTCCAAATAAAACAATCTTTGGCATGATTGCATGCATTGCTTTGCTTTTATTATTTTATGATGAATTGCTTGAATGGTAGATTGAATTTGTGCCTTGATTGAATTGTAGTGAAATTTGAAGAGTGTGACTATTGCAAGATCAAGGAGTGAACTTATATTCTCTACCAAAAAGGAAAGTGGTGCTTCATACTTTTGTCCTATTATTTTCACTATGCATTAGTGATCTTTCTAAGTAGGACTTGCATGGAATTTTTGCTAAGTATAAACTATGCCATGGGAAATCCTAGTAGATGAAACCTTAGTAGAATTTTCCTAAGTTAAGATTCCTACTACTATCATGCTTAGCCTAGCTAGTAGAAAACAAGGGTGGATTATATTCATGCTATGGAATATTTCTAAGTCAAGGACTTGTGTTTTGTTTAACAAAAAAAACTATGTGAATGAATCACCTGGGTGAAATGGTATTGCTTGGATGGATTTTTGTTGAGTGGTTACACAAGGCCAGGGGACTGGTGAACCTTGTGTATCTCACTTGTGGAATGCCACCCAGGAACAAAGAGATTTGATATGTTAAATGTTGAGAAGCTTCAAGTGCAACCACTTGGCATTATGGGCTCTACCTGGATCATGTAGGTTGCAATAACTTAGCCAAATGGACAGTTGGTGGTAGGGGATGATAGGTTGGAACGCGTCCATTCTAGTCTAAGGGAAGGCTTCTGAAAGATCTTGTCTCGATGCATGTCGAGTCTTGTGGGGAAAGTGCACCACCTCTCGAGAGAGTAAAATCTAAGTACTTAGCCGTGTCCCCGGAAATGGACAATTTGAGCATCAAGACATGGAAGCTATCAAGAATCTCCTCATCCCAATTTCTAAGTTAAAAACTTGTGGTTGAACAAGAGTTAAGGATCTTCAATCAATGATTGGTAGATGCCTTGTGTGATTTTGACAAACAAAAACTTAGTGTTTTCAAATGATAAGGAAAATCTATTTTGAGCAAAGCAAGCCAAAGCTCCACTTAGCCAAATGCATATAGATGATAGTTACCACTATACTACCATAGTATCACTTGCCAATACAATTCAAATGTATTGACCCTTGTGGCTGTAACTTATTATGTTGCAGGTTTGTTTGATGTTAGTGAAGTGTGTTGATTAGGATTACAAGTCTACAACCAACATGATTGCCTGTGGCACTTTAAAGATGAAGGACTCCATGCTATAGTTATTTCTGCTGCATTGTAATGAGATAGCCAAATGAGCTATGTAAGATGTAATGATTTATTTTATTCCTGGTTATAAAGTTGCATTATGACCTTTGTTTCTTGATATTACATCTTAACTGTGGATGCTAGCTATTGATCCAGGGACTAGCATTGTAAACACAGGGATCTCTACCTTATTAAAGTTTGGGACCTCTACAGATGGTATCAGAGCACTATGTTGCCTGTAGGATTGTAACCCTAGGATTGGACAAAACCCCTTAGAAAAATAGGAGTTGTATTTGTTACAAAACTTATTTACAAACAATCTTGTAAACTCTTTCCTCAACCTTTTTGCTTTGGATTCTACATCTTTTCCCTTTCAAACTAGATGGACAAATACCACAACATGAGCAAAGGACTTCACCAACTCAAATGACTTCAACTTTAGTTTCACCAAGGACTTCAACATTGGACATCACCAAGGACTACAAATGAGACAAGGACAATACACAAGACTTGAAGACTAAGGAAACACAAACTAGAAGGAACCATCATCACCTTTGAAGTTTTGTGACCAAGGTACAAGAATTTCTCCAAGGATACAATGATCTTGTTCAAGAAGGAACAACTAAGAAGAATGGAATGACCTCAAGAAAACCATATAGTTGGACCACCATATTAGTATTTAGTTAAATCAAACACACCAACTTATGTGGTGTAGCAAAAATATTTTGTTGCCTAAAAATGTGCTTGAAACTTGATGTTTGAGTGGAATGTTTGTTTGTGATTGCTTGCACATTGCTTGTGTGAATTGTTGTGTGTGATAGACTTCTTCCTTAGAAATTTTCTGCCTATTCTAATCCCAATCCAACCCAAACAGATGACTATTTTCTGGCGCCGTTGTCGGGGAGCATAGCTTTATTTGTAAGTTCAATTGGATCTATTATTGTTCACTGCTACTCCTTTCATCATGGGGAAGTCTCGTGATGGAAAGTTCCCTATTTTACCATCCACTACAAGAAGAGGTACAGTCATAAACATCTCTGCTACTCTTGATTCACCGTCTGTTATAAGTAAGCTTGTCACACCACCACCACATACTCATGCTACACACACTGCTACTACTGCTGAGTCTGAAACTGCTTTTGATGCTCATGATGTTACTTCTAATGTGCTTGATGCGAGTGGTTCATTAGATCCTTTTCTAGATGCTACTATGGCTGGTCTAGGAAATACCAAAACTCCTAGTGAAGACATTGTTACACCTGTTAGCTCACTTTAGGCTAGTGAGAGTTATGATATTAATGATGGTTACATTGAGTTCACTAATGATTTTGTTGAAGAGTGCTAAAACACACATGGTACTAGTGCTATTAAGAGTCTCCTTGCTAGACGTACTATTATGCCTAAGTTGTCCTCTGATCCTAAGTTTGCTACTTCTCCCATTGATATTAAAGATGAAAATTATGATTTTTCTCTTGATTTATCTTATTTAGATATTGTTGAGAAAGAACCTTTTTGTGGGACTGAAAATGAGAGTGTTGTGGCTCATATGAATGAGCTTTCTACTATGAGTGCTTTGTTCTCTGATGATTTTAAGATGCGCAAGTACTTTGTTGCTAAGATCTTCCCTTTTTCACTAAAAGGAGAAGGTAGGGCTTGGTTTAATAGATTACCTCCTGGTTCCATTGATAGCCCTAATTGCTTTATTGCTTCTTTCTTCCAGATATATTTTCCTCCCAATGTTAGACATGCTGCTTTGCAGAGACATTTTGATTTTAAACAGCGAGAAGAAGAGAAATTTCCTGAGTCATGGAAAAGATTATGTGTCTTGATTCATGCACATCCTGGATGTCCATTACCTAAGAATGAGCTTCTTGATATTTATTATAATGGACTAACTTATTATTCTAGGGCCTACCTAGATAGCTTTGCTGATTGTGTTTTCAGGAAAAGGACTCCTACAGATGCTGAAGAATTAATGACCAAGATAAGCAAGAATTATGATGATTGGACTTCAACTGAGCTGAATACACCTGAGCCAATTACTCCTGAACTAGTTGTTCCTGAACAAGTTCCAGCACCAACAAAAAAGAAGAGGGGAGTTATTGCATTAAATGATGAAGTAATGAAGGAAGCAAAGAAGTGTCTAAAGGAGAAAGGTATTAGAGCTGAAGATGTGAAGAATCTACCTCCTATAGAAGAATTATGTAAGCCAATTCACCACTCATCTACTATTGAGGTACACTCTCTCCAACACTTTGATGAAGGTGATATTCCTTATGGTAAGCCTCCGGATCAATGTTTAGAGGAACTTGACACTTTTATTGTTAAACAAGGGTATTTTAATAAACAAGTTCAGAATCATTTATTGGAAAACTCTAGATCTATCCATGAGTTGAAAGATATTGTGGAAAGAACTTCTAATGATATTAAAATGCTTTGTAAACACTTTCAAATGGTTCAAACTCAACTTGATCAACTTGCTAAGGTGCAAAAGGATATGCTAGTTAATGCTTCAGGAGATAAACATGCTTATGGAATTAGAACTAGGAGTGGTATAGCTACTCAAGATCCTTTATATCCTGAAGAACACCCTAAAAGAATAGAGAAGGATTCCCAACAAGGTGAGGATAGTAGTAGCCCTCGTAAGAGAAAGAAAAAGAAACATAAAGTAGTTGAGGAACCACTTGAACCTGCTGTAAATCCTAATAGTATATCTATCTCTAATGCTAAAACTGAGAGTGGTAATAATAATGATGCTCCTGATAAGGAGGAAGTTGAGGAAGAACCTAAGAAGCACACTAAGAACACTAGGTACACAAAGGAAGATTTTATTGCTAATAAACATGGTAAAGAGAGAGAACCTTGGGTGCAGAAACCTATGCCTATTCCAGGTAAGAAACACAAGTCAAAGGAGGAGGAACACTACAACAAGTTTTGTGAGTGGATGAAACCTTTATTCTTGCAAATTCCTTTGACTGATGCTATTAAGTTGCCTCCTTATTCAAAGTATATGAAGGATATTGTCTCTAATAAAAGGAAGATTCCTAATGAGGAGATTTCTACTTTGCTTGCTAATTATTCCTTCAATGGTAAGGTTCCAAAGAAACTTGGTGATCCAGGTATACCAACTATTCCTTGCTCCATTAAGAATAATTATGTTAGAACTGCTTTATGTGATTTGGGAGTTGGATTTAGTGGTATGCCTTTTTCTCTCTACAAGAGACTCCATCTAGAAAAGTTGATACCAATTGATATATCTTTGCAAATGGCTAATAAGTCAACTACTATTCCTGTTGGTATATGTGAGGATGTTCCTGTTCAAGTTGCTCATAATTGCATGGTTCTAAATGATTTTGTTGTGCTTGAAATGCCTGAAGATGATAATATGTCTATTATTCTTGGGAGACCCTTTCTTAATACTGCAGGTGATGTCATCAATTGTAATCAAGGAAAAGTAACATTCAATATTGATGACAAAGAGCATAATGTTTATTTCCCCAAGAAGGTTGTTAAGAGCTATTGCCTGAATTCCATTGAAAATATGGAGAACATCAAGGTTGGAGAAATATATTGTCCCATTCCACAAGGAAATTTTGGAACTATTATGATTGGGACCATTGCTATCAAGTATGAGATAACATAATAACCTTGTGGAATGCAAAGTTTTGTTTCATATGAGATTGTTTTGGTAAAAATACTTGATCAACCTTGTTAACAAAATGATTTTAATGAACAAAACAATGTTTTCACAGTGGTTATACTTGCTCACTTTTATTTTTCTCCTTTCCAATCCTTGCTCTTCGTTGTGCCTAACTTAAAGGCGTTAAAGAAAAGTACTTGTTGGGAGATAACCCAAGCTTGAGTCTTGGAAGTTATTACTTCAGTAATGACCTCTCCTTATCCTTTTTGTTTGCTTGTTGTGCCAAGAATGACCTCTAATTAGAGGGAACTAATATTTGGGGAGTTGCTGTCCCGAAACAGATTTCTGTCGTCCACCATAAAAATTCATGAGGAGTCTCTGTAAGTCGGATTGCGCTGAAAATTTATGAATAAATCCCCTAGTATGTTAGATAACTTTTGTTAGTTCAACACTTTTTTATTTGAGCAAAATAAGGTCTTCGTAAAAATCATTTTCTACCTGCTGGTCTGTTTTGACAGATTTCTACCATTATTTGCATTTGCTTCTTATTTATTCCTTTTCGGGTTCTTTTTGGGAAATTGAGCTTGTTGAGGGAATTGATACAGTAGATTGTGTCTTTAGTGAAAGTTTTGATGTTTTAAAACTAAACCCTAAAGGTCTATTATCTTTTGAATGCACTAATGTTGCTAATGAAGATTGTGTGAAGTTTTGTATGAAGGAAAATTTCCAGCTGTAAGGAAAGAATGATGTAATGAGATGAAGAATGGACAAAATCTCAAGCTTGGGGGGGATTCAACCCGTGTAACCCCAAGAACTATTCAAGAGGTACAAGCGTTAAAGCTTGGGGGTGCCCAAGGCATCCCCTTCTTCATCAATAAAAATCTTAGGTCTTTGTTTTTTATTGTTTCATGCACAAATGTGTTGTTCTTGGAGCGTCTTAGTTTTTAGTTTTGGTTTTATTTTGCTTTGTTTGGTTTGATTTGTTTTTTGTTTAGTTTTGCTTTCTTTAAAAAATTGAAAACACCAAAAATATTTGTTGTTCTTCTTTGGTTTTGTGAGTTCTTTGCAGGGTTCAGCAGTGCTCAGTGGATTTTGGTTTCATGTTAATTATTCAAGTCACACAAGTGAACAGCAATAATGAAGATTAAGACAACTCGAGGAGTGGTAAGAGGCTGGTAACGAACTCTTTTTGTTTCATTTTTGTACATATACTCATCATTGTGAGCATGCTTAGCCTGTTTGTGTAAGCTGTATGTCATTATGGATGGTTAGTAGTTCTTGCTTGTCTATGATTAGCTCCAGCTTGCTAATAGTTTGTAGCATGTCATATGAATGTTTTCTTGCATTGTTTTATTCATACTTTGGTATGATATTGTGGTATCCTCCTCTGACTGTTCATGTGAATCGACTTGGCACATGGTCACGCATGCATATGACTAACCAATAGTCAGTAAGCCTCGATGATTTATTTTGCCTTAGAGTTCTTGTATCACTTTCATGCCATAGTTAGTCATGTTTTGTTGCAAGCATGATTATGATAGCTATTGCTCTCTCATTTGTCGCTTCCTCTCTATTGCTAGCCTTCACTTGCACTGAGTACGTGCTCTACCAGTGCTTCCAACTCCCCAAAACCAATATTGCCAGCTGTGTCCACCATACCTACCTATTAGCATCATTTGCTATTTCAGTGCATATTCTATATGTCGTGTTTTCTTCCAAAATAAAATGTTTGTCTGTTTTGAGAAAGTTAGTTAGTAAAGCTCTCACGAACTTGATGGCACACTTTATTCCTTGTGCTTAATAATCTTGAACCATTATGACTAGTCCATGAAAGTTATATGCTTGCTAATTATATACTAGGAGTCAGTAGAACCGTGCTGTCATGGGGAACGGTTTCAACACCTGTTGGATATCTCATCTAGTTAATTCCTTGCTCTTTTGTTTACGGATGTCAATGATGTGAAATAAAAGTGGAGGTTGTGAGTTCATGGAGTTTATACATTGTGTTAGAGAAACGTCAGGGACGCTAGCCTAAGCCATGCTTAATCATGGTGGAAACTTGCAGCTTCACCATAATGAGCATCTATGAAGCATCCTCAATAAAAAGCTATGCATATGGTAAATAAAAAGATTGCTGAGATGCTCATTGTCTGCTTGCCTTGTCATTTTGGTTTTTGGGAAAGCTCTTGTACCATGTGCAAGGGGTACCCCCTTGGCGGTTCTCGATGATATGCATGTATTTACAATGACAAGAACTTTCAGGAGACCAAAGTTGAGTAGCATGCGGAGCGACCCTCGTACTCAAGGGACTTGGGATTTCCAGTCTTTAGTCTGCCAAGCATATGATTCAGAGTGGACCTCACTTTCTCCTTAACCACATGAAGATGCCTAATATAGGGGCAATGAGAGCTCAAAGCTAATGAGTACCTTCCTTTCAGCATTGGGAAGCCTTTCAAACCTTCACAAAACCGTTTTCACAACCTTATTGAGTCACCACTTATTCTATGAGCACCTTCTTGAGAGCATAGTTGTCATTCTTGTGTTTGTTTCAAAACTTGGTTAATTATGTCATGACTTTGATGCTTGTATCTCTGATATCTTTATCTCTAGTCTTCATGTGAACTTCAGAGGTGCCTTGGCATTTATATTGTGCTCTACAAACAAAGGCAAGCGAGATACCACTCTATCATACCTTATTATGAGCATTGCAATGTCGCTTATGTTTATGTTTCATGCTACTTATTATTATTGAGTTGGTTTCTCTTCATAGCTTGCAATGACTATTGAGTAGACTTAGTTGCATACTTATTATTATGAATTGTCTAAGCATCTACTCATGTGCTGAGAATATTTACATCATATGAAGCAAAGTGTTCGTGAAAGTTCTTTTATCGCACTCAGTTTTCAACTGAATTGCTTGAGGACAAGCAATAATCTAAGCTTGGGGGAGTTGATACGTCCAAAACGTATCTACTTTCTCGAACACTTTGCTATTGTTTCTCCTCTAAATTTGTGTGATTTGGATACAACTAACATGGACTGACAGTGTTTTCAGCAGAATTACCTTGGTGTCTTGTTTTTGTGCAGAAAATGAACTATCAGGAAAAATCCAGGAAAATATGCCAAAAATTATATTTCACCAGAAGATCCACGGAGCGGAAGGGGATCAGAGGGAGCCTGGTGGCCCACACCCCTGCCGCAGTGGGCCCACCCCGCCTGGGAGGTGTGGCCAGCTGTGCACCTCCTCGGCCTCCCTCTTTGCCTATAAGTTTCCTTCTGACCTAAAAACTTAGGGGGGTTCGATAGTTTTCCATAAGGAGTTCCGCTCCGCCGCTGCCACCAGAAACCAAGACTCAGATCCAGAAACTCTGTTCTGGCACCCTGCCGGGACGGGGAATTTGGAGAGGATCATCGCCATCGTCATCACCAATGTATCTCCATCAACCACTGATGTTTTCCTCGTCCATGAGTGAGTAATCCCCCGCTGTAGGCTTGGGGATGGTAGGGATTGGATGAGTTCTATCATGTAATCGAATAAGATATGTTAGGGCATAGTGCCTAGTATCTCTATTAGTGCTATTTGACTTTGTTGCAACTTGTTGTGCTTAATGCTTTTCACTAGGGCCCGAGTGCCATGATCTCCGATCTGAACTTATTATTGAATCATTATGATAGTATTGTTTGTGATCTTATCTGCAAGTTGTGTACACATATCATTGTCCGGATCCGAAGGCCCCAAAGTGACAATAATTGGGACAACCGGAGGGGATGGCTGTGGTGTGAGGATCACATGTGTTCATGGAGTGTTCATGCTTTGATCCGGTTCTCTATTAAAAGGAGCACCTTAATTGCCAGTAGTTCCCTAGAGGCCCCGCTGCCACGGGCTGGCTGGACAGAAGATGTTGTGCAAGTTCTCATTGCGAGCACATATGACTATATTTGGAGCACATGCCTAGGATTGTTTAGTACTTGGATGCTTGTCATTATTTACCTGCAATGCCCTAGATCTTGAAGTTACATGTTTAGACTCGTCCATGCAATGCCCGTCCATCCATCCCTATGCCTACCGCACTCGAATCCTACTGTTACCGTTAATGTTACTATTGCTCCTGTTTCACTGTTGTTGTTGTTGTTGCTATTGCTTTGCTGTTACGATTGATAAACTTCTGTGAGCAAGAAATATTTCCAGGTGCAGCTGAACTAACAACTCAGTTGTTAAGGCTTGCAAGTATTATTTGGCTCCCCTTGTGTCGAATCAATAAATTGGGTAATACTACCCACGAAGACTGTTGCGATCCCCTATACTTGTGGGTCATCAACAAGTAAAGTATTCACCCGAGGAACTTTGTTCTTCGCATTGAAGGGGGAAGTCGACGACTTCGCTGGAAGCTCGGCGGCGGCCTTGAAGCACATCAGAAGTCAAAGATCCCTATTGAGATCAGCTGAGGAGAACTCCTCATCCAACACTCTCGTCGGGTCGTTGGCACCAGAGTATAGAAACATCGGGTATGCCCTCGCCAGGAGGGGCTGCACCCGACACTTGAGGAGGTCCGGATGATGTTGACGTCGGAGACCTCCTTAACTCACACCAGCTAGAGAGCCTCCACCCACTTGTACAGCTTCTCGACCACCTCGGTTTCACCGCAGGAATGTCATTTGACCACGAACGCTTCCGGGTGACCTCTTTGCTTGCGTCAAAGGGGGCGAACCCATAGCGTTGGTTGTCCAATTTGGAGTCACGGATGTAGAACCACTTGTTCCTCCATCCTTGGATGGATTCGCAGGGGCAGAAGGATAAGTATTGAAGGTTGGTCTGGATAGATATTCCGTACCTGCCAAGATCATACACCTTGCCCCCATGGTCGGACTACCTCTTCAAGGAATAGACCTTCTTGAAGAGGCCAAAGTGCGGCTTGGTTCCAAGATAGCACTCACATAGTATGATGAAGCACCTCATATGTAAAAGAGAGTTGGGCAACAACTGATGGAGTTGAAGCCCATAAAGAAAAAGGAGCCCACGAAGAAATTCGTGGGAAGGAAGAGAAAGACCGCGGATGACAAAGGTGTAGAACATTACCGAAAAACCTTCGGGTGGATCAGGATCACCTCTGACTTTGGGATTATGGCGTCGCCCTTCTCCCGTGGAATAAGGTGCACCTCGCGCAGGTGACGCAGATCTACTTCCCTCATAGTCGACCACCGCCAGCCACCATTGGTGTCGTGGTGGTATCACGGCATATGCCATCGGTAGGCTAAAGTTAGGGCCGATAGACGTGGAGGAATCCAGGAAGGGATAATGCAGTGAAGACCACACTCATAAGAACAAATAGAAACACGATGTATCCAGGTTAGAGGCTCTCATGTTGAGATAACACCTCTTTCCCTGCATCTAATCTATTATAATCTTGCCATACTTGGGGCTACAATGGTGCTCCTTGAGTTGTTTCTCCTATCCTTCTATCTAGATCTCTCTGTGAGAAAGGATGAGGAAGAAGGAGAGATCCTAGCGAGAAAAGAGGAGAAGAGCCCTTCGGGGGCCTCCCTGAGAACGATCCCCCTGGTGCTCCTTATAAAGGGAAGCCAAGGGCATAAACCTTGTTCCCCACGATTGGCATTTGTGCAACATATTTTGGGCATCTTCCTGGGATGCTCAGCATATGCCTTGGCATCTCAGGAGATGCCCGACATATTCCCTAGCACCTCCTTGGATGCCTAAGGCATATTCCAAATAGCATGTGCCAATCTAAGCCATGGGCGTCCCAAGACTGACACGAGGATGAAAGAGTGGGCCCGTATTGAAGGTACGTCGATGTAGAGGTTGATGTAGCGTCCTAGGTGAAGTGGTGATTTTTCCTAGGGAGAAATATTAAAGGGAAACCTGGCCAGGCTACTGCTGATTCGGCCCACCTGGGTCGTATTGGTGGCGAGGCGTTCTCAGTTCGTCGAGGTTGCACGGTCCGCGGTGGGCCGAATCTCAGTTACCGTCCCACCCAGGAGAGAGATGTGAAGGTGGGCTGCATTGACGAGGTGATGTTTAGGGAGTGCTGGGCCGTGGTGGGACGTGAGGTTGGCACCGGCCCACCCGGGATCCTTCGAGTGCTGGCGATGCGATGTGGTGGTTTGTCGATGTGGCGCGCCGGAGAGCTCGGCGGGAAGCGCCTGGGGTGACGTTTGGCGGGAACAAGAGCATGGTGGAGCTGGTCCATCATGGGCTGAAGTGATTGAGTTTGGCTCAAGAGAGACAACTCGGCTAGATTTCTCCTGATCCGGCCCAAGCAGGACAAATTTGGTCCATGTGGTGTATCTTCAGGCTGAATTAGACCTAATTCGGCACAGTGACCTTTTTCCTTTATCCTTTTCTATGTAACTTTATACTCATATCGAATATATTTTTTCTCATAAATGTCTCTTATTGAATTACTTGTAACCCAACTCTAGGGTACCCGGGGTCATATCCTCGACATTAGTCCCTAAGTCTATGTCGGACTCGTAGAGTCGCGCATAGGCTTCATGTTAAATATTCACGGAGTTATTTTATGACATATGGTTTCCTCACCATGTATTTCTTGGTCACATAAATCTTGTGGGTATGTTTGTGATACTTAGCCTTTCGGGCTTTGGTTTTATAACTATTTTGTGTAAGTTTTGTTTCCCGGCCTTCTCTAGCATTGGTCTTATAACCCCTTTGGGTAAATTATGACTTCTGGACTTCTTGGGCACTGGTCTTATAACCCATTTGGGTAAATTATGACTTTTGGCCTTCTTGGGTACTGCTCTTTTAACCCGTTTGGGTAAATTATGACTTCTGGCCTTCTTGGGCACTGGTATTTTAACCCCTTTGGGTAAATTATGACTTCTGGCCTTCTTGGGCACTGGTATTTTAACCCTTTTGGGTACGTTATGACTTATGGCCTTCTTGGGAACTGGTATTTTAACCCCTTTGGTTTAAGTTATGACTTCTGTCCTTCTTGGACACTGGTCTTTTAACCCCTTTGGGTAAGTTATGACTTCTGTCCTTCTTGGGCACTAGTCTTTTAACCCCTTCGGGTAAGTTTATAATTCGAGTTATGTCGTCTGAGTTGCATGATTCCAATTTGACTTATGCTTTATATCTGAGTTATCTGACTTAAAATCCAAGTTATATGACTCAAAACCGAGTTATATTATTCCAAATCTGAGTTATATTACTCAAAATCTGACTTACGCTTGGAATCTGAGTTATCTGACTCAAAATCCGAGCTATATGACTCAAATATGAATCATCTGATTCCAAATCCGAGTTATTTTACTCAAATCTGTTTCATGTCCTAAATCTGAGTCATCTAACTCAAAATTCGAGTTATATGACTCAAATGCGAGTCATCTGATTCCAAATACGAGTTATTTTACTCAAATCTGACTCATGTCTTAAATCTGAGTCATCTGACTCAAAATTCGAGTTATATGACTCAAATCTGAGTCATCTGATTCCAAATCTGAGTTATTTTACTCAGATCCAACTTATGTCTTAAAGCCGAGACATTTAACTTCAAATCCGATTCGTATAACTCAAATCTGACTAATGTGTTAAATCTGAGTCATCTGACTCAAAATCCGAGTTATATGACTCAAATCCGAGTTATATGACTCAAATCCGAGTCATCTGATTCCAAATCCGAGTTATTTTACTCAGATCTAACTTATGTCTTAAATACGAGTCATTTAACTTCAAATATGAATTATATGACTCAAATCCGAGTTATATTATTCCAAATCCGAGTTATATTACTCAAAATCTGACTTACGCTTCAAATCTGAGTTATCTGACTCAAAATCCGAGTTATATGACTCAAATCCGAATCATCTGATTCCAAATCCACTCAAATCTAATTCATGTCTTAAATCCAAGTCATCTAATTCAAAATCCGAGTTATATGACTCAAATTTGAGTCATCTGATTCCAAATCCGAGTTATTTTACTCAAATCTGACTTATGTCTCAAATCTGAGTCATCTGACTCAAAATCTGAGTTATATGACTCAAATCTGAGTCATGTGTTTTCAAATCCAAGTTATATTACTCAAAATATGACTTATGCTTTGAATCCGAGTTATCTGACTCAAAATCCAAGTTATATGACTCAAATCTGAGTCATCACTTCTGAGATATAATTTGATCTTATGATATGATGGCAAATTGACTTAGATAGGGGTCCGAGATATAGATCCGAGATATGATATTCGGGCAAACCGCCAAGAGATGGGATTCGAGATATAGATCCGAGATATAAATTTGAGATATGATATGCTGTCAAATAACCATCTGAGATATAAAATAACCTGGCAAGATGAGTTAAATACCAATCCGAGTCATAACATAACCTGGTAAGCTTGTAAGCTGAATCAAATATTAATTCGAGTCAAAGATAAGTTGGTAAGCTGAGTCAAAACATATCCAAGTAATAATATGACCTGGAAAGCTAAACTGAATTCTAATCCGTATCAAAGATAAGCTGGTAAGCTGAGTCAAAACTTAAATCCGAGTTATAATATGACCTGACAAGCTGAATCAAATTCTAATCCGAATCAAAGATAAGCTGGTAAGCTGAGTCAAAACATAAATCTGAGTTATAATATAACCTGGAAAGCTGAATCAAATATTAATCTGAATCAAATTTAAGATGGTAAGCTGAGTCAAATTCTAATCCGAATCAAAGATAAGATGAATCAAATACTAATCCGAATCAAAGATAAGCTGGTAAGCTAAGTCAAATTCTAATCCGAATGAAAGATAAGCTGATAAGCTGAGCCAAATTCTAATCCGGATCAAAGATAAGCTAAATCAAATACTAATCCAAATCAAAGATAAGCTGGTAAGCTGAGTCAAATTCTAATCTGAATCAAAGATAAGCTGATAAGCTAGGTCAAATTCTAATCTGAATCAAAGATAAGCTGAATCAAATACTAATCCGAGTTATCATGATGTTTTTTCTATCTAAAGGTGATTCTATGGATACGTTGGCTAGTCCCCGGGTTGAGTTATTTTCTTCCTGGGGTGAACGATCGAGTGTTGGTGGTTGAGTTATCTGATACTCACAATATGCTTGGAGAAGAATTTGAGTCATCCTCGTTGAGTCTTACTTGCTAAGTCAGGTTTGGAGGCACATGTGCCCACCTCTCTGCTCTCTATTCACTTGGAGAAGTTGAAGGAGCTCTATGAAGCAGAAGGTGATGAAGACGTTCCCGTCCGGATGGAAACCCAACCAGCACCACTAAAAGGCCCCACGGTGGGTGCCAAATGTTGTGGTGGTATCACAGAATATGCAATGGGCAGGCTAAAGTGTTGGAGATATGCTCAAGAGGCAATAATAAAGTGGTTATTATCATATCTTCATGCTTATGATAAATGTTTACATACCATGCTATAATTGTATTAACTAGAAACATTAATACTTGTGTGATTTGTAAACATAAAAGAGTCCCTAGTAAAGCCTCTTGTTAAACTATCTTGTTGGTTAATATATGATCATGGTTTCCTGATCATGAACATAGAGATGTTATTAACAACAGGGTCATATCATTAGGAGAATGATGTGATGGACATACTCCTATAGTTAAGCGTAGCATAAAGATCAAGTCATTTAATATAGTTCATTTGCTATAAGCTTTCAGATACATAGTAACCTAATTCCTTCGACCATGAGATCATGTTAATCACCATCACCGGAAGGATGATTTGATGACATCAAACACCACACCGTAACTGGGTGGTTATAAAGGTGGCATTGAGTGTTCGGAAAGTATGTGTTGAGGCACATGGATCAAGAGTGGGATTTGTCCATCCATATGACGGATAGATATACTCTGGGCCCTCTCGGTGGAATGTCATCCAATTAGCTTGCAAGCATGTGACTGGCTCACAAGGGATCACATATCACGGGAACAAGAAAAGAGTACTTATCGGTAACGAGGTTGAACTAGGTATGCAGAGATACCGACGATCAAACCTCAGATAAGTAAACTATCGCGAGACAAAGGGAAATTGGTATCGTATGTAAGTGGTTCATTCGATCACAAAGTAATCATAGAAATATGTGGGATCCATATGAATTTCCAGATTCCTCTATTGGTTATTGATCGGAGAAGTGTCTCGGTCATGTCCGCATAATTCACGAACCGTAGGGAGACACACTTAAGGATTCGATGTTGTTTAGTAGATATGGAATCTAAGTAGGGAAACCAAATGTTTTTTGGAGTCTCAGATGGGATCTGGGATATCACGAGGAGATCCGGAATGGTCCGGAGAATAAGATTCATATAAGGAAAGTCCGATTCCGGAGTTTGGGAATGATTTCGATGTTTTCATTAGAGAGGTTCTAGAAGGGTCTAGAAGGTTCACCGGACCGGAAGGGGAATGGTCCATGAATGTGTCATGGTTAAGTGGAGTGATTGGATCATGTCCTAGGTCACTTTGGTTGGGCATTTGCGAGAGAGAAATAAAGCTCTAAATTGAAAGTCAAAAGGGAGGTTTGAAAAGTCAAACTGGAACAATGGTTTCCTAGTGGAAGAAGGAAAGAGTCCTTCCTTCTATCCAACTTGGGTTTGGGTATGTATTCAAACTCCCCTCTCCCAAGCCTCCCTCCATCTCATAAATAGAGGGGGAGGGCTGCCCCAAAGAACACACAACCAGCCCTCCCCACACGTGTCGCGTCGCCGCCACCGCATGCCGCCACCGCCGCCGCCCTAGCCGCCGCCGACACCACCTCCTCCTCTCCGGCCTTCTAAACCTAGATGGCCGGAAACCCTAGATCCACCATAACTCGCATCGGCTTAGGCGAAGCCCTGCGAGATCTTCCCTCTACTTCCGACACCACGCCGTCGTGCTGCCGGAATCACGAGGGGAGAACTACAACCTCCGCTGCATGCTGGAACAAGGGAGAGGAAGGTCTTCATCGAGTACCGAACGTGTGACCGACTGCGGAAGTGCTACCGAAACGCAGCGCCGGAAGGATCGTCTACGTGATCTTGAGATCGGCAAGTGTACGACTACATCACCCACGAGAATGTGCTCTCGTTAACCGCTTTGGAATCTTCGAGGGTGAGTACTCTAATCGACTCGTTGCTTCAATCTAGTAGATAGATCTTGGCTTGTTTGTATGCATGCGGTAGATTTTTTTTGTTTTTCCATGCTACGAACCCCTACATAAAGTTGGGGCCGATGGACGTGGAGGAATCCGGGGAGGGATGATGCAGTGAAGACTGCACTCGTAAGAACAAAGAGAAACACGATGTATCCAAGTTAGAGGATCTCATGTTGAGATAACACCTCTTTCCCTGCATCTAATCTCTTATAATCTTTCCATAATTGTGGCTACAATGGTGCTCCTTGAGTTGTTTCTCCTATCCTTCTATCTAGATCTCTCTATGAGAAAGGAGGAGGAAGAAGGAGAGATCCTAGCGAGTAGAGAGGAGAGGAGACCTTCGGGGGCCTCCCTGAGAATGATCCCCCTGGTGCTCCTTATAAAGAGAAGCCCAGGGCACAAACCTTGTTCCCCACGATTGGCATCTGTGCAGCATATTCCGGGCATCTTCCTGGGATGCTCAGCATATGCCTTGGCATCTCAGGAGATGCCTGGCATATTCCATAGCATATCCTTGGATGCCTAAGGCATATTCCAAATAGCTTGTGCCAGTCTGAGCCATGGGCATCCCAAGACTGACATGAGGCTAAAAGAGTAGGCCCATCTTGAAGGTACGTCGATGTAGAGGTTGATGTAGCATCCAGGGATGAATAAGGGGGTGTCCGGGTCGTTATGACTCGGCCCAAGCGCCCCATGTGAAGTGGTGATTTGGACTAGGGAGAAACATTAAAGGGAAACCTGGCCAGGTTGCTGCTGATTCGGCCTGGGATTGTATGATTCGGCCCAGGCAGAACAGCTGCTCCAAAGGCCCACCCGAGTTACTCCCTGAATCGGCCTGGGGTGGCTGAGTCGGCTCTGGCCCATATGGGGTATACTCAACTTGGCCCGTGAGGTTGAAACTGGTGGGTGCTGCCCTGTGGTGGGCCAGGTAAGGCATGTGCTGGCCCACCCAGGTTGTACTGGTGGCGAGGCGTTCTTAGTTCGTCGAGGTGGTGCAGTCCGCGGTGGGCGGAATCTCAGTTACCGGCCCACCCGGGCCAGAGATATGGAGGAGGGGCATGCTGACGAGGTGGTGTTGATGTAGTGTCGGCCTGTGGTGGGTCGTGAGGTTGGCGCCGGCCCACCCAGGATCCTCCGAGTACTGGCGATGCCTGTGGCGGTTTGTCAAGGTGGCACGCCAGGGAGCTCGGTGGGAAGCGTCTGGGGTGACGTTTGGCGGGAACAAGAGCGTGGCAGAGCTAGTCCATCATGGGACGAAGTGACTGAGTTTGGCCCAAGAGAGACAACTCGGCCAAATTGATCCTGATTTGTCCCAAGCAGGGCAAATTCGGGCAGTGCAGTGTATCTTGAGGTCGAATTAGACCTAATTTGTCCCAGCAATCTTTTTCCTTTTTCCTTTTCTATTTATCTTCTATACTCATATCGAATATCTTTTTATCATAGAAGTATCTTATTGACTTACTTGTACCCCAACTCTGGGGTGCCTGGGGTCATATCCCCAACAATTGGTGACGCGTCCGGCGGTGGTGGTCTTCTTGGCGATGCTCATCCCAGGGGTCGCGACAAAAGCTTTCTTCAGCTTGCCCATCTTGATGGTGTGGCATGATGTGCGATGAGCATGGAGGAACAAGGATGGAAAATGCGAAGAACGTCCAGCGCAAGAGAAAGCACGAGCTTTGTAAATGGTGGAGATGAAATTGGCAAAGGCAGTGCGAATGGCGAAGTGGAGAATTACCGCAGCTCCAAGCGGTATAAAAGGGTTGGAGACGAAAACGCAGTGCCATCAATTTGCTAAACCTAACACGTGTCAGCCATCGCATCATACACATGGTGCGCACCACCCCTAACCGTCGCGAGCATGCCGTGCACTACGGGGGGAAATTGAGGCGACGCAGTAACTTTGTGTAAATTACGCGTGGCTAGTCAAATCTAGTCAGAAAGTGGGACCCATACCTAAAAATTTGGTAGGATCCCTTGGTTAGTGGAAGGAATTCACAAAGCTTCGAGTCCTCCTTCGAGTCTGTGACTCCATTACAGACTCAGGGGCTACACCCATAGGGATCACTAGCAGCGCATTTGAAAATATTGGTCATCTGAAGCAAATTCTGGATCATTGTATCATATGACTGATAACTATAAGTCTCTGCTCGATTCTACGACTCGAACAGACACTCGGGGGCTACTCACATAGGGAGCGTTGGTTGCGCAACCTATGAATCAACTTATTGAGATCCTTCATGGTTACAGTAAAACATAACTTACAATCGGCACCTCTGCCAAAAATAATGCTGAGAGAGATAACGTATCGTTGGTCACTGATATGTCAGAAACGTATCTATAATTTTTGATGCTCCATGCTTGTTAGTATCTATTTTTCTTTGATTTGTCTACACTTTGAGGTGCTTTTTACATGTTTTCTGGTACTAACCTATTAACAAGTTGCCACAGTGCCAGTTGCCTGTTTTCTGCTGTTTTTGGTTTCAGAAAAGTTAGTAAAAAATATTCTCAGAATTGGACGGGACAAACATCAAAGTCAATTACTTTCCATGGGGAACAATAAGTCCAGAGGGGAGCCGGAGAGGCAGGCTAGGGCGCCCAGACCCCCCTAGGCGCGGGTGGGCCCTGCCCCGCGCCTGGGAGGGATGTGGGGCCCCTGGCCGCTGCCTCGGCCTCCCCCTTCGCCTATAAGAAGCCCCCGATGCAGAAACCCTAAGCACCCGATCAAATCTCCACGAAACCTATAGCCGCCGCCACCATCATCCCTAGATCGGGGGATCTAAAGTTCTTCCCGGCACCCTGCCGGAGCGGAGATCATCCTGAAGGCCTTCTCTCCGGTTGATGCGTGAGTAGTTCCACCTTGGACTATGGGTCCATGTAGTAGCTAGATGGTTGTATCTCCTCCTTTGTGCTTTCACGTATAGATCTTGTGAGCTCCGTTCATGATCAAGATCTAATCTATTTGTAATCATGCATGTTGTGTTTGCGGGGATCCGATGGATATTGAGATTATTATATTGGTTTGATTAATGGTTTTGTCTTTATGATACTATCATGTCTGTATTGTTTGTGATCTTGCATGCTCTCCGTTGTTAGTAGCTATCTTGGCCAAGTAGTTGCTAGTGACTCCAAGAGGGGGTATTTATGCTCGATAGTGGGTTCATGCCTCTAGTTTACAAGGGAAGTGACAATAATCTCTTAGGTAGTAGATGTGATGTTTCTACTAGGGAGAAAACAACGGTCTCTTGTTCACGAAACATGTGGACTGTTTACCTTACACACTTTTCTTAAAGCAGTTGTCTGTTGCTTGCAACTTAATACTGGAGGGGGTTCGGATGATAACCTGAAGGTGGACTTCTAGTCATAGATGCAGTTGGATGGCGGTCTATGTATATTGTTGTATTGCCCAATTGAATCTCATAGGATCTTTCTGACTAGTAATTGCATTGTTATGCCTTGCTCAGTTCATGTCAATTACCCTGTTGTAATTTGTTTACCCTTCATCCATGTTGTTTATCTAAGGAGAGCACCTCTAGTGAACTATGGACCCCGGTCCAATCTTTACCATTGATACATCTTCCACTGTTACTTGTTTACTTGCTGCAAACCATTACCTTCCACACCATATGTTTAATCCTTTGTTACAGCCAACCGGTGAGCTTGACAACCTCACTGATTCGTTGGGACAAAGTCTTGAGTTTGTGTTATGCAGGTTTCCACGTTGCTTGCAACACCTTTGAGACGTTTCCTTCCTCCTTCAGGTTTGATAACCTCGGTCTCTACTGAGGGAAACTTGTTGTTGTGCTCATCACACCTTGTTCTTGGGGTTCCAACAAAGTGTCCCACATTAACACTGGGTGCACGCATCAAGATTTATGGCGCCGTTGCCGGGGAGGCTAAGGACGTCTTCTCAAGGGGAGTCCTCCACTTCCTTTCTCTTTACTTTATTTTTAGTTTGCTTTGTTTCTTTTGCTTGGTTTTGTTTGCCTCTTTTCAAAAAACCCAAAAAAAATTAGTCTAGTTTGGTTTGCTTTCTTTATTCAAAAACACAAAAAAATTAGTTCCTGCTCTAGTTGCTGGTATGTCTTTGCCTTGCTTGGTCATGCTTTCTATCAATGGATGGTTTCTTTGAAACTAGTTCTTATTGGAAAGGTGGGTTCACGGAAGAACAACAGTATTATTATAAGGAACACCATTTGTCACCAAAATGGAAACACTTATGTAAACAAATTGATAAGTTGAATACTATTGCTAGAGACGTGTGCTCTACTTATAATGTTACTTATTGCTTTGATAAGTCTTGTTGCTGTAGGAGGTATAAACACATGCCTTTTCAATGTGAGTATAATGATAATGTTACCATATCCTTTTATGTTAAGGTAAATTATGACTTTTATGATGTGGAACAAATTGAAGAATTTATTGCTTTCAAGGGTGCATTTGAACTTGCTAGTTTGCTTGAAAATACTGATGATGCACCTTATGAATATGAGTTTATGAGATACTTAAATTTTGCTTTGATAATTACAAGGAAGCAAATGGCTATATTCTTTAATATTTTAATAGATGCTTTCCATAAATGGAAGAGACCAATGCCTTGTAGGAGCCTATGGAAGAAGAAATTGTTGAAACTGGAAGCTCATTAGATGAAAAAGAGGAGGAGAGTGATGAACAAAAGGAGGAAGAATGGATCTACCCAAGCCTACCTTCTAATGAGATTAAATCTTTACCTCTTATATTATTTGATTGTCCCCCATGCTTACCTAAGGAGGACGAATGTTATGTTCTTGTGGATCCTTTTGAAATATCTACTTTGGGTAAAACCTGTGAAGGTTTTAATCCCACTATTTTTGAGCTTGATAGAGATTTTGTGTTTGTAGATCATGAAAAGCATGCTTTATGTGATAGCTATATTGTTAAGTTTATTCATGAGGCTACTGAAAATTATTATGAGAGAGGAAAGTATGGTTGTAGAATTTTTCATGGTACTGAAACACCTCTCTATGTACTGAAAGTTTTGAAGTTGCTATTGTCTTATCTTCCTATGCTTGTCACTTTGTTCTTCATGAATTTATTTGTGTACAAGATTCCTATGCATAGGAAGTGGGTTAGACTTAGATGTGTTTTCAATTTTCTTCTTGATGCTCTCTTTTACTTCAACTCATAGTTCTTATGTGAGCATCTTCTCAAGCTTCTTGTGCCTAACTTAAAGGCGCTAAAGAAAAGTACTTGTTGGGAGATAACCCAAGAGTTTCCTTGATTCTTGGAAGTTATTACTTCAGTAATGACCTCTCCTTATCATTTTTTTTTGCTTTTTGTGCCAAGAATGACCTCTAATGAGAGGGAAGTAAGATTTGGGGAGTTCTTGTCCCAAAATAGATTTCTGTCCTCCACCAAAACAATTCGTGAGGAGTCTCTGTAACTCGGATTGAGCTTGCAATTTACTAATAAATCCCCAAGTATGTTATCTAACTTTCGTTAGTTCAAAACTTTTTGATTTGAGCAACAGAAGATGTTCGAAAAAATCGGTTTCTACCTATTGGTCTGTTTTGACAGATTTCTGCCATTATTTGCATTTGCTTCTTATTGATTCCTTTTTGAGTTCTATTTAGGTGAATTGAGCTTTTTGAAGGAGTTGCTATAGTAGCTTGTGTTTTTAGTGAAAAGCCTTACTATTCCAAAGCTTTGCCAGAGGTCTAATATCTTTTGAATAAACTAATGTTGCTAATGAAGATTGTGTGAAGTTTTGTACGAAGGAAAAATTTCAGGTGTAGAGAGAGAATGATGCAAAGAGATGAAGAATGGATAAAAGATCAAGCCTGGGGATTCCACCATGGTGTCGCCCCAAGAAATATCCAAGAGTTACAAGCATCAAAGCTTGGGGATGCCCAAGGCATCCCCTTCTTCATCAATAAAAACCTCAGGTCTGTCTAGACACTTTTTTTTATTGTTTCATGCATAGTTGTGTTGTTCTTGGAGCGTCTTAGTTTCCATTTGTTTTGCTTAGGTTGTTTAGTTTGCTTGAATAAATTAGTTTGGACCCCCGTTATCGCTGTGTTGTTTTGCAAATAAGTTGCTTGGTGTTGGAAAGGAGTAGTAAGTTCTTGCTTGTAAGTGCAAGAGGAGCTTGCATTGAATGTGACTTAGACTTTAGCATGACATGCTAGGTGTTGTTTTGACCTTATGCTTAGTGATTATTGCTGTAGCATTTCTTGTTACAAACAATTGGGATTGCTTATTGTGCCTTAAAGAAATTATGCATTGTTTTAGCATGCAAAAGCATGGTATTATGGTATTCTCCTTTGATGCTTTGCTTGGGTTGACTTGGCACATGCTCACACCATGTTATGACTATGACAAGTCACCATTAGCCTCTATGATCATTTAGTCCTTGACTTGTAGTACCACTCTATGCTTTGATTAGTAATGCTTTGTTGCTCTGCATGATTATGGCCATTATGCTCTCTTAGTTGGTTGCTCCCAGTCTTTTGCTAGCCTCCACTTGTATGAGTAATCTCTACTCATGCTTCCAACTCCCAAGAAACCAAGTTATTCCAAAGTGTCCACTATAAACTCCTATGCATGGTGTGTTACACCATTCCAAGTATATTCTTGTTTTCATCTATCTTCCAATTAAAAACTATTTTGTTATGTGAAAACTTAGTGACTAAAGACCTCACGAACTTGATGGCACACTTTATATTCTTTGCCCCTAATAAACTTGAACCATTGTGTCATCTTTGTTGTATATGCTTGCACTTATACGTTGGAATTAACAGAACCGTGATGTCATGGGGAACGTTTTCAACATTGCACTTGTACTTTGTACTCAGATGATATCATGCTCTTTTGTCTATGGATGTCACCGGTGTGAAATAAAGAGGGAACTTGTAAGTCCATGGAGTTTGTATCCTGTGTTAGAGAAACGCCTGGGCCGCTAGCCTAATCCATGCCTAATCATGGTGGAAACTTGCAGCATCACCATAGTGAGCTATCTATGAAGCATCCTCAATAAAAAGCTATGCATATGGTAAATAAAAAGATTGCTGAGATTCTCATTGTCTGCTTGCCTTGTTATTTTGGTTATGGGAAAGCTCCTGTACCATGTGCAAGGGGTACCCCGTTGGCGGTTCTCAATGATATGCAAATACTTACAATGACAAGAACTTACCTGTGACTGAAGTTGAGTATGCATGAGGTGTGGCCCTCGTATTCAAGGGACTTGAGATTGCCAACTTATACTTCATCAAGCATATACTCCATCTTTGTCACTTTAACCTTAATCACTTCAAGATGGTTATGATAGGGGCAATGAGGGATGAAAGCTAACAAGTACCATAATTTTTGGAAGCTCTTTTTGAAACTTGAAATCCCTGCTTCCTTTACAAAAAGGCCTTTCTTCCACCATTATTGAGTCTCCACCTTTTACCTTTAGGCACCATTAAGAGAGCATAGTTGTTATTCTATGTGCAGTGTTCCAAAGCTTATTGATTGATGCATATTGTGATATTACTTGTTCGTGTGCTGTTTGTTTCTAGTCACCCTTGTGAACTTTGAAGGTGTCCTATGCATCTATATTGCTACTCTATGAGGGACAAGCTGATTGCCACTGTTCTATGTTTTCTGTATGTGAAACAAACAAACGTTTTTCAATGCATGTTATTCATGATCTTTGTTTGTAGCTTTTCATGTTGCATGCATAGTTACTATGTCCTATTGTTAGAACTCCATCTTTCATGCACATGTTTAGAGTTCTTTGATCCCAGCTTTCAATGCTTGCAAATGGTTGGATCTTTATTGTGAGGGTGCATGTCACCTCAAAAATTATTCTTTTTATCACTTACCTACTCGAGGACGAGTAGGAGTTAAGCTTGGGGATGTTGATACGTCGGAAACGTATCTATAATTTTTGATGCTCCATGCTTGTTAGTATCTACTTTGCTTTGCTTTGTCTACACTTTGAGGTGCTTTTTACATGTTTTCTGGTACTAACCTATTAACAAGTTGCCATAGTGCCAGTTGCCTGTTTTCTGCTATTTTTGGTTTTAGAAAAGTTAGTAAAGAAATATTATCGGAATTGTACGAGACAAATGTCAAAGTCAATTACTTTCCGTGGGGAACAAGAAGTCCAGAGGGGAGCCGGAGAGGCGGGCTAGTGTGCCCAGACCCCCCCCCTAGGCGCGGGTGGGCCCTGCCCCGCGCCTGGGAGGGGTGCGGGGCCCCTGGCCGCCGCCTCGGCCTCCCCCTCTGCCTATAAGAAGCCCCCGATGTAGAAACCCTAAGAACCCGATCAAATCTCCACGAAACCGTCTGTAGCCGCCTCCACCATCGTCCCTAGATCAGGGGGATCTGAAGTTCTTCCCGGCACCCTGCTAGAAGGGAGATCATCCTGGAGGCCTTCTCTCCGGTATGATGTGTGAGTAGTTCCACCTTGGACTATGGGTACATGTAGTAGCTAGATGGTTGTATCTCCTTCTTTGTGCTTTCATGTATAGATCTTTTGAGCTCCGTTCATGATCAAGATCTAATATATTTGTAATCATGCATGTTGTGTTTGTGGGGATCCGATGGATATTGAGATTATTATGTTGGTTTGATTAATGGTTTTGTCTTCATGATTCTATCATGTCTGTGTTGTTTGTGATCTTGCATGCTCTCTGTTGTTAGTAGCTATCTTGGCCAAGTAGTTGCTAGTGACTCCAAGAGGGGGTATTTATGCTTGATAGTGGGTTCATGCCTCTAGTTTCCAAGGGAAGTGACAATAATATCTACGGTTGTAGATGTGTTGTTGCTACTAGGGAGAAAACAACGGTCCCTCGTTCATGGAACATGTGGACTGTTTACCTTACACACTTTGCTTAAAGAAGTTGTCTGTTGCTTGCAACTTAATACTGGAGGGGGTTCCGATGATAACCTGAAGGTGGACTTCTAGTCATAGATGCAGTTGGATGGCGGTCTATGTATATTGTTGTATTGCCCAATCGAATCTCATAGGATCTTTCTGACTAGTAATTGCATTGTTATGCCTTGCTCAGTTCCTGTCAATTGCCCTGTTGTAATTTGTTTACCCTTCATGCCATGTTGTTTATCTAAGGAGATCACCTCTAGTGAACTATGGACCCCGGTCTAATCTTTACCATTGATACATCTTCCACTATTACTTTTTTACTTGATGCAAACCATTACCTTCCACACCATACATTTAATCCTTTGTTACAGCAAACCGGTGAGCTTGACAACCTCACTGATTCGTTGGGACAAAGTCTTGAGTTTGTGTTGTGCAGGTTTCCACGTTGCTTGCAACACCTTTGAGACGTTTCCTTCCTCCTTCAGGTTCGATAACCTCGGTCTCTACTGAGGTAAACTTGCTGTTGTGCTCATCACACCTTGCTCTTGGGGTTCCAACGAAGTGTCCCACGTCAACACTAGGTGCACGCATCAGTCACCTGAAACGCCTCCGCGGTGATAAACTTTCAGATGTTGTGTCTATGACGCAAATATAAGACCTATAGATACAATCGGATGGCCTTGCAACACACCCGACTGCGCACTGCTAGTAATATTCTGTGTCAACAGACATGATGAAAAAATACCGACGGACGCGTTGGGTACATAACTTAAAAACACTGGAATTCGAATCCTGTAAGACCTCCGTGGCCTGAGTCGAATTACACTAGCAACTTTCTAGATTCGAGGCCGAGGACTCGAGTTTGAGTAGATAGCATTGTTTTGCCTAAAGGCAGTTAACTGACCCCGATCCGTCGGGAGAGTTAGGCATGTGTATCTTCAATCCCTATGAACCAACACATTGACCCAAAACTTGTCTGGATGAAAAGAGCTCAAAAGACTTATGAGTCTCCAGTCGAATATGCGACTCGACTGAACACTCGAGGGTTACTGACATGGGTATGCCCTATGGGTGCCTGATGTTGGCCTACCCGGTCCATCCCGGAAGAAGCCCATGCGAATGTCCACTCCTGATGACGAAGCCTAGGGAGGATTCGGGTGACCCAAGCCCATGAAGGATGCGACTCCTTGGAGAACCTCGTGTCCCCGTCTTGCAAGTCTGTTAGCCATTCCGCAATCTCTAGTGTCCCCTCCTTCTCCAAAACCCAGGTACATAACAATGGGCATTGACGATTCGAACCCTCGTCATACTATGTATTCACCACAGAAGAAACATACATGCGAAGTATATAGAGGCAACATATGGAAGTCAATGCGGTTATGTCGGTCGTGCCTAAATCACTTGGAGTATCAAGGATCATCCCAAGATCATGTCGAATCCTAGATCATATGCTTTAGTGCTTGATCCAACATTCATTGGGCCTAATATCAATGTAAAGTTCTCCAAGGTGCTCACTGATAATGGCCGCAGTATAAATATATTGTACAAGGCCACAATGCACAATCTAGGAATCTCAGAAAACATGTTGTAGTCAACTAATACCACATTTCATGGCATTATGATGGGTTTGTCCTACGAGCCAATTGGCAAAGTCCGGATATATGTGTTATTTGGCACACGGGAGAACTGCAGGATGAAGAATTTGGAGTTAGAGGTCGTGGACTTAGAAAGTTGTTACCATGCATTGCTGGGCATGCCAACTATATCCAAATTCATGTCTTGTACTCACATCAGTTACTTAAAGATGAAGATGCTAGGACCCCATGGGATTATCACCATTGCTAGAGATTACAGGAGATCAATCGAGTGTGCCTCGACTAGATCAAGACTGGCCGGGTCATTAGTGATTGCAAGGGAAAAATTGAGAATTCAAGAGGTAGCAGCTTTGGCTCAGTCGACTCAGTTGAATATGCTGGAACTCAGTAACCCACATGGAAGTGTGTCATTCTAGCCGACTAAGGACACGGATAAAATCCAAATTGATGAACAGTTTCCAGAGCGCACCGTCACTATTGGTCCAGGCCTGAATGAAAAATAGGAAAGCGAGCTTGTCGGCTTCCTCTGTGAGAATCTGGACATTTTTTCCTAGTCTACTCTCTACATGTCAGACCTGATGCAAGGCCGGTGAAGCAACCTCTCCACCGCTTCGCCAAAGATAGGAGAAAAATCATTGGATAGGAGATAGCTCGGCTCCTTGCAGCCGGGTTTATCATGGAAGTGCTTGATCCAGAAAAGCTATCTAATCTGGTGCTGGTGGAAAAGAAAAAAGATGACCCGAAATGTGGCAGTAGTGTGGCGCATGTGCATTGACTACACCAACTTGAACAAGGCATGTCCAATGGATCCATTTCCTTTGCCTAGATTAGATCAAATCATTGACTCGGCAGCTGGTTGTGAACTGTTATCATTTATAGACGCGTACTTTGGCTTCCACTGGATACCGTTAAACTCGGCTGATCAAATAAAAACTGCATTTATTACCCCATATGGGGCTTATTGCTATCGCATTATGCCATTCAGCTTACGTAATGCAGGTGCCACGTATCAAAGGTGCATGCAAAAATTCTTACATGATCAAATTGGCAAAAATGTCCAAGTGTATGTGGATGATGTGGTGATAAAAACCAAGGAGGGTCACACTGTCCTAGATGATATCTAGCAGAAATTCGCGAATCTAAGGAGATTCTGAATGAATCTTAACCTAGAAAAATGCACCTTTGGTGTCCTAGCTAGAAAATTACTCAATTTCCTCATATCGAGCCGATGTATCAAAACAAATCCGACTAAGATCCGAGCTGTTGAGCGCATGGAACTGCCGAAGTGTATCAATGATGTCCAGAAGTTTACTAGTTGACTGGCTTCGTTGAGTCGCTTCGTTAGTCGACTGGGAGAAAAAGCATTACCCTTATATCAATTAATGCAAAAGTCGGATAAATTCATATGGAAACCACAAGCTGATAATGCTTTTCATGAATTAAAAATAATGCTAGCCTCTGCACTAGTGTTAACCTCACCACTATCCAAAGAGCCGATGTTGCTCTACATAGCAGCGACTAACTGAGTCATACGAGCCGTGGTAGTGGTGGAGTGTGACGAAGAGGGAAAGTCGGTGCAGAGGCTAGTATATTATCTAAGTAAAGTACTTTCTACTTCAAAAAAAGTATCCACATTATCATAAATGGCATACGGTGTCTATATGTCGGCCAAGAAGCTATAGCATTACTATGAGGAACACCCCATAAAGGTGATATGCGAAGCACCAGTAGCCGAGATAATGGGTAATAAGGATGCAAGTGGAAAAATCGCCAAATGGACAATTGAGCTAGCCCCTTATGCTCCATAGTTTGCTAGATGAGATGCAATCAAATCTTAGGCATAGACCGACTTTTTCGTCGATTGCGATGAAATGAAATATGAGCCACCCTTTACTGATTCTATCTGCTAGAGAATGCATTTTGATGGATCAAAGTTGAGAACAGGGTTAGGCACCGGGATTGTGCTTACCTCGCCTAAGAAAGACCAACTAAAAAATGTGATGCAGATACATTTTGCTGCATCAAACAATGTAGCCGAGTATGAGGCACTCATTCATGATTTAAAAGTATCAAAAGACATTGGAATACGTCGGATCCAATGCTTTGGTGATTCGTACCTTATGGTGCATCATGTGTCAGGTCAATGGGATGCACTTGATGCAAATATAGAATTATATAGATTTCACGTGTAGAAGATCAGTGGGTACTTTGAGGGATGTGAATTCCATCATGTACCTCGGGCAGAAAATGATGCATCCAATACATTGTCAAAACTCAGCTCGGCCAGGCAATCTATCCCACCTGGCATAGCTCTTGAGCACCTCAGAAAGTTATGAATTATCCCATCACTAGAATCCGAGTCAATTCATATCCCAGCCAACCTAAAGTCTGAAGCTTTCCCAATGGACATATATGGGAGGAATGATCTGAGTAACCCGGGGACTAACTTGGGAAACCTAGGAAATGCCTCGCAGAACCCGGGGACTGGTCAGCCTAATCCGACAGAGGTTATGTTGGCAGATGTGATGGAAATTGATGGAATAGGTACCCCGACACATTAAGTACCAGAATAGGCGCTGCCAATTTTTGAGTTTTTAAAATATGAAACTCTGCCGAGTGATGAGGTCCTCACTAGAAAAATCCAAAGAAGGGTAAAGGCCTATACCATAATAAACAAAGATCTATACAAAAGAAGTGTTACAAGCGTCCAAAACTTATCTAATTTCCCAAACACTTTTGCTATTGTTTCTCCCCTAAACTTGTGTGATTTGGATACAACTAACATGGGCTGGCGCAGTTTTCAGCAGAATTACCTTGGTGTCTAGTTTTTATGCAGAAAATCAACTATCAAGAAAAATCCAGGAAAATAGGCCTCCCTCTTTGCCTATAAGTTGCCTTCTAACCTAAAAACTCAAGGGGGTTCGACGTTTTTCCAGAAAGAGTTTCGCTACGCCGCCACCACCAGAAACCGCGATTTGGAACCAGAAACTCCGTTCTAGCACCCTGCCGGCACGGGGAATTTGGAGAGGATCATCTCCATCATCATCACCAACGCCTCTGCATCAACCATCCATGTTTCCCTCAGCCATGAGTGAGTAACCCCCCGCTGTAGGCTATGGGGATGGTAGGGATTGGATGAGTTCTATCATGTAATCGAATAAGATTGTTAGGGCATGGTGGCTAGTATCTCTATTAGTGTTATTTGACTTTGTTGCAACTTGTTGTTCTTAATGCGTGTCACTAGGGCCCGAGTGCCATGATCTCAGATCTGAACTTATTATTGATTCATGATGATAGTATTGTTTGTGATCTTATCTACAAGTTGTGTACACATATCATTGTCCGGATCCAAAGGCCCCGAAGTGACAGAAATTGGGATAGCCGAAGGGGATGGCTATGATATGAGGATCACATGTGTTCATGGAGTCTTAATGCTTTGCTCCGGTGCTCTATTAAAAGGAGTACCTTAATTGCCAGTAGATTCCATTGAGGCCCCGCTGCAACGGGCTGGCAGGACAAAAGATGTTGTGCAAGTTATCATTGCGAGCACGTATGACTATATATGGAGCACATGCATATGATTGTTTAGTACTTGGATGCTTTATCTTATTTATTTGCAATTGCCCTAGATCTTGAAGTTACATGTTTAGACTCGTCCATGCAACGCCCATCCATCCATCCCTATGCCTACCGCAGTCATATCCTATTGTTTGCTACTATTGTTACTATTGCTCTTGTTTTACTGTTGTTGTTACTTTGCTATTGCTACTATAAAACTATTGCTACTGATAAACTACTATGAGCAAGACTATTTCCATGTGCAGCTGAATTGACAACTCAGTTGTTAAGGCTTATAAGTATTCTTTGTCTCCCCTTGTGTCGAACCAATAAATTGGGTAATACTACCCTCGAAGACTATTGTGATCCCTTATACTTGTGGGTCGTCAGAGAAAAAAGTGTGTTACTGGCATACATATTCTAACACCATCATTCTTCAATGTTCGTGCTAACAATGTGCATAGGAAAATCCTGATTAGTAATTGATTTTTCTTATTCTGCTATTCTGAATATTTCGATTTCTTCCATATCTTACTTTCCTACTTGTTGTATGTTTTACAAGAGGGACCGATCATTCAGTTATATATACAATGAGGGAATCTTTGGATCACATGAACACATGAATGAGAATAAATGCTGACAGCACCAGTTTTTATTGATATAGAGGGATGTCCACTTGAATCCTATAGGATTAGATACCTACAGGGTTTTGGATCAAGTGTAGTGTTTGATTGCATAGGAAATCAGAAGGAATTGTACAAAGAAGTTGGAGTTGATGGAAATTTTCCTCCAAAATAGAGTGCAAAATCTTTGAAGGAATTCATAAGGATTATACTCTTTTGAATCAAACAACATTTATAGAATAAAATCTAAGGATCCAAATCCTACAAAAATCCTACGTTGACCCAAAGGAAAAGATTGGTGTCCTAAAAAAATCCTATGTGATTCCTATAATCTGAGGAGGGCCTGAAAGTACAAACAAATCAAGAAGCCCGGCTTCAGTGTGTTGCCCTCGCATTTGAGATGCTGGTTAATACGTTTCATATTCTGACAATGAACGAACTTAATAGTGCAGGGACGCCGTCATACACTATATTTTTGAAAGACTTATTACTGGTACTAATTCATTAGTAGCAATTGTTCATCCATATTTTTTAGGATATAAAGGGTGTCATGGGAGTGGCCACGGTAGATGCTGTGATTGGTAGCGAGTAATAGAACGAGGGCATGGGCGGCCAGCCATCCGCGGTGTGAGATGAGGGCAAAGACACAAGTTTTTACCCAGGTTCGCCCCCTCCCCCCCCCCCCCGAGGGTAAAGACCTACTCCTGCTAGATTGTATTGCTGAAAGATTACAAAGGGAGAGCTCGACGGCTAGGCGGCGAGTCGATGGGGTGTATGATGGAACGTAAGTGCTATGCATGCCCTAGGGAGGTTTATATAGGGTCACCTCGCTAGGGTTTACAAATCTACAATCGAGTTGGATAAGGACTCAGAGGTGTTTGACCTAATCCGACTAGTCCTAGCTACGCTTCTAGGCCTTCAGCTTCCAGTCGCATGTCTTCCTCTTGGGTCGCGGTCCAGTCGCCGTCCTGCAGGCCCACTCGTTGGGAGATGAAGTAGCCAAGCAGCTGACCCAATGGGACGCCGAAGGCGCACTTTTTGGGGTTGAGCTTGATCCTGTAGCGGTCGAGATTATCGAACGTCCCGCGGAGATCGTTGATGAGTGTTCTCGCCTCCCTGGTTTTGATGACAATGTCATCGACATAGACTTGGACATTGCGACCGATCTGGTCCTTCAAGCATGCCTGCATGCACCGCTGGTACGTGGCACCTGCGTTCTCTAGCCCGAAAGGCATTGTGTTGTAGCAGAACACTCCGAACAGCGTGATGAACGCCGTTTCCTCTTGGTCTTTGACCTTGAGTCGGATCTAGTTGTAGCCTGAGTAGGCATCGAGGAAAGAGAGTTTCTCGCATCCTACGGTCGAATCGATAATCTGGTCGATCCGAGGAAGAGGGAAGTGATCCTTTGGGTAGTGCTTGTTCAGCGACGTGAAGTCCACGCACATCCGCAGGATGTCCGTGTCCTTTTTGGGGACCATCACTGTATTGGCGAGCCACTCGCTTTCTTTAATATCTGTGATGAAGTCTGCAATGAGTAGTCTGTTGATTTCCATCTCGATGGCTTCGGCCTACGGTTCGGACAGTCTCTGGATGGACTGCTTGACGGGCTTGGTGTCAGGAAAGACGTTTAGTGCGTGCTCGGCGAATTCTCTGGGAACTCCTGGCATGTCCGCAGGACACCAGGCGAATATTTCCTAGGGCTCACGGAGGAATTCGACGAGTGCGCTTTCCTATGCGGGGCTGAGATTGTTAGCGATCAGCGCCGTCTTGGAGGCATCCGTCGGGTGGACCTGCACCTTCTTTGTGTTGACGGTGGAGTCAAAAGACATATCAGGTGCGTTTTGTCGTGCGACTGGGGGTGCCCTGTTGTCCGTCACCTCGTGGAGCCTTACGAGCTCCTCCTGCATGCCGAATGACTGGGAGATTCTGTTGAAGTCCCTGTCACAGTGGTCCGATCGGGTGAATCTCCTGTGGACCGTGATGACGCCCCTGGGTCCTGGCATCTTGAGTAGCAGGTACGCGTAGTGTGGTACAGCCAAGAACCTTGCGAATGCTACACGCCCGAGGATGGCGTGGTATTGTGATGGCCAGTCCACCACTTCAAATTCGAGCCGCTCGCATCGGAAGTTGTCCGGCTTGCCGAAGATGACGTCGAGCCATATTTTTCCCAGGGGGAATATGCCCTTTCCTAGGACGATGATGTGGAACGTTGTGTCTGACTGTTCCAGGCTGCACAGCGGGATCCGCATTGCTGCTAGAGTACTTGTGAACATCAGGTTGATGCCGCTGCCGCCGTCCATGAAGATGCGGCTCATCTCGAAACCTCCGATCTGCGCCTCAGATCAGGCGGCATGACTGGCGAGGGATCTGGCAAGGGTGATCCGAACGGCTGAACGTGATGCAGGACTCCGATCCGCTGAGGTACCCAGGGATGGCGGGTGGAGTTTTCACGGCCAGATTGATCTGACGGGTGATTTTCTTCTGCACCCTGTTCGTGGGGCGCCCCTTCTGGATCATCAGTGCTCCTTTCGGCGGGGGATACCCATGCCCAGCATTGTTCTGTGCTGGTGTGACTGGTTGGTTCGGGCCTCCTACAGGTGGCGGTGGAGGATCTCCATGCGCTATCTCTCCTGGTGCGGGTGTGTTCCCAAATCCAGGGGGTGGAGCTTGTTGCCTCATCTGAACCATGCTTTCGCTGAGCTTTTGGAACTCGCGGCAGTCCTTGAGCATGTGGCTTGCCTTCTTCTTACCATCCTGCTTGTCGATGTAGAAGTGGATGGTGCATGGACCCGACAGTTTTTCGTATGCCGAGGGTCCGTCGTCGCGACCGCGGCGCTGCCACGACTGTGTTGGTGTCCTCCATCGCGAATGTTTCCTCCGCGGTATCCGCCGTTGTTGCGGTTGGCGTCGTTGCGGCGATCGGCATAGCCGGCCGCGACCATGTCGGGTCCATCGCGATCGTCGTAGACGCGCGGTCTCCTTTTGTTACGGCGCTCCCGTCGTCGGTCGTAATCGTCCTCTTCCTCCGATTGTGCCCGCTGGACGGAATCTTCGCCGTCGGCCCACCTGTTGGCGATGTCCATGTGGTGGTCGAGTGTCTTTGGCTTGACGCACCCAAGTTCCTCCTTGAAGTCCTGGCGCTTGACGCCGTCCTTGAAGGCGTCGATGGCCCTTTCTTCGGAGATGTGCGCCGCGGAGTTTTTGGTGTTGGACCAGCGCGGTATGTACGAGCGAATGGATTCGCCCGCTCATTGAGTATAGGCTCGCAACGCCTCGATCGAGGCGGGTCTCTTGCTGGTGCCTTTGAATTTTCGGATGAAACTGTAAGCTAGCTCCTCCCAGCTTCGGATGGATCCTGAAGATAGGCTGCTAAGCCAGATCCGGGCTGCGCCTGTCAGCTGCAGCTGAAGGCATTGCATGGCGGTTTCCTTGTTTCCACCGTGCAGCTTGACGGATGACAGGTGGTCGCTGAGCCACGCCTTTGGGTCCTGTGTGCCGTCGAACTTCGGAGTATCCGAAGGAAGCTTGAAATTTTGCGGCATCCGTGTCCGTCGGACAGATCTGCTGAAGCACCAGGCTCCACAGAGTTCTCCTTCATCTTCGTCCATCTCGGATTCAGACGAGCATGCACGCTTGGCTCGCGCTTTGTCGATTTTGCGCTGTGTTAGCACGTCTCTGGCGTCGTAATCGCAGTTGCGATGACGCGAGCTCTTGTGCCTTCGAGGAAGGTCATGGTCCTCTTCTTCGGATGAAGGAGTGGGGCTGCGGTCGAACCTGACCGTAGCTTTCTTTTTCGGCTCCGTAGGAGCTTCTTGATGGAGCATAGCTCCGACGAGTCTGAGTCCGGCGAGTGCGGACTTGTGCATGGCTCTTTTCGGGTCCCCCTCTGGAGGTGGGTGGGACGCGAGGTACGTGGTGGCTGCCATGATCGCAGCTTGCGGCGTCTTCGGGATGATGTTGCCGTCGGCATCCATCTCCATGAAGGATGCGTGGAGGGTTCGGGTCACCTCACGGCGCTCCTTGGGGTCCATGTTCTCCGTCCGGGAAGGGTGCTTGTTGTCGTGGTTGTCGTTCGAGCTGGAGCCGATGCCCATGGCGGAGAGCGCAGCTCGTCGCGCGCTGGACTCCGAGGCTTCTTGTTTGCGTTTGTCAAGCACATCTTGCATCTTGACCTGATTCTTGTGCTCCTCGATCAGGAGCAAGTGGTATGCCATCAGCAGGTCCCGTGAGGCATCTGCAGGCAGGATCGTGCTGCCAGCCACGGCGGCGCGTGCCTGGGCCCATCCTTCTTTGCTAAGGCGGATAACCTAGCCAGCATTGTCCCCTTCGGGTGGGGGGACTGGCTTCTTCTGTCCCGCCGTTTCGGTCCTGCGGGTTAGGTGGCGGTTGGGCGGCGGGTTGGGCGCTTGCTGATCCACGTCGCTCTGGATGACTACGGCGCATTGGTACCGCTCGTAGATTGGTCCGCTACTGCCGCAGCTTTCGGATCTGGAACCGTAGGTCCCTTCATCCGATGAAGGATCGCACAGATCGGAGTTGCAGCTGCTGTTGTCGTAGGACTCATCTGTTGATGATGATGTGCATAGCACAGGGTGTGGGGCCCATGAAGCAGGCCTGATTGATGGTAGGGGCACCCGCTCTGGGAGGCGGAGGGTGCGGTTGCCCCAGGCGAAGCTCCCGAACAGGATCTCGAGTCCGTCGCCTACGGGCTCGAAATCCTTCATGGTGGACAGTGAGTGGGCGGTGAAGTCGAAAGCACCAAAGAGGAGGTGACTCTCTGTCGCCGTAGAGTTGTAGATCGCTCGGGTTGGGACCGTCACGATCGCACAATCAGCATCCCTAGTTCCCACAGACGGCGCCAATTGACGAGGTTTAATCTCATTAATTCCCATTGTTATGGACTTGGGTTTTGGAGAAGATGGGGATGCTGGAGATCGCGGAACGGTTAGCAAACAAGCAATACGGGACACGAGGTTTACCCAGGTTCAGGCCCCCGGAGGGAAAACCCTACTCCTGCTTGTCTGCTCTTGATTACGGCGGAACCGGTGATTACAAAGGTGCGCAGACGCAATCTGGCGTGGAGGTGCGTATACAAAAGTATGAGAGAGATATCTAGGTCGTGCCCTCCTGGCCTTTATATAGACTTAGGCGGGTCCCAGGCACAGATCTAGTCGGTTACAGGTTCTAGGGTTTACCCCTTTGAATTTCCTATCTACTCTAGTCTTGCTCTTCAAGGATCCGAAGGCGTCATGGGCCTTGGCCACCCGAAAGTCTTCATGGGCTGGCGTATATTTTCCATGGGCCTTCTTTGGGTTGGACTAGGTATGCTGAGGTCGTGTATCCACAGGGTATAACCATGTCAGTAGGGAATGTTCTGCTGGGTATACCTCACTCGGCATAACCCCATCAGTAGTCCCCGAGGCCGTCGTTGATTCGTCGCATGTGTTCTTTGGCAGTCAGAGTATTCGGATCCAATTTGGACACCCAGTCGAATCAGCGGTGGACTCCTTCAATGAAAGAAAGAATCCTCCGCATGTATCTTCTGTCGCAATATCGGCGACCAGTATAATTGCCAATTTGGCAAGTAGTCGAATCGCAGCTTTGGCGAATGGGTCGGCCAGTCGAGTAGACGAAGTTGGACCGTCATTTTTGGTCAAACTAACCATTGGGTAATCCAACGGTAATATTGGCATAATCATCGCGCGGTAACGGCGCCTCCAAAATTGGCAGGAGCCAACCGCTATATAAGGAGAGTGACGGGTGAATTGCGAGTATTCCTCACATTTCATCCAATCAGCGCGCCCTTCAGTCTCCCATTTCCTCTCGATCTAGAACTTCCAGAGCGATTCAGCGCGTCTAGATTCTTGATCTGATGGCGCCTCCGAAGGAACTATGGGGGAAGTCCAAGTGCACCAGGGCAACACTGAAATCCTTCGAGGACGCAGGGATTCTGTTCTCCGGAAGATGGCGACTCCCCTTAGCCGGAGAGGAGGAACCAGATCCGTGCGCCGGCGAGTTCATATGCCTCACTAGCCACCTCGAGAGGGGGCTCGGATTCCCCACCTCGCTCTTCTTTCACCGATTTTGCGGCTACTACGGCATCCAACCGTCAGATCTAGGGCCTCACAGCATCGAGCAGCTCGCCATTTTCGTGGCGTTCTGCGAATGCTACTTGGGTTGCTGCCCATACTTCGCCCTGTGGCAGGATCCGTTCCACGGGCGGATCAGTCGCGAAGGCGCAGGTGGCCCGATGGTGGCGGCAGGCAGCCTCACTTTCTAGATGAAGACCAATGCCTCCTTCCACGACCTCATGCCGCCGAAGAAAGCGGCTAGCTAGTGGAAAAATCACTAGTTCTACGTCAGCGAGTCGACGCCGGACGATGAGGTGCCACTCCGGGCGTACTCCGCCGAGCGGACCGAGTTGCACTGGCTGTAGGTCGCAAAGCTCCCACAGGACCAAAGGATGGTCGTAGAAGAAATGATGATGACGATTCGTCAGCTGAAGAAGGATGGGCTCGAAACCATCAATTTATACAATTGTTGGCTCGGGCGATGATTGGTGCCACTGGCAGTCGTTCCCACTGGATGTACGAATACACCGGCAGGGACGATGGGACCAAAGCCTGCTCCACCGAGTGGAAGGCTGATGATTACTCCTCCACATTGAAGAAGATCATCGACGCGGAGTATAGCAATCCGAAGGCCAGGATCGCCCTATACACCGCGAAGCGCAAGATGCCGACGGTGAGTCTGTTTTGCCTTGTTTATTTTTGCAGTCACAGAAATGCAGTCGCGGTTTGCTAACATGTGTCATTATTTCAGCTATTCCATGTTGTGGAGGGATGGCTCCCTCCTGCCGATGATGAGAGCTTAGAAGGGGTCGAGGAGGACCACATCGAGTTCTCCGATGATGATGATGATGATGATGAAGCAGTGGAGGTCGCCGCACCCGCAATTTGGAAAACTCACGGGCAGCGGCAATGCAAGCTCGAGTCCAGCAAGAGCCTAGAGGGTCACGACAGGGGGAAAAGGCGATGTCCAAGAACACAGTTCACGGCACGTGGCCACGCCATGAAAGAAAAAATCGCTAACGAAGAAGGTGCCCAAGGCAATATCTCCACCTCGGTCGGTGACTAGCTCCGAGGCGACCTGCGAGGCTAACTCCGCAGGGGCTGAGGCATCAACGAAGGTGCCAGAGACGGCGGTTCCGGCCGTGGTGGAGCACGATATGCCGCTAGCGTTGATCCCCCCCCCCCCCCCCGTTATCAGCAGTCACGGGCCTCGAGGCTACTTCGATCGGCAGGGGCCTCGCCGTCGAGGGAGGCACCTATGTCGACCGGAGCGGAACTTCCTGCTGTCGCGACCTCGTCGACAAAGAAGGCTTCGGTGTCATGGGCTCCAGCCCAGTTCGAGATGGGCATCAGCCGTAAGCTAGGCCCTGAATTGGAGAAGCCGGTGCAAATCTGCATCGGCCTACGTTATATCCCAGTCGCCAGGTAAGTGTTTGCCGTGTCGACTTGGAGTAATAGTTTGTAGATGTCGCTTGATTCGCTTATCGCTTCTTTTAAAGGGCTGGTGTCAAGAAGATTGGTCACCCTTCGGTGGCCAAGGTACCAGCAGCTGCCTCAGGGGAGGAGGCTGGCCTCTCAAAGAAAAGGAAGGGCGGCAACGCCGAGGCGCCCGCTGAGGGCGTGAAGAATAAGAAGAAGGGCGACGACATCTTCATAATCTTGGACGAGTCGGCCAATGCGCCAAGCGAAGCTCCGACTAGAGTGGACGCGGCCGCGAAGTCAGACGTGGACGCGAGGTCGCAGCAGGTTGAACCAGCGGCGGTGGCGACTTTTCCTTGCTTCATGGCGAAGGCCTCCGCTACGAGTGCCACGGCGTAGTCACCTCAAGTGCCGGAGATATTGGGCACGAACGTCGAGCAGCGTCGCGGACACACGCCCTTCGTGTTGCCGTCAGTGGACGCGGTCGAGCTACACAATATGCTGGGTGCAGCTATTCAGGTATGTCCAATCCCCGAGGATCTGCTTGCTGAATTTCAGCGGGTAGATTCTTATTGCGTTTTGTTATCCAGTCCCCGAGTGGCTAGTCACTGAATTTCCCCGGCTAGACACTTAGGAGTTTTTTTGTTGTCCAGTCCCCGAGTGGCTAGTCGCTGAATTACAGCGGCTAGGCACTTAGGAAATTTTGTTGCCTTCTCATATCTTTTCATCAATGCAGGGCCTCCAGCGTGAATCGGCAGAGCGACTGGCCGCCAAGGAGCGTCTGGAGAGCGACCTCTGATCCGTGCAGGAGGTGAACCAGTAGCTGCAGGCGACCACAAGTAGGTGTTCAAGTTACCTTCTTCATTCCTTGCTTGTGCTTGATTGGGGTCTCACCCCCATTTTGCTGCAGAGGGGCATTCTGCCACGGTTGCCAAGGCCCGTGAGGGTTTTGTCCCGGCCGACAACTTGGTGGCTGCCTAGGCGTCGCTGACCGCCGCAGAGAAGCGGGTTGCTGAGTTGGAGAAGGAGCTCAAGGCCGCCAAGGCGAAGGTGAGCTCATCGGAGGAGAGGGCCAAGGCTGTTGTCGCTGCCGTGGCGGACAAGCAGAAGGTTTCCGACGCCCTTGTCACGGGACTGCTGGATGATTTGTCGGGTCTTTAGGACTTTATCACCGGGTGCTTCCATCCACTCCTTGGTAAGATTTTCAGACTTGTTATTATGTTAGCGAGTCCCCGAGCAGGCGGGTCGCTTACTGCGGCGATTCCCCGAGTGGATGAGCTCGAAGTTATGCATCCTTATGATGTTGAATTAGTGTTGATTACAGGGTAAGTGCTTGATGACGAGCCGGAGGTGTAGCCGTATGACGCGAAGCAATGCGTCACCTTGCTGGTGGACTCCGCCGCCCTCTCAGTGACCTGCATTTGCACATATCTCCAGGATATCTCGCCCATGGAAGTGATTCCCAGCGAGCTCACAGAGGTGTGGCGCTATCTGGAGAGGGCGTCAGCGGTGGTCGAGTATATGTCGCGGTCGGCATTTCGCCGCGGGGCCGTGACTGCGCTGAGCCTTGGGATTGTGCACTTCCCCGACGACTTCGACCTTGACGATGTTACCAACGGGTACCCATCGGCGACCAGCTCGGTTGAAATTGCTGAAGTGATGAAGTTGACTGAGAGGGCGGCTGTGTACTCCGAGTGGGTGCCGGCGATGGGCGACCTTCTGCCGTACCAGGAGACTATCGTTGCTCTGAATGACACTGAGCCGACGCACCATGACTTCAAGACGGAGCAACCATTTCGTTCGGTGATGGCGGGCAGATTGACGACGTACCCTTCGAATCCGTGGGTGACCTTCATCCGCGTTCGTGGTGGTGGCGTCGCGTTGTCTTCGAAGCCTAGGGAGTAGATAGCTTGCTGACTAGCGTTTGTGTTAGCAAAAATAAGTGTAACTCTGCCCTTGTAAGCGAACAATATTTTTTTGCCGTAAGGAATAAAAGTATGCTGGGTCACTTTGATTTGAGTTTGGATTGTTTTGTTGTGTGAGTCCCCGAGCTTGTCTGCCCTTTAATGGGGTTTACCTCGTGTGTTTCTGTGTATGTTTGTTTGCTTATTGTTAGTTAGTTGAGGTCGACTCGCCGTGGCTTGGAAAGCCAGTCGCTTGGCGACCCCAAGGGGTGCTCTGTACTTAGCCGTTTTCCCGGACGCGGGCAGGGTCGGTTGGATGAGTTCCCGAGCATGGTACTTATCCGTTCTAGTCGCATGCCCAAGGTAGGTGAGGATGGAGCGCGTTGTACTTGGCACGTCACTCCACCTGACTCAAGGAGCCAGTCGCGTGGCGAGTCCAGGGAGCGCTCTCATACTTGGTATGTTCCCGAGCAGCGTCGGTTTGGACTAGCACGAGTCCCCGAGCGTGGTACTTGACCGTTCGATTCGCTACACCGAGGATGCGGAGGACCAGGTCACTGTGAGAAGCAAATGCAGTTATCATGGCCCAGCGGGCCATTCGAGCGGGCGAATCTGATGGGGGCTCTGGGTTGGTGTTTTTCATGGACGACGCACGACCCGAATTTCTTCAAAGCCCTTGCACCACACTACTTACCCATGCCGGTCGCGCAGCCAAAGGTTGACTTCCGTGAATAGTGTAATGCTGTAGTTATGAGTGTGATTGCCACAAGAATTGGAGAGTAGACACAATTTGTGCGATTTGAATGTATTTTATTGCATGGCGGGGGAATACGTGACGGATTTCTAGGTGTAGAACTTCCTTGGAAGATTTACATTCCACGACCGCTTGACATCGAGTTGTCCGTCGCCTCGGACGTCGATGAGGTAGTAGGCATCGTTGCCAAGGACCGGCCCTATGGCGAATAGTCCCTCCCATGGGGGAGAGAGCTTGTGCATGCCCTTCTTGTCCTGGATCAGTCGCAGGACCAGGTTGCCTTCCTAGAAGGTGCGAGTCTGGACTCGGCGGCTGTGGTAGCGGCGGAGTCCTTGCTGGTAGATGGGGGTGTGGGAGCGAGCCAGGTCACGTGCTTCGTCGAGATGGTCGACCCTGTCTTAGCGTGCGAGCTCGTTGTCAACCTCCACGTATTTGACGACACGAGGTGAGTCGTGCTCGAGGTCAGTTAGCATGACGGCTTCGGCGCCATACACCATGAAGAAGGGCGTGAACCCGGTCGATTGGTTGACAAAGGTGCGGATGCCCCAGATGATGGAGGGGAGCTCTTCGACCCAGCATCCCGGAGTTCGCTCGAGGGAAACTTGCAGTCGCGGCTTGAGGCCGTGGAGGATGCTCTGGTTGGCGCGTTCCGCCTGGCCATTGGACTCTGGGTGGGCGACTGAGGCGAGGTCGAGCCGTATGTTGTGCTCCTCTCAGTATTCAGCCATGGCGCCCTTGGCGAAGTTGGTGACGTTGTTCGTGATGATGTTGTGCGGGAATCCATAGCAGTAGATGAGCTCGCAGAGGAATTTGGCCACGGTCTTCCCGTCGCACTTGTGGACTGGCTTGGCCTCCACCCACTTGGTGAATTTGTCGATTGCGACTATGAGGTGGGTGTAGCCGGAGGGGGCCTTCTTGAAGGGGCCCACCATGTCCATGCCCCATATGGCGAATGGCCAGGTGATGGGGATGGTCTTGAGGGCCGAGTTGGGTACGTGCGCCTGGTTGGCGTACTTTTGGCATCGACGCAGCGTTGGATGATGTCGACCGCGTCGGCGTGTGCGGTGATCTAGTAGAAGTTGTGTCGCATGGCTTTGGCGACCAGGGACCGGGCGCTGGCATGGTGGCCGTAGTCGTTGGCTTGGATGTCTTGGAGGATCTTGCATCCTTCCCCAGGATGCACGCATCATTGGAACATGCCTGTTATGATGCACTTGTGGAGCTCGCCGTTGATGATGATGAAGGATTTGCAGCGGCGCACGATCATGCGTGCCTCTGTCTCGTCTGCTGGCAGGGTCCTTCCCTCGAGGTAGGTGATGTATGGCACGGTCCAGTCACTGGGTTCTGCGACCATGGCGACCAGGGCGGGCTCTAGTTGTAGCGGGATCCCAAGGTCGATCTCCTTCGGGGGACAGACGCAAGGCTTTTGGATGGTGTCGAGGAAGATGCCAGTGGGTGGAATTTGATGAGCCGACCTGATGCGGGAGAGGGTGTCGGACTCTTCATTCTTGTGTTGGTCGATCCACTCGACGAAGTAGCCAGCAAAGTGGCCCCCCAGCTGGCCCACTGCTTGGCGGTATGCCGCCATGGTGGGGGAGATGGCGTCGCAGGTACCGGTGACTTGCGCGGTGACGAGGTCGGACGCCGTAGCACCGTAGCACCATAGGCGATTGACGTTCATCTCCTTAGCGGATCGCATGCCGTGAAGGAGGGCCTCGTACTCGGCCATGTTATTGGTGCAGAGGGTGAAGTCGAGGTACAACATGTAGCGGAGCTTGTCTCCTTTGGGGGAGGTGAGTATGATTCCTACCCTTGTGTCGTCCGTGTTCTTGGACCTATCGAAGTGGAGCGACCAGTAGTGGAGGTATGGCAGCTTATCTTGCTGCTGCGCCTCTTCCCAGTCAGCGAGGAAGTCCGCCAGGGCCTGCGACTTGATCGCTTTGCGTGGCCCGTACTTGATGTTGTGGACGCCGATCTCGATGGCCCACTTGGCGACTCACCCAATCGCCTCGCGGTTGCAGATGATGTCCTACAACGGCGCGGAGGAGACGACCGTGATTGGGTGCTCTTGGAAATAGTGTGGTAGCCGCCGTTGGGCTTGGAAGACCGCGTACACCAGTTTCTGGTATTGCGGGTAGCGCTGTCGCGAGTCGGTGAGGACCTCACTGATGTATTAGACTAGGCACTGCACAGGGCGCTCTTTACCCTCCTTTGGCCATTCGACGACCATGACGACACTGACGACTCGCTCGGATGCCGCAACGTAGACGAGCATCGGCTCCTTGTCGATGAGGGCGGCGAGTAGCGGGGCCACGAGTAGCACTTCTTTGAGTGCGTGGAGCTCGTCGTCTACATCCTTGTCCCACTGGAACGTGGGGTTCTTGCGCATCAAGCGGTAGAGAGGCATCGCCTTCTCGCCTAGCCGGGGGATGAAGCGGCTGAGAGCCGTGACTCGCCCGGCCAACTTCTGGACGTCGTGGAGGCACTCGGGTTTGCCGAGCCGGGCGATTGTGTTGATCTTGGTGGGGTTTGCCTCGATACCTCGCTTGGAGACTACGTACCCTAGTAGCTCTCCAGTGGGTACACCGAAGGTGCACTTCCCTTGATGCAGCCCATCCTACAGACGCACCTCCATCTACAACACCTAGCCCCCCAAGTGGACCAATGACTCGCGCCCGAGCCAAGCACCTGCAAACAAAGGTTAACTCGCTCCTTTCCTTGTGTGATTTCGATACGCCCCTGGATGGCTTGCTACTTCATACGCATACACTGTGCATCATCAGGTACGAAGAGAAGGACCCATGGAACGAAGAAATCAGAGCGGAAGCAACCAACCGCTTTCAGACTCCAGCGGTACTACCGGACCCCAAGACCGGTACTACCGATCCAAGCGGCACAACCGGCCCCAGCTACCGGACGCTCCAGGAGGAACCCAACCAAGCCCCAGACGCCGGCGGTACTACCGGATCGGGAACCGGTACTACCGGTCAGCGGTACTACCGCCCTCTACTACCGCTCGCTACAGGCGACTCCGACGGAAGCCCCAGGACCGCCAGCGGTACTACCGGCCCCTGAGCGGTACTACCGGTTGCGACCGGTACTACCGGTCGCCCGTCCGGTACTACCGGTCTTGACTGAACCTGTTCATGTCAGTTCGGCCCAGCGCCCTGTACCCCTCTCTATATTTTCCCATTTCGTTCCTAAACTACCCCTATTTATGTGGCTGGCCTATATATAGCCCCCACCCTCTATTGTAAACCCTAGACTTGGATAATAATAGTTGAGGACACCCCTTTGAGGATCTTTTCAACTATTGGTCTCATGCTCCTACCAAGGGGCACCAAATTATCCACAACCTCTTGGATCTTGCCTAGTGCGTTCAAGTTGTACAAGTCCTTGGGATCTCGGTGTCTCGTGCCCAAGTAGTCAAGATCTCACCAAGCATCTCGCTCCCTTTGTTGGCCGTGGAGAGAGAGCTTCGCCCAACACCGATCCTAGGGATTATCTTGGACCGGTTGCAACCGGCATGAGTTATCAGCGTGTATCGTGTTTTCATGCACGTGAGTTCATCGGGTTCTTCGTGTGTATGTGTGTGTGTGTTCGTGGATTTCATCCCCTTTCCCCTTCCACCGCTTTCCCCTCGATTCCCGCGGAATTCGTGAAAGATCGGGCCACCCCAAGGGGTTACCCCCCAACATATTGGTATCAAAGCAAGGTTGATTACGAATTTCCTTTCAATTTTTCTTCTATCCACCATAAAATCAAAAATTCCCCAAAAAAGAGCCCCAAGTTGCCTTCGGATCGATCTTTGGATTTGGCGAGATTTTCGTGGTTTTGGTCCATAGATCTGTTGCTTTTGGAGTCGATCTACATCCCTTTTATGTTCCTAGCCCAGCCTTTCGGTCAGATTACCACGAATTTGAGGATGTTTTTAGGTTGATCGCGTGAAAGTTCCGTGCCAGGCGGTACTACCGGTCGTCTGGCGGTACTACCATCACCGAAGTCACTACCGGTCGTATCGGCGTACTACCGCCAGAATCGGCGCTTTTTTCTTTTCTTTTTGACACCTCAACTTCGTTTGCTGACTGTCCTCTTTAGCTTGTTCGTGTTTCGCGTGTTTGTCGCCATTCTAACAAAAGCTTCCGCATCAAAGTCACCAGGCGCTCAACGACACCGCGACATTCGAACATCATCCACAACAACGGTTGCAAGTCATCAACAATACCAAAGGTATAACTTGCGCCACTTTGACAGCCCCATATCTTCCTTTGTGTGTATCTATCCTATGAGAGCAACTCATTTTGTGTTTGTCTAAGCATTGTGCACTTGCCCTTCGAAAAGTGAGAGTGTGAGGGAAAATACAAAAGTTAACATAGTAGTATAGAAAGGGAGAAAAAGAATAAAAAAAAGAGAAAAAGCAAAAGAAAAATAGAAAGATACATAGTCTCCCAATACAAAGAGAGTATCAAGCTTGTAAGCAAAAAGAGAGAGGAAAAAGCACGCCAAGGCAAGTGCACAAATCCGTTGCTTATCCTCTTTTGGAATACGAGTTGTGGTCTCTCCTTGAGTTGGCACGACATCCGAGCGTAGTCTTCGTTAGGACCTTTTGTGCTCATTTTCATAGTCGTGCTAACCCCGCTAATCTCCACGTGTGCGTTCTCCCGTGTTTTTGTAGATATTATCCTCTTGCTTTTGATCTTTGGTTCTTTACCACTTAGAACAATAACCTTTTGCTTGGATCGTTTCGTTTGGTTTTCCACAATCCTAACCTTCCACCAAAAGCTTTGGAGAGTGTAGCTTATTTGTATGTGAGTTTCTTTGCGATTTCACTTTGAAAGCTCTTAGCTCTCTTGTGTGGCAATTGGTTTGATATAATCCCCAAGGTGAGGTAAAAGGCTAACTCTCTGAATCCTTATTCTCCATATACAACCCTTGTCGGCTTTGCATCATGGACAGGAATGGCGAACCGTCCCAACCACCACCACCTCCGGAGGAGAATTGGAAGGTCCGAGGAGAATTCAACTACCATTGTGAAGCCCTTGAGCGGCACCAAGATGAACAATTTAGTGAAGCCCGAGTCGAGTTCAAGAACATCGACAACCGCTTCGAAGAAGTCCGAGGCCAAATGCATGCCATGCAACACAACCTCGGTCATCAAAATGAAGCTCTTGGTCGTGCCCTCGCCTCAACGGATGAGAAGCTTCAACGCCTCATTGATAGGCTAGCAAGGCCACGGTCGCGCAACTCAAGCTCATCACAGCACTCCTCAAGTGAATCAAGCGCACCTCGCCGCCATGCTTCAAGGCACCGGGATGGACCCGTCGTTCAATCCATGAGCTCTTCTCAAGCGGTACCATCTCCGCGACACGCCGTGACGTCAAGATATGATGGTGACTGTCGTGGGAATGGTCATGGCAGATGCTGCAATCGGCAGCGAGTAGTAGAACGAGGGGCAAGGGGGCCAGCCATCTGCGGTGCGAGATAAGGGCGGAGACACGGGGTTTTACCCAGGTTCGGCCCCCCAGAGGGTAAAGACCTACTCCTGCTAGATTGTATTATGATGGTGGTACAATGGGCGAGCTCGGCGGCTAGGCGGCGAGTCGCTTGGGTGTATGATGGAACGTATCTCTGCATACCTGTAGGGAGGTTTATATAGACTCACCTCCCTAGGGTTTACATATCTCAACCGAATCAGTTAAGGCTTGTAATCATTTAACCTAACTCGACCGGGCCTATCTACCGCCTTGGGCCTTCCTTCGATCGCTTGGATCCACACCGGGCCTTGATCCAGTCGCCGTCTTGTAGGCCCACTCGCCAGTTCCTGGGCCGGTCGGAAACGTCCTGCTGGGTATACCCCGGTAGGCATATCCCCATCTGTAGTCCCCGAGGCCGTCGTTGATTGGGCGCAGGTGGTTGCTGGCAGTCAGAGTATACGGCTTCAAAGCAGACATCCAGTCGAATCATCGGCGGGTTCCTGAATAAAGGAAAAGACTAGTCATTCTGATCGCAGCTTTGGCGAGTCGAGATGGCGAAATACTCAGTCACTGTCGTAGTGATCGGGTCGGCGAGCCGAGTGGCTGAAGTTGGACCGTTAAATGCGGTCAAACTAGCCGTTGGGGTAATCCAACGGTAACTTTTGGCGTAATCACCGCGTAGTAACGGCTCCCTGATTTGGCGGGTAACAACCGCTATATAAGGGGAATGGCAGGCAATCGGAGAACCATCTCCTCGTCATTTCCTCCGATTTTGTGCACTTTCACCTTCCTCCGCATCGCGATCCAGCCGACCCGAAATCTTCCGACCCCCACGAACCCTTCCGCCAATGGCCCCCTCAGCCTTGGGGCAGATCTAAGTGTACGAGAGCGCAATTGACGTCCTTCGAGGAGGCCGGGATCCTGCGCGCCGGCAGGTGGCGCATCCGTGCAGCTGGAGAGGTGACCCCAAACCTGCGCGAGGGAGAATTCATCTGCTTCACCAGCCACCTAGAACGGGGGCTGGGATTCCCTATGTCCCTGTTCTTCCGGCGCTTCTGCGCCTACTACGGGATCCAACCGTCGGACCTAGGTCCGCACAGCATCGAGTAGCTCGCCATCTTCGTGGCGTTCTGCGAGTGCTACCTGGGCTGCCGGCCCTACTTCCCTCTGTGGCAAGATCTATTCCACGAACGGATCAGTCGCGAGGAAGCGGGCAGCCCAATGCTTGTCGCGGGCGGCCTGACGTTCCAGCTAAAATCGAAGGCCTCCTTCTTTGATCTGATGCTACCCGCCAAGGCGGCGAGCCAATGGAAGAATTCTTGGTTCTACGTTACCGAGGCGACTCCGGAGGGCGAGATGGCGATCCCACGATACTCTGCCGACCGGCCCGAACCGCGCCGACTCCAAGTCGGCAAGCTCCCCACCGACCAGCGGATGGTCGTGGACGAAATGCTTCAAACCATCCGCGGTCTAAAGAAGAAGGGCCTCCAGACAATTAACTTATACAACTGCTGGCTCGGTCGGCGGCTCGTCCCTCTGGCTCAGCGCGACCACTACATGTACCAATACACGGGCCGGGAGGACTCGATGAAGTGCTGCCTCGCCGAGTGGAAGCTCGAGGACTACACCCCAGCACTGAAGAAGATCACCCAGGCGGTGTACCTGGACACAAAGGCCGGGGTCGCCCCCTACATAGCGAAGCATCCAGCCCCAACGGTGAGTCACCTCGCATCATTCGCAGTCGCAGTTTATGCAGTCGCGGTCATTCTAATTTCATCTTGTGCTCATTGCAGCTATTCCAAGTGGTGGAAGGATGGCTCCCGCCTTCAGACGACGAGAACTCGAGCTCGTCCGTCCAGGACATGGGCGAGTCGCCTCCCGCCAAGGGCGACACCGAGAGCGACGAGAGCAACGGCGACGATGAGTCCGAGGAGGAGGTCGCCCCGCTGGTCCGCAAGACCCGCGGGCAGCGTCAGCGTGAGCTTGAGGCCAGTAAAAGCCTCGAGCGTCACGATGATGATGATGACGAGCTTCCGGAGACCACCTCGCGCCGCCAGGCCACTCCGTCGAAGAAGAAGAAGAAGAAGAAGAAGAAGAAGGAGGAGGAGGAGGAGGTGAAGGCCCCTCCGAAGAAGAAGACGAAGCCGGTGAAACCGGCCTCCCCACCGCACTCGGCGAGCAGCTCCGACGCTACCAGCCTGGACAAGGGCGAGGCGCCTCCGACGGTAACCGCGCTGGACACGGCCACTGTCCTAAGCGAGGTGCCACTGGCTTCGATGCCTCCTCCATTCGCCCCAGTCTCTGGGCTAGGGGCCGCTCCGGTCGCGGCGGCTTCACCTCGCAGGGAAGCTCCCGCTGAAGATGTCTCAGAGGCTCCCGTCGCAGCCTCGACGACAAAGAAACCATCCGTGTATTGGGCACACGATGTCTTGGAAATGGGCCTCAGTCGCCAACTGGGCCCCGAGCTGGAGAAGCCAGCCGGCATCCGCACGGGGCTACGCTTCATTCCAGTCGCCAAGTGAGTTTTGCTCACCTACTTTCGTCTTTTGATGTATTTCGATTATTTTGCTCACGCGATCAACTTGTAGGACCGGAGCTAAAAAGATAGGCCATCCGACCGTGGCCAAGGTGCCACCCGTCGTCAGCGAGGAGGATCCCTCCCGGAAGAGGAAGGCGGACGAGGTCGTCGTCCCCGCGGATAGCGCCAAGAAGGCCAGAAGCGACGAAGTCGTCACGGTGTCTGATGACACAGCGATTGCGCCAAGTGAACCCGTCGCGGAGGCAGCCTCACCGACCCAGGAGGGTGCTCGCCGCTGGGCGAACCGGCCTCCTTTGGTGCGGTGCCTCCATCGCATAGCGTTCAAGCCCGTGGCCAAAGCGTCTACAGCGAGTGGTACCTCGCCCTCGAGCCATGCACCTGGGATCACCGATACGGAGGTTGAGCAGCGTCGCGGGCACACGCCAGCTCTCCTCGCGTCCGTGGATGCGATACAACTTCATGGCATGCTTGGCGCAGCCATCCAGGTATGTCCAGTCCCCGAGGATCAGGCCAGTGCGTTGCAGCGGTCTGGTTCTTTTAGTGTCTTGTTGTTTATTTTTCGCGTCCAGTCCCCGAGTGCGCACTCGCTGAATTTCAGCGGGTGGGCACTTAGGATTTTTGATTGCTAGTCCCCGAGTGCGCACTCGCTGAATTTCAGCGGGTGGGCACTTAGGATTTTTGATTGCCAGTCCCCGAGTGCGCACTCACTGAATTTCAGCGGGTGGGCACTTTGGATTCCGCTTTGGTTAACTTTTTGGATTGTGTGCAGGGTTTGCAACGTGTGTCAGCTGACCGGCTTGCTGCGGCACGCCGCGTGGAGAAGGAACTGGCCACCGTCCAAGAGGCGAATAAGGGGCTTCAGGCGACTGCCGCAAAGGCAGAGGAGGCCCGCTAGGGACTTGTCCCAGCGAGTGAGTTGGCAGCGGCTCAATCGGCATTGAGCTCGGCTGAGAAGCGGATCGCCGACCTCGAGCGCGAGCTGAAGGAGGCGAAAGAGGAAGCGAGTTCGGCGGATGGTCGAGCCAAAGCCGCCGTTACGGCCACCGCGGAGGAACGTAAAGTTTCCGACGCCCTTGTTGCTGGGATTCAGGACGACTATACTTCTCTTCAAAGCTTCATCATGGATCTCTCCTGCCCCTTGATTGGTAAGTGTGCCTGCTCCTGACTGTTGCATATGCGTTGTATATTGTTTGATGTACTCACTGTCATCTTCTGTCCGCAGGTCGCATCCTTGATAGCGCGGAAGAGGCAAGCTCGTTCGACGCGCGGCAATGTGTGGCCACGCTCGTCGATTCGGCGACGTTGTCGGCGACATGCATCCGGTCCTATCTCCAGGAGATGTCGCCCACGGAAGTAATTCCCAGCGACCTCGTCGAGGTGTGGCAGTACTTGGAGAAGGCGCCATCGGTCGTTGAGTTTATGACGCGATCGGCATTCCGGCGTGGAGCAGCGACGGCGCTTAGCCTTGGGCTCGCCCACTTTCCGGAGGACTTCGATCTGGATGGCATGAAAAGTGGCTACCCGTCGTCGACTGGCGCGGTGGAGATCTCCGAGGTGCTCAAGTTGACGGGCCGCGCCGCGGTGTACTCCGAGCGCGGCTGGGCGATGGGCGACCTCCTTCCTTACCTGGAGACGGTCGTCGCACCCAACGACCCCGAGCCGCAGCACCGGGACTTCAAGGTCGAGCAGCCCTTTCGTGCGGCGATGGCGGATGAGATGACGACGTACCCATCAAACCCGTACACGCCCTTCATTCGCAATCGCAAGGGTGCTGGCGAGTCGTCTTCGAAGCCTGCGGAGTAGAGTAGTTTTCCCTGGGGCGTTAGTAGCAGTTCTGCCGTTTGGGCACATTTTGAATTTTGAGACGATTGCACAATGCTGTTAACGAGATATCGTATTCGTTGTGTGATTTAACATGTGTTTTCCGATTGAGGGTTGAACGAGTCCCCGAGCGCGTCCGCCCTTTTTATGGGGTTGACCTCGTTTGTTACGTGTTTACGGGTTTTTTTTGAATGTTTTTTTATTATGGTCGACTCGCCCGGGCTCGGAGAGCCAGTCGCGAGGCGACTCCCTTGAGCGCTCTGTACTTCACCGTTTTCCCTTGCGCGAAAGAGGTCGGGTGGCCGAGTCCCCGAGCGTGGTACTTGGTTGTTCTAGGCGCAACTCGAGGGTGGGTGAGGACTTGGCGCGTTAGTTTGGGCGCGTCACTCCTGCCTGGCCCGTTGGGTCAGTCGCATGGCGAGTCCTGGGCATGCTCTCATACTTGGCATTTTTCCTAGCCGCTCGCGCTAGACTGGTCGTCAGTCCCCGAGCGTAGTACTTGGCCGTTTGAGTCGCTATGTCAAGGATGCGGAGGATCAAGGTCGCTGTGAGAAGCGAAGGCAGTTGTCTTGGCTCGTAGAGCCAGTCGGGCTAGGCGACTCCAATGGGGCTCCGGGTAGGCGTTTTTCGTGGACGTCGCAAGACCTGGGGTGACCCAGTGCCCTTGTAACGCACTACTTGGCCGTGTCGATCGCTGTACCAAAGGTTGACTTCTGCAGTTAGCTTGACATCACATTACGAAAGTAGTGGCACAAGAAAGCGAGAGTAGGCGCAATTTGCGGTAACCAATTCTTTTTATTTCATAGCATTTGGAGGGTACATATGTGGGGTTCTAGGAGTAGAACTTGTGGGAGGTTTACATTCCACGGTCGCTGATTGTCGAGTTTGCCGTCCCCGTGGACGTCGATGAGGTAGTAGGCGTCGTTGCCGAGTACTCGTCCGATGGCGAATGGTCCCTCCCACGGAGGGGAAAGCTTGTGCATGCCCTTCTTGTCCTGGATGAGGCGCAGCACCAGGTCGCCTTCTTGGAAGGTGCGAGTTTTCACCCGCCGGCTGTGATAGCGGCGGAGTCCTTGTTGGTAGATGGCGGTGCGTGATCGAGCGAGGTCGCGTGCCTCGTCGAGTTGGTCGACTCCATCCTGGCGGGCGAGTTCGTTCGCAGCCTCCATGTAGTGGACGACCCGTGGCGAGTTGTGCTCGAGGTCGGTGGGCATGACTGCCTCGGCGCCGTATACCATGAAGAAGGGGGTGAACCCTGTTGACCTGTTGACCGAGGTGCGGATGCCCCAGATGACGGAGGGCAGATCCTCGACCCAGCACCCGGCGGTGCGCTCGAGTGGTACTTGGAGACGCGGCTTCAGGCCATGGAGGATGCTCTGGTTGGCCCGTTCCGCCTGGCCGTTGGATTCCGGGTGGGCGACTAACGCGAGGTCGAGCCAGATGTGGTGTTCCTCGCAAAACTCGGCCATGGCTCCTTTGGCGAAATTGGTGCCGTTGTCCGTGATGATGCTGTTCGGAAACCCGTAGCGATATATGAGCTCGCGTAGGAATTTAGTGGCGGTCTTCCCGTCGCATTTTCGCACTGGTTTGGCCTCCACCCACTTTGTGAATTTGTCGACCGCGACCAGGAGGTGGGTGTAGCGGAGGAGCCTTTTGAAGGGGCCTACCATGTCCATACCCCACACGGCGAATGGCCAGGTTATGGGGATTGTCTTGAGCGTGGAGCTCGGCACATGCGTCTGGTTGGCGTACTTCTGGCACCCGGCGCACCGCTGGACAATGTCGACGGCATCGGCGTGTGCAGTGGGCTAGTAGAATCCATGCCGCATAGCCTTGGCGACCAGAGAGCGGGCGCCGGCGTGGTGGACACAGTCGCCGGAGTGGATGTCGTGGAGGATCTTGCATCCTTCGGCTGGTTGGACGTAGCGCTGGAACACGCCGGTGACGCTGCGCTTGTGGAGCTCGTCGTCGATGATGGTGAAGGATTTGCATCGGCGGGCGATCATCCGGGCGTCCGTCTCGTCTGCCGGCAAGGTGCCGGCCTCGGGTGGCGGCGTAGGGCTTGGTCGGTCGTGCGGCTCGATGACGAAGTGCGACCAGGGCTGCCTCTGCGGCGGGACTCCGATGTCGATCTCCCTTGGGGGAGAGACTGATGGCTTGGTGATCGTGTCGAGGAAGACGCCGGCGGGTGGTGCGAGTCGAGCCGACCCAATGCGAGAGAGTGCGTCGGCCTCCTCGTTCTTCTGCCTGTCAATCCACTTGACAGAGTAGCCTGTGAAGTGTCCGCCCAGCTTGTCCAATGCTTGGCGGTATGCCGCCATGGTGGGGGAGACGGCGTCGCAGGTGCCAGCGACGAGGTCGAAGTCTCCATAACAGCGTAGGCGGTTGACATTCATCTCCTTGGCAGCTCGCATGCCGTGGAGTAGTGCCTCGTACTCGTCCATGTTGTTGGTGCAGGGGGTGAAGTCGAGGCAGAGGACGTAGCGGAGCTTGTCGCCCTTTGGTGAAGTCAGCACGATCCCTGCTCCTGCGCCGTCCGCATTCTTAGAGCCGTCGAAGTGCAGGCTCCAGTAGTGGAGGTATGGCAGCTTTTCCGCTCTTGGGCCTCTTCGATTGGCGATAAAGTCCGCTAGAGCTCGCGACTTGATCGCTTTTCGTACTTGATATTGTGGGCGCCGATTTGACGGCCACTTAGCGACTTCGCCTAGTCGCCTCACGGTGCGGATGATGTCCTGCGGTCTGAGAGAGACGACCGTGATCGGGTGCTCACGGAAATAGTGCGGCAGCGCCATTGCTCTGAGACCGCGTATACCAGTTTACGGTGCTGCGGGTACCGTTGCGCGACTTCGATGAGGACCTCGCGATGTAGTACACGGTCGCTGTCTTTGGCGCTCCTTTCCTTCCTCCGCCGTTCGGCGACCATGACGGCGCGACGACGGCGCTAAGCCGGAAGCCGGCGTGACCAGCATGGGTTCTTTGTCGGCAGGGGCGACGAGTAGCGGTGCGGCGAGTAGCACCTTCTTGAGGTCGCAGAGCACGTCGTCCGCCTCCTTATCCCACTGTAAGGTGGGGTTCTTGTGCATCAGACGGTATAGGGGCATCGCCTTTTCGCCCAGGCGGGGGATGAAGCGACTGAGAGCCGCTACTCGCCCGGCCAGCTTCTGGACGTCGTGCAGGCACTCGGGTTTGCCGAGTCGGGCGATCGTGTCGCTCTTGGTGGGATTTGCCTCGATCCCTCACTTGGAGACGACGTACCCCAGTAGTTGTCCTGCTGGTACGCCGAAGGTGCATTTGCCTGGGTTAAGCTTTATCTTGTATTTTCGCAAGTTGGCGAATGTTTCCGCCAGGTCGGTGAGTAGATCGCCCTGGCAAGTGGATTTTACGACCACGTCATTGATGTAGACGTGGATGTTGCGGCCAATTTGGCTCGCGAGGCACTCTTGCATGCACCGCTGGTAGGTCGCCCCGGCGTTCTTGAGGCCGAAGGTCATGGCGGTGTAGCAGAAGGCTCCGAATGGCGTGATGAACGCCGTCTTCTCTTCGTCCTCGACAACCATTTTGATCTGGTTGTATCCAGAGTAGGCGTCGAGGAAACAATGCAACTCCGAGCCTGCGGTGGAGTCGATTATTTGGTCGATCCGCGGGAGGACGAACTGCTCCTTCGGGCAGGCGCTGTTCAAGTTTGTGTAGTCGATATACATCCTCCAGGTCCCGTTCTTCTTCTCGACCAGGACTGGGTTTGCCAGCCACTTGGAGTACTTGATTGGCCGGATGAAGCCTGTAGCGAGTAGACGCTGCACCTCCTCGGCGATGGCTCGGCGGCGCTCTTCATTGAAGGGCCGCAGCGACTGTTTGACGGGTCGCACTTTGGGGTCGGCGTTTAGTTTGTGCTCAACGAGCTCCCTAGGGACACCAGGCATGTTAGAGGGCTTCCATGCGAAGATGTCCCTGTTCTCACGGAGGAACTCGATGAGCGCGCCTTCCTAGGCTGGGATCATTCCTGTGATCGTCACCGTCTGGCTGGAGTCGCCTGGGACCAGCTCGACGGTGCGGGTGTGCGTCGTTGCCTCGAAGGCTGAGGTGTTTGCGCCCTCTGAATTGGGCTTCTTGAGTATGGTGGGGTTGTCATTGTTCACCCCGCTCGCGTACCAGCGAGCTTCGTCGGCGTGGTTCGCCATGCGCGATGACGGCATCGGCGAGTTCTGCTCCTTTGGCCTCTCACTCGGCGGTCATGTCGGGGTCGCCGTTGATGGTGATGACGCCGCACGGCCCGGGGAGCTTCATCGCGTTGTACGCGTAGTGTGGCGCTGCCATGAACTTGGCAAACGCCTGGTGCCCCAAGACGCAGTGGTAGGGGCTGTCGAAGGGCACCAGCTCGAAGACGATCCGCTCGGTGGGGAAGTTTGCTGGTGTGTCGAAGGTGACTGGCAGCGTGACCTTGCCGATCGGGTACGCCTTCCGACCGGGGACGATGCCGTGGAACGTGGTGTGGGTTGTCTCGATCATCGACTGCGGGAGCCGCGGCCGCCTAAAGGTGTCCAGGTACAGTATGCTGATGGAGCTGCCGCCGTCCATCAATGTCTTGGGGAGCCAGTAGTCGCCCACCTTTGGCTTGACCACCAGGGCGACTCGGCCTGGGTACTCGATGCGCGGCGAGTGGTCCTGGCGGCTCCAGGTGATGGGCTGCTCCGACCAGTTGAGGAACTGGGGAACGTCCACCTGGGCCACCGCGTTGACGGCAACGGCGCGGGTGATGACCTTCTTCTCGCGCTTCGTGTTGAAGACTGTGAAGGTATGGAGCGAACCGGCCACGTTGCCGAACTTTCCGCCGTTTGGTGGGTTGTTGTCGGGGTCCTCCCGTGCTCGCCGTGCCTTCTCGATCTCCCTGAGGGTGTGGCAGTCGGCGGTCGTGTGCGTTGCGGGCTTCCCTTCCCTGCTATGAAACGCACAAGGTTGGTTAAGGAGGGCCGCGGGGTCGAACCTTGGCTTGGCCTTGTAGTTGCCGCCGTCGCGGCGTTGTCCTCCGTCACGGCGGAAGCTTTTGGGCTCGCGTTGTGCGTGCCCAGCGTTGGCGACAAAGTCGACTCGCCCGTCACTGTGGCGCTTGCCAGTGAGGCGGGTGTTGCTGTAGCGTAGGTCGGACCGTCGTCCATTGTCGTTGCCGCTCGTGCGGCGTTGGCCTCCCGACTCGTCGTCGGTTTCCTGGTTTGGATCTTCCTCCGTGTACCGTTTGGCGATCTCGAGGAGGTCCGGTATGTTGTCGAGTGTGCGAGAGTGTCGCTTGAGCTTTGCGACCAAGGGCTCGTAGCGGCACGAGGTCTTGAAGCAATGTATCACGGTGTCCGGGTGGATGCCGACCGCGTTGTACCAGAGTTCCTGCCACCGCTGGACCCAGTTGCGGGTCGACTCGCGGGGTCCCTGGACGCATCGCTCCAGGTCCTCGATGGTGGTGGCGCGGGTGTAGGAGCACTCGAAGTGCCTGACGAAGGCGTCGCGCATCTCCTCCCAGGAGTCGATACTATCCTGGGGGAGGGTGTTGATCCACTGCCTGCACGTCCCCTCCATCGTCAGGGGGAGGTAACGGGCGGCTAGCAGGTCGGTGTGGCCTGCAATCCCCATCGCCATGAGGTATGTATCGAGCCACACGGCGGGGTCGTACGAAGGGTCGTACTTTTCTATCTCCTTCGGCGCCTTGAAGTTCGGCGGGTACTTCTCGCCTCGGATCATCGGTCCGAAGCATTTGGGGCCGAGTCGACTTAGCGATCCCATCGGCTCGCTGTCGCGGCGATTGGTTAGGGTGTGTCGCAGGTCGTCGGGCTGGCGTGCGCGCCAGCTTTGGTTGTTGATGATGTGGGTGCGGGCGTCGACGGGTTGACCGTTGGCGGCGACGAAGTTGGTCGCTGGCCTGGGGTCGTTGGTGGAGAGTGCCGCGTTCGCGGGTCGGTGTTGGAGCTGCAATGGCTCTGGTGGCGGCGATTGAGGTGTTTGCCGCCATTGGGCGGCCACTTGAGGCCGCTCTGCTTCCCGAAGAACGCGAGTACACTCGACCCTGCGAGTCGGCGCCTGCGTTTTTCTGCTCGACGGCCTTTGCGAGCAGGGCCCTGACATACTAGATATGTAGGGCGCCGTCACCGGTGGCCGTGATGTTGTCGGCTGCTGCTCGGCCCGCCACGAGGTTTTCCATCGGGGTGGAGAACAGTGGAAGGCCGTTCGCGTCTCGCTCCCATGAGGAGACTACTATCCGCGGCTAATCCCTGGGGGTGTGCGGTTGGGTGGAGGTGGGGCGCCCATCGCCGTCGATCCTGGCGGGGGTCGGGCGCTTCCTCCTGGTGGCGCGTTCTTGCAGATCGCGCGCTCGGCCGCGCGGGCCGGGTCATTTTAGTCGTCGAAGTTCAGGGCGCGCCCCTGGACGGTGAGGTTCAGGCGCGACCTGATTCGCTGTTGATGGTAGCGCGACAGCTCCTGCGTCGTCACCTGCTCGAGGCGAAATTTTTCGCGCTCGGCTTGTTCCTTGCGGACTGCCTCTGCCAGCTTCAGGCGGAGTTCCTCGACCTCCGTTGCCGTGGCGTTAGGAGGGATCGGGGTGGAGAAAGGTTCCTCCGGCGGATCGGTGCCGGTCGCCATGTAGGTCGCGGCGTGGCAACCGGTCTCGTCGCGGAGGTCGGCGGAATTTTCCGACCCGGAGTCGAAGTCGAAGATCCCAAGGATGGAGGGATCCTCGAAGTCTTCCATGTTGGAGACCTGGGTGATGGAGCCTGCGGGTGAAGCCGCGGTGATGGATCCGGCGAGTGACGCAGGGGTCGCCGAGTCGGCGTCGTCGTTGAGGGTCGCGTCTTCCGCCGCCACGGAGTTTTCGGCCATGTTGCTGTGGGCCGAGTTGTACTCGGAGGCGAGGCGATGGATCGTGCGGACCTGGCTCTCGGGGAGTCGACCGCATGGCGGCGACTCGCGGATGCGAGCCGAGTCCTCCGAGACGATGACATCGGTGAGTCCGACGAAGAGGCTGATCGTGCCAACCGGCAGGATCATGCTGTGCGTGACGGGTCGCGGCCGCCGGGACGTAGCTGCTCAGCAAGATCTGGAGCATCTCACCGATCGCTATCATGCGGCCGGTGGCGACCGTCTCATTGATGGGCAGATTGGATCTCGCCGCAGAACACCGGCCAGACCGGCCAGGCCCCACGGTGGGCGCCACTGTCGTGGGAATGGTCACGGCAGAATCTTTGCGGCGAAGTAGTAGAATGAGGGGCAAGGGCGGCCAGCCATCTGCGGTGCGAGATGAGGGTGGAGACACGGGGTTTTACCCAGGTTCGGCCCCCCGGAGGGTAAATACCTACTCCTGCTAGATTGTATTATGATGGTGGTACAATAGGCGAGCTCGGTGGCTAGGCGACGAGTCCCTTGGGTGTATGATGGAACGTATCTCTACACGCCCTGTAAGGAGGTTTATATAGACTGACCTCCCCTAGGGTTTACATATCTCAACCGAATCAGTTAAGGCTTCGGTAATCGTTTAACCTAACTCGACTGGGCCTATCTACTCGCCCGGGCCTTCAGCTTCGAGTCGCTTGGATCCACACCGGGCCTTGATCCAGTCGCCGTCTTGTAGGCCCACTCGCCAGTTCCTGGGCCAGTCGGAAACGTCCTGCTGGGTATACCCCGGTAGGCATATCCCCATTAGTGACCTCTCCGCAAGACCTCCAAGACGTGAAGCGAACCGGCCACAACCAAGGGAACTTGTGATTCAACAAGAGCAACCTCACTTGGACCACCAAGCCCATCGCCATCGACATGTTCTTTCAACAACAAGTGAAGCATCCGAAGTGGACGAACAAGATCGCCATCGGCGTGAAGCACTCGAAGATCCACCAAGGCATCATCATCGACATGAACATCAACGTCGACAACATGATCATCATGACGAGCCTCCTCCACACCAAGAAGAGAGGGAGCAGCCCATTGCGCATGCGGCCTGACGTCCTCCTCGCCACATAGCACAAGACAATGCTCATCGGCATCAACCACGACAAGAACAAGAGCAAGCTCCCCAAGCTCGTCGTCAAAATCAAGTTCCACCACCAAACGAGGCACCTCAACAACCGCAAGAGCAACGCAATCATCACCAAGCAAGACATGAGAGCTCGTATGATGAAGGTGGCCACCAAACTCATGGCAACCGCCGCCACCGGAACCGCAATGAAGAAGAAACTTTCGGCAAGCTCAAATTCACCATGCCCAAGTTCACCGGTTCCAATGAACCCGAAGAATATCTCTCGTGGGAACTCAAGGTTGACAAGATCTTTCGCATGCACAACTATAGCAATGAGAAGATGATGGCCATGGCATCCCTCGAGTTTGATGAGTATGCCAACCTTTGGTGGGAACAAGTCCAACTCGCTCGTGAAGCAAAAGAAGAGCCTCCAATCTCAACTTGGCAAGATATGAAGGCTCATATGAGATCCCGCTTTGTTCCTTTGCACTACATGCGTGACCTCTTCAACAAGCTTCAAACGCTTAGTCAAGGGACAAAGACTGTGGAAGAGTACTTCAAGCAAATGGAGCTCAACATGATCCGCGCAAACATTGAAGAGCGTGATGAACAAACAATGGCATGTTTCCTCAATGGCTTGAACCATCCAATCAAGCGCATCACCGAGTTCCAAAAGTACAACAACATGGTTGAGCTTGTGCACATAGCATCAAAGGCCGAGCGTCAAGTGCAAGAGGACATCAAGTACAACAAGCCAAAGACGTACTTCACATACAAGCAAGCCCCAACCACTACTCCAACAACACCAAGTGGAAGCTCATCAAGTACCACCAAGCTTCCCTTCAAGCCAACACTCCCTCAAGGAAAACAGCCCCCAAGTGGCAAACACACAAGGGATGAACAACCATTCAATGGTGAGTGCTACAAGTGTGGAGGCAAAGGACACAAGTCGGCCACGTGTGGGAACAAGAAAGTTTTGTTCATCCATGACAATGGCGACGAAGAATACTTGAGTGAAGATGAGTTTGATGCAAGGGTCAAGGAAGCAATGGCAAGGCAACATTTGGAAGAGGACCAAGAACTACTTGTGTGTGAGCATGACGCAAGTCCATCGCTTGTGGTCACAAGGGTCTTAACTACTCAAGTCAATGAGAATGAAGACCAATGATCAAACATCTTCCAAACTCGTGTCGGTATCAATGGGAAGTCCATCAAAGTTGTCATCGATGGAGGGAGTTGCCACAATCTTGCAAGCACGGAATTGTGTGAGAAACTCAACCTCACCCTCCATCCGCATAAGCACCCCTACCATATACAATGGCTAAGTGCCAAGGGTCTGTCAAGATCAAGCACACCGTCTCGGTAACGTTCTCAATTAGACCATACAAAGACACGGTGGAATGTGACGTGGTCCCCATGACGGTTTGCCATATGTTGCTAGGAAGGCCATGGCAATACGACAAGCGTGCTTTGCATGATGGTCACTCAAACACTTATACCTTCAAATGGCTTGAAAAAACTTGTGTTTTGCAACCAATGACTCCTAGCCAAATAATTGCGGACAATGCAAAGGCTTTAGCTAGGGCGCAATACACAAAACCAACTTGTGAGAAGAGTGGTGAGCGAGAGAACCACACTATAGTGAGTGAGTGCCACAAGCCAAACTCGAGTGGAAAAACTAAGAGTGTTCTTCTTGCCACCAAAAGTGAGATGAGAGAAGTGCGGAACAACCCATCCATCTTGCACTATGTCCTTGTATGCAAGGGACTAGCGCAAGGAACTAATGACTTGACAAATGTTCCTCCTTCTTTGATGGCTATTTTGCAGGAATTCCAAGATGTATTTCCCGAAGAGCTTCCTCATAGAATACCTCCTATTCGTGGAATCGAGCACCGCATCGACCTCATACCCGGCGCTCCACTCCCAAACCGCGCCGCGTATCGCACGAACCCGGAAGAGACGAAGGAGATAGAACGACAAATCAACCAACTCGTCTCCAAAGGTTTGATCCAAGTAAGCACTAGCCCAAGCGCGGTACCCGTGATTCTAGTCCCAAAAACGGATGATACGTTGCGGTTATGCATGGACTGTCGTCCAATCAATGCTATCACCGTGCATTATCGACATCCTATACCGCGTCTCGATGACATGCTTGATGAGTTATGTGGAGCCACTATATTTTTGAAAATTGATCTTCGTAGTGGTTACCATCAAATTAGCATGGCCGAAGGTGATCAGTGGAAAACCGCCTTCAAGACCAAGCTTGGTCTCTATGAATGGTTGGTTATGCCTTTTGTCTTATCAAATGCCCCATCTACCTTCATGCGCCTCATGAACCATATTTTGAGATCTCTCATTGGGAAGAGTGTAGTGGTTTACTTTGATGACATCCTTGTTTATAGCAAGTCACTGGAGGAGCATGTTACTCATGTTAAGGAGGTTCTTCAAATCCTTCATCATGAAAAGCTCTATGCTAATCTCCCAAAGTGCACTTTTCCAAAAGACAAACTGATTTTCCTTGGTTTTGTTGTGTCTTCTAATGGCATTGAAGTCGATGTCTCAAAAGTTAAGGACATACGAGATTGGCCCATCCCTACCAATGTTAGTGAACTTCGCAGTTTTCATGGGTTGGCCGGTTTTTACTGTCGCTTTGTGAAAGACTTTTCTACCATTGCTTGCCCTCTCAACGAATTGACCAAGAAAAATGTCACATTCATTTGGAGCAAAGCGCAACAAAAAGCGTTTGATGAGCTCAAAAAGAGGCTCACCGAAGCACCACTCCTCGCATTACCGGATTTCACAAAAACTTTTGAGATCGAGTGTGACGCTAGTGGTATTGGCATTGGAGGCGTCCTTATGAAAAATGGGCGTCCTATTGCATACCATAGTGAGAAACTTGATGGCGCACGCCTTAACTATCCAATTTATGACAAAGAGCTTTTTTCCTTGGTTCGTGTCCTTCAAGTGTGGCAACACTACCTTTGGCCCAAAGAATTTATCATCCATTCCGACCATGAGTCGTTGAAATATCTTAAGTGCCAAGCAAATTTGAGTAAAAGGCACGCCAAATGGGTTGAGTTCATGGAATATTTTCCTTACATTGTCAAGTAAAAGAAGGGCAAAGAAAACGTGGTGGCAGACGCCTTGTCTCGCAAACACACAAACCTTCTTACGCGTCTCGAAGTAAATGTATTGGCTCTTGATGACATCAAATCTTTGTACGAGTCCGACCCATTCTTTGGATCAATTTTTGCAAAGTGTTCAATAGACAAAGGGATTGATGATTTCTATTTGCATAAGGGTTTCCTTTTCAAATAAAACAAGCTTTGCATTCCGAAGTCGTCTCTCCAAATTTTGCTTCTTCAAGAGTCCCATGGTGGAGGTCTTATGGGTCACTTTGGCCGTGACAATACATATGACATGCTATCCACTCACTACTTTTGGCCCAAGATGAAGCGCGACGTGGAGCGCCACGTCCAACGATGCACTACATGTATCCAAGCTAAGTCTAAGTCTAACCCCTTTGGTCTTTATATGCCATTGTCTATTCCTCATGCACCTTGGTTGGACATTAGCATGGACTTTGTGTTAGGATTTCCTAGATCTAAACATGGACATGATTCTATATTTGTCGTAGTGGATCGTTTTTCCAAAATGGCACATTTCATTCCGTGCCATAAGACCGATGATGCTTCACATGTAGCAAATTTGTTCTTCAGGGAAATAATTCGGCTACACGGTGTACCAAGAACAATTATCTCCGACCGCGACGTCAAATTCATGAGCTACTTTTGGAAGACCCTCATGGCCAAGCTCGGCATCAAGCTCCTATTCTCGTCCGCCTCGCATCCTCAAACTGATAGACAAACCGAGGTCGTCAATCGAAGCCTTGGCACACTCCTACGTGTGTTGATAAACAAGAACCTTAAAGACTGGGAGGAATGTATTCTATACGCCGAGTTCGCCTACAACCGCGCCAAGGACTCCACCACCACGAGGAGCCTGTTCATGATCGTCTATGGCTTCGAGCCTCTCACCGCGCTCGATATCCTTCCACTTCCGCTGCATGACTGTACCAATATGGACGTTGACAAGCGTGCCCAAACAATGAAGAAAATTCATGAAGACACAAGAGCTACGATCGAGCAACAAGTCCTTCGCCAAGCATCAAGGATAAACAAAAACAAGAAAGAGATGATCTTCGAAGAAGGTGGCCTTGTGTGGATACACTTGAGTAAAGACCGCTTCCCCAAGGACCGCGACTCCAAACTCAAGCCAAGAGGTGATGGAACGTTCAAAGTGCTAAAGAGGATCAACAACAACGCCTACATCGTCGATATCCCAACATCAAAGTAACTTGTGAGCTCAACGTTCAATGTCAAGGACCTCTCACCCTACCATGGAGAAGATGAAGTTGAGAAGGTTCAAGAGGCGAGGACGACTCTTTCCCAAGGGGGGAGCTGATGCAGCCTGTCCTACGGACGCACCTCCATCTACAACACCTAACCCCCCAAGTGGACCAATGACTCACGCCCGAGCCAAGCTCCTACAAGCCAAGGTTAACTCGCTCCTTTCCTTGTGTGATTTCGATACGCCCCTGGATGGATTGCTACTTCATACGCATACACTATGCATCATCAGGTACGAAGAGAAGGACCCATGGAACGGAGAAACCAGAGCGGAAGCGACCAACCGCTTTTAGACTCCAGCGGTACTACCGGACCCCACGACCGGTACTACCGGTCCAAGCGGCACAACCGGCCCCAGCTACCGGACGCTCCAGGAGGAACCCAACCAAGCCCCAGACGCCAGCGGTACTATCGATCGGAACCGGCATTACCGGTCAGCTACCGCTTGCCACAGCGACTCAACGGAAGCCCAGGACCGCGGTACTACGGTTGCGACGGTACTACCGTCTGTCTGTACTACCGGTCTTGATCTGAACCTGTCCGGTTCATTCGCACCGCCCAATTGCCCTCTCTATATTTTCCCATTTCGTTCCTAAACTACCCCTGTTTATGTGGCTAGCCTATATATAGCCCCCACCCTCTATTGTAAACCCTAGACTTGGATAATAATAGTTGAGGACACCCCTTTGAGGATCTTTTCAACTATTGGTCTCATGCTCCTACCAAGGGGCACCAAATTATCCACAACCTCTTGGATCTTGCCTAGTGCATTCAAGTTGTACAAGTCCTTGGGATATCGGTGTCTCGTGCCCAAGTAGTCAAGATCTCACCAAGCATCTCGCCCCCGTTGTTGGCTGTGGAGAGAGAGCTTCGCCCAACAGCGATCCTAGGGATTATGTTGGACCGGTTGCCACTGGCGTGAGTTATCGGCGTGTATCGTGTTTTCGTGCGCGTGAGTTCATCGGGTTCTTTGTGTGTGTGTGTGTGTTCGTGGATTTCATCCCCTTTCCCCCTTCCACCGCTTTCCCCTCGATTCCCGCGGAATTCGTGAAAGATCGGGCCACCCCAAGGGATTACCCCCCAACATCCCTGGGTAGAGCTTGATCTTGTACCTCCGCAGATTTGTGAAGGTTTCGGCCAGGTCGGCGAGTAGATCGCTCTGGCGATTGGACTTGACCACCACGTCGTCGATGTAGACATGGATGTTGCGTCCAATTTGGCTCACAAGGCACTCATGCATGCACCGCTGGTAGGTCGCTCCAGCATTATTGAGGCCGAACGTCATGGCGGTGTAGCAGAAGGCACCGAACGGTGTGATGAACGCCGTCTTCTCCTCATCCTTGACTTCCATTTTGATTTGGTTGTAACCAGAGTATGCGTCAAGGAAGCACAGCGAATCCAAGCCCGCGATCGAGTCGATGATCTGATCAATGCGCGGGAGGACGAACTGCTCCTTTGGGGAGGCGCTGTTGAGGTTTGTGTAGTCGATACACATTCTCCAGGTCTTGTTCTTCTTTTCGACCAGGACTGGGTTTGCCAGCCACTGGGAGTATTTGATGGGCCGGATGAAGCCTGCGGCAAGTAGACGATGCACCTCCTTGGCGATTGCTCAACGGCGCTCTTCATTGAAGGGCCGTAGCGATTGCTTAATAGATCGCGCTTTGGGGTCGGCATGGAGTTTGTGCTCAGCGAGTTCCCTCGGGACACCTAGAATCTCGGATGGCTTTCATGCGAAGATTTCACGATTCTCACATAGGAACTTGATGAGCGTGCTTTTCTATGTGGGGATCATGCATGTCCCGATCGTGACCGTCTGGCTGGAGTCGCCTGGGACCAGCTCGATTGTGCGAGTGTGCGTGGTGGCCTTGAACGCGGTCGAGCCGCCGTTTTCTGTTTTGGCCTTCTTCAGTATCATGGGGTCGTCTTTGTTAACCGCTCACGTATCTAGCGAGCTCCTATGCGTGGTTGGCCTCCGTGGCGATGACGGCATATGCAAGCTGTGCGCCTTTTTCCTTGCACTCGATGGCCATGTCGGGGTCGCCGTGGACGGTGATGATGCCGCATGGCCCTGGGAGCTTCATCGCGTTGTACGCGTAATTTGGCGCCGCCATGAACTTGGCGAATGCTTGTCACCCCAGGACGCAGTGGTAGGGGTTGTTGAAGTTTACCAACTCGAAGACGATCCACTTGGTACGGAAGTTGGCTCGTGTGCCGAAGGTGACTGGCAGCGTCACCTTGCCGATCGGGTATGCCTTCCGACCGGGGACGATATTGTGGAAGGTGGTGAGGCTCGTCTTAATCATCGATTGCGGGAGCCGCAGTCGCCTAAACGTGTCCAGGTACAGTATATTGATGGAGCTCCCGCCGTCCATCAATGTCTTGGGGAGCCAGTAGTCGCCCACTTTGGCCTTGACCACCAGGGCAACTCGCCCGGGATATTCGATCTGGCGAGTTATCTTCACGGCTCCACGTGATGAGCTGCTCGGACCAGTTGAGGAAGCAGGGGACATCGACCTGGGACACCGCATTGACATTGACGACGCGGGCGAGGACCTTCTTATCATGCTTGGTGCCAAGCCCAGTGAAGGTGTGGAGCGAACCGGCCTCGTTATCGAATGCCCCGCCATTTGGCGGGTTGTTGTTGGGTTCCTCCCTTGCGTGCCGTGCCTTCTAAATCTCCTTCAGGGAGTGCCAGTCGGCGGTCGTGTGCGTGGCGGGCTTCCCCTCCCTGCTGTGGAACACACAGGGTTGGTTGAGGAGAGCTGCAGGGTCGAATTTTGGCCTCACTTGGTAGTTTCCGCCATCGCGGTGTTGGCCTCCCTCATGGCGGAAGCTCTTGGTGTCGCGTAGCGTGTAGCCGGCATTGGCGACAAAGTCGACTCGCCCATCAAAACGGCGCTTGCCGGTGAGGCAAGTATTGCTGTAGCGCAACTCGCGCTGCCTACCGTTGTCGTGGCCGCTTGGGCGGCAATTTCCACCTGACTCATCATCAGTTTCTTGGTTCGGATCCTCCTCCGTGTACTGCTTGGCAATCTCGAGGAGGTCTGGAATGTTGTCGAGTGTCTTGTACACCCGCTTGATCTTGGTGGCCAGGGGCTCGTATCGGCACGAGTTTTTGAAATAGTGGATCACCGTGTCCGGGTGGATGCCGGCCGTGTTGATCCACGAGTCTTGCCATCATTGGACCTAGTTGCGGGTCGACTCACGGGGCCCCTGGACGCTGATACGTCCAAAACGTATCTACTTTCCCGAACACATTTGCTATTGTTTCTCCTCTAAACTTGTGCGATTTGGATACAACTAACATGGACTGACGTTGTTTTCAACAGAATTACCTTGGTGTCTAGTTTTTGTGCAGAAAATGAACTATCAGGAAAAATCCCTGAAAATATACCAAAAATCCTATTTCACCAGAAGACTCATGGATCCAGAGTACGAGACGGATGGGAGCCCTGGGTGGCCCACACACCCCTGCTGCGCGGGTGGGACCACCCCGTGCCGGGAGGGGTGTGGCCAGCCCAGGCGCCCCCTCGGCCTCTCTCTCTCTTCGCCTATAAGAAGCCTCTTGACCTAAAAACGGAGGGGGGCGTCGTTTTTCCAGAAAGAGTTCCACTGTGTCGCCACCACCAGAAGCCGTGATTCGGAACCAGAAACTCCGTTCTGGCACCCTGTCGGGACGGGGAATTTGGGGAGGATCATTGCCTTCATCATCACCAACGCCTCTCCATCAACCATCCATGTTTCCCTCATCCATGAGTGAGTAATCCACCACTGTAGGCTATGGGGATGGTAGGGATTGGATGAGTTCTATCATGTAATCAAATAAGATTGTTAGGGCATGGTGCCTAGTATCTCTATTAGTGCTATTTGACTTTGTTGCAACTTGTTGTGCTTAATGCTTGTCGCTAGGGCCCGAGTACCATGATCTCAGATCTGAACTTATTATTGATTCATTATAATAGTATTGTTTGTGATCTTATCTGCAAGTTGTGTACACATATCATTGTACGGATCCAAGGGCCCCGAAGTGACAGAAATTGGGACAATCGGAGGGGATGGCTGTGATGTGAGGATCACATGTGTTCACGGAGTGTTAATGCTTTGCTCTGGTGCTCTATTAACAGGAGCACCTTAATTTCCAGTAGTTCCCTTGAGGCCCTGCTGCAAAGCGCTGGCAGGACAAAAGATGTTGTGCAAGTTCTGATTGCGAGCATACATGACTATATATGGAGCACATGCCTATGATTATTTAGTACTTGGATGCTTAATATTATTTATCTTCAATTGCCCTAGAGCTTGAAGTTACATGTTTAGACTCGTCCATGCAACACCCGTCCATCCATCCCTATGCCTACCGCGCTCATATCCTATTGTTCTACATCACATTATTGCTCTTGTTCTACTATCGCTAAGCATTTTGTCATTACTACAAACTGTTGCTACCGATAAACTTCTGTGAGCAAAAACTATTTCCAAGTGCAGCTGAATTGACAACTCAGTTGTTAAGGCTTGCAAGTATTCTTTGGCTCCCCTTGTGTCGAATCAATAAAATGGGTAATACTACCCTCGAAGACTGTTGTGATCCCCTATACTTGTGGGTCATCAAGACTATTTTCTGGCATCGTTGCCAGTGAGCATAGATTTATTTGTAAGTTCACTTGGATCTACTATCATTCAGTGCTACTCTATTCATCATGGGTAAGTCTCGTGATGGAAAGTTTCCTATTTTACCATCCACTACAAGAAGAGGTATAGTCCTAAACACCTCTGTTGCTCTTGATTCACCGTCTGTTATAAGTAAGCTTGTCACACCACCACCACATACTCATGCTACACACACTGCTACTACTGCAAAATCTAAAACTGCTTTTGATACTCATGATGTTACTTCTACTGTTCTTGATGCGAGTGGTTCATTAGGTCCTTTCCTAGATGCTACTATGGCTGGTCTAGGAAATACTGAAACTCCTAGTGAAGAAACTGTTACACCTGTTATCTCACCTGAGTCTAGAGAGAGTTATGATATTAATGATGGTTACATTGACTTTACTAATGAATTTATTAAGGAGTGCCGGAACACACATGGTGCTAGTGCTATTAAGAGTCTCCTTGAGAGACGTACCATTATTCCTAAATTGTCTTCTGATCCTAAGTTTGCCACCTCTCCCATAGATATTAAAGATAAAGATTATGATTTCTCTCTTGATTTATCCTATTTATACATTATTGAGAAATAACCTTTTTGTGGGACTAAAAATGAGAGTGTTGTAGCTCATATGAATGAGCTTTGCACTATGAGTGCTTTATTCTCTGATGATTTTAAGATGCGCAAGTACTTTGTTACTAAGATCTTCTCTTTTTCACTAAAAGGAGAAGCTAAAGCTTGGTTTAATAGATTACCTCCTCGTTCCATTGATAGCCCTAATTGTTTGATTGCTTCTTTCTTCCAGAAATATTGTGCTAGACATGCTGCTTTGCAGAAACTTTTTGATTTTAAACAGGGAGAAGAACAGAAATTACCTGAGTCATGGACAAGGTTCTGTGCCTTGATTCATGCACATCCTGAATGTCCATTACCTAAAAATGAGCTTCTTGATATTTATTATAATGGACTAACTGATGATTCTAGGACATACCTAGATAGTTTTGCTGATTGTGTTTTTAGGAAAAGAACTCCTACAGATGCTGAAGAATTAATGGCTAAAATAAGCAAGAATTATGATGATTGGACTTCAACTGAGCTAAATACACCTGAGCCTATTACTCCTGAACCAGTTGTGCCTGAACCAGTTCTAACACTAACACCAAAGAAGAGGGGAATGATTGCATTAAATGATGAAGTGATGAAGGAAGCTAAGAAAAATGTCTTAAGGAGAAACGTATTAGAGCTGAAAATGTGAAGAATCTACCTCCTATAGAAGAATTATATAAGCCAATTCCCCACTCATCCACTATTGAGGTACACTCTCTCCACTTTGATGAAGGTGATATTCCCTGTGGTAAGCCTCCTGATCAATGCTTAGAGGAACTTGACACATTTATTGTTAAACAAGGTAATTTTAATAAACAAGTTCAGAATCATTTATTGGAAAGCTCTAGAGATATTAATGAGTTGAAAGATATTGTGGAAAGAACTGCTAATGATATTAAAATGCTTTGTAAGCACTTTCAAATGGTTCAAACTCAAATTGATCAACTTGCTAAGGTACAAAAGGATATGCTAGTTAATGCCTCAGGAGATAAACATGCTTATGGAATTAGAACTAGGAGTGGTATGGCTACACAAGATCCCTTATATCCTGAAGGACACCCTAAAAGAATTGAGCAGGATTCTCAACAAGGTGAGAGTAGTGGTAGTCCTCGTAAGAGAAAGAAAAAGAAACATAAAATAGTTGAGGAACCACTTGAACCTGCTGTAGATCATAATAGTATATTTGTCTTTGATGCTGAAACTGAGAGTGGTAATGATAAAAATGATGCTCCTGATAAGGAGGAAGTTGAGGAAGAACCTGAGAAGCACACTAAGAACACTAGGTACACCAAGGAAGATTTTATTGCTAATAAACATAGTAGTGAGAGAGAACCTTGGGTGCAGAAACCTATGCCTTTTCCAGGTAAGAAACACAAGTCAAAGGAGGAAGAACACTACAACAAGTTTTGTGAGTGGATGAAACTTTTATTTTTGCAAATTCCTTTGACTGATGCTATTAAGTTGTGTCCTTATTCAAAGTATATGAAGGATATTGTCTCTAATAAAAGGAAGATTCCTAATGAGGAGATTTGTACTTTGCATGCTAATTATTCCTTCAATGGTAAGGTTCCAAAGAAACTTGGTGATCAAGGTATACCAACTATTCCTTGCTCTATTAAGAATAATTATGTTAGAACTGCTTTATGTGAATTGGGGGCTGGAGTTAGTGTTATGCCTTTTTCTCTCTATAAGAGACTCTATCTAGAAAAGTTGATACCAACTAATATATCTTTGCAAATGGCTGATAAGTCAACTACTATTCCTGTTGGTATATGTGAGGATGTTCTTGTTCAAGTGGCTCATAATTTCTTGGTTTTAACTGATTTTGTTATGCTTGAAATGCCTGAAGATGATAATATGTCTATTATTCTTGGGAGACCTTTTCTTAATACTGCGGGTGCTGTCATCAATTGCAATCAAGGAAAAGTAACATTTAATATTAATGACAAAGAGCATACTGTCTATTTCCCCAAGAAGGTTGCTAAGATCTATTACCTGAATTCCATTGAAAATATTGAGAGCATCAAAGTTGGAGAAATATATTGTCCCATTCCACAAGAAAGTTTTGAAACTATTATGATTGGGACTATTGCTATCAAGTTTGAGGTAACATAATCACTTTGTGGAATGCAAAGTTTTGTTTCATATAAGATTGTTTTGGTAACAATACTTGATCAACCTTGTTAACAAAAGGATTTTAATGAACAAAATATTGCTTTCATTGTGGTTATTCTTGCTTACTTTTACTTTTCTCCTTCCTAGTCTTTGCTCTTTCTCTTGTTAGCTTTGGTTTTGTTAGTTGTTTGCTTGTTAGAGTGTCTTAGAACTTCTGTAGTTTTGGCTTTTTTTTTGCTTCTTCTAAAAAAAAATTTCTGCAAGAAAATCAATTTTCATACCCTGAAAATTGGCCAAAAATAAAGTTTCCCGAAAAATCCCAGAAAATTCAAAATAATTGTTTCCTCGAAAAAAGGGGCAGAGGGACACTTGGAGTGACCCAGGGGGCCCCTAGGCCAGCGCACCCTTGGGAGGCGCGACCAGCCCCTAGGTGGCGCCTGGCATGGGTGTGACCCACCTGTGGCCCTCCAAAGTGCCTCCTCCCAGCCATCTTCTTTCTCGCTCTCCCGAAAAACACCGGAAAACTTTCTCAAGCTCGAGTTCCTGCTGTTCTTGCTCCCGATTTTCAATCTCCTTGCTCATCCCATCTTTGCTGATGATTTTTGGAGGGATTGCTCCTTGAAAAAAAGAAGTCATGGATAACCACATGTTTGGTGAAATATTTGAGAGTGATGCACCTAGGAGGGCAAGGCCTTCAAGAGCATCCTCCCGAGCTAGGCCCTCATACAATGAGGACCTGATTACACCGCGATTTGGCAACGAGGGAGATGAGGGGGATGCGCACCCTTCCACATTTCCTTGCCCAACCTTTTTGCGAGCTGCTGGGATTCTCGATGATTTTCTAACCTTGGTTCGGAGGGTTGGACTAACAAGTTATATGCAGAATGAGATCGTGCAATATGCTACGCTCACTAAAACCTTTGTGGAGAGCTTCTCTTTTTCTAACAGCCTGTTCAAACCAGATGTGTCTTTCAAAATTTATGGCAGGCCTTACACCATGACATTGAAGAAATTTTGTGAGATCCTGGGACTTGGTACAGCTGGGTCGGTGAAGAAGATTCCAGCTCAACCCACTGATTTGTTGGAGCTCTACCGCGGGATAACTAATGATGATGGCCGTAGAGCCCAACGAGGAAAGATAAGAAATATTCAACTCCCAGCTATCAGGTACTTTTCTTATTATCTTGCCACTAGTGTTCTTGGTAGGGAGAACACTAGCAATATTTCCAACTATCATTTGGCCTTCCTAGCTGCTGCACTCAACAATGAAACCGGGTATAATCTTGGTTCTCTCATTGCTCGTCGCTTAGCTGCTAAGGGACTCATTTATGGGGGAATTGTTGCTACACGTGTTGTTGTTGCTTTATACATTGCTGTTGATCCAAATGATACAGTTTTGGCTCCTCAAAGGCTTGATCTTGCTACCATCAAAGCGCATCACTTTGTCACTGATGGCTCTACTCTTGAGAGCCTAGTTTATAGAATGCTTTTTACTGATGGGGAAGAGAGAGAAATCCCTCTCACCCAAACCACTTTGTTTAGTATTTCCCAGGGACCTTTGTCACGCTCCAAGGAGGATATGGATGAGAAGCTGTGCATTCTTGGCTTCCATGGACACTATTAGGGAGACGCGCCCTCATACGACCCCTCTGTGCACTACACGGGGGAGTCCTCGAGCTCGTACTAGGACGAAGGGGCCTCCTCGTCGTACTACGGAGGTGCACCTTCTTGGTCACCATGGAGTTGAGACCCACTTAGGCCAAAAGCCTAAGCTTGGGGGGAGGTATACCAACATAACACTCATCTATATATCATGTTCATCGGTTCTTTTTATATCCATTGTTTCACTTTCTTTTTGGTTTTTGTTTCTGTTTTCTCAAAACACAAAAGTACCAAAAATATTTTCATTATTTCTCTTGGTTTGTTTCTTTTCTTTTTAGCTTTGGTTTGCCTTGAAGAATAATCCAAAAAGATTTTGCTTTGTTTGTTTTTGCTTTGTTTGCTTGTTTTAAAAAAAAATCGGAAACACCAAAAATATTTGTTGTTCTTCTTTGGTTTTGTGAGTTCTTTCCAGGGTTCAGCTGTCCTCAGTGGATTTTGGTTTCATGTTATTATTCAAGTCACACAAGTGAAGGGCAATAATGAAGATTAAGATAGCTTGAGGTGTGGTAAGAGGCTGGTAACAAACTCTGTTTGTTTTCATTTTTGTACATATACTCATTATTGTGAGGATGCTTAGTCTGTTCATGTAAGGTGTATGTTATTTATGGATGCTTAGTAGTTCTTGCTTTCTTGTGATTATCTCCAGCTTTCTAATAGTTTGTAGCATGTCATATGAATGTTTGCTTGCATTGTTTTATTCATAACTTGGTATGATATTGTGGTATTCTCCTCTAAATGTTTCATGTGAATCGACTTGGCACATGCTCACGCATGCATATGACTAAACAATAGTCAGTAAACCTCGACGATTTATTTTTCCTCAGAGTTCTTGTATTATTTTCATGCCATAATTAGTCTTGTTTTGCTGTAAGCATGATTGTGACAGTTATTGCTCTCTCGTTTGTTGCTCCCTCTCTATTGCTAGCCATCACCTGCACTGAGTATGAGATCTACTTGTGCATCTAAATCCCCAAAACCAATATTGCCAACAGTGTCCACCATACCTACCTATTAGCATCATTTGCTAATTCCGTGCATATTTATTATGCCTTGTGTTCTTTCAAATAAAATGTTTGACTGTTTTGAGAAAATTAGTTAGTAAAGCTCTCACGAACTTGATGGCACACTTTATTCCTTGCACTTAATAATCCTGAACTATTGTGACTGTCCATGAAAGTTATATGCTTGCAAATTACAGGTTGGGAGTTAGCAGAACCGTGCTGCCATGGGGAACGCTTTCAAAACTTATGGATATATATCCAGTTGATACCATGCTCTTTTGTTTACGGATGTCGTCGATGTGAAATAAAATGGGAGCTTGTGAGTTCATGGAGTTATATATATGTGTTAGAGAAACGCCTGGGACGCTATCCTAAGCCATGCCTAATCATGGTGGAAACTTGCAGCATTACCATAATGAGCAAGTATGAAGCATCCTCAATAAAAACCTATGCAAATAGCAAATAAAAAGATCGCTGAGATGCCCATTGTCTGCTTGCCTTGTCATTTTGATTATGGGATAGCTCATGTGTCATGTGCAAGGGGTACCCCGTTGGCGGTTCTCTATGATATGCATGTGTTTATCTTATAGGTAACTAAAGTTGAGTAGCATGAGGAGCGGCCCTCGTACTCAAGGGACATGGGATTTCCAGTTTATGGTCTGTCAAGCATATAACTCATATTGGACCTCACCTTCACCATTAACCACATAAATATGCCTATGATAGGGGCAATGAGAGCTCAAAGCTAATGAGTACCTTACTTTCAGCATTTGGAAGCCTTTCAAACTTTTCAAAACCTTTTTCACCTCCTTGTTGAGTCACCACTTATTCTATGAGCACCTTCTTGAGAGCATAGTTGTCATTCTTGTGTTTGTCTCAAAACTTGGTTAATTATGTCATGACTTTGATGCTTGTATCTCTGATATCTTTACTTATAGTCTTCACTTGAACTTCAGAGGTGCCTTGGCATTTATGTTGTGCTCTACAAACAAAGGCAAGCGAGATACCACTCTACCATACCTTATTATGAGCATTGCAATGTTGCTTATGTTTATGTTTCATGCTACTTATTATTATTGAGTCGGTTTCTCTTCATAGCTTGCAATGACTATTGAGTAGACTTAGTTGCATACTTCTTATTATGAATAGTTTAAGTATCTACTCCTGTGCTGAGAATATATACATCATATGAAGCAAATGTGTTCATGAAAGTTCTTTTATCGCACTCAGTTTTCAACTGAATTGCTTGAGGACAAGCAATAAGCTAAGCTTGGGGGAGTTGATACGTCCAAAACGTATCTACTTTCCCGAACACTTTTGCAATTGTTTCTCCTCTAAACTTGTGTGATTTGGATACAACTAACACAGACTGACGCTGTTTTCAGCAGAATTACCTTTGTGTCTAGTTTTCATGCAGAAAATCAACTATCAGGAAAAATCCCGGAAAATATGCCAAACATCCTATTTCACCAGAAGACTCATGGCGCCAGAGTACGAGACGGAGGGGAGCCCTGGGTGGCCCACACCCCCTGCCGCGCGGGTGGGCCCACCCCGCGCCTGGAGGGGGTGTGGCCAGCCCAGGCGCCCCCTCGGCCTCTCTCTTCACCTATAATAAGCCTCTTGACCTAAAAACCGAGGGGGTTCGTCATTTTTTCCAGAAAGAGTTCCGCTGCGCCGCCACCACCAGAAGCCGCGATTCGGAACCAGAAACTCCATTCTGGCATCCTGCTGGGACAGGGAATTTGGGGAGGATCATCGCCATCGTCATCACCAACTCCTCTCCATCAACCATCCATGTTTCCCTCATCCATGAGTGAGTAATCCCCCGCTGTAGGCTATGGGGATGGTAGGGATTGGATGAGTTCTATCATGAAATCGAATAAGATTGTTAGGGCATGGTGCCTAGTATCTCTATTAGTGCTATTTGACTTTGTTGCAACTTGTTGTGCTTAATGCTTGTCACTAGGGCCCGAGTGCCATGATCTCAAATATGAACTTATTATTGATGATTATGATAGTAATTGTCTATGATCTTATCTGCAAGTTGTGTACACATATCATTGTCCGGATCCAAAGGCCCCGAAGTGACAGAAATTGGAACAACCGGAGGCGATGGCTGTGATGTGAGGATCACATGTGTTCACGGAGTGTTAATGCTTTGCTCCGGTGCTCTATTAAAAGGAGGACCTTAATTGCCAGTAGTTCCCTTGAGACCCCTCTACAACGGGCTGGCAGGACAAAAGATATTGTGCAAGTTCTCATTGCAAGCACGCATGACTATATATGGAGCACATGCCTATGATTGTTTAGTACTTGGATGCTTATTCTTATTTATCTACAATTGCCCTAGATCTTGAAGTTATATATTTAGACTCGTCCATGCAACGCCCGTCCATCCATCCATATGCCTACCACGCTCATATCCTACTGTTCGCTACTACTGTTACTATTGCTCTTGTTCTACTACTGCTGTTACTTTGCTGTTGCTACTGATAAACTTATGTGAGCAAGAACTATTTCCAAGTGCAGCTGAATTGACAACTCAGTTATTAAGGCTTGCAAGTATTTTTTGGCTCCCCTTGTGTCGAATCAATAAATTGGATAATACTACCCTCGAAGACTGTTGCGATCCCCTATACTTGTGGATCATCAGACGCACCGCTCCAGGTCCTCGATGGTGGTGGCGTGGGTGTAGGAGCCCTCGAAGTGCCTGACGAAGGCCTTGCGCATCTCCTCCCAGGAACAGATGCTATCCGCGGGTAGGGTGTTGATCCATTGCCGAGTCGCTCCCTCCATCATCAGGGGGAGCTAGCGAGCGACGAGGAGGTTGGTGTGGCCGGCGATTCCCATCGCCATGAGGTATGTGTATAGCCACACGGCTGGATCGTACGTGGGATCGTATGTTTTGATCTCCTTCAGCGCTAAGTTCGCTGGGTATTTCTCACCTCGGATCATCGGTCCGAAGCACTGGGGGCCGACTCGACCAAGTGAGCCCCTTGGCTCGCTGTCATGGCGGTTGGTGAGGGTATGCCTCAGGTCGTTGGGCTGGCGTGCGCGCCATCTCTGGTTGTTGATGATGTGGGTCCATGCGTCGACTGGTTGCCAGTTGGCGGCGACCGTGTTGTTCAGCGGTCGTGGGTCATTGGTGGAGAGCGCTGGATGCGCGACCCGTGGATGGAGCTGCAGGGGCTCGGGTGGCGGGCAGTTGAGGGTATTTGCCATTGATGGGCGGCCGCTCGAGACCGCCCTGCTTCTGGAGGAGCTGGAGTACATGTGCCCCCGCGAGTCGGCTCCCACGACTTGCTGCTCGACAGCCTTGGCCATGGTACTGCCAAGTCTACAATGCATGACGTCGGCGGCGACAGGCGAGATGCCGGAGTTGTTCTGATAACTATTTGTACCAAAGGATCTTCTATGAATCGGTAAAGCGCCGATCTATCTAAGAGTATGTAGAAATTGGCAGGTTTCTATGACACATCACTGATGTATCATCGACAACTTATTTTCTCGGATTCATAACCGTTGGATTTTTATCTCCCGGTGCAACGCACGGACATTTGTGCTAGTATCTATACCTAATAATAAAGCACGGAGTGTTTCTCCCGTTCCAACACTTTTTTTTGACAGATTTGCCCTCCCACCAAACTACGTATTACAATCAACGCCACCCCTAAGTTAGAAAAAACTGACGTTGCCCTCTACTCTGGATCGATCGGTAAAAACAAAGGATCATCGGTGGGATTGGGCCGGCCTACTGTGCGTGCAAAAAGTTTCTGATCCAGTTTGCATGCGAAGAACTCAGTTTGCTCCGTTTGCACGCGAAAAACTCAGTTTGCATATATTTAATAGTATAGTACCATCTCTTTTTGTTAAACGAAAATATACCGGTTTATATACTTAGGGTAGATTGACAACCAACAAGCCAAGCAATAGAATCTCAATGAAATACAACGAACGGCAATGGCAGAGAGAGAGGAGGCCGACGACTTGCGCCGATGAGGTTGGGGATGGAGGCGCTGAGCAGAGGTCGATGGCGAGTGGCAGGGAGACGAGCTCGTGCAGAGAGGCGGCACCATGGCGGCCGATGACTTGCGTCGATGAGGTTGGAATGTCTCGAGGAGGCGCAGTGCAGTGCCTGCTGGTGATGGTGAGCTCGTCGTCGGTTGCGGCCGGCCGTCGCAGGCGGGGGAAGACGGCCGCAAGGCTTGAGGTTGACGATGAAGGACCACGCTGTCGCTGGCTATGCTGGGCGTTGGAAGCTTCAGGCGACAGCGGATCTTGAGGTGGTGTGGAGCGGCACGGGAGATGGGCGCGACCTTGCGGCGGGCGGAGAACGCGGGCCTCAAGCGCGCACAGGGTACCCTGGCGGGAGCGACGCTGAAGGGGAGTAAGACAATGGCATGCAGATACTCTGTATCCAGCTCGGGAAGGAAGAGGAAGGCGCGTGTGGACCTGATGGCGTTCCTTCCCGGCGGCGCAGGAGCGTTTTTGCAAAGCTACAACAGGGCTGGTGGCGTGAAGCGGTGTGTGTGTTGCATGCGTAGAGACGTGTTGAGTGCGGTGCAGGCCTGGGTTGGCGGCGAGGCGTGAAGTGTGTTACTGTGTGTAGATAGGGAGGGCATAAATTAATTTGGTGATTTTAATTATTGTAAGACGCGAGTGGTTTTTCCTGATTCCATCTTTCTTATTTATAAATCCTTGCTACCTTCACGGCTTAGACTGCCAGTAGTTAGTTAGATTAAGTACTTTTTGCCCAAAATAGATCGGACCTTTTTCGTACCGGGTTGTGCCCATGCCATGTTTGTTTACAAGACACATGGTATTTTTTCATTTATTTTTATTTAACAGATTAATTCATACCAATAAAAAAGATTAATCCATTGTTAATACATCTCGTGATAATAGCACGAGTGTCTATCCACATGTTACTACAGATTACATGATTTTATTGCAGATAACGTAGATTTCACTGGAACATTGTTAATAGAGAAAGTATTACGTAGTAATCTTCGAAAACATCTGAATTTCAGTGAACATAGATACTAATTCTGCAACTTTAGGTATGTCATATTTCGGTGATATTTCGTGCGATCGTACTTTGTTCTATTGCACCCACACATATATTAAATTATTCTCTCAATTGTTTGGGCACGAGCACAACACAAATATTGCGGCAGCAATTCTCGCGGTATTAAGCTGGTCAGTGGTGGTTCTCCTAAATAGGACGTGGTCATCGATGATAATATGAAGCTAGCGCACTGCCGTGAGTGATCGATGGTTCATCTGTCCATGCTGACTATAGTTTGCATGAGTGAATCAAAATCGTATGTGTAAAGCACGTCCATGCTACACCAGAAGTAAGTTTCTACTATCTACAACCCCTTCTGTCGAAATAATGCGGTGTTGATTTAATTTTTAGATAATATTATTCTATGACAATGTGGTGTTGATTTGAAGGAATTAAGGCAGCTGTCCTTGAATAACTCAAGCGGATACAACCGGACATCACGAGTCTGCAAGATCTTCGAGGTTGATCTCCAGCGTTCCAGAATTTCAGCAAGGTTTTCCCATATTTTGCCCCTAAATATTCTTGTGTAAACTATTCAGATTGATGATCAATCAAAATCTTACTTTATATCAGAGATTATACCTGCGCTAATACATGTTAGATCTAAAGATTTTCATGTCTGTTATTTGCTATGCAGTTATTCTTTGACACAATATTAAAAAATAAAAGTTTAAGGGGGCATCAATGGTGACCCAAAGGTCATCAAGAGGCTGTTGGTGGCATGAAAAGTAGAAACGACGAGTACGAGCTTGGTATCGCGCACGTTTTTAGATTCCCGTGGTCCGCAATGGACATGTGTTCGCCCAAAGAAAAGGTATATAAACATATTATTTCTCCTTTGTATATAAGCATATTATTTCTTTTTTCGCTTCAATGCGCGGACATTTTGCTAATCTCTACTATCTAAAAGAAAGAAAGGTGTTCCGTTTTCCTTCATCGCACCTACGTTCTGCTGGCGACACCCTCACGCGTGAACATCATGGGTATCACCGCCCTTAATCTCTCCTGAAACCACGCCGCTCTTAACCATAATCAATGCGTACTCTCCTTATTCTCCTCCTCGAATCGTCTAACATCACGTCCGCTTCCTCCATCGACGATGCCGCCGTCCACACCTCCAGCACCACCCGGCTTCCTTTCCTACCTCCAGTACGTGGAGCTTTCTCCCTGCCCACAACACCACCGGCACCCTCCCCGTATTCTGCACCACCGAGCTGAATCCATCCTTTGGCAAATCGATAGCTGGGGTTCCCAGTCGAGAATCCCCAGACCAATCAACCTAGAAGGCGGATGAGAAGGTGTCACCTGGCTGTTCCGAGACCAAGGTAGTGGCTGCAGCTCCTCCTCTTCATCCGACGAAGAAGAGTATGTGGAAAAAGAGGGTGGATTTCTTCACTTCTCGACTGGAAGTGCGAGCCTTGTATGGCGAGCATGAGAAGGATCTAGAGGAGTGAATGGAACAGATCAGGATGGAGGTGCAGGAAAGAAGGGATACTTCATGCTCGTCCGATCTGGTACGATTTGTCAACCGTGATGTTGCTGCTTTCTTAAACTTCTTTCTTTCCCCTCTAATTGCTAAGTAAAATTTGGTAGCAATTAGTCTGGTTGGGTAAGATGGATGTGGTAGGATGGTGGATGCGCCAGGGGAAGGAACCAACACAAGGGGAATACCATGGATCTGATCACTGCACTAGATTATTTTTTATTTATTGCCGTGTTAGGTTAAATTTAGTGTCATGCTACTATCTATATATTTTTTGTACATCTATACGTATATAGAGTCATGCTAGACATGAACAGTTAGCACCAATTGCAACAAACAGATCGGGGATTTTTGGCCAGATTCTTATAGTACTAGCGAGCTGGCAGCAAGAAACATGATAATTCATCACCTAGGTTATCCACTGCAACTCGAACAAGGTTTGCAATCATCTAGCTTAATCCTTGTGTATGGTAAGTTTGTAATAGATCCATCCTACTAGCATAAATCATCTTTCGTTTGTCTGTAGGTTTGCAAACAAGGTATCATCCCTAGCTGCACTTGAAGATCAATATCATCTCCATACTGCACTTTGCACAAGTAGCAGGCCTAGATGATCTGTAGTAGGTATTAAGGTACTTATAGCCATCTAATTAGGAGATTAAATTTTCTTTCATCTCGATACAAGTATTACAGTGCTACCGATTGTCTCTTTGCTAATAATATTGTCTTTCCATCTCTATAATTGCTTCACTGTAGAATTTACTTAATTAAGTCTACCAATTTGTAATGTGTATAGATGAAACCAAAAACTGCTACCAATGAGTTATTTCAATTCAAGTTAATTTAGTCTGTGATGATCAATAAAGAAAATGATATACTCAAACACTTTCAGTCATGTACCTCCATTATCTTGTCTAGGATTCTTCTCTGCAGGACCATGTGGTGCTCTTCTATTTGGTAATGCGTTTACACATCCTCTTAACAGCCAAACCTATCTTACTAATATTCGGAATTCACTCGAATATTTATTTGAAGGTGAGGTTCATTGCTGTAGCATCTTGTAGCGCTTTAAATGTAAAGCGTTATTTCTCAACTAATAATTAGTATTTGATCTAATCATCCTTTAGCCCTGAGAACATTCAAAGAAATTCCTATCACATCATCTTCTTTAGAATAATTAATAGTACCTGGCATAGGTCATAAAAGGAAATTGGGTCAAATTTTTACCGACCAAGCTACTCTAGGTTATTGTTTTTTTATACACATGAGTATCACACTCTATCTCATGAAAAATAGTAACTTTTGTCAGCAAGCAATTTTTCTATGTTTAGTCATATATTTTTCCTTTCAAATAATGATTCAAACTTGTTTTCACATATTGGTTTGTAGTTTTTGAAAATCTTGTATTTTATATCCATTTCATAAACAAAAATGAGCATATTAATTAGTATGACTACATGAGAGAGCATGTAGTGAGTAAATACAAGATGCGGAAGATGAGATTGCATGCTTGAATTTCATACCATGATATTCTGTTACATGCTATGGGCATTTGGGAACTTGCTCTCATGCTACTTATTGATCTGGTAGCATTTCTAAATACAAACTACAGGAGCAAGGTCTAACTGGCGCACTGTCTGGTTATTATTGTAATTTTTATAGTTATTTTATTTAAAAAATAAAATGTTTCTATAATTTTCATTACCCAGTGCTTTTCAATACAAACTAATAACATAGAACCCTACCAATATTGCGAATTATGTTTAGTTATTTTGATGGCTTGCAAAATCAGGTGAATGCCTATCATGTATTACCTCTGTAAGAATTCTATTGATAGACGAAAAGAAATATTTTTTATGGATGTAATATTATGTTCTCTTGCTGTATAAAATGAAGGCTCAAGGTAAACATACTTTCACACTGTGTGTGAAGTTCATGCTACTTTCAACAATGTTTTTTCGATTTTTAAGGAAGATATGTCCTATGTAAAAATGATTTCTGGTTTCACATGAATGTCTTTGGATGATTTGCATCCAATTTTGCTGGTATTTATCCAATCACACTCATCAATTCAGGGAAGTTTCCATTATTATTTTTTCTCATCGCCTTTGCAACCTAAAGTTTTTTACCACATCTACTTGAATTGCTTAGTTTTCCCTTGGTTATTGCATTTACATTGTTTATATGGTAATTAAGGCTAGTGCCTCCCCTGCTTCCCACATCCTGCGCCAACTCTTTGAGATTTTCTAACTTCAACTACGAGCAGCCAAATGCACTGGTCTTCATGGTGACTGCTATAATGGAGCGTGCCTCGGTGTCTCTCCCCACCGATAAATAAGCGAGCTCATCACCAACCTCTTCCTCGATGATGACTTTGCGCTTCCCCGACTAATGGTAACAAACATCAGTTTTGTAATGCTCCCGAGTTTTTATCATGTTGTGTGCAGGGCTATATCGTCCTAAGCATGCCATGTGTATTTGTACAATGGCTGCAGAAGGAAAATATTTGTGAAGAGTAAGTTAACACTGGTCTGACTTTCGGGTTTCAATTATTTCTGCTACTCAAGTGGAACCTCATGTTTTGGCATCCAAACATCCATGATTAAAAAAATAAGAAAAAAAATTAATGTTTGTGTAGGTGTTCAAATGTATAACGGGAAAGATATTTATGCACATTTATGCGTATATATTCCCTATGTTCTTAAAACTGTCCTGTTTTGAATCAATATCTCAGGTAGATAAAGATGATACATACTAATGGTGGAAACTGATCATATATTTGTGGAACCTTTACCAAATCTGGTTGCGCAGCTTCTGCTGGGGAAGGAACTGAAGAACTGCATTGAGTTCAAAAACCTGAGAACTATCAATTTGTGAATGGTGTACATATCTCCACTTCAATGTATTGTCAACCATGCTGAAGAAATTTACCAACTTAGAGAACCTTTTTATTCACCTCGACAAGGTATGTGCAATGTATTACTTGGTCAATGTTTGCTATGAGAGCTTAAGCACGTCGTTGATCCTTTAAAAAAGTTCATTGTTCTATACAGGTCTACAACAGAATATATAACATTGAGCAAAGAGGAAGATCGTTTACTTGAAACAACCTGAAGGTGAAGATCTCATGTTCGAAGGGGGATGACATGATTGCCTATCAGTTGGAGAATTCTTCTATGCAAATTATGGATCAAGGTAGAAGCGCAAGGAGTAGGGCGAAGCTACGGAGAGTTTAGCAAAGCAGAGAAAGCTAAAGAAAAGGATGAGCCCAGAGGTAGTATGAACTAGGTTGATGTACTGATTGGTGTGGCTGCATACTGATTTTAGATGAGGCCAGCTATGTTACTGTCCCATTGAATCAGTAAGAGTAACCTTTGGGGTAAAATTGCAACCAACACACTATTGATGAGATGCCAAAAATAGTAAACGAAAAAATGTTGGTTAGGTGGATTGACATTGACGTCTTAATAATGTTATAAATCAGTACATGTGTTTGTTATGTTCTATGGAGATGGTAAATAAAATTTTATAGTAACTGAAGCTTGAGATGTGCTCCCCAGAGCTCTTATTAGGACCAACTCATGGATTGATTTGCACTGGGTGAGCCTAGAGCCGCGGTCGACATGAGTTGCCGGTGATGTTTGTAAGTTGTGACCACGTAGGATGGTTGGTGAAGTGTGTTCTGAATTTGGCTACAGATGTATATAGAAGTCATGTGCACCCGCTATTACTAAATTTTGTATCACATTTCACTTCTCTTCTTAAATAAGCAGGCATGTACTTTAAATATTGCAGCGCATCGTATATGTACCTGCAAATTTCTCAAAAGTTAATCTATGCTTGGTTTATCTTGCAGTCACCATTTTAAACGAGTTGGCAATGCAAGATTTAAGCTAGCCGTGTGGAATAATTGAGCTTTACAAGTTCCAGTACATGGTTAATATGTTGTACGGCACAAGGGCTGCAACTGGATATAATGTATAAATATAAACAAAGCATTTCTATGAAATTTTCCTACAACTAATTATAGTCTTTAATGTTTATTTGTCTAGACCTATCACCTATCTGGACATTGTGATTTGTATGAGAATAATTCCTCGGGAATTTTAAGTCGATGCAAACTATATTCCAATAGATTTTGTAATTTTTATGTGGGCTGAGTTTGCCATTGACTATTTGACTAGACCTATCACCTATATGGGAATCGAACATATGTACTCTAGCTTCGTTTCTCATTAATACATTGATTAGAAGGCATATCACAAAGTGTTAAGGAGCCCATACATGACCAAAAATAATGACAGTCCTATTTTGTTTCTACTAACATTTATGCAACAATTCTGACATTATGGATATCACATAAAAAATTGTAATTTCCATCTCTCATTTACACAACATATAATTTTCTCTTCTTTTGAAATTTTTCAATTTAGTCTAAATATTTCACACCAATTTTTTTTTTTGCCAAAATAACTAGCCTAGAAAATTCTCCAATATACAGGAAAATGATGGTAGTTGGCGGTATGCCGTTGACACTCACCTTCTGATATCCTGATATGTTTTTTTCATATTTAAAAACTGATTTATTAACCGTGTATTAAGGTATAAATTATTTGGCCGTGGCAAGGGCATTTGTCCTATAGTCTGTAAAAAGAAAGTCATTGTTCCGTTTTCTGCCGCTCGGTCGCCCCTTCGTCCGACGCTCCGTGCCGTTTGCCGTGCACGCACAAATCGGCCAAGCCCAACAAATCCCACGAGTGGTCTACGCGGAGAAGCCCTAATCCTGTCCCAACCACACGTACTCTCTCTCACTTTCCCAGATTCAACATCTCGTGATGCCTTTCACCCCGGTGGCTCGCCGCTCGCCCCGCCGCTTCCCGGCGATGGCCACGGCTACTCCGGCGCCTCTCTTGGTCGTCAACCCCCACAAGCCTTGCCTCCTGAACCCTGGTTCGGCTCCCGCGGAACACTGGCTCCGGATGTCGGTCCAGCGTCGAGGACGATATGACCAGGGAGACGACGCCCGATAAGAGGGACAGGCTGGATCTAATGCCATTGTCCCGGAGGAGGTGTTCCCTCGACTGGGCGACGTCATCTCATGCTGCTGCTTGTGCTCTAGGCCGCTGTTCTTCGTGTCGCTCGACATCGATCTGTCCTTCAAGTCCATTAGCACCGATGTTGTCGAGTGGCGTACGCCCACCTTCGAGCCCTGTGTCGACACTATGCTTCGCTCCACTGCCTCACTCGCCGCAGGGAGCTCCGCGAGGTCCAAATTTAATGTTGATCTGATAATGCAGTAGCTCCAAGAATGGACATCCGTCCACATATAATCCTCCGCTCCGGTCACATTGACAACATCTTACTCATGGACAACTTCATCCATGGTCAGTCCGGCGCGAATATCAACTGGCCGCTATGTCGAGGACGCCTGGCTTATCGAGTCCGTCTTCGATTTGGTGCGCAAGGAGCCCGAGAAATCGGACTGCTTCCAAGGTATTCAACATGATGTCCCGTCCCTTTGTACTTTGATTCATTGTTCTGCTTACTGCATGGCTCCTTTTAGAATTACAAGAAGTGAAAACAATGGATTTTGGTACATCAGGATAGAAACAGATAAAGAACATCTTATTGGACATGAGCAATGTTGATTGTGTGGTGCTCAGTTGTTGCGTGTTTGCATTGTTAGTTCGATGGTATCTGAACCGGTAATACAATAGCAATACAATAGCTCTGATCAATTTTTCAATCTTCGAACTCAATGACTGAGCTTCTAGAAATTATGTAACTGAATCAAGTAGATTGTTCATAGCAGCAATAGATGGAGTGTATCTTTGATCCAACTTCTTTAGTCATACAATTTGCTAGGTAAAGTCAGAATAGAAATTTTGTGACGCCTTAATGCGTCTTTTATGTGCATCGTTCTTTTGTTCAGAACATGGCAGTCCCGTGCCATCCCACTTGACCAAATCATGGCGATCACAAACACACTCACTCACTAACCTGCGGCCATGTGAAAACAAGCACGTTTCTAGATTACAATACTTGGTCCAGCTCAAACAGCAAACACGACAGAATAAGCGACACTAATTGTCGACACAAGGAAAAATTCAGAGCTAATGGAAACTTTAGAAAACATTACTTCTTCTTAGGCATCAACATTAACTTGCTCATCAATATTCAGGTTGTCTTTAGAATAAATAAAGAGCAGTGGCCATTGAATGATGTTTTAGTTCTTTTGTATCCAGATCTGTCAAAAAGACAATACCAAATCATCAGCCAGCCATGAATTCATATCACAACAGCTAGGCGTGATTCAAGTCTATGGAGAAATTTATTGATCCCCTCTATTGATGTTAACCATCAGGCGTGGCAGCTCAACGAGTGAGACTCCGACATGCATATCACCGCCAAGAGCCAGTCGTCAAGGACATGGCAAAGGCCACTGACATCTCCGGCTTCTTCATCCATGTAGGGTGAAGAATCCACATTGACCATCATGGTTGATTACTACTAATTGGTTTTTTCTTGGTTTATCGATGTTTCTCTACACTTGACAGTTTGACACATCATGACGGAAGGGAAGCTAATGATCTGTACATACTTAAGTGGAACTTACATGATGTTTCTGTGATGATACCATAGGAATATCCAATGCGTTCTTCAAAAATACAGGAAATCCTGAATTATATACGGAGAACTCTTTCAGCATATTTTTTGCACATTGTCTTGAGCTTTTGAGGGTTTGATGTGGAGGCCAAAGTGCTATATTATTCCTCAAGAGACCCAACACCAACAGTATACTATTACTTTTCTTTGATTTATTATTTAGATTCACATCTATTTAATTAACCTTTTATCTGCTCCTTCCATAGTTGATTTATCACCTGAAATTAGCACAATTCTTTCTCATTCACGCTTCCTCTGTGATTTACAATATATTAATGGTAACAGATCTCTTTAGAATCTGCTTCAAGGGCCTGATTCTTAACATGTTCTTCAATTTAAATTCTAGCAGGGTGCATACTATCCTATATTTCCTTTATGGTTTGTATGGTTCTGTTGTATCTTGATTTGACAGTGTTTCATCACTCTTGAGTTTGTGTCCTTTTTGGTCTTTATGGTTTTGTTGTATATTGAATTGGAGTGTGCTACATCACTCTCTAGTCTATGTCCTCATACTTGACAATAGTTGTTATGGAAGAGGTGTGATACTAAACTAATAGTGAATAAGTTTTGAGGTTATGTTGTCATCATGTGATCCTTCATCGACGGCATAATTTCTCACGTGTATTTTTTTGGGTGGCGATGCAAGTTGCAGGTTACAACTATTATATTGGCTAGGTTTATTAGTACGTGGAGGTGTCTCTTCACTCTATTATTAATCCCAAGTTGTCGTGCTGAAGTTGTTACTCGAGGTATGTATACAATTTGAGTTGCACACTATCCCATGATTTTAATTGCATCATAAAACTCGAGTTTATTCTTTATCCATAGATTCTAGGGCCTTGTGCATGCATCCATCGTGTTTCAATCATAAACATTATCTCATGTTTGCTGGATAAGGATCGTGAGCAGTCTATGTTATCTAAGTCGTATCCTAGAGCGACCATGGTCAGCCAGGCAGTGGTAGAAGCTTGCAAAAGTGGCCACATCGCTGGTAAGGACAAATGACTACATGACAGTGTCAATTCACATATAGTTAATTAGTGTGAATCCCTAACTTTTGTACAATTTTTACTATAAGTATTTGTAACTGATGCTTTTGTATCAATCATGCAACCATGCATTTTATGATTAGAAGGTCCATCTCCTAGGAAGTTAGTGGCAACACTCTGGGTCAGTAGTTTCTTTGTCAATCAATTTGGTCATGTTGTACTATAATATGCTAAATTAATGGTACACTGAGGTTGTGTAACATCCCAAAAATACTAAGCTTGGATCATCAAATTTTAATCATCAAAATTAGGGTTAACAAAAACTTTTCTAAATGAAATTATGGATGCATGCATATGTGTATGCATGGATTTTGAAATCCTTTAAAAACACCTTGTTTGTTTGTTCCATTGCTTGTAAAATGTTTCTTAGGTGAAATAAACATCATCTAAAACATTTCCCACACCTTTCCTAAAGACAAGTAAATCAAAACACATATATGAAATGAATGGTCATTTTGGCCAATTTAACTCCCATGCCTACTTTGGCTGTCTCAAATTTTCAGAACCTAACAGAAACTTTTCTGGATCTTTGCATCCCTTGAATGTACTCATAACAAGGTATCAAGGCCCACCTTGTGATCATCCAGAAACTTTCAAATGCATAGTTTAAATGACAATTCAAAATTGAATCTTTATCATATGGGAAGATCCCACTTTTTCAAAAACTACTCAAACAAGCTCAACTTTCAAAACCCAAGCATCTGCAGACTCACCAGCACCAATCTAGCAAACCCACCAAAAATCATTTCAAAATTCAAAACTTGATTTCATGCGGCCATTTCATTAAACAGGTTGCAGACACAAATCAAACAAACATCAAACACTATTGTGAGCAGTGATTCTTGCCTAACTGGTTCCCCATTTAGCTCACACACAACTCAGTAGATCATCTAGGAAGATTAGCCATGCACTAGCACCACTGTGAGCTTGCCATTGTCATCAATGGTGAATAGCCGAGCACCCTCTTGCCACCCCATAGTCGACAGCAAGCTAGGAGCAGCAGCAAGCCTAGCCAGCATGTCTGGGAAGCAGCCCACCGTCCACCGCCACTCACTGTCCCAACCATGAGCGTTGCCAAGCCCTGGACCACGCGCACAAGCCGCGCCCAGACCATGACGAGCGTGCGTCAGAGCGCCACCCTCGACCATCATCCACAGACCGCGCGCCGCCCTCGCCGCGTGCATACACAATCCCCACCGACCCAGGAGACCGCCAGACATCCCCGTTTGCCGCCACAGCCAATGCAGGCCGCCGAAGACGCGGCCTCTGCCGCGCAGAGCACCGCTCGTTCCAGACCAAACCCCACCGCCCCATGCCTCGAGACCATGTTGTTGAGCATCGCCAGGAGACACCGCACCGTCCCCTACCCTTGCCCATGCCTTTAGCTGCCTGTAACCTCGCCCCCGACGAGCTCACCGTGCGCCCCGACGGTCCCCTCGCTCCACTATAAATAGAGGTCACCCCCGCACGATTTCTTCACACCATCTCACTCCCCTCTCCTCACTGATCGTGCCACACCATTCTCAGAGCAAGGCGAGCACCACCTCGCCGAAATTTTACTGGAGCCTGCCGCTGCCGGAGAAGAAGGGAGCCAGCGATTGGAGTCGCCCCAGGAGCTGCCGCGACCACCCCTGAGTTTTTCGTCGTCGACTTTGTCGTTCGCCCGCCTCGCCGACCCTCGCCAACACCCCGGTGAGCCCCCCAGTGACCCTCACTGGCCGCGCTAGGTTTCGTTCTCGCCAGAGTTGTCTCGCGTCGACGATGACTCCCAGCCGTTAGATTAGAACTAGATCGAACGATCCACGTCGCCCCATACCGCTTCGCCCAGCCCCATGTCACTGACGAGTGGGGACACCCACTTAAGCAGCCCGCGGGAGCACTGCGCTTAGCAGGCCGGCCCAGTAACTTTTCCCGCGCAGCCCAGTTATTCAAATTAAACCTTTTTCTATTTCAATTCAAACACACTTCTGTACCCAACTTCAAAAATCAACCCAGATCGATTCAGTGCACCAAATTGAATGAAACCAATTTTGCTGGAAAGGTCTGTGAATGCTGAATCCAGGCCCGTTGGATTCAAGTAATTTGGATCTATAGATCACCCATGGTAAAACTAACAAGGCAGAAGCTTTTCTGCATTCAAACATTTTTCAAATTTAAACCATAATAGCTTTTGAGTGGATTCCAACTCTCAAAAATCACATTTAACCATACCTTTAAGAATATATAAAAATATATAGGTTTATTTGCAGAAATAATGTTCAAGTAATAAAATAATGCTACATAAGCATTTCTAGCCACTTTAATTAATTAAAATAAAAGGGTAAAACCTTATTAAATTGTGACACCACTTTAAATCACATTCTCATGGACTACAATATGTGGTGATGACATGTGTAAACATGATCCCATGTTGTGTTTTGACAATATAAAATCTTAAGTAGTTTTTCAATGAGTAGAAATTACTTTTCTAAAAATAAAAAGATTTAAACCAAGCCTTAACCTTATAATGTTAGGGATGATGCTAGATCATCCATAGGACCATTGTGTGTGATGATTGTAAGTAGTTAAGTATTATTTGGTGATTGTGTACCTCGTATTTATTCATAGACGCTAGTACCGACCAAGGATACGAGGAGGAAGGAGGATACTACGAAGAAGAAGCCGAGGAGAACTTCAACCACTGCTCTGCACAAGGCAAGCTAAAACTTGCAAGACATTCTACTTTAGCAAGATTATACTGATATTGATGCAAGCTGATACTATACCTATGCAAGCCTTACCAATCAAGTTGACCTATGCAAGCTAAAACTTGCAAGACACTCTCGATGCAAAGAACCCATACTTGTTCTATGACTACTATATGCCTTAAGCATATGTGATCATACCCACTTGATAAACCAATCCTAGTTTTATGTGCAAGCTCCTTACGCTACTTCTTTATCAAAGCTTACTTAGAGCTTACTTAAGTGACTGGTAGATTTGGAAAGATGCTGAAGGTTGCATAAAGAGCATAAAATTTGGCCTAAGTTAGAAACCTTGACATCAGCCTGAGACCTGAGGTTGTCCTTAGTTGAAACTCCACTAGTTACCACCCCTCATTAACACTACCCCCATCTGTAGATGCTAGTGCTAAGCATAAAACTTGACCAACTTTTAGATGGGATTACTTGGTGGAAAAATGGTTATGAAAACCTTGGAATGATGGATCATTCTATTGAAATGTTTTGGACATGTGTTTCCAAACACTTGAGAATTTTGGTGATAAAATGTTGAGGCATGAGCCTTAGCCCTTTATAAACTGATGGTTGTCTGGATGCGATACCATTCCAATTTTATCGCATACAACCACAATACCCGAATATTGGGTAGGGCTTGATGGAAACTTATGTACCTTAGTATTAGTTCCCTCATGGCTGTGGTCCGAGTGAGGCTACCTTGTGAAGATTGTCCACTGCACTCCAAGATGACAGTTGGTCATGGTTGGGAGGCCAAACTCACGGAGAGGTGCTTATACTAGGGCGTGTAATCGAAAGGTTAGGATTGATTATCCGCATCGAGTATGGTGAATTCAGGATTTGTTCTCGACGGATGTATCGAATGTTGTGGTGAAAGTGTACAATCTCTGCAGAGTGTCAAACTATTCGAATAGCGTCCATGGTTATGGACAGGTTAGATATCTTGTTTCCCACGTCAGACTTTTCAAAATGACCGGTGAGATGAATTGAGACTTTGACTTGACCACAACAGAGTTGTGATATGAAATACAAGTTCCCGCTTAGGAATTATAAAATTGTGACTAGCTTTGGAACTTAGTAGAGATAAATCTGCTTTGCAAAACAACCCTAGAACCTAGTGTCCTATTATCCAAAAAACCCTTTACCTATTAGTATTAGTTTGCAGTACTTAAAGAGTACTCATGGCTTTGTCCTGGCTATTCCCATGGCGGACTATGAAGAGGAGTACCTAGAAGATGGACCCGGAAGGTTACGACAACTAGGATCATCTCCCATCGTCGGCATTGCTGTGACCCGAAGATGGAGCTTACCACGCTACCGTTATTATTACGTATTCCGCTGCTTGATGTTGTATTAAGAACTGGATCATGAGATCCCTATTTGTGTAAGAACTTATGTATCGTTTGTAATGGATGATGTACTATGGTATCCAATTCTGTTATGTCTCGCAAAAATGGTAATCCTGGGATTGCGATGTATGGCATAACAGGCATCTAGGATTGAAAAATCCGGGTGTTGACAAGTTGGTATCAGAGCCATCCTGACCATAGGAGACCCTAGTTAGACTTGACGTTTGAACCAAAAACTTATTTTCAAAACCAAAGAAAACAAATATTTACAAAAACTTATTCTCATTCTTATCTCTTTGATTCTTTCATAAAAATTCATGTTCCTCAAAAACTTTTGCAAAATACATAAAATTTTGACACACTTGATCACTCTGCTAATCTACTCATCCTCTATTTTTATAGATGGACGGGAAGTACAACAAGTTTTACCAACTTGGGAATGGGGGAGACCTTATCTTTGAGAGGGATCTGGATCAGCTTCGAACTTCCGAGCGTCACACCCAAGTTCTTTGGAGCTCAGCTCAATGATCAAGGAGGAGAAGATCTGCGGTGGCTAATTGTTGCAAGTCTCGAGAAAGATTGAACCTCCCACCGTGGAGGGAATTCAATTTACCTTGAGGGAAAACAAGCGCTCGATGGACTTGCCAGAGCAATGCAGGAAGCTCTTTCCCATCTGTGTGGGCAGAGCATCAATCAGATCAAGGGTACTCGCTTTGAGTTTTGCCCAAGGCGTGATGCAAATGGACAACCATTGGAAGCCCCATACCACCCCGAGCTGAAGACTCAATTGGACCACCTTAGCTTCATGATGTATGATCGTCAGCAGGAGTTGGACAACTGTCGTGACTATTGCAACCACAAGTCTGCCATCATCAAGACGAAGGATCAGACCATCGCCATGCTAGCAAAGGATCACAAGTCTCGCCACCGTCAGCTCGACAAAAAGGAGCGCATTATTGCCCGTCTTCGCCACCGCATCTCATCTCTGGAGGAGACCATCCACGAGAGAGACATGCAGTTGGAGGAAAGGGAGAATGCCGGAGAGGATCTTCGTGGAGACCCTTACTCCTATCTCAGCGATGACGATGATTTTCTGGAGGATCAGGCCATGGACTTCTTCACCGATGAGGATGATTTCGCCTTCATCGATGATGCTGAAGATGATGAAGCCACAGACTCCGAGGAGTACTAGCACTGAGCACTAGCGTAGTGAGTAGTAGTCGGTCCCACTGTATCGTAGTTTCCAGAATGGTTCTTAAAACCATCTGTTTTTCTTTGTTGTGGTGTGTGTGTGTTGTCTTGTGCTATGAGTGAATGAATGAAAAATCAAGTTGCCGAAAAATCTGAGTCAAACATTTAGAACTTTTCAAAGACCCAAGACCTTAGAAATTTCCTCTTTTCTCATGATCTATATCAATCTTCGATGCCACGTGGAGGAAGTGGTTCAGCCGGACCCGATGTTGCAGATCCTGCAAATGTTGACTTCGACCGAAGCTGAAGGAGCGAACGTCAAGCCAACCTAGCCACTCGCAGCAGATAGCCCAGCTAGCCCACAACAACCAAGGCCACGGAAATCAGGACAACCATGGATCTAAGCTCAAGAATTTCGAATACTAACCCACCGTTTTCACCAAGTCGGAAGAACCCTAGATGCCGATGATTGGCTGCAAACCATGGAAAACAACCAGAAGTCCTAGAAGTCCGGAGGGAAGCCAACGAGAAAGTCCTGTTCGCCACCCATTATCTAGCCGGAGATGCGGTGCATGGTGGAGCAGTGTTGTTGCAATGACCGAGGCCGATGATGACCGAGGGAGGAATTCAAGGTCAAGTTTAGCAGAACCCATGTGCCACCAGGTTTGATCAAGAGAATGAGAGACGAGTTCAGAGAGCTGAAGCAAGGAAGGATGACTGTAGTGGAATACCGTGACAAATTTTTGTCATTAGCTAGGTATGCCCCCAGATCGGGATATCGAGTTTATCATCGAACTAATCCCTGGAACAGGACCCATAGCCCAGAGACCCTATAGTATGAACCCGTCGGAACTAGCAGAACTGAAGAAGCAACTGGATTCCATGCTAGAAATTGGATTGATTCAACCAAGTGCGTCACCATGGAGATCACCTGTCTTATTTGTGGATAAGAAAGATGGAGGTAACCGTTTGTGTACGGATTATCGGAAGTTGAATGATGTCGCCATCAAGAACAAGTACCCCTTTCCCAAGATAGAAGATTTGTTTGATCAGTTGACCGGTGCCCAGGTGTTTTCTAAGATTGATCTTAGAACTGGCTATCATCAACTCAAAATTCATGCAGAGGATATTCCAAAGACTGCCTTTACCACCAGATATGGATTGTACGAGTATACAGTCATGTCTTTTGGATTAACCAATGCCCCCGCTTATTTCATGAACCTCATGAATAAGATTTTTATGGACTTCCTGGATAAGTTATTCGTTGTTTTCATTGATGACATTCTGATTTATTCCAAATCAGAAGAAGAACATGAGCTACACCTAAGGACCATTCTTGGAACCCTTAGAGAGCATCAGCTGTATGCAAAGTTTAGCAAATGTGAATTTTGGTTACAGGAGGTAGGATTCCTCGGTCACATTGTATTAGCAGGAGGAATTGCCGTTGACCCTACCAAAGTGAAAGATGTAGAAAATTGGCAAGCCCCAACCACTCAAACCCAAGTTCGTGCTTTTCTCGGATTGGCGGGATATTACCGCAAATTCGTAGAAGGATTCTCGAGTATCGCCCGACCCATGACCCAATTGCTGAAGAAGGACAAGAAGTTTGAATGGACAGACAAGTGTGAAGCGAGTTTTCAAGAACTCAAGAGGAGATTGATATCAGCCCCAATCTTAATCATGCCGGATATCACGAAGCCCTTCGATGTGTATTGTGACGCATCCAAGATTGGTCTCGGATGTGTGCTAATGCAAGAAGGCAAAGTTATATCTTACCTATCTTGACAATTGAAGCAACACGAGCAAAACTATCCAACTCATGACCTCGAACTCGCAGCAGTAGTCCTAGCCTTGAAGACATGGAGACATTACCTGATGGGAAATCGTTGTGAGATTTATTCGGATCACAAGATCCTAAAGTATATATTCACTCAGAAGGAGTTGAATATGAGGCAGAGAAGATGGATTGAGCTAATCAAAGATTACGACCTGGACATTCACTATCACCCTGGTAAAGCCAACGTGGTAGCCGATGCCCTTAGCAGATTGCCGTAAGCTTGAACTCCATGATTTTGAAGGAGCAACCAAGTTTGCACAAGGAGATGGAAGATTTTCGAATGGAATTAGTAAGTGAAGGATTTTTGGCTAGCATAGAACTTCAGCCCACTTTGATCAGTCAGATTAAAGAGGCGCAGAAGGGAAATGCCAGTATCGACGGAATCAGCGTCGTGTCAGACGGCAAAAGTACCCGGATTCACCGAGGACGAAGGAGTTCTGTGGTACAAAGGACGCCTTTGTGTACCAACAGATTCGGAGTTGAAAGAAGTTATCTTGAAGGAGGCTCATGATACTCTTTATTCTATCCATCCAGGAGGAACTAAGATGTATCAAGATTTGAAAGAGCAATTTTGGTGGCATAAGATGAAGAGAGAAATCGGAAGCTATATCGCCAAGTGTGATATATGTCAGCGAGTCAAGGCAGGACATCAAAGACCTGCTGGATTGTTGCAACCTTTGCAAATTCCAGAATGGAAATGGAATTCTGTAGGAATGGACTTTATCACTGGACTACCTACTTCTAGTAGGGGAAATGACTCTATCTGGGTCATAGTGGACAGATTGTCCAAAGTCGCCCATTTCTTGCCCGTCAAAACCACCTATCGAGTTGAAGCTAGCGGTAGTCAGACATCGCTAGAATCGTTAGTTTGCATGGAGTCCCCAAGAACATAGTATCGGATCGAGGAACTCGGTTTACCTCGAGATTACGGAAGAAAGTCCAAGAAGGTTTAGGAACCCGCCTAGATTTCAGATCACAGATCACCCTCAGACCGATGGACAAACGGAGCGAGTAAATCAAATACTCGAAGATATGCTTAGAGCATGTGTGCTAGAATATGGATCCAAGTGGGAAGACTGACTGCCGTTTGCAGAATTTTCCTACAACAATAGTTACCAAGCCAGTTTGCAAATGGCCCCATTTGAATTCATGTACAGAAGAAAGTGTCACACCCCTTTGAATTGGTCGGAAGTAGGAGAGAGTCAGATTTTCGGACCCGACATCCTCCGAGAAGAAGAAGAGAAGGTTCACAAGATTCGTGAGCACCTCAAGACCGCCCAATCCCGACAGAAGAGTTACGCCGACAAGAGACGTTGAGACCTCGCCTTCAACATAGGAGATTTTGTTTATCTGAAAGTGTCGCCATTGAAGGGAATGCAGCGTTTCCAACTCAAAGGAAAGTTAGCCCCCAGATATATCGGACCTTTCAAAATTCTGAACCGTCGAGGAGAAGTATCGTATCAATTGGAACTACCTGAAGAGATGTCAGATGTGCACAATGTGTTCCATATCTCGTTACTTCGCAAATGTCTCGAAGTCCCCGAGAAGACCGAAGTGTTCAAAAATATCGATCACCGTACCATAGAGATCAACGATGACCTGACCTATCCCGAAGTACCCATCCGCATTTTGGAAGAAGCTTTTCGAACTACCCGAACCCGAAGCATCAAGTTTCTCAAGATTCAGTGGAGCAACCACACAGAAGAGGAAGCTACCTAGGAGCGCGAAGATCACATCCGGACGGAGTTTCCCGATCTCTTCAAATCCTAGGTAATCTTTTCGTCCTTTTTCAAATATCGGGACGAGATTTTGTTTAAGGGGGGAAGGTTTGTAACATCCCAAAAATACTAAGCTTGGATCATCAAATTTTAATCATCAAAATTAGGGTTAACAAAAACTTTTCTAAATGAAATCATGGATGCATGCATATGTGTATGCATGGATTTTGAAATCCTTTAAAACCACCTTGTTTGTTTGTTCCATTGCTTGTAAAATGTTTCTTAGGTGAAATAAACATCATCTAAAACATTTCCTACACCTTTCCTAAAGACAAGTAAATCAAAACACATATATGAAATGAATGGTCATTTTGGCCAATTTAACTCCCATGCCTACTTTGGCTGTCTCAAACTTTCAGAACCTAACAGAAACTTTTCTGTATCTTTGCACCCCTTGAATGTACTCATAACAAGGTATCAAGGCCCACCTTGTGATCATCCAGAAACTTTCAAATGCATAGTTTAAATGACAATTCAAAATTGAATCTTTATCATATGGGAAGATCCCTCTTTTTCAAAAACTACTCAAACAAGCTCAACTTTCAAAACCCAAGCATCTGCAGACTCACCAGCACCAATCTAGCAAACCCACCAAAAATCATTTCAAAATTCAAAACTTGATTTCATGCGGCCATTTCATCAAACAGGTTGCAGACACAAATCAAACAAACATCAAACACTATTGTGAGCAGTGATTCTTGCCTAACTGGTTCCCCATTTAGCTCACACACAACTCAGTAGATCATCTAGGAAGATTAGCCAGGCACTAGCACCACTGTGAGCTTGCCATTGTCATCAATGGTGAATAGCCGAGCACCCTCTTGCCACCCCATAGTCGACAGCAAGCTAGGAGCAGCAGCAAGCCTAGCCAGCATGTCTGGGAGGCAGCCCACCGTCCACCGCCACTCACTGTCCCAGCCGCGAGCGTTGCCAAGCCCTGGACCACGCGCACAAGCCGCGCCCAGACCATGCCGAGGCGCGCAGAGCTCCACCTCGACCATCACCCATAGCCCGCGCGCCGCCCTCGCCGCGTGCATACACAATCCACACCGACCCAGGAGACCGCCAGACTTCACCGTTGGCCGCCCCGTGCCGGTCAAGACGCATCGCCCTGGCCAAGAGAGCACCGCTCGTTCCAGACCAAACCACACCGCCCCATGCCTCGAGACCATGTCGTTGAGCATCACCAGGAGACACCGCACCGTCCCCTACCCTTGCCCATGCCTTTAGCCGCCTGTAACCTCGCCCCCGACGAGCTCACCGTGCGCCCCGACGGTCCCCTCGCTCGACTATAAATAGAGGCCACCCCCGCACGATTTCTTCACACCATCTCACTCCCCTCTCCTCACTGATCGTGCCACACCATTCTCAGAGCAAGGCGAGCACCACCTCGCCGGAATTTCACTGGAGCCTGCCGCTGCCGGAGAAGAAGGGAGCCAGCGATTGGAGCCGCCCCAGGAGCTGCCGCGACCACCCCTGAGTTCGTCGTCGTCGACTTCGTCGTTCGCCCGCCTCGCCGACCCTCGCCAGCACCCCGGTGAGCCCCCAGCGACCCTCACTGGCCGCGCTAGGTTTCGTTCTCGCCGGAGTTGTCTCGCATCGACGATGACTCCCAGCCGTTAGATTAGAACTAGATCGAACGATCCACGTCGCCCCATACCGCTTCGCCCAGGCCGTGTCACTGACGAGTGGGGACACCCACTTAAGCAGCCCGCGGGAGCACTGCGCTTAGCAGGCCGGCCCAGTAACTTTTCCCGCGCAGCCCAGTTATTCAAATTAAACCTTTTTCTATTTCAATTCAAACACACTTCTGTACCCAACTTCAAAAATCAACCCAGATCGATTCAGTGCACCAAATTGAATGAAACCAATTTTTTTGGAAAGGTCTGTGAATGCTGAATCCAAGCCCGTTGGATTCAAGTCATTTGGATCTATAGATCACCCATGGTAAAAATAACAAGACTGAAGCTTTTCTGCATTCAAACATTTTTCAAATTTAAACCATAATAGCTTTTGAGTTGATTCCAACTCTCAAAAATCACATTTAACCATACCTTTCAGAATATATAAAAATATATAGGTTTATTTGCAGAAATAATGTTTAAGTAATAAAAGAATGCTACATAAGCATTTCTAGCCACTTTAACTAATTAAAATAAAAGGGTAAAACCTTATTAAATTGTGACACCACTTTAAATCACATTCCCATGGACTAGAATATGTGATGATGACATGTGTCAACATGATCCCATGTTGGGTTTGGAGAATATAAAATCTTAAGTAGTTTTTCAATGAGTAGAAATTACTTTTCTAAAAATAAAAAGATTTAAACCAAGCCTTAACCTTGTAATGTTAGGGATGATGCTAGATCATCCATAGGACCCTTGTGTGTGATGATTGCAAGTAGTTAAGTATTGTTTGGTGATTGTGTACCTCGTATTTATTCATAGACGCTAGTACAGACCAAGAATACGAGGAGGAAGGAGGATACTACGAAGAAGAAGCCGAGGAGAACTTCAACCACTGCTCTACACAAGGCAAGCTAAAACTTGCAAGACATTCTACTTTAGCAAGCTTATACTGATATTGATGCAAGCTGATACTATACCTATGCAAGCCTTACCAATCAAGTTGACCTATGCAAGCTAAAACTTGTAAGACACTCTACTGATGCAGCAAACCCATACTTGTTCTATGACTACTATATGCCTTAAGCATATGTGATCATACCCACTTGATAAACCAATCCTAGTTTTATGTGCAAGCTCCTTATGATACTTCTTTATCAAAGCTTACTTAGAGTTTACTTAAGTGACTGGTAGATTTGGAAAGATGCTGAAGGTTGCATAAAGAGCATAAAATTTGGCCTAAGTTAGAAACCTTGACATCAGCCTGAGACATGAGGTTGTCCTTAGTTGAAACTCCACTAGTTACCACCCCTCATTAACACTACCCCCACCTGTAGATGCTAGTGCTAAGCATAAAACTTGACCAACTTTTAGATGAGATTACTTGGTGGAAAAATGGTTATGAAAACCTTGGAATGATGGATCATTCTATTGAAATGTTTTGGACATGTGTTTCCAAACACTTGAGAATTTTGGTGATAAAAATGTTGAGGCATGAGCCTTAGCCCTTTATAAAACTGATGGTTGTCTGGATGCGATACCATTCCAATTTTATCGTACAACCACAATACCCGAATATTGGGTAGGGCTTGACTGGAAACTTATGTACCTTAGTATTAGTTCCCTCACGGCCAGGGTCTGAGCTGAGGCTACCTTGTGAAGATTGTCCACCTGTGCAGTACCCAAGATGACAGTTGGTCATGGTTGGGAGGCCAAACTCACAGGAGAGGTGCTTATACTAGGGCGTGTAATCGAAAGGTTAGGATTGATTATCCGCATACTGAGTATGGTGAATTCAGGATTTGTTCCTGACGGATGTATCGAATGTTGTGGTGAAAGTGTACAATCTCTGCAGAGTGTCAAACTATTCGAATAGCCGCGTCCGCGGTTATGGACAGTTGGAGTGGCCATACTGTTTCCCCGCCAGACTTTTCAAAATGACCCGTGAGATGAATTGAGACTTTGACTTGACCACAGCAGAGTTGTGATATGAAATACAAGTTCCCGCTTAGGAATTATAAAATTGTGACTAGCTTTGGAACTTAGTAGAGATAAATCTGGCTTTTGCAAAACAACCCTAGAATCTAGTGTCCTATTATCCAAAAAACCCCTTTACCTATTAGTATTAGTTTGCGAGTACTTAAAGAGTACTCATGGCTTTGTCCTGCTATTCCATGGCGACTATGAAGAGGAGTACCTGGAAGATGGACCCCAGGAAGGTTACGACAACTAGGATCATCTCCCATCGTCAGCATTGCCTGTGACCCCGAAGATGGAGCTTCGCCTACGCTACCGTTATTATTACGTATTCTGCTGCTTGATGTTGTATTAAGAACTGGATCATGAGATCCTTATTTGTGTAAGAACTTATGTATCGTTTGTAATGGATGATGTTCTATGGTATCCAATTCTGTTATGTCTCGCAAAAATGATAATCCTGGGATTGCGATGTATGGCATAACAGGCATCTAGGATTGAAAAATCCGGGTGTTGACAGGTTGTTGGTAAAGGAATTCAGCGGTAGCTTACCTAGGAAAGCGGAGTGTTTCTGTCCCCTTCATATGGTAGGTGTAGTCTTTATTTTTTCAATATTATGTGTACATTTGGGATAAAACATAATTGATTATATGCTAGACGAATGTGGTGAGAGATTTACTTGGTTGTCTAAACCAATCATCAGAAATAGCTTATAACTTTGATGTGTAGGTTCTTATAAGTGCATTTTCCTTTGGACCATACACACAATCTATTATCTAATATACTCGAAAATTAAGGGTAACCCAACACATTAGAGTAAAGGAAACTGAATAGTGAATGCCTTCTTGAAATAAATGGTGCTTTGTCGGTGCATTCTGTACAAAAATAAGCTATGAGTTTGATTGTAATATTTTAATTATGTTCTTCTTTTGGCTTCAGGCAACCTAACCAATTTCTTTTATAAAGTGTAAATCACATTGCAGAGTTAAATTCTAAACATTGGACAAAGGAGGAATGTCGATGGCATTTTCACATTATTGAGTGGAGTGGAGAAGAAGGCGCCCGTGAAGACAACTAGATGGGTGCATGATGGTTGTCGAACAGACATAAAGAGTGAGACATATGTCAGTATTTCTTAATGGCTGAAGGCATAAGCAAACATAGAAGATAGAAGAATGGTACCGAGCAAAGGAGGGTGTACCTATGAATTTCTCGTACAACTTTCTTACATTAAGTTATTGTCATCATCTATTTACTTATTGAGAAACTACCCAAAAAAGTATATATTGAAGTTATGAATTATATCATCTACCAAACAATCCCAGAAATGAATCATCAAGAGAATAATAAGAAAAACAAAAATTCCTAGAAGTACAAAGGTATACATATTGCTTATAGTTATTTCACCTCGGAACCAACTAATAAACATGAAATAGAAGTATGGTATTTTCCCAGTGTATTGATGGAGAAGAGCGCTTTGGTAGTTTGAGTGGCCTAAATGGCAATGTCCTCCTCGGCTGGATAGTGTTGTTGTTAAAGAGTGTTTTTATTTGTATATTCTCTAGCTCATCAAATTTTTTATATGAATTATGTTCACCTTTGCATGAAGAAATTTTTTGAGGTGGCAATGACGCCACATGGCTCTGCTTGTTCTAGGACAAAGGATACAGTAAGCATCTGACCATAGAGCACGTACATACACTAAAGCTGGCTGATTTCTGCAATAAATGGCAAATATATAACCAAAACTTACTTTATCACTCCTGTTGCAATGCACGGGCATATTTACTAGTATAACAATAAAATACGAAGTATTTTGTCTTTTTTAGACGGTTTTATCCTCGCAACAAGAATACTAAGTAATAGTCAACTATAAGTGGAAACGTTTAAATTTTAATGTTTCCAGTCGCAATATTCAGAGGCCACCTCTATAATCGAAGGAAATAAGAAAATAGGATCTTACTACGCCGCTGAGTGGTTTGCTTGCTGCGCCGCCGCCTCGCAAACTCCTGAACACCCGATTTCTTGGCCTCCCGACTTGCTCGACACCGAGTAAATGGCACCGGGAGTCACACAACTTGTCTCACATGTGCACTTAAGTCACATAACTTGCAAACTAAACTAATAAGTCACACAACTTGTGAACCCGTGCACCCGTGGTCACAAAACCAGTCAACTCAGTGGTTTTTGACCAAAATCGGTCATAGAAATACTAAAATTTTAGAATAACCCCCTCATACCTCAAAATCCATATTTTTCCATTTCAAAAAATCAAAAATCTATTTTGAAAATACATATGTACGAGCTGAAAACCTGTTTTGTTTTGGGTTACAGAAAAAAAAAATCCCAGCTGTATATAAGCACGTATTTCTATACTAGATTTGTCTTTTCTGTATTTTGCAAAATAAAATGTATTTTTGTCTATTTTTTTTTGCATAATTTAAGAATGAATAAATGTTTGTGCGTGATATTTTCTGATTTTTTGGAGTCTCAAAAATATTTCTTTTAATTTTTTTTTCAAAAATAGATCCGTCGGAAGCCACCGCGAGTTTGCTCACGAGCATCCTATACACTTGCGAACATAAAAATATAAGCTTAATGTTTTCCGAGTTGTGTGACTCCTGGCGTCGTTTACTCCTCGACACCGGTCTAGACAGGAGCTCGCCCCTAGCCTCCCGATCTCCCGATATGATATGCTCGCCGTTGGCGAGCTCGGCGCTGGCCTCCCTATCTGCTCCGCCTCGCTGATGATTGCTAGCGGCAACTCCTGGCCCTCACGCGGTTGAGCCCGTCGACGCTGCGATCAACTCCGCCCCGAGCCCCGACCTGCTCTGCTTTTCTGGAACAGCCAAGATAACGCCGCCCCGAGCACCTGCTCTCTGCCCTGAAGCCGTCTGCTGCCACCGCCCTGAACCTGGAGTTCCGGCCGCTCGGAGCACCCACGACTTTGCCGACGCCTACACCGCTCTACACGAGACGCTCTCTTACATTGCATCGGTCAAGATCAGAATAGCTGCTGCTGTCTTTTTTTAGGGGCATTCTATTCCTCGAAATAGGCTTTCGCATGCTTTTATAGAATAAAAGCCACATCGCCAAACAGTCTGGTGGAGGAGACCTCTTATACAAAGCAGATCAAAATAAGCAAGACAACCGAAGAACCTAAACTTGCCACCGGAGACAATGAACCAAGACCGAGATGAGCGGGGCTCCACGACGACGCCCCAGGTAACGCGACACACCGCCGCCGCCACCGAGACCAACGGTCAAGGGTTTTCACCGAGCCTGTCGCGAGGGAGGTAGCATCGGCCCCAGAGAGAACGGTACCCGCGAGCATCGCCGCCGATGGTCTGCCGGCAGGCTTTCGCCGGAAAAACCTTCGAATCGCCCCGTCTTCCGCCACGCCCGTTGTCCCCAAGTCAGGCCTCGGCACGATCTGAGGCTGTCGAAGCGCCGCCAACCCCAAAGCCGCCCGATACCTCTCCTCTCGCCATCCACATGACCGAGGGAAAGCCCTTATTGCCTCGGCGCCGTAGAAGAGCCCTTGTGATCCGCGCCGGGCCGCCACCCGGCATCCTCGAGCTCGCGCTCGAACAACGGCAAGCATCACGGAGAGGGGCGGTTAGGTGTCACGGACCAGGCCGAGGCACCCGGCACGGCGGGGAGGAACGTCCTCCATCGCGGCCGGTGAAGTGCGCCGAATGACGCAGCGAATCAATTAAATTTGGATCCGGCCGGATCGAACAACCGCCCGGCCAGCCAGATCGAGGCCCGATCGGCCCATTGTCAGCTCGCCGCAGCTCTGCCTGGCCGTCAACGGCACTGCACCGAGAGACCGACGACACCGCCTCCCGTGATTCCAAAAGCCTGGCAGCTCGGCTTCGCCGAACTCGCGCCGACCAGCCTTCGCGCGAGAGGAGAGGTCGCCCAGGTTGGCCGTCCTCCGCTCGTGAAACCCGCCGCCAACCACCACGCCGCAGCGCGCCGCTGTTGAGATCTGTAGAAACGGCCGCCCATAAGCACCGATACCGCCGCCGCCTCCATGTGCAAGGGGCGACCCAGCGATCCACGGCCACCGCTGTCGACCCAGCCCTGCCGATGAAACACCGCCGCCAGAAGGGCGCCGCCGCAGACCTGCCATGTGGGAGAGGAGATCAACCGCCGCCCACATGTGACTTCGCCCGTGGCGCCTTGGCGGCGGCTGGGAGGAGGGCGGGGATTAGGTTCCGCCCTGATCGCAGGGCGGCAGGCGGCAGGGGGGACAGCGTGCCCTCAAGGGCATTCTATTCCACGACGTGGTACCTCCACTACGGAGGATCTATTGCTGGTAGATTCCCATGTGTGTTACCTGTGGTGCTGATGCATAGGAATATGATGCGGTCCTTCCATAGAAATTGTGCAATCTTCAGAATATATGTGATTAGCACATGCCGGTTAAGAGAAGTGACAACAATAGTTTAGAATTTGTGATGTAGAGAATATCATATCTCTTGGTATAGCCATTAGAGCGACGGAGGTGAGCATAGTCGTCTCCCTCAATAAGGTCGTGGTCTGTGAGTTTCCATGCCCTGTCGGTCTTCTTCTCGATGGCCGTCGTGGTGACGGTTGGAGGAGCAGGCTACAGGTTGATGGGGCCGCAAGGGAAGATCGGTTGGCTGCTTCGTGGAGTTATTGCGTGGCATCAAGGATTTGCTGCTGCGATCTTGGGCCGGTGGGGCGGCTGCTCCACTTTATTTTTGGGAGTGAATCCTCGATGACATTGATGACGACCTTCATGGATGAATGGCGGCTACTCCCTCCCTGCTCGTCAGCAACAGGTGCGCATTATCTGCTATTTCTTGGCTGGCGAAAAAGTGTTCTCCAACCTCCAGGCTTTCAAGCCATTATGGAGGCCCTTCAGCTCCGGTGAGGTGTGCTCCCGCCGTTGTGCCCCAAGTGATTGTGTCCCCGGTGGCGCAGCGGTCGACTGCCATCGGATGCGTCGTCGACAAATCGGTGGAGAAGGAGACAGAAGAAGATCGGGACTAGATTGCTTTTTTCGTTTTTATTCCAGGGTCTTTAGTGCAAATTTGAAGGGCCAGGTTACGTTGTTATTTATTTCAGAGATCTTTTTGTAAGATGTAATCCACCGATGATGAATTAAAAAAAACAATATTAATTGCAAAAAAGATGTCATGATTCAGAGAAGGTTACGTGTTTATGAGTGTTTTGTTACAAATAATACTTGTGTTTCTTTTCTAAGGAATAGTTCATGTAAATGTGAGAGTCGTTTAGTGCGCCTCATACGTTATCCTCTGTTTAGATGCACTGAATTGAATTAAGGAAATAAAAATCCTGCGTGAAAAGGAAATGAGTGTCAATTCGAATTATGTTGTTCGGATAGCTTAGAATTTGCGGTTGGAATCAGAGGGTGCTACCCAATTCCAATTCCTGTTTGAATGTACAAACCATGAAATTAGATTTTTTTGCTTTTGATTAATATATATTTGTGTAAATGTATGAATTGTCGTATGTGTATATATATAACCACTTAGGAGCAAATTTTCTAATAAAACGCCCGTCCACATTTCCACTCTTTGTCTCTTGCAAACACATAATATCACATGAACTTTCATCAATTTTGTTTCTTACAACCCTCTGCCTATCATCTGAATCAAACCCCTTACGCCCGGGACACTCTCTAACTTCTTCTAGATAATAGACACATTAATAACTTGATGAATAAAGCAAGATATTGCTTGGTGCACAACACGAAGCATTAAGCATACATAAGACTGACAGGGTTTAGATATAACGATGTAACCTGACCAAATGACCCAAAGTCTGACAGAAACCAAATAAGCAAAAGGAATGCAAAAAATGGGGTGTCACCCGGTCACCTAATCCATGTACTTAAATATCAGCATCATATTTCTTCTCAGGAACAGTAGCATCAGGTTCAGCTTCAAGTTGATCCTTTGAGAGCTTGGCCGCATCAATTCCTAGCTCCCTACCAACACTTTGCATCACAAGGATTGGAGTGGCAGGGGTATGCAACTTTTCTTTAGGTTGGGCAGCATCTTCAGGTTGACTATCGTTAACGAGGCTGTCGGAGTCTAGTTGCAGATTACTACCCGGTATTGCATCTTTTGTCACCGTGACATCTCCATGTATTAAATATCTGGCCTGCAGCTAGAAACGTGACGTTGAGTATAACGATCGATTCATGCAACTTAGTATCGTGTTCTGCTTGTCACTTTAGCTAGTAGTACGAGTGGGAGTCTACAGTCTAGCATCGAGTATATATGAAGAAGCGTGTAACATGCTTGAGTTGTTGCAAGTTTACTAAATTTGACCGATCTGCGTCTTGTAGAGATGACAATTTTCTTTCCATAATATCAGACTGAATAGAAGGCAAATAACCACTTCCAGGATCAAATGCAGCAGACCACAAAAGTTTAAGAAAAGTAAATGGTGGTCCTGCAATTCAAAGAGGTAGGCAAAGGGAAAATTAATCAATCCATCAGCATGAACTCAAGAAGGGGGACGAGGGCTTGGAAATTGCCGATTTCCCCTCCCACCGGTGTTTCCCCTTCTGCCACCGTCATCCCTCCCGTCGCCGGTCACCGGTAGACCCAAGGGTTAGAGTGGGCATAGAGGATGGGGATATGGCGGGGTTGGTCCACCACTGCTGGCAGGCGGAGGGAATGGGGTACCAGAGAGGAGAGGTATAGGCCTATAGGGAGGGAGAAGGCCGGGGAAGGGAAGGGCGAGGATGACAATGGAGGGCGGCGTACCTGGGCGTCGATGTAGAAAGGAAGCCTCGCAAGACTCTAGAGCGACGAGACGATGGAGGGGTACGACTTGCGGGAGCGGGACTCTGTTTCCCTACCGATTCAGAGGTGGGAGGCTCCGAATTGGATCAAACTAGGGGACACTGCGTGCGGGGTGCGTGTGGAATTGGGCCATCCTTTTCAGACCCGAATTCTGGGACAAACCAAACGGCTGAATGTGATGCCTAATTCCAATTCCTTGATTCCAGACCCAATTGAGTGCATCCAAACATAGTTAGAGTTTTTCTTTTCTTTTCTCCTATTATTAAATACAAGGATGAAAGAAATATATTGTCATTTGTCCAACATATATACATTCTCTATACTGCATTATGCAAACAAATAGTACTCTTAATCTATTATCCTCTTATACGAGGAGGTCCTCCTATATGGCTGGTTTATTGTCTATCGTAACATTTCTGGCTAAATGGTAAAGGTCAATGGACATCGGTGGCTAGGAAAATGCGTTCGTCATATTGGAAAGCTTACTAGCCCTACACTTTGCGTCCGAACGGGGCACACTCATGATAGAGAGGAGAGGAAAATACGAGAGTAAGAGGAGGAACAGATGAACAAGGTGAAGAGATAACATTTCGTTGTCCGGATTTATAGAGGCACTGAGAAGAATAGACAGGAAAAAACGACGGGAAACGGTGGCGGGAAAAAACGGCAGGAAGCAGTGGCGGGAAAAAAGACAGGAAGAGGTGGCGGGAGAAAACGCGCGAAACGATGGTGCCAACCCTAACTTGATTTTAGATATGCTAAACACGATAACATGCATGATCAATACAAAAGTCCGCAGGAATCTTTGAGCATCTTTAATTTGAAAACCGACCGGCGAGGTCGTCTTTTGGAAAGCCGACCATGTCGGCCGACAACGCGACCAGGCGGGGCGTGCTGTCAAGCGGGTCGGCTTTTGAGTTAAAGACTAGCTCGCTCGGTTTTGGAATAAAGACGAGCTCTGGTCAGTTCTAGAAGAAGACGGCGCGCTAGATTTGTAAATGATCCATTTTCTGTATTATATTTGTGAAATTGATTAAAAAAATATATTATTTAAAAAGAATTAGCTTTGAAATCTTATTGCGTCGGGCGCCCACTGGTCGATCGGCCGTCTTCCTCGCGACCTCCCCCGCTTTTCACTTTCCCTGTTGAAATCACCGGACAACACCCCCCCCCCCTACCCCACACACCCCATCTCCAGTTCGTCCAGATTGAGGACGAGGGAAGAGACCGTGACGATGTCGGTGCCGGAGGCGGGGCAATCGACAGGGAGGAACGATCATGAGAGGGACGAGTACGAGCAGCACCAGACCAGGGTTCTCGCGGCGCTGATGCAGGGCTTCTGCGCCGCGCGGTACCACAAGGCAGACAACACCCCCTGCCCCATCGACCAGGTATGGCGCCTCGATGGCTCTCTTCCACCACCCTTTCTAACCCGATGCGTGCCGCTTCTTTTCGGTTCTGCGCGATTTACTGATGTATGGCTGTAATATTCTATGTTTGGAGCATGGATGGATTCGTTTTGTGCGTACTATACGGCAGGATTCATTGATCTAGATCGCGAGATTGTGTGATCCATATTTTCGTGGAACTGGAATTTGTACTGTTGCTTTTACCACTAGAGGGTGTTAACTTCTGGGATTGTTATTGGCCTTGGAAGAACGAGTGTCGTTTCCTGCTCCATGGAAGGTGTGAATTCACCAGATTTTAAATTTAGCAATTATCATTTGTATAGCATAGAGAAAACTAGCCCATGTCGCGGAGAGAGTAGACATTTTTATGTTCGGTGATATGCGCCATCATTTTTTTCGAAAACACAAAGCTTGCGTTTTGATACATTGATAGAAAAGAGAGTTCATACAAATATTTACACACTTAATACAAACGGACACTTTGTACATCTCAACCCACTAGACCTAGGCAGCCGAAATCAGGGCATGCAGCCCCCTTGCTCCAGCGTCAGCCCAAGAACGAGCCTTGGATCGAATCGTGTCCAGGAGCCCTCCTAATCTCGGAGAGGCGTTATCGAAGACAACCGCGTTGCACTGCTTCTAAAGCCACCACGCCGTCATCATGACTAGCGACAAGGTCCCCTTGCACGAGGCCCGAGGGGTAGATTGGCACGCCTTCAGCCACCATTCGACAAAATCCGCCTCATCCTCCTCCGGGGGGCAGCCGTGGATCGAATTGAAGACAGTACCTTGTGCCAGACTGATCTAGAGAATGGGCATCCAACAAGTAGGTACCTCATCGTCTCTGTCGACTGGTCACACAGGGGACAGCGGTGTGGGTGTTGAAGCCCTCGTCGCGCTAGTCTCTCACCCGTCCAGCAGTGGTCTTGGCAAGCTAGCCAGACAAAGAACTTCACCTGTGGTGGGACCCATGTGCGCCAGTTGAGCCTCCAAGAGCTCGTTGGCATAGCTCCTTCGAAGAGGAAATCGTAACAAGACTTGGAGGAGTATTGCGCATCCGTCGTCCACCTCCAGCGTAGGGTATCAGTCCCCTCCGACAGAGTGAAGTCTCTCAGCCTGATCCACAACTGTACGTACTGCCAGAGGGCTAGAGTGCTCATCGCCCCCTGGATGTCCGTGATCCATCGGTGCTGCAGAAGCGCCTCTCTCACCGTGCGTGGTAGAATCAACTATGCTACCAGGTCTGGGGCGTAGGTTGTAGGGGTGGAAGGGAGGATGGCGAGGGGCTTGGCACGGACGACGGCGAGACGGCGCCGTGGCCGCGCGGTTGGAGGAGGCGGCGGTGGCGCAGGGAGAGGCGACTAGGGTTTAGGACTCCGACTCCTGAGGGAGTCGGCAACAAATATGTTTATTGCTTAATTCCCAATATCTGATTACAACTCCTTATATAATAAAGAAAAACTGGGCTAAGCCCCTAATTAGGCCCACTAATGGGCTTCTTCTGGCTGTAGGTTATGTCGGTCATAACATCTCTCCCCACCCGCGCAAACAGCTCGTCCTCGAGCAGGAAGTCTGGAAAATGCTGACGAAACTCCTCAAGCTGCTCCCACATGGCGTCCTCTATCGGAAGACCCTCCCACTGAATGAGAATGCGCCAAACGCCCCGGCTCTGCTGAGCCTTCAGCGCTTTCGCCGGAGCCGGAAGAAGACGTCCATCAAGGTGTGGAGGAAGGGCCGGCGGCGCTGCCGGGGGTTCACCCTGGAAAGGCTTCAGCATGCTCACATGGAAGACGTTGTGGATGCGCGTGCCGGTCGGCAGCTGAAGGCGATAGGCAACCTTGCCCACGCGTTCGAGCACCAGAAAAGGACCCGCGTAGTGAGGACCCAACTTGCGCTTGGAACGCGGATCCAGGGACTGCGTGGTGCGGTGCAGGAGGCGTAGCCATACCCAGTCACCTACCGCAAACTCCGCCTCACGATGGTTGTTGTCGCAGTACTTTTTGGACAGATGCTGAGCTTGAAGAAGATGCTGTCACACCTCCGCCAGAATCTCGTCCCTGTCGCGAAGTAGGGCGCCGGCGGCCTCCGTCCGAGCCGTCCCGAGCTCAAACGACAACATGGGTGGAGGAGGACGACCATAGACCACCTCAAAGGGGGTGGCGCGCAGGACGGAGTGATAGGAGGTGTCGTAGCAGTACTCCGCCCACGAGAGCCAATCCACCCACGCCCGAGGACGATCACCTGTCACACAGCGCAAATACATAACAATGACCTTGTTAACTACCTCCGATTGGCCGTCCGTCTTAGGGTGGAAAGCTGTACTCATGCGCAACTTCACCCTCGCCAACCGAAAGAGATTGCGCCAAACATGACCCGTGAACACCGGGTCATGGTCACTGACGATCGAAGAGGGAAACCCGTGGAGGCGGACAATGCCATCGAAGAAAGCCCATGCCACGGAGGCGGCAGTGTAAGGGTGGCCAAGCGCAATGAAGTGCGCATACTTGGAGAAGCGATCGACCATCGTCAAGATGACGGACTTGCCGCCCACCTTGGGGAGACCCTCGATGAAGTCCATGGAGATATCCGCCCACACCTGTGACGTCTTGTTGCGCTGGCACGTCACACAGGAGCGGACATAGTCGCGCACTAGCGCACGGTCGCCAGGTATGTAGAAATCAGCACGGAGACGGTGAAGGGTCTTCTATACACCCTCATGACCTGCCGAATGAGCTAGTGCTAACGCCTTATCGCGTAGGTCGCCTGGCTCGGCACAAAGAGTCAGCGCCCATGCAGGATCTGCCCGTCCTCCAGGCGCCAAGGCTCCTCCAACTCGCCGGCCTCAGCTTGCTGCCACAGGAGCTGCGCGTTCCCGGTGGTGGTCGTGGCCTGGCGGATGTCGTCGATGAAGGCGAAAGAGGGCCCCGAGCGGATACACAAGGACGTCCCCACGGGGACGGCGTCGTCCGCTGCTGGGTCGGCGTCGCGGCGGGATAGCACGTCAGCGTCGGTGTTGAGGCATCCCGGGCGGTACTCGACGGTGAAATCGAAGCCGAAGAGCTTGCTGATCCACTGGTGCTACGGCACTGTAGAGAGGCGCTGATCCAGCAAGTACTTGAGGCTCTAGTGATCCGTCCGGATGCGGAACGGCTGTCCCCATAAATATGGTTGCCAATGGCGCACAGCTTGAACCAAGCCGATGAGCTCTCTCTCGTAGGCGGCGAGCTTGTGGTCGCGAGCGGCGAAAGGCCTGCTGAGAACGCGAGCGGCCTGTCACCCTGATGAAGGACGACACCAAACCCGACGCCCGAGGCATCGCAGTCCACCACGAAAAGCTTGTCGAAGTCGGGCATCTGGAGGACTCGACCTGTGCTGAGGGCCTGTTTGAGGGTCAGGAACGCGGTCGCCTCCGCATCCCAGGCAAAAGCGTCGCGACAAAGGAGGCACGTCAGGGGCGCGGCGATGAGGCCGAAATCACGGATGAACTTCCGGTAGTGTCCGGCGAGGCCGAGGAACCCTCGGAGAGCTCGGGGCGACTGGGGCGTGGGTCATGTCGCGACCGCCTCGACCTTGTCGGCATCCATGGCGATGCCGTCTGTTGAGATCACGTGGCCGAGGTAAGCCACATACGTCGTGCCGAACTGTAGCATCCCAATTGTCTAACAATTGCAATGCTACTAGCCTAGTCTACATATATGCTACTTCCTATATATAATTGTTGCATCATAATGATATCATGCTCATGTCATCATGCCACCTTGCATTTGAGCATCATATAAAACCCTCTTTTCTTTGGTTCTTCTCTCATATGCATTGTAAATTGTATTTGCCTCTTGATATTGCATTTGGTTATTGATATATTGTTTAATGCCCAAGTTGAGTTGGGGGCATATCTTTTATTCCACTCCACCACCTTTCTTTGTCACCACCTTATAATTCCACCATCCCATTATCCATGAGCTTGTTTCTCTTTTCTTTTGATTTTATTCTAGCTCATGTGGGTGGGGTGGATCTAAATCTATAAATTCTTTTGCTTGGCCTTGATTCCACTTCTTGGGAATGCATAAGAATAATGCCATAGCATCATTATTGTTTTCACAAGGATAATACATGGCATTTATTAATTTGCATGGGCCATGCAAAGCTCCACCATCTCTTCTCCTTTGAGTTTTGCCTTTGTTTTAAAGTGGGTCTTGTCTTGTGTTATCATCCTATGTGTTCTTGATCTCTTGTTGATCACACCTTTTTCTTTCATCGCCTCACCATCTCCATCCCTCACCACCATCTCTCTCTCTACCCCTCTTCATGCTTGATCTCGTTTGGTTCATGTTAAAAACCCTACACCCATCCCCATCCATGCAAGCCATGTGTGGGCATATTTAACCATTATCCCTAAAAACCCTAAACCATCTCCCTACCCTCTCTCCTCACTTTTGTCACCTCATGCTTTGGTCATGATTCAAACCCTAGCTACCATACCACACCCTCTCTCTAATCCCTCCTCTCTAAACCACACCCCCACCCTAACCACTCCATGCCGAGGTGTCCCCTCTCCCTACCATGAGGGCCACCTGGCCATCCTTCCTCCCTGGCCCACACCCCAGCCACACCTCTCTCTAACCCTAAGCAAAACCCTAACCCTAACCACCCCATCCCCTCTTGCTCCTAGCCGAGCCATCCCCTTCCCCTCCCTCTCCTTCTCTCTCTCCCTAGCTGCAGGTGAGCCCCACCGGCGCCCTAGCCCGCTACACCCCCCACCTGCCCGAGAGAGAAGAGGAAAAAGGTGGCATCACCTTTCCACCCCGAGCCACCCCATGTGCACCCCCTTTTTCCCTCCTTATCTATCCCCTCTCTCCTGCGCCTCTCCCAGATCCCTAGGTTCCCAGGGCCCTGCGCCGCCGCCCTCTCCCCACCTACCCCTGCTTCCTCCATCCCTTCCAATTCCGGCCAACCATCGCCGGTCTTCACCATCTCCCATCGAGCGAGGCGTGGCGGCAGGAGGTTGTCGGCGAGGTCGGGGAGGTCCTCTGCATCAGCCCAGTACACGACGTCGAGGAGGAGACGGCCCATCTATGCTGCACGCCGACGAGCCGAGCCAAAACCCTAACCCCGCCGGCCGCCAGCTCCGTCGCCGATCCCCTGCACCTCGGCCCGTTCCGCGCCGCATCGCACTCCCGGTGAGCTGCTGCACCTCTCTGGCACCCTCCCGTTGTTTTTCTCTTCCTAGGCGAGCAGATCACGGCGACGAACGCCCTCTGTGCACGGCGGGTTCGTCGTCGTCTTCTTGCTGTGCGTCGCAGAACCCTTATCTCGCCGCGTAGCCGAACCCTGCAACAACCTCCCTTCCACCGCAGCGGCAGCCGCCGCCGCGCGCGCCCGCTAGGTCGCGGGTTCGATCCCCCGTGCGCCGCTCCCTGTCGAACACCGATCAGTCGTCGTCAGTTTCGTCAGTTAACGAGAAGAAAAACAGTAGCGCTGTCAATCTTGCGGTTACCCCCCCTCCCACACACACTTTTTTTTGCATCAACCCGCGCTCCCTCTAGGCCCACTTGTCAGCCCCCGTGGCGTTTTTGCAAAAAGGGACCCAGCCTTCCTTTTCGTCAACCCGCGGCCCCTAGATCCCCTACGTGGCATCCTCTAGTTCGCTCGCTGTCGTGTGGGCCTGCGCGCCGCTGGTCCCACTCGCCAGTCACCTGGGCTAGCTGAGCTCGTGGTGCAGAAAGACCGCCGCGCGCCGTTGTCTGCCCAGTCAGCACTGGCCCCACCCATCAGTGACTGGGGCTAGGTGCGGCTGAGTAGAAAAGGGGCCGCCTGCTTTTCTGTTTTAATAAAATGATTTCAGTATATGTTTTAATATAAATTTAAATCTGTTTTTAATAACTTTTGAATTCTAAAACCAAATAATACAGATGATATATGTTTAAGAATCAGAAAAATGTGAGGATTTCAAATATGCCCTTCAAAATATATTTTGAACACTTTAAATTTCGAGATGATTAAAATTACAATAAAATGCCCTCTTTCTTAATTAATTAATAACTTTTGTTTTATAACTCCAAATTTGACAAATAATATGTCTAATTCGATCAGCGCGACGAGACCTTTCTGTTTATGCATTCCATGTTCTGAATTGCAGCATGCATCATATAAATATAAAGTTTACAGCAACTTAATTGAGGAGAAAAGGTGACTAAAACTCCATAAAATGCTTTATTCTTGTTTTCCACACCTCACCCATGCCATGCTACATCATTGCCATGCAATTTGTGCATCATTCATCATGGCATGATTGTTTGCTTGTCGCATTTTATTCATATGCTTGTGCACTTTATTTATGTTGGCCCTTGTTTGTTTGGTTCTTCTTCGAATAGACGCTGAGCAGGGGATATATCAAGAAACCCAGGAGCACTACCCAGATCCTTCTCTCGCTTCAACTGAGCTGCCAGGCAAGCACTACCACATGCTTGCATACATATAGTACCTATTGCCTCTATCTTATTCGTGCATCATTGAGTCGCGATTGCATTAAACTGAATCCCAAGTACGACATAACCTTTACTTTTAAACCCCACCGAAGCTTGTCCTCCATCCCATGAGCCATTACTACAGGAGTTGTTCGTAGAACAGCATGTGTAGGGTATGTGAGTGTCTGATGGATAACGAGGTACCTAAACAACTTAACCTGAGTAGTAATGGGATAACTAATGAAAGTGGCACCGGTGAGCAATATCTGCTATTTGGTTTTTCATGCTCACTTGTGTCCGTGGGACCCAGTACTTGATTCCTGTTCCTTGAATATTCGCTATCCACATCCGGGAGGCTTATGAACCCCTGAGCGAGCTTGATTCATTCTTATTTCTTGGGGCCACAAAGTAGTTTGGGGCTTTATTACTATCTGTGCTTATGCCATGCTTTTTGCTTTATTTACGATTGTGCGAGGAGCACTGTCTATTTTGGATGCGAGTGTTTGCGGTATCGACAAGCCAGTCACACTTTCGGGTTCCCATCGTTTGACCATTGACGCAAACCTTGAGTCCGTCTCGAGCCAACCGTTGCGGGTAGCTTAATGGGGTGGCCCCCTGAAACATTTCTGAATCCTGTGATCGCTTTGTCGTGAATGCCTCGTTGGGTTTTGATTTGGTTTTTCCGAGGTTGATCGAGTGTGTGTTGCTATTTGTGCACCCTATGGTAAATCTTCTGAAAGCCGTGTCATGATTATGGACGACTTAGAGCACGTTTCTCGATCATAAACAAGTATAACTAAAGTACCGCTTTTAATTTGACTAAGTACCGACTAGTAAATAGTGCAACACTCATGGAATGGATAATAAAACTGCCAACGGATGGGGTTGTTAAATCCGCTTCCTCGTTGGTAGCGAGGAGGAGGATGGATCTACATTAATATTACGTTATAACTGTTGTTATTAATTCACGGACATTCGTCTATCTTTGGTTAGGCGGATGGTTAGCGGTATCTATAGAATTGTTAGGTATTATCTTTTGCTGCAATTCGTCACCCTGGTTGTGTCCCCTTTAGAGGCATAAAGTCTTCTTGAGTACCCTAGGGTCTCACACGATAAATTGTTTGATTCAGATGAGCAGTGCGCTCACAAGATGGATCTTTGGGTGGAGGAGGCGGATGATGTTGGCAACGATCACTCGGTGTAGAGATTCCGGAGCAGGGATCCGTGAGATCTGTGGCGGATGTGTTTATTTATGGGGCATCTTATGCCGATTTGCTTCTTATCCGTACTGGATCTTGTTTTCCGCTTCACTTTGATACTCGATGTTTGATGTATGAGGAGATATCCTAAACTATTATATCTATCTAGGATATTTGGATCTTGCCGTATGGCGTTGCAATATTTCTATTTCTTTTAGATGGAATGACTCTGAGGACTGTTGTATGGTGGCTTGCATACATACTCATTTGTGTATGTAGTTGATCCCTTCGCCTGCCGATTACGCCGCTCGTTCTTGTCCCGATGTTTGGAAATGGTTAGGACGGCCGAAAGGTCTACCTGTGAGTGGCATTTGGCCCCACCGTACTATTTTAACCATTTCCGCTCATCCAGGCTTGTAACTAAGAGCGTAATTCACCGAGGTAGTTACACGAACGAGCACTTCGAGCGCTTGAGGTGGAGACGATGCGCTCGAAGCTTGTTGAAGACGATGGCCACGTGCTATAGGTGCTCCGCCCAGGATGCGTTGTAGATAAGAATGTCATCAAAGAAACAAGCACAAACCGGCGCAAGTAGGGCTGGAGCACGTCGTTCATCAGTGCCTGGAACGTTGCCGGAGCGTTGGAGAGGCCAAAGGACATGACCAAGAACTCGAAGTGGCTGTGGTGGGTGCGGAAAGCCGTCTTCGCGACATCGTCCGAATGCATCCGCACCTGATGATAACCAGAGCGGAGGTCGAGCTTGGTGAAGAACCGCGCCCCGTGCAGCTCATCCAAGAGCTCATCCACGACTGGAATAGGGAACTTGTCCTTGGATGTCTTGGCGTTGAGAGAGCGCGGTAGTCGATGCAGAAATGCCCGGAGCCATCGGGCTTGCGCACGAGGAGTACCGGCGCGGAGAACAGTGACGTCGAGATCCGAATGATGCCCTGAGCAAGCATGATCGCAACCTGGCGTTCGAGCTCGTCCTTCTACAGCTGGGGGTAGCGGTACGGCCGTACGGACACAGGGGTTGTGTCCGGCGACAGGTGCATGTGATGATCACAGGGGCGAGCGGGCGGAAGGCCCTGCGGCTCGTCGAAGAGGTCACCATGTTGCTGTAGTAGGTCGGCCAGGAGGGGATGCGCCTCGTCGAGGTGGGCGTGAGGAGTGCGATGTGGGCGCCACCGACGCTCCGGCGGACACGACGACCGGGCGCCCAGACGGTCGAGCGTCGAAGTCCTAGAGGATGGGGCCCAGCGTGCGTAAGAAGTCGACGTCTAGGATGAAGTCGAAGCAGCCCAAGTCAATGCTGACGCAAGTGATGGAGAAGCTCTCGTCGCCGATGAGGATGGGGACCTGCCGAGCAATGCCCTGACAAGCAAGGCGATCCCCGTTAGCGACGGTAACACTGAATTGCTTTGCGCCGGACGGCTGTAGCGCCGGACGGCGCATGGCGGCCCCAGACAGGAAGTGCGTGGAGCTCGTGTCCAGGAGCGCAAGTAGGAGTTCTCCATTGATCGTCACCGGCAGCAGCATGGTCTGCTCCGTCCTGATGCCTGCGAGTGCGTGGAGGGAGACGACGAAGGTGTTGGCTTGGGCCGGCCCTTGGGCAGCGGTGTCGGCCTCGGAGATGACCGCAGCCTCGAGCTCCGCTGCGACGCCATCAACGTCAGCGTCGTCGACAGTCTCCAAGTAGAACAGGTGGGGCACACGTGGCACGGTACGTAGGGCTCGTCGCAGTTGAAGCACAACCCTTTACAACGGTGGTGCCGGTGGAGGGCGGGAGGGTGGCCGCACGCCTCTGGCCGGAAAAGCCTGTTGCATGGCCAGCGCGCGCTGCTCGAAGGCGCGATCATAGTACATGGCCGTCTGCAGGTCCTGGGGTTCCCGTAGCTCCACGTTGACGCGGATGTGATCCGGAAGGCCGCCTACGAACAACTCTGCGTGCTGGCGAGCCGTGAAGCCGGGCGCACGGAACGCCAGGGTCTGGAAACGGTCCGCGAAGTCCTGCACCGAGGAGGTGAATGGTAGACGGCCCAACTCTGTCAGCCGGCTCCTGCGTATCGGGGGCTCGAAGCGTAGGAGGCAAAGCTCGCGGAATTGCTCCCACGGAGGCATGCCGCCCTCGTCCTGCTCAAGGGCGTAATACCATGTCTGCGCTGTCGGCCCTAACCTCTCTCAACTCACGATGAACTCTCTCAGCTCACAATGCAATTGGAGATGAACACAAACACAGGAGACACACGATTTTGTGCTGCGTGAACTGTCACAGCTTTTCTGGGTTTACTCTCTTTTTATTCTGCCTTACAGAGAACGTGGACGATGCCCACGATCCATAGATCTCGTGCCATCCCACGAGGGATCGTGCTACCGCCTGACTCGGCCTACTACGTAACAAACTCAAACGGAAAACGACCAAGTCTAATACTTATCGCTAGACCCTGACAGAAAGCAAAGACTGAAACTGTCTAGACCTGAAACTACTGACAGAGACAAAACTGTCGAAGGAAAACAGACTCTGAAACTGAACCTAAAACCTGAATGTGTAGGGATTATGCCAACAAACTCCCCCTAAGACCTGCACATTCTACTTTATTTTCTTGACTCCAATCTTGCATCGCATCTCCTGGAACTTGACGCGGCCGAGAGGCTTCGTCAGGATATCAGCGAGCTGCGTCTCCGTGCTGGTGAACTCAACAGAAATCTGCTTGTTCTCCACTGCCTCACGAATGAAATGGTAGCGGAGATTGATATGCTTACTTCTGTCGTGGAACACCGGGTTCTTGATGAGAGAAATTGCGGACTTGTTGTCCACCATCAACAGTGCTGCCTTCGGCTTCTTCCCAGTGAGTTCACCGAGCAGCCTCGCGAGCCAAATGCCTTGGCACGCTGCAGTGGTGGCCGCGATGTATTCAGCCTCGCATGACGATAGCGCCACCACCTTACATTGCCGGTGACAGGGCCGTCGCCGAGGAAGAAGAGAGCTCCAGTGGTGCTCTTCCTTGTGTCGACGTCGCCGGCCATGTCGCTGTCGCTGAAGCCAACGAGACCTGGCCCGCCGATCTCCCTCTTGTAGCAGCACCCGTAGTCGAGGGTACCAGCCACATAGCGCAGCAGGTGCTTCACCGCAGCCCAATGCTCCTCAGTTGGCTGCTCCATGAAGCGGCTCACGTAGCCCACCGCGTAAGCGATGTCAGGCCATGAGTGAACCCAATACCGCAGGCTGCCCACCACACTCCTGTACATGGTGGCATCGACCAGCTTCGCCGTGCTGGCCTTGCTCATCTTCAGTTTTGCCTCCATCGGGACCTGCACAGCTTTGCAGCTTGCGAGCCCAGCCTTCTCCAGAATGCTCTTGGCATACGCACTCTGGCAGAGGGTGATGCCGCTGGCGTTCTGCTGCACCTCGATGCCCAGATAGTAACTGAGTGTCCCCAAGTCACTCATGCGAAATGAGTTCTTCATCTCGTCCTTGAAGCGCTGGATCTCTTCGATGCTCTGGCCGGTGATGATGAGGTCATCCACATACACTCCCACGAGCAGTTTGTCGCGGATGTACATGGCGTGCTCGGATTCGCACCGCTGGAAACCAAGCGATGCCATGGTGGCATCCAACTTGGCGCCCGCCCGTGGTGCTGCTTAGGGCCATCTGAGGCCTTGTGGAGGCGCAGCACCTTGCCCTCCTGCCCAACGACGACGAAGCCGGGCGGCTGCACGACGTACACCACCTCCTAGAGCTCGCTGTTCAGGAACGCGCTCTTCACGTCCATGTGGTGGACTTCCCAGAGCAGCGAGAGCAAACAGGAGACGAATTGACTCGATCCGCGCTACTGGAGCGTAGACATCTTCATAATCGATCCCCTGCTGCTGCACGTACCCTTTGGCGACGAGTCTCGCCTTGTGCTTGACGACGGCGCCGTGCTTGTCACGCTTGACCTTGAACACCCATTTGAGGCCAATGGGTTTGTATCCGCGTGGAGGATCAACGAGATCCCAAGTGCGGTTGTCCTCGATTGCCGTCATCTCCTCGAGCCTCACCGCGCGCCAGCACGGCTCACTCTCAGCTTCTCCAACGCTCCCAGGCTCCTTAGCAGAGATGAAGAAGAGGCGCTCCGCCAGTCCAGGTGCTACTGCCTCAGGGCCAATGAGATCAGTGACGCGCCTGTAGCGGTGGGGATCGCCGGTCACGTTGCTGGCGTCGAATATCTCAGGATCCAGAGCAGCTGGTGGCGTGGCGAACTCCACTGCAGGCTGTTCTGCTCCAGCATCCGGTTCAGGAGATTGTCCTGTCGCGACAGGGGTCACGGCAGGTGGCGTGGCTGGTGCAGGGAAAGTGCTCAACGCAGGCGCCGACGTGACAGAGCGCGCCGCGGTGACTGGCACGACGAGGTACTTGACTGAGAAGCTTTCCTCGCCGTGTACTGCTGCTTCTCCTTCCTCATCCCAGTCCCAGGCCTTGCCCTCGTCGAAGACCATGTCGCGCGTGACATGCGCGCGCTTGCCAACAGGGTCGTACACGCGGTAATTCACCCTGTTCTCCTCATATCCGATGAAGATCATCGGCCTGGACCTGTCCTCCAGCTTCTTCTGGTTGGGCTTGACGATTTTGACGTGCGCCACGCACCCGAAGGTGCGGAAGAAGTGGACTGGAGGCTTGGTGCCGTGCCAGGCCTCGTATGGAGTCTTGCCGGCCACAGCGCGCGTCGGCGCCCTGTTGAGGATGAAGACAGCCATGGTCACGGCCTCCCCCCAAAAACGGCCTGGCATCCTTGGCGCCTTCATCATGCTCCTTGCCATCGCAACGATGGTCTGGTTCCGGCGCTCCACCACGCCGTTTTGCTGCGGAGAGTACGGCGCGGTCAGTTGCCGCTGCACGCCGCGCCGCGCATACGCCGAACTCGGCGGTGAACTCCCTCCGTGGTCGTGCGTGGCACGGAGCTTCCGGCCGGTCTCCACCTCCACTCGCGCTTGGAACAGCGCGATCTCCGCTGCTGCCTCGTCCTTGGTGCGCAGCAGCTTGATCCACATGTACCTCGACATGTCATCAACAAGCAGAAGGAAATACCGCCGCCCTCCTGGTGTTGCAGGTGCAATTGGCCCGCAGAGATCCCCGTGAACGAGGTCGATGCGCTGCTCGGCGCGGTACTTGGCCTCTGCTGGGAACGGCGCCCGCCGCTGCTTGTCGGCGAGGCAGCTGTCGCAGAGCTCGTTGATGTGGTTGACCGTGGGCATGCCGGTCACCATCTGCGTGGCTCCCAACCTCCTGAGCGCCTGGAAGTTCAGGTGCCCATTTCTCGCGTGCCAACGCCACGCGTCATCGGTGGCGCACCGTGCGGCAAGGCACCCCGGCCGCGCCAGCTTCAGCTCGTAGGGGTAGAGGCGGTTGCCGGCCCGCTTGACCTTGGCGATGACGCGGCCGCGTCGATCGATGAGGATGAAGAAACCACCCTTGATCCGCGACTCGCAGCCGCTCTCGTCCAGCTGCCCCACGCTAATGATGCTGCTCTTGAGCCGGGGAATGAAGTACACGCCGTTGAGGACGCGGTGACTGCCGTCGAGGTCGATGAAGATGACCTGACCACGGCCGCGGATTTCCACAACCGAGCCGTCGCCGAACTTGACCGTGCCGCCGACGCGCCGGTCCATGTTGGTGAAGCTCGACTCGATGCCGCTCATGTGGTTGCTGGCCCCTGTATCCAGGAACCAGCGCGCGTCGTGGTCGCCCTCCACCTGGTTCAGGTGTGCCTCGGCGCGCTCCTCCACTAGCTCGACGAGCACGAAGTCAGAGTCGTGCGGCTCCGTGATCTCGACCATGCGCGCCATGAGCATGTGCGCGTCGTCGTCAGCGCCGGCGTTCTCGGCCTGCGCCAGGTGAGCCTCCTCGTCCCTCTTCTTCTTCCGGCATTCACGGGCCCAGTGACCCTTCTTCTTGCAGTACCTGCAGCGATCGCGGTCCAGCTCCTCGCCGCCACGGCCGCCGCCGGCCTGCTGCTTGCCCTTCTCTGGCTTGGGCGTGGCCTTGCCGCCGCCGCTGGAACTGCCAGAGGAGTAGTTGCCACCACTCCTGGGCTGCCTCCGGCGTGCCTCCCACTCCTCCTCAGTGAGCAGGAGCTTGTTGACGCCGTCAGTGGCGTCGTCGAGGTCGTATCCCTCCTCCGCCGTGAGCAGCCGCCCGCAGAGATTCTCAATGGTGAGATCCCTGAGGCGCGTCGTCTGCTCGATTGCCATGACCATCGGGCGGTACTTGCGCGGCACGATGCGGAGGAACTTGATCACCGCCTTGTACTCGTCGATGGGGTCGCCAAGGAGCTCGAGATCACTGAGCAGATTCGTTAGACGAATTGCAAAATCCTCGATACCCTCACCTGGCTTGAACGCGAGATTCTCGTACTCGCGGTGGCGCGTCTGCGCCTTCGCCTCGCGGATGCTTTCGCACCCGAGGCGCATGGTCCTGATCGTCTCCCAGGCGCCCTTGGCGCTGTCCTTCGCCGCCGCCGGTGTGCGCCGCAGGCGACGAGCCGCGGACGCTGAGAAGTGCGGACAGGGCCAACGATCGTTGAGCGGATCATCGACCCCGAACTCGATCGCATCCCAGAGGTGAGCGGCCTGCAGCTGGATGCGCATCACCGTGGCCCACTCGGCGTAGTTGGTGCGCGTGAGCGTCGGGTATTGGGCAAAGCCGCCGCTCTCCCTCACGACGCGCTCACGCACGACCACTTCACCGCCGCCGCGCCTGGCCAGGCTGCGCCCGCGACGGATTGGGGATGTCGACGTGCGACGCGCTGCCGGCAGCCTCGAGCCGCCCGTCACGCCGCCTTGGTTCCCCTTCTCCTTCCCCGCCATTGCTGCATCCTCCGCCGCCTTCACCGCCCTCGCTTGCCTCTGTGAGCTGGTCGACATGGCTCTGATACCAAATGTCGGCCCTAACCTCTCTCAACTCACGATGAACTCTCTCAGCTCACAATGCAATTGGAGATGAACACAAACACAGGAGACACACGATTTTGTGCTGCGTGAACTGTCACAGCTTTTCTGGGTTTACTCTCTTTTTATTCTGCCTTACAGAGAACGTGGACGATGCCCACGATCCATAGATCTCGTGCCATCCCACGAGGGATCGTGCTACCGCCTGACTCGGCCTACTACGTAACAAACTCAAACGGAAAACGACCAAGTCTAATACTTATCGCTAGACCCTGACAGAAAGCAAAGACTGAAACTGTCTAGACCTGAAACTACTGACAGAGAAAAAACTGTCGAAGGAAAACAGACTCTGAAACTGAACCTAAAACCTGAATGTGTAGGGATTATGCCAACATGCGCGGCACCCCGGAGGTGATAGGATGTTATCCAGGTGTGGTCAGACGCCAGGGTGCGTTGCCCTCGGAAAAACTGGTCACACTGGTTGAGCCAGTTGAGGGGGTTGACGGTGCCGTTGTAGATGGCGAATTCCAGCTTGGTGAAGCGAGGCGGCTGCTGGCCGGGGGGAACGGCGGAGTACACCCCGTCATGACGGAGCAGCGATGACGCTGAGGTCTAGCCGCCCGAAGAAGCGAGGTCGAGGCGCGTGGCTGCTGCGACGGCTGGGGGCCGTCGTGTAGACCGGCGCAGCGAGCCATGCTGGGAGCGGTGACGGCGAGGGCTGGTGCGGGGCGGCGGCCGGCGGTGGCGACACGTACGCCGTAGGGGCTCACAATGAACGTGTGGATGCCCTTGCCATGAAATCTCAAATTAGGAATCGGCTTTTCTTTTCGCCTGGGTGAGGTCGCGGATGGCCGACGTCAGCTCTGCCGGGGTGAGAACGATGGAGGGATCGAGCGATGGCGGTAGGGCGGCGGGAGAGAGCGGCCCGGAGGTGGCCGGCGCGGTCCCCGCAGAGGTCATCGGCGACCCGGCGATGGTGGTGGTGGGCAGGGCGGACGACATGATCGATCCCAAGACAGCTGATACCAAATTGGTAGAATCAACTATCCTACCAGGTCAGGGGCGTAGGTTGTAGGGGTGGAAGGGAGGATGGCGAGGAGCTCGGCGCGGACGATGGCGAGACGGCGCCGTGGCCGCACGGTTAGAGGAGACGGCGGTGTCGCAGGGAGAGGCGGCTAGGGTTTAGGACTCCGACTACTGAGGGAGTCGGCAACAAATATGTTTATTGCTTAATTCCCAATATCTGATTACAACTCCTTATATAATAAAGATAAATCGGGCTAAGCCCCTAATTAGACCCACTAATGGGCTTCTTCCGGCTGTAGGTTATGCCGGTCATAACAGTGCGGCTCTTACAAGCACGTTTCGGGATTAGCGCCATGAGGTCCGGCGCTATCTCCTCGATCTTCTCGCCGTCGATCCATCTATTCGTCCAAAAAAGGGCCAACGAGCCATCACCCACCACCATTGTAGTGGAGGCGTCGAAGACCTGAAGCTCCGTGTTGGAGAAGCACATATCAAGCCCTCGCCAAGGTCGCAGCGGATCGGTGCGCATCCTCCAGATCCAGCGCGTCCTGAGGCTAATGGCCATGCGGCCTAGGTATGGAACTTCCAAGCCACCGTGCTTGAGAGGTCTACAAACCCTGTCCCAGTTGACATGGCAGTGTCCTCCTTTCGGGTCTGCCCTCACGGCCCAAAGGAAGCCCCTGCAGATTTTTTGGATCTGCTTTAGGGTCTTTTTGTTAAGCCCGAGAACGATGATTTGGTGTAGGGGGATCGCCATCAGTACTGACTTAACGAGAGCCAAGCGCCCAACCTTTGTCATCATGGAGGCTTTCCATGTCGGTAGACGGTCTGCTATATTATCCACCAGTGGTTGGAGTGCGGCTGCTAATGGACTCCGCACCGATAGAGGGATGCCAAGGTATTTGATAGGGAAGGGTGCCAACTGGCACTCCTTGATACATGCCGCTCTCTCGGCTTCCTCGTCCGTGCAAGCAATGGGGGGTCACCGAGCACTTAGCAAAGTTGGTTCGTAGCCCTGATGTCTCCCCAAAGAGAGCAAGTATTGCGCGTATCGCACGCAGTTCTGCTTCATCAGCGTGGCCGAAGATAACCACATCGTCAGCATAAAGAGATACTGACATCGCCAACTCACGGGGAGCCACCCGTCTTAGCACCCCTATCTCCTTGGCCTTAGCCAACATCCTGTTGAGCGAGTTGATGAACAACACGAACAACATCGGCGACAAGGGGTCTCCTTGTCTCAGGCCCCGACGATGCCAAATGGGGGGGCCTAGCTCGCCAATGAGCAGCACCTGTGTGCTGGTTGTCGACAGTAGGATGGCCACCAGCTCTCGAAATCTGGGGCCAAACCCTACTTTACGCAACAGCTCAAACAACAGCGTCCATGACACTGAGTCGAAAGCTGGAGCTATGTAGCATGACTCGCGGCTCCTTGAGTCTGTGTAGAAGTCTAGCTGTTTGCTGAACCAGCATGAAGTTATCATGAATGCAGCGCTTCTGGATGAAGGCGCATTGGTTCAGGTCCACCAGGGCACGCAGTCTAGGGGCAAGCCTCGATGCTAACACCTTTGCTGCCAGCTTGGCAAAGATGTGTATTAGGCTAATCGGACGGTAGTCTCCAAGAGCTGCCGCTTCACACTGTTTGGGCAGCAGAGTGATCAAGGCTTGGTTAAGTCCTTGGAAGCCGCGCCCGTTTAATGTTTGCAATTTGTCGAAGGCCAACATAAAATCAGCCTTGACCGTTTGCCAGCAGGACTGTAAGAATTCCATTGTGAATCCATCTGGGCCTGGCGCCTTACCATGAGGTAGTCGCTTCACAACATCCCACGCCTCTTCCTCTGAAAAGGGTGCATCCAGCTCCGAGAGGTCCCCAGCATGCGTATCTAGAAAGTCTAGGTCCAGAGAGAATTCTCGGTCAACCGATGTCCCTAGCAGAGACTGGAAGTGATTGTGTGTAGCTTCTGCCATGGCCGCATGGTCCACCACGACGGCGCCATCGACCTGAAGGCTACGAATCACATTCTTCTGTCTCCGATAGCTTGCTGATTGAAAATGGCAGTGTTTGCATCCCCCTCTTTCAGCCATGCCACCTTAGCGCGTTGCCGTGCCATGGTGCGCTCTAGGGAGGCCAACCCTAGGTATAATTCAAGCTGATACGTAGTTGTAACCACAGATGAAACATACTTGCATTCTACACTTTTTTGAAAGATAATTTCAAACTGTTTTACTTTTATAGATATCTTGATATGACTTGCAGGGCCTCTACTTGGGCTCCGTTGGGGCAGCACTGAACAAGGATGCCCTAAAGAGCTTGAACATCACCCACATCTTGGTTGTTGCCAGATCACTGAATCCCACCTTTCCAGCAGAATTTACGTACAAGAAGATCGAGGGTAGAATATCCTTGACTTTATTCCCTATTTGTTACCTGTGATTTACCTGCTATGATATTGCCCTATGACCTTTATTATACAGCTAAAGACCCTGACATTTCTACTAAGTTTGATACACATATTTTAACCAAGTTTTCACCTTCTTGGCTATATTAAAGTTAACTTGTATCAGCTCTGGTTCTAAGCATTCATATTCTAAAAAGAAAATTCACATATGGAACCTCTGAATCTTGACTCTTATTGGCAGTTTCGTAGCCTTCACTCACTGAGTGTGTCTACCTTAGTAATTTGTTGTTGTTATCCAAGGTTTCCTGCAGAACTAAAGGCATACTTTCTTTATTGACACAGTACTTGATAGTCCAGACACTGATTTGGTAAAGCATTTTGGTGAATGCTTTACATTCATAGATGAAGGTGTCTGCAGTGGTGGCAATGTGTTGGTTCACTGCTTTGCTGGGCGGTCCCGGAGGTAAGGTTGTTTCCTAGGAGTTATTATATGTCAGCCATTTTGTTCATTATTGTTATATCATCAGTAACATCTTAATTCGGAAATTCTTTTCCTTACTCATAAATACTAGAGTGGAAGACTATAAATATAGTGGAACAAACAAATGAAACATGATGTGATGTTCTACGACATGAGAATGATGATGTTTTCCATTATCAGAAAGGCAAATAACCAATATGCATATACGGAAAACTAATGTAATATTTTCAGATTTGAATTTAGAGATGGATCGGCACAATCTTTTAGCAAGGATCACAAGAACCCATCATGGGAGTATAATTATCGTGCATTTGATGCTGTCGAATGATTAATTGGTCGCATAATCCTTTAATCAGTTGTTTCCTGATTAATCTCCCTTTTCATATTTAATTACTGTAACAAATTTCTTGCGAGTTATTAGTATATGGTATTGTGTGGTGGTACTTAAAATTTGGATTAGCAACTCATTTGTTAGATAAAATCACATACTATCTCTTTATCTATTGATTTGTCATGGATAATATTTTTACTTCAAATGTGGAGCACATTATCGAAACTAATAAGTTCTGAGGTGATCTTTTTCTAAATTTCCAGTGTTACTGTTGTTCTTGCATATCTCATGAACAAACATCAGATGAGCTTGCAAAGTGCCATGTCACTGGTTAGAAGCAAGCGGCCTCAAATAGGACCTAATGAGGGCTTTATGTCCCAGCTGGTGAACTTTGAGAAATCTCTGCAAGGTAAATACAGATAGCTCTTGTTTTACTAAGACAGTTTGTATGTTTAATAAGTATTAGAAGCAAGATATAAGTGCCATGCTTCATAAAAATTTCACATGAATAACCTGGCTATCCAAATAACGGCAACTTTGTACTACTGGTGTCAATTTTGTCATTTTTCTTGTTTCTTTCTGTTCACTTTTATTGGGAAATGTACCGTGAACCTCAAACTCATTATTTGACTACTAGTTTATATTCAAATCTTTAGGTTTGCTTCTGAAAAAACAATTCCTTAGGGATTGTTTGGAACAGAAGAGATAGACTAAATCTCTTGGATTGCCGGAAAAACCGTAGTAAGTTCTTGCCAATGCGAAACTAGTCTGACTATCGCCACCTAGCCAACCAACCTTTAATGGGTCTTCTAATTTTTTTTCCATGTATAATGCCAAAGGCAATAGCTTACAGTCAAGCCATATTTTTCCGTGCAAAGATGTCAGTGTACTCGTCCAATCAAAGTTCTGCTTTAAAATGTTCAATTGAATCTGCATGTAGACAAATTCTTCTCTGTTATTGCAGTATACTAGTTAAATGCCTGTGCGCTTTCACGAAAACTAAAATAAAAATACCAATCAAGCAAATGCCGAAATTTCAAAAATATGTGTTATTCATATAGCAAGGATCTCGTTGTTTTTCTCATCGGGCAGTTATGGAACTTGAGTCGAATTTGTGCCTTACCTGCTAAGCGTGTCTTCTCTCACTGTTTTCCTATTCATGCATAGTACCCATCAAGTCAATAGCTGTGCTATTTCCTGATGTACAATCATACACATCATAGGGGCTGAGGACAAGAGTTCAGCCATGACCGATAAAGCTCGGGTTGGATAGATAAAGGGAAAAGGAAGAAGCGACTGGAGTGAAGGAAACTATAGGTAGGCAGAGAACGCTGATGCCTAGCTGCCTCCATCTCCGCTTCCTTCTACTACCAGCGTGCCTAAGCCTGGCCCGCGTGAGAGGGGAAGATTAGCAAGACGGAAAAAGACAGAGGCCTTTTACTTTTGACTCTTCTCGTCTCGTGGTTACTGGTTTCCTTTTCTCAATGAGTCTAAATTCTACTTTTCAATGCGCGGATAGCTTCTTCTACCCTTCTCTTATTCGCATTTCCTGCTTACTATTGAAAGAAAAGCTGTTACTTCCCCTTTTTCCTCTAATTCGAGCGAGTAAAGGCGCAACTTCCTCATATGGTATTTTGAGAAAAAAAAAGGTACCTTTTTATGGGAAGAGGTATAGCTATCAAAGGAATTATTTCATGAGAAGTGCACCGGTAGAAATGTGACTAAATATGATCTTGATCCATAGCTCGGACAGCTGGGACCATACTATTACGATGATGCTGGAACGGGCAGTGGTCTCGTATTTTCTCAACTATAATCTTCCTCCAAAAAGATAAAACAAAAATCTTCCATCCCATCTCTCCATTCTCTTCATCCGATACTTGCTCTAGCATCGCTGTAGTTTTGAATTCCACCATCTCGCCTTACCAAGGCTTTGGCACCTTTTGAAAACTTGAGCAAATCTATGAAATTGTTCTCATGTACTAAAAGGTTGGAGGTGATGGTGTACTGAAAGGGGTACTGAAAGGGGTAGGCACCCTTTCGAGATTTCAGCCAAATCTATAAAATTGCTCTCACGTATCACGAGAGATGATGGCATAATGTAAATGTTTACAAATAAAACGACTCGCGTCTCACAAAATATAATGACATATCATATATCAAATGTCTATTTGTACAACTAAAATTTTCTTATTATCTTAACTACTGTGAGTTTTATTATACAAATACATGTATCTTTTAAGTCTCCTGGCATAGCAAGCAAATTTGCTGCATACACTGGCACATGCTGTACTCGTCTAGTTTTATCAGCACCACAATTGTATTTTGGCTAAACTCAACTATGAGCAGTAGCATCGAAAGATTATCTTGGGTAAATCTTGTTATCACATAATTATATTCCCTCCTTTTTAATTATAAGATGTTTTAGCCATTTTTTGAAATCATGTATCTAGACACCTTTTAGTATTTAGGTTCAGAGCAAAATGGATGAATCTATACACTAAACTAGTTAGTATTGCACACTAAACTAGTTAGTATTGCATGTACAAACGCATGTCTACCTAAGCATAAAAAAATTGAAAATTCTAAATCAACATGAACAATAGAAACTTCTAAATTTGCCAAAGCATAGTTTCACCAAAATTCTAAAGTTTCACCAAACTACCCAATATGTACCACATAAAAATTATAGAAATGATTTCTCACATAAATATGTCCTGAAACAAATAGACAAATATCTACACTAATTGCAGATATTATAGCAACTAGGAAACGTAATCGTGCGTTGCACGGGAAAAACAAAAACTAAAGAGCTCGAACAAACCATCCTTGATAACATTTCTATTTTATCCCATCATTCTTGACCTTGCTTTTATAGTCCGACCATCTCTAAATTCATCCCGCTCCGCCTTTACCTTCGAGCATGCACGGGCTGTTTTTTTGACGGGACAAACTCCTCCTTCAATTATGCACCATCCAAGCATACTTTTCTAACACGCACCATCCTCAATTCCTCCACATGTAGATACTTTGTGCGTGTCTTTCTTTTCAATCATGCCCACATGCAAGGGGTCCACAATTGTTAGCGGCCTCTCTTACTGCTACTCCCGGGCTGGACCGTGTGCCACCATCTTGGGCTTGGCCTGCTCCAGGACATCGTGGATCAGTTAATACAAATGCACGGGAGAGGCAATCGGACAGCACGGCTTGGAACTGGACGGCTTCGGCCTCCTCTGCTTCGGTTTCCTTCTTCTCCGTCTTGTGATTCCCTTCTCCTTCCTCTGTAGTTCATAGAACTAGCTGAATTCTCTGCTTGTAATCGAATCCTTTGATCTTGTTGAGTGAATCTAGTGGAGTGGTGTTAACATTTGGTATTCAGAGCCAATCGAATCCTCCACGCAAAATTCCCAAAAATCTCAACTAAAATTTCCCCCAAAATCCCTAATTCCATCCAAAAAAAATCCTCACATCAAAGGGTCTCGATCTAGCCTATTCACCATGTTTAGCGAAACATCTTGGGCTGGTCGACGAGATCGAGTGCTCGCGTCAGTGGAGCACCCGCGTGTAGCACTCCAGGTAAAGCCACTACTAGAAAATCACTCGCGTGTAGCACCCCAGGTAAAGCCACTACTAGAAAATCGCCCATTGTTTATATTTTGTGCATCATCATGACATCATGCATATATTTTGCATACAAACTATTTTCGTAAAAGCCTAAGTTGTTTTCTAATTAGCCCTCTCCTTTAATCTCAAACTAAAACCTCGGTCTGTTCAGATCTGTTATTTATCTAAAAAGTATTTATAAAAATGTTTCAAAAATATGGACGCCATTGGTTATTCTTCAGGGCTTGGCCTGGGCCTGGGCAGGGTTATGGACGCCATTGGTTATTTTTCAGGGCTCTTAGCCCCATTTGCATCTTGTCCGTAGTCGGACGCTGTATCATTATTCAAGTTGATTTGGATCTTTGTATTGTGTACTTGTATTCTTGACTCATGGAGTCGTTGTTGTATATATCTGTTCTGTGGGTTCCATCGTGGACTAATGTGTAATGGTATTCCTTCGTTTTCCACCCGCACGCAAGTGCCTGGTGGTCACCTTTGAATCGTTTCTATGCGGGTTTTGGCGGTAATCGCTAAAACTTGCATAGGGTTGATTTTGAGAGTGTTACAGAGTGGTATCAAAGCTTAGCAGTTACGATACCCTATTAGTCCAGCCTGTAGGATAACCTAGCTAACGGACGTTGTAGAGTGTCAAAACTATTCTAAAAAATCGGTTGAATAGATCTGATTAGTTCTGCTTTTACTTCTTACCCTTTGCTATTCTCCTCTTATCTTGACGTGTTTTGAATCTGATCTTTTATCTTTTCTTCGAGTCTAGGATTTCTCGTGGTTGGGTTTCCATCGTACCTTCAGGGTCTATCCTCTTGTAACGGTGCTTCAACATCTGGCATTCATGCTATCCGATGAATCTTTCATCTGTTGTACCTTTCAGTGGACCGAAAATTCACTAAATTTTTTCTTTCTATCCTCCGGTGTTTTCCGATACGACGAAGTCATCTATATTAGATCTGATGAGAATATCCATCCCTCCTTAGTTTTCAAACCTCGCTTGTCGAGATCTTTAGTCTAAATTTCGAGAGTTGGTTGCATAACTCTCATATTCATGTGCAGAGTAATGCTTTGGGTGCGCGATGGACTGATCACCATTCGACCACTCTTATCATTCGCTCTTGTACATCGAATCGGTGGATCAAGCAATTTTACTCCTTCCACAGAAGTTACACGTGGCCTTATCTTGTGAGACCTCGACCTTCATCTTTGTTTTTCCGGAGTGTTCTCTCGACGAACGTGAGCCACACCCTTTGTTGGCGGTGTCGCCAATTTTAAGATGGAGAAAGAATCTTTGTTAGTAGTGTCGTGAAGATCTACACGAAGAGAGAAGATCCTGATCGTCGGCCTTCTTCCCTGTACCAGGAGGCGGATCTCGAGGGCGAGATCCATTGTTAGTGGTATCGAATTGTAGCACCCTAGGTAAAGCCACTACTAGAAAATCGTCTGTTGTTTATATTTTGTGCATCATCATGACATCATGCATATATTTTGCATACAAATTATTTTCGTAAAAGCCTAAGTTGTTTTCTAATTAGCCCTCTCCTTTAATCTCAAACTAAAACCTCAGTCTGTTCAGATCTTTTATTTATCTAAAAAGTATTTATAAAAATGTTTTAAAAATAAAATAAATAATAAACGCGTTTTGTCGGGGAGGTCCGATCGGTCGGGGGAGAGGCCTAACCGCAGGACTACTACTACAGCGGCCTAGTAAAATCCTACCTAGCAAACCCTAATCAAACCTACCCCAAACCCTAGCCCCAACACATCGCCGCCGCCAGACACCCACAGCGACGCACCCAAGACCACCAAAATCCGACCGAGCCAAACCCTACCTACCACACCCTACTCCCTGCCCGCCGCCACACACAAACTCAACGCACACAAACACCACACACACACGCGCGAGGCACAACCCCACCTGGCCCCAAAACCCGATCCTCGGCCCCACCACTTCCTCCCACCGCACCGCACGCGACCCGTTGGTCAAGCTCGTAACACGGGGCCTTCCTCTCGCCTCCATCCCCTTCTGCCAAGCAGCCGCCGCCGCCCTGCACGCCTCCTCGCCGGTCGTCGCTTCCTCTTTGCCACTGAGCTCCACGCCCGGCCACACGTCACCGCCGCTCGACCTCTCCTCCTCTTCAGCGCCACTCTTCTCTCGTGAGCGCGCCGCTGGCCTCCCTCACCTATCCCGCCGCCTCTGCAGAGCTTCGCTCCGGCCACCGTCGCGAGACGCATTCGCTCGCGCCTCCCTGTGGCCGCCATCGCCCCGCAGAGCTTCTCCTTCGCCACCAAGATCAGTGCCCACCACCGTCGAGGCCTCCACCGCCTCCAGCTCGCGGCCGGCCCCCATCGACCTCGCCGCAGGCACCGCCCTCATGTCTCACCCTCTGCCCGAGCCCTCCCCGAGCTCACCACTCGCTCGTCGCCCTCGTCCCTCCCCTGCCTTGCCGCGTCTGGCTTCCGCCTGCGCGCGACATCTGCGTTCGGCTCGCCCTCTTCCGCTGGCCGCCGCCTCTGTCGTCGTCCCACCTCACCACCACCAGCCCCGCTGGGTACCGACCCGACCCACTCCTTTGGTCGTATGCGCTTCCATGATGGCTCCCTGTGACTATTGAGTCGTTGTATGTACAGGTGAGACAAGTAGTGTTGTTTGGCATCTAGAGAAAAACCCTGATTTGTGTTGTTGTTGATCTGACGATAATGGTACTCCAGAGTTGGGGCGTGTTGCAGAGGTGTAGTGAATGACATGACGGTGGCCGTGTGAAGTTGGTGTGGAATCGGCCGAAGAATATCGAATTCCCGCGAAGGTAGCCGTTTCTGGTTCCATCAAGATGTTTTTGCCAAGGTCTTCTACATGGAATGCCGAGAACTACTGTCAGACCTGGAGAAGCGGGTGCCACAAGATCTTCCTCTCGAAAACCAAAGACCAAACCCGAAGCCTCGATCCCGGAGTCCAAAGGTCAAACCAAACCCCTCAAAGCCAAGATCGTCTGACCCCGATGTGTGACCCCTTTTTCCGAGCCCCCTATTTTATAAGAACATATACTTGTCGCATATTAAATTGCTCATGTCGCATACATATTGTTTGGTTTCGGGGCATTATGCCGATTCACTTCATTATTAAACATGAAGGCCATATGCGGGCGAATCTAGTCTAATATTGGCTCCATTTAAATTTGTGCATAGAACCGATACCATATTTTGCCATGTTAATACAAGATTTAAATTGCGGGTATCTAAACAACATGAACCACCTAATTAATTGCCGGGACCCTGGTTCCGCTTAATATTGCCTAATTGCATCGCATCTGTGCCATGTCATATATCATACATGCATCATGCCCGATCTTCTGCCGTAGTATTAAATAGTGCATCCGGTGTTACTTGTAGTCTTTGGTTCTTCACGGATTAGGCCGATGAGTTGATGCGAGTGTCGGCCCGATCTTCGGACGAACCTTCGGCAATGTCTTTCAGGCGAGCATTCTCCCCCTTTCTACCTATCTTACTTTTATAGTCTTTATTTTTCCTATTGATCTATTGCTACCTGTGTTGCGATGCTCTAGTTTTCGTACCCGTGATATCCCTTGCAGCCATTATATTGCCATGGACACATCCTATTACCTATTGTTTGGTAGTTAGTCGGTCTTGCGAGTCGTAGTTGCTTGCGCTGATGATGCGTCGCGCCGTCGATGTTCCACAGTTGTTGGAATAATGCCTCATGCTTAATGTTGGAGATGATCATGGCTTTAATTACCGTTTAACAACTAATATTGATAGTAGGTAAATAATGTAGAGACACAGGTGGGCAATAGATGTTATTTGGTTTTTAACCGTCCACTTGTTTCCCGTAGGACCCCGAATACTTGATACCTGTTCCTTGAATATTCGCACTATCCGCATGTGGGCCCATGAATCCCCTTCGCATGAACTTGCTTCATATCTTATTTCTTGGGGCCACAAAGTAGTTTGGGGCTTTATTGCTATCCTGTACTTATGCCATGATTATGCCATGTTTTACTGCTTTATTTACTATTGCGCGTGGAGCGACTGTACTATTTTAGAATCCCGTGCCACGTTTTCGCGGTATTGACAAGCCCAGTCACACTTTCGGGTTCCCAGTCGTTTACAGCCGTCGTCACAAACCTCTTAGTCCGTCTCGTTGGGTTTTCATTTGGTTTTTTCGAGGTTGATCGTGCGTGTGTTGCTATTTGTGCCCCTCTGCAGGGTACTACCTTGCAGTGTACGCTATGTCACTCAAGTAGTAGTTACTCCTTTATTTGTGTTTTAACCCTTGGACTTGAACCTAAGATCCCGGATTGTGCTGGATTCTAGTGTTGTGAATATTGTACATGAAGCTAACCTTTAACCCAAGATTCATTCCTTTGACCCCTGTCGTTAATGTTCACACATTACCTCAGGATGGATAGTACCTTCTAGTATAGCCTTCAAGCTTGTGGATATTGTCATTATTGAATCATGACAATGAAGGACTTCCCCTACCACATGCTATGGCAGATGTTTTTAATGGAACCAAACATATCACGACAAGAGTACTCCTCGTGAGTCTCGCATCTATGCTCGTGACTCTGCCACACCTTACCCTTCTTATGCATTGGTTTTCGGAAGTTTGTTAATCTATGCATCCACATCTCGCGATCCTATCCTGAGCATGTTCTTTTCCCCTTGTTGTTTTACGACCTTTGCCTACCAGTTGTGTAACTACCTCGGTGAATTACGCTCCTAGTTACAAGCCTGGATGAGCATAAATGGTTGAAATAGTACGGTGGGGCCCAAATGCCACTCACAGGTAGACCTTTCGGCCGTCCCAACCATTTCCAAACATCGGGACAAGAACGGGCGGCGTAATCGGCAGGCGAAGAGATCAACTACATACACAAATGAGTATGTATGCAAGCCACCATACAATAGTACATCAGAGCCATTCCATCTAAAAAGAAAGGAAATATAGCAACGCCATACGGCAAGATCCAAATATCCTAGATAGATATAATAGTTTAGGATATCTCCTCATACATCAAACATCAGAGTATCAAGCGGAAGCGGAAGACAAAATCCGAGTACGGATAAGAAGCAAATCGGCATAAGATGCCCCATAAATAAGCACATCCCCCACGATCTCACGGATCCCGTTCCGGAATCTCTACACGAATGATCGTTGCCCACATTGTCCGTCTCTTCCACCCAGTATCCATCTTGCGAGTGTACATTCATCATACGAACCAATAATTTATCGTGTGAGACCCTAGGGGTACTCAACAAGTCTTTATGCCTCTAAAGGGGACACAACCTGGGGTGACGCAATAGCAGCAAAAGATAAACCCTAGCAATTCTATAGATACTCGCTAACCATCCGCCTAACCAGAGATAGACGGATGTCCGTGAATTAACAACAACAGTTATAAAGGTAATAATAACAGATCCATCCTCCTCCTCGCTTACCGACGAGGAAGCGGACGAACAACCCCCCATCCGTTGGCAGTTTTATTATCCATTCCGTGAGTATTGCGCTATTTACTAGTCAGGTACCTAGTCTAGTCAAATTAAAAGCGGTACTTTAGTTATGCTTGTCTATGATCGAGAAACTGTGCTCCAAGTCGTCCATAACCGCGGACACGGCTTTCAGAAAGTTTTACCTGCGGGGTGCACAAATAACACACACTCGATATGCCTCGGAAAAACCAAATCAAAACCCAGCGAGGCGATCGCGACAAAGCAATTACAGGATTGAAATATTTGAGGCCACCCCATTGAGCTACCATAGCGAAGTTAGTGACTCGAGATGGCCTCAAGGTTTGCGATGGTGTGGAACTGGGAACCCGAAAATGTGACTGGGCTTGTCGACACCGCGAAAACACTCCGCTTTCCTAAACAGTACAGTGTGCAGTACCTCGCACAATTTAAATAAAGCAGTAAAGCATGGCATAAGTACAGGATAGTAAATAAAACCTCAAACTAGTTTGTGGCCCCAAGAAATAAGAATGAATCAAGCTCTGGCTCAGGGGGGTTCATAAGCCTCCGGATGTGGATAAGCGAATATTCAAGGAACAGAATCAAGTACTCGGGGTCCTACGGGACACAAGTGAGCCTGAAAAACCAAATAGCGAATATGGCTCACCGATGCCACTTTCATTAGTTATCCCATTACTACTCAGGTTAAGTTGTTTAGGTACCTTGTTATCCATCAGACACTCACATACCCTACACATGCTGTTCTACGACTCGCATGGCTCAAACAACTCCTGTAGTAATGGCTCATGGGATGGAGGAACTAGCTTCAGTGGGGTTTAAAAGTAAAGGCTATGCAATACTTGGGATTCAATTTAATGCATTCGCGACTCAATGATGCAAGAATAAGATAGAGGCAATATGTACTATATGTGTGCAAGCATGTGGTAGTGCTTGCACAGCTCGATTGAAGCAAGGGATGGATCAGGTAGTGCTCTGGTTCTCTTGATATATCCCACCTTTCGGCGTCTATTCGAAGAAGAACCAAACAAACAAGGCCAACATAAATAAAGTGCACAAGCATATGAATAAATGCGACAAGCAAACAATCATGCCATGATGAATGATGCACAATTTGCATGGCAATAAAGTAGCATGGCATGGGTGAGGTGTGGAAACAATAATAAAGCATTTTTATTGAGCTTTGGCCCCATTTTAGCCTCATAACAGTTGTTGTACACATTATATTTATATGATGCATGCTTCAAATCAGATCAAGGAATGCATAAACAGAAAGGTCTCGTCGAGCTAATCATTTTAGACATATTATTTGTTGAATTTGGATTTATAAAACAAAAGTTATTAATTATTTAAGACAAAAGGGCATTTTATTGTAATTTAAATTAACTTGGAAATTTAAGTGTTCAAAATATATTTTGAAGGCCATATTTGAATTCCTCATATTTTTCTGATTTGAAAACATATATTATTTGCATTATTTGAATTTATATTTTAGAAGATATTTAAAAACAAAATTAAATTTGAATTTAAAATAATTTGGAAAAGATTTGAATTAAAACAGATCACAGAAAAACTTTTTATAATCAGACAGACCCAGCCACAGTCACTGACGGGTGGGTCCGTTCTTACAGCAACCTGGCCGAAAAGGTTTTTTCTCACATGTTGTGGTAGCCTATCGCAGAGCAGGTGGGACCAGCGACCACAGGCCACGTGCAGCAGCAGCCGAGGCCAGCGGTGGGGCTTCATTTGGAAGCGGGTTGAGGTTGGAAAAGGCTAGGGGGTGCTCTGCAAAATGTACAAAGAGGCTGACGGATGGGACCAGGCTGGACCGCGGGTTACGCACGCAAAACAGCAGGGGTTATCAGCAAAATATGCAGCCGTACTGTTGATCTTCCTCTGACGATCAATCGGTCTTGTGACAGAGGACAGCCTTGTGTGGGGCTCGAACGTGACTGGCGCGTGACTGGCAGCGGTGACCGCTGGGCTAGGGCGGGGTAGATGTTAGAGGTCGCGCGGCCTAGGTAGGGTTCTTGCGACGCCTTCGGTGAGAAGCGAAGCGTCACCGGCGCCTGAGAGGCGCCGGAGGAAGGAACGGCGAGGCTAGGGCAGCGCGGCGAAGGGGACCATGTCAGGGAGGTCGGGCGCTCACCGTGGGAGGTTGGTGGTGTTTGATCGGGCGAGGAGCAGTTGATCGTCGGCCAGGCAGCCGGATTAGGGTTTGGGTCGGCGTCGCGATGTCCTCCGGCTCTGGTGCTTCTCCTCCTCGGCCAGGGTGCAGGCTCCTAGGCGTCTCCTTGTTCTTCCTCGACACCTAGAGCTCCTCGCCACCGGCTGCAGGTAAGGGGAACGGAGGGGACCGACGGTTGGCCGGGCGTTAGGGGTAGGCGGTGGTGGAGAGGAAGGGAGGAAGGCAGGTCCGGTAGATCTGGGGAAGAGGAGAGCCAGGGATGGTGGTAGATAGCGAGAGAGGGGAAGGGTGGGGGGGGCGGGTAGTTGGAAATGGTGGCTCGGGGCCACGTTTCTCTTCTCCCTCCTTCTCGTGCTCGGTCGGCCGGGGCAGGGCAGGGGCAGTTGAGGCTTCCAGGTGGGGCAAGGAGGAGGGTAGATCAGGGAGGCTGGGTGGTGGGCTGCAGGCAGAGAGAGCTAGAGGGAGAGAGAGGAGAGGCTCGGGTAGGGTTAGAGCTAGGCTCAGGTAGGGTTAGAGCTAGGCTCGGGTAGGGTTAGAGCTAGGCTCGGGTTAGGGTTTGTGTGGGGGTATCTAGGTGGGTCTAGGGTGACAGGTGGGGCCAGCTAGGTAGAGAGAAGAGAGAGGCCGAGAGAGAGGGGTGGTGGTAGCTAGGTTAGGTCATGGTTTAGGGTTTTTGGAGAGAGGGGTATGGTGATTAGGGTAGAGAGGGACTAGGGTTTGGTTTTAGATTAGGTGGGGTGTCCTCTTATGACAAAGCCAAGCAAGCACATGCCAAGCTCCATCTAGATCTAGACAAGGAAAAGGGAAGGAGAGAAAAGGTGGTGAGGATTAAGCAAGATCACACTAGATCAAACCAAGAGAAGGGGGAGATAGAGATGCTCCACTCAAAAACAAATAAATTCCAAATGACAAGCAAAAGATGGTACTTGCATGGCCCATGCAAAATATTTATTGCCATGTGGGTTCTTGTGAAAACAATATTAATACATGGCATTAATATTATGCATTCCCAAAATTGGAATAAAAGCCAAGCAAAAAGAATTAAAAGGATGCCCCATGTGGAGTAGATGGAGATGACCATTTTTGAAATACAATGGGACTTGCTAGTGTGTATATGCCACTAGGTAGTTAATAAGCCCACAAAATATCCCAACATGATGATAACCCCAAAACAACACATATGGTAGCTAGAAATAGGGTTCCACCCACAAGGCATGCAAAGGTGGCCATGTGGCTCTCATATATCAATAATGTGAAAACAAAATGATGCCAAGATGAGAGCATGTGGAAAAGAATTGGAACCATCCCAACCCACATGAGCTAGAGGTAAAACCAATAAGTGCCAAGCTCATACTTAGTTGGATGGTGGAATTATAAGGTGGTGAAAGAAAAAGGTGGTGGAGTTAATAAGAGATATGCCCCCAACTCAACTTGGGCATTGAAACAATATATCAAGAACCAAATACAATATCAAGAGGCAAATACAATTAATAATGCATATGAGATAAGAACCAAATCAAAAAGGGTTTTATATGATGCTCAAATGCAAGGAGGCATGATGACATGAGCATGATATAATGATGATGCAACAATTATATATTTGAAGTAGCCATTATATTATTAGACCAAGTAGCATTACAATTGTTAGACAATTGGGATGCTACAACTCTCCCCCACTAAACAGGAATCTCGCCCCGAGATTCTAGGATGAAGAAGAAGACACAAAGAGGGTAGGATACTTGGCACGGAGCTCATCTTCACGTTCCCAAGTGGCTTCATCAACGGAATGGTGCGACCACTGCACCTTGCAGAACTTGATGGACTTGTTGCGAGTCCTTCTTTCTGCGACTTCAAGGATTTTTGTGGGGTGTTCTTGATAAGACAGGTCTTCTTGGAGATTGATAAGCTCATGGTCCACGGTCTGCCGGATCCTTGAAGCACTTCTTGAGTTGAGAGATGTGGAAAACATCATGGACTTTGAGTTTTTCCGGGAGCTCAAGAGCATAAGCAACTTCTCCTCTTCTTCCACGAATTTTGAAGGGACCGATGTATCTAGGAGCCAGCTTTCCTTTGATACCAAAGCGATGTGTGCCTCTCATGGGAGTGACACGAAGGTAAACGAGATCACCAGGGACATACTCCATGTCCGTGTGCTTCCTATCATAATTGCTCTTCTGGCGACTTTGAGCAATCTTCAGATTTTCAAGAATGATGTGAACCTTCTCCTCCGCTTGAGTCACAATGTCAGGGCCAAACAAGATCCTTTCACCTGCACCCGACCAACCAATCGGAGTTCTGCATTTGCGACCATAGAGAGCCTCAAATGGTGCCATATTTAGACTTTTCTGGAAGCTATTGTTGTAAGAGAATTCAGCATAAGGAAGACATTCTTCCCACTTCATGCCAAAAGAGATGACGCAAGCACGAAGCATATCCTCCAGAATCTGATTGATCCTTTCAACTTGTCCTTGCGACTGAGGGTGGTAAGCTGTGCTGAAGTTCAACTTTGTTCCCAAAGCATTTTGGAAACTTTCCCAGAACTTGGAAGTGAAGATGCTTCCACGGTCTGAACTGATCTCAAGAGGAACCCCATACAGAGAGACAATTCTGTTGATATAGAGCTCAGCCAACTGAATTGCAGAAATTGTTTCCTTGACGGGGAAGAAGTGAGCCACTTTAGAAAGCCTGTCAATGACAACAAAGATTGCATTGTTGCCCTTCTGCGACCTCGGGAAACCCGTGATGAAGTCCATCTCTACTTTCTCCCATTTCCATTCCGGGGGTTTCAATGGCTGTAGAAGACCGGAAGGTTTCTGATGGACAGCTTTCACTCTGCGGCAGACATCACACTCTGAGACATACTTGGCACAATACCTTTTCAAACCCGGCCACTAGTATTGTGTTTTCAAGTCCATGTACATCTTTGTGCTGCCAGGGTGGATAGAAAGAACAGAATCGTGCGCCTCCTTGAGAACTTGCTCTCTCAAACCCGGGTAGTTCGGAACAAACATCCGGTGTTCAAAGAAAAGCGTGCCTTGATCATCTATGTGGAAGGACTCATACTTCGGAAGCTGAAGCCTAGAGATGATCTTTCTTGTGTACGGATCCCCAAGCTGAGAAGAGCGAACCTTTTCTTCCAAGAGAGGAGTTGCTAGAAGGTTCAGGAGATACCCTTGTTCCACAATTTCAAGGTTGAGCTGACGGAATTCCTCGCACAAGAGAGGCTGTTGTTCTTCCATCATGAGGTTGTTGACATAAGCTTTGCGGCTGAGAGCATCTGCCATGACATTAGCTTTGCCCGGAGTGTAGTTGATGGTCAAATCAAAATCATTGATTGCTTCAATCCATCTCCTCTGCCGAAGGTTGAGATCAGCCTGAGTGAAGATATACTTCAGACTCTTGTGATCAGAAAAGATCTCACAACGGTTGCCAAGCAAGTAGTGCCTCCATACTTTCAAAGCAAAGACAAGCCATGAGCTCGAGGTCATGTGTAGGATAGTTGATCTCATGCGTCTTCAACTGGCGAGAGGCATAAGCAACAACTTGTTTTTCTTGCATAAGGACCGCACCCAATCCTTGCAAAGAGGCGTCACAGAATATCTGGAACGGCTTGGATGTATCCGGAGGAACCAAGACTGGTGTGGAAGTGAGCTTCTCTTTGAGTGTCTCAAAGCTTGATTGACATGCAGGAGTCCAAAGGTATTTCTTGCCTTTCTTAAGGAGATCGGTAAGAGGCTTCGCTATCTTCGAAAAGTTCTGAACGAGCCAAACCAAGGAAACTCCGCACTTCTTTGACATTTACAGGAGGAAGCCATTCAACAATTGTCTTCACAGTTTCCGGGTTGACTGCAATGCCCTTGGCAGAGATGACGTGACCAAGATAGGTTACTTGAGGCAGCCAAAACTCACACTTGGAGAACTTTGCATACAAACGGTTCTCACGAAGCTTGTTTAGGACACACCGAAGGTGTTCTTCATGCTCTTCTTGTGACTTAGAATAGACTAGGATGTCATCCAGATAGACCACAACGAACTTATCAAGATACTCCATGAAAACCGAGTTCATGAGCCTCATGAAGGTGGCAAAAGCGTTGGTGAGACCGAAAGACATGACCGTGTACTCATACAGGCCATAGCGGGTGGTGAAAGCTGTCTTAGGAACATCTTCCTTGCGAATCTTGATTTGGTGATAACCACTTCTCAAGTCAAGCTTAGAGAATACCATAGCTCCAGCTAGCTGATCGAATAGATCATTAATCCGCGGAAGGGGATATTTATTCTTGATGGTTTTAGCATTGAGAGCCCGATAGTCAACACAAAGTCTATCAGTCTGGTCTCGCTTCTTCACAAAGAGAGTAGGGCTACCCCAAGAAGAAGTACTATGCTGAATGAAACCCAACTTCTCTTGTACATCGAGCTGTCGTTTGAGTTCAGCCAACTCAGCAGGACCCATTTTATAAGGCCGCTTGGAGATAGGAGCGGTACCAGGTTCAAGATCAATTACAAACTCAACCTCATGATTCGGAGGCATACCTGGCAACTCTTCAGGAAAGACATCTGGGAACTCACAGACCGCCGGAACACTCTGAATAGCTTCCATAGCATCATCATTCAGAGCCGCCAAAGAGAAAAGCTGGATAGCAGGAGTCAGACTTGGAGAATAGACTATATGGCCTTCAGGAATCTTCAGAGAAACCGAGCGTTCAGCACAATCAATCACAGCTGCATTTGCTGTCAACCAATCCATGCCCAAGATGACATCAATGTCAGAATTGCCCAGAATGATTAAGGAAGCCGAGAACGAAGAGCCACCAATCTCAATTTGATTGCCATGGCTGACTTTAGAAGCTGCCATTGTTTCTCCAGGAGAAAGGACCATTAACCGCTTAAGGAGAGGATCCATAGCTAACCCATTCTCATCTGCAAACTTGTGAGAAACAAAAGAATGCGATGCCCCAGAATCAAACAAAACTCGTGCAGGGACTGAGTTAACGGGAAGCATACCCATCACAACTCCAGGTGCATGCTCAGCTTGAGCGGCGTTGACACAGTTGGCACGAGCAATAGCAGACCCGGGCTTGGTGTTGATGTTGAGAGCCCGAGGTGGTGGTGCACGAACCAAAGGAGAGCTTGCCGCAGATCTTTGAGGTGGTGGAGGAAGAGCTTTGTTCTTCAACGGACAGTTCCAGCTTTGATGCCCAGTGTCTCCACAAGTGTAACAAGCACTGTGGGCGTGGAGCAACGTAGCTGGGGACTCCGCCAGCGCTCAGGTAGTGGTGGTTGTAGCCCCGGGAGCATGAGGAAGTTTGGTGGCCTTGCCGCGTAGCTTGAAGGTCTTGGTGGAGCCGGGAGCGACGGTGGGGTGTTAGGAACCCAAACACGACGCTTAGAAGGAGCTGACATAGCTGAAGAGCTTGCTGCATCACGGTTGTGTTTCTTTGACTCCTCAAACACTTGCCTACTTGCCTCTTCCTGCAGAGCTGTATGCTGAAGTTCCAGAAAAGACGCCGGCCTTGCATGTGTGATTGCATATTTAATCGATGCATTGAGCCCTTGCCGGAACCTCTTTTGCTTCTTCTTGTCATCAGAGATCTCATCGCCACCATAACGAGAAAGGTTCATGAAGTTCCTGATGTAGGTGTTGACATTGTCATTGCACTTCTTGAGGTTGAGTTACACTTCCTTCATCATCTCCATGACAATTTCGATGAATCTTGCTCCTTGAAAGCTCAGTGAACTGTCCCCAAGTAGGCTGAAAACAGCGGTTTGCCTTCAGGTAATTCTCCCACCACAGAGCTGCATCTCCCTTCAGAAGGTGAGTAGCACACTTTACCCATTCTTGCTCAGGAACATCAGCAGTTGCCAGTAACCTTGACATCTCACGCAACCAATCATCAGCATCAAGTGGTTGATCGAAACATCAAATGGCGGGGTTGAACTTCAGAAGCTTTGATGTCTCCTCGCTTGGGAGGTGGAGGTAGCGGAACAAACTCATTCCTCGACACTTTCTTGAAACGCTGGTTCTGCTGCATTGCTGCCAAGGTATTGGCGATGCTTGACAACGCTGCCCCCAGTTCAGGTTGTATGTCCTCCTCAGAACGGCGTGGTGGTGCCATCCTGTTATTGATATAAAACACAAGTCAGTACTATGATGGAGAATAATAATAATCCAAAATAGTACCAAGATGGAATTACTCAAGATTAAAGGATACAATTTACTAAGATGATATTAAAATATCAACGAAGTTCAAAGCACCTAGAAGATATTAAGCATATCGCACACGACTGAAAAGGAGTGTGGTACACAAATATATCAAAGAAAAATTTTCCACAAATTTCGGCATTAAAATACCAATAGATGCGCAAAATCACTTAACGAATCAAGATTAGTGACTCTACCAATTCAATATACAAGAGCGAATGATAAGAGTAGTGGTATGGTCGCGACTCCATCCCGCACTCAAATCATTACTCCGCACATGAATAAGTATAACACATATCTCAACACCTTCTTCTCACGACGAACCTAACGATTAGCAACTACGGAAACGAACACCCCAAACAAGATAACGTCGGATAACAAAGAGTAAGACAGATCGCGGCGGTATACAACGAATCAGATAGATCGCGTCGGTTTGCAAAAGCCTATCGGTATGGAATGTACCAACAGTTGATAACCAAAAGGCCGATATAGATAACAACTTAGATGCAACAGATAGCCAAGGAATTACACACACTCACACACACAGATACACAACCTATGGTACTACGGAAACCCAGAACACGTGAATCCTAGTTTGAATTCAAGAAGAGGATTGAAAACGTTACACTTCCTTACCAGAAAAGGGTGGGTGGATGGGTAAGAAGAAAAGTGGAAGCAGTCCTACTCTCGCGTTTTGTTTTTCCCTAGTATACATAACTACCAAAAATATTTGCTAGACAGACAACGACCATTTGGCTGAGACCACGAAGGGCGGATGGCTCGATACCAATTGTAACTACCTCGGTGAATTACGCTTCTAGTTACAAGCTGGATGAGCGTAAATGGTTGAAATAGTACGGGGCCCAAATGCCACTCACAGTAGACCTTTCGCCGTCCCAACCATTTCCAAACATCGGGACAAGAACGGCGGCGAATCGGCAAAGCGAAGGGATCAACTACATACACAAATGAGTATGTATGCAAGCCACCATACAATAGTACATCAGAGCCATTCCATCTAAAAAGAAAGGAAATATAGCAACGCCATACGGCAAGATCCAAATATCCTAGATAGATATAATAGTTTAGGATATCTCCTCATACATCAAACATCAGAGTATCAAGCGGAAGCGGAAGACAAAATCCGAGTACGGATAAGAAGCAAATCGGCATAAGATGCCCCATAAATAAGCACATCCCGCCCACAGATCTCACGGATCCCGCTCCGGAATCTCTACACGAATGATCGCTGCCCACATCGTCTGTCTCTTCCACCCAAGATCCATCTTGCAGTGTACCGCTCATCCGAACCAATAATTTATCGTGTGAGACCCTAGGGTACTCAGCAAGTCTTTATGCCTCTAAAGGGGACACAACCTGGGGTGACGAATAGCAGCAAAAGATAAACCCTAGCAATTCTATAGATATTGCTAACCATCCGCCTAACCGTAGATGACGGATGTCCGTGAATTAACAACAACAGTTATAAAGGTAATAATACCAGATCCATCCTCCTCCTCGCTTACCGACGAGGAAGCGGACGAACAACCCCCCCATCCGTTGGCAGTTTTATTATCCATTCCGTGAGTATTGCCCTATTTACTAGTCAGGTACCTAGTCTAGTCAGATTAAAAGCGGTACTTTAGTTATGCTTGTCTATGATCGAGAAACTGTGCTCTAAGTCGTCCATAACCGCGGACACGGCTTTCAGAAAGTTTTACCCTGCAGGGGGTGCACAAATAGCAACACACACTCGATATGCCTCGGAAAAACCAAATCAAAACCCAACGAGGCACACGACAAAGCAATTACAGGATTCAGAAATATTTCGTGGGGCCACCCATTGAGCTACCCGCGAACGGTTAGTGACTCGAGACGCCTCAAGGTTTATGGCTGTGGAAACGATCGGGAACCGAAAATGTGACTGGGCTTGTCGACACATGAAAACACTCCGCTTTCCTAAACAAGACAAAGGTGCAAAGACTCGCACAATTTAAATAAAGCAATAAAGCATGGCATAAGTACAGATAGTAAATAAAACCTCAAACTAGTTTGTGGCCCCAAGAAATAAGAATGAATCAAGCTCGCTCAGGGGGTTCATAAGCCTCCGGATGTGGATAGCGAATATTCAAGGAACAGGAATCAAGTACTCGGGGTCCTACAGGACACAAGTGAGCCTGAAAAACCAAATAGCGAATATGGCTCACCGATGCCACTTTCATTAGTTATCCCATTACTACTCAGGTTAAGTTGTTTAGGTACCTTGTTATCCATCAGACACTCACATACCCTACACATGCTGTTCTACGACTCGCATGGCTCAAACAACTCCTGTAGTAATGGCTCATGGGATGGAGGAACAAGCTTCAGTGGGGTTTAAAATTAAAGGCTATGCAATACTTGGGATTCAATTTAATGCATTCGCGACTCAATGATGCAAGAATAAGATAGAGGCAATAGGTACTATATGTGTGCAAGCATGTGGTAGTGCTTGCCTGGCAGCTCAGTTGAAGCAAGGGATGGATCTGGGTAGTGCTCCTGGTTCTCTTGATATATCCCACCTTTCGCCTATTCAAGAAGAACCAAACAAACAAGGCCAACATAAATAAAGTGCACAAGCATATGAATAAATGCGACAAGCAAACAATCATGCCATGATGAATGATGCACAATTTGCATGGCAATAAAGTAGCATGGCATGGGTGAGGTGTGGAAACAATAATAAAGCATTTTTATTGAGCTATGGCCCCATTTTAGCCTCATAACAGTTGCTGTACACATTATATTTATATGATGCATGCTTCAAATCAGATCAAGGAATGCATAAACAGAAAGGTCTCGTCGAGCTAATCATTTTAGACATATTATTTGTTGAATTTGGATTTATAAAACAAAAGTTATTAATTATTTAAGAAAAAAGGGCATTTTATTGTAATTTAAATTAACTTGGAAATTTAAGTGTTCAAAATATATTTTGAAGGCCATATTTGAATTCCTCATATTTTTCTGATTTGAAAACATATATTATTTGCATTATTTGAATTTATATTTTAGAAGATATTTAAAAACAGAATTAAATTTGAATTTAAAATAATTTGGAAAAGATTTGAATTAAAACAGATCACAGAAAAACTTTTTATACCCAGACAGACCACCCAAAACACTTGTACGGGTGGGTCCGGACCGACTGGCAACCACAACAAAAGGTTTTTTGAGCCGAGGTTGAGGTTGGAAAAGGCTAGGGGGTGCTCTGCAAAATGTACAGAGAGGCTGGCGGATGGGACCAGGTTGGACCGCGGGTTACGCACGCAAAACAGCAGGGGGTTATCAGCAAAATATGCAGCCGTATTGTTGATCTTCCTCTGACGATCAATCGGTCTGTGCGTGATAGAGGACAGCGCGCCGCGGTGGGGCTCGAACACGCGACCTGGGCGCGCGCAGGCAGCGGTGACCGCTGGTCTAGGGCGGGGTAGATGTTAGAGGGTCCGACGCGGCCTAGGTAGGGTTTGCGCGACGCTCTGAAGCGAGCGAAGCGTCACCGCGCATGAGCGCTTCGGAGGAAGGAACGGCGAGCTAGGGCGGCGCGAAGGGACCATGTCGGGAGGTCGGACGCTCACCGTGGGGAGGTTGGTGGTGTTTGATCGGGCGGGAGCAGTTTGATCGTCGGCGAGGCCGAGGCGGATTAGGGTTTCGTCGGCCGCGATGTCCTCGGCTCTGGTGCTTCTCCTCCTCGGCGGCATGCAGGTGGCCTCAGGCGTCTCCTCTTCCTCGACACCTAGAGCTCCTCGCCACCGGCTGAGTGGGGAATGGAGGGACCACGGTGGCAGCGTTAGGGGGTAGGCGGTGGTGGAGAGGAAGGGAGGAGAGGCAGGTCCCGGGGTAGATCTGGGGAGAGGAGAGCCAGGGATGGTGGTAGATAGCAGAGAGGGAGAGGGGTGCCGTGGGGGAGCGGGTAGATGGAAAAGGTGGCTCGGTGCCACCTTTCTCTTCTCCCTCCTTCACGTGCTTTGGATCGGCAGGGGCAAGGCAGGTGAGGCTTGTGGGGCAAGGAGGAGGAGGGTAGACTGTCCGGGCTGGTGGGGCCTGCAGGCAGAGAGAGCTAGAGGGAGAGAGAGGAGAGGCTCGGGTAGGGTTAGAGCTAGGCTCGGGTAGGGTTAGAGCTAGGCTCGGGTTAGGGTTTGTGTGGGGGTAGCTAGGTGGGTCCAGGGTGACAGGTGGGGCCAGCTAGGTAGATAGAAGAGAGAGGCCGAGAGAGAGAGGTGGTGGTAGCTAGGTTAGGTCATGGTTTAGGGTTTTTGGAGAGAGGGGTATGGTGATTAGGGTAGAGAGGGACTAGGGTTTGGTTTTAGATTAGGTGGGGTGTCCTCTATGACAAAGCTACAAGCACATGCCAAGCTCCATCTAGATCTAGACAAGGAAAAGGGAAGGAGAGAAAAGGTGGTGAGGATTAAGCAAGATCACACTAGATCAAACCAAGAGAAGGGGGAGATAGAGATGCTCCACTCAAAAACAAATAAATTCCAAATGACAAGCAAAAGATGGTACTTGCATGGCCCATGCAAAATATTTATTGCCATGTGGGTTCTTGTGAAAACAATATTAATACATGGCATTAATATTATGCATTCCCAAAATTGGAATAAAAGCCAAGCAAAAAGAATTAAAAGGATGCCCCATGTGGAGTAGATGGAGATGACCATTTTTGAAATACAATGGGACTTGCTAGTGTGTATATGCCACTAGGTAGTTAATAAGCCCACAAAATATCCCAACATGATGATAACCCCAAAACAACACATATGGTAGCTAGAAATAGGGTTCCACCCACAAGGCATGCAAAGGTGGCCATGTGGCTCTCATATATCAATAATGTGAAAACAAAAATGATGCCAAGATGAGAGCATGTGGAAAAGAATTGGAACCATCCCAACCCACATGAGCTAGAGGTAAAACCAATAAGTGCCAAGCTCATATTTAGTTGGATGGTGGAATTATAAGGTGGTGAAAGAAAAAGGTGGTGGAGTTAATAAGAGATATGCCCCCAACTCAACTTGGGCATTGAAACAATATATCAAGAACCAAATACAATATCAGGCAAATACAATTAATAATGCATATGAGATAAGAACCAAATCAAAAAGGGTTTTATATGATGCTCAAATGCAAGGAGGCATGATGACATGAGCATGATATAATGATGATGCAACAATTATATATTTGAAGTAGCCATTATATTACTAGACCAAGTAGCATTACAATTGTTAGATAATTGGGATGCTACAAGTTGGTAGACAAGTAGTAAATGTGCATTGGTGTATTCCGACGTAAGATACTCTTGTGGTCCGTCAAGAAAAACCATTTCGGAATGTCTAGGAGAAACAAACTCCAGTACCTCGTCATTTCTAGGACCAGGTCAAAGTGTTGTAATCCGCAGATGAAGAAGTGGTAATTAGCTTCTGTCTGTTCCACCTTAAAGTATCAAACTCCTTTATACTAAGAGGTTGTGCCGAGTTTCATGACCCCTTAATGAAGTGGTGCTCCTACACATATTTACCCACCCTTCCTCGAGCTTTCGCGCTCGTGAATGATGCGTGTGCGTAATAATGTGGCTATCTGAGATTCTTAGCAATTATTATTGTGTTGAACTCTAAGGACATTCAAGTCATTCTTAGCGTGATGGTTAACCTATCACTAAGCAAAGAATGATTGTGCTACCAAGTCTGTTGTTCTGGTGCACTCTCTTCAGTCAAAAGAGTTAGGCTTGTGCCGAAGCTTTAAGACTATGTCTGCTTGCCTTACCAAGCAAGTTTCCTCTCGAACTAAATGACATATCGGTGGTTCGTGATATTCTAGACGTCTTTCTAGAAGTATCACCATGTTGCCACATGACCGTGTTGTCAAGTTCTTGAGCAAGTTAGTTCTTTGAACTACACCTTTCTCCAAGGACCCGTACTGGATACCCCTGAACTAGTTGGTTGAGCTTAAACAACAACCTGGAGAGTTGTAAGACAAAAGTTCCATCCGACTCTGTTCCTTCCTAAAGGGTTGTATATTTTTGTTCGTGCTAAAGAAAGATAGTATCTCCTCTCTAGATATGTTATCTTTCCTCACCTTTGATTTGATTTGGGTTATCGTCAAATCAAACTCAGTTCCAAGGACTATCTTGATAATGTCTCTTCTTGTGATGTTTCACTGGGATACATGTTCATGTCCTTTGGTCTGACCAGTATTTTTGTCTTGTTCACGCAACATATGAGTCCATCTTCTTGGAGTGTCTCGATAAGTTTGTTGTTGACCCCATCGATGACATCCTTATCTTCTCCATGCTAGATTTGATTCATATGGAACATTTGGCATTAATGTTGGAAAAATTCGAGAACCATCTTCGAGTCAACTCGAAGTATGTGTTCTGGATGTTAGAAGTAACCTTCTCTAATGCACGTACAATTGTTGGAAGATGTCATCGTGGATTCGAGTAGAGTTAACTCATTTCCTTAAGGATACATGTGTGTCTTATTGATAGCACTTTATATGTATGCAGCCGGCTTCCGACAAGATGCTAAATACATGGGTCTAGCAATCTAGCTCATTCTTTGGAGCTTTACACTGTAGTCCCTATCTTGAGAATTTAGTAACTTTACCTTCGTGGTAAATGTTGCAAACTTTCTATTCGCACATGCTGAGTCTGAAATATCATTCCACCTAACCAAAGCTGAATCTCAAGCAGTAATGATGGTTGGACTTCCCCAAGGTTTTGATATAGTTCTCTTTGTAAGTCTGGCAAGATTGTTGTATTGGTTGACACACTTAGCCAGAAAGACCCCTTCGTCATATTCTCTTGATTCAGCAATAATAACCACTCTTCATGAGGCTTCTTCTATAATTAATTATAGGAGTTGTGCTTATGGATCCTTTGTATCCGAAGTCCGACCTTTACTTGAAGTTTGATTTCTCAAACATTAAGGAGAACATTTAAAGTAGTGTTGCTAAATGTCTCTCGGTCAATCCTCCAGACCCTTTATGTTGGCAAGCGTCTTGTTATGTCAAGTAATTGAAGTCTGAGAATGAAGTTTCTTTCTTCTCGTGTCATCATGAATTTTCTTAACTATTCATCCTAGTGGTGTAAAGTGATATCGTGATCTTTGGCAAAGATCTTGATAGTCTTGGATGAATAAAGACTTTCCTTCATTTTCTCGACCATGTTTTAAGAGTAACTATGATTTTGGTGATCTGTAGTTTCTCTTTCTACATGTTACTTGTGACTCTTATGAGACCTCTCCACCAAAACACCTTTCTGTCTTGGCCTGCGGTTGGATGAAAGAGTGACCCTTCTGTTTCAAAAGTAGTTCAACATCTTGGTTTTGTTGATCCAAATCTCTACAACCTAAAATCTCTACTTAAGCCATTTAGTAGAGGTTCATTTCTCGAAGTCTGTGGTTCTGATCTTTCTGTTGGAAGCTTTATTTTTCAGAAGCTTCAAAACCTTCTACAAGTTCCATGGTCTCAATCCTTATGAAGACCATTTATCTAAGACCTTGAAACCTTCTCCTCTTGTTTCCTCTGTTACCTTGTCATGTCTCATGTTATCATCTCAGAGTTGTTTCTAAACACTCCATCCATGAGTGGACCATGAGATACTCTATGTGTCGTTTAGTGTGTTGTTTAGTGTGTTTCCCTCTTATCTTAGAGTGGCCATGTTTCTTTCTCTCCTTGTCTCTCTTCCTACCTTTGGAATCTCGGGTCGAGATTCTCGTAAGGGGGATAGAGCTGTAACACCCCTGTTTTTAGTTAATCATTATTAGGGTTTTGTTTGTGCATTCATGAGCATCATCATTTAAATTGTGCATTGAAGAAAACAAATCAAACCCTAAAACCCTATGTTCCCTCCCTCTTTTAAATTTATTCAAACTAGTTTTGAATTTGGAAATGACAAAAATGTTTGGAGCCCAAATAGTTACAAGGACACCAGCAATATTTCAGATATTTACAAAAGCCTTTGTATTTCTAAAATTATACAAAATAGATTTGCATTTGAAATTACAAAAGAGAAAAGGAAAAACATAAATAGAGCCCCGCCCTCGTGAAAGAGCTCCTGCCCTTCTTCCCTGCCTCCTGCGTCTGTCAGCCGATTCCGGCCGCTCTCGACCTCCCCCGGCCTCGCTGACCTATTCCCTAGAACGGTGGTGAGCCTCCCGTGCTCAGGCACCCTCCTGCTTCCTTCCTCTTCCTCTGGCTTGCCTCCCCGTCAACCACCTGCCGCCACCGCCGTTGTCCTTCATCGCCGCCGTTCCCCTTTATTTTCGGTGTTTGGTTCTTCCCGGTAGAATACGATATCCAGATCAAGATCGAAGACCGAGGTCAACACCGTCGAAGTTCGAAGATTGAAGAACAATACTTGACCAACTCTAACCCAGTCAAGTTCAAGGCTTCCGAAGATATATTTATCTGCTATCAACTGGCAAAGGCAAGCATAGCCCCACCATGTTATAATCATATGATTTCAAAAGCATTTGAATTCCTGCCATGATGCATACGGTTCTACTGTGGTCTTTTATCGGTAGATAGAGTATCCTATCTATTGCATTACTTACTTTGAGCTTATATTACCTGATCCACTGCTCCTAGCGTAACTAGGTTTGGCTTGTGTGCACTGCTAGAGCTATTATCTGTGTCCTGCTTAGCCATGCATAGCTGTTGAGTCTGGTCCATCCAGATGATGTATCATATGCAGAGAATCTAGTATGACAGGATAACGTGATGAGATGATATCAGAGGTGATATGAGTTAAACATGCTAAGACTTGTATGGGAGGCCACTGTGGGATGTGGTTTTTCTAGTCCCATGCTCGCCACCACTAGGACCTGAGTTCTTGCCTTTGGAACCGAGATGAGCGTACAGCCACACGGGGCTTGGGAACCCCTCGCCTGATTAACTTGCCTAGTAGATTCCATGAGTCACATAGTTCGGGCGTTCCATTCGACATATGCATAGAAAATATTTGAAAGATTTGCCGGGTGAAGTTGGTGCATTCATAACAGGTAGATAAGCGTGGCCGGGGTTGCTTGGGGTCGATGGAGCCCCTGTTAACCAGCCTCGCCTCACATATTTAAGTACCGGCTTCGGGATTTGACCCGTTACGGCGGAACCATACTTATTGCGTGACTCATGGTCTCGGCGAAAGCAAGGTAAAGGTTGTGGCCAACCACCCTCTGCCAGCCTTCCAAGGAAGAGGGCTAATAGCTTGGCATTAAGAGTCGGTTGGTACTTGTGGGTAAAGTTGTACACCCCTGCAGGGTAATAATCTTTTCGAAAAGCCGTGTTCACGGTTTGGAACGCTTGGTGACCAGATTCTAAGATCATAGATAACTATAACCTAATTGTAAAACTTGGCAGATCAACGTGTGCTTAAGGATGCTTCCTCATGGGTACGAGGAGGTGATCCTAGTTCAGATGATGATGATTTGGTGGATATCAAAATATGATGATCAATACTTTGGAGATGTCGCTCTCTTATCCCCTTTTAAAATATTCTGAATAGAGGAGCTTCTTCTCCCTGTTGTTTTATAAACAAAAGATGGCTTTATGCAAAACAATTCCACCAGCCATAAATCTTGCGGAGTACTCCCCGTACTCAGCCTTGCTTTGTTGATACTTTTGGTAGAGTAAGTGTTCCTTGAAGATCAGTTTGGTACTACATCGACATCGACGAGTAGCTTGGGGTTCCCGGCCGGCAGCCTGGAATCTATGGGATAGGACGTCATCATTATGCTTCAGGCCTCTTAGGCCATTTGTGAAGTTTGCTATACTTAATAGTATAATTTGCCTTCCGTTGTTTGATGTTTGTGGTCAGTGACCTCTACTTCTAATAATTTGGTTATTTTCTCAGTTATGAGCTTGCTGTAATAAATTTTGTGTCGTAGGGTCACTGCCTTGTTACCGATTCTTCACTGGATATTCTCGAGCTCAAGGTTAAGCTTATTTCAGACGGAGGTCTGGGATTTGTTTAGCCCTGATCTCGGGGGTGTCACAACAATCATGACCAGGCAGGGTATCATCATAAGCATAAAGCTTGAACAGTATAGAAAATTCCCTAAATCCTTAAACCCTAAACCCCTAAACGACCATGACTACGCATGGGTATAATCCACTTGTAGATCAACATTTGAGATATACTTTCGTTAAATTATGAAAACACCATTCTATTCATCGAATACAAGACTAAAGACTAAACATTATTGAAAATGCCCCAAAACCAAAACCCTAAACCCCTAAACCTTAGAACCGTAAACCCTAAACCCTCAACCCCTAAACATTGACCAAGTAGGTATCGTGCAGTTATACACACGTTACAATAAACTATGTCATAGATATGGCCATGACCTTGGCCATATTGTTCGAAAGATTTCAAAATATAATGCTTATCAATTTTGGCAAATGTGTGGAAACTCATTTAAATGCTGGTAAGCATGTTGTCGCTACCGTGTGGGTCTAGATAAGGACAACATGTGAGGAGCGGCTGCGTCGGAGTAGCGTACGTTGGAAGCTTAAACCTCAAAATTTCCGCACAGCGCTGAAACATCGCGCGCATCTATTCAAAAACTCCACCCCGTTTTTCGCGATGCAAAATTCCTCTTCTGTCCCTAGCCCGGAAACAAGGACCAGAGGAGCACTGCCATAATAGAGGGGTTTAGGTTGTAAATTTGCATCATCCCACCTATATCCCCCCATCACCTCTTCGCCGTGTACCCCCTTTGATCGCCACCTTCCTTCAACCCTTTCACCGCCAGCCCTCTCTTCCATACCGGAGCTCCTTCACCGCCGGCGCTCTCTTCTACACGAGAGCATATTCACTGCCGGTGCTCTCTTCCACATCGGATATCCTTTCCCGCCGGCGCTCTCTTCCAATCAGTAACATCTTCACCACCCAACGCACCGGATACACCTCGAAATGCCTAGTTGATTCCTCCGTCGCTATCATGCGCGTCAACCCCGCCCTCGCGGCACGATGGTAATTTCTCTTGCCAGTTTGCTATTTCTTTGGTACTCATAAGCTATGAAAGGGTTAGAATGTTGCTCAGTATCCTGGATGCTATTGCCATTTCATTTGCGCCCACATATGGTAGTTCGTATACACATCGTAAGCTTGTCTCTATTATTTCCTTTATTACATTATCACACTATCGGTGTATTCCTGCAACACTAACTCGTAGATGCTATTCTTTCCGAGCGCTCGAATGGGTCATGGGAACAACTCATAAAGGATCCAACACTGAAAATCTGACGCCAAGCAAGGTTAAAGTGCGAGGTTTTTGTGTGTTACTTAGGACAGTTTCTTGTCATGTTAATAAGTTATATTGCATGTATGCATATTATGTTAATAAGTCATTCTACCTGAAAACCTGCCATGAAATTTGCATTCATGTTTTGTTGTGTTTCTATCTGCGAAAGCTTAATTCAAAAAATGTCCATCTTGTCATTTTTAATAGTATCTTTTTGATGTTTTCAACTGCTTTCATCCATCCAAACTAGCTAGCTAGTTTGAATCATACATCTGGTCATTTTAATGCTATCTTTTTGGTTTTTCCAAGTTCTTTCGTCCTTCCAAACCAGCTAACTCGGTTTTAAATGTTATGACTTAATGCAGAGAAAGGACAATGGAGTACAAGGACTAGAGTTCCAGCTTCTGGACTAAGATACTACTGGCAGATTGACCAGGAGTCGAACCCGCTTGATAAGGAGCAACTGTTAGCCTGAACGAGCTACTGTAAGTTCATACTTACTTAAATTTTACGTGTCACCCTTAAGCTTTTTGGCTTGTGGACAAGGTCCACTATGTATATAGATAGTAGCTATTAAATTGCACTTTTTGGCATATGGGGTGGTTTATTCATACATAGTGGATGTCCATCATGTGCAGCGATTGGAGATTTTTGGTGTCTATAGTATTTTTCACCGGTGAGGGTGAGTCTAGCAAGTTTTTATGGATCCTAGGTCTAGTATAAGATCCATGCCTTTATTATTTCTTTCTACTCAGATGAATGGGTCCCCTATATGTTGTATATGGTGGAGAAGATTTTATTTTCTTAGATGCAAGCCTAGTAAATTTCTTACCCACGTGTAGTATGCTTGCTCTTAAATGACCTCTAATTTATATAATACTAATTTTTTCCCTTGTTTTTTTTGTGTTAACCCCTTTCACCTTATTGTACAGGCTGTAGTTAAAGCGAAGGAGTCCTCGGAAGGCAGGACTGAAATTTGTAATCCGTCTTCTCATTCATCCTCCCATTGTATTTCTGAAGAAAACAACTTATTTACCACTTCACCTAGTACAGCTCCTGTAGGATATATATATATATGTATGTATATATATACGAAGGATGTGTTGCTTGCAGAAAGAAAGGGTGTAGCTGCCCTCAAATCTTTAGCTGAAACATTGAAGATGAGGGTAGATGATACATCGAAGTGAATTGCCATCTACCGATCTCTTATTGAGGATACCAATACTCTGTAATTTTTAGAATGCAGATCTTGTTTAATGATGTGTTGTAATAAAATTTTATTATTGTAATAAGTAGTTTAAATTTTCGCATGTGTATTAATTGGCGTCTTGGAATTCGTGTGTTGTTCTGCAAAATAAGTCGGTGGTTCGAAAAAAATGTCAAAACAGTAACAGGCTAGAATAGAATGATCTATAAAATGACGCATGGATGTGAACATGAACAGTAATGGCAGTAACAGTTAAAGCCCAGAGCGGTGATCGGCCCAATCAGTACGGGACCAAAATCCTAATGGGCTGCAAAAGTAATAGGCATGAATACTAATAGTACCAAACAGTAACGGGCTAGATTTTCAGCAGGCCTGAACAGTAAAAGGCCAGAAACGCAACATGCTAGAACAGTAATAGGATAGATTTCTAGCATACTGGAATAGTAGAAGGCCAGATTTACAGTAGTCCGGAACAGTTAATTGCCAGATACATAGAAGGAGAGAATATTAAAAGCCTAGATTGTCAGCAGGCTAGAACAGTAAAAGGCTAGATTTCTAGCAGGCCGGAATAATAAATGGCCAGATCCATATTGTTAGTAGGCCGAAACAGTAAATGGCCAGATATACAGCAAGCCAGAATAGTAAAAGGCCGGATCCATATCAGGCCGGAATAATGGAAGGCCAAAATAACAGCGAGAAAAAATAGTTCTGGGCCTAAATATATGACGGACCAACTTGTGGGCCCATTTCAAACAGTGCTTTTCTAAACAGTAACGGGCAGACTTACTATTGGGCTTTCATAATGGAGCAGCCCACTTAATAATTGTCAGGCCTTGGATGGGTCTGGATTTCTATCATGTTTTCCATGACAGTTAACAGCGTTAACTGGCCATTAACGATGTTTGCCATGTGGTAGTTGGCATGACGTCAGCAGTTAACGCGGCTGGCAAACAGATCTACGACGGAACGGCTTTTCGTGGCTGAAGGGTGCGATCCGCCACGGTCAGAAAAATGTGGTAGATTCATTTGTGACGGGACTTTTACCACGAAGGGCATCCGTTGTAGAAGACCCTCCAGCCACAAAAAATGGGCCTTCAACCACGAAAATCGTCCATTGTAAAAGGACATTTTTCTTGTAGTGTAGTTCAATAGACGCCAAATCTAATCAAATAATAACACCATGATTTAGATATTTAAAGTACTTATAAATCAAAGTATCATGTCAAACTAGGAATGAATTCACCTTGCGATATATTTCATTGAGGCTCAATATTTTTTCCAGCTTAATGAATCATAATTATCATACTCTATGAATGTATCCTCATCATCCTCCCTTTTTAAGGAAAACCGTCTGCGGCTTTGAGTCAGTTTAAAGTGGAAGAAACAAAAAGAACAACGTGTACACATAGTATATGTATATATAACATATTGCATAATTTTCTTGACATGCATAATATTCCCAATATACAAAATGCAATGTAAATTGCAAGTAGAGATTAGGTAATTGTCATATGGATACAAAGAACAATGCAGCGATTGGCAATCAAAATTGCAGGTATAAGTGAAGTTCATAGAATTATTATGATCATGGTGAAAAACAACTATATAGATAGTCTTCCTATTCAATACTAAATTTGGTTTTCTCAAAGAAGATCTATGATTAAATTTGTGATTCATAAGATCAAACCAATTCAAAATATGTGAAAACCAAATTGATTTATTCCATGCTTCAACTGCATTACTCTAATTATGATGAACATGATAATTTTGCCTAGTATGTAAGATGCAACTCAATTTGCAAATATAAGTGAAGTATAGAGCAGTAGCACAACTAGAAAAAGGCTTTTGGGACAAACACAACGAATATGAAAACTCGAGGTTCTATTCTAGCAAGATTAGAACAATCCAACATTAGTAAAACTTGTGTTGGCTGCAATATATCAACTAGACTAGAATGTATTTCCATAATTTCTCGAACATGAACTATTGTCCCATAGAAAACATACTGTGACACATTGCATAGATGGATGAAAATAAGGAGAATATGTGCTAGAATTCTATCACATGTAATCCAACACGTTTCAGTTTAGCGATTCTATCACATGTAATGCATATGTGGCCCACCATAAAATTATCATTCAGTTATATTCACCAATTAGATTGAAAGTGAAACAAGGAGAATATGTGCTAGAATTTAGACATGAAATTTCAGAAATCTTATCCATAGCACAGCTCATATTGATAGGTTCATTTACGATGATGTAATACACAATATCAGTAGATGGTATTTGAGCAAGTATCTCCTTATGTGTAATGTGTACCACATGATCAAAATTCGAATTTGGTAAGCTATCACATGGTGATGTAACATTAGTGGAAGGCAAGTCACAAGGAGGCATCAACAATGGAATAGATTCAAAATATGTCGCACATGTTGGCTAAAGCTCCAAATTAAAGCAGTACCAATGTCATCAAATTAACTTAGTTGTAGTAGGTAATAAGACAGTCTCCTTAAGTGACAATACCTGATCATGTGATGCAGGATGTAAAACAGATGGCTCCCTTTCTTTAGAAGCAACCTGCATATCACAAGATACAACACTAGGAGTAGACATGGTTACATTAGTAGACACATCACATCACATGTATCATTAATGTCTACTATAAAACTTTCTAGAATAGGCCATTTATAGTTCTGAAAAAACATAGAACACATAAATTGCTTGAAATCCTCCCAAAGGAATATTTTACCATCCATAGTCCTTGCGTCCTTCAACCAACGAGCTACCTTTTCATCCACACTCTAGCGAGCAAGAATATATTCTATATGGACACCAAACTTGTTATTGAATGTACGACATCTCGCAAAGCCACTTAACATGTGAGATTCCCAAGACTTATATTCTATGGACGTTGTAGAACTGTCCAATCTCCACTTGATTTTATTTGGATCATATGCCATGCCGACCACAATAGCTAAATAGTAATGATAAACATTGTTTGAATTCTACATTACATAAATACTAGTAGAAGTCATGATTATTAGATTAGTGCACAAAACAAAATCTGGTGTTGGAACACTCATAACTCACTCAATTGGAAGAAAGTGGAATACCGTTCCAAAGTGAATTATAGAACCGTACCGACTTGGAAAAAACAGAAATGTGCAGGGATATGATGAAGCGAATATCGTGAATACAAAAAAACTATCATACGACAAACCAGGTATATGGTGGAGTTTGGTATGGATACATAACAACACCAATTCACAAATCCTAGTGTTGATCGTATGAACCATACCCACGGAAAATACACACAGTGAATACAAATGGGGAAATTGCAAATCTGAAAATGAGCTCACAAATTGAGGTATGTCGGAGTAATGCTCGTGTTGCAATGCACTAGTAGAGACACTAGCAATGACTCAACAAAACAGGTACAATATTGCTAAACTAAGCAGCTCGAAGAGCACTAAGCACACTAGTCTCGTAGGATAGTTCTAGACACCAAGAAAGGTTTACTAAGGCTTACAAAGATAGGTACACTATGGACTCGGTAAAAAAATAAACAAAAGAGAAAAAGATAACCTAAAATTTGGTCATTGCCGTTGTAGAAAAACATGACAAATCCTACCATGTCAGGAGCTTGGCAGGAAAAAAATGTCGTTAGAGGACAGATGTGTCTGCGGTAGAGTGAGCCAAAAAAATTCATCTCATACGAGAGCAGACTTGTCTGTGGTCCAACTGGAAGTAACGATCCTTTGCTTTTTTTAACCAAACATACATGGTCATGGGAAGTCTAATCAATCTCACTGGGTGAACTCTGCGTTTCTACATCTGGATGGGCATGCTTCTCTATAGTTCCAGGATTTTAAGCGCACACATTGCTTGATCACTTGGGATGCATTGGAACAAGCTATTGTTTAGGAATTTGGTAAAAATGAGTATGATGGGCAGATGACTAAGCTGTTATAGTTAAAGCAGACATGAACTGTTGCTGAATACAGATTAGCTTTCGAAGAGTGCATGTACAATATCATCTTCTTAGATAAAACTATCGGTAATCGCTGGTTTGTGACATAGTTTGTCTTCGGTCTACATGAGGACATTTGTCTACAAGTTAGATTACAAGGTCCTGCTAGCATTGCCAGAGCTACTTCCTTGTCTCTGATTCAGGAAGAAGAAACTGAACATCACTTACCTCGTTCTCAGCCGCCTGCACCCACAAAGGACCCTACTGTTCCACAGCTACTAATAGCAACATCATGCTGTCATTGGCTAGGCAAGCAAGGCAATGATGATTTCAAGTGTGAGCGTTAGTTCTGAGATTGTCGGTGTGCCAATGGACTCTATTTCAAATGTGATGACAAATACAATAAAGGTGTAGATAATGGAGCAGTTGACTCCCTCTCTAGAGTTGGCCATCTCCTAGTTCTCCAAGTTTTTGCTTCTTCTCCTAAACATGATTTTCTATAGGAAATGGTCAACTCTTACACCACATATGCTCAAGGAACAACTCTTTTCCAGGAACTATCAATATAATATCCTAATGAGAGAGTCTATTCCATGGAACAAGGACTAATTAAATATAAAGGTAGATTATTTGTTGGTGACAATTCTTCCTTATAGACAAAGTTGATTGCTTCTTTACATGACCGTGCAATTGGGGGTCACTCTGGAGTGCAGGCATCTTACCAACACATCAAATAGTTGTATTACTATCCTGGTTTGAAAGTGGATATGAAAAACCATGTGAAGCAATGTGTTGTCTATCAGATGGCTAAACATTCTCACCAAAAACCTACAGGCCTGGTGCAACCCTTGCCTATCCCCAAGTTGCCATGGCATGAGGTGACCATGGATTTTATAAAGAGCCTTCCATTATCTAAAGGATCAAATTTGATCCTAGTGGTAGTCGTTCGTCTAACCAAGTATGCTCATTTTCTTCCCTTAAAACAATCATTCACGACTGCTTCAGTATCAAAAGTGTTCATCGATTCTGTTGTCAAATTGCATGGGGTGCCTATCACTATTATTTCTGATTGACAAAAAGCCTTCAGAAGCCATTTTTGACAGAAAGTGTTTCGCTCTATGGGTACTAAACTATACTACAACAGTTTGTACCATCTACACACATATGGGCAGAGTGAGAGAGTAAACTAGTGCTTGGAGTAGTACTTGCATTACGACGTGCAGGACAATCCAAAACGCTAGAAAAGATGGATCAGTTTGGCTGAATTCCAGTACAACGTAAGTTTCCACTCATCATTGGGTTGTTCTCCATTCAAAGCACTATACAATACGGAGCAAAATTTTGGTGTCATTCCAAATTTTATAGTGTCTGAGGATTCTATTGCTCGTGAGACTATTTTGGATTATTAGGCCCAGACCGACCTGTTGCAGGCTCAACTTCTGTGAGCACAACTCCGGAAGAAGCACTGTGCTGATAGCAACAGAATTGAGCCCCGGGTGAACTGGTACTCCTCAAACGGCAACCCTATACACAACAATCCATGGTAAATCGACCATACACAAAATTTCCTACAAGTATTTTGGTCCCTACACTATTTTGGAGACGGTTGGTGAAGTACCTTATCAACTCGTGCTGCTAGCTACTGCTAAGATTCATCCGGTTTTCCATGTGTCTCAACTAAAACCGTTCCAAGCTAACTACATGCTAGTTTTCAATGAATTGCCAACGACACCGGATTTACAGATATCGGCTCCTACTCCTTTAGAGATCGTTGAGTATCAGATGGTCCGCAAATGTAAGTCGGCTATCCCTCAAATCCTCGTTCGATGGGAACACATGCTAGAAAACTTGACGACCTTGGAGGATTACTATGTGCTAAAGATTCGCTATCCTGATGCGTCGCTATGGAATTAGGAATTAATGAGTACAAATATGATGCATATTTATCATACAAATTAATCATATTGTCACTCATCACAAGCCATATCTAGTTACAACTATGCCCATTATTCATGTTTACTAATTATCATTCTATTTCACATGGAGTTTGCACAACTAGTAGTTTTAGTAGGATTCTATTACCTTTTATTGTCTTTGACTTGTGTGTTGATGATGTAATAGATTATGAATAAAGCAAGGAAAAAGGAACCAAGAGGATGCAATATGGAGGAGCTGCAGGCCCTATACGTAGCCATTTGTGGGGTAAAAAAGTGGATTTTTCCATAAACTCTAAATGAATATTCAAGGCCATGGTGTTATAGATCTCGTACATACAAATCCAATGAGCCGAAAAATACCTAAATAGGAGTTCGTATGAAGAAATAGCGGCCAAAATAAGAAAGGATAGTGAGCGTTTAACGACCTCCGCTACGGGGGTCCGGTCATACGGCCCGCCCGTACCACGCGCCTGGACGCACATAAAATGCCTTTCTGAACGCATTTTTTCACAGAATCCGTCCCCATTTGTTTCTAGACCTTCCTTTTCGACAAAGGGGAATATAATAATATCAAGCTGATACCAATTACACTCGTCCTCTACAACATCACGATATAAAGATATAGTCAATATGTCGATGAAGCACACAGCCAAATTATTATGAAAAAGAAAAAAGAAAAATAACATAACCTAGAAACATAGACTACAACAACATACGTCAACATCAACTATCATCCAATAGAACATCTTCAAGATGGGCAGGCATACGTTCTGGACAAGGGATTTGGAAGTCACCATATCCCATAACATACATACCCTAAGATTGCTATTCTCGCACACATTTCTAAAGTTAGGAACTCCACACGACGAAATATGCACCAAGAACGGGTTGTCGAGCTGTGTTTACAGAACCCGCTGAGCCGATGAGGCAAGCGCCACTGGTAGTCGTCACATCTCACAGAAGCCATCGTCAAGCCTGTCCTGATTATGCACATCACTCATCCACCGCGAGGATACGAGTTGCCTGATGCACGCGGTGCTGAGCGAGAACCACCATGACGCATGCAACAAAACCACCACCTGGACCTTCCTTAGGTCATAGGTAATGTGGGAGGGGCTATGAGAGACCCCCTAGTCCTATATAAGGTGGGGAGGAGCCAAGGGAGAACGATCCTCTCCACATACCTCCACGGTGGAGCCCCGCCGCCTTGCAAACTCTATAGCCACGGCCTCCACAAGATCTTTCATGCATCCCAACATATGGCAAACACCATTGGTCCATATTATTCCACGCCAAACATTCCTACAAATGTGACTTCCTTCCATATTTCAACCCCTTGGTTATCATAAGAATGGGATCCTACTTGAGACAGGTGCCAATGCTATGACCAGGCCCATGACCATGATGCCAAGAGGAGAAGACAAGGATATGCGTGGAAGAGAAAACGTAAGAAGGAGGGTTTTGTCTCGAGAACTGCCGCCGCCTAATCCTCCGCCGAACCAAACTAGCGCCACACAGTACCCCAACCCGGCTAAGGCCCAAAACAAATCGGCGCGCCGAAACCAGAACCAACGACAATTATGGCCCCGCCAAACTTGTCGCTGAAACTCACTGTCTGTGCACTGTTTAGGATTTAATGCCTAGAATATTCCTTCTACCTACCCCCTTCGCCCCTAGTACTATAAATAGCCCCCCTGTTGCTTAGATCTGATTAGAGTTAAATATGAATGAAGGATTGTGCCTAATCCTAGATGGGAACCCCTCTCTATTGTTAATCTATGTGTTGTACAAGTTCTTAGAGTTCGGTGTTCGTCTCCAAGTCGTCAAGACCCTCCTCAAGTGTTTGATCTCTTGCTATCATGGATTCTAGTAATGCTAGGTCTCTCTAATTTTGGGATTCTACTTCGTTTCTATTGTCTCGTATGATTTGGATTCTATCATCCACTTTCTAATCTCTCCTTTAGTGATTCTACTACAAAGTCTCTCGCCGAGGATTTTATTGGATAGGTTGCTCGAACCAATGAGAGAAATTTGAATCGGGTGTGTTTGTAACTTTATCTTGCATTTTGAGTTGAGTTCATCATGTTCCCGTTGCTCCCCGCCTCAAATCCATGAAGACCGGGCTATCCTAGGGTCAATACCACAAGGGAACCCATATCAACTAGTATCAATAGCTTTTGGTTGCCACAGATTTGAATTTGTTCATCGATTTCCACCATAAATTTGAAAATACCAAAAATATTGCCAAATTTCTTCTAGATCGATCTCTCATTTGGTGAGTTTTTAGTGGATTTGGTCTATAGATCTGGTGTTTTAGTTTATGATATTTGTTTTCCTGTGTCCCCTAACACCAATTTGACCAATTGCCCTTCAAATTGATGGATCCAAATTTTGGAGGTTGTCATGAACACAAACATGCAAGCCAAATCTACCGCAATTTTCTGACTTGGGACTCAGCATGACCGAAACCACTGCCAAAAATTTTCTTCCCCAGACCCGGCGTCGCCGACTTGCATATCAAAATTACCAGTTTTGCCTCACGTTTTAAAATATTTTATCTTTTTGTGTGTTGTGTTTCGTGTGCATGTCGATGTTGGAGATATGACCAAGAGGCAATAATAAAATGGTTATTATTATATATTTGTGTATATGATGAATGTTTGCATAACATGTTATAATTTTATTAACTGGAAACATTAATAGTTGTGTGTTTTGTAAACATATAAGAGTCCCTAGTAAGCCTCTAGAAACTAGCTTGTTGATTAATAGATGATCATGGTTTCCTGATCATGGACATAAACATGTTATTAATAACAAGATCATGTCATTAGGAGAATGATGTGACATACACACGCCTATAGTTAGCATAGCATAAGATCAAGTCATTCAGAGTTTGTTTGCTATAAGCTTTCAAATACATAGTAACCTAATCCTTTGACGATGAGATCATGTTAATCACCATCACCGGATGGATACTTTAATGACATCAAACACCATTTCCGTAATTGTGTGGTTATAAAGGTGGCATTAGGTATTCTGAAAGTATGTGTTGAAGCACATGGATCAAGAGTGGGATTTGTCCATCCATATGAAAGAAGGATATACTCTGGGCCGTCTCGGTGGAATGTCATCCAATTGGCTTGCAAGCATGTTAATAGGTCAAAAGGGATGTCATATCACGGAATGAGTAAAGAGTACTTATCAGTAACGAGGTTGAAATACGTATAGAGATACTGATGATCAAACCTCAAATAAGTAAAGTATCACGCGACAAAGGGAATCAGTATCATATGTAAATGGTTCATTCGATCACGAAGTCATCGTAGAAATACATGGGAGCCATATGAATTTCCATATCCTCTATTGGTTATTGATCGGAGAAGTGTCTCGATCATGTCTACATAGTTTACGAACCGTGGGGAGACACACTTAAGGATTCGATGTTGTTTGAGTAGATATTAAATGTGAGTTGGAGACCGAATGTTGTTCTCAGTCTCAAATTGGATCCAGGACATCACGAGGAGATCCGAAATGGTCCAGAGAATAAGATTCATATAAGGAAAGTCATTTTCCGGGGTTCGGAAATGTTTTTGGTGTTTTGACCGGAAGATTCTAGAATGTTCTAGAAGTTCCACCACCCTAGGAGGGGGCACTTGGAATGCACTATGCCTGATGGGCTGGCTGCACCAGACCCTAGGCTAACTCGACCAAGAACTTGGAAGGTAGGGTCAAACCCTAGTTTGAAAAGTTAAATCCTAGTTTCAAAAGTCAATTCCTAGTTTGGGAAGGAAAGGAAAACACTTGAAAGGAAAGTTTAAAACTCCCCTTCTTCCTAGCCGAGTTGGGGAAGGAGTCTCTCTTTCCAAGCCGATTTGGGGAGCAACTCGGCTAGGGACAGGGGGCTTTGGCCACCGCCCCCTCTCCCATATAAGGAGGGGTAGGTCTCCTCCTTGGAAGCTTGTCCCTTGGCGCCTAGAACCCTATCTGCCGCATCCTTCTCTCCTCCACCACACTGCTCCGGCTTAGGCGAAGCCCAGCAGAAATCTCTCCTCCTCCACCAACACCACCATACCGTTGTGCTGTTGGGATTCTGAGGAGATATACATCCTCCCCTGCCCTGCTGGAACAAGGGAGAGGAAGGTCTTGATCGACTATCGTACGTGTGACCGACTGTAGAAGCACTGCTGAAATGTGGTGGCGGAAGGATCTTCTACGCGATCTTGAGATCAACAAGTGATCGACTACATCAACCATGAGATCCGAATCTCGTTAAACGCTTTGGATATTCGAGGGTTAGTTCTCTACAATCTCGTTGCACCGATCTCATAGATTAGATCTTGGTTTTGTGTGTTCTCGCGATATAATTTTTTTGTTTTCCATATTGCGAACCCTTCAGTGGTATTAGAGCCAAGTTCTATGTGTAGATCTGTTGCACGGGTAGAACACAATGGTTTTGTGGGCGTTGATGGTTTTGTTGTCATTTGCTTTTGGTGTACTTTTCATCTTGCGGGATGGTGGGATGAAGCGGCCCGGTCTAATGTTATATGTCATCGTACATGAGACTTTCTCCATGCTCAACGTGTAATTATCATTGCACAAGTGGCTTTGTGGGTGTCTGTCTATCCCACCATAGTGAAGGTTCAATTTACAATGGGCACTTGACAATACTTTTATCAATGTTGTGGTTCATGTTCCTAGGTAAGAACGGTTCTTATTCGAATGCCCAAGCCATGTAAAACATGCAAAGAAAATTAGAGGCGTCTAACTTGTTTTTGCAGGTCATGTGTTGTGATGTGATATGGACATGATGTGATTTGATTATATATGATGTATGAAATTATTCTTATTGTAAGTTGGCAACCGGCAGGAGCCTTATGTTTGTCTTTAAATTCGTTAAGACCTGCGTGTCTATTCATCAAGTAGTTGTAATAGTTGTTGTTGGTGGAGGACAACCATTAAGCGGCGCCATTGACCTTGACGCCACGCTGGTGATGATGGAGATCATGTTTGTTCTTTGGAGATGAAGATCAAAGGCACAAGAAGAAAGGTCATATCATATCACATATTATGAATTGCATGTGATGTTAATCCTTTTTATGCATCTTGTATTTCTTAGATTGCAATGGTAGCATAAGATGATCCCTCTCACTAAATATCAGGTAATAAAGTGTTCATCCTTAGTAGGCACCATTGCTAAGATTCGTCGTTTCAAAGAACCATGTGATGATCGGGTGTGATAGATTCTACATGTGCATACAAAGGGTACAAGCCAGATTTGCACATGCATATACTAAGGTTAACCTTGAAGAGCCTAGCATGTATAGACATGGTCTCGGAACACAGAATACCAAAAGGTAAAGCATGAGTCATATGATTGATATGATGAACGTGTTGATTGTTCGCCTTTGAAGCTACATCATCTCTCGTGATGATCAGACTTGGTTTAGTGGATTTGGTTCCTTTGATCACTAAAAAATGAAAGGGATGTTGTTTTGAGTGGGATTTCACCTAGTTAATTTAAGAACTAAATATGAACTCAATTTATCATAAACTTAGTCTATTTGTAAATATGTTGTAGATCATGGCGGATCCTGCCATCAATTTTAATGCGTTCCTAGAGAAATAAAAGTTGAAAAAATGGAAGCAACTTCGCGGACTGGTTGCGCAACTTGAGGATTGTCCTGAATGATAGTTAGTTGACATATGTGCTGGATGCACCGCTGGGTGACCCTCCTGCAGATGATGCTACCGATGAGGTGAAAAATGTTTACCTCACTCGGAAGAATCAATACTCCATAGTTCAGTGTGCCATCTTGTACGGTTTGGAACCGAAGCTTAATAAGAGCTTTGTGAACCACGACCCTCATGATATTGTCAATGAGCTCAAAATGATATTTGAGACTCACGCGTCCGTGGAAATCTATGAAGCCGAGAAGTTCTTTAACTGCAAGATGGAAGAAGACAACTCCGTTAGTGAGCATGTGCTTAAAATATCTAGGCACACGAATAAATTCATAGATTTGGGAATAACGATTCCTAATGCATTGGGTATTCATCATGTCCTTCAATCAGTGCCACCTAGTTACAAGAACTTTGTGATGAACTATAACATGAAGAGCATGGATAGGTCGTTGCCTGAACTCTTCTCCATGTTGAAGTCTGCAGAAGTGGAGATCAAGAAAGAGCACCAAGTGTTGATGGTCAATAAGACCTCCAATTTCAAGAAGAAAGGCAAGCCTAAGGAGAAGGGTAATTTCAAGAAGGGCGGCAAGAAAGCTACCGTGCCTACCAAGAAGCCCAACGCTGGTCCTAAGCCTGATACTAAGTGCATGTACTGCAAGGGCGAAGGTCACTGGAAGTGGAATTTCCCCAAGTACCTGGCAGATCTAAAGAACGTCAACATCAAGAAGAAAGGTATATTCGATATACATGTTATTGATGTGTATCTTACTAGTAGTCATCGTAGTGCATGGGTATTTGATACTGGTTCGGTTGCTCATATTTGTAACTCAAAGCAGGTGCTGCAAACTAAGCAAACACTAGCAAGAGACAATGTGACGATGCGCGTTGAAAATGGCTCCAAGGTTGATGTGATCGCTATCGGCACGCTCCCTCTTCATATACCGCCGGGATTAGTTTTAAGTCTAAATAATTGTTATTTGGTTCCTACGTTAAGCATGACAATTATATTTGGATCTTGTTTATTGCAAGACGGTTACTCGTTCATGTCCGAGAATAATGGTTGTTCGATTTATATGAGTAATATCTTTTATGGAAATGCACATGAGATGGATGGTATATTCTTATTGAATGTCGATAGTAGTGATACACATGTTCATAATATAGATGCTAAATGAATGAAATTGAATGATAATTCCACATACATGTGGTACTGCTGTCTTGGTAACATTGGAGTGAAGCGCATGAAGAAACTCCATTCCGATGGACTTCTTGAATCACTTGACTTTGAATCTCTTGAAAGACGCGAAGCATGTTTGATGGGATAAATGACGAAGACACCATTCTCTAGAATAATATAATGTGCTATGGACTTTGTAACACCCTAGTTTTAGTTAATCTATAATTAGGGTTTGTTTGTGCATCATGAGCATCATCTTATAAAAATGCATGCAACAAGATCAAATGCAAAACCCTAAACCCTACTTTCCATCTCTATTTGATATGCATTCAAATGGATTTGAGTATTTCGAAAAATATCAAATGTTTGGTGCCCAATTAATATATAGGCCCCCTAAGTGTTTTAAAAATATTTGCAAAACTCTGGTATTTTTAAGTGATTCAAAACAGATTTGAAAATCAAATGCAAAAGTGAAAATACACAGCAGAAATAGAAAAACAGTTTTCCAGGAAAAAATAAGAAACCCAAGCAACCAGGCCGGCCCATTCCTCTCTTATCTCTCTCTGCCGCTCAGCGTGCAATAGCCCGAGCCCAGCAGCGCTGCACTCGGCCCAGTACCCCTTCGCATCTTTCACCTTTCTTCCTCCTCCGGCCAGAAGGACGACACGGCCAAGCTGCACGCTGTCGTCGTCCGTCCGTGCCATGATGCCTGCCTATGACTAGATGCGCGCTACCATCATCCGCAGTGTCTACAAGTACCCCTGCCACCGATGGTGATCCTTATCCCCTCCCTCTCTTCCCCATTTCCTTCTCACCGAAACCCTAGCCTCTCGGAAGCTTTAGGGCACCGCCATTCTGGACAACCTTCCGCTCACCTAAGCGCGCAGACGTGATCCTCTGCTCCTCCTCGTTCGATTGCCCCTAATCACGCAAGTCAGAGAGGAATGAGGTGACGTAATCGACCCCTCCGGCCCCGACAAGCTCCTTCATTGTCGCCATCAATTACGGCCACCCCGCTCCTTGCCGGCCCCTCCATCTGCATCGTGGTGAGATCCTGGTCCTCCTGGACCCCTTCGTCCTCCCCCTCTCGCTTTGTAGTCGTCGCCTGACGCTGCTCTACAAGCACTGATAGTGCTATTCACCGTAGTTGCACCTCCGGCGACCATCCCGTAGCGGAGCCGCCTCTATCCAAATCACCTCGCTCCACTGGTTCTAACTGTCCTAGTCTCGCAGCACAAGACTGCCAGACGCCTAATCGCCACTCCTCATGTCGATGAGCTCCCCTGTTGGGCGGTTTGCGTCGAGATCACCCAGCCGCGGCGTAGCTACACGGTCAAACCGTCTGGTGGTGTCCATCCCCGCCTCGCTACCGAGGCGGTCCAGTCCAGGCCTCATCATCCTATGAATAGCTCTCGCTCCGCGTGGAAAAACAACCCCACCCCCGAGCTCATGTCATGATGACGCAATAATAAATTCTAATTTATTTAATATTTTTAGAAAATGATATAATCTTGTAAAATTCATATCTATGATTTATAAGTTATAAAAATACAAATAATATATTAACAAGTTCAGAAAAATGATATCTACCTATCTAAGCTATAATCATGCATTTCTCAACAACTTCCATGACAAGTTTAAATTGAAGAACATAGTAACCCCTCATAGGTGTCTCCGGAGTTCTCCCGAATTAGGGTTTGCAACCCTCGGAACCCTGATTAAATTGTCAAGCATACCTTAGGGTTTCATTTCGATACAAATTAACTTGTCATATCATCATAATTGCTTGAGCATTGCATCGATGCCATGTGTTGATTGTTTCCCCTTCTTTCCTGTGTTTGGTTCTTTCCTGTAGAATATGAAATCGAGATCGAGATTGAAGACCAAGATCAAGACCATTGAAGATCAACGAACATTACTTGACCAACTGTAATCAAGTCAAGTATAAGGCTCCCAAAGATATGCTTATTGGTTTTCAACAGGCAAAGCCAAGCATAGCCCACCATAATATAATCCTATGATTTCGAAAGCATTTCAATTCCTTCCATGATGCATATGATTCTACTGTGGTATTTTATCGATAGTCAGAGTGTCCTATCTATTGCATTACTCCCTTTGAGATTAAATTACATGATCCAATTCTCCTAGCATAACTAGGGTCGTCTTGTGTGCACTGCTAGAAATTATATCTGTGTCCTACTTAGACATGCTTAACTGTCAGTGGTGGTTCATCCAGATGATGCATCAGATGCAGAGAATCTAGTATGACAGGAGATCGAGATATACTGATGAGGTGATATAAGGTTAAAAATGCTAAGGCTTGTATGGGAGGCCATGATGGGATGCGGTTTTTCTAGTCCCATGCTCCCCACCATTAGGACCCGAGTTCTTGCCGTTGGAACCGAGACGAGCGTACAACCACACGGGGCCTGGACAACCTCATGACTAACTAAATTTCCTAGTAGATTCCATGAGTCACATAGTCTGGGAGTTCCATTCGACATACGCATTGAAAACGTTTCGAAATATTTGGTGGGTGAAGGTGCATTCATAACAGGTATGGAAGCATGGACCGGGTTGCTTGGGGTCGATGGAGCCCTTTGTTGAACCAACCTCTCCTCACATCTGTAGGGACCGGCTTCGGGATTTGACCCATTACGGCAGAACCATCCTTAGGGCGTGACTCATGGTCTCGGCAAAAGCAAGGTAAAGTCGTGTCTAAGCACCCTCTGTCGGCCTTCCAAGGAAGAGGGCTAATGCACTGGAATTAAGGGAAGGTTAGTACGTGTGGGTAAAGTTGTACACCCCAGCAGGGTTAAATCTTTTCAAAAAAATAGTGTTCCCGGTTATGAATGCTTTGTGACCTAATTATAAGATCAAAGATAACTATAACCTAATAGTAAAACTTGGTAGATCAACATGTTCTTAAGGATGCTTCCTCATGGTTATGAGGGGATGATCCTAGATAAGGTTCGATGAGTACATGGTTGATATCAAAGATGATGATCAACATTCCGGAGATGTCTCTCTCTTATCCCCTTTTGAAATATTCTGATTAGACAAGTTTCTTCTTTCTCTTATTTTATAAACAAAGATGGCTATATGCAAAACAACCCCACCAGCCATAAGTCTTGCGGAGTACACCCTATACTCACCCTTGTTTTGTTGATCCTTTTGGAAGAGTAAGTGTTCACCTAAAGACGAGTTTCGTACGACATCGACACTGGCAAGTAGCTTGGGGTTCCCAGCGGGTAGCCTGGAATCTATGGGCTGGGACATCATAATTCTGCTTCAAGCCTATTAGGCCATTTAAGTTTGCTATACTTAATAGCATAATTTTCCTTCCCTTGATTGATTTTTGTGGTCAGTGACCTCTGCTTGTAATAATTTGGCTCTTCGCTCAGTTATGAGATTGCTGTAATAAATTTTGTGTTGTATGGTCACTACTGTGTTACCGAATCTTCACTGGATATCCTCGAGCTCAAGGTTAAGCTTATGTCAGACGAAGGTCTGGGATTTGTTTAGCCCTGATCCCTGGGGTGTCATAGGTTTTGGTATCAGAGCAGTACCGACCGAAGGAAAACCTTTCTAATGGACGATGTTAAGTCTAGTGTTTGTGAACACTATTTTAAAAGCTGAAAAGTATTTGCGAAAACTCTAGTATGTTTCTTTTTCTTCTTATCCAGTTTCGCTCTAACTATGGGTTCTCTTATCTTATGTTGATCTGGAAATGTTTTGATATCTCTTCGAGTCCTTCAAACCTAAGGTGCCCTCTAGGCATGTCGTTTCTCAACCAGTTGACCTAGTGTTGAGTTCTCTAGAGTTGCGTATGTTGTGAATTCCTTGTTCCCCTTGCTCCTATCCATATGAAAGATTCCTTTCTATCACGATCTCTCTTTATTTTGGACCCACAATATTATATTGTTGGTGCCACAGTGTTCTGCTCTAGGCTTTGAGGTTTCCTTTCGCCTCATATGCCTCCTTTTTTATTTGTTTGGGTACTTCAGAAGTCGTTTCTTCTCTTTGAAGATATCTCATGATTACTATCTGATGGCTCAGATATGTAGAGCTCGTTGGAACCCCAAGAGGAAGCTATGATGAGCACAACAGCAAGTTTCCCTCAGTTAGGTTATCGAACCAGTAGGAGTAAGGAACCAACTCCAAGGTGTTGCTAGCAACTTGGAACCTGCACAACACAAACTCAATACTTTGCCCCAACTTACAGTGAGGTTGTCAATCTCACCGGTTTGCTGAAAACAAAGGATTAAACGTATAGTGTGGAAGATAGTGATTTCTTGTAGAAAGTAATAGTAAACGATAAACAGTAGATGGAATATCAATGATAAAGGAATGGACCAGGGTACACAGTTGTAGTGACCTCGGATCGATAAGGATCCTAAGTCCCTGTGATTAACATGCTAGTCCCTGGATCAATAGCTAGCACTCACAGTCGATGAAATATCATGTAAAACACAAAGTCTTTATTACAAGGAGAATCCAGAGTATGAATTTATTACAAAATTGCTTAGCATTAAGCTAGCTCAAATAACAGCGGAAACATAAAAGCAGCATGAGTCCATCAACGCCTCAGGCTTGTCGAGTGTAGACCCGATCCCTACGCACCTTTCAATCTTCGATTTCTGCACATAAGACGTGCAGCCAACAAGTTGGGTCAATACTTTGAATGTATTGGCAAATTACACCAAGGAGAAAAAAGACTATCTCTACATGCAAGGCTAGTTTAGGCTGTAGAGTTCATTTGCTCAAAGCTAGTTTTCTTAAGTAGAGAGAGAAAAGAGAGGATTGTCCTACTTTGTAAACATTTGCTTAGATAAAATAAGGTCGAGTGGCACACGAGGATATTACGCACCACGTGTCCAAACAACCAAACACTTGGATATTACGCACCAAGTGACACTTGGATATTACACACCAAGTTCCCAAATTCCCACCCATTGGTGATATTACTCACGCCATGGGGTTTTTAAAACTTTGTTTTAGAAAAAAGAAAGGAAGATCCTTCAGAGGCTCCATCCTTCAGACGCTCATTGTCGTTCTGTTACCGTGAACACGGCTGATCGATCAGATTGCAATACTCTCGAGAGTTTGTGCACTTTACCCACAATCCACGATCAAGTCCTTTTACAGACAAGACCATGGTGAGGCTTTCACTTAGTAGCCCCTCTACCTTCCGGATCCAACCGTGCCAAGAACCTCCAAATGTTGGTACCCAGGTGAGGTTTCCCACTAAGTACTAGGCCAAGACAGAGCCCATAATGTATTGTGGTTGCACTGGAAGCTTCTGAATTCTGAAACATGGTAGACTTCTTTGATTCCTAGGCGGCCATCCTCCACCAAAATCTCACTCGTTGACTCGACAGCCGTTCCGCCCAGAAGAAAACTTAGTTTTATTTTGAAGTGGATTTGAGAAGAAAAGTTTGCTCTAGAGAGCCTTTATACTTAGAAAATTCTTTGTCTTTCGAACCCCCCAACGGTACTTTGTATATATAGCATAGCAAGCAATACTTAGCAAAAACAGGGGTAACCTATTAGGAGGGAAAATCCTAAGTATAGAGCTACTCATGGCATACTACAAAATCATCGCACTTGCAAAATAATACTAAGGAAAATTCTACTGGAACATCCTACACATGCATACAACAGAATTTTGAAGATCACATGCATAGAATCAAAACTGGGACAAAATTATGAACAAGTGGTGTAACTTGCCTTGATTCGAGCAGCACTCTACACAATAGCACTCCTTAGCGCACTCCGAACAATCTAACGAATCACAAACATAGATCTGATCACAACTTGCTCAATACATATCACAGAGGTAATCATCCATGCATGCACATGGTAATTTATGCAAGGTTGGTTCTTCTAAATTGACCAAGGTAGCAAGATTGTGTTGCAATAGTGTAAGGGTGTCACTAGGATTGATTCCCAAGGGTTTAGATCTAATTGAGTCACTAAAACAATTCCTAGGGTAAAAAGGAGATCAAACCATCTAATTAGCCCCAAACTAGATCTAATGATCTTAAGCAAGGTTTTATAATTTTTTCCAGTAGGCATTGTGGAAACAAAGTTATTGCAACAAGAATCAATTAAAACAGAATTTTAATTATTTTTCTATAGAATAAACACTCTAATCTAATGATTAAAATCTACACCTAAAACATTACTGTAAACTTGGAATATTATTGCAGATATGGATTCTACATAAAATTATGAATCCAACGGTATATTATAAGCTAAATTTGGCCAAATAATCAATATTATATGATTTTCGCAATGTTTAGATCAAATCTGCAAACAGATCTGACCCCCTAACTTAAAACATTGCCAAGTGGCGGCTTTTGGTTGGGCCAGCTGGCCAGGCGGGTGACGCGGTGCGGTGATTTGCGCACTTGCCGTTTGCCACGCCGTGTGGTGGTTGGCCGATACCTCTTCGTTCCCCCCCTTCTAATCTGGCCCATAGGATTTCAATCGGACAGCCGAGGCGGCTCCACTGACCTATGGTGGTGGCGGCGATGGAGACGACGGTGGCGGCGGCGGAGTCGACGATGGTCGGAGGTCCTGGCAGCCCTAGTGAAGGCGACAAAGATGGCCCCCGATGCGCACGTCGATGGCGAATCCCCTAGCGGTCTCAGCGCGGTCCCTCTCCCCCTCCTTCTCCCAGCGTCGACCGTTCCTCTTCTCGGGCCCGACGGCTCCGGCGAGCAATTGCCGGTGACCTCCTGCGTTTCGGAAGAAACGAATTAGATGGGCGGGTAGGGTAGGTCGGGGCGAGAAGGGTGGAAGGTGTAACAGGGCTCGAGGTGCCCTGGAGAGTCGCCTACCTCGAGCTCCGTCGGCGGCTGCTCCGGCGAGTTCGGAAAAACTTGAGAAATTGGGGCTAGGGTTTGAGAGAAACGAGGGCAGCGAGGGGGGCCGATGTAGCGGTATAAGAGGGAAGGATTCTGTGTCATAGAGGGCATGGATTCGATCAGGGGACGGATTAATCGCACGGATTCGAATCAGAACCGTGTTCTTCAGGGACTCTGGCTGGAGGTGGGGGATGACAGCATGGCCCCACCTGTCGGTGGCAGCAGCGGGATTGGCAGAGCGGGCCGGTGCTGGGCTGGTCGGCAGCAGCTAGTGCATGGGCGCTGTGGCCCAGTTAGGTAGGTTGCCCATTTTTTTCCCTTTTAACATTTTCCTTTTTCTGTTTTAATAAAACCTAAATAACTTTTGCCTACTAAGCCCAAACTTGATGAAAATTGTTTCTAAATTTTTATAAAATTAAGGTGGTCAACATAGGGCCATAGTTTAATGTTTTACAAGGTTTTTAGAAGGGTCAAACTTGACCACTACAGTAATGCTTACACATGGCAAACACTATTAGGGTTTTGCTAGGTTTAGGTGTTTAGGATTTGTTGAAAAAAATTCATTTGTAGAATGCAATGATGCAAGGATGATGCATGGAACTAATAACATCCTAATATAAAATCTGGGATGATACAAACCTAGCCCCCTTAAGAGGAATCTCGTCCCCGAGATTCGGGCTGGCTAGCAAATAGGTGTGGGTGTTCTGCCTTCAAGTCTTCTTCACGCTCCCACGTAGCTTCTTCCTCGGAGTGGTGGTTCCATTGTACCTTGCAGAATCTTATAGTCTTGGTGCGGGTAACCCTTTCGGCTGTTTCCAGTATTTTGATGGGGTTTTCCTCATAGGTAAGGTCATTCTCCAATTGAACCTCATCTAGGGGAACGGTGTCTCTTAGTGGTGTTTCGGCCATCTCCGGGTGACACTTCTTTAGTTGCCACACATGAAACACATCATGAACAGTCAGTCCTTCCGGCAACTCCAACTGATAGGCAACTTCCCCTTTACGGGCCAGAACCTTATATGGTCCTATGAATCGTGGGGCTAACTTTCACTTGATTCCGAACCTCTTAACTCCTCGTAGGGGTGAAACTTGGGGCAGTAATTATTCGGTGAAAAAGGCTTACTGCTCCTTAGCTGGTTACCAACCGGTTCAGCCACATTTCTCTTGGTTATGGAAATCTTCTTGTCAGCAAAAACACAAATTCTTCTTCTGGCTCTTACTGCTTGATAGACTTAACACTAGAAACCTTCTGAAAAGGAAATGTTTCTCGCTGGCATCTTATGACTGTGTCTTCCAGGGCTGCAATAGTGAAGAAACCAGCCTACATTTGTTTTGGGAATGTTCTTTTGCAAGATCCTGCTAGGCTGAAATTTCTCAGGTCAATTTGGCTGATCCAACCATCTTTGAAGTGTTAGCCAGTATTAAAAAAAGACCTCAATGTCCCTTTTGCAATGGAAATTCTGCTACTTGGAACTTGGGGCATTTGGATTTGCAGAAATAATGAAATTTTCAATAATCAGCATGCATCGATTGAGACCTGGAAGGCTATTGTAGCCCAGGAATTAAGATGGGTCCTTTTTAGAATTAAGAAGAAGTATTATCAGAGCCTTAAGGTTTGGATTGAAACCAATTTAGACAGGAGATAGCTGATTAGAATGTTATCCCTCTACTTTGAGGTGGAATGAATCTTGTAAATATTCTTTTGTAACTCTCTACAATATATAAAAATTGCAGTGGGGTCTTTTTGCCCTACTGTTTTACCCTCAAAAAAAAACTTGGAGATACGCACGGTCCCCTATTTCATAGGCCACATCTCTGCGCTTGGAATCAGCGTAACTCTTCTGTCGGGATTGGGCTACCTTTAGCCTATCCTAAATCTGTCATACATTTTCTTCGGCATCCTTTATCAAGTCAGGTCCAAAAAGACTGCGTTCACCAACTCCATTCCATAGCAATGGAGTCCTACACTTCCTGCCATATAGAACTTCAAACGGAGCCATCTTGATACTTGTCTGGTAGCTGTTGTTGTATGAGAACTCAGCATACGGCAGGTTATCGTCCCAACTAGACCCATAGTCTAGTGCGCAAGCTCTCAACATATCTTCCAAAATTTGATTCACCCTTTCTGTTTGGCCATCTGTCTGAGGGTGGAAGGCAGTACTGAATTCTAGTCGAGTCCCAAGAGACTCATGTAGTTGTCGCCAAAACTTTGAAGTAAACTGGTTGCCTCTGTCTGACACAATTCCCTTGGGAACACCATGTAGGCTTACAATCCTTGACATGTATACCTTAGCAAGCTTAGCACTTGTATATGTGGTCTTTACGGGGATGAAGTGAGCCACCTTGGTAAAGTGGTCCACCACTACCCAGATAGAATCAAATCCAGAACGAGTCCGGGGCAATCCCGTGATGAAATCCATGCCTACCTTGTCCCACTTCCAGTCAGGTATAGGTAGTGGTTGAAGTAGTCCTGCCGGTTTCTGATGCTCGGCTTTAACTCTATTGCATACATCATAGAGAGAAATATACTCTGCAATATCTCTCTTTAGGTTATTCCACCAGAATCTATCCTTCACATCCATGTACATCTTCGTGTTACCTAGATGAATTGAGTATGGAGAATCATGAGCTTCTTGTAAAATCATCTTCCTGATATCGGGGTCATTGGGAACGCACAAACGCTTCCCATACCAGAGGGTTCCTTGTTCGTCCAGACGAAATTCCCTTGTTTTTCCTTCGCTTATCCTGACTCTTACTTCTTCCAACTCTTTATCCCCCTTTTGTGCTTCTTGGATCCTTTCTTGGAAGGTGGACACTATTTCCATAGTCGCTAGGTGTCCTTTCGGAACTATCTCTAGCCTGAGATCCCTGAATTGTTTGCATAAATCCTTTGGAAGTTCCCCTGCGATAAGTCCATTCACATACACCTTACGACTTAAGGCATCGGCCACCACATTTGCCTTTCCGGGATGGTACTGTAAATCCAAGTCATAATCCTTAATTAGTTCAAGCCATCTTCTTTGTCTCATATTTAATTCCTTTTGGGTGAAGATATACTTCAAACTTTTATGATCTGTGAACACATCACAATGTTTGCCCATGAGGTAGTGTCTCCATACCTTGAGTGCATGAACCACAGATGCAAGTTCCAAATCATGTGTGGGATAATTGTGTTCGTGGTTCTTAAGTTATCGGGAGGCATAAGATACCACTTTCCCATCCTGCATCAATACACTTCCAAGTCCCTGTCGAGAAGCATCACAATAGACTTGAAAATCCTTCTGGATATCAGGCAGACACAATACTGGCGCCGTTACAAGGCGTTTCTTCAACTCTTGAAAACTTGCTTCACATGCCTCGGTCCATAGGAATTTCTTTTCCTTCTTCAATAGTTCCGTCATGGGTTTTGCTATTTTGGAAAAGTTTTCAATGAACCTCCGGTAATAACCTGCGAGGCCCAAGAAGCTTCTAATATCCCCCACATTCTTGGGTGACTCCCATTCCGTCACGGAAGCTATCTTACTAGGATCTACGGCAACTCCTTTCGCCGAAACCACATGACCAAGGAATCCTACTTCCTTTAACCAGAACTCGCATTTGCTGAATTTGGCATACAACTTGTGTTCTCTTAGCTTCTCCATGATAAGGCGCAGATGTTTCTCATGTTCCTTCTCATCCTTAGAGTATATGAGTATATCGTCTATGAATACCACGATAAACTTGTCCAGATATTCCATGAACACTTTGTTCATCATGGTCATGAAGTATGCTGGGGCATTGGTCAGACCAAACGACATTACGGTGTACTCATACAATCTGTATCTTGTGGTGAATGCTGTTTTGGGCACATCCTGTTCTCGAATCTTTAGCTGAAAGTATCCTGATCGCAAGTCGATCTTTGAGAACAAACTGGCCCCCTTTAACTGGTCAAATAAGTCATTGATGTTGGGTAGAGGATACTTATTTTTGATCGTCACTTCGTTCAATGAGCGGTAGTCCACAACCAGCCTCTTGGTTTTATCCTTCTTTTCCACAAATAGGACAGGCGCTCCCCAAGATGACGCGCTGGGTTGGATGAATCCCTTGTCCAATTGTTCCCTAAGCTGTTTCTTGAGTTCCTTTAACTCGTCCACATCCATCTTGTATGGTCTCTTAGCTATCGGCCCCGTGCCTGGCATCAAGTCAATGAGGAACTCGATATCACGGTCGGGAGGCATTCCTGGCAGTTCCTCCAGGAAAACATCCGGGTATTCTTTTATAATAGGTACCTCCTCCAAGCTAAACCCCTTAAGAGAGTTCACCATGACTTCTTTAAGTGCGAAATTCGACTTGATACGAATTCTCTTCCCTTCCGGTGTTGTGAGCATGACAGTTCTTTTGGCACAATCTATGACTCCTTCATATTCGGTCATCCAATTCATGCCCAAAATTATGTCTAATCCTTGTGATTCTAGAACTACTAGACTTGTGGGAAAGATGTGTGTACCAATACTTAGTTCTAATTCCCGGCAACCGGAGTTTGCCACTATTTCTCCCCCAGAAGAACTTACCCTTAGAGGAAAATTTATAGTCTCCGTTGGTATCTTGCCTCTATCCACAAATACCCTTGATATGAATGAATGCGATGCACCAGTATCGAAAAGAACAACTGCGGGAATAGAATTGAGTTTGAACTTACCAATCACAGAGTCTGGCGCATCACAAGCATCCTCCATAGAAACATGATTTACCGTGGCTTTGACAAACGGATTTGGCTTCTTCCCGTTTCCATTGCCATGGTTGTGTCCATTTCCATTCCCATTGCCATTGCCATTCTTCTTCTCGGGGCAAGATGTTGCATAGTGCCCTGTCCTGTTGCACTTAAAGCATGTCACCTCACTGATATCCTTACCATTACTGCCATTCCCATTGCGGTTCTTATGCCCATTGTGTTTGTGGCCACCATGGTTATGACCGTTATGGTTGTGTCCATTATTGTTATAAGGTGGTGGTGAGGAATTGCGCTGCTTCTGGTATGGAACAGAGTGTTTGTGAGGGTTAGATTTCCTCTTGCGGTTTTCTATGCTCTTCCTCTTTGACTCAACCACAATGGCTCTATCCAGGAGTTCCTGAAAGTTGTCAAATTTCTGAGCCACAAGCTGAATGGATATCTCATCATTGAGACCTCTTAAGAACTCCTCCTGTTTCTTGGCATCAGTGGAAACATCATCGGGTGCATAACGGGCTAGCTTATTGAAAAGCTCACCATACTCGGTGACAGAACGGTGCAGCTGGTGTAGGTCGCGAAACTCGCGCCTCTTCAGAGTCATGACACCAGCAGCCACATGATGAGTGCGAAAAGCTAACTCAAACTGTTCCCAAGTGATAGCATCAATATCCGGGTGGGTGACTTGGTAATTATCCCACCATTCTGCAGCAGGTCCTTCAAGCTGGTGTGCGGCATAACGCGCTTCATTCCGACAGCTTGCACGGTGTCTAGCTTCTTGTTGATCGACGCAGCCACCATCGCCGATGATTGGTTCAGTGCTGCTAGTGAAGGTAGGTGGGTTCAGCCTCAAAAACCGAGTCAAGCGATCCTGTTGAGGAGGTGGCGGAGGTGGTGGTGGTGGCGGGTTGTTGTTGTTGTTTTGCATGTTCTGAGTGAGCAGTTGGATCAGCTGGTTACGAGTGGCCAAAGTTGTGCTATTTCATGGGATTTGAGTTCGCACGCCTTACGGCATCTGTGGGGTTTAAGAGAATAGTTAAGAATTAGACAGAAGGACTAAGTAGTAAACTCCTACCCTTATGAAAACACACCAAGCACACAAGGCACACAAGACATAACCACACAGCTTAACACAGAAAACAACCAAGTTTAATTAAACCAGACTTGTCTTGGTATTTATTACAATCGCGAATAACGTTCTACTATAGAATTAAAGGTGGTCCAACTATTACACATCTTCCACGCCTTCCTCTTCCTCGTCCTCGAAGGAGTAGCCTTCCTGCTCTAGAGTTGTCTTGTACAACTCCATCTCCTTTGTGGTGGCTTCAAGCTTCTCTTGGAGGTCCTTTATCTCATCCTGCAACTTCTTGGTAGTGGTTTCCAGCTGCTCCTGTAGTCCCTCCTTCTCGTTTTGTAGTTCCTCCACTAAACTTGACTTCTTTGCGGCTTCAAGTTGCTTTGCCAAGTCCCTCTTGGAAGCACGCACATCATTGATTATCTTGCAAAGGCCTTCAGTTTGCACTTCAGCTCCATCGATCTGCTGGTTGAGTTCCCTAATTCTCTTGTTTTTATTTATCACCCTCTTCTCTTGGTTAGCGAACTTCTTCTCTTGGTCCTGGAACTTTATCTCTTGGAGCTTTATTGCCTCCTCCTGCTGCTTGATCATTTCTTCCTTCTCCTTGATTAGGGCGCATAGCTCGTCGTTCTTCATCATCTCGAGGAAGGTACCCTTTTCAAGGTCATGGATGTGGCACTCCAAGTCTTGATATTGTGTTCTTCGGCGCTTGGTAGAAATTCTTTCCTCAAAGGTTAACTCCATGGGAATTCCTTCCTCATCTCGTCTCCCAAAGAGGCCGCCACAGTGTCCTTGGAGGGCTTCATGATGACGTCCACATAGGCGACCAATGAGTTGCTGCAAGCTGATGCTAAGGGCCTTCTCCTTGGAATCGCTAACAATGTGGATTGCTATGTGTTCCTCCGGGTTCTTGCCTCGCTCTTTTCTGGCTGGATGACCTTGACTCCCCAACAACCGTCCTTGTGGAGTTTCTTCATTGTGCTCCCCTGGATTGTTGGGAGAGGAAGGTCCAAACGTGTGAGTAGGTCCATGAGGCATCCACCAAAGCAAAGGGGCTCGATGTCCGCGACGGTGTCATAGAGGAAGCTTGTCATCTTTAAGTTAGAAGAATGAAGGTTAAATACTTAAACAAGTAGAGGAAGCAGACACTAGAAGTGCGGAAAATAACTTAGTAGAAAATCAAGTAAGGCACATAAGTTAGATGTGGTTCCAACCCTAGGGTCACGTCCTACAGGCAACGATGTGCTCTGATACCATCTGTAGTGACCTCGGATCGATAAGGATCCTAAGTCCCTGTGATTAACATGCTAGTCCCTGGATCAATAGCTAGCACTCACAGTCAATGAAATATCATGTAAAACACAAAGTCTTTATTACACGGAGAATCCAGAGTATGAATTTATTACAAAATTGCTTAGCATTAAGCTAGCTCAAATAACAGCGGAAACATAAAAGCAGCATGAGTCCATCAACGCCCCAGGCTTGTCGAGTGTAGACCCGCGATCCCTACGCACCTTTCAATCTTCGATTTTTGCACATAAGACGTGCAGCCAACAAGTTGGGTCAATATTTTGAATGTTTGGCAAATTACACCAAGGAGAGAAAAGACTATCTCTACATGCAAGGCTAGTTTAGGCTGTAGAGTTCATTTGCTCAAAGCTAGTTTTCTTAAGTAGAGATAGAAAAGAGAGGATTGTCCTACTTTGTAAACATTTGCTTAGATAAAATAAGGTCGAGTGGCACACGAGGATATTACGCACCACGTGTCTAAACAACCAAACACTTGGATATTACGCACCAAGTGACACTTGGATATTACACACCAAGTTCCCAAATTTCCACCCATTGGTGATATTACTCACGCCATGGGGTTTTTAAAACTTTGTTTTAGAAAAAAGAGAGGAAGATCCTTCAAAGGATCCATCCTTCAGACGCTCATTGTCGTTCTGTTACCGTGAACATGGCTGATCGATCAGATTGCAATACTCTCGAGAGTTTGTGCACTTTACCCACAATCCACGATCAAGTCCTTTTACAGACAAGACCATGGCGAGGCTTTCCCTTAGTAGCCCCTCTACCTTCCGGATCCAACCGTGCCAAGAACCTCCAAATGTTGGTACCCAAGTGAGGTTTCCCACTAAGTACTAGGCCAAGACGGAGCCCATAATGTATTGTGGTTGCACTGGAAGCTTCTGAATTCTGAAACATGGCAGACTTCTTTGATTCCTGGGCGGCCGTCCTCCACCAAAATCTAACTCGTTGACCCGACAACCGTTCCGCCCAGAACAAAACTTAGTTTTATTTTAAAGTGGATTTGAGAAGAAAAGTTTGCTCTAGAGAGCCTTTATACTTAGAAATTTCTTTGTCTTTCGAACCCCCCAACGGTACTTTGTATATATAGCATAGCAAGCAATACTTAGCAAAAACAGGGGTAACTTATTAGGAGGGAAAATCCTAAGTATAGAGTTACTCATGGCATACTACAAAATCATCGCACTTGCAAAATAATACTAAGGAAAATTCTACTGATACATCCTACACATGCATACTACAGAATTTTGAAGATCACATGCATAGAATCAAAACTGGGACAAAATTCTGAACAAGTGGTGTAACTTGCCTTGATCCGAGCAGCACTCTACACAATAGCACTCCTTAGCGCACTCCGAACAATCTAACGAATCACAAACATAGATCTGATCACAACTTGCCCAATACATATCACAGAGGTAATCATGCATGCATGCACATGGTAATTTATGCAAGGTTGGTTCTTCTAAATTGACCAAGGTAGCAAGATTGTGTTGCAATAGTGTAAGGGTGTCACTAGGATTGATTCCCAAGGGTTTAGATCTAATTGAGTCACTAAAACAATTCCTAGGGTAAAAAGGAGATCAAACCATCTAATTAGCCCCAAACTAGATCTAATGATCTTAAGCAAGGTTTTATAATTTTGTCCATTAGGCATTGTGGAAACAAAGTTATTGCAACAAGAATCAATTAAAACAGAATTTTAATTATTTTTCTATAGAATAAACACTCTAATCTAATGATTAAAATCTACACCTAAAACATTACTGTAAACTTGGAATATTATTGCTGATCTAGATTCTACATAAAATTATGAATCCAATGGTATATTATAAGCTAAATTTGGCTAAAGAATCAATTTTATATGATTTTCGCAATGTTTAGATCAAATCTGCAAACAGATCTGACCCCCTAACTTAAAACATTGCCAAGTGGCGGCTTCTGGTTGGGCCAGCTGGCCAGGCGGGTGACACGGCGCGGTGACGACGCGCTTGCCACGCGGTTTGCCATGCGGAGCGGTGTGGTTGGCCGATACCCCTTCGTTCCCCCCTTCTAATCTGGCCCACAGGATTTCAATCGGACGACCGAGGCGGCTCCACTGACCTGTGGTGGTGGCGGCGATGGAGACGACGGCGGCGGCGGCGGAGTCGACGGTGGTTGGAGGTCCTGGCGGCCCTAGTGAAGGCGACGAAGATGGCCCCCGATGCGCACGTCGATGGCGAATCCCCTAGCGGTCTCAGCATGGTCCCTCTCCCCCTCCTTCTCCCAGCGTCGGCCGTTCCTCTTCTCGGGCCCGACGGCTCCGGCGAGCAATTGCCGGTGACCTCCTGCATTTCGGAAGAAACGAATTAGACGGGCGGGTAGGGTAGGTCGGGGCGAGAAGGGTGGAAGGTGTAACAGGGCTCGAGGTGCCGTAGAGAGTCGCCTACCTCGAGCTCCATCGGCGGCTGCTCCGGCGAGTTCGGAAAAACTTGCGAAATTGGGGCTAGGGTTTGAGAGAAACGAGGGCAGCGAGGGGGGCCGATGTAGCGGTATAAGAGGGAAGGATTCCGTGTCGTAGAGGGCATGGATTCGATCAGGGGACGGATTAATCGCGCGGATTCGAATCAGAACCGTGTTCTTCAGGGACTCTGGCTGGAGGTGGGGGATGACAGCATGGCCCCACCTGTAGGTGGAAGCAGCGGGATTGGCACAGCGGGCCGGTGGTCATGCGGCCGGCTGAAAGCTGGCTGTCACAGGCGTGGGGTGGGCAAGGCCATGCCAGCTTAGGTAGGTTGCCCATTTTTTTCCCTTTTAACATTTTCCTTTTTCTGTTTTAATAAAACCTAAATAACTTTTGCCTACTAAGCCAAAACTTGATGAAAATTGTTTCTAAATTTTTATAAAATTAAGGTGGTCAACATAGGGCCATAATTTAATGTTTTACAAGGTTTTTAGAAGGGTCAAACTTGACCACTGCAGTAATGCTTACACATGGCAAACACTATTAGGGTTTTGCTAGGTTTAGGTGTTTAGGATTTGTTGAAAAAAAATCATTTGTAGAATGCAATGATGCAAGGATGATGCATGGAACTAATAACATCCTAATATAAAATCTGGGATGTTACAACAGTTCACTAGAGGTGTTTATCCTTAAGATAGATAGCATGTTGGGTGAACAAATTACATCGGGGCAATTGATAGATTGAAAATGCATAACAATGCATATACAAGACATCTTGATTCCTATGATATTTTTTTGGGCATTACAACATAATACATAGACCGTAATCCAACTACATCGATGACTTATAATCCACCTTTAGGTTATCATCCGAACCCCTTCCAGTATTAAGTTGCAAGCAACAGATAATTGCATTAAGCAAAGTGTGTAAAGTAAACAATACAATTGCCCCATGGACAAGGGATTGTTGTTTTCTCCCTAGTAGCAACAGCATATCTACAACCTTAGAAGTTTCTATCGCTCTCCCAGATTACAAGAGGCATGAACCTACTATCGAGCATAAATACTCCCTCTTGGAGTTACAAGCATCTACTTGGCCAAGATCGCTTCTAGAAACGGAGAGCATGCAAGATCAGAAATAACATAGACATCATAGAATCAATAATCAATCTGACATAGTACTCAATATCCATCGGATCCCCGCAAACACAACATGTAGGATTACAAATAGATGATCTTGATCATGAACGGAGCTCACAAGATCTAAATATGATAGCACAAAGGATGAGAACCAACCATCTAGCTACTGTATGGACCCATAGTCCAAGGGTGAACTACACACATCACTCCGGAGGGATGGCATGGCGATGAAGAAGGCCTCCAGGATGATCTCTCCCCACCGGCAGGGTGCCGAGAAGAGCTTCGGATCCCCCCAGATCTAGGGATGGATATGGCGGCGACTACGAACAGTTTCGTGGAGATTTTGATTGGGTTCTTAGGGTTTCTGCATCAGGGTGCTTATATAGGCGAAGGGGCAAGGTCGATGGGTGCTCGAGGGGCCGACACCATGGGGCGGCGCGCTTCTAGGGGGTGGTCGCGCTAGCCCTAGGTGTGGCCACCTCATGGCCCCACTTCGGCTCCCCTTCGGTCTTTGTGCCGTGTCTGGTAAAATAATGACTTTGGCTTTTGTCCCGTCCAATTCCAAGAATATTTCCTTACTAGCTTTTCAGAAACCAAAAATAGCAGAAAACAGGCAACTGGCACTGCAGCATCTTGTCAATAGGTTAGTTCTGGAAAATGTATAAAAATACCTCAAAGTGTAGACAAAACATAAGAAAGTTGATACGAAACATGCATGGAGCATCAAAAATTATAAATACGTTTACAACATATCAAGCATCCCCAAGCTTAACTCCTTCTCGTCCTTGAGTAGGTCAGTGATAAAAAGAATAATTTTTGAGGTGACATGCACCATCACAATCTTGATCAAGGTATTTGTAAAGAATTGATAGCTGGGATCAAAGTACTCTACACATGAGCATGAAATATGTAGTTCTACCTATAAGACATAGCAACTAAGTTGCAACATGAAAAGGTACAAACAAAAGATCATGAATAATAATGCATTGAAAGACATTTGTTTGTTTCACATATAGAAAACATAGCAAGAGTGGTATTCAGCCTGTCCCTTGTAACAACCCTAGTTTTACTAAATAGACATTAGGGTTTGAATGTGCATTCATGAGCATCATCATTTTAAAATGCATGAAAGAAAATAATCACAAAAACCCTAAAACCCTAATTACCTTCTCCCTTTGAAAACCTTCAAATGGTTTTAAAATATTTGAAAACTACCAAACAGTGAGCCCAAATGGATTATAAGGGTTCTGTAGTATTTAAAGTGTTTACAAAAGTTCTAGTATTTTGAAATAACTCAAAACGGATTTGTATTTGAAAATACAAAGAGAAAAGGAAAACCAGAAATAGAAAATGTTTCTATAAGTAAAAACCTACCCTAACCCTACTGGGCCTCAGCCTAGCTCCCCCCTCTCTCTCTCTCTCTCTCTCTCTCTCTCTCTCTCTCTCAAAGAGTAATTCAAGCACAATGACCATGCGCCCAGCCTGGCCGGAAACCACTTTGGCCTCACCCTGACATCGTCTTCCTCCGACACAGGAAGCAGCTGCGTGTCCGATCCCATGTCGTTGCTCTCCGCCTCATTCCGATGCCCGCCACCACCGTTGATCGAGAGGATAAGAACTTCCGCGTCATGATCTCTCTCCCCATACCTATTTCACTCCTTCTCGCTCTCTTTGTCGATTTTCCCCAATTCGCCGAGCCCTAGCTCGTCGGCAACCTCCCGTCACCGTTGTTCCATACCTCCCCAAGCCATGCTGATACGCCTACGAGAACCACCGTGCTCCCTTCGTTCATCTCTCGGAAGGAATTGGACTCGGGAGCCCGCAATCGAGCACGGCATCCGCCCCTTCCCCGACTCCGGACGCCGCGTTCATCGTCGATTCCGGTGTCATCCGAGGTCGCTTCGCCTCCCCGACCCCTTCTCTGCAAACAGGTTGAGCCAGAGGTCCTCGCAGACCCCTCTATTCCCTTTCTCTCGCTCTCCAGCCCCTCCCTGTTGACCACCTGCAGCCACCGCCATCGGCTGCCGTCATTCTCCTTTCTTTGGTGACCAATACATGGCAGTGCCACCTCTATTTGACTTGCCTCGCTCTCCTCTTTCCAACGCCCCCGCTCCTGCATTCCCGCGTGCCCTCAATCGCCCGTGTCGTGCTCGATCTGGGAGAGCCTCCATTGCTGATGTCAGCATGACATCAACATGAGGTCATTATCCATTTTTATTTTATTAAAATGTTTTGTAAATATTTTCTGGAAATTATAAATACCCCTATGGGCCACCCCTGTCAGCATTTTAACAATTTCTATAATTGTTTTCTGAAATGATTAAACTTATGACATGTGGGCCCAAGATGGAAAATAATTTAAATATTCCAAAAATGTTTATAATTTCCTAAAATGATTTAAAATAGATTTAAATCTTGTAAATTCAATAACTAATTATTTATTTGTCAGAAAAATGCAAATAATATACCAAAATGGTCAGAAAAATGAGCTCTACCTCTTTAAGCTATCATCATGCATTGTTCAATAACTTTCGAGACAAGTTTACTTATAAGAACATAGTAACCCCTCACAGGTGATTCAGGAGTTTCGCCGAGTTAGGGTTTTCACCCCTTGGAACCCGGATTAAATGGTTGAGCATGCCTTATGGTTACATTTCAACGAAAAATAACTTGTCATATCATCATTCTTGATTGAGCATTGCATTGATGCTTCTGTTGATTTTTGTATTCCTTTTTTGGTGTTTCTGCTTCTTCTCGGTAGTCATCAAAGATGAATGCGAGACACGAGATCGAGTCCAATACTGATGATCAAGATCAACACCATTGATGGTTGTTTATGAACAATTCAAGGTGAGGAACCCTAAAGATCTATAGCTAGGTTATCAACTGGCAAAGGCAAGCAATGCCCCACACATGATATAATCCTATGCTTTCAAAGTATTTACATTCCTGCCATTTGCATGTGATTCCAAAGTCTTTTATCGATATGTAGAGTAATCCTATCTGATGTGTGTTACCTTTGAAGCCTATATTCCCTGATTCACTGATCCTAGCATAACTAGGGTTTGGCTTGTGAAGCGCTGCTAGAGCTGTTATATCTGTTGTGGTTAGCCATGCTTAGTTGTTACCACTGGTCCATCCGGTTGATGAATCAGAGATGCGAATGAACCTAGTATGATAGGATGACGTGGTATGATCAGAAATGAAAGTTAAACATGCTAAGGCTTGTATGGGAGGCCGCGGTGGGCTGCAGTTTTTGCAGTCCCATACTTTCCACTACTAGGACCTGAGTTCTTTCCTATGGACCAACATGAGCGTATAACCACATGGGGGCCTGGAAAACCCCTCGACCAACTAACTTGCCGAGTAGATTCCATTAGTCACATAGTCCGGGATTTCCATTCGACATACACATTCTGGTTCTTCTCGAAGAAAATGAAGGAGGTGCATTCATAACAGGTACGTAAGGATGGCCGGTAACAAGAGATGCCCGGCATCCGTAATCTTGAACTGTGCGCACATCATTAGGGACCGGCTTCGAGACTCGACCTGTTACGGTGGCATATCCCTAGTGCATGAATCATGGTCTCGGCGAAAGCAAGGTAAAGGTCGTTGTCAACCACTCTCTGCCGACCTTCCCACGAAGAGGCTAATGTTAACTGGCATTATGAATCGGTTGGTATGTGTGGGTAAAGTTGTACACCCCTGCATGGTTAGATCTTTTCAAAAAGCCATGTCCATGGTTATGGACGACTTGGTGACCAGATTCTAAGATCATAGAGAACTTGAACCTAATCGTAAAACTTGGCAGATCAATGTGTGCTTAAGGATGCTTCCTCATGGGTACGAGGGGGTGATCCTAGTTGTGAAGGGAATATGTCCTGAGAGGCAATAATAAAATGTTTATTATGTGTATTCCAAGTATATGATAGATGTTTATTTTGCATGCTATAATTGTATTAATAAGGAAACGTTAATACATTTGTGTTTAATAAAAAAACAGAAAGTTCCTAGTTATGCCTCTCTCATAAACTAGTTTGTTGATTAACAAGATGATCATAGTTTCCTGATCATAGATATTGGATGTTGTTAATAACGAGATCACAACATTAGTGTAATGGTGTGATGAACATTCATCCGAAGTATAGCATTACGATCAAAGTCATTGAGTTTATATTTCTATAAACAACTTACGAAGTAGTCCTAATCCTTAGACCACGAGATCATGCCAATCACTAACACCGGAAGAGTTTCTTGTTGACATCAAACGTCACACCATAACTGGGTGATTATAAAGATGACTTCAAAGCTACTAAAGTGTTATGTTGAGAATCATGGATCAAGAGTGGAATTTGTTCATCCCGATGACGGATAGATATACTCTGGGCCCTCTCGGTGATATCACATTGGTTAGCTTGCAAGCAAGTGATTTGATCACTAGAATGTTGTATCACGGGAACAAGAAAAGAGTGCATGTCAGTAACGAGATCAACAAGGTATGGAGATACCGATGATCGAATCTCGGACATGTAATATATTGTGAAACAAAGGGATTAAGATACAAGCATAAAAGGTTCTGACGATCACAGGAAAGTCATCGTTGAATGTGTGGGAGTCAGTATGGATCTCCAGGTCCCGCTACTGATTATTGATTGGAGAAGGGTCTCGATCATGTCCGCATTATTCGCGAACTGTAGGGTGACACACTTAAGGGACACTGACATCCAGTTGGAGCAAATGTTTCATGCCGAAAGGATAAACAAGCGCAGGAATTTATTTCACTAGATACCGAAACAGGTTTTCGGGTGAAATTGCATAAAGAGGTTATGCATGTGAAATGGAATTCTAGCAAGGGGTTATTTGTGAATGTTTGTCATTAAAGTAATTGACAAAATTCAGAATAAAATAAAAGAGTTTTATTTCATGAGAGTTTGCATTAAATTTGGTGGAAATTTAATGGCATGTTTGAGTGGGATTTTGAGTGGAGGGATTTGAATGGATTCTTGTGAGTGGAGTGTCCACCCACATGAATGAAGGAGGGGAGGGGGCAGCCCCCATGGCCGGCGGCCTCCCCCTTGGGTGCCCCCCTCCTCCTATAAAAGGCACCCCCTCTCCTCTCTCTCACTTACACCTCCTCGTGAAGGATCTCTCTCGCCCTCTAGAATTTATCCCCCATGGTCTCGGACTAGCAAGATACATGTTCCCGGTGGATATTCGGCAAGAAAGGGTTGTGCTTCCGCTGCATCGCTAGAGCGAGGAGGTGGAGGTTGCTCGGTGTCTTGTACGTGTGTGCGAGCACGGATGAGATGCTGCTTTGCGGCGCTAGGACTTCCTCTCGATCTTGAGATCGGCAAGAGATCGTCTACATCAACCACGAGTTGAACTCGTTAAGCTTTGTCGGTCTTCAAGGGTATGTTCTCTACAGATTTACATCCGCTCGTTGTTTGTATCTAGTAGATAGATCTTGGTACATAGTTGTTCCCATCGTAGGAATTTTTTTTGTTTTCTATGCTGCGAACCACTACAGTGGTATCAGAGCCGGATCTATGCATAGATGCTTTACACGGGTAGTACACATATAAGTATGTGGGCGATGATGATCATGTTGTTGCTCCTTAGTTGTAATTTTGGATATTGGTGGCATAGTGGGATGAAGCGGCCCGGACAAACTTTACATGTCCTTGCACATGAGACATGTTCCACGCTTGACATGCAACTAGTTTGCATAAGTGGCTAGAGGGTGTCTGTCTCTCCTACTATAGTCAATATCTATTTTGCAACGAGTTGTCAACAATTTGGTTATCCTCGTTGTGGTTCATGTTCGTAGGTAAGAATGGTTCTATCTCGAAAGCCCTAAGCCACGTAAAACTTGCAATGGATAAATTAGAGGAGTCTAGTTTAGATTGTTGCTGGGCTAGTATTATGATATGTTGATGTTGTAAGTATAAGTATGAGATGATACTCTTACAACATACATAACGTGTAATCTCCATAGACCTTGGACTTACACATATAGGTATGATAGTGATCATACCACGGTGCACATGATAGAGATCATATGCGGGAACCGTATCATTCCACTAATAAACATGTGATGTTTGATAGCATCTTATATTGCTTGTTTAGCGCTTTGTTAGCATAATAAGATGATCCCTCATTTAAGTATCAAGATAAGAAGTGTTCTTCCTTTAGTATGCACCGATTATGTTTTCATCGCTCCAAGACATCACGTGATGATCGGGTGTTCTTGGATCCACGACCATATATCGGGTGTAAAACAGTTACACACACGAATACTAAGGTTCTAACTTGGCGAGCCTAGAATGTACAGACATGGACTCGGAACATGGACTAAAAGGTTAAGCATAAGTCATATAGTAGATATGATGCCCATTTGATGCTCGCCTTTGAAGCTACACCGACTCACGTGATGATCGGACATTGTGTAGTGGATTTGGGTCATGTAATCACCAAAAAGGCATGAGGGATGTCGTTTTTTAGTGGGAGTTCATTCGTAATATGGATTAGTTGAACTCAATCGATCATAAACTTAGTCTAAACTTTACAAATTCTGTTGTAGATGGCACCACCTGCTTTTAATTTCAATGTGTTCATGGAGAAATAGAAACTTGCAACGAACGGTAGCAACTTTACCGAATGGGCCATGAATTTGAGGATTCTCCTCTCTACTGGACAAAATCAATATGTGCTAGAAGCGCCGCTAGGCCCCCCACCCTTTGAGGATGCCCCTAACGAGGAGAAGAATGTCTATCAGACTCGTCAGGAGGACCACAACTTAGTTCATTGCGGCATATTGTATGGGCTAGAGCCGGAACTTCGAAAGCTTTTCGAAAACGGCAATGCATTTGATACAATGGGTGAGTTGAAAATGATTTTCGACACACATGTTGCTGTAGAGAGCTACAATGCTTCAGAAAAGTTCTTTAGCTGCATGATGGAAGAGCACAGCTCCGTTAGTGAGCATGTACTCAAGATGTCGGGTTACGCCGATAAGCTTGTGTCCTTGGGAATAACGATTCCCATTGACTTAGGCATGTATCGTGTTCTGCAGTCTCTGCCACCTAGCTATAAGAGCTTCGTGATGAACTATAATATGCAAGGCATGAAGAAGTCTCTCCCCGAGCTTCTGTCAATGCTTAAAACTACAGAAGTGGAGATCAAAAAGGAACATCAAGTGTTGATGATCAATAGGAACACTGGTTTCAAGAAAGACAAGAAGGGAAAATGGAAGGGAAGTAAGGGCGGCAAGCCGGTTGCCATTCCTGAAAAGAAACCCCGAGTTGGACCTAAGTCTGATACCGAGTGCTACTATTGTAAGGGGTCACATCGGGCGAATCGCCCCAAGTATTTGGCAGACAAGAAGGTCGGCAAGGCAAACAAAGGTATATATGATATACATGTTATTGATGTGTACTTGACTAGTGCTCGCAGTAGCACCTGGGTATTTGATACCGGTCCAGTTGCTAATATTTGTAACTTGAATCAGGGGCTGCGAAACAAGCGACCGCTAGCAAGGGGTGAGGTCAAGGTGCGTGTCGGAAATGGATCAAGCGTTGATGTGATCGCCGTCGGAACTCTACCTCTCCACTTGCCGTCGGGATTAGTAATAAACTTGAAGAATTGTTATCTGGTGCCAGCACTTAGCATGAACATTGTATCTGGATCGTGTTTAATGCGAAGTGGTTATTCGTTTAAATCCGAGAACAATGGTTGTTCCATTTATATGAATGAAATCTTTTATGGTCACGCACCGATGATGAATGTTTTATTTCTATTGGATCTCGATAATAATGTTACACATATTCATAATGTTGATGCTAAAAGGATTAAACTAAATGATGATATATCCGCATATATGTGGCACTGCCGTCTAGGTCATATTGGCGTTAAACGCATGAAGAAGCTCCATTCAGATGGACTTTTGGAATCACTTGATTTTGAATCATTTGATACGTGTGAGCCATACCTTATGGGCAAGATGACTAGAACGTCGTTTTCCGGTTCAATGGAACTGGCGACAGATTTATTGGAAATCATACATTCTGATGTATGTGGTCCAATGAGTGTGTCGGCGCGAGGTGGATATCGTTATTTTGTTACTTTCATGGATGATTTGAGTAGATACGGTTATATCTACTTGATGAAACACAAGTCTGAAACCTTTGAAAAGTTCAAGGAATTTCAGAATGAAGTGGAAAATCATCGTAATAGAAAGATCAAATTTCTACGGTCTGACCGTGGAGGTGAGTATCTAAGTTACGAGTTTAGCACTCACATGAAAGAGTGTGGAATTGTTTCACAACTCACACCTGCCGGAACACCACAGCGAAATGGTGTGTTGGAACGTCGTAATCATACTTTATTAGATATGGTTCGATCTATGATGTCTCTGACGGACTTGCCGTTGTCATTTTGGGGTTATGAACTATAAACTGCTGCATTCACTTTAAATCGGGCACCATCTAAATCCGTTGAAAAGACACCGTATGAATTGTGGTTTGGAAACAAACCTAAGCTGTCATTTATTAAAGTTTGGGGATGCGATGTTTATGTGAAGAAACTTCAACCAGATAAACTCGAACCCAGAGCGGAAAAATGCGTCTTCATAGAATACCCTAAGGAAACTATTGGGTATTCCTTCTATCACAGATCTGAGGGCAAGGTTTTTGTTGCCAAGAATGGATCCTTTCTAGAGAAAGAGTTTCTCGCGAAAGGTGTGAGTAGTCGGAAGGTAGAACTCGAAGAGGTTATTGAACCTTCTCTTCAAACTATGGCGAGTAGCACAGCGCCGGAAGTTGTTCCGGAGTTGGCTTCACCTGTTGAAGAGGGAACTAATGATAATGATCATGAAACTCCGAAAGAGAGTACTACCAAACCTCGCAGGTCTAGCAGGACGCGTGCAGCTCCCGAGCTGTACGGAAATCCTATCATAAATTTCATGGTTGATGAAATGATGACACTGCGACGTATGAAGAAGCGATGATGAGCTCGGATTCCAACAAATGGTTAGAAGCCATGAAATCCGAGATGGAATCCATGTATGAAAATCAAGTTTGGAACTTGGTGGACTTACCTCACGACCGAAAGGCCGTGGAGAACAAATGGATTTTCAAAAGGAAAACTCATGCTGATGGTAATGTGACCATCTATAAAGCTCGACTTGTCGCAAAGGGGTTTCGACAAATTCAAGGAGTTGACTACGATGAGACATTCTCTCCCTTAGCGATGCTAAAGTCAATTAGGATTATGTTAGCAATTGCTGCATATTTCGATTATGAGATATGGCAGATGGATGTCAAAACCGTGTTTCTCAATGGTAATATTGAAGAAGAGTTGTATATCATACAACCAAAGGGTTTTGTCGATCCTAAGGATGCTAACAAGGTGTGCAAGCTTCAGCGATCCATCTATGGATTGAAGCAAGCATCACGAAGTTGGAATCTTTGCTTTGATGAGGTGATCAAAGAGTTTGGATTTGTCCAAACTTATGGAGAAGCTTGTATTTACAAGAAAGTGAGTGGGAGCAATGTGGCATTTATGATATTATATGTGGATGACATATTATTGATCGGAAATGATATAGATCTTTTAAACAGTATTAAAAGTTATCTAAACAACAAATTTTCAATGAAGGACCTAGGTGAAGCGTCATACATATTAGGCATAAAGATCTATAGAGATAGATCTAGAAGCCTAATAGGGCTATCGCAAAGTACATACCTTGATAAGATTTTAAAGAAGTTTAAAATGGAAGATAGTAAGAAGGGGTTCTTACCTATGACACATGGCACGACATTGAGTAAGACTCAAAGTCTGGCTACGGCGGAAGAAAGAGAGAAAATGGACAAAGTCCCCTATGCTTCAGCCATAGGCTCTATAATGTACGCCATGCTATGTACAAGACCGGATGTGGCACATTCTATTAGTTTGACTAGTAGGTACCAATCGGATCCAGGTTCGGAACACTGGAAAGCGGTCAAGAATATCCTTATGTACTTGCGAAGAACTAAGGATATGTTTCTTGTATACGGAGGTGAAGAAGAGCTCGTCGCTAAGTGTTATGCCGACGCTAGCTTTGACACCGATATGGATGACTCTAAGTCTCAATCCGGATACATATTTCTCATGAATGGCGGAGCGGTTAGTTGGAGGAGCTCCAAACAACTTGTGGTGGCGGGATCAACAATGGAGGCCGAATATGTTGCTGCTTCAGAAGCGGCTCAGGAAGCGGTTTGGATGAAGGAGTTCATATCCGAACTAAGTGTGGTTGCAAACGCGTTGGACCCAATGGTGATCTATTTTGACAACAATGGTGCCATTGCCAATGCCAAAGAGCCAAGGTCTCACAAGCAGTCCAAGCATATTAAGCGCCGGTTTCACTCCATCCGCGAGCATGTCAAGGATGGAGATATAAAGATTTGTAAAGTACATACAAATCTCAATGTAGCAGATCCGTTGACTAAAACTCTCCCTAGAGCAAAACATGATCTACAACAGAACTCCATGGGTGTTAGATACATCACTATGTAACTAGATTATTGTCTCTAGTGCAAGTGGGAGACTGAAGGGAATATGCCCTGAGAGGCAATAATAAAATGTTTATTATGTGTATTCCAAGTATATGATATATGTTTATTTTGCATGCTATAATTGTATTAATACGGAAACGTTAATACATGTGTGTTTAATAAACAAACAGAAAGTTCCTAGTTATGCCTCTCTCATAAACTAGTTCGTTGATTAACAAGATGATCACAGTTTCCTGATCATAGACATTGGATGTTGTTAATAACGAGATCACAACATTAGTGTAATGGTGTGATGAACATTCATCCGAAGTATAGCATTACGATCAAATTCATTGAGTTTATATTGCTATAAACAACTTACGAAATAGTCCTAATCCTTAGACCATGAGATCATGCCAATCACTAACACCGGAAGAGTTTCTTGTTGACATCAAACGTCACACCATAACTGGGTGATTATAAAGATGGCTTCAAAGCTACTAAAGTGTTATGTTGAGAATCATGGATCAAGAGTGGAATTTGTTCATCCCGATGGCGGATAGATATACTCTGGGCCCTCTCGGTGATATCACATTGGTTAGCTTGCAAGCAAGTGATTTGATCACTAGAATGTTATATCACGGGAATGAGAAAAGAGTGCATGTCAGTAACAAGATCAAACTAGGTATGGAGATACCAATGATCGAATCTCGGACATGTAATATATCGTGAAACAAAGGTATTAAGACACAAGCGTAAAAGGTTCCGACGATCACATGAAAGTCATCGTTGAATGTGTGGGAGTCAGTATGGATCTCCAGGTCCCACTACTGATTATTGATCGGAGAAGGGTATCGATCATGTCCGCATTATTCGCGAACCATAGGGTGACACACTTAAGGGACACTGACATCCAGTTGGAGAGAATGTTTCATGCCGAAAGAATAAACAAGCGCAGGAATTTATTTCACTAGATACCGAAACAGGTTTTCTGGTGAAATTGCATAAAGAGGTTATGCATGTGAAATTAGAATTCTAGCAAGGGGTTATTTGTGAATGTTTGTCATTAAATTAATTGATAAAATTCTGAATAAAATAAAAGAGTTTTATTTAATGAGAGTTTGCATTAAATTTGGTGGAAATTTAATGGCATGTTTGAGTGGGATTTTGAGTGGAGGGATTTGAATGGATTCTTGTGAGTGGAGTGTCCACCCACATGAATGAAGGAGGGGAGGTGGCAGCCCCCATGGCCGGCGGCCAACCCCTTGGGTGCCCCCTTCCTCCTATAAAAGGCACCCCCTCTCCTCTCTCTCACTTACACCTCCTCGTGAAGGATCTCTGTCCCCCTCTAGAATTTATCCCAGATGGTCTCGGACTAGCGAGATACATGTTCCCGGTGGCTATTCGGCAAGAAAGGGTTGTGCTTCCGCTGCATCGCTGGAGCGAGGAGGCGGAGGTTGCTCAGTGTCTTGTACGTCTGTGCGAGCACGGATGCGCTGCTTTGCGGCGCTAGGACTTCCTCTCGATCTTGAGATCGGCAAGAGATCGTCTACATCAACCACGAGTTGAACTCGTTAAGCTTTGTCGGTCTTCAAGGGTATGTTCTCTACAGATTTACATCCGCCCATTGTTTGTATCTAGTAGATAGATCTTGGTACATAGTTGTTCCCATCGTAGGAATTTTTTTGTTTTCTATGCTGCGAACCCCTACAAGTTGGTAGGTTCAGCTGATGATGATTCGGTGGATATTAAAAGATGATCAAAGCTAGGTATACCTCTCTCTTATCCCCTTTTAAAGTATTTAGTCGAGCTTCTTCTCCCTCTTGTCTTACAAACAAAGATGGCTTTATACAAAATAACTCCACCAGCCATAAGTCTTGTGGAGCACACCCTGTACTCACCCTTGCTTCACTGATACTTTTGTAGCAGAGTAAGTGTTACCATAGAAGATGAGTTCTTCATGACATCGGCATCGACGAGTGGTTTGGAGTTCCCAGCCGGCAGTATGGGATCTATGGATTGGACATCATCGTTATGCTTCAGGCCTCTTAGGCCATTTGCTAAGTTTGATGGCCTCTTAGGCCATTTGCTAAGTTTGATATACTTAATAGCATAATTTTCCTTCCGTTGTTTGATGTTTGTGGTCAGTGACCTCTGCTTGTAATATTTTGGTTCTTTGCTCAGTTATGAGATTGTTGTAATATTTTTTTGTGTCGTAGGGTCACTGTTGTGTTATCAATTCTCTCTCTGTACACTTTTGAGATTTAGGTTAGGCTTGTATCAAACAGAGGTCTGGGATTTTTCTAGCCCTAATCCCGGGGTGTCACATCCCTCATGGAATAGCAAAACATAAATGCATAGGACACCTTCAAAGTTCATAAGGGTGACTAGATACAAATAATTTAAGAAGAAGCAATATCAACATTATGAATCAATCAATAAATTTTGCGATAATGAACTAAGAATGACAACTATGCTCTCTTAATTGGTGTATAAAGATAGAATATGGAGACTCGACATAAAAGTAAAAAAGAAAGGCCATTCACAGAGGGAAGCAAGGATTCAAGTTTCATAAAGAGCTTCCAAAAATTATGGTACTTATAAGCTTTCATCTCTCATTTCCCCTATCATAAGCATCTTGAAGTGATTAAGGTTAAAGTGAGGCAAATATGAGTTATATGCTTGACAGATCATAAGTTGAAAGTCTCATGCCCCTTGAGTATGAGTACCGGACCTCATTCTACTCAACTTTGTTCACAAGCAAGTTCTTTTCATTGTAAGTTTATGTGTACCATAGAGAACCGCCAACGGGGTACCCCTTGACCCATGACACAGGAGCTATCCCATATCAAAATGACAAGGCAACATACAATGACCATCTCAGCGATCTTTTTATTTGCTATTTGCATAGGTTTTTATTGAGGACGCTTCACAGAATGCTCATTATGGTTATGCTGTAAGTTTCCACCATGATTAGGCATGGCTTAGGCTAGCCGGCTAGGCATTTCTTTAACATATATACATACTCCATGGACTTACAAGTTCCCATCTTATTTCACACCGTTGGCATCCATAAGCAAAAGGACATGATATCAACTGAATAAATAAGTGTAATGTCAAAAGCGGACCCCATGAAAACATGGTTTTGCTAACTCCCAACTTATAATTTGCAAGCACACAAGCATCATAAGATTATCACAATGGTTCAAGTTTATTAAGTGTAAGAATTAAATTGTGCCATCAAGTTTGTGAGAACTTTAATCACTAATTTTCTCGTAACAAAAGTTTAACTTGGATGATTGATAAACACATGAATATACTTGGAATGGTGAACACACCATTCATAGGAGATTATAGTGGACTCTTTGGAATAACTTGGTTTCTTGGGAGTTGGATGCACGAGTAGAGCCTACTCAGTATAAGTGGAGGCTAGCAAAAGACTGGGTGCGACCAACTAAGAGAGCAATAATGGCCATAATCATGCAGAGCGACAAAACATTATTAATTAAAGCATAAAGTGATATCACAAGTCAAAAACTAAATGATCATAGAGGCTAAGGTGACTGGTTCATAGTATTAACATGGTGTAAGCATGTGCCAAGTTAACCCAAATAAACTATCAAAGGAGAATACCACAATATTATGCTTTTGAATGTTAAAACAACGCATGATTCTTTCAAGGCACATTAAGCAATATCAATTGTTTGGAACAATTCATGCAGCAGCGATAATCACTAAGCATAAGGTTAAAGCAACATCTAACATGACATGATAAAGTCTAGGCACAGTCAAAACAAGCTTCCTTCTGTACCACTATAAGCATGAAACTTTCTACTCTTTGCCAACACCAATCAACTTATTTGAAACAACATAAGAATGCGGGAGTCCAATTTATTTAGCCAACCAAACAAAAGAAAACTAAAAACAAAAACAAAAAATCTCCAAGAGCAACACAAATGTGCATGAAGCAATAAAAATAAAGTGTTTTGAAAGAAAACCTGAGGTTTTTATTGATGAACAAGGGGATGCCTTGGGCATCCCCAAGCTTTGACGCTTGTACCTCTTGAATATTTTTTAGGGTGACACGGGTGGCATCCCAAAGCTTGACCTTTTGTCCATACTTCATATCATCACATTATTCTTCCCCTACACTTGAAAATTTCCTTCATATAAAACTTCACGCAATCTTCATTAGCAACATTAGTGTATTCAAAATAATAAGCCTTTAGGTTTAGTTGCAACACAAGTAAAACTTACATTAAGACACAAGATACTGTAGAAATTCCTTTTAAAAGCTCAAGTGATCAAAGAGATCTCAAAAGAAACCGATTAAGAGGCAAATGCAAGTAATGGCAGAAATCAGTCAAAACAGACCAGCAGGTAAAGACAGATTTTTTCTTAGATCTTCTGTTGCTCATATCGAAAATTGCTAAACTAATGAAAGTTAGATGATAACCTGGAGCATATGCACAAAAAATTACAGCTCAAACGACATACTGGGATTTTTCATGATTTTTTACAGTGAAGCACAGAAATCTGTTTCGGGACAACAACTTCCCCAAATCTTACTTCTCTCTCATTAGAGGTTATTCTTGGCACAAAAACCACACAAAAAGGATAAGTAGAGGTTATTACAGAGGTAATAACTTCCAAAACTCAACAAAAGAAAACTTACTGAAAATAAAAATTTGGGTTATCTCCCAAGAGTGCTTTTCTTTAACGCCTTTCAGCTAGGCTTGATAGTTTGAGAAGATGCTCACATAAGAAATATGAATTGAAGTAAAAGAGAGCATCAAAAATTAAATTCAAAACACATTTAAGTCTAACCCACTTCCTATGCATAGGAATCTTATACGAAAATAAATTCACAAAGAACAAAGTGACAAGCATAGGAAGATAAAAACAAGAGTAACTTCAAAACTTTCAGCGCATAGAGAGGTGTTTCAGTACCATGAAAAATTCTACAACCTTATTTTGCTCTCTCATAATAATTTTCAGTAGCCTCATGAATAAACTCAACAATATAACTATCACATAAATCATGCTTTTCATGATCTACAAATACATATTTTTTATGAAGCTCAAAAATAGTAGGATTAAAACCTTCAAACCCACTTTTAACAATTTTATAACAAGATGACTGATCATTCTCAAGAGGTATGGGGTTCCAAGATAAAGTCAACACCCTTCCAATCTCATTTTCAATAGTAGTACAATTAATATTATCAACCAATATAGGACCATCATCTAGAGATTTAATATAAACATTTTCTAAGCAAAACTCTTTAGTACCATGCATTTCAAAGTTAGGCACAAATAAAGGTTTATCATAAGATTTATCAAAATAGCATTGATTATCCTAGAGACCAGGAGCATAATTATTATCACAAGTTTTACCCGTAGTAGATATTTCAAGAGAATCCATAGGAACATAACATTCATCCTCCTTTGGTAAGCATGGGGGTCAATCAAATAATGTAAGGGATAAAGAGTTACTCTCATTAGAAGGTAGGCATGGGTAGATAATCCATTCTTCATCCTTTTGTTCATCACTCTCCTCCACTTTTTGATGTAATGAGCTTTCAGGTTCAACAGGCGATGGTTCATCTACTACCTTAGCAGTGATAGTAGTTTTCAAAAATAGGAAACCAAGTAGGTTATCCATAATAAAATAGTGATTGTAGCAGAACTAGATGATACGTCGTAAACGTATCTATAATTTTTGATGTTCCATGCTTGTTTAGTATCCACTTTGCTATGTTTTGTCTACACTTTGAGCACCTAATACTCCATAGATAGTTCGAATTGGATAGCAGCAATAATCAATTTTAGCGCGAATTGTTTGGAGGGGGAGTCTACCCTTTTTGATGCATTCTGCACGTGCAATTTCTTTTCCTCCGAGACGACCCGCAATTTTGACTTCGACTCCCCTTATATCCGCTTTTTTAGTTAATTCAATGGCTTTTTTCATTGCCTTTCGGAATGAAACTCTATTTTTTTAATTAGAAAGCTATATATTCTGCCAGAATGTTAGCAGCTCCTCAAGCAGTGCCAGATGATGAGAAAATAGCGGCGGATCCATCTTATGGAATTTGACTCCTAACCGGAGGAGACTTTCGACCAAACAAAACCTCTTGGTTTACTAGTTGGCAGCATGGATTGCTATTCGTTCGACTACCACTAGTCTGCTTAAGTTGACGGATAAGACGGATGTATTTTTATAAACTTTTTGGTACTAACCTATTAACAAGATGCCACAGTGCCAGTTCCCTGTTTTCTTCTATTTTTGGTTCCATAAAGGCAGAAAATCAATATTCTTGAAATTGGACGGGACAAAAGCCAAAGTCATTATTTTCCCAGACCAACACGGAACCATGAAGCAGAGACGGAGTAGGGCACCAGGGTGGCCGCACCCCCCCAGGCGCGGGCAAGCCCTGGTGGCACCTACAGGGGTGTGGGCCCCCTGGCCCTCCATCGACCTTGCCTCCTTCGCCTATAAAAATCCCCCGGGGAGAAAACCCTAAATCATCCATCATACTTCTAGAAAAACCTCTGTAGCACCGCCACCACCGAAAGAGAGATTCGGGGGACAGAAAGTCTTTGTTTTGGCACCCTGCCGGGACGAGGAAGTGCCCCCGGAGCCATCTCCATCGATCTCCATCGCTATCTTCATCACCATTGCTGATTCCCATGATGAGGAGGGAGTAGTTCTTCCTCGAGGCTAAGGGCTCTACCAGTAGCTATGTGTTCATCTCTCTCTCTATGGATGGTTATATTGTGATCATGAGATTTGTAATAAAGTAGATCTACCTTGCTACTCAAGTGCTTCAATACATCTCTGCTCTCCCCATGTGTGTGAAAGTGACAGCGTGCATACCGTGTGTAGCACTTATGCTAGATTATGTATATATTTATCATGCGTATATTTGGAGTTGGATGTCTCTATGAAATTGTGTTGTTTGTTGGAACCATCTAGCGCTCAAGGTGACAGTGTGGGGTTATCTAGATTGGGGAAGGCGGACTTTAAGGAGTGCTGTTATAGCCCTACTGATGATTAGAGTGTCCAACCGGAGAGTAGTTAAGAGTAGTATCATGAAGAGAGGATATTTATATGACAGAGTGTTCACTAGTGAAAGTATGATTCCTAGGCCTTGTTTCTAAACATTGAAACACCGTTTGCATCTAGATCTGTTGTATGTTTGCTTGCTTTAGTCTTTACCTCACCGTCAAGCTATTTTCTGGCACTGTTACCACTTGTATTTCACTATCTCTTCGCCGAACTAGTGCACCTATACACCTAACAAGTGTATTGTGTGTGTTGGGGACACAAGAGACTTCTTGTATCTTGATTGCAGGATTGCTTGAGAGGGAATACCTTTGACCATTTCCTCCCTGAGTTCGATAAACCTTGGGTAATCCACTTAATGGAAACTTGCTGCTGTTCTACAAACCTCTGCACTTGGAGGCCCAACAACTGTCTACAAGAATAGAAGTACGTAGACATCAAGCTATTTTCTGGCGTCGTTGCCGAGGAGGTAAGGTAAAAGGTACTCACATCCTCCGGTGTGAGTGCTCGAAGGTATTTCCTTTAGATTCTGCAATTTTGTCTTTTTGTTTCTTGTTTTCACTAGTTAGGCTTAATGGAAAACAACAACAAAATTAGAGAGCTTTATAGTGTTTATCTTGAGTTAGGACATGAAGTGTTTGAAGAGATAATTAAAAACCAATGGTACTTTATTTGCATGATAATAGCAATGCTATTAGTATGAATTCTTTGGACACCATTATTGCTAATGCTATGGAAACGTCTAAGCTTGGGGAAGCTAGTTTTTATGAAAATGATCTTTTTAGTTCCCCGACTTTGGAAGATAGATATTCTATTGCTTATGATGATACCAAACCTCCAATATATGATGATTACAATGATGAATATGATATTTTCAGTCCACCTACTATTGAGGAGGAAGTTAATTGTGATTACAATATGCCTCCTATATTTGATGATTATGGTGATGAGAATAATAATGATAGCTATTTTGTTGAATTTGCTCCCACTACAATTAATAAGAATGAATATGCTTATATGGATAGTAATAATTATTATATGAATGTGGCTCATGATAAGAATGTTTTATGTGATAGTTATATTGTTAGTTTCGTTCATGATGCTACTGAAAGTTATTATGAGAGAGGGAAACATGGTCTTATGTATCTCAACAATATTAAGTTTCCCCTCTTTATGTTGAAAATCTTGAAGTTGCACTTGTTTTGATTTCCTATGCTTGTTGCTTTGTGCTTTCATGACTTGTTTTTTTACAAGATTCCTATGCATAGGAAGTGGGTTAGACTTAAATGTGTTTTGAATTTGCTTCTTGATGCTCTCTTTTACTTCAGTTCATATTTCTTACGTGAGCATCTTCAAAACTATCAAGCCTACCTTAAAGGCGTTAAAGAAAAGTACTTGTTGGGAGATAACCCAAGATTTTTCTTGATTCTTGGAAGTTATAACTTCTGTAATGACCTCTCCTTATCCTTTTTGTTTGTTTTTTTGTGCCAAGAATGACCTCTACTGAGAGGGAAGTAAGATTTTGGGAGTTGCTGTCCCAAAAAAGATTTCTATCCTCCACCATAAATATTTGTGAGGAGTCGCTGTAAGTCGGATTGAGCTGACAATTTACGAATAAATCCCCCAGTATGTTAGCTAACTTTCGTTAGTTCAACACTTTTTGATTTGAGAAACAGAAGGTCTTCGAAAAAAATCGGTTTCTAGCTGTAGGTCTGTTTTGACAGATTTCTGCCATTATTTACATTTGCTTCTTATTGATTCCTTTTTGGGTTCTTTTTTGGAAATTGAGCTTTTTGAGGGAATTGCTACAGTATCTTGTGTTTTCAGTGAAATTTGTTCTGTTCTAAAGCTAAACCCAAAGGTCTATTATCTTTTGAATAAACTAATGTTGCTAATGAAGATTGCGTGAAGTTTTGTATGAAGGAAAATTTGCAGGTGTAGAGAAAGAATGATGTAATGAGATGAAGAATGGACAAAAGCTCAAGCTTGGGGATGGCACCCCGTGTCACCCCAAGAAATATTAAAGATGTACAAGCGTCAAAGCTTGGGGATGCCCAAGGCATCCCCTTCTTCATCAATAAAAATCTCAGGTATTTCTAGACACTTCGTTTTTATTGTTTCATGCATTATTGTATTGTTCTTGGAGCATATTACTTTTCGTTTTCTTAGTTTGCTTGAGTAAGTTGGTTGGTTACACCACACTTCTTTTGGAGAGATACACACTCTGTTTCCATTGCCTATAACACTCTAGTTTTCACTCTTATTGTTTTGTGAGTGTTCACTTTTGCTAGCACTGCATTTAGCCTTAGTTTTCTTGTGCTTTCATCTTAGAACTTTTTATTTCTTCTTTGTGGATTTGTGAGACAAGCTCACTGATCTTTATTGATTATCATCTTTGTGAGTTGTTTCAAATAAGTTGTTTGGTGTTGGAAAAGAGCAGAAAGTTTCATGCTTATAGTGGTACAAAAGGGAGCTTGTTTTGACTGTGACTTAGACTATATCATGTCATGCTAGGTGTTTCTTTGACCTTATTCTTAGTGATTATTGATGTAGCATTACTTGTTCCAAACAATTAGGATTGATTAATGTGCCTTCAAAGAATCATGCATTGTTTTAGCATACAAAAGCATAGTATTGTGGTATTCTCCTTTGATGCTTTGTTTGGGTTGACTTGGCACATGCTCACACCATGTTATGACTATGAACAAGTCACCATAGCCTCTTTGATCATCTAGTCCTTGACTTGTAGTACCACTCTATGCTTTGATTAGTAATGTTTTGTTGCTCTACATGATTATGGCCATTATTGCTCTCTTAGTTGGTTGCTCCCAGTCTTTTGCTAGCCTCCACTTGTATGAGTAAGCTCTACTCATGCTTCCAACTCCCAAGAAACCAAGTTATTCCAAAGTGTCCCCTATAAATTCCTATGCATGGTGTGTTATACCATTCCAAGTATATTCTTTCTTTCAGCTATCTTCCAATTAAAAACTATTTTGTTATGTGAAAACTTAGTGATTAAAGCCCTCACAAACTTGATGGCACACTTTATATTTCTTTGCCACTAATAAACATGAAACATTGTGTCATCTATGTTTTATATGATTGCACTTATAAGTTGGAATTAATAGAATCGTGCTGTCACGGGGAACGTTTTCAACATTGCACTTGTACTTTGTACTCAGTTGATATCATGCTCTTTTGTCTATGAATGTCACCGGTGTGAAATAAAGAGGGAACTTGTAAGTCCATGGAGTATGTATTTTGTGTCAGAGAAACGCCTGGGCCGCTAGCCTAAGCCATGCCTAATCATGGTGGAAACTTGCAGCATCACCATAGTGAGCTATCTATTAAGCATCCTCAATAAAAACCTATGCATATAGTAAATAAAAAGATCGCTCAGATGCTCATTGTCTTCTTGCCTTGTTATTTTGGTTATGGGAAAGCTCCTGTACCATGTGCAAGGGGTACCCCGTTGGCGGTTCTCTATGATATGCATGTACTTACAATGACAAGAACTTACAAGTGACTGAAGTTGAGTAGCATGAGGTGTGGCCCTCATATTCAAGGGACTTGAGATTGCCAACTTATACTTTGTCAAGCATATACTCCATCTTTGTTCACTTAACCTTAATCATTTCAAGATGCTTATGATAGGGGCAATGAGGGCTGAAAGCTAACAAGTACTATAATTTTTGGAAGCTCTTTTTGAAACTTGAAATCCCTGCTTCCTTTATAAAAGGCTTTTCTTCCACTATTATATTGAGTCTCCACCTTCTACCATTTAGGCACCATTAAGAGAGCATAGTTGCCATTCTGTGTGTAGTGTCCCAAAACTTATTGATTGATGCATATTGTGATATTACTTGTTCATGTGCTACTTGTTTCTAGTCACCCTTGTGAACTTTGAAGGTGTCCTATGCATCTATTTGCTACTCTATGAGGGACAAGTTGATTGCCACTATGGCATCTTTTGTGTATGTGAAGCAAACAAACGTTTTTCAATGCATGTTATTCATGATCTTTGTTTGTAGCCTTTCATGTTGCATGCATAGTTATTATGTCCTATTGTTAGAACTCCATCTTTCATGCTCATGTTTAGAGTTCTTTGATCCTATCTTTCAATGCTTGCAAATTGTTTGATCTTTATTGTGATGGTGCATGTTACCTCAAAAATTATTATTTTTATCACTTACCTACTCGAGGATGAGCAGTAGTTAAGCTTAGGGATGCTTGATACGTCATAAACGTATCTATAATTTTTGATGTTCCATGCTTGTTTAGTATCCACTTTGCTATGTTTTGTCTACACTTTGGGGTATTTTATACACTTTGTGGTACTAACCTATTAACAAGATTCCACAGTGCCAGTTGGCTGTTTTCTTCTGTTTTTAGTTCTAAAAAGGCAGAAAATCAATATTCTTGGAATTGGACGGGACAAAAGCCAAAGTCATTATTTTCCCGGACCAACACGGAACCATGAAGCAGAGACGGAGTAGGGCACCAGGGTGGCCGCACCCCTCCCTAGGCGCAGGCAAGCCCTGGTGGCGCCTACAGGGTGTGTGGGCCCCCTGGCCCTCCATCGACCTTGCCTCCTTCGCCTATAAAAATCCCCCGGGGAGAAAACCCTAAATCATCCATCATACTTCCAAAAAAACCTCCGTAGCACCGCCGCCACCAAAAGGGAGATTCGGGGGATAGAAAGTCTCTGTTCCGGCATCCTGCCGGGATGGGGAATGTCCCCGGAGCCATCTCTATCGATCTCCATCGCCATGTTCATCACCGTTGCTGATTCCCGTGATGAGGAGGGAGTAGTTCTTCCTCGAGGCTAAGGGCTCTACCGGTAGCTATGTGTTCATCTCTCTCTATGCATGGTCATATTGTGATCATGAGCTTTGTAATCAAGTATATCTACCTTGCTACTCAAGTGCTTCAATAGATATCTGCCCTCCCCATGTGTGTGAAAGTGACAGCGTGCACACCGTGTGTGGCACTTAGGCTAGATTACATATATATTTGTCATGATTATATTTGGAGTTGGATGTCTCTATGAAATTGTGGTCTTTGTTGGAACCATCTATCACTCAAGGTGACAGTGTGGGGCTAACTAGATTGGAGAAGGCGGACTTTGAGGAGTGCTGTTATAGCCCTACCAATGATTAGAGTGTCCAACCGGAGAGTAGTTAAGAGTAGTATCATGAAGAGTGGATATATATATGAGAGAGTGTTCACTAGTGAAAGTATGATCCCTATGCCTTGTTTCTAAACATTGAAACACCGTTTGCATCTAGATCTGTTGCATGTTTGCTTGCTTTAGTCTTTACCTCACCGTCAAGCTATTTTCTGGCACCATGACCACTTGTATTTCACTATCTCTTCGCAGAACTAGTGCACATATACACCTGACAAGTGTATTGGGTGTGTTGGGGACACAAGAAACTTCTTGTATCTTGATTGCAGGATTGCTTGAGAGGGAATACCTTTGACCACTTCCTCCCTGAGTTCGATAAAACTTGGGTAATCCACTTATGGGAAACTTGATGCTTTTCTACAAACCTCTGCACTTGGAGGCCCAACAACTATCTACAAGAATAGAAATGCGTAGACATCACTAGACATAAAAACAACTTGAAGTAGGAACTAATTTTTTGTGTTTTTGATAAAAGAAGTAAACCAAAAAATAAAGAAACAGAGCAAAATAAAATAAGCAAAACAAAAACAAATTAAAGAGATTTGTTGTGAGAGACTCCCCATGGAGGAATCTTCTTTCTCCCTGAAAAGTGATTGATGGGGAGGAGATTGAAGCTGTCCTTATATCCCCGACAACGGCGCCAAAAAACTGCTTGATGGCTCAGATATGTAGATCTCGTTGGGAACCCCAAGAGGAAGGTATGATGAGCACATCATCAAGTTTCCCTCAGTTATGAAACCAAGGTTATCGAACCTGTAGGACTAAGGAAACAAATCCAAGGTGTTGCTAGCAACTTGGAACCTGCACAACACAAACTCAATACTTTGCCCCAACTTACAGTGAGGTTGTCAATCTCACCGGTTTTCTGAAAACAAAGGATTAAATGTATAGTGTGGAAGATAGTGATCTCTTGTAGAAAGTAATAGTAATTGGTAAACAGTAGATGGAATATCAATGATAAAGGAATGGACCGGGGTCCACAATTCACTAGAGGTGTTTCTCCTTAAGATAGATAGCATGTTGGGTGAACAAATTACAGCGGGGCAATTGACAGATTGAAAATACATAAAAATGCATATAATAGACATCTTGATTCATACGAGATTTGTTTGGGCATTACAACATAATACATATACTGTAATCCAACTTCATCTATGACTAATAATTCACCTTCAGGTTATCATCCGAACCCCTTCTAGTATTAAGTTACAAGCAATAGATAATTCCATTAAGCAAAGTGTGTAAAGTAAACAATACAATTGCCCCTTGGACAGGGGATTGTTGTTTTCTCCCTAGTAGCAACAGATCATCTACAACCTTCGAAGTTTCTGTCACTCTCCCAGATTAATAGAGGCATCAACCTACTATCGAGCATAAATACTCGCTCATGGAGTTACAAGCATCTACTTGGCCAAGATAGCTACAAGCAACGGATAGCATGCAAGATCACAGAAAACATAGACATGATAGAATCAATAATCAATCTAAAATAGTACTCAATATCCATCGGATCCCCGCAAACACAATATGTAGGATTACAAATAGATGATCTTAATCATGAACGGAGCTCACAAGACTTAAACATGATAGCACAAAGGAGGAGAACCAGCCATCTAGCTACTGTATGGACCCATAGTCCAAGGGTGAACTAATCACGCATCACTCTGGAGGGCTGGCATGGTGATGAAGAAGGCCCCCGAGATGATCTCTCCCCTCCGGCAGGGTGCCGGGAAGAGCTTCGGATCCCCCCCGATCTAGGGATGGAGATGGCGGCGGCTAATAGACTGTTTCGTGGAGATTTTGATCGGGTGCTTAGGGTTTCTGCATCGGGGTGCTTATATAGGCGAAGGGGCAAGGTCGGTGGGCGCTCGAGGGGCCCACACCATGGGGCGGCACACCCTAGGGGTGGTCGCGCCATCCCTAGGTGTGGCCACCTCATGGTCCCACTTCGGCTCCCCTTCGGTCTCCGTGTCATGTCTGGTAAAATAATGTAATTGGCTTTTGTCCCATCCAATTACGAGAATATTTCCTTACTAACTTTTCTGAAACCAAAAACAACAAAAAACAGGCAACTAGCACTACGACATCTTGTCAATAGGTTAGTTCTGGAAAATGTATAAAAATACCTCAAAGTGTAGATAAAACATAAGAAAGTTGATACAAAACAAGCATGGAGCATCAAAAATTATAGATACGTTTACGACATATCACTATCTTGCAGTGTACTCTTCGTCACTCAAATAGTAGTTATTCCTTTCTTTGGGTTTTCACCCTTGGACTTGAACCGAAGATCCCTGATTGTGCTGGATTCTGGTGTTGTGAATCTTGTACATGAAGCTGACCTTTAATCCAAGATCCATTCCTTTCACCCCCGCATTAATGTTCACACATTACCTTAGGATGGATGGTACTACAATTCTACGCTTCAAGCTTGTGGTCTTGGTCACAATTGAATTGTGCCAACTAAGGACTTCCCCTACCACATGCTATGAAAGATGTTCTTTAATGGAACCAAATAGATCACAACAAGAGTACTCCTCGTGAGTCTCGCGTCGATACTCATGACTCTACCACACCTTACCTCTTTGATGCATTAGTTTTCGGAACATTCATAATCTATGCATCCAAATCTTAGGATTCTGTCCTGAGCATGTTCCTTTCCCCTTATTGTTTCCAACCTTTGCCTACCTGTTGGTTGCCAAGTAGTAAATACGCATTGGTGTCTTCCGATGCAAGATACTCTTCTGGTTCATCAAGACAAACCATTTCGGAATGTCTAGGAGAAACAAACTCTAGTACCTCGTCATATCTAGGACCATGTCAAAGTGTTGTAATCTGCAGATCAAAAGGCATTCATTGTCTTCGATCTGTTATACCTTAAAGCATCACACTTTTTATATACCGAGAGATCGTGCTGAGTTTCATGACCCCTTAATGAAGAGATGCTTTTACACATCTTTACCCACTCTTGCTCAAGATTTGCGCTCGTGAGTGATGCGTGTGCGTAATAATGTAGCCATCTGAGATTCTTAGCAATTCTTCAAGCTTTCACTAAGAAAAGGATGATTATACTACCAAGTCCGTTATTCTGGTACGCTTTCTTCGGTCAAAGAGTTAGGATTGTGCCAAAACTCTGAGACTATGTACTCTTGCTTTACCAAGCAAGTTCCCTTTCAAACTAAGTGACATATCGACGGTTCATGATATCCTATATGTCTACTAGAAGTATCGCCATGTTTCCACATGACCGTGTTGTCAAGTTCTTGAGCAATCAAGTTCTCTGAATTGCTCTTTTCTCCAAGGATCCATACTGGATACCCTTGAACTAGTTGGTTGAGCTTAAACAACAACTTGGAGAGTTGTAAGACAATAGTTTTATCTGATTTTGTTCCTTCTTAAAGGGTTGTGTAGTTTTGTTAGTGTTGAAGTAGGATGGTATTTCCTTTGTGGATATATTATCTTCCCCCACCTTTGATTTGATTTGGGTCATTGTCAAATCAAACTCAGTTCCAAGGATTATCTCGATGATGTTTCTTTCTGTGATATTTCACTTGAGTACATCTTCATGTCCTTTAGTCCGAGAACCATCTTCATGTTCTTTTTGTGATCCCATCGATGAATCCTTGTTTTCTCCATGTTAGATTAGGTTCATATGGAACAATTGGCATTAGTGTTGGAAAATTTTGAGAACCATCTTCGTGTCATCTCAAAGTATGCGTTCTGGATGTTAGAAGTAACCTTATATGGTTCACGTTCAATTGTTGAAATATGTCGCCGTGGATTTAGGAAGAGTTATCTTTTTTTCCTTAAGGACACATGTGTGTTTTATTATTAGTACTTTATATGTCTGTGCAGTTGTCCTTCGACAAGTTGCTATTACATGGGTACATCAATCTAGCTCATCTTTTGGATCTTGACACTTTAGTCTATATCTTGAGAATGTAGTGACTTTATCTTTGTGTAAATGTTGCAAACTTTCTATTCGGACATGCTGAGTCTGAAGTATCATTTCACTTCACCAAATTTGAATATCAAGCAGCAATGATGGTTGGTGTTACTCAAGGTTTTGACATAGGTCTCCCTTGTAAATTCAGCAATATTGATGTAATGGTTGACACAATTAGTCGGAATGAAATTTTGGCATATTCCTTGATTCAGCAGTAACAACCACTTTTCAGGAGGCATATTCTATGATTTATTATAGGAGTTGTGCTTAGGGTTCCTTTGTATCCAAAGTACGACCTTTACCTGATTTTTTTTCTCGAACATCAAGAATAACATTTAAAGTTATGTTGCTAAATGTCTCTCTGTCGATCCTCCAGACCCTTTTATGAAGGCAAGCATCTTGTTGTGCCAAGTAATTGAAGTCTGAGAATGAACTTTATTTTTTCTTGTGTCATAAGGAATCTTGTTACCTATTCATCTGGTGGTGTAAAGTGATATCATGATCGTTGGCTAAGATCTTGATAGACCTAGATGAATAAAGAGTTTCCTTCATTTTCTCAACCATGTTTTAGGAGTGACTATGAGTTTGCTAATCTATAGTTTCTCTTGTTACATGTTCCTTGCGACTCTTGCAACTCCTATCCTCAAAACACCTTTCTGTCTTAGCCTTCCGTTGAATGAAAGAGTGACACTTCTGTTTCAAAAGTAGTTCAACAGCTTGGTTTTGCTAATCCATATCTTTGCAACCCGAAATCTCTACTTAAGTCGTTTAGTAGATGTTTCTTATCAAAGTCTATGCTCATGTTATTTCTTTTGTAAGCTTTCCTTTTCAGAAGCATAAACTCTACTGGAGATCAATGGTATCAATCCTTATGAAGACAATCTACCTAACAACTTGAAACCTTCTCCTCTTGTTCTCTCTTTTACCTTGATGTGTTTCATGTTCGTCATCTCAGAGTTGGTTCTGAACACTTCATTCATGAATTGACCATGAGATACTCCATGTGTTGTTTAGTGTGTTACCCTCTTATCTAGAAAGTGTCATTGTTTCTCTCTCTCTGTGTAGACGTCCCAACCTTTAATAAGGTAGAGATCCCTGTGTTTACAATGCTAGTCCCTGGATCAATAGCTAGCATCCAGAGTTAAGATGTAATATAAAGAAACAAAGGTCATAATACAACTTTATAACCAGGAATAAAATAATTCATTACATCTTACATAGCTCATTTGGATATCACATTACATTGCAGCAGAAAATCTATAAGCATGGGGTCCTTCATCTTCAAAGTGCCACAGGCAAACATGTTGGTTGTAGTCTTGTAATCCTAATCAATAAACTTCATTAACACCAAACCATCCTGCAACATTACAGGTTACAGCCACAAGGGTCAATACATTTGAATTGTATTGGCAAGTTTCACTACTATGTAGAAATAAGTGGATCCTAACATTACATGCATATTTGGCTAAGTAGGGTTTTAGGCTCATTTGCAGAAAGACGTATAATTTATCCTATCTTTTTAAAATAGTTTTGATCTTTTGTCAAATCTTTCTGAACTCCTTGGAAACCTCCAAGTGCTTCAAGCCTCTTGTTGACACTTTCAAAATTTTCTTTTAGAAATTGGAATGTCGAGATCTTTCATAGCTTCAAGCCTTAGTTTCTCAGTATTGTCCATAACCGGGGACACGGCTAAGTACTTAGATTTTTATCTTCTGCAGAAGTTGTACACTTTACCCACATGACACAATCTCATCTTGTTGCCACCAGTGGCCGCTGGATAAGTACTCACCAAGATGGAGTACTGGCAGATTGAGAATGTGACGAAGTCTTTCCATAGGAGTCATCCCAATACACAATGCTGGCTTGTCTACCAGGCACCAATGTAGGGTTTCAAGTTCCCTCATTCTAGTTAACCTGTAGAGGCCAATGCATGGGTCTTCCACTATGTAGTTGACTAAGCCAGTGCCCATTTAGCATGTGGCTGTACACGGAAGCCACTGTACGAGAAACATGTTCAATCTCTAAGTCCCTGGGTGGTTTTCTTCTAGTGCACAACAAAAAGAGATTGCCATATAAACATGGTTCCTTTTGTTGCCACTTTGTCCAAACTTGAGTATCTTTGTCCACCCAGGTGGTTCATTGAGTACTTGTTTTATTATGTAAAACATAAGTCTTTTCCAATACTTCATATAATCTCAACATGTATCCCTTCTCAATATATATAACAGGGCTAAGCATATTACAACTACATAGTTTTCACTAAGGAATATATAGGGGTATCCTATTAGGATTTAGCATAGCAAAATATAGTAGACCTTATCATGCATGTTTCAAAATCCACTAAGTGTAATGAAAATAGTAGGACTTGGATGATAGTGTCACTTGCCTTTTTGGTAGAGAATGATGGTTCACTTCTTGTTCTTGCCAATATCACACTCTTCTAATTCCACTACAATTCAATCAAGCAAACACAATTTCAACTAGCATTCCAACCAATATTCAAACAATCTATCACACATAAGATAATAGAAGCACAGTCATGCATGCAAGCATGCAAAAGATAGTTTTATTTGAAGAGGTGGTTTCTACTAGGCTCTAAACATTGTAAGGTTCAAAGTGGTCATTTTATAAAGTGGCAAGACCATTTGCAAAAGGGTTTTATCTATAAACCATTTTTAAAACAAATCATTATTTTATGTGTTTGAAAATGCTTTTAGTAAAGCAATATTCTTTTAAAGGGGTTCACCAAATACATTTTAATTCTCAAAACTTGGTGTTTAGGGTCAGTAGGTTTGAATTTAATCATTTCCCAAAGGTTTTACTCAAAAATCATTTCCATATCAAATCAATGTTTTTATTTGACTAGAAATGAGCTAACTCAAGTATTTATTCCTAAACTTCACAAAATTCATTTTTAAATCCATGAGTTGGTTCCTGGGGTCAGTAAGTTCACAAAAAACCATTTTGCAAAGATTTCACATTAAAATTTTATCTAGAACAATTTTTATATTCAAATTAAACGTACACAAGTTTCTGCTAAAACAAACATTTTACCAGAAGCTTTTTACTAAACAAAGTGCATGGTTGGCTAGGGCTTGTTTTTCTGAATCCATTGATATAAAATTTGCAAATTTTGGTCGTGTAGATTTAAAGTTATGCAATTTACAAGTTTGCATTTAAATCAGATTCTAAATGCTGTTTTAAACAGAACCAGTGCCACGCGGCGTGTTTCTACTGGCCGGTACCGTTTCGTGCGGATCGGCCTCTGCGAACCGTAGGATCTAACTTAAAACGAACGACGCTGATCAACTCGTACCTCTTCATCTAGTTCTAATCTCAGCCATCAGATCGTGATCTAACGCGGCATGGTAGCAAGGCCGGCGTGACGCCCGGCAGCGGCGAAGCTTGCCGGACGATGCAGGGAAGAGGGGAAGGGCTCACCGTGCTCGCAGGGAGATGGTGAAGCTCAACACGTGGTCGGCTTGGAGGCGCACAGGAGGCGCATTTATTGCTCGCCGGAGTTGGTGACGGCGTCAGACGGCTCTGGAGGTCGTCGAGGGCGACGCTGCAGTTCACCCCAAGGTCAAATAAGGACACAGTCAGATGCGTAGTGATATGGGGAAGGTGGTAGCATCAATATGATGGCTCGGCCGGGGTGGTCTGGCTTACCAGGAAGACTCTGCCGGAGCGATGGCAGACGGCGGTGGCGAGTCGAGGTCGACGAAGCCGAGCTTCCAGAGTGCACGGGAGCTAGCTGAGGCTATGGGCCGACGCGCAAGGGGCTGGAGAGCATGCTAGGGTGCAGTGGGGGGCGAGGGGAGGCGAGGTATGGCCGGAATTCACTGGAGAAGCTCGCCGGAGCAGTGGCGGTGCAAGGGGAATTCAGGGCAGCCTATGGGCAGAGGGAAAGAGCTGTCTGGGGGAAAGAGAGAGGGGAGAGGGGCGATTTAACGGGCGTAGTCACTGCGAGGAATTAAGGCCGTCTTCAACGCGTATTCATCGCCGGAATTACTCGGCTGCAACGGCAGGGCGAGTTCACCGCGGGGAGGAAGAAGGTGACGTGGGCGTGGGGTCGTCTGGCAGTGAGAGAGAGAAGGGTGCGGTGGGGTCCTGCTGTCTGCGACTCTGCGGGTGTGAATTCGAGTGAAAAACGATTCGTGCGTGGGGGGTTTAATTGGGCTGGAGCTGGGCTGCTGGGCCTGCTTAGTTGGGTTGCTGTTTGTTTCCTTTTTTTTGTACTGAATCTTTTTCCTTTTCCATTTGATTTTCTGTTTTGAAATTTAATCAAACCATTCAAACAACAATTGAAATCAAACTTTTGCTAAAATTTGTATCTTTTTAGTTCTGTTTAACAACACAAATCAGAGTCCAAAATAAATAATACTTTTACTCACTTAGGATCTATTTAATAATAAATAAAATAGTCCTTAGTTATTAATTCAAATAGGATTTGATTTATTTAAAATCTCCATTTTGAAATCTAAATACTATCCAACCAATTCAGTAGGTTTTATTTGTAAATACAAAACACTTGGAAAATTTACTTAAAATAAAATAACAAGTTTTAGTGTTTATTCAAAATGGAAAAGCCTTTACTTTTAAAATTAGGTATTAATAAATCCTCATAATTTTATTTAAATAGACCTTTATTCTTTTAATCAAAACAAAATATTTTATTTTCAAAAGCTTGGCCAAGGTTTAATTTGGCTCTATAAAATAGTCCTTATTTATATTTCTACCTTTTCATTTGAAAACCAAATCTTTTTATTAAAAGATCCAAAAATAGTAATTTCACTTATTTAAAATTTTCTTTATTAATTATTTATCTTTTCAAATCCCTTTAGGATTTGTTTGATCAAAAATAGGTTTGAAGGTTTCCAATTGGAATCAAAAGTTTCTTCTCACCCTGAAAATCAACAAAGTTTTATTTTATTCATTTATTTTTCACATAACAAGATTTGGAAAATCTTGGGATGTGACAGGCTACCACCCTTAAAATAAATCTCATCCCGAGATTTGGGAAGGCTAGGGTTACAAGTAGGCTCAAAGCATCTAGGGTACTACCACCCTTAAAAATTTTCCAACTAAATTACATTTTGGCTTGCTTGGGATCTTGGGGAAACTTCTCTGGGCAAACATCTGCATAGTGTCCCTTGTTTCCACACTTGAAACATGTGACAAGGCTGAGATCCTTCATAGGCTTGTTTATCTTGTGCTTCATCTTTTCTGGACAGTTGCTTGCATAATGCCCTTGGTTACCACAATTGTAACATGTGATAAGATTGAGTTCTTCACGTATCTCTTGTGGACAGGTTGCTACATAATGGCCTAGCTCTTTGCAGTTGTTGCACCATACTTGGCCAATCTCCTTATACTTATTCTTCTCTGGACATTCACTGGCATAGTGTCCCATTTCTTTACAATGATTACATTGCACATGGCTTTTGTCCTTCTTTTTCTTGGGTTTCTCCAAAGCTAGGAGTGCTTCTAGTTCATGTTCTTCATATGTTATCTCATAGGTAGGAATGTCTACTGGTTTCTTTGACCTTCTATTGCTCCTTGGATAATTCATATGCCTCTCCTTTGGTCCTTTAAATTGGGTCATATTGCATGGAGGTACAAGTGGAGATTTTCCTTTGTCCTCATCCTTCTTGGTAGACTTGGCTCTCTCTTGATAGTCTGCAATCAGTTGTTGCACTCCACCTTGTTTCCTTTGTTCAACTATGGAATAGATGGGGCATTGGATAGGGACATGATTATTTCCTTCACATAGGTAACAAGTAGCTTGAGATGTGGGGCACTGGTCAGCTGGGTGTTTCTCTTCACAGTTGGGGCATTGATCTCCATGCTCCTTGGAAGTGTGATCCTTGTCTCCACAAATATTGCAAGCTTGGGTTCCTTCTAGAATAACATCTTTGTCATCTTTGTTGTCACAAACTCCTTTGGAGGAGTTGCCTTCCATGTTGATCATTTGATCTGTCACCTTATGCAACAATTGGGTTTGGGTTTCCAAAAACCTTTGCATGGTTGGATCTTCCCCACTGGTGTTGGCTATGAATTGAGCTGTCACTTGGTTCAACTGGTTTTGGGTTGCTATAAGTTCTCTCATGTTGTCTTCTTGGTTGTTGTTGGTGTCATCAACCTTGATGTTGGAGTCTCTTGGAGTAGTCATCTGTTTGGGTTGAATTGAGATTAGAATAGCAAGATATTTCTAAGGAATCAATTCTAATCACACACATCACAATTCACACAAGCAAGGTGCAAGCAATCACAAACAAATACTCAAACAACAAGTTTCAAGCATATTTTTAGGCAACCAAAAATATTTTTGTTGCACCACATAAGTTGGTGGGTTTGACTTAAACAAAATATGGTGGTCCATCTATATGATTCACTTGTGTTCTTTCCATCCTTCTTTGTTGATTCTTCTTGCTTGAGATCATGGTTTCCTTGGGAAAACTCTTGGTCACAAAACTTCAAAGGTGATGATGGCTCCTTCTAAGTTGTGTTTCCTTAGTCTTCAAATCTTGAGCAAGATTTCCTGTCTCACTTGTCCTTAGTGATATACAAGGTTGCAGTCCTTGGTGAAAATGCTGAAGATGTTGAAGTCATTAGAGTTGAAGATGTTGAAGTCATTAGAGTTGAAGATGTTGAAGTCATTAGAGTTGAAGATGTTGAAGTCATTAAAGTTGAAGATGTTGAAGTCATTAGAGTTGATGAAGTTCTTTGCACATGGTGAAGTCTTTGGCCATGGGGTAGGTTTTGTTCATCAAGTTTTGAATAGAAGAGATGTAGAATCAGAACCAAAATGGTTTGAGGAAAGAGTTTACAAGATTGCTTGTAAATAAGTTTTGGAACAAATACAACTCCTATTTTTTTCTAAGGGGTTTTGTCCAATCCTAGGGTTACAATCCTACAGGCAACACAGTGCTCTGATACCATCTGTAGAGGTCCCAAGCTTTAATAAGGTAGAGATCCATGTGTTTACAATGCTAGTCCCTGGATCAATAGCTAGCATCCACAGTTAATATGTAATATCAAGAAACAAAGTTCATAATACAACTTTATAACCAGGAATAAAATAATTCATTACATCTTACATAGCTCATTTGGCTATCACATTATATTGCAGTAGAAAATCTATAAGCATGGGGTCCTTCATCTTCAAAGTGCCACAGGCAAACATGTTTGTTGTAGTCTTGTAATCCTAATCAATAAACTTCATTAACACCAAACCATCCTGCAACATTACAGGTTACAGCCACAAGGGTCAATACATTTGAATTGTATTGGCAAGTTTCACCACTATGTAGAAATAAGTGGATCCTAACATTACATGCATATTTGGCTAAGTAGGGTTTTAGGCTCATTTGCAGAAAGCAGTATAATTTATCCTATCTTTTTAAAATAGTTTTGATCTTTTGTCAAATCTTTCTGAACTCCTTGGAAACCTCCAAGTGCTTCAAGCCTCTTGTTGACACTTTCAAATTTTTCTTTTAGAAATTGGAATGTCGAGATCTTCCATAGCTTCAGGCCTTAGTTGCTCAGTATTGTCCATAACCGGGGACACGGCTAAGTACTTAGATTTTTATCTTCTGCAGAAGTTGTACACTTTACCCACATGACACAATCTCATATTGTTGCCACTAGTGGCTGCTGGATAAGTACTCACCAAGATGGAGTACTGGCAGATTGAGAATGTGACGAAGTCTTTCCATAGGAGTCCTCCCAATACACAATGCTGGCTTATCTACCAGGCACCAATGTAGGGTTTCAAGTTCCCTCATTCTAGTTAACCTGTAGAGGCCAATGCATGGGTCTTCCACTATGTAGTTGACTAAGCCAGTGCCCATTTAGCATGTGGCTGTACACGGAAGCCACTGTACGAGAAACATGTTCAATCTCTAAGTCCCTGAGTGGTTTTCTTCTAGTGCACAACAAAAAGAGATTGACATATAAACATGGTTCCTTTTGTTGCCACTTTGTCCAAACTTGAGTATCTTTGTCCACCCAGGTGGTTCATTGAGGACTTGTTTTATTATGTAAAACATAAGTCTTTTCCAATACTTCATATTATCTCAACATGTATCCCTTGTCAATATATATGGCAGGGCTAAGCATATTACAACTACATAGTTTTCACTAAGGAATATATAGGGGTATCCTATTAGGATTTAGCATAGCAAAATATAGTAGACCTTATCATGCATGTTTCAAAATCCACTAAGTGTAATGAAAATAGTAGGACTTGGATGATAGTGTCACTTGACTTTTTGGTAGAGAATGATGGTTCACTTCTTGTTCTTGCTAATATCACACTCTTCTAATTCCACTACAATTCAATCAAGCAAACACAATTTCAACTAGCATTCCAACCAATATTCAAACAATCTATCACACATAAGATAATAGAAGCACAGTCATGCATGCAAGCATGCAAAAGATAGTTTTATTTGTAGAGGTGGTTTCTACTAGGCTCTAAACATTGTAAGGTTCAAAGTGGTCATTTTCTAAAGTGGCAAGACCATTTTCAAAAGGGTTTTATCTATAAACCATTTTTAAAACAAATCATTATTTTATGTGGTTGAAAATGCTTTTAGTAAAGCAATATTCTTTTAAAGGGGTTCACCAAATACATTTTAATTCTCAAAACTTGGTGTTTAGGGTCAGTAGGTTTGAATTTAATCATTTCCCAAAGGTTTTACTCAAAAATCATTTCCATATCAAATCAATGTTTTTATTTGACTAGAAATGAGCTAACTCAAGTATTTATTCCTAAACTTCACAAAATTCATTTTTAAATCCATGAGTTGGTTCCTGGGGTCAGTAAGTTCACAACAAACCATTTTGCAAAGATTTCACATTAAAATTTTATCTAGAACAATTTTTATATTCAAATTAAACCTACACAAGTTTCTACTAAAACAAACATTTTACCAGAAGCTTTTTACTAAACAAAGTGCATGGTTGGCTAGGGCTTGTTTTTCTGAATCCATTGATATAAAATTTGCAAATTTTGTTCGTGTAGATTTAAAGTTATGCAATTTACAAGTTTGCATTTAAATCAGATTCTAAATTCTGTTTTAAACAGAACCAGTGCCACGCGGCGTGTTTCTACTAGCCGGTACCGTTTCGTGCGGATCGGCCTCTGCGAACCGTAGGATCTAACTTAAAACGAACAACGCTGATCAACTCGTACCTCTTCATCTAGTTCTAATCTCAGCCATCAGATCGTGATCTAACGGACACAGACACGTGGTCAAACTCTGGCGGCGCTGCGCGATGGAAGACGGCGGCGCACGCTCTGGCGGCGAGCTTGCCGACGATGCAGGGATCAGGGAAGAGGGGGAAGGGGCTCACCATGCTCGCAGGGAGATGGTGAAGCTCAACGCGTGGTCGGCTTGGCAAGGGGCGTACCAGAGAGGCGACGATTGCTCGCCGGAGTTGGTGACAGCGTCAGGCGGCTCTGGAGGTCGTCGAGGGTGACGCTGCAGTTCACCCCAAGGTCAAATAAGGACACAGTCAGATGCGTAGTGATCTGGGGAAGGTGGGAGCATCAATATGAGGGCTCGGGGTGGTCTGCTTACGGAAGAAGACTCGATGGCGAGGCGGTGGCGAGTCGAGGTCGACGAAGCCGAGCTTCCAGAGTGCGCGGGAGCTAGCTGAGGCTATGGGCAGACGCGCAAGGGGCTGGAGAGCATGCTAGGGTGCAGTGGGGGTCAAGGGGCAGCGAGATATGGCCGGAATTCACTGGAGAAGCTCGCCGGAGCAGTGGCGGTGCAAGGGGAATTCAGGGCAGCCTATGGGCAGAGGGAAGGAGCTGTCTGGGGGAAAAGAGAGAGGGGAGAGGGGCTATTTAACGGGCGTAGTCACTGTGAGGAATTAAGGCCGTCTTCAACGTGTTTTCATCGCCAGAATTACTCGGCTGCAACGGCAGGGCGAGTTCACCGCGGGGAGGAAGAAGGTGACGTGGGCGTGGGGTCGTCTGGCAGTGAGAGAGAGAAGGGTGCGGTGGGGTCCAGCTGTCTGCGACTCTGCGGGTGTGAGTTCGAGTGAAAAACGATTCGCGTGTGGGGGGTTTAATTGGGCTGGAGCTGGGCTGCTGGCCTGCTTAGTTGGGTTGTTGTTTGTTTCCTTTTTTTTGTACTGAATCTTTTTTCCTTTTCCATTTGATTTTCTGTTTTGAAATTTAATCAAACCATTCAAACAACAATTGAAATCAAACTTTTGCTAAACTTTGTATCCTTTTTAGTTCTGTTTAACAACACAAATCAGAGTCCAAAATAAATAATACTTTTACTCACTTAGGATCTATTTAATAATTAAATAAAATAGTCCTTAGTTATTAATTCAAATAGGATTTGATTTATTTAAAATCTCCATTTTGAAATCTAAATACTATCCAAACCAATTCAGTAGGTTTTATTTGTAAATACAAAACACTTGGAAAACTTACTTAAAATAAAATAACAAGTTTTAGTGTTTATTCAAAATGGAAAAGCCTTTACTTTTAAAATTAGGTATTAATAAATCCTCATTATTTTATTTAAATAGACCTTTATTCTTTTAATTAAAACAAAATATTTTATTTTCAAAAGCTTGGCCAAGGTTTAATTTGGCTCTATAAAATAGTCCTTATTTATATTTCTACCTTTTCATTTGAAAACCAAATCTTTTTATTAAAAGATCCAAAAATAGTAATTTTCACTTATTTAAAATTTTCTTTATTAATTGTTTATCTTTTTCAAATCCCTTTAGGATTTGTTTGATCAAAAATAGGTTTGAAGGTTTCCAATTGGAATCAAAAGTTTCTTCTCACCCTGAAAATCAACAAAGTTTTATTTTATTCATTTATTTTCACATAACAAGATTTGTAAAATCTTGGGATGTGAAACTCTGTCTCTCTTGCTACCTTAGGAATCTCGGGTCGAGATTCTCGTAAGGGGGATAGAGCTGTAACACCCTAGTTTTAGTTAAACAAGCAATACACCAATCAAAACAAGTCATACAAACATTAATACATACAGTAAGATATAGACAATACAAGTTTATAATTCACTAGATTTTTAGTAATTGGATTTAAAGCAAGTGGAAATGCTTGAAAATAAAATATGGGTTTTCCTTAATGAATTTGGAGGTCGATTCTACTTACTTAAGTGTTTTTAAACCAAGGTCATGTTCTATATGATATAAATATGCCAAAATGATATCATCGGATAGGTATTTATAAAATGAAACCAACAAAAGTGGTTTCACTATTTTATCAATTTCCATTGATTTACTATGAGTTTTCAAGTGTTAATAGCTCTAGTTTGAGGAAATAATTCATCAGAAAAGATATGTAGGTCCAAAAATTATTTCCTTGGTTTCTTAAGTAGGGTTTTGCTGGAATAATTCACTAAGAATAATTCACCAAAAATTATTTCCTTGGTCCAAAAATCACGTTAAAATATTTAACAGAATTCCCTAAGGAAATTCCTAAAGTTAGTATTGGAGGATTTTTGTCTTTTTCATCAGATTTATTCTACAGGATATTTTGATGTGATTCCAAAGACACATGGTAGGTATTTATAATACCTTTCTGTAGATATTGGAATCAACATTTTTTAATTTACAAAACTACTATAGTCAATTTATTGGTGAATTAACTATGCACAGAACAGTTTAATTCACAATAAATCACAGAGAGCTCAATAAATACTAGGCTCCTAGGTTTTGATAGATGTTTTGTTTTATGAATTATGAGAGCTGGAATTAGGTAAGTACCTATTTTTACTTGACCTAGAGAAATTCCTAATTGTAGAAATGGGATGTTTTTTTATTTTAACCAGGGGCAAACTAGGAAGCCATTTGAGTTCGGGACAGGCCTACATGCAAGGTATGGCCAATACCTTTCAGTACCCAAAGGGTTTACATCATTTGGAGTTGTAAAACTCATAGAAGGGATTTATTGGTTCGAAGGGTACATGTAGGTAAATGATTTACTAGAATAATTCTAGACATTACTTGGTTCAACCAAAGGTACTACCTATTTAAGAAAACCCTAGGGAACATCTACAGATTTAGATCTGGCGAGTTTGGTGTATTTTCAATTTTTATTTCTTATTAAACCAACTTGATAGTTTTTGGATCTAGATAAATTAAAAGAAAATAATAAAGATAGAAATGCAACAGGGCAAGATCTAACCAGAGATGGGTTATGCAGGAACAACCCGGCCCACCCAGAGTCACCGTGCGTGGGAGGCCGCGTTTTGAAACCGTCGGTGCGGGGCCCGACTGTCACTGGCCCAGGAGGGGCGAAGGGGTAGGGAGGCCTCCTGGAAGTCTGATTAGAAGGGCCATCAACGTATGTCGCTCTTATTCAACCTCGCGACCAGGCGCCAGGGAAGTAACCTAGGGGCGCCACCGGTGGCACAGGGGCAAACCAGGGGAAATTGTCTGACAATATAGGGCGACAAGGGAACGCGGTGGTGTACGGCTACTGCAGCGAGGGGAGCGACCATGGGTTTTGGCGACTAGAGAGGTCCCGCGTGACCGCGCCTGCGAGATATGCTCTGGGGCTTGCCGGAGTTGCTTCCCGAGGGACCTGTCGTGCATGCATGTTGAAAAGAGGATCCGGGTTAGATAGAGAGGGAAGAGGGGATCTCAAAATAGCAACATGTAGAAGAAAATAGGATGAGGATGGAGCACCTAGCTTGAGTTCTTGGATATGGCCTAAAGTTGGAGTTTTCTCCTCTCTCAGGCCTTGCAGGGTCTAGGGTTGGATATGTAGCATGGCGATGATAGGGAGAGAGGGAGGAAGAAAATGAGGGGTTGGAGAGGGTCGGGGTCGACCATGCACTCATCTTCTCGAAGGAGGCCGAGAGGAGAAAAATCTCCTGATGGCGCCCAATACTTGTGGTGGAACGCTTCGTTGGAAACCCCAAGAGCAAGGTATGAAGCAGCACAGGAGCAAGTTTCCCTCAGTAAGAAACCGAGGTTATCGAACCAGTAGGAGGAAGGAAACGTCACACAGGTGTTGCTAGCAACGTGGAGACCTGCACAACACAAACTCAAGACTTTGCCCCAATGAATCAGTGAGGTTGTTAAGCTCACCGGTTTATTGTAACAAAGGATTAAACGTATGGTGGGAAGATAATGGTTTGCAGCAAGTAAACAAGTAATAGTGGAAGATGTATCAATGGTAAAGATTGGACCGGGGTCCATAGTTCACTAGAGGTGCTCTCCTTAAATAAACAACATAGCATGAAGGGTAAACAAATTACAGCGGGGCAATTGACAGGAACTGAGCAAGGCATAACAATGCAATTACTAGCTAGAAAGATCCTATGAGGTTGATTGGGCAATAAAACAATATACATAGACCGTAATCCAACTGCATCTATGACTAGAAGTCCACCTTCAGGTTATCATCTGAACCCCCTCCAGTATTAAGTTACAAGCAATAGACAACTGCTTTAAGCAAAGTGTGTAAGGTAAACAGTCCACATGTTCCATGAACAAGAGACCGTTGTTTTCTCCCTAGTAGAAACAGCACATCTACAACCGAAGAGATTTCTGTCACTTCCCTTGGAAACTAGAGGCATGAACCCACTATCGAGCATAAATACTCCCTCTTGGAGTCACTAGCAACTACTTGGCCAAGATAACCACTAGCAACGGAGAGCATGCGAGATCACAAACAACAAAGACATGATAGAATCATAAAGATAGAACCATTAATCAAACCAACATAATAATCTCAATATCCATCGGATCCCCGTAAACACAACATGCATGATTACAAATAGATTAGATCTTGATCATGAAGGGAGCTCACAAGATCTATACATGAAAGCACAAAGGAGGAGATACAACCATCTAGCTACTACATGGACCCATAGTCCAAGGTGGAACTACTCACGAATCATACCGGAGAGAAGGCCTCCGAATGATCTCCCCTCCGCCAGGGTGCTGGGAAGAACTTCAGATCCCCCCGACCTAGGGACGATGGTGACGGCGGCAACAGACGGTTTCGTGGATTTCTGATCGGGTACTGAGAGTTTCTGCATCGGGGGTTTCTTATAGGTGAAGGGGCGAGTCTGGGAGGCGACCAGGGTCACCAAACCCTAGCCAGGCGCGGGTCCACCTAACCCCGCGCCTGGGGTGGGTCTGGCCCCCCTGGCCAGCCCCTCCATCTTTCCTTTGGACCTCTTGTTCCCCACAGAAAGTTATTGACTTTGTCCTTCGTCCCGTCCAATTCTGAGAATATTTCTGTACTAACTTTTCTGAAACCAAAAACAGCAGAAAAAAGGCATCTGGCACTGTTGCAACTTGTTAATAGGTTAGTACCAGAAAACATGTAAAAAGCACCTAAAAATGTGGACAAGTAAAGCAAAGTAGATATAAAACAAGCATGGAGCATCAAAAATTGCTGATACGTTTCCAACGTATCAGCATCCCCAAGCTTAACTCCTGCTCGTCCTCAAGTAGTTAAGTGATAAATAGAATAATTTTTGAGGTGACATGCACCCTCACAATAAAGATCCAACCATTTGCAAGCATTGAAAGCTGGGATCAAAGAACTCTAAACATGTGCGTGAAAGATGGAGTTCTAACAATAGGACATAGTAACAATGCATGCAACATGACAAGCTACAAACAAAGATCATGAATAATATGCATTGAAAAATGTTTGTTTGTTTCACATGCAGAAAACATAGCATAGTGGCAATCAGCTTGTCCCTCATAGAGTAGCAATATAAATGCATAGGACACCTTCAAAGTTCACAAGGGTGACTAGAAAGAGATAGCACATGAACAAGTAATAACACAATATGCATCAATTAATAAACTTTGGAACATTGCACACAGAATGACAACTATGCTCTCTTAATGGTGCCTAAAGGTAGAAGGTGGAGACTAAATAATGGTGGAAGAAAGGCCTTTTTGTAAAGGAAGCAGGGATTACAAGTTTAAAAAGAGCTTCCAAAAATTATGGTACTAGTTAGCTTTCAGCCCTCATTGCCTCTATCATAAGCATCTTGAAGTGGTTAAGGTTAAAGTGGCAAAGCTAGAGTATATGATTGACAAAGTATAAGTTGGCAATCTCAAGTCCCTTGACTATGAGGGCTACACCTCATGGATACTCAACTTAGGGCACAGTAAGTTCTTGTCACTGTAAGTATTTGCATATCGTTGAAAACCGCCAACGGGGTACCCCTTATACATGGTACAGTAGCTTTCCCATAACCAAAATGACAAGGCAAGCAGACAATGAGCATCTCATCAATCTTTTTATTTACCATATGCATAGCTTTTTATTGAGGATGCTTCATAGATAGCTCACTATGGTGATGTTGCAAGTTTCCACCATGATTAGGCATGGCTTAGGCTAGCGGCCCAGGCGTTTCTCTAACATTGAATACAAACTCCATGGACTTACAAGTTCCCACTTCATTTCACTCCGGTAACATCCATAGACAAAAGAGCATGATATCAAAGGGGTACAAAAAGTACAAGTGCAATGTTGAAAACGTTCCCCATGACAGCATGGTTCTGCTAATCCCAACTTATAAGTTCAAGCATATACAACATAGATGACACAATGGTTCAAATTTATTAGGGGCAAGAATATAAAGTGTGCCATCAAGTTCGTGAGGGCTTTAATCACTAAGTTTTCACATAACAAAATAGTGTTTAATTGGAAGATAGCCGAAAACAAGAATATACTTGGAATGGTGTAACACACCATGCATAGGAGTTTATAGTGGACACTTTGGAATAACTTGGTTTCTTGGGAGTTGGAAGCATGAGTAAAACTTACTCATACAAGCGGAGGCTAGCAAAAGACTGGGAGCAACCAACTAAGAGAGCATAATGGCCATAATCATGCAGAGCAACAAAGCATTACTAATCAAAGCATAGAGTGGTACTACAAGTCAAGGACTAAATGATCATAGAGGCTAATGGTGACTTGTCAAAGTCATAACATGGTGTGAGCATATGCCAAGTCAACCCAAACATACAGCATCAAAGGAGAATACCACAATACTATGCTTTTTGTATGCTAAAACAACGCATGATTCCTTCAAGGCACACTAAGAAATCCTAATTTTTTGGAAGAAATCATGCAATAGAAATAATCACTAAGCATAAGGTCAAAACAAGACCTAGCATGTCATGCTAAAGTCTAAGTCACAGTCAATGCAAGCTCCTCTTGCACTTCAAGCAAGAACTTACTACTCCTTTCCAAACACCAAGCAAACTTATTTGCAAAACAACACAGCGAGAGAGGGGGTCCAAACTACTAAAGCAAACTAAAAAAACTAACAAAAGCAAATGAAAACTAAGTCGCTCCAAGAACAACACAACTGTGCATGAAACAATAAAAGTGAAGTGTCTAGACAGACCTGAGCTTTTTATTGATGAAGAAGGGGATGTCTTGGGCATCCCCAAGCTTTGACTCTTGTACCTCTTTGATATTTCTTCGGGTGGAACCATGGTGGCATCCCCAAGCTCGAGATTTTGTCTATTCTTCATCTCATTGCATTATTCTCTCTCTACACCTGAAATTTTTCCTTCATACAAAACTTCACACAATCTTCATTAGCAACATTAGCTTATTCAAAAGATAGACCACTTGGCAAAGCTTTGCAACAGAAAGTCTTTTCACTAAAAACACAAGCTACTGAAGTAACTCCTTCAAAGATACTCAATTTACCTAAAGAGAGCTTAAAAAGGAATCAATAAGAAGAAAATGCAATTAATGGCAGAAATCTGTCAAAACAGACCTGCAAATAGAAACGAATTTTTTCGAACATTTATGTTGATCAAATCAAAAAGTGTTGAACTAACGAAAGTTATCCAACATACTGGGGGATTTATTCGTAAATTTTGACCTAAATCCGAGTTACAGAGCCTCCTCACGAATTTTTTTTGTGGAGGACAGAAATCTGTTTCGGGACAGCAACTCCCCAAATCTTAGTTCCCTCCCAAGACTCAAGGAAACTCTTGGGTTATCTCCCAACAAGTACTTTTCTTTAATGCCTTTAAGTTAGACATAAAAAGCAAGAAGAATCAAGTATTTTCAAATGAAGAAGCATTAACATCAAATCTTGCTTTCAAGGAGGAGGAAAAAGCAACTTCTCTCTCCTCATAGGGAAGTGTTCAATACCTTTCTTGAATCGAAAATGATATTTTATGGTGCCTTCTTTCATATCAATGATGGCACCAACTGTTCTAAGAAAAGGTCTTCCCCAAAGTGATAGGACAAGAAGCATTGTATTTAACATCCAAAACATAGAAATCAACAGGGAAATAAGCATTGTTAACCATAATTAGAACATCATTAATACTCCCCATGAGTTTCTTCTTAGCATTATCATTGAGTGGGACATTCAAATAACAATCTTCTAATGGTGGCAAATCAAGTATTTCATAAATCTTCCTAGGAATAATAGAGATACTAGAACCAAGATCACATGAAGCTTTGAGATCAAAGTCATTCACTTGTATATTAATAATGGGTTCCCAACTATCTTCTACTTTCCTAGGAATAGAAGCTTTGTGTTTTAGCTTCTCTTCCTTAATCTTAACAAGAGCATCGGTAATGTGTTTGGTAAAGGCAACATGCATATCACTAGCATCAAGACTTCTAGCAAGCTTTTGTAGGAACATAATCACTTCAGAAATATTGCAACCATCAATATCAAAATAAAACTTAGCATCACTAGTAGTAGGATCAATAGGCTTAGGCATAGTAGGAGGAGGAATACGAGCTACTTGTGGTTTAGTGGTTATAGTGCACACACTATTGTTTCTATCAATTTCAGCTTCCCTTTCCCACCTAGCATGAAGTTGAGCTAACAGCCTAACATTTTCATCAATAGTAACCTGTAAGGCATGAGCAGTAGCAAAGGTGATGGGGATATGCCTTCCGGGGTATGCCTAGCAGGACGTTTCCTATTGGCCCAAGTCGCCAGCAAGTGGGCCTGCAGGACGGCGACTGGATCGAGACTTGGCGAGGACTCAGGCGACTGGAAGCTGGAGGCCTAGAAGCATAGCTAGGCCCAGTCAGACTAGGTCAAAGACCCTCCGAATCCTTAACTAATTCGGTTGTAATCTGTAAGCCCTAGCGAGGTGAGCCTATATAAACCTCCCTAGGGTACGCATAGAGGAGACGTTCCATCATACACCCAAGCGACTCGCCGCCTAGTCGTCGAGCTCGCCCCCTTGTACTCTCACCATAATACAACCTAGCAGGAGTAGGTCTTTACCCTCCGGGGGGCGAACCTGGGTAAAACGTTGTGTCTCCGCCCTCATCTCGCACCGCAGATGGCTAGCCGCCCTTGCCCCATGTTCTACTACTCGCTGCCGATTGCAGCATCTGCCGTGGTCATTCCCACGACAGTGGCACCCACTGTGGGGCCTGGCCGGTCAGGCCGGTGTTCTGCGGCGAGATCCAATCTGCCCATCAACGAGTCGATCGCCACCGGCCGCATGATCGCGATCGGCGAGATGCTCCAGATCTTGCCGAGCAGCTACGTCCCGGCGGCACGACCCGTCACACATAGCGTGATTCTGCCGGTCGGCACGATCAGACTCTTCGCCGGTCTCACCGACGTCATCGTCTCAGAGGACTCGTCTCGCATCCGCGAGTCGCCGCCACGCGACCGGCTCTCTGAGAGCCAGGTCCGCACGATTCATTGCCTCGCCTCCGAGTACAACTCGGCCCACAACAACGTGGCTGAAACCACCGCGGCTGCGGACGACACGGCCCTCAACGACGATGCCGATTTGGCGACCCCGGCATCGGCCGCCGGATCCATCGTCGCCGCATCACCCGCGGGCTCCATCACCCAGGTCTCCAACATCGAAGACTTCGAGGACCCCTCCATCCTTGGGATCTTCGACTTCGACTCCGGGTCGGAGAACTCCGCCGACCTCCATGACGGAACCGGTCGCCACGCCGCGACCTACATGGCGACTGGCGCCAACCCCCCGGAAGACTCCTTCTCCACGCCGATCCCACCAAACGTGATGGCAACGGAGGTCGAGGAACTCTGCCTGCGGCTGGCGGAGGCAGTCCGCAAGGAACAAGCCAAGCATGAAAAAATTCGCCCCGAGCAGGTGACAGTGCAGGAGTTGTCGCGCTATCTCCAACTCCGAATCAGGTCACGCCTGAACCCTACTGTTCAGGGGCGCGCCCTGAACTTCGACGATGAAAACGACCCGGCTCACGTGGCTGAGTGCGCGATCTGAGAGAACGCGCCGCCAGGAGGAAGCGCTCGACCCCCACCAGGGGCGACGGCCAACGGCGCCCCACCACCACCCAATTGCGCGCCCCCAGGGACCAACCAAGGATCATGGTCTCCTTACGAGAGCGAGATGCGAACAGCCTCCCGCTGTTCTCCACCCTAATGGACAATGTCGTCGCGAGCCGAGCAGCAGTCGACAACATCGAAGTCACCAGGGAAGGCGCCCTGCAGATCCAGTACGCCAAGGCTCTGCTCGCCAAAGCAGTTGAGCAACAAAACGCGGGCGCCGACTCACAGGGTCGGATGTACTCGCGTTCATCAGGCAGCAGGGCGGCCTCGAGCGGCCGCCCAATGGCGGCGAATACCCTCAAATGCCCACCACCCGAGCCCCTGCAGCTCCAACACCGACCCGCAAACGCGGCACTCTCCACCAATGACCCACGGCCGGCGAACAACTTCGTCGCCGCCAATGGGCAGCCCGTCGACGCACGCACCCACATCATCAACAACCAGAGCTGGCGCGCACGCCAGCCTGAAGACCTGAGGCATACCCTCACCAACCGCCGCGACGGAAAACCAAGGGGATCGCTGAGCCAAGTCGGACCTCAGTGCTCCAGGCCGATGATCCGAGGCGAAAGATACCCGGCGAACTTCCAAGCACCGAAGGAGATCGAGAAGTACGATCCCTCGTACGATCCGTCCGTGTGGCTGGACACTTACCTCATGGCGATGGGGATCGCCGGCCACACCGACCTACTCGCCGCCCGCTACCTTCCCCTAATGATGGAGGGAGCGTGCAGGCAGTGGATTAACACCCTCCCTGCGGATATCATCGACTCCTGGGAGGAAATGCACGATGCCTTCGTCAGGCACTTCGAGGGTTCATACACCCATGCCACCACCATCGAGGACCTAGAGCGATGCATCCAGGGACCCCACGAGTCAACCCGCAGTTGGGTCCAACGGTGGCAAGACCTGTGGTACAACGCGACCGGAATCCACCCGGACACCGCGATCCACTGCTTCAAGACCTCGTGCCGCTACGAGCCCCTGGTAGCCAAGCTCAAGCGAGTGTACAGAACACTCGACAACATACCGGATCTCCTGGAGATCGCAAAGAGGTACGTGGAGGAGGACCCAAACCAAGAAACCGACGAGTCGGGAGGAAATCGCCAAACGAGCGGCCACGACAACAGGAGGCGACCTGAGCTACGCTACAGCAACACTCGCCTCACCAGCAAACGCCACGGTGATGGGCGAGTCGACTTCGTCGCCAACGCCGGATACGCGCCGCACGAACCCAAGAGCTTCCGCCGCGACGGAGGCCAACGCCGCGACAGTGGCAACTACAAGGCAAAGCCGAGGTTTGATCCCATGGCTCTCCTCAACCTACCCTGTGTGTTTCATAGCAGGGAAGGAAAGCCCGCCACTCACACGACCGCCGACTGCCACTCTCTCAAGGAGATCGAGAAGGAACGACGCGCGCGGGAAGACCCCGACAACAACCCGCCAAACGGCGGAAATTTCGGCAGCATCGCTGGCTCGCTCCACACCTTCACAGGCTTCAACATGAAGCGCGAGAAGAAGGTCATCGCTCGCGCTATCGCCGTCAACGCGGTGTCCCTGATAGACATCCCCTAGTTCCTCAACTGGTCCGAGAAACCAATCACCTAGAGGAGCCGCGAGGACCACTCGCCACAGATCGAATATCCGGGCCGAGTCGCCCTAGTGGTCAAGGACAAGGTGGGAGACTAATGGCTCCCCAAAACGCTGATGGACGGCGGCAACTCCATCAACATCCTGTACCTGGACACGTTCAGGCGACTGCGGCTCCCGCAGTCGATGATCGAGATGACTTACACCACCTTCCACGACATCGTCCCCGGTCGGAAGGCATACCCGATCCGCAAGGTGACGCTGCCAGTCACCTTCGACACACCAGCAAACTTCCGCACTGAGCGGATCGTCTTCGAGCTGGTGCCGTTCAACAGCCCCTACCACTGCGTCCTGGGGCGCCAGGCGTTCGCCAAATTCATGGCAGCGCCCCACTACGCGTATAACACGATGAAGCTACCTGGGCCATGCGGCATCATCACTGTCCATGGCGACCCCGACATGGCCGCAGAATGCGAGGCCAAAGGCGCCGAACTCGCTGATGCCGTCATCGCGGCGGAGGCCAACCACGCCGAGGAGCTCGCCAAGTACACGAGCGGGGTCAACAACGATGACCCCACCATACTCAAGAAGCCCAATTTGGAGGGTGGAAACTCCACCGCCTTCGAGGCAACGACAGACCCGCACCGTCGAGTTGGTCCCAGGCGACTCCGGCCAGACGGTGACGATCAGGATGGGCATGATCCCAGCATAGGAAGGCGCGCTCATTGAGTTCCTCCGTGAGAATAGGGACATCTTCGCATGGAAGCCATCCGACATGCCTGGTGTCCCGAGGGAACTCGCTGAGCACAAACTCAACGCCGACCCCAAAGTGCGACCTATCAAGCAGTCACTGCAGCCCTTCAATGAAGAGCGCCGACGAGCCATCGCCGAGGAGGTGCAGCGTCTACTCGCTGCAGGCTTCATTCAGCCAATCAAATACTCCAAGTGGCTGGCAAACCCAGTCCTGGTCGAGAAGAAAAACGGGACCTGGAGAATGTGTATCGATTACACAAATTTAAACAGCGCCTACCCGAAGGAGCATTTGTCCTCTCGTGGATCGACCAAATCATTGATTCCACCGCAGGCTCGAAGGCACTATGCTTCCTCGACGCCTACTCTGGGTACAACCAGATCAAAATGGCCATCGAGGACGAAGAAAAGACGGTGTTCATCACGCCATTCGGAGCCTTCTGCTACACTACCATGACCTTCGGCCTAAAAAACGCCAGGGCGACCTACCAGAGGTGCATGCAGGAGTGCCTTGCGAGCCAAATTGGCCGCAATATCCACGTCTACATCGAAGACGTGGTGGTGAAATCCACTCGCCAGGGCGATCTACTCGCCGACCTGGCGGAAACCTTCACCAACCTGCGAAGGTATAAGATAAAGATAAACCCAGGAAAGTGCACCTTCGGTGTACCTACTGGACAACTACTGGGATACGTCATCTCCAAGCGCGTGATTGAGGCGAACCCCGCCAAGATCAACACGATCGCCCGGCTCGGCAGACCCGAGTGCCTGCGCGACGTGCAGAAGTTGGACGGGCGAGTCACGACTCTCAGTCGCTTCATCCCCCGGTTAGGCGAGAAGGCGATGCCCCTTTATCGCCTAATGCGCAAGAACCCCACCTTCCAGTGGGATAAGGAGGCAGATGACGCGCTCCATGCTCTCAAGGAGGTGCTACTCGCAGCACCGCTACTCGCCGCCCCCGTCGACAAGGAGCCCGTGCTGGTCTATGTCGCGGCTTCCGAGCGCGTCGTCAGCGCCGTCATGGTCGTCGAACGGCCAGAGGAAGGGAAGGAACGCCTGGTGCAGCGACCCGTATACTACCTCAGCAAAGTCCTTACCGAGTCACGCCAGCGCTACCCGCAGTACCAGAAATTGGTATACGCGGTCTTCAGAGCACGGCGGCGACTGTCGCACTACTTCTAGGAGCACCCAATAATGGTCGTCTCCTCAGCACCGTTGCAGGACATCATCCGCAACCGTGAAGTGACTGGGCGAGTCGCCAAGTGGGCCATCGAGATCGGCGTCCACAACATCAAGTATGAGCCGTGCAAGGCGATCAAGTCGCAGGCTCTCGCAGACTTGCTCGCCGACTGGGAGGAGGCCCAGTAGCCGGAGAAGCTGCCATACCTCCATTACCGGAGCCTACACTTTGACGGCTCCAAGAATGCAGACGGTGCAGGAGCGGGGATCGTGATGACATCTCCGAAGGGCGAGAAGCTCCGCTACGTCCTCTACCTCGACTTCACTCCCTGCACCAACAACATGGCCGAGTACGAGGCGCTACTCCATGGCATGCGAGCATTTAAGGAGATGAACATCAATCGCCTGCGCTGCTACGGAGACTCTGACCTCGTCGCCGGGCAAGTCGCCGGCACCTGCGATGTCGTCTCCCCCACCATGGCGGCATACCGCCAAGCAGTCGACCAGCTGGGAGGACACTTCGCAGGCTACTCCGCTGAGTGGATCGACAGGCAGAAGAATGAGGAGGCCGACGCACTCTCTCGCATCGGCTCGGCTCGACTCGCACCACCCGCTGGCATCTTCCTCGACACCATCACCAAGCCCTTCGTCTCATCCCCAAGGGAGATCGACATCGGAATCCCGCTGCAACTAGAAGCAGCCCTGGTCGCACTAATCGTCGAGCCAAGCGACTAGACCGCGCCATACGTCGCTTACCTGGAGGGAGGCACCCTACCCGCGGACGAAACGGAGGCCCGGATGATAGCATGCCGCTGTAAATCCTTCGTCATCATCAACAGCGAGCTCCACAAGCGCAGTGTGACCGGCGTGTTCCAACGCTGTGTCCAACCCACTGAAGGACGCAAAATCCTCCAGGACATCCACTCCGGCGACTAAGGCCACCACGCGGCGCCCGCTCTCTAGTCGCAAATGCCATGCGACACGGCTTCTACTGGCTCACCGCACACGCAGACGCTGTCGACATTGTCCAGCGGTGCGTCGGATGCCAAAAATATGCCTACTAGACTCACGTGTCGAGCTCGGCGCTCAAGACAATCCCCATCACCTGGCCGTTCGCCGTGTGGGGCATGGACATGGTAGGCCCCTTCAAGAAGGCCCCCTCTGGCTTCACCCACCTCCTAGTCGCAGTCGACAAATTCACAAAATGGGTGGAGGCCAAGCCAGTCGGCAAGTGCGACGGGAAGACCGCTACCAAGTTCCTACGCGAGCTCATATATCGCTACGGGTTCCCAAATAGCATCATCACGGACAACGGAATCAACTTCGCCAAGGGATCCATTGCTGAGTTCTGTGAGGAGCACAACATCCGACTCGACCTCGCCTCAGTCGCTCACCCAGATTCCAATGGCCAGGCGGAACGCGCCAATCAGAGCATCCTCCATGGCCTAAAGCCAAGGCTACAAGTCCCACTCGAGCGCACCGCCGGGTGCTGGGTCGAGGAACTCCCCTTTGTCATCTAGGGCATCCGCACCTCCATCAATAGGTCGACAGGATTCACCCCCTTCTTCATGGTTTACGGTGCCGAGGCAGTCATGCCAACCAACCTCGAGAACGACTCACCAAGGGTGGTCAACTACACGGAGGCCGCCAACGAGCTCGCACGCCAAGACGGAGTCGACCAGCTCGATGAAGCACGCGACCTAGCTCGCTCCCGCACCACCATCTACCAGCAAGGGCTCCGCCGTTACCACAGCCGGTGAGTACGGACTCGCACTTTCCAGGAAGGCGACCTGGTACTGCGCCTAATCCAGGACAAGAAAGGCATGCACAAGCTGTCACCCCCTTGGTAGGGACCATTCTCCATCGGGCGAGTCCTGGGCAACGACGCCTATTACCTCAATGTCGTCCGAGGCGACGGAAAACTCGAAGTCAAGCGGTCACGGAATGTAAACCTCCTACGGAAGTTCTACTCTTAGAACCCGAGACATGTACCCCTTACCCGCTATGAAATAAAACAGATCGGTTACCGCAAATCGCGTCTACTCTCCATGTCTTGTGCCACTCGCACTCGTAATAACAGTGTTACGCTACTCGCAGAAGTCAACCTTTGGTAAAGCGACCGGCACGGCCAAGTAGTGCGGTACGAGGGCACTGGAAAAATTCAGGCCTCGTACCGTCCACGAAAAAAGCTAACCCGGAGCCCCATTGGAGTCACCTAGCTCGAATGGCTCCCCGAGCCAATATGACTACACTCGCTTCCCACAGCGACCACGTCCTTCGCATCCTCGGCGCAGCGACTCGAACGGCAAAGTACCACGCTCGGGGACTGACAACAGACCAAAGACGAGCGGTTAGGGAAAAACGCCAAGTATGAGAGCACGCCCAGGACTCGCCATGCGACTGATCTAGCAGACCAGGCAGGAGTGACACGCCTAAAATTACGCGCTTAGTCCTCACCTATCTCGGGCTTGTGACTAGAGCAACTAAGTACCACGCTCGGGGACTCGGCAACCTGACCCCGTTTGTGTCCGGAAAAACGGCCAAGTAAAGAGCACCCCTGGGAGTCGCCATGCGACTGGCTTTCCGAGCCATGGTGAGTCGACCCTAACTCACTAACAGTTCACACAACATATAAAAAACAAGGCAAACCCCATAAAAAGGGCGGACGCGCTCGGGGACTCGTGCAACCAAAATTCAAAACACAAAAACGACAGACAAAATAACCAGAGCATTCCTCCACAGCAGCAATATTTGTTTCGCATACAAGGAGAGTTACACGGTTCTTCTATACTAACGCCGAATGGCAAAACATTTTACTCCGCAGGCTTTGACGAAGACGCGCCACCATCCCTGCGGCTGCGGATAAAGGGCACGTAAGGGTTTGATGGGTACGTTGTCAGCTCGCCTGCCATCACCGCACGGAACGGTTGTTCCACCTTGAAGTCCCGGTGCTTCGGCTCAGGGTCATTGGGGGCGACAATCGTCTCCTGGTAGGGGATGAGGTCGCCCATCGCCCAAACGCGGTCGGAGTATACCGCATCTCGGTCCATCAGCTTCAACACCTCGGCAATCTCCACCGACCCCGTCGACGAGGGGTAACCGCTCGTGAGATCGTCGAGGTCGAAGTCATCCGGGAAGTGGGCGAGCCCAAGGCTGAGCACCGTCGCCGCTCCACGACGGAAGGCCGACCGCGTCATGAATTCCACAACCGACGGGGCCTTCTCCAGGTAGCACCATACCTCGACAAGGTCGCTGGGAATCACCTCCGTGGGCGATATCTCCTGAAGGTATGCACGGAGGCAAATCACTGACAACGCGGCTGAGTCGACCAGTTTGGTCACACACTGCCTCGCGTCGTACGACTGCGCCTCTTCCGAGTTATTAGTGATCTGGCCTGCAGCACACAAATAAACAGTAAGCAAAACATCAAAACCGCAATGCGGTACGTGCAATCGGAAGTCGGCTGAAGGAAAGCTTACCAATCAGCGGGAGGCAGAGGTCCGTGATGAAACTTTGAAGAGAAGAGAAATCATTTTGCAACCCAGCAACGAGCGCATAAGATACCTTCCATTCTTCAGCTGCAGAAGTGACGGCAGCCTTGGCTCGTCCTTCCACCGAGGTCACTTTCGCCTTCGCCTCCTTGAGCTCACACTCCAGATCGGCGATTCGCTTTTCAGCCACGCTCAAAGCAGACTGAGCCGCCGTCAAGTCACCTACTGGGACAAGGCCTTGGCGAGCCTCCTTTACCTCAGCCGCACTACTCTCTGTTTCCAGAACAAAACGGTCAACACCGTGACAAGTAAGCGACGAGTGCCAATTAAGGTATATACTAACCCGCAGCTACTTGAAGTTCCTTGTTCGTCTCCTAGACGGCAACGAGCTCCTTCTCCACGCGGTACTTCGCAGCAAGCCGCTCAGCTGATTCGCGTTGCAGGCCCTATGCAACAACTACAGCGTCAACAACCAAACAATTCCTAAGTGCCCAGCCGCTGAAATTCAGCGACTAGGCACTCGGGGACTGGACAACGAAATTCCTAAGTGCCGAGCCGCTGAAATTCAGCGACTAGGCACTCGGGGACTGGGTAACATCAAAGAAAATTAAGAATCCGACCACTGAAATTCAGTGGCCAGATCCTCGGGGACTGGACATACCTGGATGGCAGCACCTAGCATACCATGAAGTTCCATCGCATCCACCGACGCGAGCACAAGCGGAGTGTGGCCACGACGTTGTTCAACCTCCGTGCCGGTGGCCCCAGGAAGCTGGCTCGACGGCACTGAGGCACTCGCCGCGGCGGCCTTCGCCACGAAGCGAGGGAATGTCGCCACTGCGGCCACTGCGCCACTCGAGGTCGGCTCGGCCACATCGGTCGAGCCAGCAAGCACCGTATGCTGCGACCCCGCGTCTTCCGTGGCCTTCAGAGTTACGTCCGCTGCGGTTGGAGGCTCGCTCGGGGCAGTCGCATGCTTGTCAGAGACCGTGACGACGTCGTCGCCCATTGTTCTTTTGGTGCCTTTGGTGGGAGCAATGACTTCGTCGCCCTTCCTCTTCCGCGAGGGATCAGCTAGCACCTCTGTGACGACCGGCGGAACCTTGGCCACTGAAGGATGGCCTATCTTCTTAACTCCAGTCCTGCGAACCAACTCTGTCAACAGAGCTCTCCTTTCAAAACACAAGGCAAGCAGACAAGTAAAAGATCAAGGAGCACTCACTTGGCGACCGGAAGAAATCGCAGGCCGGTGCGGATGCTGGCCGGCTTTTCCAGTTCTAGCCCCAGTTTCCGACTGAGGCCCGTCTCGAACACATTATGTGCCCAAGACACTGATGGTTTATTCGAAGATGAATCCGCAGTGGGAGCCTCCATGGCAATCGTTGTGGGAGCCCCCCTTGGCGACGAGGCCCCTGCGGCTGGAACGGCCCCCAAGCTAGTGACTGGGGCGAACGGCGGTGCCAACGACGCTAGTGGCACTTCGTCCATTGTGATGGCGGCACCAGTCGCCGTGGCCATGTGCGCCGCTGTTTCCTCGGCCGAGATGGTGGCGTCGGAGCTACTCGCAGACCGAGGCGGAGACGCCGGCTTCACCTTCTTCTTCGGTGGCGCTTGCTTCTTCTTCTTCGACGGCGTAGCCTCATGGTGTGAGGTGTGCTTAGGGAGCTCATCATCGTCATCATCATGGGCCTCGAGGCTCTTGCTGGCCTCGAGTTCACGCTGGTGCTGCCCGCGAGTCTTGCGAACCGTGGGGGCAGCAACCTCCACGGGGTCGTCGTCCTCATCGTTGTCGTTATCGCCCGCGTCACTCTCGACGTTGCCCTTGTCAGGCGATGACTCGCTCCCGTCCTGGGCAGACGAGCTCGAGTTCTCGTCGTCTGCGGGCGGAAGCCACCCTTCCACCACCTGAAACAACTGCACCAAAAACAAAGGACATTAGCACAACCGCGAATGCACAAACTGCGACTGCGAGTGCAAAAGGAATAACAGCTTACCGTTGGAGCTGGGCGCCTCACGGTATAAGGTGCGACCCTGGCCTTCGCGTCGAGATACACCGCCTGGGTGATCTTCTTCAGGGCCAGGGTGTAGTTGTTGAGTCTCCACTCAACGAGGCTGGATTTCGGGTCGTCCTTGCCCGTATACTCGTACATGTAATGGTCACGGCTGGCCAGGGGCACGAGCCGTCGCCCGAGCCAGTAGTTGTAGAGGTTGATGGTTTGGAGGCCTTTATTCTTCAAAATGCGAATGGTCTGCAGCATCTCGTCGACGACCATCCGCTGCTCTAGCGGGAGTTTGATAACCTGGAGCCGACACGGCTCGGGTCGGTCGACAGAGTACCTTGGAAGCGCCACTTTGTCGCCTGGAGTCAACTCGGTGACGTAGAACCAGCTCTTCTTCCACTCGTTCGCCGCTTTGGCGGGCAGCATCAAATTGAAGAACGATGCCTTCGACTTCAGCTGGAAAGTCAGGCCGCCCGCGGCTAGCATTGGGCTGCCTGTCTCTTCGCGGCTGATTCTCCCGTGGAATAGATCTTGCCACAGGGGGAAGTAGGGCATGCAGCCAAGGTAGCACTCGCAGAATGCCACGAAAATGGCGAGCTGCTCGATGCTGTGCGGACCCAGATCTGACGGCTGGATACCGTAATAAGCGCAGAAACACCGAAAGAAGAGGGAGGTTGGGAAGCCAAGCCCCCGCTCCAGGTGACTAGTGAAGCAGATGAATTCCCCTTCGCGAGGATCCGGAATTACTTCTCCGGCCGCGGGGATGCGCCATATCCCGGCGCGGAGGATCCCTGCCTCCTCGAATGATTTTAGTAGTGCCTTCGTACACTTGGATCTGCCCCATGGTTCGGTGGGAGGAGCCATCGGCCGGAGGATTGTGGGATTCGGAACTCTCTAGATCGTTCTGGTCGCTGCGCGGAATGGGGAAACAAGGATGCGTGAGATAGGAGGAAGTGAAGGAAGCATTTTCCCCGTTCGCCCTTCACTCTCCTTATATAGCGATTGTTACCCGCCATTTTCGGGAGCCGTTACTACACGGTAATTACGCCAATATTACCGTTGGATTACCCAATGGATAGTTTGACCAAAACTGACGGTCCAACTTCGTCTACTCGAATCGCTGCCTCCAGCGACTCGACGATTCGCCGACCCGATCACTATGATAGTGACTAACTACTCGCCGACCCGTTCGCCAAGCTGCTGTATGATTGGTCGCCTCTATTGCGACTAAAATGACTAGTTCTTTCCTTTGTTCAGGAGTCCGCCACCGATTCGACTAGGCGCCTGCTTTGGACCCGCATACTCCGACTGCCAGCAAACGCCTGCGACGAATCAACGACGGCCTCGGGGACTACTGATGGGGATATGCCTTCCGGGGTATGCCCAGCAGGATGTTTCCTATTGGCCCAAGTCGCCAGCGAGTGGGCCTGCAGGACGGCGACTGGATAGAGACTTGGCGAGGACTCAGGCGACCGGAAGCTGGAGGCCCAGAAGCGTAGCTAGGCCCAGTCGTACTAGGTCAAAGACCCTCCGAATCCTTAACTAATTCGGTTGTAATCTGTAAACCCTAGCGAGGTGAGCCTATATAAACCTCCCTAGGGTACGCATAGAGGAGACGTTCCATCATACACCCAAGAGACTCGCCGCCTAGTCGTCGAGCTCGCCCCTTTGTACTCTCACCATAATACAATCTAGCAGGAGTAGGTCTTTACCCTCCGTGGGGCCGAACCTGGGTAAAACCTTGTGTCTCCGCCCTCATCTCGCACCGCAGATGGCTGGTCGCCCTTGCCCCATGTTCTACTACTCGCTGCCGATTGCAGCATCTGTCGTGGTCATTCCCACGACAAAAGGTGTTTTCCATAGTTTCAGGTTTAGCAGCCATTTTATTAACCAAGGAAGTTTGAGCTTCAGACAAAGAGGACATATTTTTCTCAACAGTTAAAAGCTTTCCTCTATAGTCTTATTGAAAGTGGTTTGTTTACTAATAAAGTCCTTGAGCATAACTTCAAGTTCAGAGGGGGCACTTCTAGCATTATTGTAAGATCTTCCATAGGAATTGCCATTATTAGGAGGATAAGGCCTATAATTTTTGTTGCTACCAAAATTATTCCTATAGGCATTGTTGTTGAAATTGTTGTTTCTAATGAAGTTCACATCAACTTGCTCTTCTTGAGCAACCAAAGAGGCTAAGGGAACACTATTAGGATCTAGAGGAGCTTTCCCATTAACAAGCATAGCCATAATAACATCAATCTTTTCACTAAAAGAGGAAGTTTCCTCAATAGAATTTACCTTATTACCATGTGGAGTTCTCTCAACATGCCATTCAGAGTAGTTAACCATCATATTATCAAGGAGCCTTGTTGCAGCACCCAAGGTGAGTCCCATAAAAGTACCTCCAGCAGCAGATTCCAGCAGGTTTCTTGAGGAGAAGTTCAAACCTGCATAAAAAGTTTGGATAATCATCCAAGCAGTGTGTCCATGAGTAGGGAAATTTTTAACCAAAGATTTCATTCTTTCCCTAGTAGGAGCAACATGTTCACTATCAAGCTGTTTAAATTTCATAATGTCACTTCTCATAGCAATAATCTTAGCAGGACGATAGTACTCTCCAATAAAAGATCTTTGCACTTAGTCCAAGAATCAATACTGTTTTTAGGCAAAGATAGCAACCATTCTTTAGCTTTTCCCCTCAAAGAGAAAGGAAAAATCCTGAGCTTAATAATATCTCCATCTACATCCTTATACTTTTGAATCTCACAAAGTTCAACAAAGCTATTAAGATGGGCAGCAGGATCATCAGAACCAGCACCAGAAAATTGCTCTCTCATCACAAGATTCAACAAAGCAGGCTTAATTTCATAAAAGACAGCATCATGAGCAGGTGGAGCAATAGGTATGCTTAGAAAATCATTGTTGTTGGTGCTAGTGAAGTCACACAACTTGGTGTTCTCGGCAGAGTTTTTTTTGTCAAAGGTGGGCAAGCCAAAAACAGCAGCAGCAGCTAGCGCAGGAACTAATTTTTTTCTGTGTTTTTGAATTAAGAAAGCAAACCAAGCTAGACTAATTTTTTTGGGGTTTTTTGAAAAGAGGCAAACAAAACCTAGCAAAAGAAACTAAGAAAACTAAAACCAAAGTAAAGAGAAAGGAAGTGAAGGACTCCCCTAGTGAAGACGTCCTTAGCTTCCCCGGCAACGGCGCCAGAAATTAGCTTGATGGCGCCCAATACTTGTCGTGGAACGCTTCGTTGGAAACCTCAAGGGCAAGGTATGAAGCAGCACAGCAGCAAGTTTACGTTAGTAAGAAACCGAGGTTATCGAACCAGTAGGAGGAAGGAAACGTCACACAGGTGTTGCTGGCAACGTGGAGACCTGCACAACACAAACTCAAGACTTTGCCCCAACGAATCAGTGAGGTTGTCAAGCTCACCGGTTTGCTGTAACAAAGGATTAAACGTATGGTGTGGAAGATAATGGAAGTAAACAAGTAACAGTGGAAGATGTATCAATGGTAAAGATTGGACCGGGGTCCATAGTTCACTAGAGGTGCTCTCCTTAAATAAGCAACATGGCATGAAGGGTAAACAAATTACAGCGGGGCAATTGATTGGAACTGAGGAAGGCATAACAATGCAATTACTATCTAGAAAGATCCTATGAGGTTGATAGGGCAATACAATAATATACATAGACCGTAATCCAACTGCATCTATGACTAGATGTCCACCTTCAATTTATCATCCGAACCCCCTCCAGTATTAAGTTGCAAGCAATAGACAACTGCTTTAATAAAAGTGTGTAAGGTAAACATTCCACATGTGCCATGAACAAGAGACTGTTGTTTTCTCCCTAGTAGCCATATCACATCTACAACCAAAGAGATTTATGTCATTTCCCTTGGAAACTAGAGACATGAACCCACTATCGAGCATAAATACTCCCTCTTGGAGTCACTAGCAACTACTTGGCCAAGATAACCACTAGCAACGGAGAGCATGCAAGATCACAAAAAACACAGACATGATAGAATAATAAAGATAGAACCATTAATCAAACCAACATAATAATCTCAATATCCATCAGATCCCCGTAAACACAACATGCATGATTACAAATAGATTAGATCTTGATCATGAACGGAGCTCACAAGATCTATACATGAAAGCACAAAGGAGGAGATACAACCATCTAGATACTACATGGACCCATAGTCCAAGGTGGAACTACTCACGAATCATACCGGAGAGAAGGCCTCCGGGATGATCTCCCCTCCGGCAGGGTGCCGGGAAGAACTTTAGATCCCCCCGATCTAGGGACGATGGTGACAGCGGCTACAGACGGTTTCGTGGATTTCTGATCAGGTACTGAGAGTTTCTGCATCGGGGGCTTCTTATAGGCGAAGGGGCGAGTCCAGGAGGCGACCAGGGTCGCCAAACCCTAGCCAGGCACGGGTCCACCTGACCCCGCGCCTGGGGTGGGTCTGGCCCCCCTGGCCAGCCCCTCCGGCTCTCCTCTGGACTTCTTGTTCCCCACGGAAAGTTATTGACTTTGTCCTTCGTCCCGTCCAATTCTGAGAATATTTCTTTACTAACTTTTCTGAAACCAAAAACAGCATAAAATAGGCATCTGGCACTGTTGCAACTTGTTAATAGGTTAGCACCAGAAAACATATAAAAAGCACCTCAAAGTGTGGACAAGTAAAGCAAAGTAGATATAAAACAAGCATGGAGCATCAAAAATTATTGATATGTTTGCAACATATCATCTCCCTTTATATGGCGATGGAGAGCTAAGGATGGGATCTAGAGCTTGGGGTGAGGTAGGTGAGGGTAAGGGAGTGAAATGGAGAGGCCGGAGGCACTGGGGTGGCCTCAGGCCTATTTATCTTTAAGGGGTTATGTCCATGGTGGACCAAGTCCTAGAGAGGCATGGGGCAGGGTCCTAGCTGTTGGCTGGTAGAGGAACGGTGGAGAGAGGTGTGAGTGGGCGTCTGGGTCGAGTAGAGGGCAGAGGGTTTGCTGCAGCTCACTTAATGGGCAAGATTTGGCAAGATGTGCTTGCCCTTCTCTCTTGCATTTCTTCCAACTTCTAGGAGACAGTAGCATGCTATAGTGTAGCACAACCAGAGGGGTGTGAGTTGTGCTGGGGAAGATTGCTTGGTCAAGTTGGTAAGATTTTTGTGGTGTTTTGCTTACAGGATTTGTTTAGATTGCAAAATTGAGCATAAACATTGTTATGAAGGAAGTCTCAAAAATTGTCATTGGCAAGAAGGGAAAATGGCACTAGTGGGTGGATATAGTTAAATTATGCTCCTAGGATTTGTTTGGGATTTTTCAAAGGAGTTAAAGTCCACTTGAGACTATTTATTCAAGAAGTGCAGAAATGGTTTCTAGAAACTATTTTGATATTTTTACATTTACAAGGACGGTTTTGATGTGAGATGGTCCTAAATACCATATCACACATTGGAGAATTTTCTTGGATTTTATTTAGAGAGGAAAGTATTTCTAATCAATTATTTCTTGTTTCTTCCATTTAAAAAAAGGGAAAAAGGAAAAAGTAAAGGATCTCAAAAATATTCATTTTTGAGATGGGAAGGTAGGGAATGGTGTAAAGAACTCATATCTGCCTTGAGTTGGCAAAGTGATTTGGAGAAAAACAAACTTTCCTTTATAGGAAAGATTTTGAGAATTTTGCAAGGAAAGGAATTTAAATAGTTTTAGGTTCCAAATAATAATGGAAATTATTTGGTAGATGTTTATCCAAGGTGGATAATTTAAATTTGAAGTATCCACCTTGGGTTTTGCAAAACAAGATGGATTTGAGAAGAGGACAAGGATTGGAGGATCCAGGGCATTAATATTTTATACCACCTAAACAAGGTTGGATTAGGGAGCTCAGAGATCAACTTGGTACAAGGGATATATGGATAGTTAGACCAAGATATATAGATGATCATGGAAGCAATAATTGGGCTTTGTTGTATTTGAGGTGATCTAGAAGTGATGGCAAACTTTGTTGAAAATAAGGCTACCATAGCAGATGAGTCATGATGCCTCATAAACCAGGTGGGTTTAGGAAGCACAGAGCTCCATTGGACCCAAGTGAAGGTTGGGTTGATATACCATGATTAGTGTATCATAACCATGCAGGGAGTTTGTCAAGAGAAGATAGCATAGGGATGTGAGCTTCTGCCAATGTAGGCAAGATGACAAAGCCTTCAAGGATGAGTGGGTTCAAGAAGATTTTACCATGGACAAGAGTGGGATTTGGTAGTACTAATGATGCACTACAAGATGGTTCAAGTACATTCTCAATAATGCACACTGATTGGAGTAAGTGGGGTTCCAAAGATTGAATCTAGTAGAGGATTTCAGACACCCAAATTTCGCAGGGTGTATTTTGGACAAGTACGAAGGAGGGAAGATTTGGAGAGGATGCAAGGGTCCATACTCATCATCAAGTGGATGATATTGGAGGACAACTTGTGTGGATAGTATGCTTGAAGTAGGTCTTTGATGGGTTGGATGCTAATACAAAGGATTAGCTCAGGATTGATCTGGTTAAGTAGATTAGAGGGTTATCTGGGTGATTTAAGATTGATCCAGCTTAGGATGCTTGGCTCAAGATTGGGTGATTTTAACCATTGGTTTGATCCTACAGGATGAGCTCCTAGATTGGCTCATGTTATTTCCTAAGCTGATAAGTCATCACTCATAACAGATCAAAGCAATTCATCAAATAGCAGATCAAGGCAATTCATGTTATCCAACTTCTTCTAAGGTTACCATCAAGCCTAGCTTGAGGTAAGGATGGGTATTTTGAATTGGTTGTGCTTTGAAGTAAGATAAGGACCTCTTGGTATTTCTACCAATATAGGAATGAAAAGGTTTTAGGAAAGGTTTTGGAAAACCTAGAGGTAAGAGTGGTTGAAAGTTCTTTCTTGAAAACATAAGTAGATTATATATATAAGTCTCCATAGTTTTGTTAATAGAAGCTAGTAACATATTTGGTTGTGGAGAAGTGTAAGATCCCTCCCTTTTAACGGTAAGGATCCCTGTGATTGCAATGCTAGTCCCTGGATCAATGCTAGCATCCACAGTTTAAGATGAAGTACACAGAAACAAATTTCATTATTACATATCATTCCAGAGACAAACATAGTCTTTTCCAACTCCATGGCCATAGGCCTAATACAAGAGTTTAACAATAACAATATAAATAAGTCTTCATCTTCATGTGACACAGGCAAGCATGTTGAGTGTAGACTCATAACCCCTAATCATCATCAGAATAACCTGCAACATCACAAGTTACATCCATAGTGGGTCAATACATTGGAATAGTATTGGCAAGTGATACCTTAGTAAATTATTAGCATCTAGTTACTACATGAATTTGGATAAGTGTAGCTTAGGCTTGCTTTTCTCAAAATAGATTTTACCTATTAGTTGCAAACACTAAGTTTTTCTTTGACAAAACTTTTCCCCAATGAAACACCAATAGAAATTGGTGAACCTTCACCCTTGTTCAACCACAAGTTTTAACTTAGAAAATTGGGATGAGGAGATTCTTGATAGCTTCCATGTCTTGATGCTCAAGTTGTCCAATACCAGGGACATGGCTAAGTACTTAGATTCTTCCATTTGCAGAGGTTGTGCACTTTCCCCACAAGACTTGATTTTCACCAAGACAGGACCTTTCAGAAGCCTTCCCTTAGACCAAATGGACGCGCTCCAAACCTATCATCCCACTACCACCAACTTTCCAAATGGCTAAGTTATTGCAACCTATATGATCCAGGCAGAGCCCATAATGCCATGTGGCTGCACTAGAAGCTTCTTAACATTTGCATCTCAAATCCCTTTGTTCCTGGGTGGCTTTCCACAAGTGAGATACACAATGTAAACCATAGAAATGGGCCTTGTGTAACCACTCAACACAAACCAATCTTTCCATTCCACCTAGGTGTTTCATTCACTTAGTTGTTTTATTAAGAAAAACATAAGTCCAAAGACTTAGAAATATTTCTCATAGCATGATTATATAATCCACCCTTGGCTGCTACTAGCTAGGCTAAGCATGGCAATATCAAGTATCTTAACTTAAAGGAAATTCTAACATTACTACAACTATTAGGATTTCCCAAGCATAGCATATAGATACTTAGCAAAATAATCATGCAAGTCCTATACAAAATATTTCTAATGCATAGGTAAAATATAAGCATAAAAACATGAAGCACCACTTGCCTTGGTAGTTTGGGGAGTAGCAACATCTTCACAACCACAATCACTATTAGCACCAAAATCTACACATAAAATAATGGCACCAAAATCACATAAAAAATTATACAAACAAAAATATATGAATGCATGTAAATGCCATGTGATGATTTTTCTACACCAAACAAGACAAGTATACAGTACTGAAACATAAACAAGACCAAGATACTCAAAATAAACCTTATTTGATCTTTAAAACATTTTTCAAATAATTTCCATACTCAAATTAAGCCTACAAATGTCTCTGCAAAAATAACCATTTTTACAGAGGAAAAACATTAAACACATTGCATAAACAGATAGAATTCTTACTCCTGATTCCAATGATATAAAATTTGTAAAATTTGAACGTGTAGATCAAAAGTTATGAATTTTGCAAGTCTTAATAGATCTAATTCAGATTTTTAAAACAAATAACTGGCCACGCGGCAGCGTCTGATTGGTTGATACCGTTTCGCACTGGATCACACTCGCGGGCCGTTAGATCTAACTTAACACGCACGACTCAGATCAACACATACCGCTTCGCTACAGATCTAATTCTAATCGCTGGATCTTGATCCTACGGCTACTGGTCAACCGACCATAGACGGGCGGCGCCAGCGGCGGCGGTGCGGCGGCGCGGCTCTGTCAGAGAGGTTGCCGGCGATTTAGATCGCGCGGGGAGGAGTGAAGATGCTTACTGGGTTCGCGTGGTCGCTGCGGTGCTCGAGGTGGTCGAGGGAGAGACAGGGGCGCACAGACTCGACGTCTATTGCTCGTCGGAGAAGCGTCGGTCGTCAGGTACGGCTTTCCGTTGTCGTTGGCGAGGTTACAGACCGCGCCTAGCCAAAAGAATGATGCCGTTAGATGCGCACAAGCCTGGCGAACATGTGAGTAACCAGAAGAGAGGAAGGGGTGGTCGGAAATTACTAGGAGGTGTCGCCGGAGTCGAGCAGCGGCTCTGTCACTTGCGGAGGTGGACGGGAACGGCGGCCTGGGTCAAGCGTGGCCAAACGAAAGGGGTCAGGAGGTGCACAAGGTTGTAAGGAACACGCTCGTATGAATTATAAGGGCAGGGATGGTCTGGCTCACCGGAATTTCATCGCCGGAGCTTGTCGATACAGCGGCAGTGTGAGAGCAATTAGGGGCAGCCTGGTGGCGGAGCGAGTGAGTTGAGCGCGGAGAAATGGTCGTCGAGGGGTGGTGATTAAGTAGACGAGCAAGGAGGGGAAATTACTCCGCGAATCAACCACAATCAAAGGATTTGAATTCGGGAGGAAACGGCAACGTCGAGCAGTTCCTCCCGCGCGTGATTGACGACGACGATGACGGGGCAAGGTGGGGTCGGCCTGTCAGCGAGTGCGTGCGCGTGGTTGCAGTGAGAAACAGAGGGGGAGAGGGAAACCCGGGTGGGCTGTTTTGGTTAATGGGCTGAAAAGGTATCGCCGGCCCATTTCTGTTATCCTTATTCTTTTTCTTTTTCTAATTTGATTTTCAGGAAACAAATTCAAATGGAATCAAATGTGTTTGATTTCAAACTTGTTCTGGATTTTTGTAAAATGAAACCTGCATGTTTTTGAGTATAAAACCATGCTGTCTCACCAGATTTGCTGGGTTCCTTTGAAATTTTAAAAAATAAACAGTGCCTTAGCACAAGATTTAATAAAGATATGAAAGTGGTTTTAAAACCATATTTTGTTTTGGAAAGTTTTGTCCAAGCTTTGGAACTCAACCAAACCAACGCATGAATAAACAATTCTTGGTTTGAAACAAATATTCTCTCACTAGAGAGTAGCATTGGATCAATGCCTGACTACATAAAATAATAAGCACTCAATGCTTCTGTTTTCTTTGAAATGGCTTTGAAACTGATCCCTAAATGATTAGCATGCATGGATGATATGCAATCTTTGAAAACATGATTTTAGGGATGTTACAAAAAATCATCTTGGCTCAAGTTTGAAATGCCGGAACATTTGAGAATATAAAATATGAGCCAAGACGCCTCTTTTATAAAATAGTTTTTGTCAACTAGGGTTGAGATGAGGAGTATATAATCTAGTACACAATCAGATGTATGAACATAATCAAACAAGTAAGAAAACATCGCAACACTTAACAAGAAAAAGTTTTTTCCCCTGATTTTTTCATTTTTGACAACAAATCAGGGTTGTTGAAATTTAGATGTTACAATTAATTAGATGGTTCATGTTTTTAGATACCCCGCATTTAAATGTTATCTTAACAAGAAAAAACATGGTACCAATTTGTTACACAAATTTAAATGGAGCCAATATAAGACTATAATAGCCCGCATATAGCCTTTATATTTAATTATGAGATGAATCGACGAAATATCCCAAAATGAAAAAGTATGCATCGAATCATGAATCATTTTAATGCAACAAGATAGCTGATATTTATACAAAATAGGTTTAGGATCGGGATCTCGTGATTTGGATTGGAATACGAAAAGACGACCTTTGGGTTAAAAGTTGAAGTAGCAAAATAAGCCAACATTGTGGAAAGAGTCCAAATAGCGAACACTGAAAATTAGATCATGGTGGAAGGGGGTGGCGGCGTCAAACAATGGTTGTCGGTGCAGCGTAGAGCCAAACTTGATGAAGTAGAATTAGTCAGCCACTAAATAAAATTAGGCATGTTGAAATAGTAATGCCAAATCGGAGCTCTTGCGAACAATTGGTTGAACATGTTGCGGATGACTCTAGCTAGCAAACGGCCTGCTATGGACAACGGAAGGGCAGCAAATCAACTGATTTCCCTGGCGTGGAATACCGAAGCCACAACCTTCAAACAGAACGACAGTCTTTAATCAAGACTGGGATAAATTAGAGGCACAGCCGAGAGCGATTCGGGTGCATACACACACGGGACGAAAGGCGAGGCCGACGAACGACAAGTCGCCAAGAGAAAAAGGACCGGCGGGAGCTGCTTGTGCTGCACTCTCTTGAACTGGAGGCGGCACAGGAGCTCGCGTGCATCCCAAGGCAAGCTGGTTGGCTACATGTGGAATCTCAGAAGGAGCGGACGCATGTCGTTGCAGGGTGGAGATCTGGTGGCGTACGACATGCGGATCGAGGTTTGGATGGCTGCTGCTACCTTGAAGAGACAGTCATGTCTGAGCTTGGTGTTGACCCGCCATTGCAGCTGCAGGCGTGAGTAGACAAGGAGCAGAAGACCTCCCGCGGTGAGCTGTTCCGCTGGAAATGAAACGACGACGAGATGTTGGACTGCTGGCTAAATAACTGGAAACAACTGGTCGCTCGCAATTTGAGAAGAGCAAAAGGAAGAAAGATGGCATGCACGGTCATGGGGAAAATATGATGGAATTTCTACTAGATAAAGGGGACTTCAGTTCCGATTTTGAAAGCAAGAGATGAGGGAATTTTAGACATATTTGGATGCTAGGGTTTTGGTAAGGAAGAATAAGAGGAATGATATATTTATATAGTCTAAAATAGACTAGATAGGCCAGTTTTGGGCCAAAACTTTAGACGGGTTTTTTTGCCTATTTTTATTATAAGTAAAACAAGAACAACTTTTGCGGTCTTATAAAGGATAAAAATATTGTTTTGTTTCAATTTAAAAATAAGAAAAGAAGGACGTTTTAATAAAATCATGTGGGTATTTTGGAAAAACAAAAATATGTTTTTAGCAAAATAATTTACAGTCAAAACATGCAAATAAAATATAAATGATGCAATTTGAACCAACAAGATAGGCAAGAAGGTTACTTATAGGATTTAAACAAAATTCCAATAATTGAATTGATCAAATAATTCTAACAAGAAGAACGACACACATGAATATGGCATAGATAGATAGAGAAAAGATCACTACGATTTAAATAGAGAAAAATTGAATGGATCATCCACACGCTCATATGGGCATGATTTAAATCCAAAGAAAAAAACATAAAAACCCACGTGGACAATGTCAGGTAGATTTTAGGCGAGATAATATAGATAACATATGGTGGCGAGGATCCATATAGTACATATGGGCATAATTAAATCCAGGCAAATGTGTGTGGTGGAATATGGAGAAAAATTCATATGGACAAGATCATAGAAGCATGTTAGTGATATGAATGATTTAAATAGATATGCCCCCAACTCAATTTTGGCACGGAGACAAGATAGAAATAGAAAGACTCAATCAAATGAAATTCGACATTATGGTTCTATGTCAATTATGGTACCAACTGGAGAGAGAATAGGGAGCGGATTAAAATAGAGAGAGGCAAATACAAATGTCAAAAAAATATCAAGAATCAAATACAAGTGCAACAATTTAATTATATGTTCCATGCAAGGTGGCATGATGAACATGATGATGCAGAAAACAAAATAACAAGAAATTTTCTAGTTTGGGAATTCCTGTGGTGCTATAATTCAACACCACTAACAATGGATCTCGTCCTCGAGATATGCCTCATGGTACAGGGAAGAAGGCCAATGATCTAAATCTTCTCGCTTCATATAGATCCTCGCGACACCACTAACAAATATTCTTTCTCCGTCTTGAAATTGGCGACACCAACAAGGGTCGTTGCTCACATTCGTCGATAGAACACTCTGGCGAAACACAGACGAAGGAAGAGGTCTCAAAAGGTAAGGCCACCTCTAACTTCCATAGAACGAGCTCCACCCCGTAAGAACTATGAGATCATCCCAAGGACAACTTCAGCGTCCAGGGGTCATGGACCGACCATAGACCCTGCCGAATTGCATTGGTTCACCGATTCAATTTACAAAAGCGAATGATAGAGTAGTGGTATAGTCGCAACTCCATCCCGCACTCAAAGCATTACTCTATACATGAATAGAAGAATTATGCAACCAACTCTTGGAATTCCGACTAAAGATCTTCAAAAGAGATGTTCAAAAAACAAGGTGTGATGTAGGATCTTAATCGGATCTGGCATAGATGATGTTGTAGCATTGGAAAACACCTGAAGATATAAAGAATTTTTTTAGTGAATTTTGGTCCACTGAAAGGTACAACAAAATGAAAGATCAATCACATAGCATGAAGGAAATATGTAGAAGCACCATTACAAGGGGAAGGAAGCGAAACCCTGAAGGTACGACGAAAACCCAACCACGAGAATTTCTAGAATTGATGAGAAGATAAGAGGGAAGATTCAAATCACGAAAAGGTAAGAGGAGAATAACATAGGGGTAAGAAGTAAAAGAAGACCTAATCAGATCTATCCAACTAATTTTGCAAAATAGTTTTGACACTCTACATCATCCGTTAGCTAGGTTATCTTATAGGTTGGACCAGTGGCGTATTGCAAATGCCGAGCTCTAATACCACTTTGTAACACTCTCGAATCGGCCCTATGAAAGTTTTAGCGAATCCCGCCAAAACCGCATAGAAACGACTCAAAGATGCCCACCAGGAACTTGAGTGTAGGTGGAAAATGAAATAATACTATTACACAATAGTCCACGATGGAACCCACAAAAAGTATATACAAAAACGACTCAACAAGTCAAGAATATAGATATACAGTACAAAGATCCAAATCACCTTGAAAACGATACAACATCCGAGTACGCATAAGATGCAAATAGGGCTAAGAGCCCCGAAGAATAACCAATGGAGTCCATAACCCTGTCCAGGCCACACTGGAAGGGTAACCATTCTAACGACAATGATATCAAACCTGCTAAACAAAAGGGGTGCCGACAAAGGGTAAAGGAAAAATAGAGCGGTTAGTACTGCCATGTTTAGATGTTTTTCATGAAGATGCTAATTAGATCAAACGTACATGGGAATGACTTGGACTGAACTAAGACATGTGAGACTTCTCTTTAAATGCTACTGATTGCTTCAAGGTTAATGTTTTATGATAGTTTCTTTTTATAAGCTAGATGGTAAGGAACCTAGAAGTACAAGTTTGTTCTGAATTTATTCATGATGCAACTCCATCATGCTGCTACTCTGAAACCAATACCGAAGAAGAAACCTAAAGAAAAAAGGTCTATACCTGCTAGTATCTAAATCGGGCCATTAGAGGGAGGAGCAGGCCGGCCATTGTGGAGTCCTGGATCATGGGTATCAAGGAAGAAAGCCTGTGTGGTGAAGTCCTGGATCGTGGATGTGATGGCCTGCGACAAAGAAAACATAGTTAGCAGATTGCAGAGAATAGACATTTCACAACAGAGCAACATCAATAACAACAGTCTATCCTGACAATGTTCCACATCTACAGCACACATGGACATAGCATCTGTGGGGAGTTAAAAGCACTTCCTTGTATACAGTTTACATCAGGCAAATGCTTACACCTGGGATCAACAGGATGTCTCAAAAATAGGCCAGAGTTTGGATTAGCAATATTTTTTGTTTCTTTCTCCAACATTTGGCATAGATTCACTATGGAAGTAATTGTTATCATTTTGGCGCCTACTCATAACCACGAGCCCATGAGGGATAAAAATCTTGTGCTCACACAAAGGAAAACTTGCAATTCTGTGTCACTTAGTATTTCACGAATGCTGAACCTTCTCCATGAAATATTATTAACTTATGTACGGTAATTATCTTCCTGGTTCAGGTTTAGAGAAATTATTCCTATTTCACATTTGTGTCACATCTGTAGGTTTTGACTTCAAAATTGAGATAGTTAACCAAATATCCATGTTTATTTTCCACATTTGTGTCACTCCGTAGGTCTCGAAGATATATTGTATTGATCCTTGTTCTAAGCATAATGCTATCGTTGGAGTTGGAGTACAAGAATATATGTTGTACCTGATCAAGATCACCTCATCAGGAGCAGAGGAGTTGCCGACATGCGGAGAGAGTGTAACACCCTCGCCTGATAAGGCTAAGTTCCTATGTATAGTACTAATCCCTAGATCGGTTCACTAGAACACATGGTAAAAAATGATATCAAATATAAATGTGCATAAATACAACGAGTATGATCCAAAATTTACATTATTTATTCAAGTACACAGAGGAAAACGAATATAAGGTAAATCTCCAACCTTCAAATGTGCCATAGGCGAACAATTGTTGAGTGGAGTCTCGTGACCTATAAACGATCACTCAGATACGATATAACCTGCAACATGAAACAATGCAGCCACGAATGGTCAATACATTGAATATATAGCAAGCAGGCTAAAGTGGTTAACAATATACCTAGCACCTACATCTTATTTGGCTAGGTGGAGTTTAGGCTCATTTGCATAAAGCAATAGTTTTATCTAACATTTGTAACAAAGTAGTTTTTAAATACGATAAATAGGACACTCTGGTTCACTCCTAGGTGCTCCTACCCAATTAAGTTTGAAAGGATCGTATGGACACCTAGTGGGGGTGAATAGGTGCTACTTCAAATTTTACTCTTTTTCAAGTTAGGGTTTGACACAAAAGGTAAATTCTCTAGATTATAGAACTACTGTGAATTTACTTATATGTCAACCTAGCACAAACACTAAGCAAGAACAAGATAAGTAAAGAGCGGTAAAGGATAGAAGTAACCAAAGTGGAGCACGCGAAGACACAAGGATTTTTTCCCGCAGTTCCTTCCTTTTGAGGGGAAGTACGTCTGCATTTGGAGAGGAGGTGGTTTCAAATCACCAACGCCACGAGAGGACTCCCTTGTTCTCCGATGAACCTCACCCCAAAGGGTTCGATTCACCTCTTCCACTATATCGACAACCTTCGAGGTGGAAGTCAGCACCTTTACAACAAGTTCAAGGCACAAATCCACAGCTGAATTGGAGGCTCCTGGATACAAGCAAGTTGTCACACAATCAAAGACAAGCATGTAAGAACCAAATCGAGAACTAGGGTTTCCAATGAAACACTATAGCAAGAGGCCCTCAAGTGAATGAGGGGAAATGAAGATCTGTAACACCGCGGTTCTGAAAAGACCGTGGCTTCTATGTGACATGCCAATCCCTGGATCGGTTCATTGGCCCACAATAGAATAAGATGAATAACATAGCAAAATATCCGTGTATCATGAATAACGAAGATCCAGAGTACCATTATTACAATAAAAGCTTAGCCCAAGGCTAGCTCAAATTATTCAGGTAGCAACATAAATAAAGTAAATCCTCCATTCTTCAAATTGCCCACAAGTGAACAAGTGCCGCGTGGAGTACCGTGGCCTATATCGATTACTCGGAATCGGAATAACCTGCAACATGAAACGTAGCAGCCCCGAAGGGTCAATACATGGAATATATGGCAAGTAGAGCTAGTAAAGGAGACAATAGTACTAACATCTACATGCATATTTGGCAAGTGGAGCTGTGTCTGGCTTGCATTTGCAAATACCTTTGTCCTACTTTCGTAAACAGTTTTTGATTTTTTTTGAAAAGATCCCAATTAAGTTAACCCAACAATATTAAAACAATTATGAAATTAGAGTGAGCGAGAAACATGTCATGGAATCAATATCAAGCAACTCAGCTGTCCATAACCGGGGACACGGCTAATCGATTAGATTATACACCCTGCAGGGGTTAGTACACTTTACCCATGTGACTTGGCCAGCCCAGCTCGTACCATCACTCTCATTTTGGGTGATGATAGGGAAAAGTCCAAGAAGAGATTGTTCGGGAAGTAGCTCCCCAATCCCGACGCGCACCGGTCCAACCTACCAAAATTCTACATCTCTGGATACGCGGGTTCGGGTCACCACAACCTACTGAGTCCAACCAACCGCCCATTCCATTATTGGCACATGGTTGTACACGTAAGCTACACAATAAAGAAGCCAATCATTCTCTCTTGATACCTGGGTGCCTTTCCGCAATGAAACCACCAAAAATTATCAATACCATCACACCCAGGAGATTCATTGATTAAGTTGTTTTAGTTTTCACAAACCAATACTTTTAGAAACAAGAACCAATGATGTAACCCAGCCCTCGTTCATCATATCATGGCTAAGCACATCTACCAACGGTGGTTCATCTACAAGGAAAGCCCTACCACATAATAGGACATAGCATAGCGATAGTATCATCCTACACATGCATCTACAAAATACACGACAATGCATTGAAAATAGTAGGACGATATCATGAATAAAGTAGCATCTACTTGCCTTGGTTGTAGCGGTCGGAAGAACAATCCACACACGAGCAAGCGTTGCACTCGTCACAATCTACAAGATACAATTGCAATCATAAGCAAACAATCCACAAGCATATGCAACAAAGATGATGCATGAAGGTATGCAAGGCAAGTGAATTGGTGCTACAGCTGCACCACATAATCCTATTCAATAATACTACTGATTGCATGCATGTAAAATAGTTTTAGCGCAAGAAAAACCATTATTTAAAAAATAATGCTCAAAACTAGAGCTAGAACTCAAATAATTCACTACCGGTAGTATACTGTTTGTAAAATCTTGGAAAATTTCCACCGCATAGGCATCGCTGATTAGAAACAGTACCAACTGAAATTACTCAAAAAGGAATTATAAAACTCCCCGAGTAATTAAAACACTGCAGAAAGCCAGTAGACAGTTTGTGCAGAAGTTTTTACTGTAAGCCTAACTTTTTAATTCACGATGAGATTCCCCTCGTTCCACTGAATCCAGGGACATATCATACGCAATTTTTGGAGCTACAAATCTTTTTCTACGAATTAATTACTCCAAAAAGGCTATTAACCTATTTGATTAAACTGTACTAAACCTTGCTGCAAAAGTCTGAACCAATGGTACAGCAAGATTCTACACGACTTACTGAACCTACACATATTTTATTTGCAATTTTTTTGGCCCAACGGTTTAATTTCTACGCAATTTACAAGTTTCTACCGAAATCTATCAACTAAAACAATTAACGAAATTAACCAGTCAATCGTATGCTGATCGGTCAACATGTTCGGTTGGCGCGATCGGGCGTCTGACTAGTCAACGCATGGGTCTGACGGGTCAACGGCTGATCTGAACCGCTGATCTGAAATCTAACGGTGGCTGCAGGCTTACCGGAGACAAACGGCGAAACGAACTTCGGACGGTGCGGCGATCGGTTCCGGCGACGACGGTTACCTGCGCGGTAGAAGCGATCAGCGCCAGTAATGCGGGCGGTCAACAACACGACGACGGCGCGTGCGGCGGCGATGACGATGTGGCACGGCACGGACGAACGGCGCGACGCAAGACGCGTGAGGCGACACGCGTGCATGCGTGTGTGCGCGTGCGTGTGTGTGCGCGCTGCGTGGCGCGAGGCGGCTGCGGCGGCAGCAGCATGCAGCGCAAGCGGCCGGCGCAGCAGCAGCTAGCGGCGCAGCGCAGCAGCGGCGAGGCAGAAGCGCGTCTTGTGCTGCGGCGGCGCGGCGGTGGCGCGGCGCTGCGGCCTGGAGGCGCAGCATGGCGAACAGCGGCGAGGCGGGCGCAGCGCTGCGGTGGCGAGGCGGCTGGCGGCGGGGCAGTCGCGCGGGAGGCGGGGTCGGCGGGGGTACCTGGCGGCGGTGGGGAAGGGCGACGGCGGCGGGGTCTTGGCGGCCGGCGGCGGCGCGGAAAACGAGGAGGAGGCGGCGGCGATCGCGTGGATCCCGAGGCGGCGGGTGCGGGCACGCGTCCCGAGGTGGAGGCGGGCGATCGAGGCGGCGGGGTGGGGTGCGGTTCCCGAGGCAGCCGGGTGCCTCTTATGTGGGGCCCCCCTCGTGGGGTCCTCTAGCACCGGGCGCTGGAATTGGAAAAGGACTCGGAAATCGGCCCGAAAATCGGACCTTTTTTCTGACTCTCAACAAAACGGCGATAACTTTTCCGTACGAGCTCCGATTCGGGCGATTCTTTCTCCTACGGTTTTGTAAAATCGAGGGGAACAATCTAGAGTCAATGGTTGAGTGAAACCACTAGGCTACAAGGGTGGCAACACTAGTTCTTCTAATGCCTCCTGCAGGAGCCTCGTAGTAAAATAGAATAGGGTTTCGAAATTAGCGTTCCGCCGATTCTTATCAACCGACGGTGTTGCATGGAAAAGCATGGTGCAATGATATGAATGATATGCAGAACCAAATCTAAAATTTGGGATGTGACAAGACTAACCCCCTTAAGATGAATCTCGTCCTCGAGATTCGGCGCGGCTAGCAAATAGGTGTGGGTAGTCCTGTCGGATGTCATCCTCACGCTCCCAAGTGGCTTCCTCTTCAGTGTGGTGGCTCCACTGCACCTTGCAAAACCTGATCGTCTTGGTACGGGTAGTCCTCTCCGCTGTCTCCAGAATCTTGACCGGTTTCTCCTCATAGGTCAAGTCATTCTCGAGCTGAACCTCCTCTAGCGGTACAGTGTCTCTCAATGGTGTATCCACCATCTCCGGATGACACTTCTTCAGCTGGGATACGAGGAACACATTGTGAACAGCGGACAGAGCCTCTGGCAACTCCAACTAATAAGCAACTTCTCCTTTGCGTGCTAAGACCCGATACAGTCCAATAAACCGAGGTGCCAGCTTACCCTTAATTCCAAATCTCTTGATTCCACGAAGTGGCGATACTCTGAGGTATTGTCACATCCCAAGATTTTCCAAATCTTGTAATGTGAAAATAAATGAATAAAAATAAAACTTTGTTTGATTTTCAGAGCCAGAAGAAACTTTTTAAATTCAATTGGAACTTCAAACCAATTTGGATCAAATAAATTCTTAAAGAGTTTTTGAAAAGATAAACATTTAAATAGAGGAAAATAAAATATTTTGGAATTACTACTTTGAATCATTTAGATAAAAGGATTTAATTTCCAAAAGAAAAAGGAAGGATTTTAAAAATAAGAAATTATTTTATAGAGCCAAATTAAACCTTGGCCAAGCTTTTGAAATAAAACATTTTGTTTTGATAATAAATAGTAAAGGTTTAATTAAAATAAAATCAATAAGGATTTAATATCCAAGTTTTATTAATAAAGGTTTTACTAGTTCCAAAATAACAAAACTTATTTATTTGTTTAAAGATAAGTTTTCCAAATATTTTATTTCCAAATAAAACCTACTGATATGGTTTTAAAAATATTTAGATTTCAAATAGAGATTTTATTCATTAAATCAAACCCTATTTGATTAAATAACTAAAGGTCCATTTTATTTAATTAATGAATGGATCCTAAAAAGAATAAAATATTATTTTATTTTGGGATTTGGTTTATGTTGATGAACAGAACCAAAAACTCATTTTAAAAGTTTGGTGGAAGTTGTCTTGAATTGTTGTTTGAATTGTTTGTTGAATTGATTATTTGAATTTCAAAACAGAAAAAGGTTTTGGAAAAAGAAAAACGTCCAGGAAGGAAAAAAATATGAAAATGGACCAACTCAGCCAAATTAATAGGCCCAAAGAACCAGCCCAGCTTTCCTCTCCCGAAGGAAACGTTTTGCACTTAATCTTTAACCCGCAGTGTGACTGACTGGTGGACCTCTCCCTCACTCCTTTTCCCACTGACGACTGGACCCCATTCCTCCTGTTCTTCCTTCTCACCCGCGCGACTCCTTCTCCCTCCCCTCGACACCGTTCCTGCCGATGAATTCGCGGCCTTAATTCTCCTTAACGCGACCACCGTTACCCGCGTTGATCACGTAGGCTTAAACGCTCATGTCTCCTCCCCATTTCCCCTCTGTCGCCCCATATCAACGCGCTCCCAGACGCCCCAATTCTTCCCCAAGCTCCTCTGTCTCCGACGACCCTCCTCGTCGAATTCTAGCCGAGCTTCGCCGCCCCTTGCCTCCCTGAGCACGCTAGCAGATTCTCCACTCCCAGACACATCTCCCTGTGCTTTTCATTCCACCGCGGGCGCCCCGGAGCAACGTCTGCAACAAGCTCTGAACGACGCCGCCGTCCGCTCCAACTCCGACGAACCCCACAGGTAGTTTCCGGCCGCCCCTCTTCTTCTCGTTCACGCACACAGCATCTCCGTGATCTCCTGCGTCTAACCATGCCCTCGGTTGTTCTTCTCGTGACCTGTAGCGATGACTCCGACCACGACCAGGACCACCCGACGTTGTTCTCTACTCCGGCGAGCAATCGCAGCTGTACCAGAGCGCCCCTTGCCCCGTCGACCACACGACGAGCTTCCCCAGCCTCCTGCGAATCTGGTGAGCCTACTCCCTCCCTCTCTCGCTTCCTATTTCGCCAGCGCCGCCACTGTCTGACCGTCGCCGCCGCTAGCCACCGCCGGCGCCGCTCGCATATGGTCAAACACGCTAGCACCGTAGGATCTCGATCCGACGCTTGCGATAGATCACTTAAGCCGCGAAGGGGTACGTTCTCTAGACCACACGATCTAACTAGATCCAACGCACCGCAACACCGATCCGACTGAACCGGTACCGTCCAACCAGAATGCGACGCGTGGCCAGGGTGTTTAAAACAGAATTTGGAAATCAGATTTAAGTTGCAATTTCAAACCTTTGTAACTTTCGATCCACACGTCCAAAATTTACAAATTTGATACCGTTGGAATCAGTGGAACAAACCCTAGCCAACCATGCCCTTAGTTTAGCAAATAGTATCCATTAAAGTGTTTGTTTTTTGCAGAAACATTTGTGTGCTTATTTAGGGTAGAAAATGATTCAAAAATGTTTATAAGGTTAAAACCTTTGCAAATTGTTTTGATGTGAACTTACTAACCCTAGGAACCAACCCATGGTCTTGGAAATGGATTTGGTAAAATTTAAGATGGATTATTTGACTTAGCCATTTCTAGCCAAATGAAAATAATGGTTTTATTTTAAAAATGTTTTTGGAGTAAAAACTTTGGGAAAATGATTTGAAACAAACCTACTAACCCAAAACACCAAGTTTTGCAATAGCAACTCATTTGGTGAACAACTTAAAGTTATTACTTTGATAAAAATATTTTCCACTACATAAAATGAGGATTGGATTTAAAAATGGATTTTGGACAAAACCCTTTTTGCAAATGACTTTGCCACTTTGGAAAAATGACCAATTTGGAACTTACAAAGTTTAGAAGCCTAGTGAAGAACATCTTTGCAAATAGGACCATCACTTGCATACTTACATGCATGACTTAGATCCCATAGTTTTATGTGTGTGAATTGTTGTTTGGTTGATTGTTTGGAATGCTAGTTGATTTGGTGTTTGTTTGATTGATTGTAGTGAAATTAACAAAGTGTGAGACTAGCAAGATCAAGGAGTGAACCATCATTCCCTACCAAAAAGGCAAGTTACACTATCATCTAAAGTCCTACTATTTTCTATACTTAGTGGATTTTGAAACATGCATGAAAACAAATTTTATACTTATGCTATGCTAAATCCTAATAGGATACCTTATACCTTCCTTAGAGAAAACAATGTAGTTGATACATGCTTAGCCATGCTATATTTTGAAGAGAGATACATGTTGAGATTTTACAAAGGTTGAGAAAAGGACTTGTGTTTTACATAATAAAACAAGGACTCAATGAACCACCTAGGTGGAGGATACTTTAAGTTTTGGAGAAGGTGGCAACAAAAGGAACCATGTCTATGGGAATCACTTTGTGTTGTGCTCCAAAAGAAAACCACCTAGGAAACTTAGAGATTGAACATGTTTCTCCAATTGTGGCTTTCGTGTGCAACCACATGCTATTATGGCTCTGGCTTAGTCAACTACAATGGGAAGACCCATGCACTGTCTTCAGTTAACTGGACATGGGGACCTGGAATCCTACATGGGTGCTGAAGGCACGCTAGCAATGGTGTATGGGAGGACCCTTTGGAAAGACTTCGTCACATTCTCAATCTGCCAGTACTCCATCTTGGTGAGCACTAACACAGTAGGCCACTGGTGGCAAAAGGATGGGATTGTGACATGTGGGTAAAGTGTACTCCTTCTGCAAAAGATAATAAAATCTAAGTACTTAGCTGTGTCCCCGGTTATGGACAATACTGAGCAACTAAAGTTTGAACTATGGGAGATATCGACATTCCAACTTCTATAATAAAAACTTGATGCACTTGAGTGTCTACCAAGGAATTCAAAGAGATTTTGTTAAGCTTGATGCACTTGGGGTTACCAAGGAGCTCAAGAGATTTTGATGAAAACATGAACACTTGGGGTTACCAAGGAACTCATGAGATTTTATAAAACTTGATGCACTTGGGGTTACCAAGGAGCTCAAGGGATTTTGACAAGAACTTGAACACTTGAGTGTTTACCAAGGAGTTCAAGGGACTTGGAAAAAAGGGATTTGACAAAGGACCAAAACCATTTTGAAAAGATAGGATAAATTATTGCTTTAAGCAAATGAGCCTAAAACTCTACTTAGCCAAATATGCATGTAATAATAGGATCCACTCATATTCAACAAAGTAGTGAAACTTGACAATACAATTCAAATGTATTGACCCCTTGTGGCGGTAACTTGTAATGTTGCAGGTTTGATTGATTTTAGTGAAGATTGATTGAATAGGATTACAAAGTCTACAACCAGCATTTGCCTGTGGCACTATGAAGATGAAGGACCCCGTGACTATAGTTATTCCGCTGCAATGTAATGTAATAGCCAAATGAGCTATGTATGATGTAATAAAATTATGTTATTCCTGGTTATAAAGTTATTTTATGACCTTTGTTTCTTGATATTACATCTAAACTATGGATGCTAGCTATTGATCCAGGGACTAGCATTGTAAACACAGGGGACACCACCTTATGTTATTTAAAGGTTGGGCCACTCCCTCTACAGATGGTATCAGAGCATTGTGTTGCCTGTAGGATTTGTAAACCTAGGAGTGGACAAAAACCCTTAGAAAATAGGAGTTGTACTTGTTCAAAAACTTATTTACAAAACACTTGTAAACTCTTTCCTCAACCATTTTTGGTTTAACTCTACATCTCTTCTAATTCAACTTGATGGAAAAACCTACCCATGACCAAAGACTACACCATGTGCAAAGGAATTCATCAACACTTTCAGCTCTAATGACTTCAACTTCTTCAACTCTAATGACTTCAACATCTTCAGCATGATCACCAAGGACTTCCAACTTGGATACCACTAAGGACTACAAGTGAAACAAGGAAGTCTTGCTCAAGATTTAGAGACTGAGGGAATGCAAAAATTAGAAGGATCCCACATCACCTGAAGCTTTGAGACCAAGGAGTTTTTCTCAAGGAACCATGATCTCATGTAAGAAGAAGCAACCAAGAAGGATGGAAGGATCACAAGTGAACCATATAGATGGACCACCATATTTTAGTTAAGTCAAACACACCAACTTATGTGGTGTAACAAAAATATTTTGTTGCCTAAGTGTGTGCTTGAACGTTGTTCTTGAGTGAAATGTTTGGTTTGTGATTGCATGCACATTGCTTGTGTGAATTGTGACGTGTGTGATTAGAATTGATTCCTTAGAAAAACCTTTTGCCTATACTAATTCTCCCTTCAACCCAAATAGATGACTACTCCAAGAGACTCCAACATCAAGGTTGATGACACCAACACGAACCAAGAGGACAGCATGAAAGAGCTCATAGCAACTCAACACCAGTTAAACCAACTGACAGCTCAGTTCATAGCCAACACTAGTGATAAAGATCCAGCACTGCAAAAGTTTTTGGAGGAACAAACTCAATTGATGCTTAAGGTGACTAATCAAATGATCAACATGGAAGAAAACTATCCCAACAGAGTTTATGACAACAAGGATGACAAGAATGTTATTCTAGATGGAGCTCCAGCTTGCATTATTTGTGGAGACAAGGATCATACTTCCAAGGAGCATGAAGATCAATGCCCCAATTGTGAAGAGGAACATTCTGTTGGACAATGTCCCACTTCTCAAGCTACTTGCTACCTATGTGAAGGAAACAATCATACTCCTATCCAATGCCCCATCTACTCCATGGTGGAACAAAGGAAACAAGAAGGATCCAAGTCTACCAATAAAGGAAAAGGACCACTTATACCTCCAAACAAGACAACCCAATTCAAAGGACTAAAGAAACCCAAGAAACAAAAGCAGGACATGAGCCTTGTGCAATGTCGTAAATGTAAGGAAATGGGACACTACTCCAGTGGATGCCCAGAGAACAAGAAGAATAAAGAGATTGGCCAAGTGGTGTGCAACAACTGCAAATAATTAGGTCACTATGTAGCAACTTGTCCACAAGATCCACGTAAAGAACTCCAAGACATCCATTGTTTCAATTGCAAAAACCCAGGACATTATGCAAGCAACTGTCCCGAAAAGATGAAGAACAAGATCACCAAGCCTATGGAGAAACTCAACCTTGGCCCATGAGTCAAGCATGAAAACTAATGACACAAATGCAACTGGTTGCTTAGAGAAAGTTTTTCTAGGATCCCAAGAAGGACGATATGTAATTTTTGTTTGAATTTTTTTAAGGGTGGTAGTACCCTAGTTGTTTTGAACCTGCTTGTAACCCTAACCTTCCCAAATCTCGGGACGAGATTTATTTTAAGGGTGGTAGCCTGTCACATCCCAAGATTTTCCAAATCTTGTAATGTGAAAATAAATGAATAAAAATAAAACTTTGTTTGATTTTCAGAGCCGAAGAAACTTTTGAATTCAATGGGAACTTCAAACCAATTTGGATCAAATAAATTCTTAAAGAGTTTTTGAAAAGATAAACATTTAAATAGAGGAAAATAAAATATTTTGGAATTACTACTTTGAATCATTTAGATAAAAGGATTTAATTTCCAAAAGAAAAAGGAAGGATTTTAAAAATAAGAAATTATTTTATAGAGCCAAATTAAACCTTGGCCAAGCTTTTGAAATAAAACATTTTGTTTTGATAATAAATAGTAAAGGTTTAATTAAAATAAAATCAATAAGGATTTAATATCCAAGTTTTATTAATAAAGGTTTTACTATTTCCAAAATAACAAAACTTATTTATTTGTTTAAAGATAAGTTTTCCAAGTATTTTATTTCCAAATAAAACCTACTGATATGGTTTTGAAAATATTTAGATTTCAAATAGAGATTTTATTCATTAAATCAAACCCTATTTGATTAAATAACTAAAGGTCCATTTTATTTAATTAATGAATGGATCCTAAAAAGAATAAAATATTATTTTATTTTGGGATTTGGTTTATGTTGATGAACAGAACCAAAAACTCATTTTAAAAGTTTTGTGGAAGTTGTCTTGAATTGTTGTTTGAATTGTTTGTTGAATTGATTATTTGAATTTCAAAACATAAAAAGGTTTTGGAAAAAGAAAAACGTCCAGGAAGGAAAAAAATATAAAAACAGACCAACCCAATGGCCGCCCAATAAGCCCAAAGAACCAGCCCAGCTTTCCTCTCCCGAAGGAAACGTTTTGCACTTAATCTTTAACCCAGCAGTGACTGATCGTGGACCTCTCCTCACTCCTTTTCCCACCGACGATCGGACCCCATTCCTCCTGTTCTTCCTTCTCACCCGCGCGACTCCTTCTCCCTCCCCTCGACACCGTTCCTGCCGATGAATTCGCGGCCTTAATTCGCCTTAACGCGACCACCGTTACCTGCGTTGATCACGCAGGCTTAAACGCTCATGTCTCCTCCCTACTTCCCCTCTATCGCCCCATCTCAACGCGCTCCTAGACGCCCCAATTCTTCCCCAAGCTCCTCTGTCTCCGACGACCCTCCTCGTCGAATTCCAGCCGAGCTTCGCCGCCCCTTGCCTCCCTGAGCACGCTAGCAGATTCTCCACTCCCAGACACATCTCCCTGTGCTTTTCATTCCACCGCGGGTGCCCCGGAGCAACGTCTGCAACAAGCTCTGAACGATGTCACCGTCTGCTCCAACTCCGACGAACCCCACAGGTAGTTTCCGGCCGCCCCTCTTCTTCTCGTTCACGCACACAGCATCTCCGTGATCTCCTGCGTCTAACCATGCCCTCGGTTGTTCTTCTCGTGACCTGTAGCGACGACTCCGACCACGACCAGGACCACCCGACGTTGTTCTCTACTCCGGCGAGCAATCGCAGCAGTACCAGAGCGCCCCTTGCCCCGTCGACCACACGACGAGCTTCCCCAGCCTCCTGCGAATCTGGTGAGCCTACTCCCTCCCTCTCTCGCTTCCTATTTCGCCAAGTCGCCATTGTCGACCGTCCGCCGCTAGCCACCGCCGGCGCCGCTCGCATATGGTCAAACACGCTAGCACCGTAGGATCTCGATCCGACGCTTGCGATAGATCACTTAAGCCGCGAAGGGGTACGTTCTCTGGACCACACGATCTAACTAGATCCAACGCACCGCAACACCGATCCGGCCAAACCGGTACCGTCCAACCAGAATGCGACGCGTGGCCAGGTCTGTTTAAAACAGAATTTGGAAATCAGATTTAAGTTGCAATTTCAAACCTTTGTAACTTTCGATCCACACGTCCAAAATTTACAAATTTGATACCGTTGGAATCAGTGGAACAAACCCTAGCCAACCATGCCCTTAGTTTAGCAAATAGTATCAATTAAAGTGTTTGTTTTTGCAGAAACATTTGTGTGCTCAAAAATGTTTATAAGGTTAAAACCTTTGCAAATTGTTTTGATGTGAACTTACTGACCCTAGGAACCAACCCATGGTCTTGGAAATGGATTTGGTAAAATTTAAGATGGATTATTTGACTTAGCCATTTCTAGCCAAATGAAAATAATGGTTTTATTTTTAAAATGTTTTTGGAGTAAAAACTTTGGGAAAATGATTTGAAACAAACCTACTAACCCAAAACACCAAGTTTTGCAATAGAAACTCATTTGGTGAACAACTTAAAGTTGTTACTTTGATAAAAATATTTTCCACTACATAAAATGAGGATTGGATTTAAAAATGGATTTTGGACAAAACCCTTTTTGCAAATGACTTTGCCACTTTGGAAAAATGACCAATTTGGAACTTACAAAGTTTAGAAGCCTAGTGAAGAACATCTTTGCAAATAGGACCATCACTTGCATACTTACATGCATGACTTAGATCCCATAGTTTTATGTGTGTGAATTGTTGTTTGGTTGATTGTTTGGAATGCTAGTTGGTTTGGTGTTTGTTTGATTGATTGTAGTGAAATTAACAAAGTGTGAGACTAGCAAGATCAAGGAGTGAACCATCATTCCCTACCAAAAAGGCAAGTTACACTATCATCTAAAGTCCTACTATTTTCTATACTTAGTGGATTTTGAAACATGCATGAAAACAAATTTTATACTTATGCTATGCTAAATCCTAATAGGATACCTTATACCTTCCTTAGAGAAAACAATGTAGTTGATACATGCTTAGCCATGCTATATTTTGAAGAGAGATACATGTTGAGATTTTACAAAGGTTGAGAAAAGGACTTGTGTTTTACATAATAAAACAAGGACTCAATGAACCACCTAGGTGGAGGATACTTTAAGTTTTGGAGAAGGTGGCAACAAAAGGAACCATGTCTATGGGAATCACTTTGTGTTGTGCTCCAAAAGAAAACCACCTAGGAAACTTAGAGATTGAACATGTTTCTCCAATTGTGGCTTTCGTGTGCAACCACATGCTATTATGGCTCGCTTAGTCAACTACAATGGGAAGACCCATGCACTGCCTTCGCTAATCGGACATGGGGACCTGAATCCTACATGGGTGTGAAGGCAAGCTAGCAATGGTGTATGGGAGGACCCTTTGAAAGACTTCGTCACATTCTCAATCTGCCAAGACTCCATCTTGGTGAGCACTAATCCAAGAGGGCCACTGGTGGCAAAAGGATGGGATTGTGACATGTGGGTAAAGTGTACTCCTTCTGCAGAAGATAATAAAATCTAAGTACTTAGCCGTGTCCCCGGTTATGGACAATACTGAGCAACTAAAGTTTGAACTATGGGAGATCTCGACATTCCAACTTCTATAATAAAAACTTGATGCACTTGAGTGTCTACCAAGGAATTCAAAGAGATTTTGTTAAGCTTGATGCACTTGGGGTTACCAAGGAGCTCAAGAGATTTTGATGAAAACATGAACACTTGGGGTTACCAAGCAACTCATGAGATTTTATAAAACTTGATGCACTTGGGGTTACCAAGGAGCTCAAGGGATTTTGACAAGAACTTGAACACTTGAGTGTCTACCAAGGAGTTCAAGGGACTTGGAAAAAAGGGATTTGACAAAGGACCAAAACCATTTTGAAAAGATAGGATAAATTATTGCTTTAAGCAAATGAGCCTAAAACTCTAGTTAGCCAAATATGCATGTAATAATAGGATCCACTCATATTCAACAAAGTAGTGAAACTTGCCAATACAATTCAAATGTATTGACCCCTTGTGGCGGTAACTTGTAATGTTGCAGGTTTGATTGATTTTAGTGAAGATTGATTGAATAGGATTACAAAGTCTACAACCAGCATTTGCCTGTGGCACTATGAAGATGAAGGACCCCGTGACTATAGTTATTCCGCTGCAATGTAATGTAATAGCCAAATGAGCTATGTATGATGTAATAAAATTATGTTATTCCTGGTTATAAAGTTATTTTATGACCTTTGTTTCTTGATATTACATCTAAACTGTGGATGCTAGCTATTGATCCAGGGACTAGCATTGTAAACACAGGGGACACCACCTTATGTTATTTAAAGGTTGGGCCACTCCCTCTACAGGTATGCTCTATCACCTATCTCGTACACCACTTCCTTGCGCTTGGCGTCAGCGTAGCTCTTCTGCCTTGATTGTGCTACCTTCAGTCTGTCCCTAATCAAGGCGACCTTCTCCTCAGCGTCCTTGATCAAATCAGGTCCAAACAACTGGCGTTCTCCTACTCCATCCCATAGCAATGGTGTTCGCACTGCTTCCCATATAGCACATCGAACGGTGACGCTCTTGATGCTGGTTTGATAGCTGTTGTTGTAGGAAAACTCCGTGATACGGCAAATTCTCATCCCAACTAGAGCCATGAGCCAAGGCGCAAGCTCTCAAAGATGTCCTCCAAAATCTGATTCACCCTCTCTGGCATCCATCCATCACGTGGGTGAAACGTCATGCTAAACTCCAATCTTGTCCCAAGTGACTCGTGGCATGGCGCCACAAGTGTGAGGTAAATTGGGTGCCTCTATCGACATTTATACTCTTGGGAACTCCGTGTAGGCACAATTCTGTCCATATAAATCTTGGCCAACTTTGCACTCAGATAGGTCGTCTTTACCAAGATAAAGTGGGCTACCTTGGTTAAATGGTACCACTACCCAAATAGAGTCATATCCTGACCTGGTCCCGGGCAATCCGTGATAAAGTCCATTCCCACTCTATCCCACTTCCAATCCGGCACAGGCAATGGCTGTAGCAGTCCTGCTGGCTTCTGGTGTTCCGCCTTCAGTCGGCTGCACACATCACATAGGGCAATATGCTTGGCGATATCTCCCTTCATGTTGTTCCACCAAAATCTTCTCTTCAAATCCATATACATCTTCGTGTTGCCGGATGTATGGAGTATGGCGAGTTATGAGCCTCTGCAGAATCAACTCCCTTATCTCCGGTCATTGGCACACACAAACGGTCTCCATACCACAAGGTACCATGCTCATCCTCGAATATCCTTTTCCCAATTCTCCTTCATCTTTTCCTTTATCTCCTCTATTTCCTTGTCTCCTACCGAGCCTTTATGATCCTGTCAGAAGGCCGGTTGGACTTCCATTGTAGCCGTATCCTTCAGATACTACCTCCAGCCTAAGGTCCTTGAATTGCTTGCACAAATCCTCGGGCAATTCACCAATTGTCAATCCATTGGCATAAACATTCCTTTCGAGCATCCGCTACCACATTAGCCTTTCTGGGTGGTATTGTAGATTCATATCATAGTCCTTGATAAGTTCCAACCATCTCCTTTGCCTCATGTTCAGTTCCTTCTACGTGAATATGTACTTGGCTCTTGTGGTGGTGTACACATCACAGTGTTTTCCCATTAAGTAATGCCTCCATACCTTGAGCGCATGAACCACTGACGCTAACTCCAAGTCATGTGTGGGGTAATTCCGCTCATGGTGCTTGAGTTGTCGCGAGGCATATGACACTACTCTCCCATCTTGCATCAGCACACTCCCAAGTCCCCGCCGAGAAGCATCACAAGACACTTGGAAATCCTTCAAGATCCGTAAACATGAGCAGGCACGGTCACTAGTCGACGCTTCAGTTCCTGAAAGCTGGCTTCACATACGTCTGACCATTCAAACTTCCTCTCCTTCTTCAGAAGTTCAGTCATCGGCTTAGCAATCTTGGAAAAGTTTTCAATGAACCTCCGGTAATATCCAGCAAGTCCCAAAAGCTTCAATCTCTCCGCATTCTTGGGTGCTTCCCACTCGATCATGCAGTCACTTTGCTTGGATCAATGACTCCTTCTCCTACACTATGTGTCCAAGAAACCCAACGGTGTTAAGCCGTAATTCACACTTGCTAAATTTGGCATACCTGGTGTTCCTCGGTTCTCCATAATCAATCGCAGATGTTTCTCATGCTCAAAGATCATCCTTGGAATATATTAGTATGTCATCAATAAACACCACCACGAATTTGTCCAGGTACTCCATAAATACCTTGTTCATCATGGTCATGAAATATGCCGGGGCATTCGTTAGTCCAAAAGACATAACTGTATACTCGTATAAACCATACCTAGTGGTGAAGGCGGTTTTTGGTACGTCCTCCTCCCGGATCTTCAATTGAAAGTAGCCAGATCGCAGATCAATCTTGCTGAACACCTTTGCTCCTTCCAGTTGATCAAACAAATCATTTATGTTTGGCAGGGGGTACTTGTTCTTGATGGTCACCTTGTTCAGCGAGCGATAGTCCACTACTAATCTCTTGCTGCTGTCTTTCTTCTCCACAAACAGAACAGGCGCACCCCATGACGACGAACTAGGCTGAATGAATCCCTTTTCCAGCTGCTCTTTCAGCTACTTCTTCAATTCCTTCAGCTCATCCACATCCATCTTATATGGTTTCTTTGCTATTGGTCCTGTTCCCGGCATCAGGTCGATAAGAAACTCTACTTCCTTGTCAGGTGGCATCCCTGGTAGTTCCTCCGGAAACACGTCGGGGTAATCCCTAATCACTGGCACAGTATCCATGCTAACCCCCTTAAGAGAATTCAACTTACACCTTCCTGGTCGTACAACCGATTTGAATCTAATCCTCTTACCATCCGGGGTTTTGAGTGAAACAGCTCGCTGTGCACAATCTATGTGTCCCCCATGCATAGACATCCAATCCATACCCAGAATAACGTCTAATCCCTGTGAATCCAACACTACCAAATGTGCAATGAAGTTGTGTGTTCCAATCCTCACAGTTAAGTCGCGGCATCCCGCGCTAGCTATCATATCTCCTCCAGGTGAACTCACTCTAATAGACCTTTTCATAGACTCAGTAGGTAACTTATACTTATCCACAAATGCCCTTGATATGAATGAATGCGATGCACCAGTATCGAAAAGTATAAGTGCTGGGTAAGTGTTGATTGGAAACTTACCAATCACAAGGTCAGGCTCATCTGGGATCTCCTCCACATTCATGTGGTTCACTGTGGCCTTCTCGTTGTTGGTTGGCTTCGGTCCCTTCCTCTCTGGACAGTTGTCAACATAGTGTCCCTTCTGTTTACACTTGAAGCACGTCACCTCACTCAGATCCTTCTTCACAAAGCTGCGATCACGGTTGCGGTCATGTCCACCGTGTCCTCCAGAGTGGTGAGAGTGTCCTCCCTTGTGGCTGTGGTGGCTGCTCCTATGGTTGTCATGACGATGTCCATCGCCTCCATGGTGGTGGCGGTCATGGCTCCCATGGTCACTCCCTCCATGCTTGGAGTATCCATCATATGAAGTGCGAGACTTGTGATGTGAACCAGAGTGGTGATTATTGCTCTTTCTCTTGCGGTTCTCCACCTGTTTGTGCTTCCCTTCCAAGATCCTGGCCTTGTCCATAAGCTCCTGGAAAGTGGGGCAATAAACCACCAGTAGCTGCACTGAAAGCTCATCACTGAGGCCATCCAGAATCTCTCCTCCTTTTGCATCAGTGTCAACATCCTCAGGTGCATAACGGGACAGGTTGTTGAACTCCTCAATGTACTCGGCCACGGTGCGATTGGTTTGGCACAAGTTGCGGAACTCCTTCCTCTTCAGGCTCAGAACTCCTGAAGACACGTGGTTGGTCCTGAAACCTTCCTCAAACATTGCCCAAGTCACAGTGTCCAGCGGGTGGGTGATCTGAAAAGTGTCCCACCAAGAAGCGACTGGTCCCTCTAGTAGGTGAGCGGCAAACCTCACCTTCTCAGCATCAGTGCATCCGACAGTTACTAGATCCTTGTTGACTGAGCGCAACCAGTCGAGAGCAACAATTGGTTCTGGGCAAGAGAGAACTTAGCTGGCCTTAACCTCGTAAATCTGGTGAGAGCATCTCCCGAGGCTGATTGTTTCCATTGTTGTTGTTCTGATTTGCCATGAACTGAGTCATCACTTGGGTCAGCTGTGCGAGATGCCATGAGTTGCTCCAACTCAGTGGGTTGACGGGAGGCATCTCATGGTTCAGCATGTAAGTTTAGGAAGAATCAACTACGATAATAGGATTCTACCCATGCATATGATCAAACAACAACAAACAATAGCAGACAATCACAAGCAAGTAACACATCAACAAACAAGCGATCCAGCAACATCCCAGGGGTTATCCTAGCAGTATATACCTACTGAAATAGTTTTACAAGAGTTGGCAATGGTTAACTAAACAGTTGATCAACTAAACAACAAAAACAGCAATCTGCCAGAACAGTCCAGCAGCGTTCGCGAATTTTTCCGCCTGACTTAAACTCGTCAGAAAAATTAGCTGATTTTTTCACATACAGTACAGAGAGTTTCGCATCAGCCCAATGTTTTTCACATTTTTCCCAGTTACCAGAAAAATATGAAAAATCGTACAGTACTGCTGTATTAGCAGAAAACTGCAGCGAAAATAACACAGATGTTAACCAAACTTGCCATAACTCTTTCATAAAATTCACACAAATAAATCCTGGGATATTGGAGTACACAAATAAGCAACTAATCACTCTTAAACTAACACGAACTAAGCTTCACAACGATCGAGACTAATCCTAACGAATTTGCCTAACGTGGACTAATTGGTGGACTTCTATCTACTCCTTGAAGAGGTTGCGATAGGTCCTTGCTGTCATGCGTTGACGCTTCGGCTCGCGGTACAACCATGGCGGCGGAGTGTACACCTCCCCTGAATCATCACTTGAGATCTCAAACTCCACCTCTTCTGGATCCTCCTCTTCTTCTTCACTCTCAATGCAATCGCAACAGCCTTCATCTCCTCCACCTTCATCGTCTCCATCATCATCATCCTCGTCCTCATCATCATCATCGTCCCCATGTCATCATCATCCCCATTGTTGCCATCATCTCCATTGTCATCATCGAGGGTGGATTCAGCTGCTTGGAGAGCGGCAACTGGGCTGTCATAGCTTCAATAGTTTGATCCCTTTCTGGACGGTCCCTCGCAACTGTTGTATGTTCCGGGTGTTCTCCTGCACCGTACCATGAAGATGAGCTATGGTTGCATCTCGCTATCGTGGCATTCTCCGTAACTCCCACAGCTTCATGCAGGTGTCAATCTCCTGTCCTTGGACCACCATACCATTGCTAGCAAAATCTGCAATCTCCTTTATCATCATCACTTTCTCAGCTAGAGCTCCATTCTCCCTTTCCATGTCCTCTATGTGCCTCCGACGGGCGACATGTTGTTCCTGCCGCCTGGGTAACATAACGTGCCCATCTTCATCACGCCTTCCATAGTCACGGTAGGGTGAATCTGCCTGGCGAGGTGTCGGACATTATGGCCTTTGGCGAGACAGGCTTCATGTATGGCCAAGTTGATACCAAGTCCCTGGGCCAGTATGTCTTGGTGTAGATCAAGTGCACGGGTTTGGAAAGGCGGCATCTCTGAATATGAAGGTAGTGATCTCCCATGCATCCTCTCCATATCCATAGGTGTACAACCTTCTTCCCTTGAACATGGGCAAGTGGCAATCCCAATGACTGAGAGCTGAGCTAATCGCTTGCAAAGGGCCTTGGTGACTCCATGTGGCATACTCAGTCCTGACTTCCCCCATCTATCAAGTAAAAGAGGAAAGTGTGAGAATAGCATATGGTAAGAATTTACGAGGGTGAAAGGCATAAGATGAAAGACAGAGTTAATATAGGCTTTAAATAAGCTATGGCTTCCTAATCCAATTCTAGGTCACGATCCTACAGTCGACACACGGGCTCTGATACCATCTTGTAACACCGCGGTTCTGAAAAGACCGTGGCTTCTATGTGACATGCCAATCCCTGGATCGGTTCATTGGCCCACAATAGAATAAGATGAATAACATAGAAAAATATCCGTGTATCATGAATAACGAAGATCCAGAGTACCATTATTACAATAAAAGCTTAGCCCAAGGCTAGCTCAAATTATTCAGGTAGCAACATAAATAAAGTAAATCCTCCATACTTCAAATTGCCCACAAGTGAACAAGTGCCGAGTGGAGTACCGTGGCCTATATCGATTACTCGGAATCGGAATAACCTGCAACATGAAACGTAGCAGCCCCGAAGGGTCAATACATGGAATGTATGGCAAGTAGAGCTAGTAAAGGAGACAATAGTACTAACATCTACATGCATATTTGGCAAGTGGAGCTGTGTCTGGCTTGCATTTGCAAATACCTTTGTCCTACTTTCGTAAACAGTTTTTGATTTTCTTTGAAAAGATCCCAATTAAGTTAACCAAACAATATTAAAACAATTATGAAATTAGAGTGAGCGAGAAACATGTCATGGAATCAATATCAAGCAACTCAGCTGTCCATAACCGGGGACACGGCTAATCGATTATATTATACACCCTGCAGGGGTTAGTACACTTTACCCATGTGACTTGGCCAGCCCAGCTCGTACCATCACTCTCATTTTGGGTGATGATAGGGAGAAGTCCAAGAAGAGACCGTTCGGGAAGTAGCTCCCCAATCCTGACGCGCACCGGTCCAACCTACCAAAATTCTACATCTCTGGATACGCGGGTTCGGGTCACCACAACCTACTGAGTCCAACCAACCGCTCATTCCATTATTGGCACATGGTTGTACACGTAAGCTACACAATAAAGAAGCCAATCATTCTCTCTTGATACCTGGGTGCCTTTCCGCAATGAAACCACCAAAAATTATCAATACCATCACACCCAGGAGATTCATTGATTAAGTTGTTTTAGTTTTCACAAACCAATACTTTTAGAAACAAGAACCAATGATGTAACCCAGCCCTCGTTCATCATAGCATGGCTAAGCACATCTACCAACGGTGGTTCATCTACAAGGAAAGCCCTACCACATAATAGGACATAGCATAGCGATAGTATCATCCTACACATGCATCTACAAAATACACGACAATGCATTGAAAATAGTAGGACGATATCATGAACAAAGTAGCATCTACTTGCCTTGGTTGTAGCGGTCAGAAGAACAATCCACACACGAGCAAGCGTTGCACTTGTCACAATCTACATGATACAATTGCAATCATAAGCAAACAATCCACAAGCATATGCAACAAAGATGATGCATGAAGGTATGCAAGGCAAGTGAATTGGTGCTACAGCTTCACCACATAATCCTATTCAATAATACTACTGATTGCATGCATGGAAAATAGTTTTAGCGCAAGGAAAACCATTATTTAAAAAATAATGCTCAAAACTAGAGCTAGAACTCAAATAATTCACTACCGGTAGTATACTGTTTGTAAAATCTTGGAAAAATTCCACCGCATAGGCATCGCTGATTAGAAACAGTACCAACTGGAATTACTCAAAAAGGAATTATAAAACTCCCCGAGTAATTAAAACACTACAGAAAGCCACTAGACAGTTTGTGCAGAAGTTTTTACTGTAAGCCTAACTTTTTAATTCACGATGAGATTCCCCTTGTTCCACTGAATCCAGGGACATATCATACGCAATTTTTGGAGCTACAGATCTGTTTCTACGAATTAATTACTCCAAAAAGGCCATTAACCTATTTGATTAAACTGTACTAAACCTTGCTGCAAAAGTCTGAACTAAAGGTACAGCAAGATTCTACACGACTTACTGAACCTACACATATTTTATTTGCAATTTGTTTGGCCCAGCGGTTTAATTTCTACGCAATTTACAAGTTTCTACCGAAATCTGTCAACTAAAACGATTAACGAAATTAACCAGTCAACTGTGTCTGTTGACTGGTCAACGCGTCTGCTGACTGGGCATCTGACCGGTCAACGCCTGGGTCTGACCAGTCAACGGCTGATCTGAACCACTAATCTGAAATATAACGGTGGCTGCAGGCTTACCGGAGACAAACGGCGAAACGAACTCCGGACGGTGCGGCGATCGGTTCCGGCGACGACGGTTACCTGCGCGGTAGGGGAAACGATCAGCGCGTAGTACGGGGCGGTCAACAACACGGCGACGGCGCGTGCGGCGGCGATGGCGGTGTGGCACGGCACGGACGAACGGCGCGACGCAAGACGCGTGAGGCGACACGCGTGCATGCGTGTGTGCGCGCTGCGTGTGTGGCAGGCGTGGCGGCTGCGCGGCAGAAGATGCATGCAGCGCAAGCGGCCGGCGCAGCAGCAGCTAGCGGCGCAGCGCAGCAGCGGCGAGGCGGCGGCTTGGGGGCGCGTGCGCGCGCGCGGAAGGCGGCGGTGGCGTGCAGGCAGCGCGGCGCGCGGGTGGAGGCGCAGGGCGGCGAGGCAGCGGCTCGGCGGGCGCAGCGCTGCGGTGGCGAGGCGGCTGGCGGCGGGGCAGTCGCGCGGGAGGCGGGGTCGGCGGGGGTACCTGGCGGCGGTGGGGAAGGGCGACGGCGGCGGGGTCTTGGCGGCCGGCGGCGGCGCGGAAAACGAGGAGGAGGCGGCGGCGATCGCGTGGATCCCGAGGCGGCGGGTGCGGGCACGCGTCCCGAGGTGGAGGCGGGCGATCGAGGCGGCGGGGTGGGGTGCGGTTCCCGAGGCAGCCGGGTGCCTCTTATGTGGGGCCCCCCTCGTGGGGTCCTACGCGAATTCGGCGCGCGGAATTGGAAAAGGACTCGGAAATCGGCCCGAAAATCGGACCGTTTTTCCGACTCTCAACAAAACGGCGATAACTTTTCCGTACGAGCTCCGAATCGGGCGATTCTTGCTCCTACGGTTTTGTAAAATCGAGGGGAACAATCTAGGGTCAATGGTTGAGTGAAACCACTAGGCTACAAGGGTGGCAACACTAGTTCTTCTAAAGCCTCCCGCAGGAGCCTCGTAGTAAAATAGAATAGGGTTTCGAAATTAGCGTTCCGCCGATTCTTATCAACCGAACGTTTGGCATGGAAAAGCATGGTGCAATGATATGAATGATATGCAGAACCAAATCTAAAATTTGGGATGTGACAAGATCTCTCTTGGTGAAGCTTTAGATCAAGGCCTCCTCCTTCTATTCCCCAAAGTGAAACGACTTTGTATGGTTGGATGAAGAGATCTTGGTGATTTGGTGGCTCAAATGGTGGGGGTATTCTTTTCTGGAACAAGCAGCTAGAGGATGGGGATGAAGTCCCCTATTTATAGCCCCTCATCTTGTGAAGCGTTTCTGTACCATTGGAGAAAGTTCTACACTGGAGACTCCGGTCTTACCTTGATGCACACCGGAGACTCCGGCTAATCTCCCATCAAACTCCGGACCACTTTCTAGAGACTGGAGAATCAGGCCCAACTCTGGCCAATCTCTGGACCAAGTATCAGACTGTCCTTTGAGCATTTCTAGAGGCACCCCTAGAAACTTGGGGGGAAATCCGCTCCACACCGGAGACTCTGGTGTTTGGACACCGGAGACTCCGGTCTAGACATTCCTGGAAATTGCAGTTACTTGGAGGGACATTTCCATAGGGCTAAGGACTTTTCACTTTTTAGTATATCATCATGTAGACATTAGCACACATAGTAAAATGATCTACAAGTTGTTAACGAACAGAAAAATGGATTAATACAATAAATGTCCTTTCAATCTCCCCTGTTTTTGTGTTCGATGACAACAAGAGATTTTGCATGGAAATCTTTGAAATGATATATGACAAAACTTCCCCTAACGATGTGCAGTAGGATAAACAAGGCATGTTGGTCGAGTAATAGAGACTAAACATAGGTAGTTTTGATGATTAGAATAACATAGGAGCATCACATGTCCACACACAGAGAGTACCTCACAAACCAAAGAAGCAAAGAAAATGTTCGAATTTTAAAGATAATGATAAAGAAGCCAAATTCCCAGCCCATGCAAATCCCAATGACAATGTCTTCTCCCCCTTTAGCATCGAAACAACTAAAAGGGAAAATACCTAAGGTAGCGCCCCAAGGGATCACTCATAGTCATTGTCGTCGTTAGCGTCCTCCTCATCATCATCATCCTCTTCCTCCTCATAGTCATCATCTCCCCTGGAGCAACGGGTCCTTTTCCATGAGGGAGAGAGGAAGAAGTAACCTGAAATCCATAGCCCGAAGTGACCTCAGAGAATGTCTTCCAGTCCACTAGGCTATTCTGACGAGCATTCCAGGTACCAAAGGAGAGTGTGTGGTCAGATTTAGCAGATTGTTCAGCCCCAAGTTCCTCATTGTATTCTTCTCCTTCCTCTTCATCCTCACCGTGTGCCTTGATCTCCTTGAGAAGCTTATCAATCTTGTGGTTGCTCTAGTAGGAGGCATGTTGTTCCTTGAGGATATCCACATTCATGCAGCAAAGAGTCTTCTCCCAAAATGAGGCCTTCTTGACCTTTTCCTGGACATAGTCATGGGAGAGGGGTGGAATGGGAGCATTGGAGGCATTCTTCCTCCTCGAGCCTCTTGGAGGAGTGGGAGCCCGCTCAGTCTCAGAAATCTCATCATCATGTGCAGAGGAGCGCCTAGGAGTTGTACCCATACTCCCTTTCATTTGGAGATACACAACTGCATGCTCTGTAAGATTGGGAGGAATGGAAACTAGTGAACCGTGAGGCTGTGTGTTGATGATCCCAATTACAAGAGGTGCATATGGATGAGATCTCCTGTAGAGAATGGCATGGTGCATTTCTTCAAAGATGAAATCCATGATATCTATACCATATCCTTCAGCATCGGGACCATCACAAAATACCTTGTGAGCATGGTGAAGTAGGTTGACCAGCCCATACCTAATGGCATCATCATTTCCAGCACTGGGGGAAATGGTTTGGCGAAAGATCCTCAGCAGCAGATTGTATAGGGCCTTGAGATCCATGGAACCACCAATGACCCCCTTGCTGCGATATAGTGGTGCCAACTTGTTCTTTCTCTCTCCAAGTGTGGCATCATGCATATGGTGTCCAACATGAATAGCAACACGCTGGAAAGTCTCCTGAATGGTATTGGCAAACTCAAAGAAGGTGGCAGAGCAGCGGAAGTTGCCTGTCATCTATGCCATGGTCCTAGCCTGATCAGTACCAAACACCACAGTAGCATAGAACTGCTGCACAAGAGAGACATTGTAGTTCTCACTGAGCTCCATAACTCCATGCAGCCCCAGCTTCTCAATAATCCATAGAGCATCAGCAAAGTAAGAGTTGGCATGCATGAACTCAAGATCCATATACTTTTGGGGACACACTAGGGACTTGGTGAGATTGCCATAAATATCTCGCATGAATACTTTTTGCTCCTTCCTCTAGTAGCAAGGATCATCATTTGTCCTGGGCATGTCATAAAAGTTCATCTTGCGCAACTCATGGTACTCTTTCTTTGACATGTGAGCCAAAGATTGTAATTGTGATATTTTGCCCTCTTAGCCCTATTTTCTTCCTAAATGCGCCCGTGTTCCCTTTGCATGTACACAGCATCCCTTGCCCCTTGCCTCCTACTGGATGAAGGAGTAACATACTGCCCAGCTGTTTCATCAAATCAAGGTTCACCCCTTCTTGCCTTGGCCTTGGTACGAGGGGGACGATGAGAACCAGAGCCACCTATGAATATAAATGCAGCGGGGTAGCATGGGGTAAGCACATATGTCCCGGAGATGAAAACCAAGACCCTCAAAACTTTGTAGGATGTGCTCGAAGCAAGACTCACGAGAGTCTCTGCTATGCAACACCAGAGTCTCCGGTCTGCCAGACCAGAATCTTCGGACTGGGCCGGAGTCTTCGGTCTGACTGACTGGAATCTCCGGTCTAGAGATTTCGGGTTGCACAAGGAGGCTGCAAGAGACCTTATTTCTCGCAGATCGGGCAAGGAAATGAGACTAATGTGGTAGAGTGCACGCAGGCATGTGGTTCCAGGAGAAAAATTAGTACAAAACTCCAAAATACACGAAGGAGATAAACCCTAGGTTCATGAGGAGAGAAGAGGTACCAGATTTGTCAATTGGAGAGATTCCATCGGTGGGAAGGGCCCAATGGTGGAGAAGGTGGAGTTGGATGGCGGAACGGTGATGACGGCCACACTATTCACATGGAACGCTTCGTTGGAAACCCCAAGAGCAAGGTGTGAAGAGCACATCAGCAAGTCTTCCCTCAGTAAGGAACCGAGGTTATCGAACCAGTAGGAGGAAGGAAACGTCTCAAAGGTGTTGCAAGGAACGTGGAAACCTGCACAACACAAAGTCAAGACTTTGCCGCAATGAACAGTGAGGTTGTCAAGCTCACCGGTTTGCTATAACAAATGATTAAATATACGGTGTGGAAGGTGATGATGGTTTGCAGCATGTAAACGGTTAACAGTGGAAGAAGTATCAATGGTAAAGATTGGACCGGGGTCCATAGTTCACTAGAGGTGCTCTCCTTAGATAAACAAACATGGCATGTAGGGTAAACAAATTATAGCAGGGAAATTGGCAGGACTGAGCAAGGCATAAAAATGCAATACTAGACAAAAAGATACTATGAGATTCAATTGGGCAATACAACAATATACATAGACCGCCATCCAACTGCATCTATGACTAGAAGTCCACCTTCAGGTTATCATCCGAACCCCCTCCAGTATTAAGTTGCAAGCAACAGACAACAGCTTTAAGAAAAGTGTGTTAGGTAAACAATCCACTTGTTCCATGAACAAGGGACCCTTGTTTTCTCCCTAGTGGCAACAACACATCTACAACCGAAGAGATCTCTGTCACTTCCCTTGGAAACTAGAGGCATGAACCCACTATCGAGCATAAATACCCCTCTTGGAGTCACTAGCAACTACTTGGCCAAGATAGCTACTAACAACGGAGAGCATGCAAGATCACAAACAACACAGAAATGATAGAATCAAATAGACAAAACCATTAATCAATCTGACATAGTAATCTCAATATCCATCAGATCCCTGCAAACACAACATGCATGATTACAAATAGATGAGATCTTGATCATGAACGGAGCTCACAAGATCTAGACATGAAAGCACAAGGAGGAGATACAACCATCTACCTACTACATGGACACATAGTCCAAGGTGGAACTACTCACTCTTCATACCGGAGGCTGGCATGATGAAGAATAAGGCCTCCGGGATGATCTACCCTCCGGCAGGGTGCCGGGAAGAGCTTCAGATCCCCCTCCCCCCGATCTAGGGATGATGGTGACGGCGGCTACAGACGGTTTCATGGAATATTGAACGGGTGTTTAGTGTTTCGGCATCGGGGGGACTTTATAGGCGAAGACGCGAGGCAGGGGGCACTAGGGCAACTACACCCTCCTAGGAACAGGGTGGGCCCACCCACGCGGCCAGGGGGTGTGGCCCTCTGGTGAGCCTCCTCCGTCTCGTATTCTGGCTTCGTGTTGCCCATGGTAAAATATTGACTTTGGCTTTTGTCCCGTCCAATTCCGAGAATATTGATTTTCTGCCTTTCTAGAACCAAAAACAGAAGAAAACAGGCAACTGGCACTGTGGCAAGTTGTTAATAGGTTAGTACCAGAAAGCATATAAAAACACCTCAAAGTGTAGACAAAGCAAAGCAAAGTAGATACTAAACAAGCATGGAACATCAAAAATTATAGATACGTTTCCGACGTATCAAGCATCCCCAAGATTAACTCCTGCTCGTCCTCGAGTAGGTATGTGATAAAAGAATAATTTTTGAGGTGATATGCACCATCAAAACCAAGATCAAACCAATTGCAAGCATTGAAAGCTGGGATCAAAGAACTCTAAACATGTGCATGAAAGATGGAGGTCTAACAATAGGACATAGTAACTATTCATGCAACATGAAAGGCTACAAACAAAGATCATGAATAACATGCATTGAAAAACGTTTGTTTGTTTCACATACAAAAAACATGGCATAGTGGCATTCGGCTTGTCCCTCATAGAGTAGCAAATAGATGCATAGGACACCTTCAAAGTTCATAAGAGTGACTAGATACAAATAGCACAAGAACAAGCAATAACAATAATATGCATCAATCAATAAGTTTTGGGACACTACACACAGAATGGCAACTATGCTCTCTTAATGGTGCCTAAAGGGTGGAAGGTGGAGACTCAATATAATAGTAGAAGAAAGGCCCTTCATAAAGGGAAGCAGGGATTTCAAGTTTCAAAAAGAGCTTCCAAAAATTATGGTACTTGTTAGGTTTTAGCCCTCATTGCCCCTATCATAAGCATCTTGAAGTAATTAAGGTTAAAGTGAACAAACTATGGAGTATATGCTTGACAAAGAATAAGTTGGCAATCTCATGTCCCTTGAATATGAGGGCCACACCTCATGCTACTCAACTTAAGTCACCTGTAAGTTCGTGTCGTAGTAAGTACATCTGTATCATAGAGAACCGCCAATGGGGTACCCCTTGCACATGGTACAGGAGCTATCCCATAACCAAAATGACAAGGTAAGCAGATAATGAGCATCTCGGCGATCTTTTTATTTACTATATGCATAGATTTTTATTGAGGATGCTTCACAGATTGCTCATTATGGTGATGTTGCAAGTTTCCACCATGATTAGGCATGGCTTAGGCTAGCGTCCCAGGCGTTTCTCTAACACAAAATACATAACTCCATGGACTTACAAGCTCCCTCTTTATTTCACACCGGTGACATCCATAGACAAAAAGAGCATGATATCAACTGTGTACAAAGTACAAGTGCAATGTTGAAAACGTTACCCATGACAGCATGGTTCTGCTAATTCCAACGTATAAGTTCAAGCATATACAACTTAGATGACACAATGGTTCAATTTTATTAGGGGCAAGGAATATAAAGTGTTCCATCAAGTTCGTGAGGGCTTTAATCACTAAGTTTTCACATAACAAAATACTTTTTAATTGGAAGATAGCTGAAAACAAGAATATACTTGGAATGGTGTAATACACCATGCATAGGAATTTATAGTGCACACTTCTGAATAACTTGGTTTCTTGGGAGTTGGAAGCATGAGTAGAGCTTACTCATACAAGTGGAGGCTAGCAAAAGACTGCGAGCAACCAACTAAGAGAGAAATAATGGCCATAATCATGCAGAGCAACAAAACATTACTAATCAAAGCATAGATTGGTACTACAAGTCATGGACTAAATGATCATAGAGGCTATGGTGACTTGTTCATAGTCATAACATGGAGTGATCATGTGCCAAGTCAACCCAAACAAAGCATCAAAGGATAATACCACAATACTATGCTTTTGTATGCTAAAACCATGCATGATTTCTTCAAGGCACACTAAGCAATCCCAATTGTTTGGAACAATACATGCTACAGAAATAATCACTAAATATAAGGTCAAAACAACACCTAGCATGTCATCCAAAAGTCTAAGTCACAGTCAATGCAAGCTCCTCTTGCACTTTCAAGAAAGAACTTTCTACTACTTTCCAACACCAATCGACTTATTTGAAACAACACAGCTAGAACGGGGGTCCAAACTACTTTATTCAAGCAAAATAAACAACCTAAGCAAAGCAAAGCAAACGAAAACTAAGACGTTGCAAGAACAACACAACAGTGCATGAAACAATAAAAACGAAGTGTCTAGAAAGACCTGAGCTTTTTATTGATGAAGAAGGGGATGCCTTGGGCATCCCCAAGCTTTGACACTTGTTCCTCTTGGATATTTCTTGGGGTGACACCGGGATTTCATCCCCAAGCTTGAGTTTTTTTTCATTCTTCATCTCATTACATCATTCTCTCTCTACACCTGAAATTTTTCCTTCATACAAAACTTCACACAATCTTCATTAGCAACATTCGTGTATTCAAAAGATAATAGACCTTTGGGTTTAGCTTTAGAACATCAAAACTTTTAAATAAAAACACAAGATACTGTAGCAAATCCTTCAAAAATCTCAATTCCCCAAAAGAGAACTCAAAAAGGAATCAATAAGAAGCAAATACAAATAATGGTAGAAATCTGTCAAAACAGACCAGCAGGTATAAACCGATTTTTTCGAAACTATTCTGTTGCTCAAATCAAAAAGTATTTAACTAACTAAAGTTATCTAACATATGTGGGGATGTACTCGTAAATTTTCAGCTCAATCCGACTTACAAAGACTCCTCATGAATTTTTATGGTGGAGGACAGAAATCTGTTTCAGGACAGCAACTCCCCAAATCTTACTTCCCTCTCATTAGAGGTCATTCTTGGCACAAAAAAAACCAAACAAAAAGGATAAGGAGAGGTCATTACTGAAGTAATAACTTCCAAGACTCAAGTAAACTCTTGGATTATCTCCAACAAGTACTTTTCTTTAATGCCTTTAAGTTAGGCACAAGAAGCAAGAAATCAAGTATTTTCAAATGAAGAATTAAGATCAATACTTGCAAAATCTTCAACTATGAAAGGTATCTCATACAAATGAGTTTTGGAGGATCCCTTCTCATCTCTCTTTGGTTTACTACATTCATCAAAAGGATTTTTACGAACGATCCAATCAAAATTATTTTCCAAGGCCTCAAGCATCCCAACAAGCTTAAAGGGTATGGGTATCTTAAATTCCTCTATAAGCTTGGTTTTATCAGAAGTACCCACAACGTCTACACATGAGCCTAGCATACTGAAACGCTCAAAGACCTTTTTGGCTTCCCTAGCAACATCATGGCATTCTTTGAGCAAAGTTTCAAGAATAAATTCTCGCTTTTCAACATTCTTTTCTTCTTTTAGTTTTAGGAACAAAATTTGCATCATGGGGTTAAGGCTAACAAACCTAGACTCCAACATATTAACTAAAGAAGCTGCAGCAATTTAATAATTAGGAGCAAGTTCTGCTATAGATCTATCCTCAATATCCTCATGTTTGCTAACATGATTGAAGAAACTTCAATATTTTCTTTGCCAATTATAGAGCCACTACCTATCGAAAGGTCCTTCAGGGCGAACTTGGGGAACAACATGATGAGCTAGAGAAGAACAAATTTTTTGTGTTTTTGATAAGAGAAAGCAAACCAAACTGAAGTAATTTTTTTGGAGTTTTTGATAAAAAAGAGGCAAACAAAACCAAGCAAAAGAAACTAAGCAAACCAAAAACAAAGTAAAGAGAAAGGTTGAGGAGGACTCCCCTTGTGAAGTCGTCCTTATCCTCCCCGACAACGGCGCCAGAAAAGCTTGATGGCGTCCACACTATTGATGTGGAAGACTTCGTTGGAAACCCCAAGAGCAAGGTGTGAAGAGCACATCAGCAAGTCTTCCCTCAGTAAGAAACCGAGGTTATGTAACCAGTAGGAGGAAGGAAACGTCTCAAAGGTGTTTCAAGGAACGTGGAAACCTGCACAACACAAAGTCAAGACTTTGCCACAATGAATAGTGAGGTTGTCAAGCTCAACGGTTTGCTATAACAAAGGATTAAATATACGTTGTGGAAGGTGATGATGGTTTGCAACAAGTAAACGAGTAACAGTGGAAGATGTATCAATGGTAAAGATTGGACCGGGGTCCATAGTTCACTAGAGGTGCTCTCCTTAGATAAACAAACATGGCATGCAGGGTAAACAAATTACAGTTAGGCAATTGACTGGACTGAGCAAGGCATAACAATGCAATAATAGACAAAAAGATCCTATGAGATTCAATTGGGCAATACAACAATATACATAGACCGCCATCCAACTACATCTATGACTAGAAGTCCACCTTCAGTTTATCATCCGAACCCCCTCCAGTATTAAGTTGCAAGCAATAGACAACTGCTTTAAGCAAAGTGTGTTAGGTAAACAATACACTTGTTCCATGAACAAGAGACCGTTGTTTTCTCCCTAGTGGCAATAGCACATCTACAACCGAAGAGATTTCTGTCACTTCCCTTGGAAACTAGAGACATGAACCCACTATCGAGCATAAATACCCCCTCTTGGAGTCACTAGCAACTACTTGGCCAAGATAGCTACTAACAACGGGGAGCATGCAAGATCACAAAAAACACAGACATGATAGAATCAAATAGACAAAACCATTAATCAATCTGACATACTAATCTCAATATCCATCAGATCCTCGCAAACACAACATGCATGATTACAAATAGATGAGATCTTGATCATGAACGGAGCTCACAATATCTAGACATGAAAGCATAAGGAGGAGATACAACCATCTAGCTACTACATGGACCCATAGTCCAAGGTGGAACTACTCACTCTTCATACCGGAGGCTGGCATGATGAACAAGAAGGCCTCCGGGATGAACTCCCCTCCGGCAGGGTGCCGGGAAGAGCTTCAGATCCCCCCCCCAATCTAGGGATGATGGTTGCGGCGGCTATAGACGGTTTCGTGGAATATTGATCGGGTGTTTAGTGTTTTGGCATCGGGGGGACTTTATAGGCAAAGACGCGAGGTAGGGGGGCCACCAGGGCGACTGCACCCTCCTAGGCGCGGGGTGGGCTGTAAGATCCCTCCTTTGTAAAGGAAAGGATCCCTGTGATTGCAATGCTAGTCCCTGGATCAATGCTAGCATCCACAGTTTAAGATGAAGTACACTAAAACAAAGGTCATTATTACAAGTCATTCCAGAGACAAACATAGTCTTTTACAAAATCCATGGCCACAGGCCTAGTACAAGAGTTCAAATATGTAATAAGATAAATAAGTCTTCATCTTCATGCGCCACAGGCAAGCATGTTGAGTGTAGACCCATGACTCCTAATCATCATCAGAATATCCTGCAACATCACAAGTTACAGCCACGGTGGGTCAATACATTGGAATAGTATTGGCAAGTGATACCTTAGTAGAATATTGGTGGACTAGATACTATATGCATTTTGGCTAAGTGTAGCTTAGGCTTGCTTTGCACAAAATAGGTTTTGCCTATTAGTTGAAAACACTAAGTTTTTCTTTGTCAAAATCTTTCCCAAGGAACCACCAATAGACATTGGGGACCTTCACCCTTGTTCAAACACAAGTTTTTATTTAGAAATTGGGATGAGGAGATTCTTGATAGCTTCCATGTCTTGATGCTCAAATTGTCCAATACCAGGGACATGGCTAAGTACTTAGATTCTTCCTTCTGCAGAGGTTGTGCACTTTCCCCACAAGACTTGATTTTCACCAAGACAGGACCTTTCAGAAGCCTTCCCTTAGACCAAATGGACGCGTTCCAACCTATCATCCCACTAGCACCAACTGTCCAAATGGCTAAGTTATTGCAACCTATGTGATCCAGGTAGAGCCCATATTGCCAAGTGGCTGCACTAGAAGCTTCTTAACATTTGGCCTCTCAAATCCCTTTGTTCCTGGGTGGCTTTCCACAAGTGAGATACACAAGGTAAACCATAGAAATGGGCCTTATGTAACCACTCAACATAACCCATTCTTTCCATTCCACCCAGGTGTTTCATTGACTTAGTTGTTTTATTAAACAAAAACATAGTCCAAAGACTTAGAAATATTTATTCATAGCATGAATATAACCACCCTTGGTTGCTACTAGCTAGGATAAGCATGGAAGTGATAAGACTTATAAATATTTCTAGCAATTCTACAACTACTAGGATTTCCCAAGCATAGCATATAGATAAAAAATATCCATGCAAGACTAGCAAAATATCTCTAATGCATATTTGAAAAACATAGGAATAAAATCATGAAGCACCACTTGCCTTGGTAGTTTGGAGAGTAGCTACAATCCTCACAATCACAACCACTATATGCACCAAAATCTACACATAAAATAATAGCACCAAAATCACATACAAAATAAATACAAGCAAAAATATATGGATGCATGCATAATGCCATGTGATAATTTTCTACACCAAACAACACAATTGCATGGTACTGAATCATAAACAAGTACAAAACAAGCTAAATAAACTTTATTTGAACATTAAAACATTTTTCAAATAATTATTATACCCAAATTATGCCTACAAATGTTTCAGCAAAAACACCCATTTGAGCAGAAGCAAAACATTAAACACATTGCATAAATGGAAAGGGCTTTCTCTCCTGATTCCATTGATATAAAATTTGTCAAATTTGGACGTGGGAATCAAAAGTTATGAATTAAACAAGTTTAAACATCTAATAGATTTAATTTAGAATTTTAAAATGAAGAACATGCCACGCGGCAGCTTCTGGTTGGCTGGTACCGCTTCGCACCGGATCGTGCTTGCACACCGTCAGATCTAACTAAACCGCGCGGCTTAGATCTGCCTGTACCTCTTCGCCTAGCTTCTAATCTCACCCACTGGATTTAGATCCTACGGCCACAGATCTATCGACCATGGACGGGCGGCGCTAGCGGCGGCGACTGGCGGCGACGGCTCTGTCAGAGTCGTTGCCGATGTTCTAGGTCGCGCGGGAGAGGGAGAAGGGGCTTACTATGCTCGCTGTGTGCTGCTGATGCTCAAGGTGGGCTTCGATGGCGAAAGGGCATGCAGAGGTGATCGCTGGAGCTCATCGGAGTCGTGCACGGCGTCGGGTGGCTGCAGACGTCAATGTTGCCGAGGCTCTGTGCCGTCCTTGCATGAAATAAACGCATCAGGGGGTGCGCAAAGTCACTGCGAGCAAGATAGTTTCAAGGAGGGAGCAAGGGGCGCTCGATTCGTACCGTGATTTCTCACCGGAGAGGAGGAAAGCGTTGGGCACTTGCGGTCGTCGTCGTTGGCGAGACTCCAGATGGTCCTAGCATGCACCAATGGGATGAGAAGATGCGCAAGGATGCTGCAATCAGTCTGGCAAACTTAGACGGCAAGGGGCGACGAGAGCTTACCGGAATCGCACGCCGGAGTCTGTCGGCACTGCGGCGGTGTGAGGGCAAATACTGGCAGCCTGGTGGCGCTCCTGGCTAGCTTTGTTGGGGGAAATGGTCGCGAGGGGGAGGGGTTTAAGTAGGCAGCAGCGCGACAGGAAACGCTCGTGGAATCAAGGCTAATTACGCCGCGCCATTATCGGCATCAACGGCTGCGACGACGTGGTCTGCGGGCGGGATTTGGGGACGACGCTGACGGGGCAAGTGGGTTCGGGCGTCAGTGAGAGGGGTGTGTTCGCGCGGGTGAGAAATAGAGGAGAGGAGGGGAACCCCGGGTGGGCTTAGTGGGGCTGGTTTTGCTGATGGGCTAAAAATCTGGCGCCGGCCTTTTCTTATTTCTTTAGTCTTTTTCTTTTTCTGTTTGAATTTCCAGGAACCTTTTTCAAATGATTTCAAAAGCCAAATGAATTCAAATATTTTCTGGATTTTTGTAGAGTGAAACACTCATATTTCTGGGCATAAAAACATGTGGTCTCTCTGTACTAGCTTGGTCCTTTGATTAAACAAAATAAACAGTGTTATAGCACATGATTTGAATAAGTTTTGGAAATGGTTTTTGAATCATATTTGTTTTGTAAATTTTCACCAAACTCCAACAATCAAACAAAGTAACAAGAGAGCAATCAAGGCTTGGTTTAAAACAAATAAACTCTTCAACTGAGAGTGGATTTAGTTTAATAGTTGCTCACATTAAATAATGAGCATCACATGCTCCTGTTTTTGAAATGGTTTTGAAATGGAACCCTAAATGATCATGGATGCATGGATGATATGCATGAGTTTTGAAACATGATTTTTGGGATGTTACAAATCTAACCCCCTTAAGGTGAATCTCGCCCTCGAGATTCGCGTTGGCTAGCAAATAGGTGAGGGTGGTCTTTCCGAAGATCATCTTCTCTTTCCCATGTTGCTTCTTCTTTGGAATGGTGGTTCCATTGAACTTTGCAGAATTTGATAGTCTTAGTCCGAGTAACTCTTTCTGCAGTATCAAGAATCTTGATAGGTTTCTCTTCATAAGTGAGGTCACTCTCCAATTGAACCTCTTCCAAAGGTATAGCATCCTTTAAAGAAGTCTCTTCCATTTCTGGATGGCATTTCTTAAGCTGACTCTCATGAAACACATTATGAACAGCTGACAAAGACTCTAGCAATTCAATCTCATAAGCTACTTCTCCTTTACGACTCAGAATCTTGAATGGTCCAACATACCTTGGGGCCAACTTTCCTTTGACTCCAAACCTCTTAACTCCACGAAGTGGTGACACTCTAAGATAAGCTCTATCACCAACTTCATAGGTGACTTCTCTACGCTTAGGATATGCGTAGCTCTTTTGTCGGGACTGTGCTATCTTCAATTTGTCCTTAACTTGCTTGACTTTCTCTTCAGCCTCTTTGATTAGTTCTGGTCCGAACAAACTTCTTTCTCCCACACCATTCCATAGCAATGGGGTGGTACACTTTCTCCCATAGAGAAACTCAAATGGTGCCATCTCAATACTGGCTTGATAGATGTTATTATAAGAAAATTCTGCGTATGCGACTTTCATCTAACTGGCTCCATAGTCTAGAGCACATGCTCTCAACATATCTTCGAGAATCTGATTAGTCCTTTCTGTCTGTCCATCAGTCTGAGGATGAAAAGCAGTGCTGAATTCTAACCTTGTTCCTAATGACTCATGTAATTGCCTCCAAAAATGAGAAGTGAACTGAGTTCCCCTATCAGACACAATACTCTTGGGTACCCCATGTAGACATACAATTCTACTCATATAGATCTTAGCTAACTTAGCACTTGTATAAGTTGTCTTCACGGGTATAAAATGAGCCACTTTAGTTAGGCGATCCACTACTACCCAAATAGAATCATATCCTGACCGGGTCCTTGGCAATCCGGTGATGAAATCCATACCAATCTTGTCCCACTTCCAATCAGGAATAGGTAGTGGTTGTAACAATCCTGCTGGTTTCTGATGTTCCGCTTTCACTCTACTACATCCATCACACAACATAATATGTTCGGCGATGTCCTTCTTGAGATTATTCCACCAAAATCTTTCCTTCATATCCATGTACAGTTTGGTGTTACCCGGATGAATGGAATATGGTGAGTTATGTGCTTCTTGTAATATCAGTTTCTGAAGCTCTGGATCTTGTGGAACACAAATACGTTTTCCATGCCCTAAAGTACCATGTTCGTCTTCATGGAATCCTTTGGCTTTCCCTTTGCCAATATTTTCCTTAATCTCGTCAATTTCCTTGTCTGTCTTTTAGGCTTCTTTGATCTTGTCCAACAAAGTGGGTTGAACATCCAAGGTCATGAGATGTCCCTCAGGCACAATCTCCAATCTGAGTTCTCTAAATTAGGCACACAGATCATCTAACAATTCTCCTTTAGTAAGGCCATTCACAAAAACCTTACGGCTTAGAGCATCCGCTACAACATTTGCTTTACCGGGGTGGTATTGCAAACTCAAGTCATAATCCTTGATGAGTTCTAGCCATCTTCCTTGTCTCATGTTAATTTCTTTCTGAGTGAAAATATACTTCAAACTCTTGTGATCTATGAACACTTCACAACGCTTTCCCAAAAGATAATGTCTCCATGTTTTGAGTGCATGGACAACAGAGGCTAACTCTAAATCATGAGTGGGGTAGTTTACCTCATGAGTTTTGAGTTGTCTCGAGGCATAACCTACAACTTTCCCTTCTTGCATAAGTACTGCACCTAATCCATGATGAGATGCATCACAATACACTTGGAAATCTTTCTCCAAATCTGGCAAACATAAGACTGGTGCTTTCACTAGTCTCTTCTTCAATTCTTGAAAACTGAGTTTATAACCTTCAGACCAAGCAAATTTCTTGTCTTTCTTTAGCAATTCTGTCATAGGCTTAGCTACCTTGGAGAAATTCTCAATGAACCTTCTGTAGTAACCTGCTAAGCCAAGGAAACTACGAACCTCTTTCACTGACTTGGGAGATTCCCATTCAGTTACAGCTGAAACTTTAGCAGGATCAACTGCTACACCATCTCCTGACACCACGTGTCCAAGAAATCCAACTTCATTCAACCAAAACTCACACTTGCTGAATTTGGCATACAGCTTATGCTCTCTAAGATTCTCAAGTATCAAACGCAAATGTCCTTCATGCTCTTCTTTGCTCTTGGAGTAGATCAAAATGTCATTGATGAAAACGACAACAAACTTATCAAGGAATTCCATGAACACCTTGTTCATCATATTCATGAAATAAGCTGGTGCGTTGGTCAAACCAAATGGCATCACGGTATACTCATACAATCCATACCTTGTGGTGAAAGCTGTCTTAGGTATGTCTTGTTCCCTTATCTTGAGCTGGAAATATCCTGACCGGAGATCAATCTTTGAGAACACACGGGGTCCTTCTAGCTGATCAAACAAGTCATTGATTCTAGGCAAAGGGTATTTGTTCTTGATAGTCACCTCATTGAGTGAACGGTAATCAATGCATAACCTTTGACTTCTATCTTTCTTTTCTACAAATAAAACTGGTGCTCCCCAAGATGAAGAACTTGGTTGGATAAAACATTTCTGCAACTGTTCTCCAAGCTGTTTCTTGAGTTCTTTCAACTCATCTACTGACATCTTGTATGGTCTCTTTGCTATTGGTCCAGATCTTGGTAGCAAATCAATAAGAAACTCCACATCTCTATCGGAAGGCATTCCCGCCAATTCCTCCGGAAACACATCCGGATATTCACTCACAATAGGCACACTGTCTATGCTAACCCCCTTAAGATAATTTAGCTTACTCCCTTTTGATTCAAAGTTAGACTTGAACCTAATCCTTTTATTTTTCGGGGTTGTGAGTGCAATAGTACGATTGGCACAATCTAGTACTCCTTCATACTTGGTTATCCAATCCATTCCAAAAATTACATCCAGTCCTTGGGAATCTAGGATTATCAGACTCACTGTAAACTTATGCTTTCCAAATTCTATCACTAGATCCCGGCATCCAAGACTTACTATCATATCTCCACCTGGAGAACTTACTTTTATTGGACACCCAATGTTTTCAGTTGGAAACTCATTTCTATCAACAAATGCTTTTGATATGAACGAATGCGATGCTCCAGTATCAAAAAGAACAAGTGCTGGAATAGAATTGAGTTTGAACTTACCAGCCACAGCATCTGGCTCTTCATAGATTTCCTCCACATTGATGTGGTTCACTTGTCCCTTTTGAAAAGGGTTGGGCTTGTTGGGTCCTTCAACTTTCTTTTCTGGGCATTCATTTGCATAATGCCCCATCTTCTTGCACTTGAAACACTCAACCTGGCTAAGATCCTTCTTGACAGGCTGACTTCCACTGCCACTTCCACTTCCATTGTGGTGGCTCTTATATCCACCCTTGTGATTCTTGTACTTATCATTGTCATGACTATGATTGTGCTTGTTGTCATGATAACGGTTATGGTTGTGGTGCTTGTTGAATTTCCCATGCTTGTGGGATCCAGAACTCCCACTGTCATCATAATGGGAACGCTTGTGAGACGATCCCGAGCTGTTCTTGTCAGAGTGCTTTCTCTTCCTGCTTTCAACTTGTTTCATCTTGCTCTCCAAAATTGCAGCCTTGTCACAAAGAGACTGGTATGTGGGAACATAGGCTACAGCTAACTGCAGGTTCAATTCATCATTCAACCCTTCAAGGAACTTTTCCTTCCTCTTAGCATCAGTCCGGTGCATATCGCGCCAGATTGTTGAACTCCTCAATATATTCAGCCACGCTGCGGTGGCGTTGCTTCAAGTTATGGAACTCTTTCTTCTTCAAACTCATCACTCAGGATGAGATGTGAGCAGTATGGAAACCATCTTCGAAGATAGCCCATGTCACATCCTCAATGGGAGTGGTGATCTAGAAGTTATCCCACCAAGTGGCTGCTGGTCCTTCCAACAAGTGAGCTACAAATCTGACTTTTTCTTCATCAGTACAGCCAACAGTTACCAAGTCCTTATTCACAGAGCGTAGCCAATCATTGGCCACCATAGGATCAGTAGTTCCTAAGAACTTTGCTGACCTCAATCTTAAGAACCTGGTAAGCATGTCAAAACCCGGTGGGTTGTTCTGATTGTTGTTGTTGTTATTATTGTTGTTGTTGTTGTTGTTGTTGTTGTTCTGATTCTGGATGAACATGGTCATCATTTGCATCAACTAAGCCTGAGCTATCATCATCTGCTGCATCTCAGGGGTGATGTTGTTGTTGGGGTTGGGATTGGCACGTCGGGGAGGCATCTGTGGTTTTCAATAAGGATAAGAATGAGATACCCATAGATGCTATCATGCACAATACATCACATAACAAACCACAATCATGCATCATAATAGTAAAAGGTTCAACAACACAGACAACAAGTTCTGAAAAGTAAACACACCAATAGCAAGCCATCCACATGTTGATGGTCATTGCGACTCAATAAACAAAGACATGATAAAGGTAAATGAGTAGTCATCACTACTCCTCTGCATCAACCTCCTCATCGACAAATGTAAGACCTGCATTCTCCATAGCGGTCTTGTATTCCTCGACATTGGTGGTCAAGGTTTCTACTTTGGCTTTGAGAGACCTCTTCTGTGAACGAAGCCTCTCAATCACAGTCTGCTGATGCTCGAGCTCAAAGTCCTTGGCCTCTAGTTCTGCAGTCATGTCTCGAATCCTCTTGTTCCTATCTTGGACTCGCTTCTCTTGACTCTTGAACTTTCTATCCTGACTCTCAAACTTAGCCTCCATCTCCTTGACTATCTCATCTTGCTCCGTGAAGAGCTTGTCCTTCTCACGAAGCTGCACCTGGAGTTCGTCATTGCTATCAGTGTCTATGTGCCTAAGAAGAACCTCTAAGTCCTGGAGGTATAGGCGAATCGGCTCTGCCATCTCTCTCTATGTATCCTCAAAGTCAATGGCCTCACCATCATCATCACGTCTACCAAAGGTGTGGAAGTGAGTACCTCTAACCTCTCGAGAGTGTCTCCCTGGTAAACGTCCAATCAAATCCTGCATGACTACCTCTAGGCCTCTCTCCTTGTCATCATGCATGAGCTTGAAGATGATGGCCTCCGTGGCTGGCTCAGTCTGACGTCCTGGCTGATTAACCTTGAAGCCCCAAAGGTCTTTCCTATCAAACTTGGTGATGGTAAGCATCATGATATTAGGAAGAGGGAGATTGAGCAGACTAGTGAGCTCAATAATACGAGTGCCAAAACGAGTTCCCTTGAACTCTTCAGCCGTGCTGATAGTAACATTAGGCATCTATTTTATAAGATAGAAAAAGTTAGGATCAATACAATTAAAGTTAAATCACAAGACAAAGCATCACATTCATATCATTGTCAAGCAACACTCAAATCATGACATACATAATACAAGCAACCTAGTTTCAATATAACTTAGTCAAAATTTTGGAAATATAAAGATGAGTGTGGTGGTCCAACTAATAAGGCTCAATAAATCTTTCACTTTCTAATCTAAAGGCTAACAATGCATCCTTCTATCAAAAGAGATGAGAAAAGAAGATTAGAAAAGTTTACTAGAAGAATAAGACAAGTGTGGAAGTTGTTGAAATTTTTTCCTTAGTGGTTTCCAATCCTAGGGTCATAATCCTACAGGCAACACAGTGCTCTGATACCATCAGTAAGATCCCTCCTTTGTAAAGGAAAGGATCCCTGTGATTGCAATGCTAGTCCCTGGATCAATGCTAGCATCCACAGTTTAAGATGAAGTACACAGAAACAAAGGTCATTATTACAAGTCATTCTAGAGACAAACATAGTCTTTTACAAACTCCATGGCCACAGGCCTAGTACAAGAGTTCAAATATGTAATAAGATAAATAAGTCTTCATCTTCATGTGCCACAGGCAAGCATGTTGAGTGTAGACTCATGACTCCTAATCATCATCAGAATATCCTGCAACATCACAAGTTACAGCCACAGTGGGTCAATACATTGGAATAGTATTGGCAAGTGATACCTTAGTAGAATATTGGTGGACTAGATACTATATGCATTTTGGCTAAGTGTAGCTTAGGCTTGCTTTGCACAAAATAGGTTTTGCCTATTAGTTGAAAACACTAAGTTTTTCTTTGTCAAAATCTTTCCCAAGGAACCACCAATAGACATTGGGGACCTTCACCCTTTTTCAACCACAAGTTTTTCCTTAGAAATTGGGATGAGGAGATTCTTGATAGCTTCCATGTCTTGATGCTCAAATTGTCCAATACCAGGGACATGGCTAAGTACTTAGATTCTTCCATCTGCAGAGGTTGTGCACTTTCCCCACAAGACTTGATTTTCACCAAGACAGGACCTTTCAGAAGCCTTCCCTTAGACCAAATGGTCGCATTCCAACCTATCATCCCACTACCACCAACTGTCCAAATGGCTAAGTTATTGCAACCTATGTGATCCAGGCAGAGCCCATATTGCCAAGTGGCTGCACTGGAAGCTTCTTAACATTTGGCCTCTCAAATCCCTTTGTTCCTGGGTGGCTTTCCACAAGTGAGATACACAAGGTAAACCATAGAAATGGGCCTTGTGTAACCACTCAACATAACCCATTCTTTCCATTCCACCCAGGTGTTTCATTCACTTAGTTGTTTTATTAAACAAAAACATAGTCCAAAGACTTAGAAATATTTATTCATAGCATGAATATAACCACCCTTGGTTGATACTAGCTAGGCTAAGCATGGCATTGATAAGACTTAGAAATATTTCTAGAAATTCTACAACTACTAGGATTTCCCAAGCATAGCATATAGATCAAAAATATCCATGCAAGACTAGCAAAATATTTCTAATGCATATTTGAAAAACATAGGAATAAAATCATGAAGCACCACTTGCCTTGGTAGTTTGGAGAGTAGCTACAATCCTCACAATCACAACAACTATTTGCACCAAAATCTACACATAAAATAATAGCACCAAAATCACATACAAAATAAATACAAGAAAAAATATATGGATGCATGCATAATGCCATGTGATAATTTTCTACACCAAACAAGACAAGTGCATGGTACTGAATCATAAACAAGTACAAAACAAGCTAAATAAACTTTATTTGAACATTAAAACATTTTTCAAAAAATTATTATACCCAAATTATGCCTACAAATGTTTCAGCAAAAACACCCATTTTAACAGAAGCAAAACATTAAACACATTGCATAAATGGAAAGGGCTTTCTCTCCTGATTCCATTGATATAAAATTTGTCAAATTTGGACGTGGGAATCAAAAGTTATGAATTAAACAAGTTTAAACATCTAATAGATTTAATTCAGAATTTTAAAACGAAGAACATGCCACGCGGCAGCTTCTGGTTGGCTGGTACCGCTTCGCACCGGATCGTGCTCGCGCACCGTCAGATCTAACTAAATCGCGCGGCTCAGATCTGCCCGTACCTCTTCGCCTAGCTTCTAATCTCACCCACTGGATTTAGATCCTACGGCCACAGATCTATCGACCACGGACGGGCGGCGCTAGCGGCGGCGACTGGCGGTGGCGGCTCTGTCAGAGTCGTTGCCGACGTTCAAGGTCGCGCGTGAGAGGGAGAAGGGGCTTACTATGCTCGCCGTGTGCTGCTGATGCTCAAGGTGGGCTTCAATGGCGAAAGGGCACGCAGAGGTGGTCGCTGGAGCTCGTCGGAGTCGTGCACGGCGTCGGGTGGCTGCAGACGTCAACGTTTCCGAGGCTCTGTGCCGTCCTTGCATGAAATAAACGCATCAGGGGGTGCGCAAAGTCACTGCGAGCAAGATAGTTTCAAGGAGGGAGCAAGGGGCGCTCGGTTCGTACCGTGATTTCTCACCGGAGAGGAGGAAAGCGTCGGGCACTTGCGGTCGTCGTCGTTGGCGAGACTCCAGATGGTCCTAGCATGCACCAATGGGATGAGAAGATGCGCATGGATGCTACGATCAGTCTGGCAAACTTAGACGGCAAGGGGCGACGAGAGCTTACTGGAATCGCACGCCGGAGTCTGTCGGCACTACGGCGGTGTGAGGGCAAATACTAGCAGCCTGGTGGCGCTCCTGGCTAGCTTTGTTGGGGGAAATGGTCGCGAGGGGGAGGGGTTTAAGTAGGCAGCAGCGCGACAGGAAACGCTCGTGGAATCAAGGCTAATTACGCCGCGCCATTATCGGCATCAACGGCAGCGGCGACATGGTCTGTGGGCGGGATTTGGGGACGACGCTGACGGGGCAAGTGGGTCCGGGCGTCAGTGAGAGGGGTGTGTTCGTGCGGGTGAGAAACAGAGGAGAGGAGGGGAACCCCGGGTGGGCTTAGTGGGCTGGTTTCGCTGATGGGCTAAAAATCTGGCGCCGGCCTTTTCTTATTTCTTTAGTCTTTTTCTTTTTCTGTTTGAATTTCCAGGAACCTTTTTCAAATGATTTCAAAAGCCAAATGAATTCAAATCTTTTCTGGATTTTTGTAGAGTGAAACACTCATATTTCTGGGTAGAAAAACATGTGGTCTCTCTGTACTAGCTTGGTCCTTTGATTAAACAAAATAAACAGTGCTATAGCACATGATTTGAATAAGTTTTGGAAATGGTTTTTGAATCATATTTGTTTTGTAAATTTTCATCAAACTCCAACAATCAAACAAAGTAACAAGAGAGCAAGCAAGGCTTGGTTTAAAACAAATAAACTCTTCAATTTAGAGTGGCTTTAGTTTAATAGTTGCTCACATAAAATAATGAGCATCAGATGCTCCTGTTTTTGAAATGGTTTTGAAATGGAACCCTAAATGATCATGTATGCATGGATGATATGCATGAGTTTTGAAACATGATTTTTGGGATGTTACATGGGCCCACCCACGCGGCCAGGGGGTGTGGCCCCCTGGTGAGCCTCCTCCGTCTCGTATTCTGGCTTCGTGTTACCCATGGTAAAATATTGACTTTGGCTTTTCTCCCGTCCAATTACGAGAATATTGATTTTCTTCCTTTCTAGAACCAAAAACAGAAGAAAACAGGCAACTGGCACTGTGGCAACTTGTTAATAGGTTAGTACCCGAAAGCATATAAAAATACCTCAAAGTGTAGACAAAGCAAAGCAAAGTAGATACTAAACAAGCATGGAACATCAAAAATTATAGACGTTTCCGACGTATCAAGCATCCCCAAGCTTAACTCCTGCTCGTCCTCGAGTAGGTAAGTGATAAAAGAATAATTTTTGAGGTGATATGCACCATCAAAACCAAGATCAAACCAATTGCAAGCATTGAAAGCTAGGATTAAAGAACTCTAAACATGTGCATGAAAGATGGAATTCTAACAATAGGACATAGTAACTATGCATGCAACATGAAAGGCTACAAACAAAGATCATGAATAACATGCATTGAAAAACGTTTGTTTGTTTCACATACAGAAAACATGGCATAGTGGCATTCAGCTTGTCCCTCATAGAGTAGCAAATAGATGCATAGGACACTTCAAAGTTCATAAGAGTGACTAGATACAAATAGCACAAGAACAAGCAATAACAACAATATGCATCAATCAATAAGTTTTGGGACACTACATACAGAATCAAATAGACAAAACCATTAATCAGTCTGACATACTAATCTCAATATCCATCAGATCCCCGCAAACACAACATGCATGATTACCCATTGTAACATCCCAAAAATATTGATCATGATTATCAATTTCCAGTCACCAAAATTAGGGTTAACAAAAAACTTTTGTTAATTAAATCATATGAATGCATGTGTGTATGTGATGATTGTATGAATGCATGAATGGACTTGTGTGATTGATGTGATTAGCAAGGAATGGTTTAAAGATGAAAACAATATCATCTAAATCGAATACAAGCAGAAACAAATCAAGAGAAATTCAAAAACAAACAAAATGAGCTAATGGTCATTTTTGCCAATCTTGCTCACTAGGCAACTTTGAGTGTTTCTAGTCCAAGATTTCAAACAGAAACAATCCCAAATCTTTTAACCCCTTGTTAGACCAAGTAAAATTGAATCAAAGCCCACCTTTCAAACTTACAGAAACATTTGGCAACTTGATTCAAATGACAATTCAAAATTGAATCTTTAACATATGTGAAGGCCACCATTTCTCAAAACCCAACCAAACTAGTGCACCTTGACCTTTCTATCTAACTAGAGACTACCTAGTATGTGATTAGTACACCCACCAATTTTCATTCAAAAATTCAAATTCAAATCTCTTTCGACCATTTCATCAAACACCTTGCACACAGAAATCAAACAAACATCAAACACTATAGTGAGCAGTGTTTTTGGCCAACCTTGTTCCCTCTCTAGCTCACAGCATGCTCTTAGTAGATCATCTAGCTCATTTATCAAGTTTTATCTCACTATGAGCTTGCCATTGCCATCAATGGTGAGCATGTCGAGCCTCACCTTGCCACCCCAGTGTTGACAACAAGCTAGGAGAAGCCCTAGCCTCGCCAACCTTGTCTAGGACATTGACCACCGTCCACCGCCACCCCCTGTCCAGCGTAAACACACAGCCAGCCTCTAGACCACTCTAGAACCACCGCGTCCTATGCCTTTGTGCCATACCGAGAGTGCGCCAGAGCGCCGCACTCGACACGCGACCACAGACCGCGCACCGCCCTTGCCGCTTGTGTGCGTGATCACCACCACCCCAGGAACCGCCCAGACATGCTCGTTCGTCGCCGCGCGACCAGGAGAGCCCGTGCACCATTAAAATGTCTGTCGGACCCGCCCAGAGTACCGCAGTGTACCGACCATCTCGCACCGCCCCACGCCTCGCGACCATGTCGTTGAGCTTCGCCAGGGAGAACAGTACCGCCCCTACCGTCGCCCATGCCATTAGCCCACTATGACGACGACCACGACGAGCTTCACCTGCGCCCTTCGGTCCCCTCTTGGCACTATAAATAGAGGCCAACCCCCATTCGATTTCTTTAGACCAACACACTCCCCTCTCCCTCAGAACCACCCCACCTCATCCCCGAAGCAAGGCGAGCAGCAGGTCGTCGGAATTTTGCCGGAGTCTGCCGCGGAGGAGGAGAAGAGGAGCCAGCGATTGGAGCCGCCCAGGAGAAGCCACCGGTACCAAGAGGTTCGCCGTTGTCGACTTCGTCGTTCGCCCCCATCGCCAACCCTCGCCCGATCCCCGGTGATCCCCGTATACCCCCACTGGTCATTCGTGCTAGGGTTCCGTCTCGCCGGCGTTGCTCGACGGAGACGATAAGTCATAGCCGTTTGATTAGAAGTTTATCGTGTGGTTTAGATTGCCCTGTACCGCTTCGCACCCCCTGTCTCGCTGATTGGTGGGGACATCCAATTAAACTCACCTGCGTGCGCTCTGTGCGCCGTGGGCCGGCCCAGTTACACTCCCGCGCAACCCATTATTCTGAATTTAGGTTTTTCCATTTAGATTCATACTTAGTTCTGTGCCTAGATTCAAAATCAACCCAGGTCGATTCACTGAACCAAATTGCATGAAACCAATTTTGTTAGAAAGGTACTAGAATTATTAATCCAAGCCCTTTGGATTCAAACCATTTAGATTTGTAGATCACCTATAGTAAAAATAACAAGGCAGAAGCTTTTCTGCATTCAAACATTTTTTCAAAATTCAACCACAAAAGCTTTTGATTTGATTCCAACTCTCAAAAATCACATTTAACAAGACCTTTCTGAATATATAAAAATATCTAGGTTTACTCGTAGAAATATTGAACAAGCAATAAAAGAATGCCCCATAGGCATTTCTAGTCACTTTATTTAATTAAAATAAAAAGGTTAAACCTTATTAAATTGTGACACCACTTTAAATCACATTCCCAAGTACTAAAATATGTGGTGATGACATGTGTCAACATGATCCCATGTTTTAGTTGGAGAATATTAAATCTTAAATAGTTTTTCAATGAGTAGAAATTACTTTTTCAAAATAAAATAAATAAGACAAGTGCTTTGATGATTGTAATGTTTGTGATGATGCTAGATCATGTAGTGAAAACCTTGGGGTGATAAATAAAAGTAGTTAAGTATTGTTTGGTGATTGTGTACCTCGTATTTATTTATAGACACTAGTACCGACCAAGGATACGAGGAGGAAGGAGAATACTACGAGGAAGAAGCCGAGGAGAACTTCAACCACTCCTCTGCACAAGGAAAGCTAATATTTGCAAGCTACCACTTGCATGTTACCTATGCAAGCTAACACTTGCCACTGTGAAAGTTAGATAACCTATGCAATGCATTAAGCATGCATGGTTAGATAAATTTAATTATACCCACTCCTAGTTTTATTTGCAAGCTTAGTTATTTTAATTCTTTATCAAAGCTTTATTTTGGAGTTTACTTAGTGACTTATAGATCTTAGAAAGATATTTAAAGGTAGGATAAAGAGCATAAAACTTGGCCTAAGTTAGATAAATCTTTATGTCATCCTGAGTCATGAGATTGAACTTAGATCATTTCACCCTTTATTATCACCCCTCATTAGAGTTTACCCTCACTTTTAGATGCTAGGACTAAGCATAGAACTTGATCACTTTAGATGGAAATACTTGATGAAAACGGTTATGAAAACCTTAGAATGATGAGTCATTCTACTGAAATGTTTTGACATGTGTTCTTGAACACCAGATGATTTTGATGAAAATGTTGAGGCATGAGCCTTAGCCCTTTATAAAACTGATGGTTGTCTAGATGCGATACCATTCCAATTTTAGCGTACAACCACAATACCCGAAATTTGGGTAGGGCTTAACTGGAAATTTATATACCTTAGTATGGATTCCCTTGCGGCCAAGGTTTGAGCTGAGGCTACCTTGTGAAGATTGTCCACTTGTGCAGTTCCCAAGATGACAGTTGGTCATGGTTGGGAGGCCAAACTCACAGGAGAGGTGTCTATACTAGGGCGTGTAATTGAAAGGTTAGGATTGATTATCCGCATACTGAGTATGGTGAATTCAGGATTGTTCCTGACGGATGTATCGAATGTTGGGGTGAAAGTGTACTAGCTCTATAGAGTGTCAAACTATTCGAATATCCGCGTCCGCGGTTATGGACAGTTGGAGTGGCCATACGGTTCCGTCGTCAGATGTTTTCAAAATGACTTGTGAAATGATTCATGACTTGACTTGACCACAATAGGGTTGTGATATGAAATTCAAGTTCCCACTTAGGTGTTATAAAACTTTCAACTTGCTTTCTTTGCTTTTGAACTCAGTAGAGATAAATCTAGCTTTTTGCAAAACAACCTAGAGCTTAGTATCCTTACTCAAAACCACTTCACTTGTTAGTACTAGTTTGCGAGTACTTAAAGAGTACTCTTGGCTTTGTCCCTGGCTATTCATGTGGCCAGACTATGAAGAAGACTAACAGCAGGATGGACCACAGGAAGGTTACGCCAACTAGGATCATCTCCCATCGTCAGCATTGCCTGTGACCATGAAGATGGAGCCTTGCCTACGCTACCGTTATTATTATGTTATTCCGCTATTGTATTAAGACTAGATCATGTGATCCTTTAATTGTTGTAAGACCTTATGTATGGTTTGTAATGGATGATGTACTGTGATATCCAATATGTTATGTCTCGCAAAAATGGTAATCCTGGGATTGCGATGTATGGCATAACAGGCATCTGGAATTAAAAATCCGGGTGTTGACAAGTTGGTATCAGATCACATCCTGACCATAGGAGACCCTAGATTAGAATGGACGTTGAATCAAAAACTTAGTTTCAAAACCAAGGAAGTGAGTATTTATGAAAACTTATTATCATTCTTATCACTTAGACTCTTTCATGAAAATTCATGTTCCTCAAAAAATTCTTGCAAACTTACATAAAAATTGACACACTTGATCACTCTACTAACTTACTCATCCTATATTCTTATATATGGACATGAAGTATAGCAAGTTCTATCAGTTGGGCAATGGAGGGGACCTCATCTTTGAGCATGATTTGGACCAACTCTCGGAACTTCTGGAGCGTCCGCACCCCGAGTTCTTTGGAGCTCAGCTCAACGATCAGGAAGGAGAGGAACTACAATGGCTGATTGTTGCAAGTCTCCGAGGAAAGATTGAATCCCCCACCTCAGAGGGAATTCAGTTCACCATCAGAGAGAACAACTGGCTTGATGGACTTGCAAAAGCCATGCAGGAAGCTCTTGCCCGTCTGTGTGGGCAGAGTATCAATCAGATCAAAGGTACCCGCTTTGAGTTCTATCCAAGGTGTGATGATACTGGTCAGCCCTTGAGAGTAAAGGATCATCTGGGTCAGAAGTATTACGTAGACCACCTTAGCTTCATGATGTATGATAGGCAGAAGGAGTTAGCCAATGCCCGCTCCTATGCCAACCACAACTACGCCATTGGTGCCTAGAAGGATCAGACCATTGCCATGCTAGTGAAGGATCGCCAATCTCGTCGCTGTTAGCTCGACAAGAAGGAGCGCATCATTGCCCATCTTCGCCACAGGATCACCGACTTGGAGGAGACTGTTCATGAGAGCGACATGCAGCTTGAGGAGAGGGAGAATGCAGGGGAAGACCTTCGTGGAGACCCCCTACTCCTACCTTAGCCATGATGGTGACTTTCTAGAGGATCAGGCCATGGACTTCTTCACTGATGAGGATGACTTCGTCTTCATTGATGATGATGATGAGAATGATAAGGACACCGACTCCAAGGGGTAGTAGCACGTGACCACTAGCATTAGTGATTTGTATCCGATCCCACTGTATCGTAGTTTTCCAGAATGGTTCTTAAAACCATCTATTTTTCCTTGTTGTGGTGTGTGTTTGTATCATGTGCTATGAATGAATGAATGAAAAGCAAGTTGCTAGCAAAATCTGAGTCAGACTTTGATAACTTTCAAAAACAAAACCCCTAAACCTTAGAAATTTCTCTCTTTTCTCATGATCTATCTCAATCTTTAGATGCCTCGCGGAGGAAGCACTTCATCCTCGGACCCAATGTTGCAAATCTTGCAAATTTTGGTTTCTGGCCGCGGAGCTGAAAGAGCCGAACGTCAAGCCAACTTAGCCACCCTTCAGCACATAGCTCAAATGGCCAACAACAACCAAGGCCATGGAAATTAGGACAACCATGGATCCAAACTCAAGAATTTCCAGAACACCAATCCACCTATCTTCACTAAGTCTGAAGAGCCCCTAGATACAGATGACTAGCTGCAAACCATGGAGAACAACCTAGAAGTAGCCGGAGTGGAAGCCAACAAGAAGGTACTATTTGCCACCCACTATCTTGCCGGAGATGCAAGAGCATGGTGGAATAGCGTTCGTGCCATGAATGGAGGACATGTGATGACTTGGGATGAATTCAAAGTCAAGTTTAGCAGAACCCATGTGCCATCGGGTTTGATCAAGAGGATGAGAGATGAATTCAGAGAACTGAAGCAAGGGAAGATGATAGTAGTTGAGTATCGTGACAAATTTTTGTCATTGGCTAGGTATGCACCAGATGAGATTGACACTGAAGCCAAGAATAAGGAGAGATGCCTAAATGGTCTGCATGATGAGATGCAGACAGTGTTAGTCAATATCACATTTGCTGATATTGAAGACTTAGTGGATTCTGCCATTCAGATGGAAGGCAAGATCAACCAAGCCAATGAGAACCACAAGCGTAGAATGATGCATCAACCAGGAACCCACCATAACCCAAAGTATCGCCCCAACCCATCTCCAGGATTTGCCCCAAGAACCAGTAGACCCCCGGTGAACCGTCCGACCTATCCCAACCGTGGAGGAGGAAACCAAAGGCCCGGAGGAAATCACAACAACCCCGGCAACCCCAGCAATTTCAATCGTGCCCCGCCCAAGTTCAACAACAACAATGTCGCCACCAACACCAATACTGCCCCAAGGACTAGAAGCAATGTTGTGCCTATTGTAGCAAAGGACAAGTCTCAGGTGACTTGTTAAGAATGTGGAACCAAGGGTCACTATTCCAATGAGTGACCCAAAAAGATTGCCGCAGCCCCCAATGCAAATGCCCCAGCTCAGCAGCAGCGTCGTGTTCAGCCTGGAAGAAGGTTTGCCCTAGGGAATTCGCTCAACCGCAATGGCCGTCTCTTTCTCATGCATGCTGACGAAGGCCAAGAATCTCCAGATGTTGTATGATGACCCACAAGTATAGGGGATCGCAATAGTCTTCGCAGGTAGAATTACCCAATTTATTGGTTCGACACAAGGGGAGCCAAAGAATACTTGCAAGCCTTAACAACTGAGTTGTCAATTCAGCTGCACCTAGAAATAGTTTTTTCTCACAGAAGTTTATCAGTAGCAACAGCAATAATGAAACGGGAGCAATAGTAACAGTAACGGTAAACTGTGGGATTCGAGTGTGGTAGGCATAGGGATGGATGGACGGGCATTGCATGGACGTGTCTAAACATGTAACTTCAAGATCTAGGGCATTGCAGATAAATAATAATAAGCATCCAAGTACTAAACAATCCTAGGCATGTGCTCCAAATATAGTCATATGTTCTCGCAATGAGAACTTGCACAACATCTTCTGTCCAGCCAGCCCGTGGCAGCGGGGCCTCTAGGGAGCTACTGGCAATTAAGGTGCTCCTTTTAATAGAGCACCGGAGCAAAGCATTAACACTCCATGAACACATGTGATCCTCACACCACAGCCATCCCCTCCGGTTGTCCCAATTATTGTCACTTTGGGGCCTTTGCATCCGGACAATGATATGTGTACACAACTTGCAAATAAGACCATAAACAATACTATCATAATGATTCAATAATAAGTTCAAATCTGAGATCATGGCACTCGGGCCCTAGTGACAAGCATTAAGCACAACAAGTTGCAACAAAGTCAAATAACACTAATAGAGATACTAGGCACTATGCCCTAACAATCTTATTCGATTACATGATAGAACTCATCCAATCCCTACCATCCCCAAGCCTATAGCGGGGGATTACTCACTCATGGATGAGGGAAACATCAGTGGTTGATGGATATGCATTGGTGATGACGATGGTGATGATCCTCTGCAAATTCCTCGTCCCGGCAGGGTGCCAGAACGGAGTTTCTGGTTTCTGATGGCGTCAGCATGGCGGAACTCTTTCTGGAAAACTATCGAACCCCCCTCGGTTTTTAGGTCAAAAGACAACTTATAGGCGTAGAGGGAGGCCGAGGGGGTGCCTGGGGTGGCTGCACCCCCCTAGGCGCAGCCAGTGGTGGGACTACGCTTGGCAGGGGTGTGGGCCCCCCAGGCCCCTTCTTCGTCTCGTCTTCTGGCTCCGTGGATCTTCTGGTGAAATATAACTTTTGGCATATTTTCCAGGATTTTTCCTGATAGTTCATTTTCTGCACAAAAACAAGACACCAAGGTAATTATGCTGAAAACAGCTTTAGTCCATGTTAGTTGTATCCAAATCACACAAGTTTAGAGGAAAAACAATAGCAAAAGTGTGCGGGAAAGTATATACGTTTTGGACGTATCAACTCCCCCCAAGCTTAGCTTATTGCTTGTCCTCAAGCAATTCAGTTGAAAACTAAGTGCGATAAAAGAACTTTCACGAACACATTTGCTTCATATGATGTAAATATTCTCAGCACAAGAGTAGATGCTTAGACAATTCATAATAAAGAGTATGCAACTAAGTCTACTCAATAGTCATTGCAAGCTATGAAGAGAAACCAACTCAATAATAATAAGTAGCATAAAACATAAACATAAGCAACATTGCAATGCTCATAGTAAGGTATGATAGAGTGGTATCTCGCTTGACTTTGTTTGTAGAGCACAATATAAATGTCAAGGCACCTCTGAAGTTCACATGAAGACTAGAGATAAAGATATCAGAGATACAAGCATCAAAGTCATGACATAATTAACCAAGTTTTGGAACAAACACAAAAATGACAACTATGCTCTCAAGAAGGTGCTCATAGAATAAGTGGTGACTCAACAAGGTTGTGAAAACGGTTTTGAAAGGTTTGAAAGGCTTCCCAATGCTGAAAGGAAGGTAATCATTAGCTTTGAGCTCTCATTGCCCCTATCATAGGCATCTTCATGTGGTTAAGGTGAAAGTGAGGTTCACTATGAATCATATGCTTGACAGACCATAAACTGGAAATCCCAAGTCTCTTGAGTACGAGGGCCGCTCTGCATGCTACTCAACTTTGGTTACCTCCAAGTTCTTGTCATTGTAAATACATGCATATCATAGAGAACCACCAATGGGGTACCCCTTGCACATGATACATGAGCGATCCCGTGATCAAAATGACAAGGCAAGTAGATAATGAGCATCTCAGCGATCTTTTTATTTACTATGTGTATAGCTTTTTATTGAGGATGCTTCATAAATGCTCATTATGGTGATGCTGCAAGTTTTCACCATGATTAGGCATGGCTTAGGCTAGCGGCTCAGGCGTTTCTCTAACACAATGTATAGACTCCATGAACTCACAAGCTCCCCTTTTATTTCACATCGTTGACATACGCAAACAAAATAGCAAGGTATCAACTCGATGAGATATCCAAAAAGTGTTGAAAGTGTTCCCCGTGACAGCACGGTTCTGCTAACTCCCAGCATATAATTTGCAAGCATATAACTTTCATAGACAGGTCACAATGGTTCAAAATTATTAAGTGCACAGAATAAAGTGTGCCATCAAGTTCGTGAGAGCTTTACTAACTAACTTCCTCAAAACAGACAAACATTTTATTTCGGAAGAAAACACGGCATATAGAATATGCACTGAAGTAGCAAATGATGCTAATAGGTAGGTATAGTGGACACAACTGGAAATATTGGTTTTGGGGCGTTGGAAGCACAGGTAGAGCTCATACTCAGTGCAATGAAGGCTAGCAATAGAGAGGGAGCGACAAACGAGAGAGCAATAAATATCATAATCATGCTTGCAACAAAACAGGACTAATTATGGCATGAAAGTGATACAAGAACTCTGAGGCAAAATAAATCATCGAGGCTTACTGACTATTGATTAGTCATATGCATGCGTGAGCATGTGCCAAGTCGATTCACATGAACAGTCAGAGGAGGATACCACAGTATCATACCAAAATATGAATAAAACAATCCAACCAAACATTCATATGACATGCTACAAACTATTAGCAAGCTGGAGCTAATCACAAGCAAGAAAGAACTACTAAGCATCCATAATGACATACACCTTACACGAACAGACTAAGCATGCTCACAATGATGAGTATATGTACAAAAATGAAACAAATAGAGTTCATTACCAGCCTCTTACCACACCTCAAGTTGTCTTAATCTTCATTATTGCCCTTCACTTGTGTGACTTGAATAATAACATGAAATCAAACTCCACTGAGGACGGCTGAACCCTGCAAAGAACTCACAAAACCAGAGAAGAATAACAAATATTTTTGGTGTTTTTGATTTTTAGAAACAAGCAAACAAATAAAAGCAAACCAAACAAGAAGCAAACAAAGCAAAGCAAAGAAAGCAAAATATTTTTGGATTTTTTTTTCTTTTAAGGCAAACCAAAACAAAGAAACAAACCAAGAGAAACAACAAAACTATTTTTGGTATTTTTGTGTTTTTGACAAAGAAGCAACAAGAACCAAAAAGAAAGTGAAACAACGGATATACAAAGAACCGACCGAACGTGATATATAGATATGAGTGTGATGTCGGTATACCTCCCCCCAAGCTTAGGATTTTGGCCTAAGTGGGGCTCAATAGCGCGGGTAGTAACCCCATGTTGGTGGGTCATCATAGGAATGATCATAGTCAGGCGATTGCGATGAAGAAGAAGACGCACCCAAATCAAATGAGGGTTGCTGGTATGAAGACTCTCCCAAGTTGGAGGGCTGAATCGAATTGTATTCGGCATCCTCTTCAACATTCTCCTCTTGCTGGGAGAGCTCCGCCACATATGTGTCAACCTCCTCCTCCGTAAGCAACCATCCTTGCCTGTTATCAAAATTAAACAAAGCAGGTGCAGGCAAATAAACTATTTTCTCAGTCCTACCCTTTCTTGGACCTTGCTGGGAAAAAGATAATTCATACGGTAAACTTCTCACATTAGCCCCCAAGGAAACAAAACCATGTTGAATCGTGGATTCAAGATCAAGCCTCTCTATGGGGAACTGATAATCTGAATAGTGAGGCTCTAAACCATGGAAAGCTAGCAACCTAGAAGCAATGAGACCTCCAAAAATTTCACCCTTCTCGCGGGTGGTGGTGAGATGGTGAGCTATCAAAGAACCCAGGCTATAGGATCTACTCCTATTCAGAGCAGCTGCGATAAAAGCTATATCAAAAGAAGACAACTTTCTAGCAATCTTTCTAGCAAGAACAGACTTGGTAATGAAATAGGCAAAGTATCTAATAGCTGGGAACTGAATGTTCCGAATTTTACCACTTTCCTTTAAGAAGTCGAAACCTTGGAAAATCTCAGTATATAAATCCATAAGTGGCTTGGGCCTCTCCTTGATCTTCTCACAAGATCCCCACTAAGGTACTCTAATTGCTGCACGGAAATCAACAAAAGGCAGGTCGATAGATATATTATATATTTTTAATGGACCATGGGATTAGATGTAGACCAAGTGAACCGGAAGTCCTGCACAAAAGCCATGGTTAGCTTAAAAATTGAAATGGTTCACCTTCAACAAAGTGTTCCAATCCTGCATTGGCAACCAAGGTTTGGAAATCCTAGGAGATTCTTGTGGTTCTCATAAAGTGTTTCACGATGAACCTTCATTGGCTCAGGCACTATCAAGTCATATTGATTCAGTGGATAAGTACTCATCTTCCTTGCTGAAATTTTTAGGCAAACATCAAACCAAGTGATTTCCAAGTTGATAAATGATGAGCAACTACTATAGGAACTTGCTAGAGGGCTACACATGCATCAAAATAAAGTTTCTAAGCATAGAACAAGAATGCAATCTCAAACAACCTGACACCTATAGCAGAAAAATACTCAAGATACAATCTACCAATCACAAATCTAATTGAACAAGTGGAGGAGGCACATACCAAGGAGCAATCCCTCCAAAAATCAGCACTTGATATGGGCTGAACAAGGAGACCGAAAATCGCTAGAAAGAACAGCAAGAACTCAAGCTTGAGCAAGTTTTCCAGTGTTTTTCGGTAGAGAGAAAGAAGGTGGCTTTGAGGAGGCAGCCTGGAGGGGCCCAGGTGGGCCAAACCCCCCCTAGGGGCCACCCCTAGGTAGGCCGCGCCTACCATGGGTGTGGTGGTCTGGGGTGGCTCCTGGGTCACTCCAGGTGTCTCTTTGCCCCTTTTTTCGAGGAAAAATTTATTTCGAATTTTCTGGGATTTTTCGGGAAACTTTATTTTTGGCTAATTTTCAGGGTATGAAAATTGATTATCTCGCAGAAACAGTTTTTTCAGAAGAAGCAAAAGCAAACCAAAAGCCAAACTACATGAGCTCTAAGGAACTCTAACAAGAAAACAACTAACAAAACCAAAGCTAGCAAAAGAGAAGCAAAGACTAGGAAGGAGAAAAGGTAAAAGAAAGAAAGTATAACCACAGTGGAAACATTATTTTGTTCATTAAAATCCTTTTGTTAACAAGGTTGATCAAGTCTTGTTACCAAAACAATCTTATATGAGACAAAACTTTGCATTCCACAAGGTGATTATGTTACCTCATACTTGATAGCAATGGTCCCAATCATAATAGTTTCAAAAATTTCTCGTGGAATGGGACAATATATTTCTCCAACCTTGATGCTCTCAATATTTTCAATGGAATTCAGGCAATAGCTTCTAGCAACCTTCTTGGGGAAATAGACAGTATGCTCTTTGTCATTAATATTGAATGTTACTTTTCCTTGATTACAATTGATGACAGCACCTACAGTATTAAGAAAAGGTCTCCCAAGAATAATAGACATATTATCATCTTCAGGCATTTCAAGCACAACAAAATCAGTTAAAACCATGCAATTATGAGCCACTTGAATAGGAACATCCTCACATATACCAACAGGAATAGTAGTTGACTTATCAGCCATTTGCAAAGATATATCAGTTGGTATCAACTTTTCTATCTGGAGTCTCTTGTAGAGAGAAAAAGGCATAACACTAACTCCAGCTCCCAAATCACATAAAGAAGTTCTAACATAATTATTCTTAATAGAGCAAGGAATAGTTGGTATACCTGGATCACCAAGTTTCTTTGGAACCTTACCATTGAAAGAGTAATTAGCAAGAAAAGTAGAAATCTCCTCATTAGGAATCTTCCTTTTATTAGAGACAATATCCTTCATATACTTTGAATAAGGAGGCAATTTAATAGCATCAGTCAAAGGAATTTGCAAAAATAAAGGTTTCATCCACTCACAAAACTTGTTGTAGTGTTCTTCCTCCTTTGACTTGTGTTTCTTACGTGGAAAAGTCATAGGTTTCTGCACCCAAGGTTCTCTCTTTACTATGTTTATTAGCAATAAAATCTTCCTTGGTGTACCTAGTGTTCTTAGTGTTCTTCTCAGGTTCTTCCTCAACTTCCTCCTTATCAGGAGCAACATTTTTATCATTACCACTCTCAGTTTTAGCATCAGAGACAGATATACTATTAGGATCTATAGCAGGTTCAAGAGGTTCCTCAACTATCTTATGTTTCTTTTTCTTCCTCTTACGAGGACTACCACTACTCTCACCTTCTTGAGAATCCTGCTCAATTCTTTTAGGGTGTCCTTTAGGATCTAAAGGATCTTGAGTAGCTATACCACTCCTAGTTCTAATTCCATAAGCATGTGTATCTCCTGAAGCATTAACTAGCATATCCTTTTGTACCTTAGCAAGTTGATCAAGTTGGGTTTGAACCATTTTAAAGTGTTTACAAAGCATTTTAATATCATTATAAGTTCTTTCCACAATATCTTTCGACTCATTGATAGCTCTAGAGTTTTCTAATAAATGATTCTAAACTTGTTTATTAAAATGATCTTGTTTATAGGAGGTAGATTCCTCTAAGCATTGATCAGGAGGCTTACCATAAGGAATATCACCTTCATCTAAGCATTGATCTTGTCTAATAAAAATGTCAAGTTCCTCTAAGCATTGATCAGGAGGCTTACCATAAGGAATATCACCTTCATTAAAGTGTTGGAGAGAGTGTACCTCAATAGTAGATGAATGGGGAATTGTCTTACATAATTCTTCTATAGGAGGTAGATTCTTCACATCTTCAGCTCTAAAACCTTTCTCCTTTAGACATTTCTTAGCTTCTTTCATCAATTCATCATTTAATGCAATAACTCCCCTCTTCTTTGGTGTTGGTGTTAGAACTGGTTTAGGCACAACTAGTTCAGGAGTAATAGGCTTAGGTGTATTTAGCTCACTTGAAGACGAATCATCATAATTCTTTCTTATCTTAGTCATTAATTCTTCAACATCTGTAGGAGTGCTTTTCCTGAAAACACAATCAGCAAAGCTATCTAGGTAGGTCCTAGAATCATCAGTTAGTCCATTATAATAAATATCAAGAAGCTCATTTTTAGGTAATGGACATCCAGGATGTGCATGAATCAAGGCACAAAACCTTGTCCATGACTCAGGCAATTTCTCTTCTTCTCCTTGTTTAAAATCAAAAAGTCTCTGCAAAGCAGCATGTCTAGCACTGGGAGGAAAATATTTCTGGCAGAAAGAAGCAATCAAGCAATCAGGACTATCAATGGAACCAGGTGGTAATCTATTAAACCAAGCCATAGCGTCTCCTTTTATTGAAAAAGGGAAGATCTTAGTAACAAAGTACTTGTGCATCTTAAAATCATCAGAGAATAAAGCACTCATAATGGAAAGCTCATTCATATGAGCCACAACACTCTCATTTTTAGTCCCACAGAAAGGTTCTTTCTTAACAATATCTAAATAAGATAAATCAAGAGAGAAATCATAATCTTTATCTTTAATATCTAGGGGAGAAGTGGCAAACTTAGGATCAAAGGACAACTTAGGCATAATAGTATTCTAGCAAGGAGACTCTTAATAGCACTAGTACCATGTGTGTTTCGGCACTCTTCAACAAATTCATCAATGAACTCAATGTAACCATCATTAATATCATAACTCTCACTAGACTCAGGTGAGCTAACCGGTGTAACAGTGTCTTCACTAGGAGTTTTGATATTTCCTAGACTAGCCATAGTAGCATCTAGAAAAGGACCTAATGAACCACTCGCATCGAGCATAGTAGAAGTAACATCATGAACATCAAAAGCAGTTTTAGATTCAGCAGTAGTAGTGGTGTGTGTAGCATGAGTATGTGGTGGTGGTGTAACAAGCTTACTTATCACAGGCGGTGAATCAAGAGCAACAGAGGTGTTTAGGACTGTACCTCTTCTTGTAGTGGATGGTAAAATAGGAAACTTTCCATCACGAGACTTCCCCATGATGAAAAAGTGAAGGGATACGGGTAGGCTACACTAGTGCAAATCAAAAAAAATCTACCGCGTAAACCAGGATTACTGTTGTCATAGATCACCAGATTACCACTAGACGCGCAGTTGCGGAATTGATGAAGCGCATCGAGGCAGTGCAGACGTTCCACGTCTCCTCCTTGTCCTCGTCCCACGATAAGCTCCCCTTGCGCGGCTCGTCCAAGTGCCACAGATGCAGCACCTCCGAGGTATCCACACGTGCGGGGTGGAAGCGTCAGACGCCGGACTGCTAGGTTCGCGCGTGCAACACAGGCGTGACGTGTGGCGGCTGGATGGAATGGTCTAACCCTGGTCAGCTCGCCCCACCCTCTCTTATATAGGCGTCCCTAGTGGGATTCTACATTAGCAGCCCATTAGTAGCCTAAGCCTGGTCTAATTCGGATCCAATCCTCATTAGGCTTCCAGCCTCTTAAGTGTGTGACCCTATAGGTTCATATACGTATAAACATGACACGAATACACTTATTCTGCCAATAGTTGGTAGTGGCCTCTAGCAAGACGTGCCAACTCCTAAACGCATACAAAGATCATATCGGACGAACCTTCAAAAGGTTTAGTACATGTCTTTCCCTTTGCCTCACGATATTTTGTCTAGCTCCAAGCTGACCTCTCTTTCTCGATACCGTAACTCGGAATCCCTTTACTAGGTTAACTCTTAACCTTATGTAGCACGGCCATGCATTTATGGATCTGATCACTCGAGGGGCCCAGAGATATCTCTCTCAAGTAGAGAGGGGCAAATCCCATATTGATTGACCATGCCTTGCAGCATGTTTCAGGACAAACCCGAAAGCTACCTTTATAACTACCCAGTTATGGAGTAGCGTCTGATAGCCCCAAAGTAGGTCGATCCACATCTCAAGTACATGCGACAATCTCAGGTCTAAGGACAAAACGTACACGATGTGTAGAGAGAGCTGCAAGTCTAATTGTCAGTCTCATGTTGGGTCAGTCCAACCCCATGTTCATAACACGTGTCCACATCATTGGTTTGACATCTCCATGTCTATGACTTGCGAAACATAGTCATCAACCAATCGATGTTCTAGTCTAATATTCACGTGTGTCCTCACATGAACTCCGACTAGGGACAACTATTAAATAACCATACAAGTAAAGAGTTTCACAAACAATTCACATAATTGCCAATCAATACAAGTTGCCTGATATGGATATTCAAGGAACATTACAATAACTCATGGATACATATGAAATATAATCATCTCTTAGATTGCCTCTAGTGCATATTTCCTTCAAGGAGTAACAGTGAACAATAATAGATCCAAGTGAACTTACAAATAAAGCTATGCTCCCCGGCAACAGCGCCAGAAAATAGTCTTGATGACCCACAAGTATAGGGGATCGCAACAGTCTTCGCGGGTAGTATTACCCAATTTATTGATTCGACACAAGGGGAGCCAAAGAATACTTGCAAGCCTTAACAACTGAGTTGTCAATTCAGCTACACCTGGAAATATTTCTTGCTCATAGAAGTTTATCAGTAGCAACAGTTTGTAGTAGCAACAGCAACAATGAAACATGAGCAATAGTAACAGTAACGGTAAACAGTGGCATTCGAGTGCGGTAGGCATAGGGATGGATGGACGGGCATTGCATGGACGAGTCTAAACATGTAACTTCAAGATCTATGGCATTGCAGATAAATAATAAGCATCCAAGTACTAAACAATCCTAGGCATGTGCTCCAAATATAGTCATACATGCTCATAATGAGAACTTGCACAACATCTTCTGTCTAGCCAGCCCGTGGCAGCGGGGCCTCTAGGTAACTACTGGCAATTAAGGTGCTCCTTTAAATAGAGCACCAGAGCAAAGCATTAACACTCAACACATGTGATCCTCACACCACAGCCATCCCCTCCGGTTGTCCCAATTATTGTCACTTTGGGGCCTTTGGATCCGGACAATGATATGTGTACACAACTTGCAGATAAGACCATAAACAATACTATCATAATGATTCAATAATAAGTTCAGATCTAAGATCATGGCACTCGGGCCCTAGTGACAAGCATTAAGCACAACAAGTTGCAACAAAGTCAAATAACACTAATAGAGATACTAGGCACTATGCCCTAACAATCTTATTTGATTACATGATAGAACTCATCCAATCCCTACCATCCCCAAGACTACAGCGGGGGATAACTCACTCATGGATGAGGTAAACATCGGTGGTTGATGGAGATGCGTTGGTGATGACGATGGCGATGATCCTCTCCAAATTTCCCATCCCGACAGGGTGCCAGAACGGATTTTGGATCCAAATCTTGGTTTCTGATGGCGGCGGCATGTCGGAACTCTTTCTGGAAAACTATCAAACCCCCCTCGATTTTTAGGTCGAAAGGAAACTTATAGGCGCAAAGGGAGGCCGAGGGGGTGCCTAGAGTGGCTGCAAACCCCCTAGGAGCGACCAGTGGTGGGACCGCGCCTGGCAGGGGTGTGGGCCCCCTAGGTCCCTTCTCCGTCTCGTCTTCTTGCTCCGTGGATCTTCTGGTGAAATATAATTTTTGGCATATGACCCAGGATTTTTCCGGATAGTTCATTTTCTGCAAAAAAACAAGACACCAAGATAATTCTGCTGAAAACCGTGTTAGTTGTATCCAAATCACACAAGTTTAGAGGAGAAATAATAGCAAAAGTGTTTGGGAAAGTAGATACATTTTGGACTTATCATCGTGCTAGGTATGTTTTCTATTATCTCGGTACTTGCAAGAGTGTTTGTCAACACCCGGATTTTTAATCCCAGATGCCTGTTATGCCATACATCGCAATCCCAGGATTACCATTTTTGCGAGACATAACAGAATTGGATACCATAGTACATCATCCATTACAAACGATACATAAGTTCTTACACGAATAGGGATCTCATGATCTAGTTCTTAATACAACATCAAGCAGCGGAATACGTAATAATAACGGTAGTGTAGGCGAAGCTCCATCTTCGGGGTCACAGGCAATGCTGACGATGGGAGATGATCCTAGTTGTCGTAACCTTCCTGGGGTCCATCTTCCAGGTACTCCTCTTCATAGTCTGGCCATGGGAATAGCCAGGGACAAAGCCATGAGTAATCTTTAAGTACTCGCAAACTAATACTAACAGGTAAAGGGGTGTTTGGATAATAGGACACTAGGCTCTATGGTTGTTTTGCAAAAGCCAGATTTATCTCTACTAAGTTCTAAAGCTAGTCACAATTTTTATAACTCCTAAGTGGGATCTTGTAACTCATGTCACAACTCTGTTGTGGTCAAGTCAAAGTCTCAGTTCATTTCACAAGTCAATTTTGAAAAGTCTGACGGGGGAACAGTATGGCCACTCCAACTGTCCATAACCGCGGACGCGGCTATTCGAATAGTTTGACACTCTGCAGAGATTGTACACTTTCACCACAACATTCGATACATCCGTCAGGAACAAATCCTGAATTCACCATACTCAGTATGCGGATAATCAATCCTAACCTTTCAATTACACGCCCTAGTATAAGCACCTCTCCTGTGAGTTTGGCCTCCCAACCATGACCAACTGTCATCTTGGGTACTGCACAGGTGGACAATCTTCACAAGGTAGCCTCAGCTTAGACCTTGGCCATGAGGGAGCTAATACTAAGGTACATAAGTTTCCACTTAAGCCCTACCCAATCCTCGGGTATTGTGGTTGTACGATAAAATTGGAATGGTATCGCATCCAGACAACCATCAGTTTTAAAAAAAGGGGGCTAAGGCTCATGCCTCAACATTTTCATCACCAAAATCATCAGGTGTTTGGAAACACATGTCCAAAACATTTCAATCGAATGATCCATCATTCTAAGGTTTTCATAACCATTTTCTCACCAAGTATTCCCATCTAAAGTTGATCAAGTTTTATGCTTAGCACTAGCATCTACAAGTGGGGGTAAGTAATAATGAGGGGTGGTCAACTAGGGGAGTTTCAACTATGTATAACCTTATTTCTCAGGATGATATCAAGGTGTCTAATCTTAGGCCAAATTTTATGCTCTTTATCAGATAACTTTCTAGTATCTACCAAACTCTTAAGTAAAATCTAAGTAAGCTTTGATAAAGAAATAAAGTAAGAAGCTTGCAAATAAAACTAGGATTGGTTTAACAAGTGGGTATGATCATATATGCTTAGAGCATATAGTAGGCATGGTAACAAGCAGGTATTGGCTTGCATAGGTAAAGTATCTTGCAAGTGTTAGCTTGCATCAATGCCAATATAAGCTTGCATAGGTATAGCATCAGCTTGCCTTGTGAAGAGCAGTGGTTGAAGTTCTCCTCGGCTTCTTCTTCGTAGTATCCTCCTTCCTCCTCGTATCCTTGGTCGGTACTAGCGTCTATGAATAAATACGAGGTACACAATCACCAAACAATACTTAACTACTTGCAATCATCACACACAAGGGTCCTATAGATGATCTAGCATCATCTCTAACATTACAAGGTTAAGGCTTGGTTTAATTCCTTTTATTTTTAGAAAAGTAATTTCTACTCATTGAAAAACTACTTAAGATTTAATATTCTCCAACCCAAACATGGGATCATGTTGACACATGTCATCACCACATATTGTAGTCCAAAGGAATGTGATTTAAAGTGGTGTCACAATTTAATAAGGTTTTACCCTTTTATTTTATTTAAATATAATGACTAGAAATGCCTATGTAGCATTCTTTTATTACTTGAACAATATTTCTGCAAGTAAACCTATATATTTTCATATATTCTGAAAGGTATGGTTAAATGTGATTTTTGAGAGTTGGAATCAACTCAAAAGCTAGTATGGTTTAAATTTGAAAAATGTTTGAATGCAGAAAAGCTTCTGCCTTGTTATTTTTACCATGAGTGATCTATAGATCCAAATGACTTGAATCCAACGGGCTTGGATTCAGCATTCACAGACCTTTCCAACAAAATTTGTTTCATTCAAATTGGTGCACTGAATCGATCTGGATTGATTTTTGAAAATGGGTATAGAAGTGTGTTTGAATTAAAAAGAAAAGGATTTAATTCAAATCACTGGGCTGCGCGGGAAAAGTTACTGGGCCGGCCTGCTAAGCGCAGTGCTCCCGCGGGCTGCTTAAGTGGGTGTCCCCACTTGCCAGTGAGACAGGGGGGCAAAGCGGTACGGGGCAACGTGGGTCGTTCGATCTGATTCTAATCCAACGGCTGGGAGTCATCATCGACGCGAGACAACGCCGGCGAGAAAGAAACCTAGCGCGTCCAGTGAGGGTAGCTGGGGGCTCACCGGGGTGCAGACGAGGGTCGACGAGGCGGGCGAATGACGAAGTCGACGATGGCGGACTCAGGGGTGGTCGGGGCAGCTCCTGGGGTGGACGAAATTGATGGCTCCCTTCTTCTCCAGAGGCGGCGGGCTCCAGTGAAATTCCGGCGAGGTGTTGCTCTCCTTGCTCCGGGAACGGTGTGGCACGATCAGTGACAAGAGGGGAGTGAGATGGTGTGAACAAATCGAGCGGGGGTGGCCTCTATTTATAGTCGAGCGAGGGGACCGACGGGGCGCACGGTGAGCTTGTCGGGGGCGATGTTACAGGCGGCTATTGGCATGGGCGATGGTAGGGGACGGTGCGGTGTTCCCTGGCGATGCTCAACGACATGGTTTTGAGGCGTGGGGCGGTGTGGCTGCGGAACATGCGACGCTCTGGCGGCATAGGCGGCGTCTTCGACAATGGCGGTGGTCAGGCGTCACGGGCGGCGAACGAGGATGTCTGGCGGTCTCCTGGGTCGGTGGGGATTGTGTATGCACGCGGCAAGGGCGGCGCGCGGTCTGTGGGCTTCGGTCGAGGGTGGCGCTCTGGCGCACGCTCGACATGGTCGCTGGCGGTCTAGGCGCGGTCTGTGCATGTGGTCCAGTGGTTGGCAAGGTTCGAGCGGTGGACAGGGAGTGACGATGGGCGGTGGGCTGCCTCCCAGACATGCTGGCTAGGCTTGTGTCTCCTCCTAGCTTGTTGTCGACATGGGGGTGACATGGGTGTGCTCGACTGTTCACCATTGATGGAAATGGCAAGCTCACAGTGGTGCTAGTGCTTGGTTAATCTTCCTAGATGATCTACTGAGCTGGTTGTGAGCTAAATAGGGAACAAGTTAGGCCAATTTTACTGCACACTATAGTGTTTGATGTTTGTTTGATTTGTGTTTGCAACCTGTTTGATGAAATGGCCGCATGAAATCAAGTTTTGAATTTTGAAAAGAGTTTTGGTGGGTTTGCTAGGTTGGTGCTGGTGAGTCTGCAGATGCTTGGGTTTTGAAAGTTGAGCTTGTTTGAGTGGTTTTTGAAAAAGTGGGGTCTTCCCATATGATCAAGATTCAATTTTGAATTGTCATTTAAACTATGCATTTGAAAGTTTCTGGATGATCACAAAGTGGGCCTTGATACTTTGTTAGGAGTACATTCAAGGGGTGCAAAGATCCAGAAAAGTTTCTATTAGGTTCTGAAAGTTTGAGACAGCCAAAGTTGGCATGGGAGTTAAATTGGTCAAAGTGACCATTCCTTTAATATATTTGTTTTCATTTACTTGTCTTTAGGAAAAGTGTGGGAAATGTTTTAGATGATGTTTATTTCACCTAAGAAACATTTTACAAGCAATGAAACAATCAAACAAGGTGGTTCCAAAGAATTTCAAATTCAATGCATACTCATATGCATGCATTCATAATTTTATTTAACAAAGTTTTTGTTAACCCTAATTTTGATGATTAGATATTGATGATCCAAGTTTAGTATTTTTGGGATGTTACAAACCTTCCCCCCTTAAACAAAATCTCGTCCCGAGATTTGAAAAAGGACGAAAAGATTACCTAGGATTTGAAGAGATCGGGAAACTCCGTCCTGATGTGATCTTCGCGCTCCCAGGTAGCTTCCTCTTCTATGTGGTTGCTCCACTGAATCTTGAGAAATTTGATGCTTCGGGTTCGGGTAGTTCGAAAGGCTTCTTCCAAAATACGGATGGGTACTTCGGGATAGGTCAGGTCATCGTTTATCTCTATGGTCCGATGGTCGATATTCTTGAACACTTCGGTCTTCTCGGGGACTTCGAGACACTTGCGAAGTAACGAGATATGGAACACATTGTGCACTACTGACATTTCTTCGGGTAGCTCCAATTGATATGATACTTCTCTTCGACGGTTCAGAATTTTGAAAGGTCTGATATATCTGGGGGCTAACTTTCCTTTGAGTTGGAAACGTTGCATTCCCTTCAATGGAGACACTTTCAGATAAACAAAATCTCCTATGTTGAAGGCGAGGTATCTATGTCTCTTGTCGGCGTAACTCTTCTGTCGGGATTGGGAGGTCTTGAGGTGCTCACGAATCTTGTGAACCTTCTCTTCTGCTTCTCGTAGGATGTCGGGTCCGAAAATCTGACTCTCTCCTACTTCCGACCAGTTCAAAGGGGTATGACACTTTCTTCCGTACATGAACTCAAATGGGGCTATTTGCAAACTGGCTTGGTAACTGTTGTTGTAGGAAAATTCTGCAAACGGCAGACAGTCTTCCCACTTGGATCCATATTCTAACACACATGCTCTCAGCATATCTTCGAGTATTTGATTTACTCGCTTCGTTTGTCCATCGGTCTGAGGGTGATACGCGGTACTGAAATCTAAGCGGGTTCCTAAACCTTCTTGGACTTTTTTCCAAAATCTCGAGGTAAACTGCGTTCCTCGATCTGATACAATGTTCTTAGGGACTCCATGCAAAATGACGATTCTAGCGATGTATAACTCCGCTAGTTTCGAACTCTGATATGTGGTTTTGACGGGCAAGAAATGGGCGACTTTGGACAATCTGTCCACTATGACCCAGATAGAGTCATTTCCCCTACTTGAAGTAGGCAGTCCAGTGATAAAGTCCATTCCTACAGAATCCCATTTCCATTCCGGAATCTGCAAAGGTTGCAACAATCTAGCGGGTCTTTGATGTCCTACCTTGACTCGCTGACATATATCACACTTGGCGATATAGCTTCCGATTTCTCTCTTCATCTTATGCCACCAAAATTGCTCCTTCAAATTTTGATACATCTTAGTTCCTCCGGGATGGATAGAATAAAGAGTATCATGAGCCTCCTTCAAAATAACTTCTTTCAACTCAGAATCTGCTGGTATACAAAGGCATCCTTTGTACCACAGAACTCCTTCTTCGTCTTTGGTGAATCCGGGTACCTTGCCTGTACCGATACGACGCTTGATTCCATTGATACTGGCATTTCCCTTCTGCGCCTCTTTAATCTGACTGATCAAAGTGGGCTGAAGTTCTATGCTAGCCAAAAATCCTTCACTTACTAATTCCATTCGAAAATCTTCCATCTCTTTGTGCAAACTTGGTTGCTCCTTCAAAATCATGGAGTTCAAGCGGCATGGCAATCTGCTAAGGGCATCTGCTACTATGTTGGCTTTACCAGGGTGATAGTGAATGTCCAGATCATAATCCTTGATTAGCTCAATCCATCTTCTCTGCCTCATATTCAGTTCCTTCTGAGTGAATATATACTTTAGGCTCTTGTGATCCGAATAAATCTCACAACGATTTCCCATCAGGTAATGTCTCCATGTCTTCAGGGCTAGAACTACGGCTGCGAGTTCGAGGTCATGGGTTGGGTAATTTTTCTCATGTTGCTTCAATTGTCGGGATAGATAAAATATAACTTTGCCTTCTTGCATTAGCACACATCCGAGACCAATCTTGGATGCGTTACACATCGAAGGGCTTCGTGATATCCGGCATGATCAAGATTGGGGCTGAAATCAATCTCCTCTTGAGTTCTTGAAAACTCGCTTCACACTTGTCTGTCCATTCAAACTTATTGTCCTTCTTCAGCAATTGGGTCATGGGTCGGGCGATACTCGAGAATCCTTCTACGAATTTGCGGTAATATCCCGCCAATCCGATAAATGCACGAACTTGGGTTTGAGTGGTTGGGGCTTGCCAATATTCTACATCTTTCACTTTGGCAGGGTCCACGGCAATTCCTCCGGCTGATACAATGTGACCGAGGAATCCTACCTCCTGTAACCAGAATTCACATTTGCTAAACTTGGCATACAACTGATGCTCTCTAAGGGTTCCAAGAATGGTCCTTAGGTGTAGCTCATGTTCTTCTTCTGATTTGGAATAAATCAGAATGTCATCGATGAAAACAACGACAAACTTATCCAGGAAGTCCATAAAAATCTTATTCATGAGGTTCATGAAATAAGCGGGGGCATTGGTTAATCCGAAAGACATGACTGTATACTCGTACAATCCATATCTGGTGGTAAAGGCAGTCTTTGGAATATCCTCTGCACGAATTTTGAGTTGATGATAGCCAGTTCTAATATCAATCTTAGAAAATACTTTGGCATCGGTCAACTGATCAAACAAATCTTCTATCTTGGGAAAGGGGTACTTGTTCTTGATGGTGACATCATTCAATTTCTGATAATCCGTACACAAATGGTTACCTCCATCCTTCTTGTCCACAAACAATACAGGTGATCTCCATGATGACGCACTTGGTTGAATTAATCCAATTTCCAACATGGAATCCAGTTGCTTATTCAATTCTGCGAGCTCTGACGGGTTCATACTATAGGGTCTCTGGGCTATGGGTCCTGTTCCGGGGATTAGTTCAATGGTAAACTCGATATCCCGATCTGGGGGCATACCGGGCAAAACATCTGGAAATACATTGGGGTATTCATAGACTATCCGTACTTGGTCAATGGTAGGTTGGGATATACTCTTGTTACACTTGAATTGACGAGGTAAGGTTTCAGATATATGCTCGACTAATATTCCGGCGGTACTGGTCATAGTGATGGCTTTCTTGGCACAGTCAGTCAATCCTTTATGTTTGGACATCCAATCCATTCCTAGTACTACTTCCAAACCTTTAGTTCCAAGTACTATCAGATTTGCATAAAAATCTATGCCATGGATTCGGATAGGGACGGCTTTGCAAATTTGCCTAGCCTTAGTGGTTGATCCGGGAATTTGCACAATCATCACATGCTTCAATTTGGTGGGTTGAATTTTACTAGTGCATGCAAATTCTTCGGTGACAAATGAATGCGATGCACCAGAGTCAAACAACACTCGTGCAAGTACTGAATTAACAGAAAACATACCCAGCCCGACGTCTGGCGCTTCCTGAGCTTCTTCAGCATGCATGAGAAAAAGACGACCATTGCGGTTGAGTGAATTCCCTGGGGCAAATCTTCTTCCGGGCTGAACACGACGCTGCTGCTGAGCTGGGGCATTGGCATTGGGGGCTGTAGCATTCTTCTTGTTGGGGCACTCGTTGGAATAGTGGCCTTTATTTCCACAGTCATAACAAGTCACTTGCGACTTGTCCTTGGCTGCGACAGGTCATAACAAGTCACTTGCAACTTGCGGTTGAGTGAATTGCTAGAGTTGCCGGGGTTGTTGTGGTTTCCTCCGGGTCTAGGGTTTCCACGGTTGGGATAGGTGGGACAGGTCATCGGGGGTCTGTTGGTTCTTGGGGCAAATCCTGGAGATGGGTTGGGGCGATACTTTGGGGTATGATGAGTTCCTGGCTGATGCATCATACGACGCTTGCGGTTCTCATTGGCTTGGTTGATCTTTCCTTCCATCTGGATAGCGGAGTCGACAAGGGCTTCAATATACGCAAAGGGGATATTGACTAACATTGTCTACATCTCGTCATGCAGACCATTCAGGAATCTTTCTTTCTTCTTGGCTTCGGTGTCTATCTCGTCCGGGGCATACCTAGCTAATGACAAAAATTTGTCATGGTATTCCACTACAGACATCCTTCCTTGCTTCAGCTCTCTGAACTCATCTGTCATTCTCTTTATCAAACCTGGTGGCACATGGGTTCGGCTAAACTTGACCTTGAATTCCTCCCAGGTCATCATCTGGCCTCCGGTCATGGCACGAACACTGTTCCACCATGCTCTGGCATCTCCGGCTAGATAGTGGGTGGCAAACAGGACTTTCTCGTTGGCTTCCACTCCTGCTACTTCTAAGTTACTTTCCATGGTTTGCAGCCAATCATCGGCGTCTAGGGGCTCTTCCGACTTAGTGAAAACAGGTGGGTTGGTGTTCCGGAAATTCTTGAGCTTAGATCCATGGTTGTCCTGATTTCCGTGGCCTTGGTTGTTGTGGGCAAGTTGGGCTATCTGCTCCAGGGTGGCTAGGTTGGCTTGACGTTCCGCTCTTTCAGCTTCGTGGTCAGAAGTCAACATTTGCAGAATCTACAACATCGGGTCCGGGGCTGAACCACTTCCTCCACGTGGCATCTGAAGATTGAGATAGATCATGAGAAAAGAGGGAAATTTCTAAGGTTTCGGGGACTTTGAAAAGTTTTAAAGGTTTGACTCAGCTTTTCTAGCAACTTGCTTTTTCATTCATTCTTTCACAGCACACAGTACAACACACACCACAACACAGAAAAACAGATGGTTTTAAGAACCATTCTGAGAACTACGATACAGTGGGACTGAATACTACTCACTACGCTAGTGCTCAAGTGCTACTACTCCTAGGAGTCTGTGGCTTCATCATCTTCATCATCATCGATGAAGGAGAAATCATCCTCATCGGTGAAGAAGTCCATGGCCTGATCCTCCAGAAAATCATCGTCATCGCTGAGATAGGAGTAAGGGTCTCCACGAAGATCCTCTCCGGCATTCTCCCTTTCCTCCAACTGCATGTCTCTCTCGTGGATGGTCTCCTCCAGAGATGTGATGCGGTGGCGAAGACGGGCAATGATGCGCTCCTTCTTGTCGAGCTGACGACGGCGAGACTTGCGATCCTTTGCTAGCATGGCGATGGTCTGGTCCTTCGTCTTGATGATGGCAGACTTGTGGTTGGCGACAACTCCAGAGAGTTTATCATAGATTCTATGTTTGGGATTCGAGACCATAGCCAACAAAAATACCCACTAAAGCTTTGGAATCAAATTTGGAAAAGAAAACACCTTTTATGAGATAAAAACACTTACAACCAAACACCCGGATGTATGAAACATTGGGCTTGTTACCGGTAAGTATTTCATATGGAGTCTTGATCAGTTCTTTGCGGAGGTAGAGCCAGTTTGATGCATGATATGTGGTGGAGATTGCTTTATCCCAAAAGTTGTAAGGAGATTTAAACTCCACCACAATGGACCTAGCCATATCAATTAGAGTTCGATTCTTCCTCTCAGCTATACTATTTTGTTGAGGGGTATATGAAGTGGAATATTGGTGATTTATCCCCTCATCACTAAGAAATCCTTTCAAGGTGTAGTTCTTGAACTCGGTACCGTTGTCACTCCATATTACCAATACAGGGACATTGTATTGACGTTGAACCATGTTGACAAAGTCGATGAAGTTTTCTTGGGTCTCACTTTTCAACTTGAAGAAGTATACCCATGAATATCTTCAATAGTCATCTACAACACCAAACAATATTTCTTCCCACAAAGATTTGCATGAGATGGAGGACCAAAGAGATCCACATGAAGGATCTTAGATCCTCTTGGTCTTGATGAAATTATTGGCTTGTGGGGAGAATCATGCATCTTTCCTTCAACACAAGCCCTGCACACACGATCTTTGGCAAAACAAACATTTTATTTTAGTCCAATAGTATGGCCATCCTTGTGGAGACTTTGCAAAGTTCTCATGTTGACATGGGCTAGACGGCGATGCCATAGCCAACCCACATCGGCCTTTCTGAATAGGCACATTGCACTTGTAGCAGTTTTCCCCGAAAATTCCACCACATATAAGTCATTTTTACGTACCCAACAAAAGCGACCTTTAGAGTCTTGCTCTATAAGAGGAACACAATATCATTATCAATAAATATGGCAAAGCCCATCTTTCCCAGATCACAGACTGAAAGTAAATTATATCCAAGGGTCTCAACAAGCATGACATCCATGAGTGTAATATCGTGAGCAACCACAACCTTGCCAAAACACATTACCTTAGACTTTGACTTGTCGACAGATGTCACGGTTATTTGCTCATGATTTGGTCTCATCTCCTTGACAATAGTTTTGCTTCCGGTCATATGACTTGTGCATCCACTATCAAGCACCCACTTTGACCCTCCGGAAGCATAGTTCTACAAGAGATTAAACTAGTTTTTAGGTACCCATTTTTCAATGGGTGCTCTTTTGTTAGCAATAAGGGTATTGGGAACCCAAATTGACCAATCAATATAACCATCAAAAGGGCCAACATATTATGCATAAACATCTCCATAATAATCACGCATAAAGACATAGTGACGGTTAGCACATCTCGCAAAGTCATCTTGTGACATAGTTTTGCCACTCGTGGTCTTACTACCCACAATGGCCTTGTCTTTTGCTTGTGTGGGCATGGCCTTCTTCTTCTTGTTGTGTTTCTTCTTGTCTTTGGAGACAAAGCCAATGCCCCCTTTCTCATAATTTGACCTTTGCTTACTCAAAAGATCATCAATAGACTTGTTTCCTTTGGGAAAGGTGGCATTAGCAAGCTCCCCCTTCAACCTAGCATTTTCTTCAATGGTGTTTGTACTACTATAGAGAATGAAAATACTTGGTGAGGAAATATTAGTCAATTGAGTTTGAAGTTTTTCACAAGACTTTGTGAGCAACAAGAGTTCACTCTCCAAGGCCTTGTGAGCCTTGTCAAGCTTCCTAAAGTCCTCGGTAAGTTTTTCATGAACAACATCTAACTCAAACTTATCCTTTTTAGTCTTTTATACTTAGCATTGCCATGATCACGTTCTTTGATATGTTTATTAATAATTTGATCATTTGCCTCATCGAGGCCTTCAAGTTTTATTTCAAGGGACATCCTAGTCTCTTTCTCTTCTTATAGAGCATTATTTAGATCATCCACCTCAATAATGTGCTCTCTCCCTAGTTTACATGTCTCATAAAGAAGCTCTTGTGTGTGAGAAAGTTGACTTAAGAGGTTCACAAAATGCTTCTTGGGCTCCCCTTGCAAGTTATTCATAAACACATCAAAAGCAATTAATTCCTCTTTGACCTCAAGAGATATATCCTCATCAAGTTCATCATCAATCATAGAGGAGGGGTGGAAACATGATAATAGCTCCGATCCTCTTGCCATTATGCAAGTGACGTTCTTGTTGGAGATATTCTCATTTGGAGAGTCGAAGAGTGAGAAAGTGGAGGTAGAAGTAGTGCCAAGAGCAGCCACACCATTTGATATTTCCACTTCGTCATATTTATCATCAGAGGAGTATTCTTCATGTGTTATCAAAACAATATCACCCGACTTCTTGTTGGCGGGATTCTTCTTGATGAAGGGCTTCTTGAAGGGAGCCTTGGAGTTTCACAACTTTACCCCCATGATCTTCTCTTTTCTCATAGGGAAAACCAGCAATAAAATGATAGCGGTCACCACAGTTGAAGCAAGTTCTCAATTTTGAGTTATTATCTCTTCTATCATTTGGGTTGCTTCTTCATTGCATTTCCATTTTGGCCTTGGCGGGGTCTTTCCAAAACATTATTGCATAGAAGGCCATGTATTCACCATGAGCAAACTTGACATCTTCGGGGTGGCTCATACATAAGCCTTCATCACTTCCTTCTTCATCCACATACTCAACAGTTTTAGCTTTTAGGGCAAGGTTGAAACCATTGTTCATTCCAAGAGCTTGAGCACGGGCATCTTTCGCATTCTTGGTAGCGACCTTGAAAGCTTCCATCTCTTGCATAACTTCATTGGAGGTCATGATATGGTAGTTGTGACTTTCTTGGAGACTCTTTAAGTCGGTGGGCTCGAAAGGCACGAGTGCAGACACATATTTTATTTTTATCCAAGCATCATCCACATGTGAGGCACCAACATTCCTAAACACGTGGCAGTGGATTTGAGCCTTCGATACATGTCTTCATGATCTTCACCATCCTTCATATATAAGCCTTCTGCTTCATTGCTTAGTGCATCATAACGGTTTCTTCTCATGCTCTCATTTCCAAAAAATAACTCAGTGAGAGCATCCCGAGATTTCTTGGCGGTGTTGAGGTGTTCTATGTGAGGGAAATCTTTTGTCCCCAAACCTTGTTGAATCATGTCCAAAGTGGTGGCATTGAGTTGACTATTGAAAACTTCTCTTCCTGTCAAGTTGGTTGGATCTACAATTCTGAGTCCTTTAATGATATTCCACAATTCAATGCAAGAGTTGCGCACATGCGATTTCATTAATGATTGTTGTTGAGCAAAGGTATGTGCATCTAGCTTAGGTGGGTCACCCTTATTGTTTATATGTGGTTGGGGGTTTGGAGGGTCGGGAGAGTACCAACCGGGAACCTTATGGTGCTCTTCCTTCCCATCATCCCTTTTTGTGGAAGGATTAGTGTTATCAGGATCACCCCCCACCACAAAAACCGTGGGTGATGCCGAAGCGTTCACCTTTGGAAGTGTGAAGGGTTCCTCTAGAGGAGGATGAGGAGGTGAGGCCATTTTCTCCTTAAAAAGTTTCTCAACTAAGTCACGCAACTGTTTGATTTTGTTGCCCAGGGAGGAGCTCAAGCTTGATTCCAATTTCTTGACATCCTCCATGCACAATGTGTTACTAGCCTCACTCCCTCCTTATCCATCAAGGCTACCCATATACTCTTAGGCAGTAAAGCTCGAATAAAGAGCCGAGGCTCTGATACCAATTGAAAGGATTGTATGGGCACCTAGAGTGGGGTGAATAGGTGCTACTTCAAATTTTACTATTTTTCAAGTTAGGGTTTAACACAAAAGGTAAATTCTCTAGATTATGCAACTATGGTGAATTTACCTATATGTGAACCTAGCACAAACACTAAGCAAGAACAAGATAAGTAAAGTGCGGTAAAGGATAGAAGTAACCAAAGTGGAGCACGTGGAGACATAAGGATTTGTTTCCCACAGTTCCTTCCTTTTAAGGGGAAGTACGTCTGCGTTTTGAGAGGGGGTGGTTTCAAACCACCAACAGCGTGAGAGGCCTCCCTTGTTCTCCGATGAACCTCACCCCAAAGGGTTCGATTCACCTCTTCCACTATATCGGCAACCTTCGAGGTGGAATCCGGCACCTTTACAACAAGTTCAAGGAACACATCCACAATAGAATTGGAGGCTCCCGAATGCAAGCAAGCTGTCACACAATCAAATACAAGCTTGTAAGAACCAAATCAAGAACTAGGATTTCCAGTGAAACAGTATAGGAAAGGGCCCTCAAGTAAATGAGGGGGAAATGAAGATCTCTCTTGGTGATGCTTTATATCAAGGCCTCCTCCTCCAAAGATCAACGACTTTGGATGGTTGGATGAAGAGATCATGGTGATTTGGTGACTCAAATGGTGGGGGTCTTCTTTTCTGGAACAAGCAGCTAGGTGAAGAGGATGAAGTCCCCTATTTATAGCCCCTCAGATTGTGAAGCGTTTTCTGACCGTTGGAGAAAGTTCCACACCGGAGACTCCGGTCTGTAGACCGGAGACTCTGGTCTGACCTTGATGCACACCAAAGACTCTGGCCAATCTCCGGTCAAACTCCGGACCACCATCCAGACTATCCCTGCCAAGGTATAGAAGCCCCCTCCGTAGATACTTCAGAGACTCTGGTCTAGAGCACACCGGAGACTCTGGCATGTTTACACCGGAGGCTCCAGTCTGGGAGGATGCACCAGAGAATCCAGCCCAACTCCGGTCAATCTCCGGACCAGGTATCAGACTATCCTTTGAGCATTTCTGGAAGCCCCTCCAGAATCTTGGAGGAAAACTCCGGTCCACACTGGAGACTCCGGTGTTTGCACACCGGAGATTCTGGTCTGGACATTCCTGGAAATTGCAGTTACTTGCAGGGACATTTCCACAGGGCTAAGGACTTTTCACTTTTCAATATATCATCATCTATACATTAGCACACATAGTAAAATGATCTACAAGTTGTTAACAAACACTAAAACAGATTAAGATAATAAATGTCCTTTCAAAGTTCACCCAACAAGTTTTAAGTAATTGAGAAATTGGGATGAGTGAGAAATATGGCATATCATCAGTATCAGGTCGCTCAAATTTTCCCTAACCGAGGACACGGCTAAGTACTTAGTTTATACACCGTGTAGGGATTTGTACACTTTACCCATATGACATGGCCAACCCAGCTCGTACCACCACACTCATATTTTGTTATGATAGGGAGAAGTCCAAGACAAGGCAATTTGGGAAGAGCTTATAAAACCCATCCACGCACTGTACCAACCTACACTATCTACATATCTGGCTACGTAGGGTTCGAGTCGCCACAACCTACTAAGTCAAGCCATCCACTCATAACTCACTAGCACATGGTTGCACACGAAAGTTACCAAACAAAGAAACTAAACTTTCCTCTGAAGCCTGGGTACCTTTCCACATTAAAACCATCCAAAAGATATCAATCCTATCACATCCAGATGACTCATTAATTAAGCTGCTTTGGTTTTCACAAAACAATTGCTTTCAAAACATAGTTCATCATGGTATAATCTCATCCTCATCTACAACATAGCTAAGCAATATACCAATGTGATGGCTCATAAACAAGGAATATTAGGCAGTATAGTATGGTACATAGCATATCTTATACACATCAATTCTTATACATGCAAATTCTACAAAAAAATCTACAATGCATAGGGAAACAGTAGGATATTTATGACCAAGATAGCACCACTTGCCTTTATTATAGTCGTTTAGATAATCCTCACAAATATAATGGTTGCATTCGTCATAACCACAATACTTGCAATCATAGTAGTTGCACTCCTCACAATCTAGCGTTTAAAAGCAAGAACTACAAAACACAGCATTCAAAACATTGCAAACATGTAACAATACAATAAAACAATGATGAACAAATGAATGCATGATGATTTAATATGTCACAATGGTTGTAATTAGTTCCCTGAACATTATTATATCACATGATGCATATGGAAAATCAATTAATGCAATAAAGCATTTATTATTAAAGCTATATTGATATACTAGGGTTTAACTTACTTTAATTCAACTTATGATGTATCTGTCGTATTAAAATGTGAAGTAAATGCCACTGGATAGGTAATGCAATTTATAAATAGTAACAATTGGAATCAATCAAAAAGGATTTATAGATCTTTTTATATGGTTTAGTTACTATTTCAATGTGTGTATAGGTTTCTATAGTAACTTCTATTTTAACAGTACAAATAATTTGGCATGCAATTTCTATGGATAGATATTATCAATACAAAACAGTAGAAATTGGTTTCACTAATTTTAGAGTTCTGGTTTATTTTCTAGGATTTAAATACTACTTAAAAGGGTTTAATTCATCTAAAATATTTTCTTTGAAAAAAATTATATCCAATGCCTGATTAATGTTCTACATGAACCATGGATTCCAAGGACGTCTTATTTGTAGTTTTTTGACCTATAAATAATTTACTATGATTTATTTACTCAATTAGGACATTAAATCATTTAAATAACTATAGTAAATATTTAATGTAAAAGTTGGATCTAACATAATATTAATATTATTCATATTGTTAGAAATCCATAGACATCTTATTTGCATTTTCTGAGTTGTAAATTAATTTCTATGGTTTTTACAAGTTTAATGCTTTTTCTATCTATTTTAACAATTTCTGGAATCACAGGGAATATTCTTCATTGGCGTAACAGGATTGGTCCGTACCCCTTCATTTAAGTGATGCTTTGGCAGCCATTGGATTTGGATCTGGCGGTCAGGAAAGAAAACTTGCTGGAGCGGGTGGCCACGGGTGGTGATGGTGGCAGGGACTACGGCGTTCTCCGGCGAAGTAGAAGAGGTGCACGAGATGCGGCGTGTCATAGGGAGAACAATAGTGTCCACATCGACGGATTTGCACTTCCTAGAATGGTGGCGGAAGGCCGCTTGTCCTCTCGGGCGTCGGCAACACTCCAGTGTGGAATTCCTCATGACGCGAGGATCTGCGGAAAGGGAAAACGGTCAGAGAGTCACGGTATTGGACATGGAAGAGGATAAGAGGGATAATAGTGCGAGGGAACAACGGAATTCCACGGTCCAAGATCGATCTGGAGCTTCCATTGGCGGCTCCTGGCGGCGAGATTAGAACCCTATAATTTTCTAGGATAGGGTTAGGGAAAGCTCGAAAAGAAAGGACGAGACAGTGGAGGGGGATTATATTGGCTATTTTCATGGAGGAGGGCACCGGATCAATGCAAATTCATTGCAGATTCTTTAGAAATTTTCATTTTCGAAGAGGAGGCATGCTCGTCTTCAGCCTCCAGTTTGTCGGGATGGAGACGACGAATAGGCCCCACCGGTCGGTGGGTGATGACGGCTAACTCGTGGCCCATCGCATATGGAGAGAAAAAAGAAAATGATCCACATCCCTCGTACAATTGAACGATTCCGTCATCCGGGTTCAGGTTCCTCGCTAGCTCCAGTTACGTGAAGGGTCCCACCACGGTGTGTTTCTTCTTCCTTATCCTTTCACGTGTGAGCACAAGAGTTGTACGCCCGTATGCGCACGCCGCCACCGCAGCCTTGCCGCGCGTCACCCCCGCACCGCTGCCGGATTGGATCCTCACCCCACCCATACCCACCTCGCGTCCGTCTCACCATACGATCCTATCGCTCTACCTCGTGCCCTCCCATAGCCATGGCCACCGGCGAGTTTTTCGTCGAAGAAGTCTCCTGCAAGGCCACCGCCGGAGTTACAAGAGCCACCGGTGAGCCTATGGTGAGAGCAGAGCCATCGACGACCGTGAGGCACTCAGCTTCAAGCAGTTCGTCGAGCCCATGGCCATCCTCCCTATCTGGATCCGGCCGCTGCACCAACGCCCTGTCCCGGCCGCAGCTACCGCCAAGCTTGCCATCCCCGGTGTCCCTCTTGTCCTGAGCCCGAGCGCTCCTCCTATGGTCGGCCGCGCTGTTACAACAGGCGACCAGTCTTGCTACAATAGGTGGCTGGTCTTTCTATCGGTGGTGCTAGCGGTAGGGGAGGCTAGCACAGCAATGTTGCTACCATAGCAGGGTGGTCCTGCTACAACCGGAGGGCGATGCTGCTACAATAGGCAGGAAACCTTGCTACTAGTGGGCATCAGAGGCGAGCATGGTGGCTATGCTACCCTAGCAGGGATGGCTCTGCTTCAACCGCAGGGCGCCGCTACTACAATAGGAAGGCTACCTTGTTACTAGTGGGCGGCGGGGGAGGCGAGCACGACCATGTTTGCGGGCGAGAGTCTTCGGCAAAGTTAGTTTTTTGTTATATTATAAGAACTTTTTTGCTATAATCGTCTTGTTGTTTTGCTACAACAGTGTCAACTTTCTGCTACAAGGTCTTCGGCGAGATTCACCAGCGAGTTTTTCCCGACGATGTCTCCAGCGAAGTCGGTTTTGCTACATTAGCATATTTTTTGTTGCATGGTCTCCGTGAGGTCTCCGGTGGTACATTCTATTTTCTAAAACGAACCTTTATTACTTCGGAAGCAAAACGCAGAAATTCATAGCAAAAAATGGGTGGTTTTGCAACAAAAGCAGGATTTTGGAGACACGTGTCGTCCTGGGGGCGGGACGACGGGGGACGTCTAGCACATGCCAAAAAAGGTGTTGGTTGTTGCTGCTTCGTGACTTGCTGGGCTGGCCTATTGGCCAAGGCGCTACGGAAGGAAGCCCGAGCCATGGCGTAGAGGCTGGGCTGGCCGGTTTGCTGGCTCGGCCGGCTGTTTCCTTTTTTGTTTCTTATTCATTTTCTTTTTTTTCTGTTTTATTTTCTAGAATATTTTTAGGCATTTAAATTGGTCCATTTCAATTTCTAGAATTTTGTAAAATTTAAAATAATCTTTTAGGATGCCAAGGGACTCTTTTTCACTCCAACTCAAATTTTCCAACTAGAATTATTCACTTGGATCTATAGGGCATTATATTTTTTATCTTATGAAATTCATATCTTTTGCATTTTAGCTCCAGAATCCACCAAAACCATTTCTATGGTTTCTAAAAGTGATATTTGTAAGTATACACCATTTATGAATTCTACTACTTAATTGTTACTATGGACAAAGCCATATCTCAAGGGTTTTACTCAGAAAGGGGAAATCCCATTTAAGGTTTTTTGAGTATTATTTTTGGACAATAAAATTATCTCGTTGGGGTTTAATGCAATGACCTTATGCATGCAACATGATTTTGAATTTTTGAAATCTTGCACACCAATTCTACAATACAGAATCAAACCATGCCACTTTTTCCTATATGGCTACTTAGGTCATAACTAAAGAATATAAGGTTTTGAATTCAAGGTTGAGAGGCTTTTCAATTCAAGAAGTTTCTTTTCTTTGAGAACTTCAACAAAGTCAAACTATCAACCAAATTTATTTTGTTTATTTCACATTCCAAAATTAGGAAAATATTGGGATGTGATAGAGTCAGGTCGAGGACACCATTGGAGGGAGCTCGGAAGCCATATGAGGGAGGAGCAGGCCGGTCGATGGGATCCGGGTGAGCGGAGATGAAGAATCCAGCGAGGTCGACCTATGATGCAAGCGCGGTCCTAGATCGGCGGAGCCCGGTGAGCGGAGAGAAGTGGCATGGATATACCCTACGGGTGCACAACATTAGTATACCTGGTCCAGCCCAAGGAAGGCCCCACTCCAGGACACGTGGCCCATGAAGACTTCGGGCGGCCCAAGCCTGTGTTGGTTTCGACTCCTTGGAGGACAAGTCTAGATTAGATAGAATTTCAAAGGGTATCAACCCTAATTTGTAACCGACTCGACCTAACCCGGGGCCTACCTATCTATATAAAGGCTAGGAGGGTGCGGTTAGAAGGATCTCTTAACTTACCGCATACACACCTCCACACCAGATTTCATCTGTGCACCCCTGTAACTTCCGGTTCTGCCATAATCAAGAGCAGACAAGCAGGAGTAGGGTTTTCCCTCTGGGGGCCTGAACCTGGGTAAATCTCGTGTCCCTGTGTTGCTTGTCTATTAATCGTTTCGCGACTTCCTGCATCCCCATCTTCTGCAAAACCCAAGTCCATAACAATGGGCATTGACGAGATCGAACCTCGTCAATTGGTGTCGTTTGTGGGAAACGGGGACGCTGATCGTGCGATCGTGACGGTTCCATCCGGAGCGATCTACGATTCATCGGCAATAGAGAGTCACCTCCTCTTCGGCGCCTTCGACTTCAACGCCCACTCGCCGGCCACCCTGAAGGATTTCGAGTCCGTCGGCGATGGGCTCAAGATGCTGTTCGGGAGCTTCTTCTTCCAGGTGGGGTAGACCGGCACCCTTCGCCTCCCAGAGCGTGTGACACCACCATCCATCAGGCCCGCTTCATGGGTCCCACCCATCGGCGTGTTTCACGCGTCGATGCTGATAGACGACTCGGATGACAGCAGCAGCTGCAACTCCGATCTGTGCGGCGCCCCTTCGGATGAAGGAACCTACGGTTCTGGATCCGAAAGCTGCGGTAGCAGCAACCCACCCCGCGAATGCTACCTATGCGTCGTTGTTATCAACAATGGAGCGGACCCACCGCTGGGTTCGAGTGCACAGCAAACACCCAATCCTCCTCCCAACCCACAAACTAGGAACGGAGGAAATGGGGGAGATCCACCTAACAGAGCCAACAAAGGCGACGGTCATGCCTACAACCAGATCAACCTCAACGAGGAAGGCTGGCGTCAAGCACGTGAGGCCGTGGCCTCCCGAGATCTACTAATGTCCTACCACCTCCTCCTGATCGATGATCACAACCAGCAGGTGAATCTGATGGAGGAGCTCGACAAGCGTAAGAAGGAAGCTGCGGAATCCAGCGCGCGGCGATTTGTGCTCTCCGCCGCTGACGGCTCCACTTCGCATGGCAACAACGCCAACAAGTACTACTCCTGCACGGAGCACATGGACCTCGCCGCACGACGCGAGGTCACCAGAGCCCTAAATACGTCCTTCATGACGATAGAGTCGCACGACAACGTCATGCCGAAAACGCCGCAAGCTGCGATCATGGCGGCCACTACATATCTTGCGTCCCATCCGCCTCTTGTGGGCAACCCAAAGAGTGCCATGCACAAGTCCACGCAAGCAGGCCTCGAACTCGTCGGAGCTGCGCTCCAGGACGAAACTCCTGTGGGGACGAACAAAAAAGCTGTGGTCAAGTTCAGTGGAAGCCCTACACCCTCATCCGAGGAGGACGAACACGACCTGCCCCAGCACCGCAAGAGCATAGGGCGCCTCAGCAGCAACTACGACACTCGCAACGAGCTCACCAAACGCAAGATCGACAAAGCACACGCTAAACGTGCATGCTCAACTAAGTCCGAAGAGGAGGACGATGGAGAGTTGTGTGGAGCCAGATGCTTCAGCAGATCCGTTTGGCTAACGCGGATGCCAAAAAATTTAAGATCCCTTCAGACAACCCAAAGTTCGACAGCGCGCAGGAGCCAAAGGCTTGGCTCGATGATCACCTGTCGTCGGTCAAGCTCCACGAAGGAAACAAGAACACCGCCTTATAATTCCTCCAGCTGCAGCTGACAGGCGCGTCCAGGGTATGGCTCAGCAGCCTATCCTCCGGCTCCATCCGAAGCTGGGAAGAGCTGGCGTACAGCTTCATCCGCAACTTCAAGGGCACCAGGAAGAGGTCAGCCTTAATCGAGGAGCTGCGAGCCTGCACCCAACGGGCCAACGAGTCCATCCGCTCGTACATACTCAACCGGTCCCACATCAAGAACTCCGCTGCGCACTTCTCCGAAGAAAGGGCAATCGACGCCTTCAAGGATGGTGCTAGGCGCCCAGATTTCAAGGAGGAGCTCGGGAGCATCAAGCCCAAGACGCTTGACCACCTCATGGACATCGCCAACCGATGGGCAGATAGCGAGGATTCCGTCAACCGAGCGCATTCGGACGACGAAGACAATTATGGCCGCAGGCGCGAATGCCGCAGCAAGAGAAGATCGCGCGTCTACGATGACCGCGACGGAGTCAACATGGCAGCAGCTACCGCGATGGTGGACGACCCACGCAAGCATGGAAACTTCGCAACTGCAACGACGAGCCTTCGGCATATGACAAGCTGTCTAGCCCCTGCACCATCCACTTCTACATCAACAAGAAAGATGGTAAGAAGAAGGCCAACCACATGCTCAAAGACTATCGAGAATTCCAGAAACTCAGCGAGGGCCTCACCCAAATGTGGCGCTAGACCATGAACCCTGGATTCGGGCCCTCTCCCGCACCAAGTACCATCACGCATGGAGCTACTCCACCACCCGTCGGACCATCACAGCCGCTGATCGCACCAGTGCCAAATAATGGTGCAGGAGGGTACCTGCCACCAAAAGGGTCCCTGATGATCCAGAAGGGGCGTGCAACCAACAGGGTGCTAAAGAAGATCACCCGCCAAGTTAGTCTAGTTGTGACCTCTCCACCAGCCATACATGAGTACCTCAGCGGCTCGGAGTCCTGCATCACATTCGGTCGTTCGGATCACCCATGCCAGGTACCTCTCCCAGGTCATGCTGCCCTGGTGCTCGAGGCGTAGATCGGCGGATTCGAGATGAGCCGTGTCTTCATGGACGGTAGCAGCGGCATCAACCTAATGTTTGCCAGCACTCTCGCAGCGATGCGGATCCTGCTGTGCAGCCTGGAGCAGTTAAACACGATGTTCCGCGGCATAGTCCTAGGGAAGGCCATATACCCCCTGGGCAAGATATGGCTCGACATATCTTCGGCCAGCCCGAAAACTTTAGGCGCGAGCGGCTAGAGTTCGAAGTGGTGGACTAGCCATCCCAGTACCACGCCATCCTTGGGCACGTGGCATTCGCAAGATTCTTGGCATTACCGCACTACGCATACCTGCTACTAAAGATGCCATGACCTAGGGGCATCATCACCATCCAAGGAAGCTTCACCAGGTCCGACCACTGCGACAGAGACTTCAACAGAATCTCCCAGTCATTCGGCATGCAGGAGGAGCTCACGAGGCTCACAGAGGTGACGGACAATGGGGCACCCCCAGTCACTAGGAAAAACGCACCCAATATGTCATTCGACTCCACAGTCAATACGAAGAAGGTGCAGGCCCACCCAACAGACGCCTCCAAAACGGCGTTGATCGCCAACGACCTCAGTCCCGCATAGGAAAGTGCACTCGTCGAATTCCTCCGTGAGCGCTGGGAAATTTTCGCCTGGTGTCCTGCGGACATGCCAGGAGTTCCTAGAGAATTCGCCAAGCACACACTCAATATGTTTATGGATGCAAAGATAATCAAGCAGTCGATCCGTCTACTGTCTGAACCAAGAGCCGAAGCCGTTGGGATCAAAGTCAACAGACTGCTCAATGCCAACTTCATCAGGGAAATCAAAGAGAGCAAGCGGCTGGCCAACACCGTGATGGTCCCTAAGAAGGACACGAACATCCTACGGATGTGCGTGGACTTCACATCGCTCAACAAGCATTGTCCGAAGGACCACTTCCCTCTAACGAGGATTGATCAAATCATCGACTCCACTACAGGTTGCGAGAAGCTCTCCTTCCTCTCCTACTCCACCTATAACCAAATTTGACTAAAGGTCAAAGATCAGGAGAAAACGGCGTTCATCATGCTGTTTGGAGTGTTCTATTACAACACCATGCCCTTCGGGCTGAAGAACGCAGGTATCACATACTAGAGGTGCATGCAGGCATGCCTGAAAAACTAGATCGGTCGCAACATCCAAGTCTATGTCGACGACATAGTAATCAAGACTAGGGAGGCCAACACGCTGATCGACGATCTCCGCGAGACGTTCGATAACCTTGATCGCTACAAGATCAAGCTAAACCCAGACAAGTGCGCCTTTGGCATCCTGTCTAGCCAGTTACTCAGCTACTTCATTTCCCAAAGGGGGATCGAGGCGAATCCAAAGAAAATCAGGGCCATACTGGCCATGGAGAAGCCGAAGAACCTCAATGGCGTCTAGCAGCTAGCTAGGCGTATCGCGGCGTTGAGTAGATTCATCAGCCGAATGGGCGAAAAGGCCCTACCCTTTTATCAGCTGCTGCGCAAGAAGGACAAGTTTGAGTGGACACCCGAAGCGGACGATGCATTCGAATACCTCAAGCGGCTGCTCTCCACATCACCCATCCTGGTCATGCTGAAGGAACGAGAGCCTTTGCTTCTATACATCGCAGCCACACATCAGGTGGTCAGCACCATACTCGTGGTCGAGCGACCCGAAGATGGCAAGACCCATGGGGTCCAACGCCCAATGTACTACCTCAGTGAGGTATTGACCCCGACAAAGCAGAGGTACCCTCACTACCAGAAGCTTGCCTACAGCGTATTCATGACGGCTCGTCGGCTAAGCCACTACTTCCAGGAGCATCAGATCATGGTCGTCAACGATGCCCTGCTATCGAACATCCTGAACAAGCCATAGGGCGCGTAGCCTTATGGGGCATCGAATTGTCCCCTCTATACATAATCTATGAGCAGCGCACCGCCATCAAGTCTTAGGTCCTACCTGACTTCCTCGTCCACTCGATGGAACTCCAACTGCCGGATACTCCGGACATGTCGCAGTCCTAGACGATGCACTTCGACGGCTCCAAACACGAGGCTGGATTCGGGGCTGGCATCATACTGACATCCCCCCAAGGCGACAATATGAAATACGTCCTCCAGATGAAATTTTGCGCATCCAACAACAAGGCCGAATATGAGGCCCTCATCCATGGCATGAGGATGGCCAAGGTGTGCGGCGCAACACGCCTAGTCATCTACGGCGACTCGAACCTCGTCGTGCAGCAGAATATGAACGAGTGCGACGCCCATTGCGCTAACATGATCGCGTACCGCGCATTCTACAACTCACTCGAAGGGGACTTTGATGGCTACGAGCTCTGGCACGTTGGCATGGAAAGCAACGAAGAGGCTAACAGGCTCGTCAACATCGGCTCCACCTGCGCACGGGTGCCACCAGGTGTGTTCCTCGAACAAATATGCGTACCCACTATCAAGAGGAAATTCCCAAAAGGCTCAGCCGAAGAAGCAGAGCACTCGGAGGCTGCGCTACCCGAAGGCCAGGAAGGACCCGAAAATCTGGACACAGAGGCCGGGCTAGTCAGCCTAATGCAGGTCATGGCGGTTGAAGAGACGTGGACGTAGCCGTACCTTCAGTACTTGATAAACAACCAATTGCCTGATGACCCGACAAATGCCCGGCGCATATCTTACCGGTCAAAAGCCTTCACCATCATCAATGGCGAGCTGTATAAGCGCAGCATTACGGGTGTTCTCCAATGAGGCATCACCATCGATGATGGCAAAAGCATCCTCCAAGGCATCCATGAGGGTATCTGCGGCCATCATGCAGGCAGTCGTGCCCTAGTCGCCAAAGCTCTGCGAGCTGGGTTCTACTGGCCAACGGCAATGAATGACGCCAAGGACATCGTCCAGAGGTGCAACGCATGTCAAAGGTACGTGGACAAGCCACACACACCAGGATCCGAGCTAAGGCCTATACTGCTGGCCTGGCACTTCGCCCAGTGGGGCCTCGACATGATCGGCAAACTGCCAAAGTCCTCGCCAGGAGACCACGTCTTCCTCCTGGTCGCAGTCGACAAATTCACCAAGTGGATCGAGGCCATGCCCGTCACCAACCAAAGCGGCAAAATTGCCGTCAAATTTTTCGAATCCATTGTCTACAGGTTCGGCATGCCCCATAGAATCATAACGGACAACGGCTCGAACTTCATCTCAAAAGAATTCCGAGCTTTCTGCGGGAACCTCGACATCAACATATCATACGCCTCTGTGGCGCACCCGCAGACCAACGGACATGTCGAAAAGGACAACGGCCTCATAGGCAACAGCATCAAGAAGCGCCTACTATGCCCACTCGAAAGTCTCGCGGGAGCCTGGGAAGACGAGCTACCTTCAGTTCTCTAGAGCCTTCGCACAACTCCAAACAGCTCAACTGGCTACACGCGCTTATTCATGGTGCACGGAGCCGAAGCCGTTCTACCCGTCGAGGTGCGCCACAAGGCCCCACGGGTCGTCGCTTACAGCAAAGCCGAATCATCGGCAGCACTCGAAGACGCCGTCGACACACTCGACGAGGCACATGACATTGTCGTGGCTCGCTCAGTGGTCTACCAGCAGAGCCTCCTTAACTACCATAGCCGCCGGCTAGTCCTTCGTCGAAGGAGACCTCATCCTGCGACTCAAGCAAGAAGGGCACAAGAAGCTCGAGTCACCCTGGGAAGGACCCTACATCGTCACCGAAGTCATCCCAGGTGGCGCCTACCGCCTAATGGACGTCGCATCAGGATTCGAATACTCCAACCCCCAGAACATCGCACGATTGCGATGCTTCTACCCCTAGTTACCTCTTACTTTCAATAAGGCTATTCAGCCAAGGCTAGTCAGTCGAACAATGTACCTCCTTGTTTGCTATGAATAAAAGCTAAGCTCCTTGGCCCAACTATATTTTTTCTCCTTACATTACTTCTCGTTCAATCCGCTCGGGGGCTACGCCTCACCTCACGACTTCGTCGACTGAAAACAATGCATACAACCTAAGTAGATGACCACATCAGGCTAACGAAAAGGACATGCACATTAGAAGCGCACCACGTGCCAATACATATAAACTTTACAAAGGGCATTACAAGCCCACTCGAATAAATACAAATTTTACATTATCTCGTTTTCTTTACAGGACCTAATTGTTCTGGAACATAACATTCGCCCGCTGCTCGAACAAATCTACAATTTCCTTGGCGTGTTGCGCCACAGCTGCGTAATGAGGGCGCATGTCCCATAAACTACCATCTGGTAGAAGAGGCGGTCCAGTCGCTATCTCTGCAATATTGACATCCCGGCGATGCAATCGAACGAGAGACAAGGCTGCCTTGACCCCTGCAATCAGTTGATGATGCACCAACTCCTTGACGTGGCCTACATTCCGAAATTTACCAAGAAGACCCAAAAAAAGTAGAAGGCGCAGCGTCCAAAGGTAACATGATGGACCAAATGGCCGCAAGTGATGACCTCGCCTGCTTCAACACCCGAAGAACCTGGTGTATGTGATCTTGCACCGTCGCAAGGACGATGGCTCGATCATGATCCATCCAAAAGAAACCACTAGCTTCTAGCTCTTCTTGCGTCAGGCGGTTCATCTGAATTGCGACGTGCTCCTTCTCTTCCCTCAGAATGAGATTCACATCTGCACAAAGCACGGAATGAGCCAGCATACAAATAAGGTACGCCCAAAAGAACATAGGTTCATGAAGACTCACATTGAAGTTGCTCACCCATCTGCCGCAATTCCCCAAGCAAGAACTCCTCCCTGGCAGTGGCTCGCTCAGCCTTTGACTTCCACACATTCGTGTGGCCTCGAATGCTGAGGATATCCTTTTCTAGGCTGCGGACGCAATCACGCAGAAAGGTCAATTGCGACGCTTCATCCAAAGATGGTCGAGGCTCAGGCGCAGTCAGAGTAACCACTTGAGCCTCACCCGAAGGACCCTAGGGGTAAATAAGAAAGTATGAACATCACAAGTACTTTTGGTAGAAAAAGGGTAGACTTATATACATAAATAAAGCCACATCATGGCAAATTGGGACTTGTTCATCCGCAAGATGTTACAAAAACACAGCAAAAGCAAAAAAGCTACACTAGCTACAGTACAAGGGCCTAAGGACCGACATCCGGAGCAGCTTTGGAGCCAAACTGCCTGCTCTTGGCCTCCTACTACTGCTTGCCACATAATCTGCCAGGAGGTCGATGAGCTTAGGCCCATAATGCTTACAGCAAGAAGCAAAGAGGGAGAAAGCTACCACGGAGCCATCCGCCGTCGTCGGCATCCTGGACGTGACTTGGATCAGGTCCAGCTCGGCCCCGGACGGCATCGCCATGGCCAGCCCCATGGAGGCACCGATGCCCCTCTGCTTGCGTTTGTACTCCGTTGGATCTTCCTCCGACAGAGCATCCGCAAGGGAGTCAACATCGTCAAGGGAAACGCCCTTGGGGACGACCTCCTTGTAGAAGCACGTGATCACCTTCTTGGCCTTCTCTAGGGAGCCAACAAAAGCAGAGCAGCGATCCTCGATCGTAGCGGTAGCATCAGCCAAGACATCTTCGTGCTCCAGCGCACCACGATCAAACATGATGCCAAAGGCATCTGACAAGAAGAAGAAAAGAAGACTCAAATGAGAAAGGATAAAATGCACTCAAAATTCAGAACACCAAAAGGATACAAGAGCAACTTACCAGATATAGCCTTGGCAGCAGCCATGAGCTTGTCGGTCATTGCCTTCTCAAGAGTGGCTGCAACGGCCGCGAGCTGCTGCTCGTGATCTTCAGCCTCCTTCTATAGGCGCTCCTTGGCTTCCGTAGCATCCACTACCTTCTTCTCCGCTTGACCGAGGCTCTTTTCGAGAGCGTCCAGCCTTCTGAGCACAACATTGTTATCATCTACAACATGAAGAAATACTGGATTAACACAAGCAACAAACTTGAAGCACTCGAACAATAAACAAGGAGAAAACCTACACACCTCGAAGAAGCTTCAGCTCATCCTTCAATGCCAGATGCTGCTGGATTAGAAGATTGGCGTTTTTGACAAAAGGCTACAAACAAAAGCAAATGAACACGATGAATAAAAGGCTCGGGGGCTCCCCCCAGCGATAAACAACAGATCATATAACAAAGGACTCAGGGGCTCCCCCCACAGAGTAAAAGGGAAACACTTACGTGCTCAGGTGTGGACTCCGAAGGTTTGCATGCTGCCTTCCGAGTTACGACTGCCCGAGCTTCTCGCCTAGCGGAGTTCAGGTCATCGTCCTCGGAGTCGGCCACCACCTGGGGAATAGAAGTTGTCGGCTTTGATTCCGCCATGACTTCTTGGGTGTCCCCATCAAGGGAATCCTTCGAAGGGTTGCTGCTAGCACTTATCAAATCAGCAACAAGCTACAACTGCAAAGATGAACATGGAAGCAAGACTCGGAAAAAATGACTTACGACTCGATGTCCGATAAATTGAAGACAGGAGCCGCCTTATCCTTCTTGTTCTTCTTGGCCGGAGGCTCCGGAGCCACCGCCCGAATGGGCACGGCAGGGAAAGGTGCAGACGATGCACCTTCTTCCTCGCCATGCTGCTCGAGGAATGACGGACCCCTTGGAGTGGGTGGTGTAGACCCATCCGAATATTCACTCCGGGAGCGCTTTCGGGTCCGCCCTTCGCTCTGCTTGGAGGCTTCCGTGGTAGGAGATTGCACCAAGGGAAGCTCGGATTCGGATTCCACAACTTAATTGTCCGGTGCAACTGGAAATTTCTCAGGTAGAGGGGGCGTCATCCCCTCTACCTTGAGGCCCTGCAAACATAAGACAAAATAAAATAGGATAAGTAACACTAACAAGCTGCAAAGCACTCAAAAAAGCGCAACACGCAAGCCACAAGTTTCCACCTGCGGAACTGCATTTTTGGTGCTGAACAGGGAATTTAAGGATTTACCCGGGATGTCCTCGTCGGCCTTGTACTTTAGCACGGACCGAAGCACTCTATAAAGGTCACCCGAAGACAATTCCTCAGGTGAAACTCTTGTCGGATCGCTGCGACCAGCATACAGGAACATCGGATGCGCCCTCGCTTGGAGCGGCTGCACCCGACGCTTGAGGAAAGTGCGGATGATATCGACACCGTTGACCTCCTTGCCGACCACCAGCTGGAGTGCCTCCACACGATGGTAAAGCTCCTCCACCTCTACCGTTTCACCCTCCAAGACGTGGTTCCTCCATGACCTCTTCGGGATGATCATTTGGGTCGAGTCAAAAGGGACGAGACCAAATTGCTGCCCGTCCAATTTGGCGTCACGGATATAGAACCACTTCTTCCGCCAATATTGGACGGACTCGCGCAAGGAAAAGGAGAAGAATAAGATAGAAGAACAAATAGAAATAATGCAGCCACCGAGTGGATAAACACCGTCGGTGCCGGACTGCCTCTTCACGAAATAAAGCTTCCGGAAGAGGCCAAAGTGCGGCTCGATACCAAGCCAGCACTCACAAAGAGAGATGAAACAAGCAATGTGGAGAAGAGAATTGGGAGACAAATGATGCAACTGAATCCCGTCGAAAAAAAGGATTCCACGAAGGAATTCATGGACAGGAAGAGAAAGAGCCCGGACAACGAAGGCATAGAACATCACCCAAAACTGATAGGGCAAAGGTGTCCGATCTTTCGATGAGATGGTGATAGTCGATTTGGTGGAGTTCGGGCTTGACGATCCGACTACACATGCGAGCACGAGCGCCAATGCAATCTCTAGGCCAATCTCCTGGAGGTTACCGATCCTGCGGGAACACGATCAGCCTGACCAGCGAGGGTCTTAATTCCTACCTAAAATCGAGAACAAAGTAAGAACTAATATTGCAATCAAGATATTGCGGATTAAGATGAAAGCTTTATTGAAAAGGTGGGATCCTGTATAGGTGCGAAGTACAAGAGGCCTCTGCGACGCTCGAGCCTTGGCGAAGTTGCTATGATGGCTAACTTAATGTCTAAACAAAATCCGAGTCTATGGTGACGGCTATGGGGAGTATTTAAGGCGGAAAAGGTGGGGTTTCGGTCAGCCATAAAAGTGGTGGCCGAATCCAACCCTAGAAGTCCTTTTCTCCTCAAATACGGACTCTAAAAAGTGGCTATTTAAAATCCTACAAAAATTACATGGGCTTGGCCCAAAATAAAGGTGTCGCAGCACCATATTAAGCTATGGACGAATTTGTGAAGTATTAATCTTGAATATTTCGTCCAAGCCTTCTTTCTTCATTATGGTGTCCTCAAAGTTCTGAAATCTTCATCCGTGGCCTTCTCTTGAATCATCACATGCTTGCTGCCATCTCCATGCATGACCATGCTCCAATGCTTGTCCCTCTCATCCATGCTTGGTCCATCATTCCTAAGAGTAAGAAATACATCTGATTTAGGCAGCATCATATTCTCATGTATGTGAGGAATAGTTCCAAGAAACGAAAGTACCTGATAGTTAAGTTGTTTGGCACGAGATCTTGTGATAGGTCCTTGTATGTGTGTAGCTGTAGGTACAACGGTTTTATCAATAGATGGGATGTCCACATCATGATCCCCTTCTTGAATTGAAGTCGTCCTCGACGCAATCTCATCTTCCTCACCAAAGTAAGGCTTCAAATCTGCAATGTTAAACGTAGGACTAACCGTACCAAAGTCTACAGGCAACTCAAGTTTATATGTATTATCGTTTATTTTCTCTAACACCTTAAAGGGACCAGCAGCACGCGGCATTAACTTAGACTTGCGTAAATCAGGAAAACAATCTTTACGCAAATGTAACCAAACAAGATCTCCAACATCAAACACAACATGCTTTCTCCCTTTATCCCCAGCAAGTTTATACTTAGCATTCATGTGTTCTATGTTATCTTTAGTAGTCTTATGCAAGTTTAATATCATTTCAGCGCGTTGTGTAGAATCCAAATTATTTTGCACCGAATAAGGTAAAGGCAATAATTCAATAGGTACATGAGGAACAAAACCATACACGATCTCAAACGGGCACATCTTTGTGGTAGAATGCAGTGAACGATTATAAGCAAATTCTATATGAGGTAAACACTCTTCCCACAATTTTAAGTTCTTCTTTAAAACAGCCCGCAGCATAGTAGACAAAGTTCTATTTACTACTTCGGTTTGTCCATCAGTTTGGGGGTGACATGTAGTACTAAATAGCAATTTAGTCCCCAACTTAGCCCATAAACATCTCCAAAAGTGGCTAAAAATTTTAGTATCACGATCAGAAACAATAGTATTTGGAACACCATGTAAACGAACAATTTCACGAAAGAACAAATCAGAAATATGCGCAGCATCATCTGTTTTATGACAAGGAATAAAGTGTGCCATCTTAGAAAACCGATCCACAACAACAAAAATACTATCCCTCCCCTTCTGTGTACGTGGAAATCCCAAAACAAAGTCCATAGAAATATCCTTCCAAGGAACACTAGGAACAGGAAGAGGCATATATAAACCATGTGGCCAAAAGAAGTGTGTAGTAAGAACATCCTCCGTTTACTTGACACCAAAGTGTCCCATCAATCCTCCTCCATGCGCCTCCTGTAACAACAAAAGACAAACAGAACTATCTGGAATGCATAGTTTGTTAGCACGGAACACAAATCCATCGTTGAAGACGAACTTATTCCAAGTTCTACCATCTCTACAATTCTGCAACACATCTTTAAATTCAGCATCATGCACATATTGTTCCTTAATAGTTTCCAATCCAAATATTTTGAAGTCAAGTTGAGATAACAAAGTATAACGGCGCGAGAAAGCATCAGCAATAATATTATCTTTACCCTTTTTATGTTTGATAACATAAGGAAAAGACTCAATAAATTCAACCCACTTTGCATGACAACGATTCAACTTAGCTTGAATACGAATATGCTTCAAAGATTCATGATCAGAATGTACAACAAATTCTTTAGGCCATAAATAATGTTGCCAAGTTTCTAATGTCCGAACCAACGCATATAATTCTTTATCATAAGTAAAATAGTTTAGACTAGCCCCACTCAATTTCTCACTAAAATATGCAACAGGTTTTCCCTCTTGTAATAACACACCTCCCAAACCAATTCCACTAGCATCACATTCAAGCTCAAAAGTCTTATTAAAATCAGGAAGTTGGAGTAAGGCCTGTTGTTGTGCATTGCCCCAAACAAAGGGCACATCCTTCTTGGTAAGTTCATTCAGCGGCGTGACAATTGATCCAAAGTCTTTGACAAAGCGCCTATAAAAACCAGCGAGGCCAAGAAAACTCCTTACTTGTGTGACCGTCTTGGTCTGCGGCCAATTCTCAATAGCTTCAATCTTGGCTGGATCCACTTCAATACCCTGTGATGTAACAACATAGCCAAGAAACACAACTGGATTGGTGCAAAAGGTGCACTTCTCAAGATTACCAAACAAACGTGCATCACGTAAAGCATTGAAAATAGCACGTAAATGGTCCAAATGATCCTCTAAAGATTTTCTATAAATCAGAATATCATCAAAGTAGACTACCACAAAACGTCCAATGAAAGCACGTAAAACTTCGTTCATTAATCTCATGAAAGTGCTGGGTGCATTAGTTAAACCAAACGGCATCACTAACCACTCATATAAACCGAACTTAGTTTTAAATGTTGTTTTCCATTCATCTCCCAATTTCATACGAATCTGGTGGTAACCACTATGCAAATCAACTTTAGAAAACATGGTAGAGCCACTCAATTCATCAAGCATGTCATCCAAACGTGGAATAGGATGACGATATCGAATAGTAATATTATTGATAGCTCTACAATCAGTACACATGCGCGAAGAACCATCTTTCTTAGGTACCAAAATAATAGGAACAACACAGGGGCTAAGGGACTCACGAATATGATCTCTGTCGAGTAGTTCCTGAATTTGGCGTTGTATCTCCTTTGTCTCCTCTGGATTGGTTCTATATGGCACGCGGTTGGGCAACGTAGCACCAGGAATTAGATCAATTTGGTGCTCAATTCCTCTAATAGGAGGTAGTCCTGGTGGCAGCTCAGCGGGAAAACATCCTCATATTCCTGTAAAAGGTTAGCAACAACGGGTGGCAAAGAAGGAGGCATATCCTCAAATGAAAACAAAACCTCTTTGCAGATAATTGCATAACATTGAGTAGTGTTTACATCTAGTTCCGCAATATCAATTTTATTTGCAAGCATACATGGACTCTTCAAATGAATTTCAGTAGCATGTTTAGAATCAGATTTAGTGGTCTTTGGTGGTACAAAATCTGCAGCAACAATCTGATTCTCACTTTTATTTTTCTCCTCAGTTTTAGCTCTACTAGCTCTAGCAAGATCATCTTTCAAAATCTGTTCGGGAGTCATAGGTTTTAGACCAATTTTCTTTCCATCATGCATAAGAGAATAGTGATTAGTTTTGCCATTATGAACAGATTCTCTATCAAATTGCCATGATCTACCAAGTAACAAAGAACAAGCTTGCATAGGTACAACATCACAATCAACAAAATCAGAATATGTACCAATAGTAAAATGTACGCGTACCATTCTTGTTACCTTGATCTTGCAAGAACTCTCAAACCATTGGATGTAATATGAATGTGTGTGTTGTCTTGTTGGAAGTGCAAGCTTCTCTACCATGTCAACACTAGCCAGATTATTACAACTCCCTCCATCAATGATGATCCTTATAGCTCTTTCCTTGACAACACCACGTGTTTGGAACAGGTTGTGGCATTGATCTTGCTCAGATTTTCTCAATTGCACACTCAACACACGTTGTGTAATTAAGCTCTTGTATTGATCAGCAGTTTCAGCTCCCATTACCTCTGTCTCTTCATCAGAATCACAATTTTCTCCATCTTAAGCAGAAATAAGGGGTAATGTATCTTCATCAAAGTCACTCGCTGAATCATATTGACCATAATCACGCACCATCATAACACGTTGCGTTGTGCACTGTCTCTCAATATGGCCAAAACCCCAGCACTTGCGGCATTGTATATCCTTTGTTTTACCCGCGAAAGCCATACAAGACGCATTACGAGCAGGAGCATTGGATGACGGTGGAGGAGCCGCTGACGGAAATCTTGTGATGGCCTTGGATGTGGTAGTAGCTGATGGAGAATCACGAGAAGGAGGCGCTGATTGTCGGGATGTCCAAGTGGATGTGCGACCTGCAGAATTATTAGTTCTGCTCCATGGTGTTTGGCGATCCTGCACTTCACGTTCAGCTTTGCAAGCAAGATGAAACAAACGAGTGATAAAATTATATTCCTTATAGTCTAATATGTGTTGAATGTCCTTGTTTAATCCACCAAAGAAACGTGCAAGCATTTGTTCAGTAGATTCAACAAGACCACACCGAACCATCCCCGTTTGTAATTCCTGATAATACTCTTCTATAGAATTTTTCCCTTGTTCCAAACGTGTCAGTTTTTTTAGTAAATCACGTTGATAAGTGGGAGGCACAAAACAAACACGCATAGCAGTTTTTAAAGCAGTCCAAGTACGAGGAATAGTAGTAGGATTTAAACGACAATACTCAGACCACCAAAGGGAAGCAAATTTAGTAAATTCACATGTAGCAGCATTAACACGCATATTTTCAGGATATTTTAAACATGCAAAACGTTGTTCTACTTCCATCTCCCATGTAAGATATGCATCAGGATTATATTTACCCTCAAAAGATGGAATATTTAATTTAAGCTTTGCAACATGATCATCATCATGTACCGGTGGTCGAGCGTTGCGGTGGTAATGTCGGAGACGGCCAGCAGGGTGTGGAGGTTGTTCAACCTCCTCGTCAAACAGATCGTCTTCGTCGGGGTCGTAGTAGTACCCGTCGTATGTCCCCAATGTCGCAGCAGCAGCCGCGGTGGAAGTCTGAGGTGCCTCAGCTGCAGTGGTAGCCGACTGAGGTGCGGCGGCAGCCGAACCAGCAGTACGACCCGTGATCAGAATGCGCCGTGCGCCATGCCGAGGTGCCAATGGGGCGGGTGCGGGTGCGGGTGCCGGTAATCTGTCCAACACCTCCTTGAACCGAGCGTCAAGCTTGTAGTTGAAGGATTTCTCGAGCCCATCGATCTTGTCCATGGCGTTGGTGAGCTTGGTGTCAAACTCCTCAAGTCGTGCATCCACATCTTCAGCGCGACCGACCAAGATCTCGGCGAAGTGGGCATGTAGTTCTTGGTTCGTCATTGTGGCAGGGTTACGCGAAATATCTGTCATGGTTAGTCCTTTAAAAGCACAGATATATATGCCTATAACTACGGAAATATGGTGGAAGGCACGCGTAATCCGTCAAGCAATATACGAAGCTCTTACAAGTTCTTAGCAAACAGCAGGAAAAGGCGATGTGCAACCGCGAGGAGCAGTGGGTCCAGAGATTGAACCGAGCGATTACCAGGATTCAAGACACCGCATGTGGAGAAATTTGTGGAGCTCTGGGAAGGCTTAGCAAAGGGGTTAGCAATTATCAAAACAGCAATGCAAATGTTGAAAGAATGCTCAACGACGGTACTGTGCTGGTCCTAGGCTAGACCGTACTAGAGACGTGAGCCTAGATCACCAACGTGTCACAACGCGACACAGCAAGCAATGTATGATGATATGGCACCCTGAAAAGCGAACCGAGATGTCGAAAATCACTATGATGGCGAGTGTCTAGAACTGATCTACGGGGTCTAAAAACAGGTTAGCCCCCAATTTTTTTTTTGAAATTTTTGTATTATGCTCCGGAAAGCGCGCGGGCACCAAAAAAATATCGCTATAACGGTCGTTGGAGAAAAGTGAACCCCGGAGCCGAAAATCAGTATAGCCAGAAAAAATTTCGGAGGCGGTTCCAAACTTTTTTTTTGCTCTCCTTCTAGACTTACGACCGAACTTTTAACTCAACACGGAAACAACAAAGAAGTAAAGTAAAAAGAAATAACTAGGAAACAATAACTCAACTCGGACTCGTGCCGCGGCAGGAAAGGTGATTGGATCCGTGTCGCGGTAGGAAGGCGGTGGCGGAGTTTTAGGGTTTATGGTGGTTGGGTGTATGGCGGCGAAATATGGTGGCGGAATATGGTGGCGATGATCTGCGAGTGTGGCGGTGACTACTGTGATCAGAACTCGAAACTCTAAGGGACGAGACACTAAGACCAGCAACTCGACGCAACGATGCAGACACAAATTCAACAATGCAAAACTGAAAAGATAATGCAAGGCGTAGATTGGTGATAGGATGGATCTAAACCCTAACTGTGTTTTTGGCTTTTTCGTGGGTTATAGGTAAAACAGATCTAATCTACGAGAACAGTAATATCTCACCGAGCAACCTAAATCTGATACCACTTGATAGGACAAAGGTGTCCGATCTTTCGATGAGATGGTGATAGTCTATTTGGTGGAGTTCGGGCTTGACGATCCGACTACACGTGCGAGCACGAGCGCCAATGCAATCGCTAGGCCAATCTCCTGGAGGTTACCGATCCTGCGGAAACACGATCAGCCTGACCAACGAGGGTCTTAATTTCTACCTGAAATTGAGAACAAAGTAAGAAATAATATTGCAATCAAGATATTGCGGATTAAGATGAAAGCTTTATTGAAAAGGTGGGATCCTGTATAGGTGCGAAGTACAAGAGGCCTCTGCGACGCTCGAGCCTTGGAGAAGTTGCTATGATGGCTAACTTAATGTCTAAACAAAATCCGAGTCTATGGTGACGGCTATGGGGAGTATTTAAGGAGGAAAAGGTGGGGTTTCGGTCAGCCATAGAAGTGGTGGCCGAATCCAACCCTAGAAGTCCTTTTCTCCTCAAATACGGACTCTAAAAAGTGGCTATTTAAAATCCTGCAAAAATTACATGGGCCTGGCCCAAAATAAAGGTGTCGCAGCACCATATTAAGCTATGGACGAATTTGTGAAGTATTAATCTTGAATATTTCGTCCAAGCCTTCTTTCTTCATTATGGTGGCCTCAAAGTTCTGAAATCTTCGTCCGTGGCCTTCTCTTGAATCATCACATGCTTGCTGCCATCTCCATGCATGGCCATGATCCAATGCTTGTCCCTCTCATCCATGCTTGGTCCATCATTCCTAAGAGTAAGAAATACATCTGATTTAGGCAGCATCATATTCTCATGTATGTGAGGAATAGTTCCAAGAAACGAAAGTACCTGATAGTTAAGTTGTTTGGCACGAGATCTTGTGATAGGTCCTTGTATGTGTGTAGCTGTAGGTACAACGGTTGTATCAATAGATGGGATGTCCACATCAGAAACCCTCCGGGTGGATGCCGGATTACCTCATCGCCGAGGAGGATGGCGTCCTCCTTGTCCTTGGAGATCAACCCCGCATTGTGCAACTTGCAGAGATCCGTCTCGCTCATGTCCGTGCGTTTCCACCCGTCGTCAGTGGCCCAGGCCATGGCGGCGACCTTCTTCGATTTGCCGACGCCGGCGGCACTCGACCCAGCTCCAACAGTTGTCTTCTTCGATTTGCCCATCTTGCAGCGGCGAGTGCGGTGATGAGAGCGCAAGAACGAGGAAGGAAAAGTGTGGAGAATGTCAAGTGCGCAACAGAGGGCAGAAAAACTTGCAAAAATGGAGGCAAAGGAGATGAGAAAATGGGAAAGGGTAAAAATAAATCACTATTTCCCAGCGGTATAAAAGGACGAAGACGATGCATACGAGCCGTCGATTGAGAAGCCCTAGCGTGCCACTCAGATCTCACCATACACATGTCAGCACTACACCGAATCGTCGCCAGCACACCATCAACTATGCATGGAAACCAAGGAGATGCCATAATTTTCGCCACGTTTACGCGTGACTAGTCAATGACAAGTCAGGCGGTGGGACCCACGATCGCCTCGTCGCATCATCTCTGTTGCCACAAACGGTTGAGATCACCAATCGCCAGCACTGATGTCATCAAGGAAAAGCCAGTAACGGATCGAAGATTTCGACTGATCATTCAAGTACTTACTCGAATCGTAGATTCGAAAAACTACTTTGGGGCTACTCCTATCAGAAGCACTGGCCACGCACCTGAGAAATTACTAAGGTAACATAACCTCGACATTATATTTGAGTCCTACGTCGAGTCTGCGACTCCACTACGGACTCGGAAGCTACTCCATAGGGAGCATTGGTTGAGCATCCGAAAAAATTGTGCCCTTCGGACTTACACTAAAAATGACTAAACAAAAGTCTCTGCTCGAGTCTACGACTCGAACAGACACTCGGGGGCTACTTGTAACACCGCCGGTCACTCCGGACCGACGGCTGTCACTTCTGGCAGCTCAATAGGATCTCTAGACTAACCCCACAGACCAACACTAGTCTTTTCTGCGCACTTTGTCCTCACTCGTGCGTACCCGGTACCCACTTCTCGGTCGGTCACCCATCCTAGAATTGCTCTAGGCCAAGCACGTTTAACCTTAGAGTTCTTTTCGAATGAGCTTCCGGAAAATAAGTTGCAACTTGTTGGTATGGGTTTCCTATCAATCCAATTAGCCATGCGCCGGGGTCTCACACTACTCTCATAGGGAGCGCTGGCCGCGCACCCTGTGAATTCTTCGACTGCGATCCTTCAGATCAAATACGACAAAATGGTTTTTGGCAACTATGCCCGAACTAACGTTAAGTGAGAAGTAGCCTCCTTCGCCACTCGAAACACCTCCGCGGTGATAAAATTTCGGATGTTGTGTCTACGATGCAAAGATAAGCCCTACAGATATCATCTGATGGTCTGGTAACACACCTGACTGCGCTCTGCCAGTAAACTCCCGTGTCAACAGACACGATGAAAATTTCGACGGACGCGTTGGGTACATCACTTGAAAATCACTGGTATTCGACTCCTGTAAGACAACAGCAGCCTGAGTCGAATCACACCAGCAATCGTTCTGAATTCGAGTCCGGGGACTCGAATTTGATGAAGATCGTGTTGTTTTGTCCTATGAAAGTTAACTGACCCTGATCCGTCTGGTGATCCAGGCACACGCATCAACAATTCCTATAAACTAAACATTTCTCCTTGTCAAGCAGGCTCAACTGCACCCGATAGATCGAAGAGTCTCCAGCCGAATCTACGATTCGACTGAACACTCAGGGGCTACTGACATGAATATACTCTACGGGTGCACAATATTAATATACTTGGTCCAGCCCAAAAAAGGCCCACGTCAGGACACGCGGTTCATGAAGACTTCGGGTGGCCCAAGCTTGTGACGGTTTCGACTCCTTGGAGAACAAGTATAGATTAGATAGAATTTCAGAGGATATCAACCCTAATTCGTAATCGACTCGACCTAACCCGGGACCTGCCTATCTATATAAAGGCCAGAAGAACCTCTCAACTTACCGCATACACACCTCCACGCCAGATTGCGTCTGTGCACCCCTGTTTCAGTTCCGCTGTAATCAAGAGCAGACAAGCAGAGGTAGGGTTGTCCCTCTGAGGGCCTGAACCTGGATAAATCTCGTGTCCCTGTGTTTCTTGTCTCTTAACCGTTCCACGACTTCCAGCACCCATCTTTTCCAAAAACCCAAATCCATAACAATGCGTATTGACGAGATCGAGCCTCGTTAGGAAGAGTCCATGAGCTCAGAGGGAGAGCACGCCCGTGAGCTAGCTTGCAGGGGAAGCGCCGTGGGAGAGCTTATAGGACAGGCTGCTTGGGCGAGGTCGGATGGGACGCATGCATGCGCTCGAATAGACTAGAGGCGACGGAGCAGGGCTGCTCAGCGGTCATCGCCTCCCAACGGAGCGTGGCAACAGAGAAAAAGATGGAGACAACGCGAAGATTTGAATTTGAATTTGCCTAAATATAAAAGTTTCGGTTGAATTAAGGACTTATTTGCATGATATCATTTGAATTATGACTAGGAACAGACTAGAGGGAGTATTTTAAAGTTGACTAGATACACTCCGAACCTCCGCACACTACCGCACACTAGAACACGTCTACGTACATATATTTTAGAAAGTCTAGAATGTATTAAGTTATTGAACGGAGGGAGTAGCTCTAAGTTAACCAAACCAGTCAACAAATCAACTACAGTTCTGATCAGCAATCAATGCATCAAGCAACTGTAAAAGCCAACAAACTCAACCAGTTCTCGGTTCCTAGCGAAGATGTTGCGAAGATGTTCAATAGAATCACCGTGTCCTAAAAACACAATGGTAGCTACGCAACAAAATATACCGAAAGCATGGGAAATTGATAGCTTGAGCAGATAAACATATAAATTGAACTTTTTGGTCATATTCTTGTTTTAAGTAATTTCATATTTCCTGGTATGGTAGTATTGCCAAGGCAAAAAACTTTCAAAACGATAACTGTGCAACCCGATCATGATGATGTTCTTTGTTGAGACTGAAAACAAGCTTACACATTGCTGTCCAGCAGACAGCAGGAGACAGGACAATTGATTTGTTCAGAATTTGTTATGGGACCAGGGTTGGATGCAAATTTACAAGTTCAATGTGTACCAAACCAGTCGACAGATCAACTACAGTTCTGATCAGCAATCAGTGTGTCAGCAAAATATGGAACAGCAAGTAGTAGCACATAATAACTAGATGATAGGAATTGCTCTTATTAGTCCACAATTGAGTGTATTTTCAATCCTCCAATCCCTGGACAATCATACTGTAACTGTCTTAAGAGCTAAGAAGCAGTGGCAGAGCCAGACGCAGCCGCGCCGTCTGCAGGAGCTGCCTCATCGTCTTTGTGCTTGACCATGCCCGAATCAACCAGGATCGGCACCTCTGCCGCAAGCCATGGCGCTAGCCCGAGGCAAAGAGCGTGGGCGAGCCCAAACCTAGGGCAGTTCTTCGCCCACAGCGGCTTGAAGTGCACGGTGAGGCAGATCTTCCCTCCGCGGTACATCTGCATCCATATTCCATACAAAACATTAATCACAATCCCGCGCACAAAAAGGAAAAAGGAAAAGAAAACACAATCTACCAGAGGCCTCGCAGAGACGGGCAAGCATGAATCAAACCTTGTGGGTCTTGCCATCGAGGGTGGGGAGCTCGATCTCGGGGGCGACCTGAGGGTAGGCGATGGGGATGTCGAACTGTAGGGGAAACTCGTAGCGGCGGAGGTTGTGGACGTACCAGCAGGTCCCCTCCCAGCGGGTGCCCTCCGGGTTGGCGGCGGAGATGCGGAACCAGTCGTTGTCCTTGGACTTGTTGACCGAAGTGTAGGCGATGAGGGCACGGTACTCCTCCTTGAGCCGCTGCCGCCACGCATCGCCGTCCCGAGGACCCGCCCGCGTCGACAGCATCGGGATTTCGCCCACCACGCTCTTCGTACCCTTGTCCCACCCCTCCATGGATCTGATTTCCTCTGCTCCTCCTGGCTTTGTTGATTTCCTCTCCTCCGCCGCTTCTCCCTTCTTCTATCCCCCGTGGATCTGATCCGAGGCGAATGTGCCTCTCGGGAGTCGGGACTGCTTGCATTTTACGCCGACGGCTGGTCGCGGCCGAAGACATCTCTGGCTGTGCCGCTGGCGGGCCGGCAAGAGACACGCGTTCCCAGCCCCGTCACGGACCGGCCGCCACGGGCCTGCCTGGCCCGCGGCTCAGGTCGTGCTATTCTTGGGCCTCAGCTAGCTTGATGCGTTGTGTCTGGGCTTTGAGATGAAGCCCACATGTCGACACAGGAGAACACATTAGGCTAACGGGCCCTTGTGAGTCTGCCTAATGGACAGGTTTGATTGCGTCCAAGCAAAGGCTTCCGTTCCCTCAGAAAAAAAGCAAAGGTTTTCGTCTTGAGCAGTGTTGGACGTGTTTGATCGAAACCAACTGTTCAAATACAATATGTATATTTTTATTTATATCTTATTTTTCACAATATAATTATCAAACACGTAATCTAAAGTCAACTCAGTTGATGCTAGTTGGAATGGAGTGGCAAAACACTACACCATCTAGTTGAGAACCGAGGCAATGGTTAGGAGGGTAGTTTGATCGATCCCACTATATAAAGTTTCTATGTCTTGTTACAATAATTCTAAATCTATGAGAAAACTACCACTTACGGACTAAAGTTATGACCGAACATGCTGTTGGTAAAATCCGGTGGTTATTTCTAAATATGCTCACGTTGTTGGGTTGAGTGCTTGCCACATCAGTCCGTAGGATCTATTCGTAAGAAACTGAACATACATGTAGCATTACTCGTCTTGTTAAGACAGTTAACATTTTCAGTGGTTGTATATGTCGATAGTAGGGGTGATTTATATTTCTCCTATCAAGGGTGGAACATTACTCGCTCCCCCGTTGCTCCCTCGCGCGCGCGTCTGGGTAGTTCAATCAATGATGCACAGTGGCCATCTACCGCTCTTTTCGTTCTGGGCCGTCGGATATACTGAGTCCTTTTCTTACCTCCAGTTGTTGTGGATGAGTGCATGACCGCCCAGAACCATGTTTTGTCGGGCCCGCGGGCAGAGATGGCGAGCGTTCCTTTCTTCTGTGCATGATTGGTGAAATATCCTCCCCAATCCCCGTTTCTGTATCCCCTCGTTCTCTCCTTCCCGCATCCCCTCCTCTTCTCCATAGGCTGGCAGCGACGCTGAAGCCCGCTTCCCCTCTTCCCTCTCCACTCCCTCTAAGCCCGCCTCCCCTCTTCCCTCTCCACTACCGCTCCACAAGGGCCCTCTTCCCTCTCCACTCCCGCTCCACAAGGGCCTTCTGCGCGGCAAGATGGCCGTGGTGGCAGGCGGGAAGAGGAATTGCAGGAGCTTGTCTTGGAGGAGGGGCAGCAGCGAGCAGACGGAGCTGGCCGTGGTGGCGCGCGGGGAAGGCGGCGCTACATGAGCACGTCCCCGAGGAGGCCAGCGGTGTGGAGGGCAAGCAGATGGAGCTGGACACGGTGGCGCGCGGGAAAGGCAGCGCTACAGGAGCACGTCCCCGAGGAGTCCGGCGGTGCGGATGGAGCTGGACACGGTGGCGCGGGAAAGGCGGCGCTACAGGAGCACATCCCCGAGGAGTCTGGCGGTGCGGAGATGGAGGCGGCACGCTAGTGTAGTCCCCCACCGCCAACAATAAGGTAATCCTCTTTCCTTTGGGGCTTCACCCAACCTGTAGGTCGATACCCTCCTTCCCCATCCCCATTACTTCTTTACATATGATCTGAAATTTGTTGTTTAATATATCTCGAAAATTAAGTGGGTGTTTGACTGTTTGTATCAGATGATTTCTGTAGATTTTTTAGTTCTTACGATCCCCTCTTCATCGAGAGTAGTTGAGATACAGTCTCCAAGAAAACAATTTTATTTTTAGTTGACATGTGGACTACTAGCTAGCTTTCTGTGTTTGATTCTTCTAGATTGATGTGTGTACTGAATTTTCAATGTATCCAATTTCTTTTCTTAAAAATATTGTGTGTGCTAGCTGAGGTGCAGTTTGAAGAGACTAAGGGAGCCGTTGGCACATCACATCAGGTTAATGCATTGATGGCCACTAGAGTGAATTCTTTTTTCTAACGATTAGGCGTGGTGGTGTAGTGGGTATAAACAACAGTTCGTATTTTGACAAGTTCGTAATGTGTAGGTACTCCGTCGATGAGCTGGAGCGCCGCGTCCTCTCTTCCCGCATGCACGACAACCTCCACCACCGACTACCGTCTAAAGATGGCCCCTCCCGGCCGTGTCGCATTAGGTGAGTAAGCACTCTATCGCCCATTTTATTATTGTTGTTATATAGAACTTTGTAAGATACAAACTTTCTTACATAATGTAATCGAACCTAACTAAGATTGAAGTCAAATTACTGTCCAGGAACAAGAAATGCCAACAAAAAGATGGTATTGCAACAAGAAAAATCTTTATTGATGGTATTCTATAATCTCTAACTGAACTCTGATGATACATGTTGCTTTGCCACCACTACAAGTACGTCGCCTATTTAATTCAATTATATATATACTATTCTTCGTCTGATTTTGCATGCTGTCTTTCGGAGTATGCAACTAGCCATGCATTTTTATTGCGGCTTATCATATATAATATGATCTCTCATTTTCTTGTTATATTGTGCAAGAAGGGTGCAGAAGATGAAGTAATTTTAGGTTAGTTCTCGAAATTTTGGTGCTAATACGAGCTTCTACTGCTCTTGGGTGCATCATGCAGAAGTTCTGTTTGATGGCAGCGAGGTGCATGACGCTCCTAAACATGGTGACTGGTGAGGACACGCTACAGTCTCTTTATATCTCTTGATCAATCAACACATATGGTGGTGATAATAAATTTAGACTAAGCTTTAATGTGTTGCTGTGTTGGGTCACGTAGAAATAAAACAAAATATTTTTCTCTGACGTGGTGATCCCAAGATCTAGCTAAGGTAGAAGGCCACGAGACTTACCACTAGATGCACAGTTGCAAATTACTGATGAAACACGTCTGTTGAGACAGTGCAGTCCTCACGATTTGATCCGATCCCGATCGTTATGATGCTGATCATACAACACCGCTGCTGGTATCCACACGTACAAGGAGGAGTGCCGACGGTGAACTGCTAGGTTCAGTACGGCAGCAGGACTGTTGTGGAACTAGGGTTTCCACCGCATGGAATGACCTAACCATTAATACACCTGAGTTTCTATGCCCCACTATATATAGAGAGTGAAAGTGGGCTCCACTGATGTAGCCCGACCTACGGTCATTACCACATCTTGGTCTCCAACTTACGCCAAGTCGTCATGGACTCCAAAGATGAATCCGTTCCTCTATGCGAGCCCCCTTCCTACCCTATTGAATGGTATGCTACTTCATACTCCGTCACATATGCATGATAGGTTCACATTGACAAGTACGGAGGCAAGGGAGGAAGCCCGTAGCATCAAGCCCGACAAGACGGAGGCTTGGAAGATAAGAAGACAGATCGGTACTGCCGGTCTCACTGCACTATCGCCCACTACCGCCACTTCTGAGCGCTCCGGTGACGCCCAGACATAAGCGGTACTACCGTCCCAGGCGGTACTCTGGGGTGTTGACCGTACTCACGGACCCAAGTCCCAGATTACTCGATCTGTGTGCTCACAAGACTGTTGGGCCTTTGGCCCATGTACCCCTTTAGCTCGTCCAAACCATAGTTTTATCCCCAAACTACCCTTGTTTAGTGGTTGGCCTATAAATAGAGCCTCCACTCCTCATGTATCCCTTAGGCATAGATGATAGACTAAAGAAAACCCCCATTGTGGAATCTCTAGTTTTGCCTCATCCCCTTTACCAAGGGGACCGACTATCGTCACCAACCTCGATTGGACTTTGCATCACGCATCCATCGTTGAACAAGGCCTTGAGTTCGATGTCTCGTCTCCAAGTTGACAAGATCCTCCCAAGGTGTTCTTCCTCTCCGATGTGGATTTGAGGGAGCACGTTGACCGATCTTTCCTTGCGAGGATTCTATCGGACCGTGGTACGCTCGAGCAATCGGCCTTGTATCGTGTGAGTTTTGCGTGTGTTCATCGTGTTCTTCGCGAGGTGTGTTCGCCCGCTACCTTCTCCCTTTCCCTCGCTTTCCCATCGATTTGACGAGATCCGTGAAGATCGGGCACCCAAGAGGTTAACCCTTCATCATCCGGTATCAGCTTTTGGTTGCCACGGATTTCTCATCGATTTGGTCTTTTCCCCATAAATTCGAAAATTCCACCAAAAACAGCCCCAATTCGTGTTTTGGATCGATCTGTGATTTGAGTGCGTTTTGGTAGGTTTTGATCCGTGGATTGCTTGCTAAACTTGTTGATCTACCTTCCTTTGCGTTCCCATGGCCTAATTCCTTGATTTCTCCCTTCGATTTGGTGTTTTTCTTGAAGATTTTCCGCCCAAATCACCCCAAAATCACGAAAACGCGTCAAATCTGGGCGTCCCAGGTCCAAGCGGTACTATCGGGTCCAAAATCCGGTACTACCGCACTTAACCGGTACTACCGGGCTCAAAAATCCGGTACTACCGCCCTATACTGATCAAAACAATGAGTTCCAGATTTGACCTCTCACCGTTTTGAGCATAACTTTTGCATTCGAACTCGGATTTTGGTGTTCTTTAGCTCGTTTCGAAGAGGAGAAGGAGCTCTACATCATCATCCACGTTGTTCATGCTATATACTCCATCCAAATTCCGTGAGCAAGGCGGAATCCAACAATAAAGGGTGAAGATCGTCGATGAAAGGTATAAACATTCCGCGACTTCTCCCACTTGCATTCCTTTGTGAACCCCACTATCTTTGCGAGCAATAAACACCTATTGAGACTAGTTCCTCTTATGATTGCTTGGGCTATGCACATTTGATACCTTGTAGAATTCCGAGCAAACATTGTGAGCGCTATCTCATAGTTATCTTGTATAGTTGTTGGCACAAGGAAGAGGCAAGTGAAAAGAAAAAAAAGAAAAAGAAAAATAAAAAAAAATAGAAAAAAGGAAAAAAAAAAGAGATACACATGTGCCTCATAGAATAGGAAGCGCAAGCTCGATGAACATCATATAGGTGGTACTTATTGTGCATATCTTGTAGCCCACCAATTTTGTGCAATCGAACTAGCGTCTCTCATTGTACTTGTGTGACACGAGCTTATAGTCTTCGCTAGGTAATCATTTGGTTCTTAGCTCACTTTCTCCGTCGCACAAGTCCCATTTATCCCACCGTGTGTGTTTCCTTGTACATATTTCCTATCTTGTGGATTAACTTGTTTGCTTTGTGATCATTGCGGTTCTTTACTTGCCATTACAACATCTTGATTTCGGATTTGTTCTTGACATGCCACATTCCATACCTATCCACCATAGGCCTTGTGTGTGTTTGTTTTTTGGTTCGTAGTTGGTTTTGGTGTTCCGCGTGAACTTCACTTTGCTTGGTTTATTGCTCTCAAGTGTGGCCACTTGTACGATACGATCTTCCAAGGTAAAGTAAGGTTTGACGTTGTATCCCTAACTCCCACTACCACTTCCATATACATCGCTTGGTCTTGTGCATCATGTCTAGGAACTCCGGAACCGAGGATGATATCTATGAAGAATCCATGATGAGCCACCATGACTACGACTCCACAAGTATAGAGGACATGACGGAGCACAACACCGACAATGGCTCCGCATGCTTTGAGGACCCGGAGGACTACACCTACGACGACTCCACATGCATGGAAGACATGGAGCTCTACGTCGACAATGGCTCCTCATGCATGGAGACTATGGAGCACTACACCAACAATGGCTCCACATGCTTGGGTGATATGGAGTACTACACCAACAATTACTCCCCAAGCATGGATGACTTCGAGTGCGACATCGACGACGCCTCGCCAAGTATGGAGGACACGGAGAACTTCATCGAGTTTGATGGCTCCTCCACGAGCCATGAAGAATTCCACCACCGCGTGGAGATGGAAGCCTACTACGCCAAGCAAGAGGAGGCGCATCATCAAGATTCCATGACCTTCAAGGCCAAGCGTGCCACACCAAAGGGCACCACCTACTTCGATGATCCACCTCCAAGGCGACAAGTGCCACTACCTAGATGGCGTCAAGCTCCACTATCTCCAAGGAGCCAAGCTACATCACCTCCAAGGCGCCAAGCTCCAACTCCTATCCAAACAAGAGTGGCGTCCAAACATCATATACATCAAGAGGCGCCAAGAAACAAGAATCTTCATCGACAAACATCCTCTCATGAGCATCGCCACCATAAGGAGTATACAAGAAATCGTCTAAGGCATCTTCGCCACCAAGACGAAGAATTCATGATGAGCACCAACCATAATGCTCAATCAAGCTCAAGAAGGCACCACAAGCACAAGAAGAGTGCCAAGGCAAATGATCACCGTCATGAAAGGCCATGTGGATGACCAAGTGCTTCACCAACATCAACCATCGGCAAGGCATGCCAATGACCTCCGTCGACACCGTCACAAGGCACCTTCAACTACTAGTGCCACCACCAAAATGGCACCAAGAGCAAGCCTTCCTCCACGCCATCAAGCTTCGATGCCTACGCTTGACTTCCACGACCTCACCAATGAGGAAAATGTCGACCTCTACTTCGCCAAGTTGGATAGCCTGAGCCTACCTCCACCACTACTACGAGATGGCCACAAGACGGTCGATCATGGGATTTTCCCTTCGACCATGGAGGAGAGTGATGATGCCCATCTTATGGCAACCAACCTTGAAGGCGACAAGGTCAAGAATAGTGAGCATGGGATTTTCCCTTCACCAAAGGAGGCGCATGGAGTTGAGGAACCCGAGCCTACCCCTATATGCTTGAGTGATGATGTGGTACCAATCCCATGTGAGTATGAGAGCCACTTAGCCCACTTGAGTGAGAACAAGAGTGAGATGAGTGACTCCACCTTATGTGAGATTGAGTGCTTCCACTTGGAGGGCATGAGTGATACGCCTAGTGAGTTGAGAGTGGTAGTTGATAGGTCAAGTGAGACCATTTCGATTTCTAACAACTTACCCTCTACCTCTAGTGTATTCTCTTATGTTGTGCTAGGTTCCATGGATGAAGACGCGCCAAGCCATGAAGCAATGATGCCTCAATTTGAGAAGATGTACATGGTGGATGAAGATGATGCTACGCCATGGATACATCAAGACGAAGTCGTCCACAAGGAGGCCACTACTTCCACAACACCCACTTCATATGAGAGGTATGACCAAGGTAACAATAAGGGTGTTGATGATGCCATGATCCCACTAGTGGACATGATGAATTGTGAGGATATGCATGCTATGGATAATACTTGTGACATTACATATGCTTCATTCATATTCCCATGTGATGCTTTTCCTTTGCATAATATTGCTCATGTGGAATTGTTTGATTGCGATACCATTGCTATAAACATGCCATGCTATGCATCTTGTGTGTATCCTCCAATTGCTACGGACTTGTCTTGTCATGCTAGTCATTTAATTTCTCCCGTTGCTTGCGATAAGATGAATACTTGCTATTTCACTTGTTTTGCTTGCAACAATATTGATCATATGCGTTATAATGAGATGGCCCCCATAACTTTCTCAATTTTTGGAGATTTTGATGATTGCCATGATAAGCATGTTCCCCACTTGCATACTCACCATGCATCACTTTCATACTTGATTGACGTTAATGGTGATGTGCACAAGAAGAGATACGTCATGATGGATGATGTGTATCTCTACCATGCACACACATTCTTCCTTTTACATATGATGTGTGTAGGTACCCGCACAAGAATGTCAACCTCGGTTGAGCACGAGTTGACAAAAAGAGCTCTTGAGAGCATCCCACAAGTGAGTTCAAGATCGAACCCAGCTCTGATACCTTTTGCATGCTTTGCATCTTTCATGTTGGCAAATTGCTCTTTCCTATGGTTTGATTGCAAGCATGTTAATGGTATTATCTTCCCTCGTGACATTCATGTTTCTTCGCATTTAGATAATGATGCTTTGTGTGTTGCAACAAAAATGTTGAACATTTTCTCTTTCCGATGTTTTGTGTGCAATCACAATTTCATTAAAAGCATGTATTGTCATGAGAGCTTCCAAGAATCTCGTCTTGTTGTTGCAACAAACATAAGGACCACTTGCTCTTTCATTTGGTTTGTTTGCAAATATGTTGTTTTTGCTTCCGCTTGGGATACTCATTTTCCCATGATATTTGCTTTCGATGATTTGTGTGTGACATCCAACATTTCAAACAATTTCTCTTTCCAATGGTTGGTTTGCACACATATTATTGTTGCTTTGGACATTCTTCCTCGTGTGTTTTTGCCACATTCTCCTATTCTTGCATCAAAGATGTTGCTTGAAATTTGGATCCAATGCTTTGAATGCCCCACTAATACGTTATATGGAGTTTTTGAGTTTCCACATTTGGATGATGTTCAAACGATTTCCATGCACATTGACCTTGCATATGCATCCCGTTTGCTATACTCGAGTTGTGCTAATTGTGTTGTGAACAAGAATGGACATGCCACAAATGACATGCTCCTCTATCACACACAAACATATGTTGCTTGGTCTTTGTTGTATGAAGGTACAAATGCATACACGTCAACCTCTATGGACTATATGTCGACAAGAAGAACCGAAGAGAGTTACCTATGGCTACACTTCTTTGAGCTATATCTACATGCTAAGGTGACTTCCTTCTACTTGAGGACTCATGCAATAATCTTCATGAATTGGCTACGCTTTGAGTGTTGCTTTGCTTTTGTTGTGAGCTTTGTAGGCTTCATGGAAGGTGAAGGAACATTGAAGTGTTGCCAAGTCAATATTCTCGAGGACGACTATATGGTGAACCCCAGGATCAAGAAGGTCTCTCGACCGCTTCTACTTGGTGATGAGCATGTAGAGTCGAGGACGACTCTTTTTGAAGGGGAGTCGATGTAGGACCTACGCCGTTACCACATCTTGGTCTCCACCTTACGCCAAGTCGTCATGGACTCCAAAGGTGAATCCGTTCCTCTATGCGAGCCCCCTTCCTACCCTATTGAATGGTATGCTACTTCATACTCCGTCACATATGCATGATAGGTTCACATTGACAAGTACGGAGGCAAGGGAGGAAGCCCGTAGCATCAAGCCCGACAAGACGGAGGCTTGGAAGAGAGGAAAGAAGACAGATCGCCAATGCTCTCTGTCGCAGTAATACTACGGACCAGCGACGCAGACACCACGGTACTACCGCCCACTACTACACCCCATACGCATTTACGATGCCATGAAGCCAAATACTCTGTCTCTAGCGGTACTACGGACTGGGCAGAACCTACTGGGTCTATGGCACCGCCCCACTTCTGCCCACTTCTGAGACGGCTCGGTGACGCTCGGGGCATAAGCGGTACTCTCAGTCCCAGGCGGTACTACGGTGTTGACCGATACTATCGGGACCCAAGTCAGATTACCGATCTGTGTGCTGTAGCACTGTTGGGCCTTTGACCCATGTACCCCTTTAGCTCGTCCAAACCCTAGTTTTATCCCCAAACTACCCTTGTTTAGTGGTTGGCCTATAAATAGAGCCCCCACCCCTCATGTATCCCTTAGGCATAGATGATAGACTAAAGAAAAACCCCATTGTGGAATCTCTAGTTTTGCCTCATCCCCTTTACCAAGGGGACCGACTATCGTCACCAACCTCGATTGGACTTTGCATCACGCATCCATCGTTGAACAAGGCCTTGGAGTTCGATGTCTCGTCTCCAAGTTGACAAGACCCTCCCCAAGGTGTACTTCCCTCTCCGATGTGGATTTGAGGGAGCACGTTGATCGATCTTTCCTTGCGAGGATTTTATCGGACCGTGGCGCTGCTCGAGCAATCGACCTTGTATCGTGTGAGTTTTGCGTGTGTTCATCGTGTTCTTCGTGAGGTGTGTGTTCGCTTCCGCTACCTTCTCCCTTTCCCCTCGCTTTCCCATCGATTTGACCACGAGATCCATGAAGATCGGGCACCCAAGAGGTTAACCCCTCCATCATCCACTCACTTGTGACCCATTCACTAAAGGCCATATTAGTCGTCGTGGGTCTGACTCACTGACTCGGTCCAAAATCTGGCTTGGTCCAACCCAACCAGATTTCCAATTCAGATCCAATCCGAACTTGCTCCCGCTCTTAAGTGTGTGACCCCGCAGGCTCATGGTAACTTGGACACGATTGGAGTCTGACTCTCAATCGATTAGTCGGTAGCGGCTCCTAGCAAACCATGCCAACTTCCAAGTACCAAAGAGTCATGATGACTTGCCTTTCCAATGCGACTTGCGTCCGAGTCCCTTTTGCCTCACGATATATCTTATCAGACTATATGCGAATATTTGTCATCTCTTAAATATTTCGACTCTCTTCTCGATCCGAGATAAGTGATTCATACGACTAACTCTTAGTCGGTTGCCTCAGTTAACACTTAACCGAGTCGTGCATGGCCATGCTTTCCGAATCATATCTCACGAGAGGGCCTAGAGAATATCTCTCCGAGTGGAGGGGCAAAATCCCATCTTGGTTATTTACATCACGCAGCTTGATTCTCAGTCTACCCGAAATCTGTATTTATAACTGCTTAGTTACGGATCAGCATTTGACAGAACCTAAGTCGGTGATCCTCAACTCGGACTGTGCAACAACCTCAGGTCTAAGGATTACATTGATTGAGATATACAAATGACGGCTTGTTCGTTGTACCTCAATATGGGTCAATCCGACTCGCTAAACTTTTTAGCTGAATCTGTGTAAGTCAGAATAGCATCACCATGCCCATGACAAGTGGAACCAAGTCATCAGCCGACTTTCACATTGGTCTAAGTTGTGTGTCCATCTCAACCTCAATGACCAAGGATATTTAGTACAATAAACATGAATGTATAGTTCCATAACTGAATCACATATTCAATGATACACATCAGATGTTTATACAAGGACAACTTAATATCTTTATGAATACAATGGGAAATATCATCATATATGATTGCCTCTAGGGAATATTCCCAACAGTCTCCCACTTGCATTAGAGTCAATCTTCTGACATCACATGTCTAGGCATCTAATGCACATATCTCTTAGGTGCGCCTCATGCTTCGGCTATGGTAGCGACTTTGTCAATGGATCCACAATATTTGCATCCGTGTGTACCTTCCATAACTTGATATCACCCTGATCCACGAACTGGTGAATCAGGTGGTACTACATGAGTATGTGCCTATTCTTCTGGTGTTGTCTAGGTTCCTTGGCTTGTGAAATAGCACCCTTGTTGTCACAATACACGTCTAACGGATTGGACGATCCCTGAACCACACCAAGATCCATGAGGAAATTCCTCATCCAAACAACTTGCTTTCCTACCTCCAAGGCGGCAATATACTCAGCCTCTGTTGTAGATGCAGACACAGTCTCTTGCTTGGAACTCTTCCAGCTCACAGCCCCTCCTTTTATCACAAACACATACCCGGATTGCGAACGAGAATCATTAGAGTCACTAAGATAACTCGCATCCATGTAACCTTTTACACTGAGTTCATCTTCACCTCCATAAACCAAAAATATATCCTTAGTCCTTCTCAAGTACTTTAGGATATTTTTAGCCGCTGCCCAGTGGATTTCTCTAGGATCGGCCTGGCATATTCTCACAACACTTAGAGCATAGGAAACATCCGACCTAGTACAAATCATGGCATACATGATGGATCCGACTGCCGAAGCATATGGAATCGCATTCATACGACTTCTCTCACCAATCGTCGAAGGACACTAAGTCTTGCTAAGTTTCACACCATGGGACATCTGTAAGAACCCCTTCTTAGATGATTCCATGTAGAACTTCTTCAACACTTTGTCCAAATAAGTACTCTGACTCAATCCAATGAGCCGTCTTGATCTATCTCTATAGATCCGGATTCCGAGAATATATGTTTCCTCACCCAAGTCTTTCATTGAGAAACTCCTTTCCAATGATTCCTTGGTTTCTTGCAACATCTGGACATCATTTCCAATCAATAATATGTCATCCACATATAATATTAGAAAGTTTAATTTGCTCCCACTAAACTTCTTGTATAAACAAGAATCATGATCACTCTTGATGAAGCCAAACGATTTGACTACCTCATCAAAGCGAATATTCCAACTTTGAGATGCTTGCTTCAACCCATAAATGTATTTCTAAAGTTTGCACACCTTGTCAGCATTATCTAGATCGACAAAAACCTCGGGCTGTATCATATACACATCCAAGGTTAAGTTTCCGTTAAGGAAAGCCGTTTTGACATCCATTTGCCATATCTCATAGTCAAAATAGGCTGCTATAGCTAACATGATCCGGACTGACTTAAGCATCGCTACGGGCGAGAAAGTCTCGTTGTAGTCAACTCCTTGAACTTGTCGGAACGCCTTCACGACAAGTCGTGCTTTATAGATGGAAACATTTCCATCCATATCAGTTTTCTTCTTAAAGACCCATTTGCACTCGATGGGTCTTGCACCGTCTGGCACTCGACGGGTCTTGCACCGTCTGCCAGATCAACCAAGTTCCAAACTTGATTTTCATCCATGGACTTTAACTCGGATCTCATGGCTCCAAGCCATGACTCGGAGTCAGATCCCACCATCGCTTCCGAATAAGATGTTGGCTCATCACTATCTAACAGTAAAACATCTTGAACACTTCGTAATCTTGCCGATCTTCGTAGTGCAGGTGCTTCTGCCGGCTTAGCTACCACGACCGGCTCAACCTCCAAGGTTTTTGCCAACTCGCTACTAGCCGGTTCCTCTCGAATTTCTTCGAGCTGCACCATGATCCCACTGGCTCCCTGACTGAGAAACTCTTTCTCAAGGAAGACCGTTCCGAGCGACAAACACTTTGCCCTCTTCTCGATTGTAGAAGTAGTAACCCAAGGTTTCCCTCGGATACCTCATGAAAATACACTTATTCGAATTAGCTGTGAGCTTGTCCGACTGAAGTCGCTTGAAAAATGCTTCACAACCCCAAATATTAAGAAAATACAAGATCGGCTTTTTTCCTGTCCACATCTCATGCAGTGTCTTCTCTACGGACTTTGATGGTACTCTGTTTAGTGTGAACGCTGCAGTTTCTAGACAATAACCCCAAAATGACAAAGGCAGATCTGTACGACTCATCATTGACCGTACCATGTCCAACAAGGTCCGATTCCGCCTTTCCGAGACACCGTTCCTCTGCGGCGTTCCCGACGGAGTAAGTTGGGGAACTATTCCACAACTTTGAAGATGGACATCAAAGTTGTGGCTCATGTACTCGCCTCCTCGGTCTGATGGCTGTAAGTGCACAAATCGTTTGTAGCTAGTTTTGAAGTTAGATATCGATCCCACATGGAGCCCAAAGGTAAGTGTTTATGGATGAAGTCTCCATCACACTCGAAGTTGTCACAGGTCTTCGAATGAGTTAACTACAAGTGTTGAAAATAAGAACAAAGTTTTGGATTAAATGAATGTATTTAAATAAAACTAAAATGTAAACTTCAGAAATAGAAAGCATAAAAGTAAAGAATGATTTGTTTGTTGTTTTCTGTAGATGACAAAGTAGGCACAGGCAGATACAGTTCATGGTGATAGTGAATGTGCCAGGTGGATGCGTCATAAGTATAACAATTATAATCTTATAAATATATGTGTAGGCGAGCAACCCATAATTAGCCGGAACTCCTCTTGGCCGATTTCATCCCAACTTCAATAATCCTACTAGCCTGTTACCCAAACCATGGCCAGTCACTAGACGATTAAGATCCTTCAGGTTGCTTAGCAATTAAGCTCCTTGGATCATACTAATGCAATAGGCACAGTGGTTCCTCATGCTCCTCAAGCTCAACTAGTTTTTCATTGATATCCCCGTGTCACTTGGGGGTCGCCGGTTGGCTAGCAAACAAGATCTTATCAGAACAAGGTATAATGTTGTCTGGGCCCTTAATTGGACAACACGCATTAAACATCCCATAGATAGTCAAGCATACATAATATAGTAATTAAAATCAATCACAAACTAATGGAAATTATATAGGCACGTCACATCTCACCAATCTCTTATATCTCCCACACCCAAGGGAACTTACTGACACATGCGAGAACAAAGCATCATTGATATAATTAAATAAAGGGAGTTCTTCTTGATATTACCCTGTACATCCACAATAAGAATAGAAATAAATCCAACATAATTCAAGAAGGGAAGAAATAAATCCAACCTAATCTTGCAAGGTGGAGATCTCTCTCTCTCTCTCAAGTACAAGTAATGGCTATGGGGGTGTGGTGTCTAGGAGGTCGAAGATCGTGGATGTCAACACCCGGGTTTTTAATCCAAGATGCCTGTTATGCCATACATCGCAATCCCAGGATTACCATTTTTGCGAGACATAACAGATTTGGATACCACAGTACATCATCCATTACAAACCATACATAAGGTCTTACACAAATAAGGATCTCATGATCCAGTTCTTAATACAACTCAAGCAACGGAAATACGTAATAATAACGGTAGCGTAGGCGAAGCTCCATCTTTGGGGTCACAGGCAATGCTGACGATGGGAGATGATCCTAGTTGTCGTAACCTTCCTGGGATCCATCCTCCAGGTACTCCTCTTCATAGTCTGGCCACGGGAATAGCCAGGGACAAAGCCATGAGTACTCTTTAAGTACTCGCAAACTAATACTAACAAGTGAAGGGGGGGGTTTTGTAATAGGACACTAAGCTCTAGGGTTGTTTTGCAAAAAGCCAGATTTACCTCTACTAAGTTCAGAAGCAAGGAATGCTAGTTGAAGTTTTATAACACCTAAGTGGGAACTTGTATTTCATATCACAACTCTGTTGTGGTCAAGTCAAAATCTCAATCCATTTCACAAGTCATTTTGAAAACATCTGACGGGGGAACAGTATGGTCACTCCAACTGTCCATAACCGCGGACGCGGCTATTCGAATAGTTTGACACTCTGCAGAGATTGTACAATTTCACCACAACATTCGATACATCCATCAGGAACAAATCCTGAATTCACCATACTCAGTATGCGGATAATCAATCCTAACCTTTCAATTACACGCCCTAGTATAAGCACCTCTCCTGTGAGTTTGGCCTCCCAACCATGACCAACTGTCATCTTGGGTACTGCACAGGTGGACAATCTTCACAAGGTAGCCTCAGCTCAAACCTTGGCCGTGAGGGAACCAGTACTAAGGTATATAAGTTTCCAGTCAAGCCCTACCCAATTCTCGGGTATTGTGGTTGTACGGTAACATTGGAATGGTATCGCATCCAGACAACCATCAGTTTTATAAAGGGCTAAGGCTCATGCCTCAACATTTTCATCACCAAAATCATCTGGTGTTCGGAAACACATGTAAAAACATGTCAATAGAATGATCCATCATTCCAAGGTTTTCATAACCATTTTTCCACCAAGTATTCCCATCTAAAGTTGATCAAGTTTTATGCTTAGCACTAGCCTCTACAAATGGGGGTAAGTACTAATGAGGGGTGGTAAACTAGTGGAGTTTAACTAAGTTCAATCTCATGCCTTAGGATGACATAAAGATTATCTAGCTTAGGCCAAATTTTATGCTCTTTATGCAACCTTCAATTATCTTTCTAATATCTATCATTTACTCAAGTAAACTCTAAGCAAGAGCTTTGATAAAGAAAATAAACTATAAAGCTTGCAAGTAAAACTAGGATTGATTTATCAAGTGGGTATGATCACATAGTTGGCATGGTAACAAGCAAGTATTTGCTTGCATAGGTCAACTTGATTAGTAAGGCTTACTAATGTAGAGTATCTTGCAAGTGTTAGCTTGCCTTGTGCAGAGCAGTGGTTGAAGTTCTCCTCGGCTTCTTCTTCGTAGTATTCTCCTTCTTTCTCGTATCCTTGGTCGGTACTAGCGTCTATAAATAAATACGAGGTACACAATCACCAAACAATACTTAACTACTTTCAATCATCACACACAAGGGTTCTAGAGATGATCTAGCATCATCACTAACATCACAAGAATAAGGCATTTGTCTTATTTATTTTATTTTTAGAAAAGTAATTTCTACTCATTGAAAAACTACTTAAGATTTAATATTCTCCAAACCAAACATGGGATCATGTTGACACATGTCATCACCACACATTTCAGTACATGGGAATGTGATTTAAAGTGGTGTCACAATTTAATAAGGTTTAACCTTTTATTTTAATTAAATAAAGTGACTAGAAATGCCTATGTGGCATTCTTTTATTACTTGAACATTATTTCTGTAAGTAATACCATATATTTTTATATATTCTGAAAGGTATAGTTAAATGTGATTTTTGAGAGTTGGAATCAACTCAAAAGCTATTATGGTTTAAATTTGAAAAATGTTTGAATGCAGAAAAGCTTCTGCCTTGTTATTTTTACCAAGGGTGATCTACAGATCCAAATGATTTGAATCCAACGGGCTTGGATTCAGTATTTCAAGACCTTTCTAAAAAAATGTTTTCATTCAATTTGGTTTACTAAATCGAGCTGGGTTGATTTTTGAAACTAGGTACAGAACTGTGTTTGAATGAAAATGGAAAAAATCCAAATTCGAACGACTAGGCTGTGCGGGAACTGCTAATGGGCCGGCCTGCTAAGCACAGCGCTTACGCGGTCTGGTTAAGTTGCTGTCCCTACGCGTCAGTGAGATAGGGGGGTGGGAAGCGATACGGGGCAACGTGGTGGGTTGGATTAGAAGTAAGATCAACAGCCGAGGGTCGTCGTCGACGATGAACTAGTCACCGGAGAGCTCGAACCCTAGCGGCGCAGTGGGGGTCGTGGGAGATTCACCGGGGCTCAGGCGAGGGTCGGCGATGTGGGCGAACGAAGAAGTCGACGACGGCGAACCTCCTGGTACCGGCAGCTTCTCCTGGGGTGGACGAAATCGACGACGCCCTTCTTCTCTAGAGGCGGCCTGCTCAGGCGCAATTCCGGCGATGCGCTGCTCACCTTGCTCCGGGAACGAGGTGGAACGATCAGTGAGGAGAGGGGAGTGAGATGGTGTGAAGAGTTTGAGCGGGGGAGGCCTCTATTTATAGTCTCGACGACGAGATCGAACGGGATGGGTAGGCGACGGTGGCGACATGGCTACGGGCTGCTAGAGGCATGGCCGGCGGTGGCGATCGATCGGTGGTCTCCTGGCGATGCTATATGGCTTTAATGCGCGTGTAGGGGCGGTGGCAAACGGTCTGGAACATGCGATGCTCTCTGTGGCAGCGTTTACTGACGGCGGTTTGTGAGGCATGGGGGCGTGACGGGATGTTTGGTGGTCTCCTGGGACGGTGTGATCGCGTATGCACATGGCGAGGGCGGCGCGCGGTCTGTGGGCTTGTGACGAGGGTGGCGCTCTGGCGCATGCTCGGCATGGTTGACAGAGGCACGGGTGCAGCGTTCCTGGCGGTTTTGGTCGCTGTCTGCGAGGCAAGGCTGGTCGAGAGGGGGCGGTGAGGCATGGGCTACCTCCCAGACAAGGTTGGCATGGCTAGTTCTTCTCCTAGCTTGTTGTCCACACTGGGGTGACATGGGTGGCTTCGACTGTTCACCATTGATGACATTGCCAAGCTTACAGTGGGGCTAGAGCGTAGTTAAGTTTGCTAGATGATCTACTGAGGCTAGTGTAACCAGAGAGGGAACAAGTTAGGCTCAAATCACTGCTCCAAATAGTGTTTGGATTTTATTTGATTTGCATCTGCAAGGTGTTTGATAAAATGGCCGCATGAATTCAAGTTTTGAATTTTGAAAAGATTTTTGGTGGGTGTTCTAGGCATGTGCTGGTGAGTCTGTGGATGCTTGGGTTTTGAAAGTTGAGCTTGTTTGAATGGTTTTTGAAAAAGTGGGATCTTCCCATATGATAAAGATTCAATTTTGAAATGTCCTTTAAACTATGCATTTGAATGTTTCTGGATGATCACATGGTGGTCCTTGATACTTTGTTATGAGTACTATCAAGGGGTGTAAAGATCCAAACAAGTTTCTGTTAAGTTTTGAAAGTTAGAGACAGCCAAAGTAGGCATGGGAGTTAAATTGGCCAAAATGACCATTCCCTTATTTTGTTTTTTTTGATTTATTTGTATTTGGGAAAAGTATGGGGATTGTTTAGATGATGTTTATTTCACCTAAGAATCCTTTTACAAGCAAAGAAACATATAAACAAGGCAATTCAAAAGAATTCAAAATGGGATGCATACACACATGCATGCTTTCATATTTTTATTTAGAAAAGTTTTTGTTAACCCTAATTTTGAAGATTAGAGTTTGATGATTCTAGTTTAATATTTTTGGGATGTTACAAACCTTCCCCCCTTAAACAAAATCTCGTCCCGAGATTTAAAAAAGGATGAAAAGATTAGCTAGGATTTGAAGAGATCGGGAAACTCCGTCCTGATGTGATCTTCAAGGCCCTGTGTAGCTTCCTCTTCTATGTGGTTGCTCCACTGAATCTTGAGAAACTTGATGCTTCGGGTTCGGGTAGTTCTGAAGGCTTCTTCCAAAATATGGATGGGTACTTCGGGATAGGTCAGGTCATCGTTGATCTCTATGGTCTGGTGATCGATATTCTTGAACACTTTCGTCTTCTCCAGAACTTCGAGGCACTTGCGATGTAATGAGATATGGAATACATTGTGCACGGCTGACATCTCTTCGGGTAGTTTCAATTGATACGACACTTCTCCTCGACGGTTCAGAATCTTGAAGGGTCCGATATATCTGGGGGCTAACTTTCCTTTCAGCTGGAAATGCTGCATTCCCTTCAATGGCGACACTTTCAGATATACAAAATCTCCTATGTTGAAGGCGAGGTCTCGACGTCTCTTGTCGGCATAACTCTTCTGTCTTGACTGGGCTGTCTTGAGGTGCTCACGAATCTTGTGAACCTTCTCTTCTGCTTGTCGTAGGATATCGGGTCCGAAAATCTGACTCTCTCCTACTTCCGACCAGTTCAAAGGGGTGCGACACTTCCTTCCGTACATGAATTCAAATGGGGCCATTTGCAAACTAGCTTGATAACTGTTGTTGTATGAAAATTCTGCAAACGATAGACAGTCTTCCCACTTAGATCCATATTCTAACACACATGCTCTCATTATATCTTCGAGTATTTGATTTACTCGCTCCGTTTGTCCATCGGTCTAAGGGTGATAAGCGGTGCTGAAATCTAGTCGGGTTCCTAAACCTTCTTGGACTTTCTTCCAGAATCTCGAGGTAAACTAAGTTCCTCGATGCGATACGATGTTCTTGGGGACTCCATGCAAACTAACGATTCTAGCGATGTATAACTCTGCTAGCTTTGAACTCTGATATGTGGTCTTGACGGGTAAGAAATGGGCGACTTTGGACAATCTGTCCACTATGACCCAAATAGAGTCATTTCCCCTACTAGAAGTAGGCAATCCAGTGATAAAGTCCATTCCAACGGAATCCCATTTCCATTCCGGAATCTGCAATGGTTGCAACAATCCAGCGGGTCTTTGATGTCTGGCCTTGACTCGCTGACATATATCACACTTGGCGATATAGCTTCCGATTTCTCTCTTCATCTTATGCCACAAAAATTGCTCTTTCAAATCTTGATACATCTTAGTTCCTCCGGGGTGGATAGAATAAGGAGTATCATGAGCTTCCTTCAGAATAACTTCTTTCAACTCAGAATCTGCTGGTACACAAAGGCGTCCTTTGTACCACAGAACTCCCTCTTCGTCTTCGGTGAATCCAGGTACTTTGCCTGTACCGATATGACACTTGATTCCGTTAATACTAGCATTTCCTTTCTGTGCCTCTTTGATCTGGCTGATCAAAGTGGGTTGAAGTTCTATGATAGCCAAAAATCCTTCACTCACTAATTGCATTCGATAATCTTCCATCTCTTTGTGCCAGCTTGGTTGCTCCTTCAAAAGCATTGAGTTCAAGCGGCACAACAATCTGCTAAGGGCATCTGCTACCACGTTGGCTTTACCAGGGTGATAGTGAATGTCCAGATCATAATCCTTGATTAGCTCAATCCATCTTCTCTGCCTCATATTCAGCTCTTTCTGAGTGAATATATACTTCAGGCTCTTGTGATCCGAATAAATCTCACAACGATTTCCCATCAGGTAATGCCTCCATGTCTTCAGGGCTAGAACTACGGCTGCGAGTTCGAGGTCATGAGTTGGATAATTTTGCTCATGTTGTTTCAGTTGTCGAGATACATATGATATAAATTTGCCTTCTTGCATTAGCACACATCCGAGACCGATCTTGGATGCATCACAATACACGTCGAAGGGCTTTGTGATATCCGGCATGATTAGGATTGGGGCTGAAATCAATCTCCTCTCGAGTTCTTGAAAACTCGCTTCACATTTGTCGGTCCATTCAAACTTCTTGTCCTTCTTCAGCAATTGGGTCATGGGTCTGGCAATACTCGAGAATCCTTCTACGAACTTGCGGTAGTATCCGCCAATCCGAGAAATGCACGAACTTGGGTTTGAGTGGTTGGGGCTTGCCAATATTTGACATCTTTCACCTTTGCGGGGTCAATGGCAATTCCTTCGGCTGATACAATGTGACCGAGGAATCCTACCTCCTGTAACCAGAATTCACATTTGCTAAACTTGGCATACAATTGATGCTCTCTAAGGGTTCCAAGAATGGTCCTTAGGTGTAGCTCATGTTCTTCTTCTGATTTGGAATAAATCAGTATGTCATCGATGAAAACAACGACAAACTTATCCAGGAAGTCCATAAAAATCTTATTCATGAGGTTCATGAAATAAGCGGGGGCATTGGTTAATCCAAAAGACATGATGGTATACTCGTATAATCCATATCTGGTGGTAAAGGCAGTCTTTGGAATATCCTCTGCACGAATCTTGAGTTGATGATAGCCTGTTCTAAGATCAATCTTAGAAAATACTTTGGCACCGGTCAACTGATCAAACAAATCTTCTATCTTGGGCAATGGGTACTTGTTCTTGATGGTGACATCATTCAACTTCCGATAATCCGTACACAAACGGTTACCTCCATCTTTCTTGTCCATAAACAAAACAGGTGATCTCCATGGTGACGCACTTGGTTGAATCAATCCAATTTCCAGCATGGCATCCAGTTGCTTCTTCAGTTCTTCTAGTTCCGACGGGTTCATACTATAGGGTCTCTAGGCTATGGGTCCTGTTCCGGGGATTAGTTCAATGATAAACTCGATATCCCAATCTGGGGGCATACCGGGCAAAAAATCTGGAAATACATCAGGGTATTCGTAGACTATCCAGACTTGGTCAATGGTAGGTTGGGCTATACTCTTGTTGCACTTGAATTGACGAGGTAAGGTTTCAGATATATGCTCGAATGATATTCCAGCGGTACTGGTCATAGAGTTGGCTTTCTTGGCACAGTCAATCAATCCTTTATGTTTGGACATCCAATCCATTCCTAGTACTACTTCCAAACGTTTAGTTCCGAGTACTATCAGATTAGCATAAAAATCTATGCCATGGATTTGGATAGGGACGACTTTGCAAATTTTCCTAGCTTTGGTGGTTGAACCGGGAATTTGAACGATCATAACATGCTTTAGTTTGGTTGGTTGAATTTTACTAGTGCATGCAAATTCTTCGGTGACAAATGAGTGCGATGCACCAGAATCAAACAACACTCTTGCAAGTACTGAATTAACAGAAAACATACCCAGCACGACGTCTGGCACTTCCTGAGCTTCTTCAGCATGCATGAGAAAAAGACGGCCGTTGCGGTTGAGCGAATTTCCTGGGGAAAATCTTCTTCTAGGTTGAACATGACGCTGCTGCTGAGCTGGGGCATTTGCATTGGGGGATGCGACATTCTTCTTGTTGGGGCACTCGTTGGAGTAGTGACCCTTATTTCCACAGTCATAACAAGTCACTTGCGACTTGTCCTTTGTGAGCACATCATTGCTTCCAGTCCTCGGGGCAGTGTTGGTGTTGGCGGTAGCATTGTTGTTGTTGAACTTGGGTGGGGCACGGTTGAAATTGCTAGAGTTTCCGGGGTTGTTTTGATTTCCTCTGGGCCTAGGGTTTCCACGGTTGGGATAGGTCAGACGGTTCATTGAGGGTCTGTTGGTTCTTGGGGCAAATCCTGGAGATGGGTTAGGGCGATACTTTGGGGGCTGATGGGTTCCTGGCTGATGCATCATGCGATGCTTGCGGTTCTCATTGGCTTGGTTGATCTTTCCTTCCATCTGGATGGCAGAGTCGACAAGGGCTTCAATATCAGCAAAGGGGATATTGACTAACACAGTCTGCATCTCATCGTGCAGACCATTCAAGAATCTCTCCTTCTTCTTGGCTTCGGTGTCGTTCTCATCCGGGGCATACCTAGCTAATGACAAGAATTTTTCACGGTATTCCACTACGGTCATCCATCCTTGCTTCAGTTCTCTGAACTCATCTCTCATTCTCTTGATCAAACCTGGTGGCACATGGTTTCTGCTGAACTTGACTTTGAATTCCTCCCAGGTCATCATCTGTCCTCCGGTCATGGCACGAACACTGTTCCACCATGCTCTGGCATCTCCGGCTAGATAATGGGTGGCGAACAGAACTTTCTCTTTGGCTTCCACTCTGGTGACTTCTAGGTTATTTTCCATGGTTTGCAGCCAATCGTCGACATCTAGGGGTTCTTCCGACTTAGTGAAAACAGGTGGGTTGGTGTTCTGGAAATTCTTGAGCTTAGATCCATGGTTGTCCTGATTTCCGTGGCCTTGATTTTTGTGGGCTAGCTGAGCTATCTGTTGCAGGGTGGCTAGGTTGGCTTGACATTCGGCTCTTTCAGCTTCGCGGTCAGAGACCAACATTTGCAGGATCTGCAACATCGGGTCCGGGGATGAACCACTTCCTCCGCGTGGCATCTGAATATTGAGATAAATCATGAGAAAAGAGGGAAATTTCTAAGGTTTCGGAACTTCGAATTTTTTTTAAAGTTTGACTCAGATTTTCTAGCAACTTGCTTTTCATTCATTCATTCATTCATTCACACGATACAACACACACCACAACAAAGGTAAACAGATGGTTTTAGGAACCATTCTGGAAACTACGATACAGTGGGACCGAATACTACTCACTACGCTAGTGCTCAAGTGCTACTACTCCTCGAAGTTGGTGTAGTCGTCATCCTCATCATCATCGTCGTCATTGATGAAGGCGAAATCCTCCTCATCAATGAAGAAGTCCATAGCCTGATCCTACAGAAAATCATCATCATCGCTGAGATAGGAGTAGGGGTCTCCACGAGGATCCTCTCCGGCATTCTCCCTTTCCTCCTACTGCATGTCTCTCTCGTGGATGGTCTCCTCCAAAGACGAGATACGGTGGCGAAGATGGGCAATGATGCGCTCCTTCTTATCGAGCTGACGGCGGCGAGACTTGCGATCCTTTGCTAGCATGGCGATGGTCTGATCCTTTGTCTTGATGATGGCGGACTTGTGGTTGGAGTAGTCACGGCAATTATCCAACTCCTGCTGACGATCGTACATCATGAAGCTAAGGTGGTCCAATTGGGTCTTCAGCTCGTGGTGGTATGGGGCTTCCAGTGGCTGTCCATTAGCATCACGCCTTGGGCAAAACTCAAAGCGGGTACCCTTGATCTGGTTGATACTTTGCCCACACAGACGGGCAAGAGCTTCCTGCATGGCCCTGGCAAGTCCATCGAGCCAGTTGTTCTCTCTTAAGGTAAACTGAAATCTCTCAGTAGTGGGAGGTTCAATCTTTCCTCGGAGACTTGCAACAATTAGCCACTGCAGATCTTCTCCTCCTTGATCATTGAGCTGAGCTCCGAAGAACTTCAAAGTGCGGACGCTCGGAAGTTCAAAGCTGGTCCAAATCCCTCTCAAAGATAAGGTCTCCTCCATTCCCCAACTGATAAAACTTGCTGTACTTCACGTCCATCTATAAGAATATAGGATGAGTAAGTTAGTAGAGTGATCAAGTGTGTCAAATTTTATGTATGTTGCAAGAGTTTTTGAGGAACATGAATTTTTATGAAAGAATCAAGGTGATAAGAATGGGAATAAGTTTTTGTAAATATTTGCTTCCTTTGGTTTTGAAACTAAGTTTTTGGTTCAAACGTCCGGTCTAACTAGGGTCTCCTATGGTCAACCTGGCTCTGATACCAACTTGTCAACACCCGTTTTTTTAAACCCAGATGCCTGTTATGCCATACATCGCAATCCCAGGATTACCATTTTTGCGAGACATAACAGATTTGGATACCATAGTACATCATCCATTACAAACCATACATAAGGTCTTACACAAATAAGGATCTCATGATCCAGTTCTTAATACAACTCAAGCAGCGGAAATACGTAATAATAACGGTGGCGTGGTAAGCTCCATCTTCGGGGTCACAGGCAATGCTGACGATGGAAGATGATCCTAGTTGTCGTAACCTTCCTGGGGTCCATCCTCCAGGTACTCCTCTTCATAGTCTGGCCACGGGAATAGACAGGGACAAAGCCATGAGTACTCTTTAAGTACTCGCAAACTAATACTAACAAGTGAAGGTTTTTTTTGTAATAGGACACTAAGCTCTAGGGTTATTTTGCAAAAAGCCAGATTTACCTCTACTAAGTTAAGAAGCAAGGAATGCTAGTTGAAGTTTTATAACACATAAGTGGGAACTTGTATTTCATATCACAACTCTGTTGTGGTCAAGTCAAAATCTCAATCCATTTCACAAGTCATTTTGAAAACATCTGACGGGGGAACCGTATGGCCACTCCAACTGTCCATAACCGTGGACGCGGCTATTCGAATAGTTTGACACTCTGCAGAGATTGTACACTTTCACCACAACATTCGATACATCCGTCAGGAACAAATCCTGAATTCACCATACTCAGTATGCGGATAATCAATCCTAACCTTTCAATTACACGCCCTAGTATAAGCACCTCTCCTGTGAGTTTGGCCTCCCAACCATGACCAACTGTCATCTTGGGTACTGCACAGGTGGACAATCTTCACAAGGTAGCCTCAGCTCAAACCTTGGCCGTGAGGGAACCAGTACTAAGGTATATAAGTTTCAAGTCAAGCCCTACCTTGTGGTTGTATGATAACATTGGAATGGTATCGCATCCATACAACCATCAGTTTTATAAAGGGCTAAGGCTCATGCCTCAACATTTTCATCACCAAAATCATCTGGTGTTCGGAAACACATGTCAAAACATCTCAATAGAATGATCCATCATTCCAAGGTTTTCATAACCATTTTTCCACCAAGTATTCCCATCTAAAGTTGATCAAGTTTTATGCTTAGCACTAGCCTCTATAAATGGGGGTAAGTACTAATGAGGGGTGGTAAACTAGTGGAGTTTAACTAAGTTCAATCTCATGCCTTAGGATGACATAAAGATTATCTAGCTTAGGCCAAATTTTATGCTCTTTATGCAACCTTCAATTATCATTCTAGTATCTATCATTTAATCAAGTAAACTCTAAGCAAGAGCTTTGATAAAGAAAATAAAGTATAAATCTTGCAAGTAAAACTAGGATTGGTTTATCAAGTGGGTATGATCACATATGCTTAAGGCATATAGTTGGCATGGTAACAAGCAAGTATTTGCTTGCATAGGTCAACTTGATTAGTAAGGCTTACTAAAGTAGAGTATCTTGCAAGTGTTTGCTTTCCTTGTGCAGAGAAGTTGTTGAAGTTCTCCTTGGCTTCTTCTTCATAGTATCCTCCTTCTTCCTCGTATCCTTGGTCGATACTAGCGTCTATAAATAAATACGAGGTACACAATCACCATACAATACTTAACTACTTTCAATCATCACACACAAGGGTTCTAGAGATGATCTAGCATCATCACTAACATCACAAGAATAAGGCATTTGTCTTATTTATTTTATTTTTAGAAAAGTAATTTCTACTCATTGGAAAACTACTTAAGATTTAATATTCTCCAAACCAAACATGGGATCATGTTGACACATGTCATCACCACACATTTCAGTACATGGGAATGTGATTTAAAGTGGTGTCACAATTTAATAAGGTTCAACCTTTTATTTTAATTAAATAAAGTGACTAGAAATGCCTATGTGGCATTCTTTTATTACTTGAACATTATTTCTGTAAGTAATCCCATATATTTTTATATATTCTGAAAGGTATGGTTAAATGTGATTTTTGAGAGTTGGATTCAACTCAAAAGCTATTATGGTTTAAATTTGAAAAACGTTTGAATGCAGAAAAGCTTCTGCCTTGTTATTTTTACCAAGGGTGATCTACAGATCCAAATGATTTGAATCCAATGGGTTTGGATTCAGCATTTCAAGACCTTTCTCACAAAATTAGTTTCATTCAATTTGGTTCACTAAATCGAGCTGGGTTGATTTTTGAAACTAGGTACAGAACTGTGTTTGAATGAAAATGGAAAAAATCCAAATTCAAACGACTGGGCTGCGCGGGAACTGCTAATGGGCCGGCCTGCTAAGCACAACGCTTACGCGGGCTGGTTAAGTTGTTGTCCCCACACGTCAGTGAGACAGGAGGGTGCGAAGCGGTACGAGGAAACGTGGTGTGTTGGATTAGAAGTAAGATCAACGACTGAGGGTCGTCATCGACGATGAACTAGTCACCGGAGAGCTCGAACCCTAGCGACACAGTGGGGGTCGTGGGAGGCTCACCGGGGCTCAGGCGAGGGTCGGCGATGCGGGCGAACAATGAAGTCAATGATGGCGAACCTCCTGGTACCGGCAGCTTCTTCTGGGGTGGACGAAATCAATGGCGCTCTTCTTCTCCAGAGGCGGCCTGCTCAGGCGCAATTCCGGCGATGCGCTGCTCGCCTTGCTCCGGGAACAAGGTGGAACAATTAGTGAGGATAGGGGAGTGAGATGGTGTGAAGAGTTTGGGCGGGGGAGGCCTCTATTTATAGTCTCAACGACGAGACCAAACGGGATGGGCAGGCGACGGTGGCGACATGGCTACGGGCTGCTAGAGGCATGGCCGGCGGTGGCGATCGATCGGTGGTATCCTGGCGATGCTCTATGGCTTTAATGCGCGTGTAGGGGAGGTGGCAAACGGTCTGGAACATGCGATGCTCTGCACGGCAGAGGCGGTGTCTTCGACGGCGAGTGGTGGCTGTGAGGCATGGGGCGGCGAACGGGGATGTCTGACGGTCTCCTGGGACGGTGGTGATCGCGTATGCACGCGGTGAGGGCGGCGCACGGTCTGTGGGCTTGTGTCGAGGGTGGCGCTCTGGCGCATGCTCGACATGGTTGACAGAGGCACAGGCACGGCGTTTCTGGCGGTTTTGGTCGCTATCTGCGAGGCAGGGCTGGTCGAGAGGGGGCGGTGAGGCATGGGCTACCTCCCAGACAAGGTTGGCACGGCTAGTTCTTCTCCTAGCTTGCTGTCCACACTGGGGTGACATGGGTGGCTTTGGTTGTTCACCATTGATGACATTGCCAAGCTTACAGTGGCGCTAGAGCTTAGTTAAGTTTTCTAGATGATCTACTGAGGCTAGTGTAACCAGAGAGGGAACAAGTTAGACTCAAATTACTGCTCCAAATAGTGTTTGGATTTTATTTGATTTGCATCTGCAAGGTGTTTGATGAAATGGCCGCATGAATTCAAGTTTTGAATTTTGAAAAGATTTTTGGTGGGTGTGCTAGGCCTGTGCTAGTGAGTCTGTGGATGCTTGGGTTTTGAAAGTTGAGCTTGTTTGAATTGTTTTTGAAAAAGTGGGATCTTCCCATATGATAAAGATTCAATTTTGAACTGTCCTTTAAACTATGCATTTGAATGTTTCTGGATGATCACATGGTGGGCCTTGATACTTTGTTATGAGTACTATCAAGGGGTGTAAAGATCCAAACAAGTTTCTGTTAAGTTTTGAAATTTAGAGACAGCCAAAGTAGGCATGGGAGTTAAATTGGCCAAAATGACCATTCCCTTATTTTGTTTGTTTTGATTTATTTGTCTTTGGGAAAAGTGTGGGGATTGTTTAGATGATGTTTATTTCACCTAAGAATCCTTTTACAAGCAAAGAAACACATAAACAAGGCAATTCAAAAGAATTCAAAATGGGATGCATACACACATGCATGCTTTCATATTTTTATTTAGAAAAGTTTTTGTTAACCCTAATTTTGAAGATTAGAGTTTGATGATTCTAGTTTAATATTTTTGGGATATTACAGTGGAGCGAGATGAAGAACGTCTTCTCCTTCTTCTCCCGATCTCTTCTTTCTCCCTTATGGATGGAACAACGGTTGTTGTGTATGTTTTTGTCCTCGGCCTCTTCACAAAAGTTGTCCATTTTGACAAGACGAAGGCGGTGGCAACTATATGGAAGGTCAAAATATTAACGCCGTATAGTTGCTCGTTAAATCTACTGTATGCCCCCTTGATTGCTTCCAAAAAGAGACTTGCTCGTTTTCGCTTGAATATTGTGATTCTGTTGTTAAAACCTTCTGTTGATGTTCAGAACTTGAAACACACATTAAAAACCAAGTTTTCTTCACTACTGAAGTATTAGCATTAGGTAAAGCTAGAAATCCATCAAATCCAAACAAAACCCATCAATAAAAACCATAAAAATGTGTCGAATATCACAGCTATCAACTCCCCAAGCTTAGATGTTTCTTGTCCTCGAGTGACAAGAAAATAAGGAAGAATAGCGGAGATTCAAAACTGAAATAAAAGAACATACAAGTTTGAATTGGTGTCAAATTATTTCCTTCACAATTCCTGCAATCTAAAACATGATCATACAAGTATTCACAAGATTGCACTAAGTCCACTTCCTAACCATGTATATATTCATAGCAAATAAATCATATGCCTAAGCAAGTGTCAAAAGTTTAGCTAGGAAAGTGAAACAAATTCTTTTGGTTTCTCTCTTTGTTGAGAGATGAAAACTTTTTGCTCTTGTTTGTTTAATCAATTAAGAGTACTCAAGTTGGCACCAAACATTCAATTTAAGAATAACTCATCTACTCCCACGTCAAAATTTCAATACTCCCAAAGCACCTTTTTCCTTTCCTTGTCTTTCAAAAACTTCAGCTCTTTCACAGATAAACCGTGCCACTGTTTTTAACATGTTAATTGGGACTGTGTTGCACACTCGTGACCATGGAAATTGATAACTGTTAAGCAATAGTGGGCCAGAGGAGTACTACAACTTCACTTAGAACATGAAACCATGAGGAGACTAAAATTTTACCCATCATTGCATTGCGGCTAGAGACGCTTACATAACTCAATAGCCGAAATCAAGTGGTTTCCCACATTTAGATCGTTCGTTGGCCAGCGGAGTTAATATTCCCCATGGAGTACACAATGTTGTAGTACACGCATAAAGCAATATATTACTTTAATTATTAGAAAAAGCAGTGGCATAATCTCTACTACTTCGAATCATCCATTTTATCAAACAATTTCATCCAAGATTGCTATCAAGTCTATTTACATTAAGCTCAATGGGGTTGAGTGATGCGGCTCAGATCACTATAGAGCTTCATTGGGAAACCCTAATAGGAAGGTATGATGAGTACAACAGCAAGTTTTTCCCTCATTAAGAAACCAAGGTTATCGAACCAGTAGGAGGAAGGAAACGACTCAAAGGTGTTGCTAGCAACTTGGAAACTTGCACAACACAAACTCAATACTTTGCCCCAACAAACAGTGAGGTTGTCAATCTCACCGGTTTGCTAAAAACAAAGGATTAACCATATGGTGTGGAAAGTAATGGTGGGTTGCAGAAAGTAAACAGTAACAGTGGAAATGTATAAATGGTAAAGATTCGACCCGGGTCCATAGTTCACTAGAGGTGTTCTCCTTAAGATAAACAACATAACATGCTGGGTGAACAAATTACAGCGGGACAATTGACATGATAGAGCAAGGCATAACAATGCAATACTAGACAGTCATGATCCTATGAGATTGATTGGGCATTACGACAATATACATAGACCGCCGTCCAACTGCATCTATGACTAGTAATCCACCTTCAGGTTATCATCCGAACCCCCTCCAGTATTAAGTTGCAAGCAATGGATAACCGCTTTAATCAAGGTGTGTAAAGTAAACAATAACTTGTTCCATGAACAAGAGATCATTGTTTTATCCCTAGTAGCAATAGCACATCTACAACCTTAGAGATTTCTGTCACCTCCCCAAATTCAATAGAGGCATGAACCCACTATCGAGTATAAATACTCCCTCTTGGAGTCACTAGCATCTACTTGGCCAAGATAGCTGCTAGAAACGGAGAGCATGCAAGATCTCAAACAACACAGACATGATAGAATCAATAAGATAGAATCATTAATCAATCTGACATAGTAATCTCAATATCCATTGGATCCCCACAAACACAACATGCATGATTACAAATAGATGATCTTGATCATGAACGAAGCTCACAAGATCTAAACATGGTAGCACAAAGGAGGAGAAACAACCATCTAGCTACTACATGGACTAGTAGTCCAAGGTGGAACTACTCACGCATCATACCGGAGGCTAGCATGGTGATGAAGAAGGCCTCCGGGATGATCTCTCCCCTCTGGCGGGGTGCCATGAAGAGATTCAGATCCCCCCGATCTAGGGACGATGGTGGCGGAGGCTACGAATTGTTTCGTGGAATATTGATCGGGTACTTAGGGTTTAGGTATCTGGGGCTTCTTATAGGCGAAGAGGAGGCTGAGGGAGTGCCCGAGGCGGCTGCACCCCCCCATGCGCGAGCCAGGCCTGGCGGTGTGTCCAGGGGGTGTGGCCCCCTCGAGGCCCTTCTCCGTCTCGTCTTTTGGCTCCGTGTTTCCCATGGTAAAATATTGACTTTGGCTTTTGTCCCATCCAATTCCTAGAATATTCATTTTATGACTTTTCTGGAACCCGAAAATAGAAGAAAACAGGCAACTCACACTTTGGCATCTTGTTAATAGGTTAGTCCTAGAAAACATATAGAAGTACCTCAAAGAGAAGACAAAGCAAAGCAAAGTAGATACTAAACAAGCATGGAACATCAAAAATTATAGATACGTTTACGACATATCAAGCATCCCCAAGCGTAACTGTAACACCCCTAGTTCTACTAATACTAATTAGGATTTGATTGTGCATTCATGAGCATCATATAGTGTATCTAAAGAAAATGCAAGAAAAATAAACTAAAAACCCTACCCTACTTTCCCTCCCTATTTGAAACATGTTCAAAATGGTTTTGAATTAAAAAAAATAAAAAAAGATCAAAGCCCAAATTGATAAAAGGACCCCCGAGTGTTTTTATCATTTTTCCTCTAGTATTTTCAAACAGATTCCAATCAGAAAAACAATTTGAAAATAGAAAGATAAAGAGAGAAAAACTAAATATAAAAAGGTTTTAGAAATAAAAATAGAACCTAACTCTAACCAGGCTGCAACCCATCACTCTCCTCTCCCTTCCTACCGCTCGCGCGCGCAGCTAGCAGCCTAGCGTGGCCCAGTACCGCTTCATCCTTTCCTCGTCGTCTTCCTCCCCGACGCCAAGCACCTCTCTGTCCCTGGCGTCACCGTCGATCTTCGCCGCCTGCGCTCCACCGTTCGTCGCCTCTAGGATAGAGATAAGAAGCCTCGCGACCCCTCCTCCCGTCCTTATCCTCTCTTGCCCTCCCTAGCAACCTCCCACTCGCATATTTCCCCTTCTCACCGAAACCCTAGTTGCCGGGCAACCTTCAGTCGCCGTTGTTCCGCATCTCCCCGCGCCTCCCTAAGCATGGCATCGTGACCGCCTCGCCGTGTTGAGCATCCTCGTAAGAGGAATCGACCCCATGCGCAGTGAATCCTCGCCATAGAGTCCTTCTCTCCCTATGCCGACCACCTTCAATTCTCCTTCGTCCGGCCTCCTCCAGCCTTCCCGACCTCACCGTCACGCCCCTGGTGAGCTACTGCACCTCCCAGTGTCCTATGTTTTCCCTCTCCCTCTTTGTACCGCTGTCGTCGTGACCACCTGCGAGTGCCGCCTCTGGCCGTCGTCGTTGCTATCGCTCTGGTGACCAAATCCGGGCGGCGCCGCCACCTTTCTGCTCCTCGCAGTCATCCGTGTCGAACGCATGCAACCGCGCATCCCTGCTTGCTCGCTAGCGCCGTCCTCTGCTACCGTCTGTAGTGTTCCCCGGCGAGCCGACATGGCGCTGAGGTGGCTCTGACGTGGCCCAGGTTCCACCTGTCATCTGTAGTGGCTAGGTTCTGCTTTGGTGAGAAAAGTATAAGGTTAGGGTGTGCTGATGTCAGCATGATGTAACAAATCAATTTAAATTGGTTTAATAATTTCAGAAATTTACTAAAACTTGTAAATTCAATATCTAATTATTTATAAGTCAGAAAAATATGAATAATATATCAAAATGTCCAGAAAAATGAGATCTATCTATTTAAGCTATGATCATGAATATTTAAACAACTTAAATGGAAAGTATAATTAGAAGAACAAAATGAATCCCATAGGTGATTCCGAGGATCCCCCTATTCTAGGGTTTGCACCTCTCGGTCCCTGTTTAAAATGGTCGAGCATGTTTAGGGTTTCAATTTAAATAAAAATTAACTTGTCATATCATCATCCTTGATTGATCATTGCATCGATGCCATGTGTTGATTGTTCCCTTTCTTTTTGGTGTTTGGTTTTTCTTCTGTAGAATACGTTATCGAAATCGAGATCGAGATTGAAGACCACGATCAACATCATCAAAGCTCGATGAACAATACTTGACCAACTGTAACCAAGTCAAGTACGATTTATCCGAAGCTCTGCTATCTGGATATGAACAGGCTAAGGCAAGCGAAGCCCCACACATACATATGAATCCTATGCTTTCAAAGTATTTCATTCTTGCCATGTGCATACGATCCAAAGTCTTTTATTGATAGATGGAGTAATCCTATATGATGCATGTTACCTTTGAAGAATATATTCCCTGATCTACTGCTCCTAGCATAACTAGGGTTTGGCTTGTGAAGCGTTGCTAGACCTATTATCTCTGTTGTGCTTAGCCATGCTTAGCTTTTATCGCTGGTCCATCCGGTTGATGAATCAGAGATGCGAATGAACCTAGTATGAAAGGATGACGTGGTAAGATCAGCGATGAAAGTTGAACATGCTAAGGGTTGTATGGGAGGCCATAGTGGGTTGTGGTTTTTGCAGTCCCATACTTGCCACTACTAGGATCTGAGTGATTTCCTATTGAACCAAGACGAGCGTACAACCACACGGGGTCTTGGAAACCCCCTCGACCAACTAACTTGCCTAGTAGATTCCATGAGTCACATAGTTCGGGCGTTCCATTCGACATATGCATCTTGGTTGTTCTCAAAGGAGGTGAAGGAGGTGCATTCATAACAGGTAGGTAAGTGTGGCCGGGAACAAGAGATACCTGGCATCCGTAATATTGAACTATGCGCACATCATTAGGGACTGGCTTCGGGACTCGGCCCGTTACGGCGGCATCTCCCTAGTGCGTGACTCATGGTTTCGGAAAAATCAAGGTAAAGGTCGTGTCTAACCACCCTCTACCGGCCTTCCAAGGAAGAGGGCTAATCATGTGGCATTAAGAGAAGGTTAGTACGTGTGGGTAAAGTTGTACACCCCTGCATGGTATTAATCTTTTCAAAAAGTTGTGTCCGCGGTTATGGACGACTTGGGAACGGACATGATGATCATAGAGAACTTGAACCTAATCGTAAAACTTGGAAAGTTAAGTAATGAGTGCTTAAGGATGCTTCCTTAGGGATCGAGGGGGTGATCCTAGTTGGTAGGTTCAGCTGATGATGATTCGGTGGATATCAAGAGATGATCGAAGCTAGAGATACCACTCTCTTATACCCTTTTAAAATATTCTGATTAGTCGATATTATTCTCCCTCTTATTTTACAAACAAAGATGGCTCTATGAAAAATAACTCCACCAGCCATAAGTCTTGCGGAGTACACCCTGTACTCACCCTTGCTTCGTTGATACTTTTGCAGCAGAGTAAGTATTACCATAGAAGATGAGTTCTTCACGGCATCGACATCGACGAGTAGTTTGGAGTTCCTAGTCGGCAGTCTGAGATATATGGATTGGACGTCATCGTTATGCTTCAGGCCCCTTAGGCCATTTATTAAGTTTTCTATACTTAATAGCAATTTTCCTTCCGTTGTTTGATGTTTGTGGTCAGTGACCTCTTCTTGTAATATTTTGGTTCTTTGCTCAGTTATGAGCATGCTCTAATAATTTTGTATCATAGGGTCATTGTTGTGTTATCGATTCTCTCTCTGTATGCTTTCGAGATTAGGTTAGGCTTATGTTCAGACGAAGGTCTGGGATTTGTCTAGCCTTAATCCCGAGGGTGTCATAGGTTTTGGTATCAGAGCAGTACCAACTATCGGAAACTCTTTCTATTGGTCTATATTGAGTCTAGTGCTTGTGAAAAATATTTAAAAAAATGAAAACTATGTGTGAAAACTCTAGTATGCTTCTTTTTCTCCTTATCCAGTCTCGATCTAGCTCTAGGTCACCTTATATTGTGTTGATTTGGAAAAGTTTTGCTATCTCGTTTCTTCCTTTAAAGATTAGGTGCCTTTTCAGGAATGCCGATTCTCAACCAGTTGACCTAGTGTTAAGTTCTTTAGAGTCTGGTGTGTGTTCCTTGTTTCCCTTGTTCTATTTCTTATGGCAGATTTCTTTCTATCATGATCTCTCTACCTTAAGGGTCCACAACATCGTGTCGATGGTTCCACAATGTTCTATTCTAGGCCTCGAAGTTTCCTTTCGCCTCGTGTGCCTCCTTTTTATTTGTTCGGGTACTTCAGAAGTTGTATCTTCTTTTGGAAGTTACCTTGTGGTTACTACCTTGTAGTGTCCACTGTGTCACTCAAGTAGTAGTTATTCCTTTCTTTGGGTTTTAACCCTCGGACTTGAACCTAAGATCCCTGATTGTGCTAGATTCCGGTGTTGTGAATGTTGTACATGAAGCTGACCTTTAACCCAAGATCCATTTCTTTGACCCCTGTGGTTAATGTTCACACATTACCCCAGGATGGCTAGTACCTTCTAGTATAGCCTTCAAGTTTGTGTATATTGTCGCTATTGAACGGTGATGGTAAAGGAATTTCCCTACCACATGCTATGGCAGATGTTCTCCAATGGAACCAAATAGATCACGACAAGAGTTCTCTTAGTGAATCCCACTTCTATACTCATGACTCTGCCACCCCTTCCTATCTCTACATTGGTTTTCAGAACATTGTTGACTTATGCGTCTACATCTCGGGATTCTATCCTAAGCATGTTTTTCCTTACCCTTGTTGTTTTCCGACCTTTGTCTACCAGTTGGTAGCCAAGTAGTAAATGTGCATTGGTGTCTTCTGATTCAAGATACTCTTGTGGTCCGTTATGACAAACCATTTTGGGATGTCAGAAGAAACAAGCTCCAGTACCTCGTCATTTCTAAGACCAGATCAAAGTGTTGTAATCCACAGATCAATAAGCATTCATAAGCTTATGTTCTATTCCACCTTAAAGTGTCACACTCTTTTATACTAAGAGGTCGTGCTGAGTTTCATGACCCTCTTAATGAAGTGATGATCTTACACATATTACCCACCCTTCCTCTGAGTTTTTGCGCTCAGGAATGATGCGTGTGCGTATTGATGTGGCCATCTAAGATTCTTAGCAATTTTTATTGCTTTGAACTTCTAGGACATTGTATCATTCTTAGCGTGATTAGGTTAACCCTATCACTAAGCAAAGGATGATTGTGCTACCAAGTCCGTTATTCTAGTGCACTCTCTTCGGTCAAAGAGTTAGGCTTGCCCCAAAAGGCTCTAAGACTGTGTCCTCTTGTCTTACCAAGCAAGATTTCTATGGAACTAAGTGACATATCGGTGGTTCGTGATATTCTAGATGTCTACTAGAAGTACTGCCATGTTGCCACATGACCGTGTTGTCAAGTTTTTGAGCAAGCAAGTTCTCTAAATTTCTCTTTCTCCAAGAATCCGTACTAGATACCCTGAACTAGTTGGTTAAGCTTAAACAACAACTTGGAGAGTTGTAAGACAAAAGTTCTATTCAACTATGTTCCTCCTTAAAGGGATGCCTAGTTTTGTTCGTGCTGAAGTAAGATAGTATGTCCTTCATGGATATGTTATCTTTCCACGTTTTTGATTTGGTTTGGGTAATTGTCAAATCAAACTCAGTTCCAAGGACTATCTTGTTGGTGTATCTACTCGTGATGTTTCACCTGAGTACATCTTCATGCCCTCTGGTCTGACCAATGTCTATGCCCTATTAATATAACATATGAGTCCATATTTTTGGAGTGTCTCAATAAGTTTGTTGTTGAGACCATAAATGACATCCTTATCTTCTCCATGTTATATGAGATTCATATGGAACATTGGGCATTAATGTTGGAAACTTTTGAGAACCATCTTCATGTTATCTCGAATTATGTGTTCTGGATGTTACAAGTAACCTACTATGGTTCATGTGCAATTGTCGAAAGATGTCACCATGGATTCGGGTAGAGTTATCTTTGTTTCCTCGGGTATCATTCGAAGTTAGACAAGCATGTGCGAGGTATTCTTGATATGGTAGGTTGATACCTTCACATCTCGAGAAGATCCTCCAAGCACACCAAGACACTGATTGATTTGTTCATGGAAGATAAGAAGTACAACAAAACTTCTATATCCTCCTAAATGTTTCCCAACAAGGATTTAGTTGTGTTTCATTGCAAACAATTCATGTAGGTGCAATTGTCCTCTAATAATTTGCTAATACATGGAATTTTCAATCTAGCTCATCTTTTGGAACTAGACACCGAAGTCCATGACTTGAGAATCTAGTAACTTTACCTCTGTGGTAAATGTTGAACCCTTTCTATTCGGACATGCTGAGTCTGAACTATCTCTCCACTTAACCAAAGCTGAATCTTAAGCAGCAATAATGGTTGGTGTTCCTCAAGGTTATGACTTAGATCTCTGTGTAAATCTGGCAAGACTGATGTAATGGTTGGCTCAATTAGCCGGAAGACCTATTTCCACATTCCTTTGAATCAGCAATAACAACCACTCTTCATAAGGCTTCTTCTATGACTTACTATGGGAGTTATGCTTATGGTTCCTTTGTATCCGAAGTCTGACCTTTACTTGATGACTATTTAAAGGCTTGTTAGTAGACTAATATTGGAGCCTCAAACACCAAGGAGAACATTTGAAGAAGTGTTGCTAAATGTCCCTCGGTCAATCTTCCAGACCCTCTTATGATGGCAAACGTCTTGTTATGCCAAGTACTTGGAGTCTGAGAATGAAGCTTCTTTCTTCTCGTTTCATGGGAATTTTCTCAACTATTCATCTTGGTGGTGTAAAGTGATATCACGATATTTGGCAAGGATTTTGATAGTCCTAGATGAATAAAGAGTTCCTTCATTTATGTCTACACATGCTCGAAGAGCAACCATGATTTTGGTAATCAATAGTTTCTCTTGTTACATGTTCCTTATGACTCTTACGAGTCTTCTCCACCAAAACACCTTTCTTTCTTAGCCTTCTATTGAATGAAAGAGTGACCCTTCTGTGTCAAAAGTAGTTCAATAGCTTGGTTTTGTTGGTATTTATCTCTTTCACCTTCTCTACTTAAGTTGTTTAGTAGAGGTTCCCCTCTCGAAGTGTGCGCTCCTTTCCATCTATTGGAAGTTTCCTTCCCTTAGAATTCAAAACTCTTGTGCAAGATCCATGGTCTTAATCCTTATGAAGACCAGCTATCTAACACCTTTAAACCTTGTCCTTTTGTTTCCTCCATTACCTTGGCGTGTTTCATGTTCGTTGGCTCTAGAGATGTTATAAAACATCTATCCATGAGTTGACCATGAGATACTCAGTTTTTTGGTTCTGTGTCATTCCCTCTTTTCCTTAGTATGAGAAGACACCTCGAATATTACGAAGCGCTTCATCCACTCGTCATGGTGGCATGGATTAACCTCTTAGATAAGATCGTCGAAGTTTAGTGTAACCATGTTCCTTCTATCTTCCTACCTAGGAATCTCGGGTCGAGATTCTTTTAAGGGGGATAGAATTGTAACACCCATAGTTCTACTAATACTAATTAGGATTTGATTGTGAATTCATGAGCATCATATAGTGTTATCTAAAGAAAATGCAAGAAAAAGAAACTAAAAACCCTAAACCCTACTGCCCTCCCTATTTGAAACATGTTCAAAATGGTTTTGAATTAAAAAAACATAAAAATATCGGATCCCAAATTGATAAAATGGCCCCTGGGTGTTTTTATCATTTTTAAAATCCTCCAGTATTTTCAAACAGATTCAAATCAGAAAAACAATTTGAAAATAGAAAGAGAAAGAGAGAAAAACTAAATAGAAAAAGTTTTTAGAAATAAAATAGAACCTAACTCTAACCAGGCCACAACCCATCTCTCTCCTCTCCCTTCCTACCGCTTGTGCGCGCAACCAGCAGCCCAGCGCGGCCTAGTTCCGACCCAGTACCGCTTCATCCTTTCATCGTCGTCTTCCTCCCCAACGCCAAGCACGTCTCTGTCGCTGGCATCGCCGTTGATCTCCGCAGCCTGCGCTCCACCGTCCGTCGCCTCTGGGATAGAGATAAGAAGCCCCGCGACCCCTCCTCCCGTCCTTATCCTCTCTCGCCCTCTCTAGAGACCTCCCTATCGCATATTTCCCCTTCTCACCGAAACCCTAGCTATCGGGCAAACTTCAGTATTCGTTGTTCCGTGTCTCCCCGCGCCTCCCTAAGCATGACATCTTGACCGCCTCGCCGTGTTGAGCATCCTCGTAAGAGGAATCGACCCCATGCGCAGTGAATCCTCGCCATTGACTCCTTCTTTCCCGACGCCGGCCACCATCATTTCTCCTTCGTATGGCCTCCTCCAGCCTTCCCGACCTCACTGTCACGCCACTAGTGAGCTACTGCACCCGCCAGTGTCCTATGTTCGCCCTCTCCCTCTTTGTACCGCTGTCGCTGTGACCACCTGCGAGCGTCGCCGCTGGCCGTTGTCGTTGCTATAGCTCTAGTGACCAAATCCAGGCGGCGCCGCCACCTTTATGCTCCTCCCAGTCGTCCGCGTCGAATGCATGCAACCACGCATCCACGCTTGCTCGCTAACGTCATCGTCTGCCGCCGTCTACAGTGTTCCCGGCGAGCCGATGTGGCGCTGAGGTGGCTCTGACGTGGCCCAAGTCCCACCTTTCATCCGTAGTGGCAAGGTTCTGCTTTGGTGAGAAAAGGATAATTTTAGGGTGTGCTGATTTCAGCATGACGTAATAAATAATTTTAAATTGGTTTAATAATTTTAGAAATTTACTAAAACTTGTAAATTCAATATCTAATTATTTATAAGTCAGAAAAACATGAATAATATATCAAAATGTTTAGAAAAATGAGATATATCTATTTAAGATATCATCATGCATTTTTAAACAACTTACATGGAAAGTATAATTAGAAGAACAAAATGAACCCCATAGGTGATTCCGAGGATCCCTCTATTCTAGGGTTTGCACCTCTCTGACCCTGTTTAAAATGGCCGAGCATGTTTAGGGTTTCAAATTAAATACAAATTAATTTGTCATATCATCATCCTTGATTGAGCATTGCATCGATGCCATGTGTTGATTGTTCCCTTTCTTTCCCGTGTTTGGTACTTCTTCGGTAGAATACGATATCAGAATTGAGATCGAGATTGAAGACCGAGATCAACATCGTCAAAGCTCGATGAACAATACTTGACCAACTGTAACCAAGTCAAGTACGAGGTATCTGAAGCTCTACTATCTGGATATGAACAGGCAAAGGAAAGCGAAGCCCCACACATACATATGAATCCTATGCTTTCAAAGTATTTCATTCTTGCCATGTGCATACGATCCAAAGTCTTTTATCGATAAATGGAGTAATCCTATCTGATGCATGTTACCTTTGAAGACTATATTTCCCTGATCAACTGCTCCTAGCATAACTAGGGTTTGGCTTGTGAAGCGTTGCTAGACGTATTATCTCTGTTATGCTTAGCCATGCTTAGCTTTTATCATTGGTCCATCCGGTTGATGAATCAGAGCTGCGAATGAACATAGTATGACAAGATGACATGGTAAGATCAGAGATGAAAGTTAAACATGTTAAGGCTTGTATGGTAGGCCATGGTGGGTTGTGGTTTTTGCAGTCCCATACTTGCCACTACTAGGATCTGAGTTCTTGCCTCTAGAACCAAGACGAGCGTACAGCCACTCGGGGGCCTGGAAACCCCCTCGACCAACTAACTTGCCTAGTAGATTCCATGAGTCACATAGTTCGGGCGTTCCATTCGACATATGCATCTTGGTTGTTCTAGAAGGAGGTGAAGGATATGCATTCATAACAAGTAGGTAAGCGTGGCCGGGAACAAGAGATGTCCGACATCCATAATCTTGAACCCTGCGCACATCATTAGGGACCGGCTTCGGGACTCGACCCGTTACGGTGGCATCTCCCTAGTGCGTTACTCATGGTCTCGGCGAAATCAAGGTAAAGGTCGTGTCTAACCACCCTTTGTCGGCCTTCCAAGGAAGAGGGCTAATCATGGCATTAAGTGAAGGTTAGTACGTGTGGGTAAAGTTATACACCCCTGCAAGGTATATATCTTTTCAAAAAGCCATGTCTGCGGTTATGGACGACTTGGGAACGGACGTGATGATCATAGAGAACTTGAACCTAATCGTAAAACTTGTCAAGTTAAGTAATGAGTGATTAAGGATGCTTCCTCAGGGATCGAGGGGGTGATCCTAGTTGGTAGGTTCAGCTGATGATGATTCGGTGGATATCAAGAGATGATCGAATCTAGAGATACCGCTCTCTTATCCCCTTTTAAAATATTCTGATTAGTCGATATTCTTCTCCCTCTTATTTTACAAACAAATATGGCTCTATGCAAAATAACTCCACCAGCCATAAGTCTTGTAGAGTACACCCTGTACTCACCCTTGCTTCATTGATACTTTTGCAGCAGAGTAAGTGTTACCATATAAGATGAGTTCTTCACGGCATCGACATCGACGAGTAGTTTGGAGTTCCAAGTCGGCAGTCTGAGATCTATGGATTGGACGTCATCGTTATGCTTCAGGCCTCTTAGGCCATTTGTTAAGTTTTCTATACTTAATAGCATAATTTTACTTCCGTCGTTTGATGTTTGTGGTCAGTGACCTCTGCTTGTAATATTTTGGTTCTTTGCTCAGTTATGAGCTTGCTCTAATAATTTTGTGTCTTAGGGTCATTGTTGTGTTACTGATTCTCTGTCTGTATGCTTTTGAGATTAAGTTAGGCTTATGTTCAGGCGAAGGTCTAGGATTTGTCTAGTCTTAATCCCAGGGGTGTCACATTAACTCCTGCTCGTCCTCAAGTAGGTAAGTGATAAAAAGAATAATTTTTGAGGTGACATGCACCATCAAAATTAAGATCAAACCATTTGCAAGCATTGAAAGCTGGGATCAAAGTACTCTAAACATGAGCATGAAAGATGAAGTTCTAACATTAAGACAAAGTAACTATGCATGCAACATGAAAGGATACAAAAAAAGATCATGAATAACAATGCATTGAAAGACATTTGTTTGTTTCACATATAGAAAACATAGCATAGTGGCAATAAATGCATAAGACACCTTCAAAGTTCATAAGAGTGACTAGATACAAAAAGTTCAAGAGCAAGCAATATCAACAATATGAATCAATCAATAAGATTTGGGACAATGCACATAGAACTAAGAACGACCACATGCTCTCTTAATTGGTGCCTAAGGATAGAAGGTGGAGACTCAATATAATGGTGGAAGAAAGGCCCTTCAAAAAGGGAAGCAGGGATTTCAAGTCTCATACAGAGCTTCCAAAAATTATGGTACTTGTTAGCTTTCAGCTCTCATTCCCCCTATCATAAGCATCTTGAAGTGATTAAGGTTAAAGTGAATAAACTATGGATTATATGCTTGACAAATTATAAGTTGGCAATCTCATGTCCCTTGAGTATGAGGGCCGCTCCTCATGCTACGCAACTTTAGTCACCGGTAAGTTCTTGTCATAGTAAGTACATGTGTATCATAGAGAACCGCCAACAGGGTACCCCTTGCACATGATACAGGAGCTATACCATATCAAAATGACAAGGCAAGTAGACTATGAGCATCTCAACAATCTTCTTATTTACCATGGGAAAATGGTGTTTTTTCTCTCTTTCCTTTTTTCAATATGTCTCTCTTTTTTATAAGAAGAAAGCTTCATAGATTGCTCACTATGGTGATGCTGCAAGTTTCCACCATGATTAGGCATGGCTTAGGATAGCGGCCCAGACGTTTCTCTAACACACATACATAACTCCATGGACTTACAATCTCCCCTTTTATTTCACATCAACGACATCTGCAAACAAAAGTGCATGATATCAACTGTGTATAATGTACAAGTGCAATGTTGAAAGTGTTCCCCATGACAACATGGTTCTGCTTATTCCAACAGATAAGTGCAAGCGTACACAACATAGATGAAACAACGGTTCACGTTTATTTAGGGACAAGAAACATAAAGTGTGACATCAAGTTTGTGAGAGCTTTAATCACTAAGTTTCAAATAACAAGTTTAATTTGGAAGATAGATAAAACAAGAATATACATGGAATGGTGTAACACACCATGCATAGGAATTTATAGTGGACACGGTGGAATAACTTGGTTTATTGGGAGTTGGATGCATGAATAGAGCTTACTCGTACAAGTGGAGGCTAGCAAAAGACTGGGAGCGACCAACTAAGAGAGCAATAATGGCCATAATCACGCGGAGCAATAAAACATTACTAATCAAAGCATAAAGTGGTACCACAAGTCAAAAAATAAATGATCATAAAGGCTATGGTGACTGGTTCATAGTCATAACATGGTGTGAGCATGTGCCAAGTCAACCCAAACAAAGCATCAAAGGAGAATACTACAATACTATGCTTTTGTATGCTAAAACAACTCCTAATTCTTTCAAGGAACATTAAGCAATCCTAATTGTTTGGAACAAGTCATGCTACAGCAATAATCACTAGGCATAAGGTCAAAACAACATCTAGCATGACATGCTAAAGTCTAAGTCACAGTCAAAGCAAGCTCCTCTTGTACTACTAAGCAAGAACTTCCTACTCCTTTCCAACACCAATCAACTTATTTGAAACAACACAGGGAAAACATGGGTCCAACTACTGTATTCAAGCAAACTAAGAAAACAAAAACCAAAAAAAATAACTCGCTCCAAGAACAACACAACTGTGCATGAAACAATAAAAAACGAAGTGTCTAGAAAGACCTGAGATTTTTATTGATGAAGAAGGGGATGCCCAAGGCATCCCCAAGCTTTAACGCTTGTACCTCTTAAATATTTCTTGGGGTGACACGGGGTGCATCCCCAAGCTTGAGCTTTTGTCCATTCTTCATCTCATTACATCATTCTTTCCTTACACCTGAAAATATTCCTTCATACACAACTTCACACAATCTTCATTAACAACATTAGTGCATTCAAAAGATAATATACCTTTGAGGTTTAGTTTTAAAATAGAAAAACTTTCAGTAAAGACACAAGATACTGTAGCAATTCACTCAAAAATCTCAATTTACCAAAAAGAACCCAAAAAAGGAATCAATAAGAAGCAAATGCAAATAATGGCAGAAATCTGTCAAAAAAGACCAGCAGGTAGAAAACGATTTTTTCGAAGACCTTCAGTTGCTCAAATCAAAAAGTTTTGAACTAAATAAAGTTATCTAACAACCTGGGGATTTATTCAGGAAATTACAGCTCAATCCGACTTACAGAGATTTTACACGAATTTTTATATTGGAGCACAAAAATATGTTTGGGATAGCAACTCCCCAAATCTTACTTCCCTCTAATTAGAGGTTATTCTTGGCACAAAAATCAAATAAAAATGATAAAGAGAGGTTATTACAGACGTAAAAAATTACAAGACTCGAGGAAACTATTGGGTTATCTCCCTAGAAGTACTTTTCTTTAACACCTTTAAGTTAGGCATAAGAAGCAAGAATCAAGTATTTTCAAATGAAGAAGCATTAATATCAATACTCGAAATTTCTTCAACTAGGAAATGTATCTCATCAAAATGAGTTTTAGAGGATCCTTTCTCATCTCTCTTAGGTTCACTACCTTCATCAAATGGGTTTTCAGGAACAATCCAATCAAAATTCTTTTCTAGGGCTTCATGCATTCCTACAAGTTTAAAAGGTATGCGTATTTTAATTTCCTCTCCATCGGGTTTAGTTTTATCCAACTTTTCTAATGTACCTTTTAAAAGGTAGGCATATTAAAACGATCAAATACCTTTTTTTCTTCCTTAGCAACATCATTGAACTCTTTTAGCAAAGTTTCAAGAATAAAATCTCTCTTTTCAGTATCCTCCTCTTCTTTTAGTTTAAGAAACATTATTTTCATCATGGGGTTAAGGTTAACAAACCTAGCCTCCAACATATGAACTAAACAAGCTGCATCAATTTCATAATTAGGAGCAAGTTCTGCTAAGGATCTATCCTCATGTTTGCTAACATGATTAAAGAATTCTTCAATATTTTATTTCCCAATTATTGACCCACTACCTATTGAAAGGTCTTTTAGGGTGAACTTCGGGATCAACATGGTGAGTGTAGTGACCTCGGATCGAGAAAGATCCTAAGTCCTTGTAATTAATATGCTAGTCCCTGGATCAATAGCTAGCACTCATAGTCGATGAAATATCATGTAGAACACAAGTATTTATTACATGAATCGAATAATCCATAGTTAACATTATTACAGCAGAAGCAAAATATATACAACTTGGAGTCTCATCAATGCCATAGGCAGGTTGAATGAAGACCCGTGATTCTAGCGCACCTTTCAGCGATCTCCAAATTCTGCACATGAAACGTGCAGCCAAACGAGTTGGTCAATACTTTGAATGTATTGGCAAATTAGACCATGAAGGAAAAGACTAGCTATCACTACATGCATAGGATGACAAAAGGCTTGAGGTTTATTTGCATAAATCCAATTTTTCTTAAGTCAAGAAGAAGAGAGAGAAAAGTATTTTATCCTACTTTGTAAACATTTGATAAGTAAAATATGGTCAAGTGGCTCGCACTGGATTCCACCAGGCTACCATCTTTCAGCCCAACACATGGACTACACCATGCAATTCAAAATCCCATCCATGGACGATTCCACGACCATAGAGTTTTAGTTTTAGAAAAGGGAGAGGAAATCCTTCATAGGGTCCATCCTTAAGACGCTCAAAGTTGTTCTTTTCCCTGAACACGGCTGATCGATCAGGTTGATACTCTCGAGAGTTTATACACTTTACCCACAATCCACGATCAAGTCCTTTTACAAACAAGACCATGGCGAAGCTTTCCCTTAGTAGCTCCTCTACCCAGTTCCACAGGAACCAAAACTATGGTACTCAGGTGAGGTTTACCACTAAGTACTAGGCCAAGACAAAGCCCATATGTATTATGGTTGCACTAGAAGCTTCTGAATTCTGAATCATGGCAGACTTCTTTGATCCTGGGCGGTGGAGGGCACAAGCAGAGACAATCTAGGTTACTTCCCCTACTAGTCGATCTAGACATACCACTTCGCCCAGAGAAAAACATAATTTTATTTTGAAGTAGATTTGAGGGGAAAACTTGCGATCATAAACAAAGCTCTTATACTTAGAAAAATTTCTTATTTCGAAACCCCATTGGTATTTGTATATATATAGCATAGCACAAGCATAGAACTTAGAAAATTCAGGAGTACCTAATATGAGTGGAAATATTACTAAGTATAAAGTCACTCATGGCATACTACAAAATAACATAGTACTTGTAAAATGTTTCCTTTCTACTAAAACCATCTTACACATGCATACTACTATTTTGAGGATCAAAACATGCATAGTAGTAAAAATTGGGACAAGGATATGAACAAAGGTGTAACTTGCCTTAATAGTTGTTGAAGTCATTCAAGCACTCGTTGCAATTACAGACGATGCCCTCCTTGCAATCTATCGATCAAACAATTGCATCCATAAGAAATCACACAATCATAAATAAATGCACAAATGCATGCATGCAGAAGTGTTTTAATGCAATATAGTATTTGTTTTATTAATTGATTGCCATTAATGGTTTTTTAGCAGATATACTATAAATCATGTTCTCATTATTGAATTAAATTTGGATCTGAAGTTCAATACACAGAGGGAATTAATACGAACCGGTAGAAATTGGATTCACCCTAATCGAAGTTGTAGATCTTTTCTTATGATTTATTTAGTATTTTAGAGAGTTTAAATCACTAAAATAATTTTCATTGTAAAAAATTAGATCTAAAATTAGATATGTAATCTACACGAGATTGTGAAACCAGGGAGATATTATTCATATTTTTCTGATCTATAAATAATTCACTATGGATTTATTTATATAAAAGGACATTAAAACTATTTAAATTATTACCATAAATATATACAGTGAAGCTTAGATCTAAATCCATATTAATGTTCTACACAATTTTATGAATCCATAGGTATATTATTTGCAATTTTTTTGGACAAGTAGATCTTTTAATATTAATTTTCTAAGATCTAACTATTTTCTGCAATTTATCAATTGATTTTTATTAAAGCAGGTGAGCTAACGACATGTGGCGGCTTCTGATTTGCTGATCTAGCTGACACGGTAGCGATGTGGTGCTGACGAAGCGCGTGACACGCGGCGCTATCAGATTGTTGTATACCGATTCGGTTTATTAATCTAATCTAGATCCTTAAACCACGATCGGACGGACAGGGGCGACGACGACTTACCGGGGTCAGTGGTGACAATGGCGAGGACGGCGGCACAGGTCATATGGCGACCGTTCCGGCGGCTCGAGTGGTTGTAGAGGATGGGGGAGGTGACGTCTCGACGCTGATGGCGATGGGGAATCTCATAATAGCCTTTATGCGGACCTTCTCCTCATCTAGCTCGAGCGGACGGCAACTCCCTCTTCTCGGTTCCGATGGGCTCCGATGATCAATTGCCGGCGACCCTTTGTGATTCTAAAGCGGATAGCTAGATGATAAGACATGGTAGACCATGATGAGTAGGAGGGAAGGAAGAGCATGGCTTGGGGGTGCTCGGAAAGGTCACCAACCTTGAGCTCCAATGAGATCGAAACCTGATGATACTAGGGGCTAGGGTTTGGAAAACTCGAAAACAATGGAGAGGGCCGAAGCAGCGGTATAAGAGGGGAATATTCTTGGAGTAGGGGGCACGGATTCGTACGAGGGACGGAGAATTCACAAGGATTTTGCGTCGGTGGGCAAAACTCGTGTTCGAACGGGAGTCTGCTAGAGGAACGGAATGACGGGTGGGTCCCGCTTATCGGTGACAGCGTGGAGAGGAAACTTTGGGTGGACGTTCTTGGGTCATGCAGCCACTTGCTGCTACATTTTATGGATAGCCTTGTAGTTAGGTGTGGTCTAGCTTTTAGTTTTTTCCTTTTTATTATATTTCCATTTCTCTATTTGTTCATAAATTTTTTATAGTAAATCCAAATCACATGATTTTGGTCTCCAACTTTTTGTAAAATTCTGCATATCAACTTAGGAGCATTTTTGCAAACTTTTATTTAGTTTAACATATTGTATATTCAATTCTCTTAATAATCCCCTATTAGGAACATTAGTAAAATTCAAGGGAGTTGAAGCCAGGGTTTTTTTATTTAAAATTTAGATTAATGCAACGCAATGCAATGCAATGCTAGAGAATACATGAAAAAGCAAATTTCCCAATTTTCAACATTGGGATGTTACAGACTACCACCCTTAAAAGGAATCTTGTCCTCGATATTCGAGAAGGCTAAAAAGAAATAGGTTCGAGATATACCAGGGTGCTACCACCCTTCAAAGAATGTCTTTGATGAATCCTCTAGACTTTCCCCACTTATAAATTTGAGGCCTTATGACTGATTACCTTGGGGCAATGAGTCGTAAACTTTGTCTACGAAGACATGATTCACCATGGCCTTGCCGAAAGGATTTGGTTTCTTTCCATTTCCATTACCATTCCCATTGTTGTTTCCGTTACAATTGTCACTTCCATTTTCATTTGCATGGCCATTACCATTGCCATTTCTATTCTTTCGCTTCTGTGGACAATCAGTAGAATAATGCCCATTTTCCCCACACCTGTAGCACGTCACCTGACTAAGATCCTTCTGGTGATTTCCATTGTTGCCATTTCCCTCATTGCCATTGTGGTGCTTATGGCCATTATGATTATGACCATTGTGATTGTGGGGTGGTGGGGATGAAATACGCTGCTTTTGGTATGGAACATGGTTATGCTTGTGGGATGTAGACTTCCTCTTGCAATCATCGATGCTCTTCGTTTTAGCTTTGACCACGACTTCCCTATACATGAGTTATTGGTAGTTATCAAACTTCTGAGCCACAAGCTGGATAGATATCTCATAATTAAGTCCTCTCATGAAATCCTCTTGCCTTTTGGCATCAGTGGAAACATCATCAGGTGCATAACGCGCCAACTTGTTGAAAAGCTCTCCATACTCGGAGACAGAGCGGTGCAATTGATGTAAGTCGTGAAACTCACGACTTTTGAGAGTCATGACACCAGCAGCCACATGGTGAGTGCGGAAAGCTATCTCAAACTGGTTCCATGTAATAGCATCAATACCTGGGTGGGTGACTTGGTAGTTGTCCCACCATTCAGCAGCAGGTCCTTCAAGTTGGTGCGCGGCATAATGCACCCTGTCAGCTCCAGCAGCTTGGACGGTATCTAGCTTCTTGTTGATTGTGTGGATCCTGTCATCCGCAACAATTGGTTCAGAGCTGCTAGTGAAGGTAGAAGGGTTCAACCTCAAAAATTGAGTCAAACGATCCTGTTGAGGCGGCGGAGGCGGCGGGTTGTTGTTATTGTTGTTTTGCATGTTCTGGGTGAGGAGTTTGATCAGCTGATTCTGAGAGGCCAGTAGTTGTGCAATCTCCGGTGGGATATCATTGTTCGCATGTCTTGGCGGCATCTGAGAATTTGGACAATGATAAGACATACAAAAGACTTACAAAAACTACCCTTATGCATGCATCACACAACATGGAAAAGAAACACCAAACAAGATATCTAAATCACACCAAGTTCACACAAACTAAGGCTTGATATATCATAAGATTTTGTTATGGGACTGTTCCTAATTATTGAACTTGGTGATGTCCTTCTTTGAGCTCGTGTTGCAATCTCCACCAGGTGCCGGTGCTCTTCTCTTATTCCACTCATAGAATTTGTAACTTCCATCTCCATTGAATTTCTTCGGTTTATATCCACCTCTTGGGCTTTAAGATAGGGAAGGAAGAGTAGCTACCGCACAAAAATAAATTTAATTCATAGAATAATCTATCCCGGCTTGGTTCCTAATGGTCTCTTTAATCTTCATGAACTTTGATGTCTTCATAATATTTCGCTGTCTTCAAAGTCTTTTATATCTTTATAGTCTTCAATTCTTGTAGCTTCAACAGAGGTCTTCATTTCTTGACTTGAGAAGTTCTTCTTTGGAAATGTAGTCTTGAGAAGAGATTCTTCTTGAAGCGCATAACGATCATCTCTATTTTTGAAAATAAAAGACTTACTACCTAAGTTTTTTTCGATGCTAGGGTCACGATCTATAGTCAACTTATGCTCTGATACCATCTATAGCGACCTCGGATCGAGAAATATCCTAAGTCCCTATGATTAACATGCTAGTCCCTGGATCAATAGCTAGCACTCATAGTCGATGAAATATCATGTAGAACACAAGTATTTATTACGTGAATCGAATAATCCATAGTTTACATTATTACAGCAGAAGCAAAATATATACAACTTGGAGTCTCATCAATGCCACAGGCAGGTTGAATGAAGACCCGTGATTCTAGCGCACCTTTTAGCGATCTCCAAATTCTGCACATGAAACGTGCAGCCAAACGAGTTGGTCAATACTTTGAATGTATTGGAAAATTACACCATGAAGGAAAAGACTGGCTATCACTACATGCATAGGATGACAAAAGGCTTGAGCTTTATTTGCATAAATCCAATTTTTCTTATGTCAAGAAGAAGAGAGAGAAAAGTATTTTATCCTACTTTGTAAACATTTGATAAGTAAAATATGGTCAAGTGGCTCGCATTGGATTCCACCAGGCTACCATCTTTCAGCCCAACATGGATTACACCATGCAATTCAAAATCCCATCCATGGACAATTCCACGACCATAGAGTTTTAGTTTTAGAAAAGAGAGAGGAAATCCTTCATAGGGTCCATCCTTCAGATGCTCAAAATTGTTCTCTTCCGTGAACACGGCTGATCGATCAGGTTGATACTCTTGAGAGTTTATACACTTTACCCACAATCCACGATCAAGTCCTTTTACAAACAAGACCATGGCGAAGCTTTCCCTTAGTAGCTCCTCTACCCAGTTCCACAGGAACCAAAACTATGGTACTCAGGTGAGGTTTCCCACTAAGTACTAGGCCAAGACAAAGTCCATATGTATTATGGTTGCACTAGAAGCTTCTGAATTCTGAATGATGGTAGACTTCTTTGATCCTGGGAGGTGGAGGGCACAAGCAGAGCCAATCTAGGTTACTTCCCCTACTAGTCGATCTAGACATACCACTTCGCCCAGAGAAAAACATAATTTTATTTTGAAGTAGATTTGAGGGGAAAACTTGCGATCATACACAAAGCTCTTATACTTAGAAAAATTTCTTATTTCGAAACCCCATTGGTATTTGTATATATATAGCATAGCACAAGCATAGAACTTAGAAAATTTAGGAGTACCTAATATGAATGGAAATATTACTAAATATAAAGCCACTCATGGCATACTACAAAATAACATAGTACTTGTAAAATATTTCCTTTCTACTAAAACCATCTTACACATGCATACTACTATTTTGAGGATCAAAACATGCATAGTAGTAAAAATTGGGACAAGGATATGAACAAAGGTGTAACTTGCCTTAATAGTTGTTGAAGTCGTTCAAGCACTCGTTGCAATTACAGACGATGCCCTCCTCGCAATCTATCGATCAAACAATTGCATCCATAAGAAATCACACAATCATAAATAAATGCACAAATGCATGCATGCAGAAGTGTTTTAATGCAATATAGTATTTGTTTTATTAATTGATTGCCATTAATGGTTTTTTAGCAGATCTACTATAAATCATGTTCTCATTATTGAATTAAATTTGGATCTGAAGTTCAATACACAGAGGGAATTAATACGAACCAGTAGAAATTGGATTCACCCTAATCGAAGTTGTAGATCTTTTCTTATGATTTATTTAGTATTTAGAGAGTTTAAATCACTAAAATAATTTTCATTGTAAAAAATTAGATCTAAAATTAGATATGTAATCTACACTAGATTGTGAAACCAGGGAGATATTATTCATATTTTTCTGATCTATAAATAATTTACTATGGATTTATTTATATAAAAGGACATTAAAACTATTTAAATTATTACCATAAATATATACAGTGAAGCTTAGATCTAAATCCATATTAATGTTCTACACAATTTTATGAATCCATAGGTATATTATTTGCAATTTTTTTGGACAAGTAGATCTTTTAATATTAATTTTCTAAGATCTAACTATTTTCTGCAATTTCTCAATTGATTTTTATTAAAGCAGGTGAGCTAACGACATGTGGCGGCTTCTGATTTGCTGATCTAGCTGATGCGATAGCGATGTGGTGCTGACGAAGCGCGTGACACGCGGCGCTATCAGATTGTTGTATACCGATTCGGTTTATTAATCTAATCTAGATCCTTAAACCACGATCGGACGGACAGGGGCGACGGCGACTTACCGGGGTCAGTGGGCGGTGGTGACAATGGCGAGGACGGCGGCACAGGTCATATGGCGACCGTTCCAGTGGCTCCAGTGGTTATAGAGGATGGGGGAGGTGACGTCTCGACGCTGATGGCGATGGGGAATCTCATAATAGCCTTGAAGCGGACCTTCTCCTCATCTAGCTCCAGCGGACGGCAACTCCCTCTTCTCGGTTCCGATGGGCTCCGACGATCAATTGCCGGCAACCCTCTGTGATTCTAAAGCGGATAGCTAGATGAGAAGACGTGGTAGACCATGATGAGTAGGAGGGAAGGAAGAGCATGGATTGGGGTGCTCGGAAAGGTCACCAACCTTGAGCTCCGACGAGATCGAAACCTGACGATACTAGGGGCTAGGGTTTGGAAAACTCGAAAACAATGGAGGGGGCCGAAGCAGCGGTATAAGAGGGGAATATTCTTGGAGTAGGGTGCACGGATTCGTACGAGGGATGGAGAATTCGCGAGGATTTTGCGTCGATGGGCAAAACTCGTGTTCGAACGGGAGTCTGCTAGAGGAAGGGAATGATGGGTGGGTCCCGCTTATTGGTGACAGCGTGGAGAGGAAACTTCGGGTGGGACGTTCTTGGTCTGCCACATTTTGCTACATTTTTGCGGATTGGCCATGATGATTAGGTGTGGTCTAGCTTTTAGTTTTTTCCTTTTTATTATCAAAAATTAGATCTAAAATCAGATCTATAATCTACACGAGATTGTGAAACTAGGGATATATTATTCATATTTTTCTGATCTATAAAAAATTTAATATGGATTTATTTATATAAAAGGACATTAAAACTATTTAAATTATTAACGTAAATATATACAATGAAGCTTAGATCTAAATCCATATTAATGCTCTATACAATTTTATGAATCCATAGGTATATTATTTGCAATTTTTGGACAAGTAGATCTTTTAATATGAATTTTCTAAGATCTAATTATTTTCTGCAATTTCTCAATTGATGTTTATTAAAGCAGATGAGCTAACGGCACGTGGCGGTTTCTGATTTGCTGAGCTAGCTGAAGCGGCACTGACGTGGTGCTGACCAAGTGCGTGACACGCGGAGCTATCGGATTGGGGGATACCAGTTCAGTTTATTAGATCTAATCTATATCGTTGAACCACGATCGGACGAAGAGGGGGGCGACGACGACTTACCGGGGTCAGTGCATGGTGGTGACAATGGCGAGGACGGCGGCACGGGTTAGATGGCCACCGTTCCGGTGGGTCCAGTGGTTGTAGAGGATGAGGGAGGCAACGTCTTGACGCTGACGGCGATGGGGAATCTTCTAATAGCCTTGACGACGACTTTCTCCTCCTCTAGCTCTAGCGGACGGAAGCTCCCTATTCTTGGTTCCGATGGGCTCCGGCGAGCAATTGCCGGCGACCCTCTGCGATTTGAAAGCGGATAGCTAGATGAGAAGACGCGGTAGACCATGATGAGTAGGAGGGAAGGAAGAGTAGGGCTCAGGGTGCTCGGAAAGGTCACCAACCTCGGGGTACTCCAACGGCGGACGGCTCCGGCGAGATCAGAACCGGACGATACTAGGGGCTAGGGTTTGGGAAACTCGAAAACAATGGAGGGGGCCTAAGCAGCGGTATAAGAGGGAAAGATTCTTGGAGTAGGGGGCACATATTCGTACGAGGGACGAAGAATTCGTGAGGATTTTGCGACGGTGGAAAAAACTCGTGTTCGAACGGGAGTCTGCAGGAGGAAGGGGATGACGGGTGGTCCCGCTTGTCGGTGTCAGCGTGGAGAGGAAACTCTGGGTGGGCCGTTGCTGGGCTCTCTGGCCATGGTTCTGCTGTGTTTCGCGCGACTGGCACGCGGTAGTTAGGTGTGGGCTGGCTTAGGCCGGCCCACTTAGGTTAGTTTTTTTCCTTTTTATTATTTTTCCATTTCTCTATTTGTTCATAAATTTTTCATAGTAAATCCAAATCACATGATTTTGGTCTCTAAATTTTTGTAAAATTCTGCATATCAACTTAGGAGCATTTTTGCAAACTTTTATTTAGTTTAACATATCGTATATTCAATTATCTTAATAATCCCCTATTAGGAACATTAGTAAAATTCAAGGGAGTTGAAGCTAGGGTTTTATTTATTTAAATTTTTTACATGAATGCAATGAAGTGCAATGCTAGAGAATACATGCAAAAGCAATTTTTCCCAATTTTTAACATTGGGATGTTACAGTGAGCTAGAGCAAGGTGACAACTATAGGAAGAACTAATTTTTTGTGTGTTTTTGATAAGAAAAAGAAAACCAAATGAAAGTATTTTTTTTGGAGTTTTTGATAAAAAGAGGCAAACAAAACAAGGCAAAAGAAACTAAGCAAAACAAAGTAAAGAGAAAGGTTGTGAAGGACTCCTCTTGTGAAGCCGTCCTTAGCCTCCTCGGCAACAGCGCCAGAAAAAGGCTTGATGCGGCTCAGATCACTATAGAGCTTCGTTGGGAAACCCCAAGAGGAAGGTATGATGAGTACATCAGCAAGTTTTTTCCTCAGTAAGAAACCAAGGTTATCGAACCAGTAGGAGGAAGGAAACGACTCAAATATGTTGCTAGCTACTTGGAAACCTGCACAACACAAACTCAAGACTTTGCCCCAACGAATAGTGAGGTTGTCAATCTCACTGATTTGCTAAAAACAAAGGATTAACCGTATGGTGTGGAAAGTAATGGTGGCTTGTAGAAAGTAAACATTAATAGTGGAAGATGTATTAATGGTAAAGATTAGACCGGGGTCCATAGTTCACTAGAGGTGTTCTCCTTAAGATAAACAACATAACATGTTGGGTGAACAAATTACAGCGGGGCAATTGACAGGACAGAGGAAGGCATAACAATGCAATAATAGACATTCATGATCCTATTAGATTTGATTGGGCATTATAACAATATACATAGACCGCCATCCAACTGCATCTATGACTAGCAATCCACCTTCAGGTTATCATCCGAACCCCCTCCAGTATTAAGTTGCAAGCAACGGATAACTTCTTTAAGCAAGGCGTGTAAAGTAAACAATACACTTGTTCCATGAACAAGATATCGTTGTTTTCTCCCTAGTAGAAATAGAAAATATACAACCTTAGAGACTTCTATCACTTCCCCAGATTAAATAGAGGCATGAACCCACTATCGATCATAAATACTCCCTCTTGGAGTCACTAGCATCTACTTGGGCAAGATAGCTACTAGAAACGGAGAGCATGCAAGATCTCAAACAACACAGACATGATAGAATCAATAAGATAGAATCATTAATCAATCTGACATAGTAATCTCAATATCTATCAGATACCCGCAAACACAACATGCATGATTACAAATAGATGATCTTGATCATGAACGTAGCTCGCAAGATCTAAACATGGTAGCACAAAGGAGGAGAAACAACCATCTAGCTACTACATGGATCCACAGTCCAAGGTGGAACTACTCACGCATCAAACCGGAGGCTGGCATGGTGATGAAGAAGGCCTCCGGGATGATCTCTCCCCCCCGGCAGGGTGCCGGGAAGAGCTTCAGATCCCCCTGATCTACGACGATGGTGGCGGCAGCTACCGACTGTTTCGTGGAAGATTGATCGGGTACTTAGCGTTTAGGTATCGGGGGCTTCTTATAGGCGAAGAGGAAGGCCGAGGAGGTGCCTGATGTCTACGCACTCCTATTCTTGTAGACAGTTGTAGGGCCTCCAAGTGCAGAAGTTTGTAGAACAGCAGTAAGTTTCCCTTAAGTGGATTACCCAAGGTTTATCGAACTCAGGGAGGAAGTGGTCAAAGGTATTCCCTCTCAAGCAATCCTGCAATCAAGATACAAGAAGTTTCTTGTGTCCCCAACACACCCAATATTCCTATCTAATCAGTAACTTTCGTCTTCACTTGAGTTGAGGTATATGTTGACTTCCTTGTCTTTATTTAAGAGCTTTAGCTGGTCTTGATAAGTCCTGGAGCATAACTTGATGTAGACGTCGTCTCAATGGCTTCAGAATCTAGCAAGGGTTAAGAAGATACTTTGAGTACGAGCGTACTCAGCAAATTCACTAGAAAAGGAGTGTTTGATGCAATATAACTATAGCCACAGACCGTAGGTCGTAGGCAATGCAAGTTTTCATAAACATTTCTTCAAAGGTTGCTTTTATTCTGAAGAGCTATTTTCGTCAGCCTTCACGGGTTTACCAGAACTTTCATGGAGTTTTTTCCGCCGCGTTCGCAGCTCCTTCCCAGAACAGGGAGTAACAAGTTACAGTTCTTACACTCTGCAGAGGTGCGTTACTTTACCCATGAGATATCAACTCTTTGTTGCACAACCGGGCAGCTTATTCCCGTCCACAATTCCATTATGTGGGGCCCAGAAGATGATCCAAGCCAATCACTGCCCCCTTCGCGACCTCACATGCCTCCTTGGTGTACACCATGCCCACATAAAGAATTACGGCAATGGTTTGTACAAACCGTTAGATGTCAGAACTATCGTGGGACGTTGAGGGTTCCCACCCATATGCTGCATATCCTCTACGAATTACCAATTAATATGCACGCTATGAGGATAACAGCCACGACCTGCACATCCGGCTTCATGCGAGAGGAAGAAGATATAGCTGACTTCTCCGTCCCATTCCAAATCTCATGGTCAACGCGTAATATATGGCGCAAGAATCACTGGTGACATTGGTTGTTTAGTCCTAGGTGATATAGTTCGAAGGTGGTATTCCAAGCTCGATTTAATAGATTAGCTGATCACCCTGGATCAGTAACCAATAGTTCATATTATTATCGAAAATAGTGTTTTTAGACCCTTTTCAAATGCAGGTGATAACAACACTGGATTTGTAAAATACTTTACAAAAAATAAACAAAGGACATGAGAAAGTGTGAACTTGCCTTTTGTGATTGCAAGATTATGCACTCACGGTCTTCGAGTCAGTATAAGATACAAAATCTAAAATCAGCATCATTGGTCCGGTAAGGACTAATGTTTAAAGAAGCAATATGCTTTTATGCATAAGTAATGTGATGCACGTTCTAAGCGCAAATCCTGGGAATAACATTGTCCTAGGGTTTAGATTCCGAAAGTGGTTACTTTGGAATGTGTGGTCCTTTTGGATAAATTTCATAGTTGTACTTTTATTAGAGTTTATGAGTGGTTGTAAACAACACATATGTAGGAGTAAAGTATACATACTTATGACATACTAGTTGGGATTACTTATACAAGGTTTCTTATTTAAAGTGGCAAAAAGGATAACCTTCGAAGAAAAGGTTTCTCTTCTAAGGTCTAAACATACTTTGTGGTTAGTTAATGGTGGTTGATGTTATTTGTTTGCTCAAATGGTTTGGCTTGAGTTGCTTTATAGTTTAACTACTTCAGACCAAAGTTAACTATAAAACATATAATAATCCTTATAGTGTTATATTAAGATTCTATAGACTAAAGTTAACTTTAAAGTACAGATAGTTTTGAAAGTATCAGAATTATACATTGGTATCTTGTATATCTGAAATGTGTTCTTTAAGTTACTTAAGAATGTTTATGCTGTTACTTGAGTAATGGTTTCTTGATTTGAGTATGGAGTAATATCATTTATCTTTTATAGATAAGTGAGTATAGTTTATGAACCCAACATAATGTTACTTAACTACTTATGGGTTTATATAGTGTTGTAGTAGTTTATGTAATTTGGTGATTAATATGGTTTAGAAAAGATTTGATTGTTCACAAGTTGTTCTTTAAGGATTTTATTATTAGTGGAATTCTTTTTAGAGATAATCTTCTTTTAAGGTTATAGATCCTTCTAAAATAAGAACATTTATAATGTTTTAAACCATTATGATATTAGATTATTAATATTTAAGACTAATACTATTTATTAGACTTATTTAACTCATTTTAGGAATATTAATAAATTTTATTTATTTTATATGAATTATTAATGAAGTAAATAAGTTTAAAATTGAGTTATTAAAATATTTAATTTTTTATTTACCTCAAAAGGAGATTATTAGATTTTTAACATGTAAATAATATTTTTGTGATCATTTTGGTATATCATATTTATTTTTGTGTTTTATAAACAATAAGATATGATTTTTATAATTCTTATTACTTAATAAATAATAAATATTTAATTAAGTGAAATAATAATACATAGTTATATTTTTAAATTAGAATTCTTATTTTTCTAAGATTTTTGGTATTTTATTTCTATTATTAATATTTATTATTATAAAAATATGAATTATCAAAGTTCTATTACTTATAAAACTTTTATTAAATAATATTTATTTAAATAATCATCATAATAATATTTGATAATAAGTTAAGTTGTAGATTTTATTTTTCTACAAATTTTCATATATTATACATATTTTTCTGAATTATAAATCAAAAGTTATTAATTAAACAAGATCTAATTATTTATTATATTTTGGAATATTATTAATTGGATTATAACATTTTATTTATTTCCTAACAGAAAAATACTTTTTACACCACGCCTAACGCTAGCCCCAGTCAATGACTAGTGGGCCATTGTCCACCTCAGCTCTTAGATGAAAGAAATGCATTTGCTACTGACCTCCTCTTTACTCACTATCGATGACATGTGGGCCCTGGGCCATGTCATCCACCACGCGAGGCAAAGACCAGTCAAACGAGCTAACGTGGCTCGATCATGAGGTAAGCATGGCATCAGCATCACCACCGCCGTCGGTGAGTGGTCACCGGCGACGATCTATGGCGCCCTAGCAAGCGAGATACGACTAGTTCGAACAAGCACAACCTACTAAACCTAATAGTGGCAGCGCCGCCAGGAAATTGTCATCGGAGGGTCATCAACGACGAGCTTCTGCGGTGGCTAGCGGCGATGCTCAACAAAACTAGACCTACGATGCGAATCCGCAAACAAAACTAGGGTCCAGAGATGCGCAAGCTTACCCTGATGACAATAGAGCGGTCGACGAGGACAGGCGCGGTCGGAACCAAGCTCCCCGACGAGGATTCCGATGAACTGCTGCGAAGGGGAACGACCAAATTCACCCGCTCCAGTGCTCTCCTTGATGCAAGCTTCTACCCAGAGGATCTACGGAGGAAGGCGCTTCTCCATAACGACTCAGAATGGTGTAGGGAGACGTGGTTCGACGACGAGAGGTGGCTCCGATGAGCTAGGGTTTCGGTCTCGTCCGTATCTGAGAGGATAAGGAGGGATTGAAGATAGGGATGGAGGCAATGCGTCACGGTGGCCTTCTTATCCCCTCCTGGCAACAGCTGCGAGTATCTAGGCGCAACGATGACGGCATCGGCCGGCGGCGAGCTCCGCCAGCGAGCTGCCTGTGTGCATGACGATGACGATGATGCAACTTTTGCGGATAACCCCCTGGCAATTTCTTTAACTCAACCTGTGGTCCACTCCTGACCCCACTTGTCAGCCACAGACGAAAAAAGACTAGGCTGGTTACTGGGCTGTTGTGGGCTGCACATGGGCGTTAGATAGGTGTAAGTGTGTTGGGCTGCGGCCAGGTTTGGTTTTTATTTGTTTTATCTTTTTTCTATTTTTTTTCTTATTCAGATTTGAATTTGATTTATATTTTGAATCTTTATTTGTATAATTTGTTTGCTGGATATTTATAACAATACAAAAATATACCTAGTCTCATTTGTGAATTCTTATTATATCCTCTTTTTGTATTTCTTGTATTTACTTAATGTGATCCCCCTTGTTAATATATTATATAAACTTTTATTATTATTTTTCTCTCCTTATTAGTTAGGGATTTCTTGGGTAATATATTCTTATTTGTTTATAAATCAACTTATCAGCTCATAGTTTGAATAAAAACTTTATATATATATATGTATAATGATTCTATACCATTATTTGATGCATGAAATATAAAGACATTGATATGGTGATTATTACTCCCATTAATTTGCAAAATGGCAATGTATGTGATAAACAAAGAAGTTTAGGGCTTTGAATTATGAGTAATACCCTTGGCTTTAGGGTTTTGTATAAGCTTAAATTCCTTTTAAGAGTTAAGATTTAATAAGTAAGCATATTGCCTTATGTATATAGTATTGGATGAAATCTCCCTTTTTAATAGAAGTTATAACTAGAGTGTTTTATAGAAGTGAACTTATAAAAATATACTTAGGCACATATAGTGATGATGGTTGAAATTAACAGAGATATACTTATGTAATTTGTTATAGGGAAATATTTATATAAAGTGTTATAAGCATTAGATGATGGATCAACAGTATGAGATGGATATTATGTTTGTTTTGATATTTAGAGTTGATTACTTACCAAGATTAAATAGGAAAATGATTTATAACATATAATTATATTTCAGAATTTTGGATCTCTAATTAAGGAATTCCTTTCCTAGATATAACACTTCTTTCTATCCATCATCAGGGTTAGTATAATGAGCTTACTTATTAAAATCTTCTTATTCATATATCATTCTTCCAAACTCATGGATAAATCCAATGAGTTTGATACAAAGGCATTTTATAATTTGTTCATATCCTTGATTGGTTGTATTTACTATTCTACTGTTGATCATCTTCCATCCAACCAGTAGTTCTTTCAAACTCTTCTTACAATCTTCCTTAATCCTCCATCACTAATCTTTCTCTAAAGTTGACTATTCTTAAAGATGAATAACACCACTTTTATGACTCTATGCTACACTAGCTTTAGTTGAATAACATCATCTTATAATTACTTAACTCTCATGACTTACACTTCAATCCCTGAATTATATTTATGTGGTTTGCAAAGACTTCTCTAGGATGACTTATCTTTACTAAGGTTCCAATCATGTTCTACCCACCAGTATTACCTATACTAAATATAGGCATTCAATGTTGGTGGCCAAAACATTACCATTACAATACTGTAATCATTTATTACTAAAGTTCTTAGTTGTCTAAGCAGGGCTTTATCAATCCTACATTTTATTGTCTAGAAATTATCTTCTTAGTATCTTATATTGGATTAAGGTTATTAATGGACTATGCCCTCATTAGAAGATTTGAGTAGATGTTCTGATAAGATCAATTAATAGATCAAAGACTAATAGTTAAAGAAGTTGTGAATCAATGGGGAATTATCCAACATTGATGAACAACCGATATTGAGATAAGTTCCATAAAGATTGTATAGAAAGAAGGATATATATATATAGTGGATGATTTTGACTTAATCTTTTTCCAACTCCAACTCATCAAAAGAGTTTTTAAGGTTAGGTGTAAATAGGATACTCAGAATATATGAAGATGGGATTTAAGATATAGTGGTTACATTCTTATTATTTGTTCTATATCCTTAACTTGGTACTTATGAGTGATTATAATGAATACTATAATATGATCACCTAATGATCAATATAATTCACATTGTATTAGGGTTTAACTTATAGTACATTTGATCTACCCTTGGATCAAATCTCTCTTACCCAAAATGAGATTTTAACAAAGGTCTTATTGAAACTTATCGCAGTCAACTTGATGATCTACTTCAATTCCATCAAGATAATAGAAGCTTCAATCACTTTGACAAGTTTTGTTTAAAAGCACGAAAATTATTCGGATTTTGTATGCATGAATGCAATGCACACATCTGGGTTTAGCTTATTTCTAGGCTCTAATGCTGGGATGTTACAGACTCTCCCCCTTAAAATAAACTTAGTCCTCGAAGTTCGCAAACTCTCATGTTTCGGAGTAAGAAATTGTTTTGTAGTGGTTGCTACACTCTCCACTCCATGATGATCTTTAATGGAATTAATTGGAGTATTCCATAACCTGATTAAATATCCTCATTCAATTCTTTTTCTTGAATCATCAAACTTCATTACTATTTTAAGTACAGTTTGGAGGTTCTCACTACCATAAGTTTTTAAGTTTCTATATACGCATTTTAATAGTCAATGGACTATCTTACTATTCCTGTCATTATATAGTTGATACTGGTATTCCTTCCAAGATTGGATTTGAACTCAATTTGTCCACACCCATTGGAATTTTTCATTCTCGACATTTGTTCAATTAGGGTTCTATATTACTTCTTAAGGGTTACTTAAAAGTTGTTTCTTTTTAAATTTGATTGTTAAATGTATCCTTTATCACCCTCAAGTTTATACCTTCTTAAGATTTTTAAATAACTTTTCTTTATTACCTATAGTATTTTCTTCAACTTTCATTCCTTATGTTTACTCTCCCCCTTAAGTTTTACTAATAGTTTTGAAACTCCATACATAGAAGCTATTGATTCTTGAACTAAAATGTTGGTTCCTGCTCAGTTTATATTTTACTGGTTTAAGGTCCAATGAAAGATTATACGGTGCATCCACATAGTTGTGGATCTCTGAAGCAAATCTTTTAGCACTAAATGTCGTACTTACTATTGGGGCATTCTTGCTGAATAAACTGGACCTTGCAAAGCATCTTGCCAAGCGATCGTCTTCAAATCTGTTAAAATTTCTTGGGTCTTACTTAACTTAGGCCAAATTTAATGCTCTTTATGCAACTTTTAATAAGATTTGGTTAACTATTTCAACCAAATACCAGCTGCGGACAAAATACCAACTGTGGATTAGTTACTAGCTATGGATCAAATACCGATATGATTATTACCAAATTGTAAATCCTAGTGTGTGTGTATTAACCTATGGTTTCTCACATACCTCTCACATTCTCTCGTAATTGTAAGAGTTTGAATACCATTTTGGTTCCAAAGCTAACTATTTGTACTTATTCATGATACTTCCATGAACTTGGTACAACTATTCCATTACTTCTTAGTAATATTAGCCACTTTGATTGAACTTTAAGTTTATTATTTCTTGTGGCTCCCTACATCTTCTATACCCAACTTCTTTCTTGGGTCTGGATAGGAATAATTTATGCTTTACCTATTCTCCAAGTCTTCTTTTTTTGATCTTTGAAATCATCGCTCCCTTACACGAATTCCCATTCCTATCTAGGTCTATATCATCAAGTAATAACTGGGTGTTACATCATGCATTTGCACACCTAATTAAACTTCATGTATAGATCTAGTCAATCAAGAAGATCCAATAAGATCCAAAAGTCGATAAACAACAAAGCATATACCCTGTATTACTGATAGGTTTTAAATAATTTACAAATGTACTAGATGTTCCAACGATTTGCTCCATGCCTATTTACACAACTATCTTACAAGAACTTCTTGTTCTTGTGGATATATCCTCACTTATTTCAGCAAACCCTTCAAACTACAATACACATTACCCTCTATGTATTCAAGCCTGCATCCCTTGGGATGTTGTTTCTCTCTCACTTTCATCTTCCTCTAGTGCTTACTGGAGTTCCGTCCATGATGACGTGAAGTCCTACGACAGCCTTCTGGAGCATTGGAGCATACAGGAGGTGCATAATCTTGATTAGAAGTACCGAGACTGAGATTAGACATTGAAAAATGACTAGAGTTGGCGTAATCTTCCACCGAATAGTTCGGGTTTTCTAGCAACGCTTCCTCATAGTAAGTTGGTTCCTTAGCTTTTTCTTGGATCCAGTCATATATGTTGGTATAGTAGCAATTGGAGTACTCTCCTAAGTTGATTGGATTCGTATTACCCCCATATGGTCCATAAGGCTCTCTATGGTTATAATTGGTTTCTTCTTCAATACCTGCATCACAAGGTATAGGATTCCCTATGGTTTTACCTTGAGATTCTATTTCCCATCCATACTTGTTAGGCTCAGTTTTATTTGGAATAACTTTACTCCATTCTTGTTGTTCGGAATTGTACTTGGTCCATAAGTCTTCAGGTGGCTTGAAGTCATTCTGGTAATAGGCATAATTTTCTGAGTTTGGGTCATCAAACTCAGTTTCCTCAAACACCTCTTCTGAAGGTATGTATTTGGGATGCCTAGCTTCTTTATCTAACTTCTTCCTACGAGCCATTGCTTTATCAGGATTAGTCAAATCCTCAATGACCGTATCCAGCTCCTGAACTAAGACTTGGTGAGTGTTATGATAAGTGTTTAGCAAAGACCAATAACGATCCATATACTCTACAGCTAGAGTAGGTTCGTCTTGGACTAAGGTAGAGTGATCTAACTCATGCTCTGAGTTTGAGGCTTCATGTGGTATAATGGTGTGAGTACTACCTTCTAGATCTTGGGATTTATGCTCTTGGATCATGGTTATGGATGCTGCTACGACAATCTGATATGCAGATGCCATGCACCTTGCCTCTCCTGCTGGTATTTCTCCCTTTAGTCCTAACTTCTTGGGTAACATGATCATGACACGATATTTATCTAATACCTGCCCATCATAGAAACTGTAAATCTTGACCAGAAGTCTTGGTTCACATTCCAAACTCCATAGAAGTTGTCGGAGATTGTCTGTCCAATCCCCTCCGTAGTCATCCAACGTCTTGTTCATCACTTGAACATTCCGGGGTGGATATCGAGGTGCCATGTGGAATTATGGATAAGAAATTATCATCAGTCACATAGAGTTAAAACTCTTGGGTAATGATTGGAATTGCAATCATATAAAAGAGTTATCGCACTAGTAACATAACAGGATTATTCTCAAGTGAATATCCCTCATATCACTAGAGAACTCTTCATTATTGCTAGGATGTGTCCTACAGGTTCTACCCATTTACTAGGTTTCCAGCCTAAGGTCAAAGCATATGCTCTGATACCAACTGCGGTGACCCAACATACCACTGCATGATGTAGTATACTATAGTCGTTGACATAACACCAATGAAACACCGTTCACTAGTATTACATCCCTCAGAATTGCACAACAGAAACACAGTGGGTCCAATACATGGCTTAAAGGTTACAACTCACTCTTTTACATAAGATCCCGAGAACACTCTGGGTTTAAGAGAGAGGAAGACTTCTTACGGAGAAGAATCAAAAATAAACAATGCAAGAACGATTATACTTTTTAAGTTAATATTCAGACTAAAAGGTTGGCATTGCTGCTATTGCAACACAATACAGAAATAGGTTCTTTGGCTAGAGATAATATTCCTATCTAATCAGTAACTTTCGTCTTCACTTGAGTTGAGGTATATGTTGACTTCCTTGTCTTTATTGAAGAGCTTTAGCTGGTCTTGATAAGTCCTGGAGCATAACTTGATGTAGACATCGTCTCAATGGCTTCAGAATCTAGCAAGGGTTAAGAAGATACTTTGAGTATGAGCGTACTCAGCAAATTCACTAGAAAAGGAGTGTTTGATGCACTATAACTATAGCCACAGACCGTAGGTCGTAGGCAATGCAAGTTTTCATAAACATTTCTTCAAAGGTTGCTTTTATTCTGAAAAGCTATGTCCATCAGCCTTCACGGGTTTACCAGAACTTTCATGGAGTTCCTTTCCCGCCGCGTTCGCAGATCCTTTCCGGAACAGGGAGTAACAAGTTACAGTTCTTACACTCTACAGAGGTGCGTTACTTTACCCATGAGAGATCAACTCTTTGTTGCACAACCAGGCAGCTTATTCCCGTCCACAATTCCATGAAGTGGGGCCCAGAAGATGATCCAAGCCAATCACTGCCCCCCTTCGTGACCTCACATGCCTCCGTGGTGTACACAATGCCCACATAAAGAATTACGGCAATGGTTTGTACAAACCGTTAGATGTCAGAACTATCATGGGACGTTGAGGGTTCCCACCCATATGCTCCATATCCTCTATGAATTACCAATTAATATGTACGCTACAGGGATAACAGCCACGACCTACACATCCGGCTTTATGCGAGAGGAAGAAGATACAGCTGACTTCTCTGTCCCATTCCAAATCTCATGGTCAACGCGTAATATATGGTGCAAGAATCACTAGCGACATTGGTTGTTTGGTCCTAGGTGATATAGTTCTGAACAGTGGTATTCCAACTGTAAGATTTAATAGATTAGCTGATCACCTTGGATCAATAACCAATAGTTCATATTATTATCGAAAATAGTGTTTTTAGACCTTTTTCAAATGCAGGTGATAACAACACTGGATTTGTAAAATACTTTACAGAAAATAAACAAAGGACATGAGCAAGTGTGAACTTGCCTTTTATGATTGCAAGATTATGCACTCACGGTCTTTGAGTTAGTATAAGATCCAAAATCTTAAATCAGCATCATCGGTCCGGTAAGGACTAATATTTAAAGGAGCAATATGCTTTTATGCATAAGTAATGTGATGCACGTTCTAAGCGCAAACCCTGGGAATAACGTTGTCCTAGGGTTTAGATTCCAAAAGTGGTTACTTTGGAATGTGTGGTCCTTTTGGATAAATTTCATAGTTGTACTTTTTTTAGAGTTTATGAGTGGTTGTAAACAACACATATGTAGGAGTAAAGTATACATACTTATGACATACTAGTTAGGATTACTTATACAAGGTTTCTTATTTAAAGTGGCAAAAAGGATAACCTTCGAAGAAAAGGTTTCTCTTCTAAGGTCTAAACAAACTTTGTGGTTAGTTAATGGTGGTTGATGTTATTTGTTTGCTCAAATGGTTTGGCCTGAGTTGCTTTATAGTTTAACTACTTCAGACCAAAGTTAGCTATAAAACATATAATAATGCTTATAGTGTTATATTAAGATTCTGTAAACTAAAGTTAACTTTAAAGTATAGATAGTTTTGAAAGTATCAGACTTATACATTGGTATCTTGTATATCTGAAATGTGTTCTTTAAGTTACTTAATAATGTTTATTCTGTTACTTGAGTAATGGTTTCTTGATTGGAGTATGGAGTAATATCATTTATCTTTTATAGATAAGTGAGTATAGTTTATGAACCCAACATAATGTTACTTAACTACTTATGGGTTTATATAGTGTTGTAGTAGTTTTTGTAATTTGGTGATTAATATGGTTTAGAAAAGATTTGACTGTTCACAAGTTGTTCTTTAAGGATTTTATTATTAGTGGAATTCTTTTTAGAGATAATCTTCTTTTAAGGTTGTAGATCCTTCTGAAATAAGAAAATTTATAATGTTTTAAACCATTATGACATTAGATTATTAATATTTAAGACTAATACTATTTATTAGACTTATTTAACTCATTTTAGGAATATTAATAAATTTTATGTATTTTTATATGAATAATTAATGAAGTAAATAAGTTTAAAATTGAGTTATTAAAATTTTTAATTTTTTTTATTTACCTCAAAAGGAGATTATTAGATTTTTAACATGTAAATAATATTTTTGTGATCATTTTGGTATATCATATTTTTTTTGTGATTTATAAACAATAAGATATGATTTTTATAACTCTTATTACTTTATAATTACTTAATAAATAATAAATATTTAATTAAGTGAAATAATAATACATTATTATAGTTTTAAATTAGAATTATTATTTATCTAAGTTTTTTGGTATTTTATTTCTATTATTAATATTTTTTTATTATAAAAATATGAATTATCAAATTTCTATTACTTATAAAACTTTTATTAAATAATATTTATTTAAATAATCATCATAATAATATTTGATCATAAGTTTAAGTTGTAGATTTTATTTTTCTACAAATTTTCATATATTATATATATTTTTCTGAATTATAAATCAAAAGTTATTAATTAAACAAGATTTAATTATTTATTATATTTCTGGAATATTATTGATTATAACATTTTATTTATTTCCTAATAAAAAAATACTTTTTACACCACGCCTAACTCTAGCCCCAGTCAATGACTAGTGGGACATTGTCCACCTCAGCTCTTAGATGAAAGAAATGCATTTGCTACTGACCTCCTCTTTACTCACTGTCGATGACATGTGGGCCCTGGGCCATGTCATCCACCACGCGAGGCAAAGACCAGTCAAACGAGCTGACGTGGCTCGATCATGAGGTAAGCATGGCGTCAGCATCACCACCACCGTCGGTGAGTGGTCACCAGCGACGATCTACGGCGCCCTAGCAAGCGAGATACGACTAGTTCGAACAAGCGCAACCTACTGAACCTAATAGTGGCAGCGCCGCCCGGAAATGGTCATCGGAGGGTCATCAGCGACAAGCTTCTGCGGTGGCCAGCGGCGGTGCTCAACAAAACTAGACCTATGGTGCGAATCTGCAAAAGGGTCCAGAGATGCGCAAGCTTACCCTGATGACGATAGAGCGGTCGACGAGGATAGGCGCGGTCGGAAACGAGCTCCCTAACGAGGATTCCGACGAACTGCTGCGAAGGGGAACGACCAAATTCACCTGCTCCAGTGCTCCCCTTGATGCAAGCTTCTACCCAGAGGATCTACGGAGGAAGGCGCTTCTCCATAACGGCTCAGAATGGTGTGGGGAGACGTGGTTCGATGGCGAGAGGTGGCTCCGGTGAGCTAGGGTTTTGGTCTCGTCCGTATCTGAGAGGATAAGGAGGGATTGAAGATAGGGTTGGAGGCAATGTGTCTCGGTGGACTTCTTATCCCCTCCTGGTAACGGCGCGAGTATCTTGGCGCATAGATGATGATGACGACATCGGGCGGCGGCGAGCTCCGCCAGCGAGCTACCTGTGTGCGTGACGATGACGACGATGCAACTTTTGCGGATAACCCTCTGGCAATTTCTTTAGCTCAACCCGCGATCCTCTCCTGACCCCACTTGTCAGCCACACACGAAAAAGGACTGGGCTGGTTACTGGGCTGTTGTGGGATGCACATGGGCGTCAGATAGGTGTAAGTGTGTTGGGCTGCGGCTAGGTTTGGTTTTTATTTGTTTTATCTTTTTTCTATTTTCTGTTTTCTTATTCAGATTTGAATTTGATTTATATTTTGAATCTTTCTTTGTATAATATGTTTGCTGGATATTTACAACAATACAAAAATATACCTAGTCTCATTTGTGAATTCTTATTATATCCTCCTTTTGTATTTCTTGTATCTACTTAATGTGATCCCCCTTGTTAATATTTTATATAAACTTTTATTATTATTTTTCTCTCCTTATTTTAGTTAGGGATTTCTTGGGTAATATATTCTTATTTGTTTATAACTCAACTTTTAGTGAGCTCATAGTTTGAATAGAAACTTTATATATATGTATAATGATTCTATACCATTATTTGATGCATGAAATATAAAGACATTGATATGGTGATTATTAATCCCATTAATTTGGAAAATGGCAATGTATGTGATACACAAAGAAGTTTAGGGTTTTGAATTATGAGTACTACCCTTGGATTTAGGGTTTTGTATAAGCTTAGATTCCTGTTAAGAGTTAAGATTTAATAACTAAGCATATTGCCTTATGTATATAGTATTGGATGAAATCTCCCTTTTTAATAGAAGTTATAACTAGAGTGTTTTATAGAAGTGAACTTATAAAAATATACTTAGGCACATATAGTGATGATGGTTGAAATTAACAGAGATATGCTTATGTAATTTGTTATAGGGAAATATTTCTATAAAGTGTTATAAGCATCGGATGATGGATCAACAGTATGAGATGGATATTATGTTTGATTTGAGATTTAGAGTTGATTACTTACCAAGATTAAATAGGAAAATGATTTATAACATATAATTATATTTCACAATCTTGGATCTCTAATTAAGGAATTCCTTTCCTAGATATAACACTTCTTTCTATCCATCATCAGGGTTAGTATAATGAGCTTACTTATTAAAATCTTCTTATTCATATATCATTCTTCCAAACTCATGGATAAATCGAATGAGTTTGATACAAAGGCATTTTATAATTTGTTCATATCCTTGATTGGTTGTATTTACTATTCTATTGTTGATCATCTTCCATCCAACCAGTAGTTCCTTCAAACTCTTCTTACAATCTTCCTTAATCCTCCATCACTAATCTTTCTCTAAAGTTGACTATTCTTAAAGATGAATAACACCACTTTTATGACTCTATGCTACACTAGCTTTAGTTGAATAACATCATCTTATAATTACTTAACTCTCACGACTTACACTTCAATCCCTGAATTATATTTATGTGGTTTGCAAAGACTTCTCTAGGATCACTTATCTTTACTAAGGTTCCAATCATGTTCTACCCACTAGTATTACCTATACTAAATATAAGCATTTATTGTTGGTGGCCAAAACATTACCATTACAATACTGTAATCATTTATTACTGAAGTTCTTAGTTAGCTAAGAAGGGCTTTATCAATCCTACCTTTTATTGTCTAGAAATTATCTTCTTAGTATCTTATATTGGATTAAGGTTATTAATGGACTATGCCCTCATTAGAAGATTTGAGTAGATGTTCTGATAAGATCAATTAATAGATCAAATACTAATAGTTAAAGTAGTTGTGAATCAATGGGGAATTATCCAACATTGATGAACAATAGATATTGAGATAAGTTCCATAAAGATTGTATAGAAAGAAGGATATATATATATATAGTGGATGATTTTGACTTAATCTTTTTCCAACTCCAACTCATCAAAAGAGTTTTTAAGGTTAGGTGTAAATAGGATACTCAGAATATATGAAGATGGGATTTAAGATATAGTGGTTACATTCTTATTATTTGTTCTATATCCTTAACTTGGTACTTATGAGTGATTATAATGAATACTATAATATGATCACCTAATGATCAATATAATTCACATTGTATTAGGGTTTAACTTATAGTACATTTGATCTACCCTTGGATCAAATCTCTCTTACCCAAAATGATATTTTAACAAAGGTCTTATTGAAACTTATCACTGTCAACTTGATGATCTACTTCAATTCCATCAAGATAAGAGAAGCTTCAATCACTTTGACAGGTTTTGTTTAAAAGCGCGAAAATTATTCAGATTTTCTATGCATGAATGCAATGCACATATCTGGGTTCAGCTTATTTCTAGGCTCTAATGCTGGGATGTTACATTAACTCCCCAGCAATGGCACCAGAAAATATTGATGCGGCTCGGTTGACTGTAGAGCATCGTTGGAAACCCCAAGAACAAGGTGTGATGAGAACAACATCAAGTTTTCCCTCAGTTATGAAACCAAGGTTATCGAACCAGTAGGAGTAAGGAAACGACTCCAAGGTGTTGCTAATAACTTGGAACCTGCACAACACAAACTCAAAACTTTGCTCCAACTTACAGTGAGGTTGTCAATCTCACTGGTTAGCTGAAAACATAGGATTAAACGTATAGTGTGGAAGATTGTGATTCCTTTGCAGAAAGTAAACAGTAATAGTAGTGATGTATCAATGATAAAGATCGGACCGGGGTCCACAGTTCACTAGAGGTGTTATCCTTAAGATAGATAGCGTGTTGGGTGAACAAATTACGGTAGGTCAATTGACGGATTGAGGAAGCATAACAATGCATATGCTAGACATCTTGACTCCTACGAGATTTGATTGGGCATTACAACATAATACATAGACCGTAATCCAACTACATCTATGACTAATAATCCAGCTTCAGCTTATCATCCGAACACCTTCTAGTATTAAGTTGCAAGCAACAGATAATTGCATTAAACAATGTGTGTAAAGTAAACAATACAATTGCTCCATGAACAAATGATTGTTGTTTTCTCCCTAGTAGCAACATCACATCTACAATCTTAGAGATTTATGTCACTTCCCCAGATTACTGGAGGCATGAACCTACTATCAAGCATAAATACTCCCTCTTGAAGTTGCAATCATCTACTTGGCCAAGATAGCTACTAACAACGGAGATCATGCAAAATCACAAATAACATAGACATGATAGAATCAATAATCAATCCGACTTATTATCTCAATAACCATTGGATCCCCGCAAACACAACATGTATGATTACAAATAGATGATCTTGATCATGAACAGAGCTCACAAGATCTAAACATGATAGCACAAAGGAGGAGAAACAACCATCTAGCTACTGTATGGACCCATAGTCCAAGGTTGAACTACTCACGCATCACTCCGGAGGCTGGCATGGTGATGAAGAAGGCCTCCGGGATGATCTCTCCCCTCCGGTAGGGTGCCGGGAAGAGCTTCAGATCCCCCCGATCTAGGGATGATGGTGGCGGCGGCTACAGACTATTTCATAGAGATTTCATCGGCTACTTAGGGTTTCTGCATAGGGGTACTTTTATAGGCGAAAGGGCAAGGTTGGTGGGCGCCTGAGGGGCGCACACCAGGTGGTAGCACACCCCTCCTAGGCCATGCTGGCCCTAGATGTGGCCACCTTCGTGGCCCCACTTCGGCTTCCCTTTTGACTCCATCTTCGCTCTGGTAAAATATTGACTTTGGTTTTTGTTCCGTCCAATTCCAAGAATATTTTCTTACTATATTTTCTGAAACCAAAAACAACAGAAAATAGGCAACTGGCACTGCGGCATCTTGTTAATAGGTTAGTCCTAGATAATGTATAAAAATACCTCAAAGTGTAGACAAAACATAAGAAAGTTTATACTAAACAAGAATGGAACATCAAAAATTATAGATACGTTTACAACGTATCAATCTTTAACTAACGTAGGCCAATAGAAACCTTACTGCAAGACCTTAGCTGCAGTATGATTACCGGTGTGATGTCCTCCATAAGGACTATCGTGACAAGCTTTAAGAATGGCCTTTACCTCGTGCTCGGTTACACATTTCCTGATTATCCTATCTATACCATGCCTATATAAGTAGGGGTCGTCCCAAAAGTTATGTTTTAAATCATTAAATAATTTCTTTCTTTCATTGTAATCCATTCCTTTCGGTAAATCCTTTCCTACAAGGAAATTAGCATAATCCGCAAACCAAGGATTGTGAGGTTCTATAACTGCAAGATGTTCTCCTGGCAATGATTCTTTAATAGGAATTTGATCCTCTATGATTCCTTACATACTTGACAGATGGTCAGCAACATGATTATCTTTTCCTCTCCTATCTACTATCTGCAGGTCACATTGTTTTAGTAGCAAAACATGTTTAATTAGATGGGGCTTAGCATCTTTATTAGCTAGGAGGTGTCTCAAAGATTGATGATCAGTATGAACTATTACTTTTGAGTTGATAAATAGTGTTTGAATTTATCACAATAAAAAAACAACTAAGAATTCTTTCTCGGTTGTTGCATAGTGCTTTTGATCCTCAATAAAAACATGACTAGCATATTGAATAACGTTAAGATCCAGTCCATATCTTTGTCCTAAACAGCTCCAATAGAATAGTCACTAGCATCACACATAATTTCAAATGGTTCATCCCAATTTGGTGGTTGAATGACCGGTGCATAAATCAGTGCCTTTTTTAACTGTTCGAAGGAACTATTGCAATTTCTATCAAATGCAAAAAGGGTATCTTTATCTAAGAGACGAGTTAAAGAAGCTATTTTAGCAAATTCTTTAATAAAGCGTATATAAAAACCATCATGCCCAAGGAAATTCTTTACCCCCTTTATATCTTGTGGAATTGGCAGTTTCTCTAAGGTGACCAAGTTTGATTTATCAATATCAATATTCTTTTTAGAAACCTTATGCCCAAAAACTATACCTTACCTTACCATGAAGCAGCAATTCTCCCAATTGAGGACCATCTTGGTTTGTCTGCATCACTGCAAAATTCTATTAAGGTTATAGAGACATTGCTCAGAAGTAGTCTCATAAACAACAAAATTTTCCATAAGAACTTCCATGGAACTTTCTTCAAAACTGTCGAATATTTTTAAAACACACCCTTGAAAAGTAGCGGCTGCATTACACAAACCAAAATGCATTAATCGATAAGCGTAGGTTCCATAGGGGCGGGTAAAAGTTGTTTTTCTTGATCTTCAAGCTGAATAGCTATTTGAGAATATCCTGAATATCCATCAAGAAACAGAAGTAAGAATTATCAGACATTGTTTCCATATTATCATTAATGATGGGCAGTTGCTTGTGAATTTTTATGTTTTCTTTGTTCAACTTACTGAAGTCTATACACATCCTATAACCTGATATTGTTCTAGTAGGTATTAATTCATGCTTATCATTTTTAATGTTGGTTATACATGCTTCCCTAGGTATGCAATGAGTTGGACTCACGCACTTACTATCTGAAATTGGATAGATAATACCACTGCCCAACATACGTATAACTTCCTTTCTTACTACATCTTTCATTTTAGGATTCAACCTTTTTTGATTATCAACAATTGGTTTAGCATCTTCAATCATAGAGTTGGGTGCAAAAATAAATTTCCACCAATTCTTCAATAGTCTTCTCCTCTTTGATCTCAACTTTCGTCTCATAAGGCAATTTTGTGAATTGGCTATAATTTATTTCTACATCTTCTTCACCAAACTATAAATATAGAGCATGTTTTTTGTTATCAATATCAATGTTCATAGACTTGTAAAAATGATTACCAAAAATAACCGGGTAGGAGGAGTTCAAGGGTATTTAAATAATATGAAAATCAACTGGGTACACAAAATCTCCAACTAAAACACAGACATTGCAAAGTATCCCATAAGTGGGATGCAAAGTTCGATTACAAAGAATAAAAGTACATTCTGATGGCTCAAGGTAAGACTCATCAAGATGATTACGCATCTCTTCATAGATTGTATAAGGCATGATATTAATGGAAGAGCTTAAGTCACAGAACCCTACATATGTAGTTCCTCCTAAACAGAAAGGGATTTTCTATTGACTTCTATTCTTACCATCAAACTTGCCACCTATCATGTCGGAGGATTCTTTACTTACCATGGTCACTTCATACTTGAACATTTCAGGTTCCAAAAGTTATTTTACTATCCCAATGTTTTGTTTGATGGTTCACATGCCCTTATTTAACCTTCCTATCATTTTATTATTTTCACCTTTACTCTCTATTACTTTTATTAGTATGGTTTCTTCCTCAGCTAAAATTTTCTTCTGCACTTGCGAATATTTGTCCCTGTGGCTAGTTTTAGAGGGTTTCTCCTCCATAGGTGGTGTATAGCGTTCCTAGTCTTTTGGAATCTATAGAAAGTCAGCATAAGTTTTAATAATTTGAATAATCATTTGATGGTCAAGATTAAAATTTCTGAGCAGTGTTTCTATTTTTCGTGAAACTAGAAACCTTTACAAGCAATTGTACTCTATGGGATTTTTTTTATGAAACTCAACCTCACAATAAGCTTTCTCTATCATATTCACCGTGTCTAGAAAATTCCATGCTCTTTCAGCACTAAATTCGGTGAATGACCCATTGGTAAGGGAGTTGAGTTCATTTCTGTTATGATTATTCAAACATGTGTAGAAGGTATTTATTACAAACCAAGGTAGGAAATTATGATGGGGGCAGCGATCAAGCAATCCTCAAAACCTTGTATATCCTTCATGCAAGTTTTCTTCAGGTTTTCCTTTAAAATTTGTGATCATACATATCGCTCCAAGAGTTTTTGTCTTGGGAAATAAATCAACTAAAAATAAAAAGGCTAAGCTCTCCTAGGAATTAGTAATCTTTGCAGAACTTTGGATGTACCAAGAACGGGCTTCATCAATAAGGGTTTGATCAAAAAGAGCCAATTTAACCTCATCCTCAGTTTGTATATTAAATTGGAAAGTCCTACAAATATCTTCAATGAACCCAACATGCTCATACGGATCCTCCGTACCATCTCCTGCAAATTTTTTGCATGCAAAAGATCCAAGAGAATGGGGTTAATATCATACCCTCTCGGTTTATTGGATTTTAAATAAGCGTCCATGGGCGGACCGGAATTCCTTACAGCATCCAGCTGAATTATATGTTAGTACTATCCCATGATGTATAACCTGAAGCTAGTAAGCAACTTTAGTAAAACGATTAGTAAAATAAGAAACTAAGATCAAATACCAAAAGCTCTTAGCTCCCCGGCAATGGCGCCATAAAATAGCTTGATGACTACAAGTGCACAGATCAATTGTAGCTAATTTCTAAGTAAAGATATCGAACCCACAAAGAGATATTGGTAAAGGTCTTGATGCCCCTCGTTAGTATCTACCAAAGGATACTTATAAGCTGCCTTTGATATCAAGTAAAGGGTGTTTGAAAGGTTTTTGGTTGTTTGTAGAAAAGTAATTAAAACAAGTAATAAGGTTGTGTGAAAGCGTGGTTGAACTCAATAGGGATAAAATGTTCTCGAGGATGTAGGATACACCTCTAGCATGGTATTGTTATTATTAATGATTAAGATAACATACTTCTTGTGTCATGAGATGTGTGGAGAGAGCTCCATAATAAGATGTTCACTACAAGGCTCGGAGGAAACTTTGTTGAGCCAAGAGTGAGGTCACCTCTAAATAACCACTATGATGTCTGAGAGCAGTCACCCATACAAACCACTTCAATTAAGGGTTTCCCCGTATATATCGTAATTAGCTTAGGGAGTCCCTCTTTATCTTCCTTTGACCGTGTAGGTTACGAGCCAGCGTGTAGAGGTCCCAACCTGATAAGGTAGAGGTCCCTGTGTTTACAATGCTAGTCCCTGGATCAAATAGCTAGCATCCATAGTTTAAGATGTAATATCAAGAAACAAAGGTCATTTTACAACTTATAACCAGGAATAAAATATTTCATAACATCCTACATAGCTCATTTGGCTATCTCATTACAATGCAGCAGATATAACTATATAGCATGGAGCTCTTCATCTTCATATGCCACAAGCAATAATGTTGGTTGTAGACTTGTAATCCCTACTCAATCAAACTTCACTAACATCAAACAAACCTGCAACATAATAAGTTACAGCCATAAGTGTCAATACATTTGAATTGTATTGGCAAGTGATACTATGGTAGAATAGTGGTATCTATCATCTATATGCATTTGGCTAAGTGGAGCTTAGGCTTGCTTTGCTCAAAATAAGTTTTCCTTATTAGTTGAAAAGACTAAGTTTTTATTTGTGAAATCACCCAAGGAACAACAAATAGAAATTGGTTAACCTTTACCCTTGTTCAACCACAAGTTTTTAACTTAGAAATTGGGATGAGGAGATCCTTGATAGCTTCAATGTCATGGTGCTCAAATTGTCCGTTGCTGGGGACATGGCTAAGTACTTAGATTTTTCCTTCTCGAGAGGTGGTGCACTTTCCCCACAAGACTCGACATGCATCAAGACAAGATCTTTCAGAAGCATTCCCTTAGACCAAATGGACATGTTCCAACCTATCACCCCTACCACCTTTTTTTCCATATGGCTAAGTTATTGCAACCTATAAGATCCAGGCAAAGCCCATATTGCCATGTGGCTGCACTAGAAGATTCTCAACACTTAACATCTCAAATATCTTTGTTCCTGGGTGGCTTTCCACAAGTGTGATACACAAGGTTGCCATCCTGGGCCTTGTGTAACCACTCAACACAACCCATTCATACCATTCCACCCAGGTGATTCATTCACATAGTTGTTTTATTAAGAAAAAACACAAGTCATAGACTTATAAATATTTCATAGCATGAATAATCCACCCTTGTTTTCTATTAGCTAAGCTAAGCATACTAGTAGCAAGAATCTTAACTTAGAGAAAATTCTACTAAGGCATCATCTATTAGGATTTCCCAAGGCATAGCTTATACTTATAAAATTTCCATGCAAGTCCTACTCAAAATACCACTAATGCATAGTAAAAATAATAGGACAAAATATATGAAGCACCACTTGCCTTTTTAGTAGAGAAATTATATTCACTCCTTGATCTTGCAATTGTCACACTCTTCAAAGTTCACTACAATTCAATCAAGCAAGGCACAAATTCAAACTAGCATTCAAACAATTCACCATATAAAATAATGAAAACAAAGCAATGCATGCAAGCATGCAAAAGATTGTTTTATTTGAAAAAGTGTTTTCTAACAAGGTTTAACATTTCAAAACACTTACTGGTCATTTATAAAAGTGGTAAAACCATTTAAAAAGGAGTTAGTGAAAATGGCCATTTTAAATCTTTTTTGTCTTGCTAGAAATGTTTATAATCAAAGTAATAATTTATAGTGTTAGACAAATATATTTTTAAATCCAAATGTTAGTGTTTATGGTCATAGAGTTCAAATCAAACCATTTGCAAAAGGTTTAACTCAAAAAGCATTTTTAGAATAATTTTTATAACCAAAATAGCCTTAGAAATGTTTCTGCAAAAACACCTAATTTTTCAGTATAAAAATACTAAACTAAGTACATAGTTGCAAAGTTTACATTTTTTGAATCTATTGATATAAAGTTTGTAATTTTTGGCCAAACAGAACAAAAGTTATGGATTTTTCAAAATCAAATCGCTAATAGATTCATTTCTGGTTTTTAAAACCTGAGCCAGGCTACGTGTCATGTTCTTATTGGCTGATACCAATTCACTCGGATCTAGCAATGTGGACTGCAGGATTTTAAAGGGCAACGCACAGATCAGATAGAGCATACACCTTCGTTTAATTCATCCTATCCTAGCCACTGGATCATCATCCAACGGTCCAGAGCGCAACGACCAGAGTCTGGCGGCGCTTGGCGACGATGAGCGGCGGTGGTGCTCGGTTAGTGGTGGTCCGGCCATTCTATGAAGCGTGAGGAGGAAGGGAGAGGCTCACCGGATTCGCAGGGTCGCAGTGAAGCTCAAGGTGGTCGCCATTGGTCAAGGGGCGCACGGTTGTGACGGCAATTCCTCGCCGGAGATGCTCCTGGTGTAACATCCCTAAATTCATGATTTCAAAGATTGCATATCATTCATGCATGCATATAGATTTGAGATCAATTTCAAACTCATTTCAGAAAACAGAAGCACATAGTGCCATCATTTTATGTGAGTCAACTTAAATCAGATGCCCATCCTCACTTGCGATCTTAGTGCTTTAAAAACCAAGTTTGGACGCTTCTATATTGTTTGGTTTGAGTGTGGAGTTAGAACAAAATTTTACAAAATAGAAATGGTTTCAAAAACCATTTTCAAACATTTGCAAATTATGTGCAAAGTCCCTGTTATTTTGTTTCTCCAAAAATGACCAAGCCTTTTCAAAGTAACCACATGGTTTTATACCTAGATTTGAGTATGTTGCACACTGCAAAAATCCCAAATAAATTTGAATTCAAGTGGAGTTTGAATTTATTTGAAAACCATTCCTGAAAATCAAATTAGAAAAAGAAAAGAGAAAAGAATTGGAAAAGGGCCGGCGCCAGGAATTTGGCCCAGCAACAGACGCGGCCCAGCTAGCCCACCCGGGCCACCTCACTCCCTCTACGCCTTGAGCCTCTTACGCGGTCGCTGACACCCAGACCCCACTTCCTCTCTGCTTATTTCGCTGACGAGCGGGCCCTCTCCACGTCACCGTCGTCTTCCCCAAATCCCGCGCAGGAACACGTCGCCGCCCGTTTCTTCCCCGCCTCTGCCGCGATTTTAATCCTCTTAATAGGCGATGAATGCGTGCGTAATCTCCGCCCCTGCTCCGGCTATAAGATCCTCTCCCCACTCCGCTCTTTTCCCCTCACTCAGCTCTGACAGTACGCCACCAGGCTGCCCGTAATCGCGCCCACACCGCCGCAGCACCAACGACCTCCGGCGACCAATTCCGGTGAGCATCGTTCTCCCCTTGGTCTCTGCTTCATGCGTGTATGATCTACACGCCTCTGCGCATCTTCTCACATCTTCCATTTCCTCTGTACCGCCCTAGGACGCCGTCACCGTCCACCACTGGAAGCAACCGAGGCTCGGCGCAACTCCGGCAACCCCACCTGGTAGTTTCCGACCACCCCTACCCCCCTTTTTGACACTCACGAGTTTGCCAGGTTTGTGCGCATCTAACGGCACCGTTGGTTTGTCTTAGCCCGCTCCAGAACCTCGCCTCCGTTGACGCCAAGGCCTGCCCGACGTCTGCCTCTACTCCGACGAGGAATCCTCGCCGTGTCCGCGCGCCCCTTGACGAACCATCGCCACCTTGAGCATCAGCAGCTCCCTGCGGTTCTGGTAAGCCTCTTCCCCCACTCCCGCGCGACCTAGAACGCCAGCGCCGCCGCTGACAGACGCGCCGCCGCCAGTCGCCGCCGCTAGCGCCGCTCAGTTGTGGTCAGTTGATTAGCAGCCGTAGGATCTAGATCCAGCGCTCTAGATTAGATCTGCATCGAAGGGGTAAGTGGCAATCTGAGCCGTGCGCGTAAGTTAGATCTGACGGTTCGCGCTAGTCGATCCACACGAAGCGGTACCGACGAATCATAGCGCGACGCGTGGCTAGGGTTTGGTTTAAAACAGATTTTGAAACAGATTTAGATTCAAATTTGATTAGGCTATAACTTTTGATTCCCACGTTAGATTTTTGCAAATTTTATACCATTGGAATCAGGAAGACAAGCCCTTTCTGTTTATGCAATGTGTTTAGTGAATAGTTTCTGTTAAAATGACTTTAATTGCAGAAACTTGTTTAAGACTATTTTGAGTATAGAAATTGTTTAGAAAATTGTTTTAGTGTAAAACAAACTTGGTTTAGCAAGTTTTTAACTTGGTTATGTTTCAGTACTATGCACTTGCTTGGTGGAGTTTTAAAAATCATCACTTAGCATTTTTGCATGCATGCATATGTATTTTTGTTTGTATATGAATTGTGTGTAATTTTGTGCTACCATTATTTGTGTAGACTTGGGTGCTAGTGATTGTGATTGTGATGAGTGCTACTCTCCCCACTACCAAGGCAAGTGGTACTTCATGAATATTTCCATCCCTATATTTTATACAAGCATTAGAAATATTTTGCTAAGTCTTGCATGTTACTATTTTTTTTGCCAAATGCCATGTTGGGAAATCCTAAGTAGATATAGAATTGATAGGAAATTCCTAAGTTAAGTTACTATGCCATGCTTAGCCTAGCTAGTAGAAAACAAGGGTTGGTAAAGTATATACATGCTATGATGAAAATATTTCTAAGTCTTTGGACTTATGTTTTTCTTAATAAAACAACTAAGTCAATGAATCACCTGGGTGGAATGGGACTTGAATGGTGGTTTTTGGTTGAGTGGTTGCACAAGGCCCATGGACATGGTTTACCTTGTGTATCTCACTTGTGGTATGCCACCCAGGCACAAAGGGATTTTAGAGGCCAAGTGTTGAGAAGCTTATAGTGCAGCCACTTGGCAATATGGGCTCTGCCTGGATCACATAAGTTGCTAGAAATTAGCCATTTGGACAGTTGGTGGTAGTGGGAATGATAGGTTGGAGCGCGTCCATTTGGTCTAAGGAAAGGCTTCTGAAAGGTCCTGTCTTGGAAAACCAAGTCTGGTGGGGAAAGTGCACAACCTCTGCAGATGGAAAAATCTAAGTACTTAGCCAAGTCCATGGCAATGGACAACTTGAGCATCAAGACATGGAAGCTATCAAGAATCTCATCACTCCAATTTCTAAGTAAAACTTATGGGTGAACAAGGGTGAAGAACCTCAATGTCTATTGATGGTTTCTTGGGAAAAGTTTTGACAAAGAAAAACTTAGTGATTTTAACTAATAGGAAAAACCTATTTTGAGCAAAGCAAGCCAAGCTACACTTAGTCAAAATGCATATAGTAATATAGCCCACTTAAAAATTTACTAAGGTATCACTTGCCAATACTATTCAAAGTATTGACCCACTGTGGCTGTAACTTGTGATGTTGCAGGTTACTCCGATGAGGATTAGGTGTCATGAGTCTACACTCAACATGTTTGCCTGTGGCACATGAAGATGAAGACTTATAATTATTTACTTATTCCAAACTCTTGTATTAGGCCTGTGGCCTTGAGTTGTAAAAGACTATGTTTTATCTCTGGAATGGATGTAATAAATGACCTTTGTATCTGTGTACTTCATCTTAAACTGTGGATGCTAGCAATGATCCAAGGACTAGCATTGCAATCACAGGGATCCTTTTTCCTTTACAAAGGAGGGATCTTACACCTGGCGTCGGGCATGCTCTGCTGTCATCGGGAGCGAGGCTACAAGGCACAGAGAGGCAAAGAAAATGGTGCATTAGATGCACAAGTGCATGCTGAATGCACGAGTGTCAACGAGGGGGAGAGGCGCGATCAGAACTGACCAGGGGAGGTCACCGGAGTCGGAGCAGAAGGCGGTGGCGTTCAAACTTGGTTGTTGCCGATGTTCTGGGACGTGCGCATGCAAGAAGAAGGTTCTGGCAGGTGCGCGAGGCGATGGCGAGCAAGCTCGTGTGCACTAGGGAGTAGGGGGGTCGGGCTTCGCCGGAATTCGCACCGGAGTTCATCGGAGGCAGTGGCGGGGCAAGAAAAATTAGAGCAGCCTGGTGGCGTTCGGGTGTGAGCGAGAAAGGGGAAATGGAGAGGGGACAGAGGGGGTTTAACGAGCGTGGTCGCGGGGCTGATTTACTAGCATAGTCAAGTGAATTGAAGATGCGAAATCATTGTAGGAAACGGCCGGGGAGAGGAGGGAATGGGTCTCGCGGGGTTGAAGACGATGCCCGCGTGGCAGTGGGGCCAGTTAGTCAGCGGAGTGAGGGGTACGGGCGCGGGTGAGAAAAGAACGGGGAAGAGAGAGTGTCGGGTGGGCTGTGCTGGGCTTGTTGGGCCTGCTAGGTAGGTTAGATGGGACGACTTGTTTTCTTTTTTTTCTTCTCTGATTTCTTTTTTCTTTTTCTTATCTGATTTATGTTTTCAATTCAAACCTTTGATTTAAACTTTAGTTTAAATTCAATATTTTTGCAAAACCTTTTCAGTAGGCTTATATTGTTTAGTGGTGTGTTTAAATAATTCACTTTGAATTATTTAAAATATTTTATTATGATTTAATATTTATTTAAATGAGGCATTTGACTTTATTTAAATGAATTTGAATATGGTTCCAATCCATATTATTTTATGCAAATAATTCTTTTATTCTTTTTAAGTTAATTAGATAACTTTTAATCCATTTTGGCAATTTCAATTATTATTTTTTCATGATTTAATTAATCATTTATATTAGGAGATTTGTCTTTATTCAAATAGAATTGAATATGGTTAAAATCCCATATAATTTTATTTAAATAATCTTTATTCCTTTATTTTTATTTGGATTATATTTATTCCATTTGCTTATGGATTTAGCTAATATTTAAATTGTCTTTTAGTTATTTCTTATTTCTTTCTTTCTTTCTTTATCTTATAAAATACATATCTTTTTATTTATAGTTCCAAAATTGGTGATTCCAATTTGTATAATTTTATTTAATATTTGTTTATCTTTTTAAATCCTTTGAGGATTATTTTGTTCACAATTTGTTATTGATTTTGGCTAAGAGTTTTATTATCCTTGGAAATTATTTCTTTTTATCTTATTAAATTCATAAGTTTTTATCCATGGCTCCAAATTGAATGAAACCAATTCCTATGGTTTCATAATATTTTTGTTTACCATTTTTGGTCATTTCAAAATGTTTGTTGCTAAATTTTTGTATGGAACAAATCCATAGTCTTAGAGAGATCTTGGAAATGATTTTCTTTCATTAAGATTTGGGGTTTTGGTTAATTTTTCCAAGTGCTTTAAATTCAAGATTCTTTCCATGTAGGGATGCATTTGAATCTTTGAATATTTTTTTGTTGTCTTCTCATTCAAATTTTGTTCAAGTAGGGTTTTGATGTTTCCTTTTAGAAGCAAAAGTTTCTTTTCACCCTAAATTTCAACAATTAATTCTTCTGTTTATTTATTTTTCACATTTCAAAATTTGTTAAATTTTGGGATGTGACATAGCGCCAATCTATCATGGGGAAATTCCGAGTATGCTCCCAAAACACGTGTAAAGGATTTCTCCCTCCCTTCAGTCCCAAGGGAAAATGATATGTGGCCGACTACACATACCATCTAAAGAAAGAGATTAAACAAAAATCATAAATCTATCATAGATCGGTAAGAATAGATCATCTTTATTACAAACTCATAATAGTGCTAGGGTTTCTCCATCTCCCTCAGAACAAAGGAACTACTCACACATGGAAGCAATCAACAACATCATCATAATCAAATGGATGGATAAAAGTATGAAGATAGATCTAATGTAAACCACATTTGAATCTGGAATTACCATAAGATCTAATAGATGTGAGATCACTACAAGAAATGTGCTAATTTTTGACCCTCCATATTGGTCACATAATGGTCATTGTTTTCTATTTTATGACCTTCTTGTGACCAAAAACACATGATCAAAAGCTGTGAGTCACTGACATACTATAAAGACCTTTTCTATGAATTGGTCATGGACTGTTATGACCAAAAAAGATTGTTTGGTCACCGTCTATCTTGCATGTCCATGTAAGCCAATCCTATATGCCAATTCTTGTATATCGAATTTAGTCCAGTCCAATGAGGTACTTACTCTACATGGGCCAAGCCCAACAATTCCAGCCTTTTTATTTTACAAATTTAACATTTATGGTCAAGTTATTTAGTAGGCCAAACCAAATGCTCATATATTCTTCTGCTATGGCTTTTCCTTGGCCCAATGTTTTTCTGTTGTGGATTTTTTGGATTAATATTTTTATGCCATGGCATTCCAATTGTTCTCACGTTTTAATAAGACAAATTACAAATATTTGAAATAGAGACGTTTTCACACCACAAATGGCAAAATTTTGAAATGGACAAAAAGAGAATATATGAAATTCTTGAAATAGTAGCCAAGCTTATCCTATTACAGTCTTACATAGTCTTACATAGTGTTCATACAACTAGATGATGACTAATAGTACAGTATAACTACAACTAAATTATAACGAGCTTCATAAGTCTTTAGGCTTCTTTAGCTTAGTAAATCTTCATACTTCTTCAAATTCCAGTAGCCTGGAAAACTCCTGTAAAATAGAAACGCCAATTTTAGAATTAATAACAAAATAGAAGGCTAATCTACAAGAAGAAAAATCTAACCATATCAAGCATACTGCTACTGAATCTTAAAGTACAAAATCCGTATAGGCACCAACCATGCTAGTAAATTAACTATGCTAGTAAATTAAAAATAGCCAAAGTCAGGTTGCATCTTGAGTTGTCCAACAGATCCGTCCAAAGACAATCACTAATTCTAGTGCGACCGTGCATCAGTAGGCCTGGCAGCAGAAATTTTAAGATGAACACAAACAACAGCGACAAAATTCAATAAGCAAAATAGTCATATATGAACAGTTTTGTGAGTTTTATTCTTTTTGGCACATCATAAGAGCTACAACTGTAATAGGTAGAAAAGAGCAACGGTAGTAAGCCCAAAAGAAATATCACATCTCATTGTATAGTAAGAATAACATAAACGCAAGCATTTCAAAGATGGATGATGTAAACTTATCAGGCTATAAGTTTATCCGATAATGGGAGCCTCCAAACTCCCAGAAAAGGAATGACATCTCGCTGTCTATGGAGGTTCCTGACCTCAGTGTGACTGTTAAGCAACACATTATAGAAGAAATTGAACTACAGGTAGAGCAAATAAGAAATTGGTCTATAGGTAGGGCAAAGAAACATAATAAACAACATACGTAATTGACACCATACGATTCTCGTACATACACGAACTAATAATATCCCAAATGCTACAAGTATGTTTCTTACTTTTAGTATTTGACATTGAGATAAAAAAGAATCCCGTGAAACAATGTAGACTAGTTAGGAAACTGAAAGAGTGCTCATATTTGTTTATATCTTATAGTAGACAAAACGGATCCATATTAACAGCGACGGTAAATAATTTACAAGGAATAATAGAGACAATCATATAGTCAGGACAAAAAGATCTAAGGTGGTGGGTGGGGCACTATATGAGGGAGGGGTGAGTCTGAGTGTCTGACCCCGACCAAGCCAAAAAATTGGGCCAATTTTTAGCTTCCCGCATGGCCCAACACCAAACATGGCAAATATCCATCATCTTCACATGGTTCTGTCAAATAGGCGAGAGGAGGAAAACTAGCATAAGTGATATGAATTTGATAAATAAATAACATATTACAAGTGGTAAGACCTAGCAAGTACCAAAATCAAATAGACTACATATTACATTTGAATATCTAAGGCTAATCATGCATTTGGATGCTCTACTTGTTGAATTGACTTACTTTTTGCACTTGATATAGTAACCAAAATTATGGATCATAAGGACATCTGGACTAAATTATAATTAAATAAAAATAGAATGTACACATGTTGGCCACTTTGAACAGATTTGCCAAAAATGGCAGTCACATATACACTACATTCTAAACACGCCATATAGGATTCAAGTGCAACTTGGACGCAGCAAACTAGGAGGAGCTAGGGACAACTTACATGCAATAACATCAACTATTGACTAGACTTTTATTCCATGGCAGTACCACTAATTATTGAAGATAAAAAACATATTTTAACTTGAATGCAGCAAACTCCAGTTATTCCTATCAGTTAAATATCAGTCACTAAGATTCAAAACTAAATAATGGGATTTATATTCAATAGATTTAATTTTCCAATGAATCGGCATCACCACTCCTGACCATAAATAGTAGTTGTCCATCAGTTTCCAGTCAATAAAATGCATTTGTAGGGTTTGTACGTGTGGATTATATTTGTAAGGGAATGAGAATCAAACAACACCTTGATTCTCATAATCTCACAATATTTTTTTGGATGCGATACTAGTGAACCAGTTATATGAGGTAGCATCAGAAAATTGAGAGCAACAACTAGGAATAAGCAGCATGGATGAATACCGGACTGCATACCATGTGATGTTGTTATGTTATTGATGAAAAAGTTAGCACAATTTCAACGCAAATACATAAAGCGTACCTTGAGCCAAAGAGTTGTAGCCTCTCCATGGTTTCGGGGAGTAGGGCCACATCAGAGTTGTCATCAAAGGTGACCTTGTCAAACACGAGGGGATTGGGAGACTTGGCTGCATCTGAACTAGCAGCCCTGCTACCTTGGTCTATTTGCATCTCCTCCGCGTCCTGGGCGACGCCGTGATGGATTTGGAAGCCGGTGATGACTCCATCGTGGCGCCAGAGAACTTGGTGCTTGATGTGGAGTCTTGTTGGGAACCCCAAGAGCAAGGTGTGAAGAGCACATCAACAAGTCTTCCCTCAGTTCAGACCGAGGTTATCGAACCAGAAGGAGGAAGGAAACATCACACAGGTGTTGCAAGCAACGCGGAGACCTGCACAACACAAAATCAAGACTTTGCCCCAAGGAATCAGTGAGGTTGTCAAGCTCACCGGTTTGCTGTAACAAAGGATTAAATGTATGGTGTGGAAGGTAATGGTTTGCATCAAGTAAACAAGTAATACTGGAAGATGTATTAATGGTAAATATTGGACCGGGGTCCATAGTTCACTAGAGGTGCTCTCCTTAGATTAACAACATGGCATGAAGGGTAAACAAATTACAGCGGGGCAATTGACATGAACTGAGCAAGGCATAACAATGCAATTACTAGTTAGAAAGATCCCATGAGGTTGATTGGCCAATACAACAAGATACATAGACCGCCATCCAACTGCATCTATGACTACAAGTCCACCTTCAGGTTATCATCCGAACCCCCTCCAGTATTAAGTTGCAAGCAACAGATAACTACTTTAAGCAAAGGGTGTAAGGTAAACAGTCCACATGTTCCATGAACAAGAGACCGTTGTTTTCTCCCTAGTAGCAACATCACATCTACAACCGAAGATATTATTGTCACTTCCCTTGGAAACTAGAGGCATGAACCCACTATCGAGCATAAATACCCCCTCTTGGAGTCACTAGCAACTACTTGGCCAAGATAACCACTAGCAATAGAGAGCATGCAAGATCACAAACAACACAGACATGATAGAATCATAAATACAAAACCATTAATTAAAAAACATAATAATCTCAATATCCACCGGATCGCTGCAAACACAACATGCATGATTACAAATAGATTAGATCTTGATCATGAACGGAGCTCACAAGATCTATACATGAAAGCATAAAGGAGGAGATAAAACCATCTAGCTACTACATGGACCCATAGTCCAAGGTGGAACTACTCACGCATCATATCAGAGAGAAGGCCTCCGGGATGATCTCCCCTCCGGGTACTCAAGATTTCTACATTGGGGGCTTCTTATATGCGAATGGGCGAGACCGGGAGGTGGCTAGGGCAGACAAACCCTAGCCAGGCATGGGCTAAGGCCCACCCGTGCCTAGGGTGGGTCTGCCCCCCTGGATGGCCTCCCGGGCTCCCCTCTGGACTTCTTGTTCCCCACGGAAAGTTATTTCCTTTGTCCTTCGTCCCGTCCAATTCCGAGAATATTTCTTTACTAACTTTTCTGAAACCAAAAACAGCAGAAAATAGGCATCTGGCACTGTTGCAACTTGTTAATAGGTTAGTACCAGAAAACATGTAAAAAGCACCTCAAAGTGTGGACAAGTAAAGCAAAGTAGATACTAAACAAGCATGGAGCATCAAATATTATAGATATGTTTCCAACGTATCAGCATCCCCAAACTTAACTCCTGTTCGTCCTCGAGTAGGTAAGTGATAAAAAGAATAATTTTTTAGGTGACATGCACCCTCACAATAAAGATCCAACCATTTGCAAGCATTGAAATATGGGATCAAAGAACTCTAAACATGTGCATGAAAGATGGAGTTCTAACAATAGGACATAGTAACTATGCATGCAACATGACAAGCTACAAACAAAGATCATGAATAATATGCATTGAAAAACGTTTGTTTGTTTCACATGCAGAAAACATAGCATAGTGGCAATCAGCTTGTCCCTCATAGAGTAGCAATATAATGCATAGGACACCTGAAAAGTTCACAAGGGTGACTAGAAACAAGTAGCACAAGAGAAAGTAATAACACAATATGCATCAATTAATAAAGTTTGAAACACTACACACAGAATGATAACCATGCTCTCTTAATGGTGCCTAAAGGTAGAAGGTGGGGACTCAATAGTGGTGTAAGAAAGGCCTTTTTTGTAAAGGAAGCAGGGATTACAAGTTTCAAAAAGAGCTTCCAAAAATTATGGTACTTGTTAGCTTTCAGCCCTCATTGCCCCTATCATAAGCATCTTGAAGTGGTTAAGGTTAAAGTGGCAAAGCTGGAGTATATGCTTGATGAAGTATAAGCTTGAAATCTCATGCCCCTTGAATACGAGGGACACACCTCATGCATACTCAAATTTTGGTCCAGGTAAGTTCTTGTAATTGTAAGTATTTGCATATCATTGAGAACCGCCAACGGGGTACCCCTTGCACATGGTACAAGAGGTTTCCCATAACCAAAATGACAAGGCAAGCAGACAATGAGCATCTCCGCAATCTTTTTATTTACCATATGCAAAGCTTTTTATTGAGGATGCTTCATAGATAGCTCATTATGGTGATGCTGCAAGTTTCCACCATGATTAGGCATGGCTTAGGATAGCGGCCCAGGCATTTCTCTAACACAAAATACAAACTCCATGGACTTATAAGTCCCCTCTTTATTTCAAACCGGTGACATCCATAGACAAAAGAACATGATATCAACTGAGTACAACAAGGTACAACTGCAATGTTGAAAACGTTCCCCGTGACAGCACGGTTCTGCTAAATCCAACTTATAAGTGCAAGCATATACAACAAAGTTATCACAATGGTTCAAGTTTATTAGGGGCAAATAATAAAGTGTGCCATCAAGTTCGTGAGGGCTTTAATCACTAAGTTTTCACATAACAAAATAGTTTTTAATTGTAAGATAGTTGAAAATAAGAATATACTTGGAATGGTGTAACACACCATGCATAGGAGTTTATAGTGGACACTTTGGAATAACTTGGTTTCTTGGGAGTTGGAAGCATGAGTAGAACTTACTCATACAAGTGGAGGCTAGCAAAAGACTGGGAGCAACCAACTAAGAGAGCAATAATGGCCAAAATCATGTAGTGCAACAAAGCATACTGATCAAAGCAAAGAGTGGTACTACAAGTCAAGGAATAAATGATCATAGAGGCTAATGGTGACTTCTGAGAGTCATAACATGGTGTAAGCATGTGCCAAGTCAACCCAAGCAAAACATCAAAGGATAAAACCACAATACTATGCTTTTGCATGCTAAAACAAGGCATAATTTCTTCAAGGCACACTAAGCAATCCCAATTGTTTGGAACAAGACATGCTACAACAATAATCACTAAGCATAATGCTAAAACAACACCTAGCATGTCATGCTAAAGTATAAGTCACAGTCAATGCAAGCTCCTCTTGCACTTCAAGCAAGAACTTACTACTCCTTTCCAAACAACAAGCAACCTTATTTGCAAAACAACACAGCGAGAACGGGGGTCCAAACTACTAAAGCAAACTAAACAAACAAAGCAAAGCAAAGGAAAACTAAGACGTTGCAAGAACAACACAACTGTGCATGAAACAATAAAAACAAAGTGTCTAGACATACCTGAGCTTTTTATTGATGAAGAAGGGGATGCCTTGGGCATCCCCAAGCTTTGACGCTTTTACCTATTGGATATTTCTTGGGGTGACACCATGGTGGCATCCCCAATCCTGAGATTTTGTCCATTCTTCATCTCATTGCATCATTCTCTCTCTGCACCTGAAATTTTTCCTTCACACAATCTTCATTAGCAACATTAGTATATTCAAAAGATATTAGATGAACATCAAGGATTTTCACTAAAAACACAAGCTACTATAGTAATTCCTTAAAAAAAACTCAATTTACCTAAAGAGAGCTCAAAAAGGAATCAATAAGAAGCAAATGCAAATAATGGCAGAAATGTGTCAAAACAGACCAGCAGGTAAAAAACGATTTTTTCGAACATCTTGTGTTGCTCAAATCAAAAAGTGTTGAACTAACTAAAGTTACCTAACATACTGGGGGATTTATTCGTAAATTTTGACCTCAATCCGATTTACAGAGCCTCCTTACGTTTTTTTTGGTGGAGGACCGAAATCTGTTTCGGGACAGCAACTCCCCAAATCTTACTTCCCTCTCATTAGAGGTCATTGTTGGCACAAAAAGCAAACAAAAAGGATAAGGAGAGGTCATTACAGAAGTAATAACTTCCAAGACTCAAGGAAACTCTTGGGTTATCTCCCAACAAGTACTTTTCTTTAACGCCTTTAAGTTAGGCACAAGAAGCAAGAAGAATCAAGTATTTTCAAATGAAGAATTTCCCCTCTTGTTCTTTCCTTTCTTACCTTTATTTTTCTCTTTAGGGAAGATATGATTGCTTACCGGAGGAGAAAAGTGCATGATGCCTTTCCCCACATCTATCACTGCCCCAAGGTGTTTAAGTAGAGACCTTCCAAGTGTGATCTGTCCCTTGCCTACACATTCAATAACAAGATAATCAGTAGTCACCATTTTTCCTGAGATTTTTGTAAACACACCTTTAGCTATTCCAATGGGTGATATAGTGGTATTTTTGGTAAGAGAGATTTCCTCTCCTCCTTCAATAAGCCCCAAAATACTCAAGGAATCAAAAATATCTTTAGGCATGAGACAAAATTCAGACATGATATCACAGCGAACATCAAAAAGTGTAGTGTTTATTGAGACTTTGGTTGTGGGAAACCATTTTGAAGGCTCAGAATTTATGGGAACATAATCATGGTAAGCCCTAAGAGTGTGATAGCAACTATTCATGGCAGCAATACTGGTCTCAAGATGGTTCAACCTAGCAAAAATACTTGTGAAAGAGGAATCAGACTTGAAAGGTGTACCATAGATCATGATTAATTTCCTTATGGCATCATAAGCTTCATCCTCAGTACAAAGCAAAAAATCTTTCTCAGCCATAGCATCAAAAGCATATCTATAACGAAGAGCAATACCGCGGTAGAAACTATCAATAACCAAGATGAGGCTTACCTCAGACTCAGTTTCCCTCTAGAAAGCAGAGATTCTAGACCAAGCTTCCTTAAAACTTTCTTCACTTTTTTTCTTAAAAGTGGAGATTTCTACCATAGTGGAAATAAAGGAAGACCCCGACATGGCAGCAACTAGAGCAAGAACTAATTTTTTTTGTGTTTTTGAATAAAGCAAGCAAACAAAACTAGACTAATTTTTTTGGGTTTTTTGAAAAGAGGCAAACAAAACTAAGCAAAAGAAGCAAAGCAAACTAAAAACAAAGTAAAGAGAAAGGAAGTGAAGGACTCCCATAGTGAAGACGTCCTTACCCTCCCCGGCAACGGCGCCATAAAACTTGTTGGTGACTCCTTGGTGGCGCAAGAGAACTTGGTGCTTGATGTGGAGTCTTGTTGGGAACCCCAAGAGCAAGGTGTGAAGAGCACAACAACAAGTCTTACCTCAGTTGAGACCGAGGTTATCGAACCAGAAGGAGGAAGGAAACCCCACACAGGTGTTGCAAGCAATGCCAGAGACCTGCACAACACAAACTCAAGACTTTGCCGCAACGAATCAGTGAGGTTGTCAAGCTCACCGGTTTTCTATAACAAAGGATTAAACGTATGGTGTGGAAGGTAATGGTTTGCAACAGTTAAACAAGTAACAGTGGAAGATGTATCAATGGTAAAGATTGGACCGGGGTCCATAGTTCACTAGAGGTGCTCTCCTTAGATAAACAACATGGCATGAAGGGTAAACAAATTACAGCGGGGCAATTGACAGGAACTGAGCAAGGCATAACAATGCAATTACTAGTTAGAAAGATCCTATGAGGTTGATTGGGAAATACAACAAGATACATAGACCTCCATACAACTACATCTATGACTAGAAGTCCACCTTCAGGTTATCATCCGAACCCCCTCCAGTATTAAGTTGCAAGCAACAAGCAACTGATTTAAACAAAGTGTGTAAGGTAAATAGTCCACATGTTCCATGAACAAGAGACCATTGTTTTCTCCCTAGTAGCAACATCACATCTACAACCGAAGAGACTATTGTCACTTCCCATGGAAACTAGAGGCATGAATCCACTATCGAGCATAAATACCCCCTCTTGGAGTCACTAGCAACTACTTGGCCAAGATAACCACTAGCAACAGAGAGCATGCAAGATCACAAACAACACAGACATGATAGAATAATAAAGACAAACCATTAATCAAACCAACATAATAATCTCAATATCCATCGGATCCCCGCAAACACAACATGCATGAATATAAATAGATTAGATCTTGCTCATGAACGGAGCTCACAAGATCTATACATGAAAGCACAAAGGAGGAGATACAACCATCTAGATACTACATGGACCCATAGTCCAAGGTGGAACTACTCACACATCATACCGGAGAGAAGGCCTCCGAGATGATCTCCCCTCTGGCACGGTGCCGGGAAGAGCTTTAGATCCCCCTATCTAGGGACGATGGTGGCGGCGGCTATAGACGGTTTCATGGATTTTTGATCTGGTACTCAGGGTTTCTACATCGGGGGCTTATTATAGGAGAAGGGGAAAGACCGGGAGGCAGCTAGGGCAGGCAAACCCTAGCCAGGCGCGGGCTAGGGCCCACCCGCGCCTAGGGTGGGTCTAGCCCCCTGGGTGGCCTCCCGGGCTCCCCTTTGGACTTCTTGTTCCCCACGGAAAGTTATTGACTTTTTCCTTTGTCCCGTCCAATTCCGAGAATATTTATTTACTAACTTTTCTAAAACCAAAAACAACATAAAACATGCATCTGGCACTATTGCAACATGTTAATAGGTTAGTACCAGAAAACATGTAAAAAGCACCTCAAAGTGTGGACAAGTAAAGCAAAGTAGATACTAAACAAGCATGGATCATCAAAAATTATAGATACGTTTCCAACGTATCAGCCGGGCTTGATGAGCCAGCTCCTGGCACAAGAAATTTAGTATCAATGCAGCAATATCTAGAGGGAACAACTATCTGTGGTTCGAGTTTAGAGAAAAGGAAGAGTACCTAACAGTTGGTGGCACCCTAAATCTGAATAATTTTCGCGCTTTTGAACAAAACTTGTCAAAGTGATTGAAGCTTCCCTGAACTTGATGGAGTTGAAAAAAGATCATCAAGTTGACTGCGATAAGTTTCAATATGACCTTTGCTAAAAACCTTATTTTGGGTAAAGATGATTTGATCTAAGGGTAGATCAAATATAATAAATAAAAATATAATATATTGCTTTATAATTAACATCAGATCCTTAAGAGATTATATCATAATATTCATTACAATAATTCATGAATACCAAGCTATGAATATAATTCAAGTAACAAGAATTCAATAACCAAACCTTGATTTATCTTATTCTTATACATTTCCTACCATGAGCATCATGGTAGTTCTTAACCACTAATTCCTTATCACTTGTTGAGTAGGAACGAAATCAAGTCAAGACCATTCACCATATATCTTTCTTTCCATAACAATATTTATCCTCTTTATTGAACCACATCCTTATATCTGTTGTTAATCAATGTTGAGTGATCAACTATTGATCTATCAAGTATTAACCTATCCATTTTTGATCTATCAACTCTTGTCTTTATCATAGCATTCGCTTATGTCCTATAAAGAAAGAAGTAAGAAGAGGTAGGTGGTAATGCTAGTTTTATATATCATCTATAGGATGGGAGTGTTGGATAAGAATAAGATCAATATGATAATTGATGGAGTTAACTCACTCCTGAATGGATAGAAGAGTTATCTGAGATAAAGATATATGTGGTAACAAAGAAGATTACAAGGATGAATTCAGGAGTAATCCTATTGGATCAAGTAGGTATAGTCAATGAATAATATCTTCTACTCAGTAAGAGATACTGAGAAGATAATTATAATACAACTATAATGTTGTTTTCATGAAAGCCTTGATTAGCCAACTAGAAACCTAGGCCATAAATGATCAAAGGATTATAATGATCATGCTCAAGTCAAATTGCACATAAAACAACCTAATTGGAGATGATGGAGGTCCCACCCTCTCCCACCCCCTAGACACCCACCACCGGCGATCTCCCTCTCCGGCCATCCATTAGCCATTTCACTCCTACCATCCTGCTCCCCTCTCTGTGATCTACACACCCTTCCCCATGGAGGCTCTCATCCACTGGGATTTTTCACCTGGCCAAGCCCTGGACGATCAGGTTCATGCAAGGTTTGGATCTACGGTTCACTTCTCCCCCTCTGTCGGGCCAAAGAATTATTTCTTGTGGTCTCTTTCTCCTCGGCTTCATTTGCTTTATCTGAAGAATCTGTTGGTATTGCACTCCAATGTTGCATTGGTGGTTTGGCTAATGGTTTTAAGGTTTTCAAACTCAGTGATCATCGTTTTTGGTTCTCGGTGTCTTCAAATAAAGTGGGTCATTTTATATATGGACTTAAGGATCGAATCTGGCCAGATTTTGTTTGTCACTTCACATTATTTCGTGGAATTCATCCAGATGTCTCAGGGTTTATTAATCAGTCTAATTGGAGTTCTAATGAAGATATTGTGGAGATCTCACATAGGAGTGCTACAAGAATTCGTTCTGATCTAAGTTTTCTCAAGGAAAGTGCCGCAAGAGATAGTTCAAATACATCAGCTCTGGAATTTTCTAAATTTGGGTTTAATTCTCCCAAGAAGAATATTGATGCCTCTATTTCTTCAAGAGATCAGCAAGACAGAAGTACTTTGCGTTTCAGACCCAATCTTCAGACACTTAAGAATCGATCCATGTTGGAGTTTTCTAAGATTGGTCTTCAAAAGGTGATCTCTAATTCTGGTTTTTTCAATGATATCTCTAAATTTCCAAGTAGGAATTCTAGTTGTGAGATTTCCTTTGGAAGTTTTAATTGCACCTTACCATCCATTCGACATCACGTGACTGAGAGAAAGCTGAGTTTCTGTGGAATTACTTTTTCTGAAAACTTTTATGCTTCCTGCCCGATTGTCAAGATTGAGGAAATTGTGGATCTACTGGATGCTAGTTATTCGGAGGAAGAAGTCAAAGAAGTTGTTCAAATTCCGTTTATTCCGCATAAGGATGTTATTTTCAAATTTTTGGGCCGATGTAGCTCCTGCGGCCTAAAGGATCATCTTGCTGTAGCGTGTCCTGGTTTCTGTCTTTCTTGTCACAACCGGGGTTCTATTTTGGATCCATGTTCTGCTGCTAGACGGGCTGATATCGGATGCTCTAAATTTCTTGGTGTTGGGCATCTGGCTAATAAATGCATTATTGGGATGAGATGTAAGATATGCAAGAATCTTGGTCATTGGGCCTCTAATTGCATCCGACAAAACTTGATTTGGAGACCGAAGAGACACAATAACCAAGCCAATTTATGTTGCCGGAAAATCTGGATGGTTAAAGTAGATAAATCTGAATTAAAGGTAACAACCTCTCAAACAACTCTTCCTCCTATGTTTTCGCCTGTCGTTTCATCTCCTCCTTGTTCTACAGTGCAACCCTCGGAATCTTCGACTGCCGCCGCCGCCATTGTTGCTGTTGTCCCCCTAGCATGGCCAACTTCCCTGTCAACCCCCTTGCCTTCATTCCTGATGGCATGGCGGTCGATCCGGGCCTAGTTAATCGATGCATTCGATCGTTCTTGGTGGTGAATCCTATTTCGCCGCTACAGCATGACAATGTTGTCATCGCTGAAACCAACAGATTCATCCCAATCCAGTTCAGGGAGCAGACACGTCTGAAGATTGCTGATCTACTGGTTGAAGCTAGTCATCCGCCGCACCGCCTTGATGATCATCCTTTTGGTATTGGCACTTTTACTCCGCATGATGCTCTAGCTGCTGATACTGTTATTGGTCTAAATTTTGCTTTGGATGAGGAAACCACAGTTACTTTTGTCAAACATGATGCTGCTAGAAACATGAGGTTGACTGAGTTTGGTAGAGATATTTGGGTTATGTTTCTAGGTTTTCCCCTTGATTACCAGACAATTTTTTACATCAAAAGAGCCTGTGATGAGTTTGGCCTACTCTCTGAATGGCACATGCCTAGATCAAACAATAAATATGTGTTACCTAAAGTCTGTCTTGTTGATCCTAAGTTTGTCCCTAAGAGATTTGTGATGATGTAATTGGGTGGTGCTAGGCGTAGCTGGACCATTCCTGTGATTATGTTAAGGTCTGCTGATTGGAACTCTCATGTTCATGATGTTCTACCTCCACCTGAAGATCCAGAACCTGAAGATGGTAACCCACATCCCCTGTTTGGTGTGGAGATGACTTCAGAACAAATTTATCAACAACAGGTTGCTAATTGGTTGCAGCAGAATGGTGCTCCCTTTGGTGCTCACAATAACCAGAACAATGTGGTCCAGCAGCACATGCCTATTGATAACAATGTTGCTTTGGAAAATATGATGGTGGATCCTCCTCTGATCAACTTCTAGGCCATTCTTGCTGAACAAGGTGTGCATTTCTCTACTGGGGTGTATCCACCTTCCACTAATCTGGCTGATAGTCCTGCACAAGCCTGGAATGATAGCATTTCTGATAACTCTGGCTCAAGTTCTACCATTCATGATCAGCACATGCAATATGTTAGCACCACTCTCACTTTGAATTGTATGGTTCATGCTGATCCTTCACATATTGATAGTGAACTACTGGCAAGATTGTCTGTTTCCAAAGCTCTGTTTTCCAGTGCTTTTGTGCCCAAGATTCAGAACTTTGTGTCACTGTTTCCCACCATCAAGATGTCACCTGCTACTTTTCATGAACTTGTTGGGGAAAGTTTCATTCTGATGCAGAATAGGAAAGCTGTGAAGGGTTTTGGTGTAAGCCCTGTCTCTTTTATGAAAATATGGGATCTACCTGTACCTAGCAATAATATGGTTGAGCATGGTTTTGATCAGGATGTGGTTCTTGGTCAGAAAAAGAAATTGGAAACACCTATGGTGGAAAACCAAGTGAGGAGGAGTGCAAGGAAGAATAAATGTGATGGTTTCAGACCTAAGGGTCCCTCAGATGTGAAGACAACAAAGTCAAAAGTCAAGCCTAGGATGATTCCTGCTATTGCTGAATATAAGGTGGATGAGGATAATGATATTGGTCAGGGGAATGTCATTAACCCAACCCCTCCTTCAAATCCAATTGCAACTATTCAAGCTATAGGGGTTAACCTCTCTAGGGTCCATCCTTCCAAGCTCTCTCCTCAGCAGCTGCTCAAGGATCCTCTTGATGAGGTGAAGAAGCCTAGAACCAAGGAAGACTAGAAGACTTTATGCAGACTGTTAAGAAGTGGCTAGTTTTGTGCTGGAATATTAGGGGTCTTAATGCTAGATCTAAATAACTAGCCTTATGTAATGCAATCCACTCTAGTGGGTGTGCTGTGGTTTGTATTCAGGAAACTAAAAAGGAACACTTTGATGTGGCTTTTATTAGGGAATGTTGTCCTCCTTCTTTTGATGAATTTTTCTATGTCCCTTCCTGTGGTGCTTCTGGTGGTTTGCTTATTATTTGGAAAAGTGCAATGTTCTCTGGTTTGTTTATTCATTTGCTTTAATGCACTGTGAATCATTTGCTTTGTCTATTCATTTCACTACAACTCAATCTGCACATGAATGGGTATTGCTTAATATTTATGGGCCTTGTCATGGAGAGGCTAGGGAACAGTTTATCCAATGGTTGTATAACCTAAACATTCCTGATACTAAAGATTGGCTTATATTGGATGATTTCAATTTCATTAGATCACCTAATAAAAGAAAAGGGGTGGTAGAGATGCTAATGATATGTTAACTTTTAATGATTGGATTAGATCACAACATTTGACTGAAATTCTAATTAAAGGGAGAAAATATACTTGGTCATATATGCAGGAAAATCCTTTACTTGAGTAGCTTGATTGGTTTTTTACTTCATTACATTGGACCAGCTCTTATCCAGCTACTCTGGTAAATCCACAAGGGAAGCCAACCTCTGATCATACACCTCTTGTTGTGTCCATTCAAACCCATATTCCTGCCAGTAAAATCTTTAGATTTGAAAATTATTGTGTGGCCCACCATGGTTTTTTTGACACAGTGGCTAAAAGTTGGGAGAAACCAACACATAAGAAAAACAGTGCCTCCAATTTAAATGCTAAATTTAAAAGGCTTAAATATTATCTGAGATTCTGGAGTAATTCAATCTCTAGACTGTCTGTATGTATTGACAACTCAAACAAGGCTCTTTTGGAATTGGATAATCTGGAGGATTGTAGGGGCCTGACTTTGCCTGAGGCAAATTTTAGAAGAATTCTAAAAGAGCACATATTGGAGTTGCTGGAATTTCAGAGAATATATTGGAAAAAGAGATGCACAATCACATGGACAAAATTTGGAGATGAAAATACCAAGTTCTTCCAGAATATTGCTACTAAAAGATACAGAAGAAACTCAATTTCTCGGCTTAAGCTTGATGATGGAACTGTTGTTTCCAGTCATGAAGATAAAGAGAAGGTCATCTTTGATTCATTCAAGGAGAGACTAGGAACTAATTGTTCCCCACCCATGGTTTTTTATTTAAGTTCCACTATTCAGCCAATTGATGGTTTGGATGATCTTTCTAAGACCTTCACTACCGAAGAAATTGATAATGTGGTAAAGCTAATGCCTATTGACAAAGCTCCAGGACCTGATGGTTTTAATGGGAAGTTCCTTAAAAGCCACAGGCATATCATTAAGCAGGATATTTATCAGCTTTGTTTTGACTTCTACTATGGAAAACTTGATCTTGAGAGTATTAATATGGTTCATATCACACTTATTCCAAAGGTTCATACGCTGAAACTATCAATGAATTTAGACCAATCACATTGCTGAATTGTTGCTTGAATATTATTACAAAATTATTGGCTAACAGATTACAAAAGGTGGTTCTGAAAATCGTGCATAAAAACCAATATGGTTTTCTTAAAGGAATAACTATACAGGATTGCTTAGCCTAGGCCTTTGAGTTCATTCATTAGTGTGCTACTTCTAAAAAGGATATTATCTTACTTATATTGGATTTTGCTAAGGCCTTTTGATACTATTGACCATGAAGCTATGCTGAAAATTATGAAACAAATGGGATTTCATAAGAAGTGGTTACATCGGATTTCCATTATTTTTGCTTCTGGATAATCGTATGTTCTATTAAATGGTGTTCCTAGCAGACAATTTTGTTGCAAACGAGGAGTCAGACAAGGTGATCCACTTTCTCCCCTGATTTTTGTGCTGGCAGCTGATCTCCTTCAATCTGCAATTAATAAAGCTTTTAGAGATCAGATACTCTTAGCACCTTTTTCCCTAGACTTTGGTATGGATTTCCTTATTATCCAATATGTTGATGACACATTAATTATAATGCCTGCTTGTCATACTCAAATTAATGTGATGAAGGAGATTCTAAGAAAGTATGCAATATCCACTGGTCTTCATATTAATTTCCACAAATCATCCATGATTCCAATCAACATTTCTACTGAGCAAGCACAAATCTATGCAGCTTATTTTGGCTATATTATCGGTCACATGCCTTTTACTTATCTGGGACTACCTCTGGGGACTACTAAGCCTTCAGTTATTGATCTTATGCCTTTAGTGGACAGGACTGAGAGAAAAATGACTGCTTCTTTCATGATGATGACCTATAGTGGTAGAGTCACTGTCATTAATTCTTTGCTTACCTCAATTGCCATGTTTCCCATGTCCTCTCTAAATATTCATTCAAAAATTATTGACCATGTGGAGAAAATCAGGAGACTTTTTGTGGAATAAGAAAACTGAGGATGGTGAAAAGTGTCATTCTTTAGTGGAGTGGGATAAGGTGTGTAGGCCAAAAAATAAAGGAGGTACTGGTATTCTAAACTTAAAAATACAGAATCAAGCCCTGTTACTGAAGCATCTTCAAAAAATTTATAATAAGGTTGACACTCCTTGGGTGACACTTCTCTGGAAAACCTATTATCATGATAAGGTTCCACATGTTGTGGCTCCCTGTGGGTCTTTCTGATGGAAAGATATGATTAAACTTATGCCAATCTTCAGAAGAATTACTTCTTGTCAGATTGGTACTGGTGAGGCTGTTTTATTCTGGAAAGATGACTGGCTAGGAACAATTGCAGCTGATAAATTTCCAAGAGCTTATTCCTATGCTTTAAGTGAATATGTGTCTGTTAAATCCTTCTTATTGGCCACTAGCTTATAGGCCAACTTTTTCCTTCCTATATCCCTTGAAGCATTTGAAGAAATTAAGCAGCTTCAACAGGATGTCAGAAATACTGATGTTGGAGGGGGACCTCAGGATCTTTGGACCTATGTTTGGGGTTCTGAATTTTATTCTTCTAAGAAATATTATGAGTTCTGTTACAAGAATATTAAGCCTCGTGCTGCTTTTAATTGGATTTGGAAATCCAAATACACTCCAAAAGTTAAGTTCTTCTAATTGCTTCTCTTCTCAGATAGGCTGAATACCAGGAAATTATTGAAAAGGAAGAATATGTTATTACAATCAGGATATAGATGCATCATGTGTACAAATCCCCCTGAAGAAACAGTGGAGCATCTATTCTTCCAGTGCCCTTTGAGTAAGGATTGTTGGAATAAATTGGGGATGTCCTGGCATAATCAAGGTAACAGGATGAACATAGTTTCTGAGGCTAAAGAGAATAGAAACTATAACATGTTCATGGAAAAAATCATGTTGGGAGCCTGGAATATTTGGAAGGAGAGGAACAATTTACACTTCAAGGCAATTATTCCCACAACTCAAAACTGGGAAGCCAATTTTATTTGAAGATTTTGGTCTTCTGGTGCATAGGACCAGGGAGGATTTACATCCTTTTATTCATAGTTTTGTAGCCTTTTTGTAATCTATCTGTTCTTCTTTCTATTTTTTGTTTTTGGATGCCTCCTTGGCACCCCCTTCATGTAAGTCCCCAGATTTATAAGTAAATGAAGAAAAGGAGGCAGTAGGACTTTCCCCTACTGTCATGAGGTTCAAAAAAAATCATGCTCAAGTCACTAGGAGTGCATGATTATATCATGTATAAGTGACATTGGTGGATAGAACATGATTAAACCCTAGTATAGATATGTTATCCTAGATTAGTCATGACAAGTCATAATGGTATAAGGAAAATTTGGAAAATAAGATACTGGAGATAAGTAGAGATAAGATAGTATGACTAAGCTAAACCTGGAGGAGAATGGAGTTATTGAACTAGTGTTATTCCTCTTAAAGGATAGTAAGATTTTGAGGAAAGTAGAATTGGTTATATAAATCTATTGGAGTAATATTAGTGATGGATGATAAGGGAAGAGTATGAATGGAGTTAAAAGTAACTACTTACTAGATTGAAGGTTACCATTAGTAGTTTTATATAACCAAGTATAGATATGCGAAGATTATGAAAAGCTTTAGTGATAAGCTTCTGAGATTTATAAGTGAGATTACAAAGAATTTATGAGGTAAGAGTGTAATCATTTAAATGAATTTGGATTCATTAGAAGCATTCAGAGATGTTCCTATGAGGAAAGTATTTAGAACTTTAGTGTCCAGATCATTGGATTTACAAATGGATTTAGGAGTATAAATTATTGATAAGAATATTCTTGTGAAGTATTGTTCATCATGTTAACACATGATGATGGATATGAAAAAGTAATATATCTAGGAAAGGAATTCGTTAACTATATTCAAGAATTATGAAGTATGGAAGTTAGGGATTCCTGTAAAGCTATTAACCAAGATTATATCTCTCTATATCAAAATCATTATCTATTTCACTGAACCCAAACAATTTCCACAAGACAAATGCAGTGCCTTATCATATAAGTAATGCTCATTAGCAATCATTATAATAAACCTCGTTAGAAAGAAACCTCAATATCTCACTCCAAGTTGAGATATCAACCATAATCATAAATTTAGAGATAGTGTCCTTGAACCTTGATCTAAAATACTATCTAGAAATAAACCTAAGTATGATAAACCCTCTAAACTCAACTCTTTGGAGAAACTCTATCAGTAAATAAGTGTGGATATATTCTGTTCTGTCCAAATAGAATTTTTTGGATCTAAAAGATCTAGTGAAAGAGAATTATTATTTTTGAATGTTGACTACCTCAATCTTATAAGTAGTATCTAATTTAAAACCATCCTTAATACATGTTAAGTAGATAAGTATTACTTCTATTTTATAAACAATTTCTACAAATCCAGAGAATACAATTCTTAGCAAAAGAATAATATAAACCCTAAAATGAACTATCCCTGCCAAGTATATGTTTTGATAAAAGTTAAATATATATATATATATATTATCCATAAAGAACCCATATAAATACCTTAATTTTTTTCTCAAAAATATATGTTAATTGTTTTCTATTACTGAAATGCTCATTCTTATATGTAGAACTCCAAAATAAATTCAAACTCTTGAGAGAAGTTCAAAACTCATGTGAAAATATAAATCTATAAAAGTGAAACAAAAAACAGAAAATATAAGAAAAAGGAAGAAAAACAGAAGATGCCCAGCTTTGTCGGCGTCCCATTATCGCTACTCTCTATCTATCGCTCACGTGCACCCACAACAGTACCTCGCTCGCTCGGCCATGGCCCAACAGCGGCCCAATTCTAGCCCGTACCCGTTCAGAACATTTTGTTCATTGTCGTCTTCGTCGATGACGCGCAGCAGCTCGCTGGATGCCGGCGATGTCGTACGCCGCTGTCGGTGCGCCAAGATCCGCGTCGCCGCCCTCTAGCGCATATAAAGACTCTTCTTCGTCATCGAGAAGAACCCTAGCACACCACTTTCTTCTCCTTCTTCCTCTTTAGCTCCGGCCAGCAAACCCTAGGCGCAGATGTTTAAGCTTCTTGCCATCTCCGACCTCCCCTCGATCCACGGAGGTGACCATCAGATGCGCCATGGTCATATTCGTCGATTGCCCATCCTAACGGAAGCCGGGGAGCTCTCTGTCGAGCAAATTGACATCTCATTTTCACCGCCAGTCACCGCCATTCATCGTTAATTGCCGCCACCATAGACCTCCTCCGACCTCGCCGTCGCCACCAATCACACCAGGGTGAGTCCGCCGTCCTCGTAGACCATCGCCCTTGCTCTCTCTTGCTATGGTTGCTTCCTGCCGCACTAGCTCGCAAGCTCCGCTGTTGGCCACCGTCGTACATAGTGCTCCGGCGACCAAAAAGTAGCCGCGCCGCCACTATTCGACTTCCCGCATCCCACTGAGTCGAAAGCCCTTGCTCTCGCAGCCCCGCACGCTCTCTAGCGGTGAAACCGAACACTACCTAGGAGCAATCCCCATTGATGATGTCAGCATGATGTCATGGTGATACCATATTTAGTTTTTCATTATTATCATTTATTTCTTTTTAGCAATAGTTTTGTAATAAATAAATCCCTAACATGTGGGTCCACTTTGTAAGTGTATGTGCATATTCAGAAATGTGTTCTATTTAATAAAAGTACATTATATTTCCAAAAAGTAATTTATATATATATAATTCTTCAGAAATAATTTAAAATGAATTAAAATGGGAAAATCATAAGTAAGTCATTTTATTTCCGAAAATTATATATTATATATCAAAATTTTCAGAAAAATAAAATCTATAACTTAACTTTGTTATAAAACATTATTATGTTAACCATTTAAATAATTTTTTATTTAATAATTTTTTAAAATAATAAAACTTTGAAAATTCATATTTAAATATTGGTAAGTGATTAAAATATAAATAATATACCAAAATTCTTAGAAAAATAAGAACTAAAATTCAATACTATAATTATGTTTTATTATATCACTTAACTAAATATTTATTATTTATTAAGTATTTATAAAATAATAAACCTTGTAAAAATCATATCTTATTATTAATAAATCACAAAAATAAATGTAATATACCAAAATAATCGCAAAAATAATATCTACAGGTTAAAAGTATAACATTCCACTATTGAAGTAAGTAAAAATCTAGTACTCTAATAACTTGAATTTAAATCTACTTTCCTTAATTGATAATTCATATAAGGGTAAATAAAATTTGCCAATAATTCTAAAATTAGCCAACTGAGGTCTAATAAATAGTATTAGTCTTAAATATTGATAATATGAAGTCAAAATGGTTCAACACATTTTAAATACATTCTTATTGAATTATCATTCAACCATAAAGTGTAGATTATTTTCTAAAAAGATCCTTATCAAATATAAAATCTTCAAGAATCATTTGTGACTAAATAAAACCTTTTCCCTTACTTTAACCACAAGTTTATAAACATACCAAAACACTATAGTGAATTCATAAGTAGTTATGTAATATTATTTCCTTGTTTACAAAGCATAACCACTCATCTATAAAAAGATAAATGATTCTATTCCATTATAATATTGAGAAACCACTACTCAAATAAGAGTAATACCATTCTTAGTTAACTTTAGAAAAAGTATGAAGTGAAAAAAGTACAATTATCATAAGCATTACATCTTAAGTCCACATATATCCTTAAGGATAAATTTAGTCTACAAGACTATAAACACTATGTTAAAGGCTTCATTATGAGTTTTATAGTTTACTTTGGTCTGTTTCAATTAAGACCTAGTGCACCTCAAGACCAAACTAACCGAGTAAACATCAGATGACAATTAATTATAATCACATTACTTCATATACTAGTAGTATATTTTAGATTGTTAATACTTAAAGTTTAAATACTTTTGTTTAGTTAACTAAACTTTTCATCAAAAGTTATTCTTTTAAGATACACTAAAAGTAAGTATTAAGCATTCCAAAATTAATCTACTCGAGTAACAACCTTCTATAAGGAGTCTTTAGATACCATTTCACACTTGAATAATTATTTTTATGTGTACTTTATTATACTTGCATGTTGTTTCACACACTCACAAGCGTTAATAAGAAGCACAAGTGTGAATATTATCTAAAAGTACAACACATTCTAAAGGAAGCATTTCCAGTATCCAAACCCTAGATCAACGCTTATTCCAGGAATTCGCGTTTATCAATTGCATTACATTATTTATGCATAATAGCATCTTGCTTCTTTAAACATTAGTCCTTACCGGACCAATGATGAAGTTTTCAGATATTGGATCTTATATTTTCTCGAAGACCGTGAGTGCACAATCTTGCAACAAAAGGCGAGTTCCCACTTGCTCAAGTCCTTTGATTATTTTCTGTGAAGTATATTGCAAATCCAGTGTTGTCAACACCTGCATTTGAAAAAAAACAGAAAATACTGTTTTCATAATAATATGATTATTGGTTATTTACCATGAGATAATAACGTACTATGAAAGTTCCAGTGGTAAAGGAACATATTATCTAGGACTTAACAACCAATGTCGCCAGTGATTCTTGCACCGTATATCACGCGTTAACCATGAGATTTGGAATGGGATGGAGAAGTCAGTTGTATCCTTTTCCTTCTGCATGTAGGAAAGACGAGCTTAACGTGACGTTGTGATTCCTTGTGCGGATCCAACATATGGGTGGGCACCCTTAGGCTCCACACTTTTGGTGTCTAGATTATCTATGAGTGGCTATCGAAGGTATAGCCAGACCTATATGGTACTTGCTAGGGGCATCACCAGCTCATAGAGTCTTTGGGAACTCATCAGGGTTTTAGCCTGCCCGAGAGGGGGCTTAACGGAGGTGAGCCGACCCCGAAGGATCGTGTAGACATGTGGGTCGCGGAGAGGGCAATGATTGGCTTGGATCTTAGACTGGTCCCCATACCAAGGAAGTATGGACAAGCTCATGACTTGGTTGTGCAACAAGGTTAAGGTCTCTCATGGGTAAAGTAACGCACCTCTACAAAGTGTAAGAACTATAACTTATTACTCCTTGTTCCGAGAAGGAGATATGAATGCGGCAGGAAAGGAACTCCATGAAAGTTTTGGTAAACCTGTGAAGGCTGACAGACATAGTTTTCAGAAGAAAAGCAATGTTTGAAGAAATGTTCACGAAAACTTGAATTGCCTACGACCTATGGTTTGTGGATGTAGATATAGTGCATCAAACAATCCTTTTTAGTGAACTTGTTGAGTACACTTATACTCAACGTATCTTCTTAACCCTTGCTAGATTCTAAAGCCAATACAGACAACATTTACCTCAAGTTATGCTCCAGGAATCATCATCAAAAGCTAAAGCTCTCCAATGAAGTCAAGAAAGTCAACATATACATCAAATCAAGTGAAGACAAAGTTGCTGATTAGATAGGAATATAATCTCTAGCCATAGGACCTACTTCTATAGAGTATTGCAATAGCAGCAATGCAATCCCCCAATAGTTCAGATACTAGCCTTTTAGTATATTAGTTATGAGTTGATTATTTCTGATTCTTCTTTGAAAGAAGTTTCTTTCTCTATCTTTAACCTAGAGTGTTCTTTGGATCTTTTGTAAAGAGTCGAGCTGTAACTTATAGTCATGTCTTGGACCTGTTGTGTTTCTGTTGTACCACTCCAAGGGATGTAATACTAGTGAACGGTGTTTCATTGGAGTTATGTTAACGACTACAGTGTACTACCTCATGCAGTGGTATGCTGGGTCACCGCAAAGAGTCATGCGGTAGCAGCCTAGGCAAACCGCGACCACCAAGAGGGGAACGTGGAGGCCGGCGCTACGGAACAGGCCATGATGCCAGCGAGCTCCATGGCAGCGTTGGCATCGTGACGCTGCTGGATATCGTCCCGTGTGGTGGCTAGCCATGGCGTCGTGGTTCCGACAGTGGCCACCGCATCTATCGAGAGAGGGGCTAGGTTTTTATAGTAGGTGGGATTGATACGTCGGAAACGTATCTATAATTTTTGATGATCCATGCTTATTTTGTATCTACTTTGATTTGCTTTATCTACACTTTGAGGTGTTTTTATATCTTTTCTAGACTAACCTATTAACAAGTTTCCACAGTGCCAGTTGCCTGTTTTCTTCTGTTTTTGGTTCCAGAAAGGCAGAAAATCAATATTCTCGGAATTGGATGGGACAAAAGCCAAAGTCATTATTTTTCCCGGAGAAACACGGAACCATGAAGCAGAGCCGGAGGGGGCATAGGGTAGCCGCACCCCCTAGGCGCGGGCAATCCCTAGGGGCGCCCACATGGGGTGTGGGCCCCCTGGACCCCCACCGACCTTGATTCCTACGCCTATAAGAGCCCCTGATGAGAAAACTCTGAATAATCCAGAAGAAATCCACGAAAACCTCTGTAGCGCCGCCACCACCGAAGGGGAGATATGGGGGACAGAAAGTCTCTGTTCTGGCACCCTGCCGGGACGGGAAAGTGACCCTGGAGCCATCTCCATCGATCTCCGTCGCCATATTCATCACCATTGCTGATTCCCATGATGAGGAGGGAGTAGTTCTTCCTCAGGGCTAACGGCTCTACCGGTAGCTATGTGTTCATCTCTCTCTATGCATGATCATGTGTTCATGAGCTTTGTAATCAAGTAGATATACCTTGCTACTCAAGTGCTTCATTAGATCTCTGCTCTCCCCATGTGTGTGAAAGTGATAGCGTGCATGCCATGGTGGCACTTAGGCTTGAGTCTACATAAATACTGTTTGTGCATTAATAAATTTATGCTTTTCCCCACGTGTGTGAAAGTGACAGCGGGCATACCTCGTGTGGCGCTTTGGCTAGATTGAATATTTTTTAGGAGTTATATTTGGAGTTGGATGTCTCTATGAAATTGTGGTGTTTGTTGGAACCATCTAGTGCTCAAGGTGACAGTGTGGGGTTATCTAGATTGGGGAAGACGGACTTTGAGGTGTGCTGTTATAGCCCTACCTTGGATTGGAGTGTCCAACCGGAGAGTAGTTAAGAGTACTATAATGAAAAGAGGATATTTATATGAGAGAGTGTTCACTAGTGAAAGTATGATCCCTAGGCCTTGTTTCTAAACATTGAAACACCGTTTGCATCTAGATCTGTTGCATATTTGCTTGCTTCCATCCTTTTGCCTTTAGTCTTTACCTCACCGCCAAGCTCTTTTCTGGCACCATTACCACATGTATTTCAATATCTCTTCGCCGAACTAGTGCACATATATTGGGTGTGTTGGGGACACAAGAGACTTCTTGTATCTTGATTGCAGGGTTGCTTGAGAGGGAATACCTTTGACCACTTCCTCCCTGAGTTTGATAAACCTTGGGTAATCCACTTAAGGGAAACTTGCTGCTGTTTTACAAACCTCTACACTTGGAGGCCCAACAACTGTCTACAAGAATAGAAGTGCGTAGACATCAAGCTCTTTTCTGCCGCCATTGCCGGGGAGGAAAGGTAAAAGACACTCGCACACGGTACCCCACAACAACAGCAAGCCAGAAAGCTCTTTTCTGGCGCCGTTGCCAGGGAGGTAAGGTAAAAGGTACTCACATCCTCTGGTGTGAGTGCTCGGAGTTATTTCCTTTAGATTCTGCAATTGTGTCTTTTTGTTTCTTGTTTTCACTAGTTGGGATTAATGGAAAACAAAAACAAAATTAGAGAGCTCTATAGTGTCTATCTTGAGTTAGGACATGAAGTCTTTGAAGAGAAAATTAAAAAACCTATGGAGCTTTATTTGCATGCTAATAGCAATGTTATTAGTATGAACTATTTGGACACCATTGTTGCTAAATTCTATGGAAAAGTCTAAGCTTGGGGAAGCTAGTTTTGATGAAAATAATATTTTTAGTCCCCCAGCTTTGGAAGATAGCTATTCTATTGCTTATGATGATACCAAACCTCCAATATATGATGATTACAATGATGAATATGATATTTTTAGTCCACCTACTATTGAGGAGAAAATTTATTGTGATTACAATATGCCTCCAATATTTGATGATTATGGTGATGAGAATAATAGTGATAGCTATTTTGTTGAATTTGCTCCGACTATAATTAATAAGAATGCCTTTGCTTATGTGGAGAGTAATAATCATTTTATGCATGTGGCTCATGATAAGAATGTTTTATGTGATAGTTATATTTTTAATTTTGTTCATGATGCTACTGAAAGTTATTATGAGAGAGGGAAACATGGTCTTATGCATCTCAAAAATATTAAGTTTCCCCTCTTTATGTTAATTTTTTTGAAGTTGCACTTGTTTTATCTTCCTATGCTTGTCACTTTGTTCTTTGTGAATTTATTTGCATACAAGATTCCTATGCATAGGAAGTGGGTTAGACTTAAATGTGTTTTGAATTTGCTTCTTGATGCTCTCTTTTACTTCAATTCATATTTCTTATGTGAGCATCTTCTCAAACTATCAAGACTAACTTAAAGGCGTAAAAGAAAAGTACTTGTTGGGAGATAACCAAAGATTTTTCTTGAGTCTTGGAAGTTATTACATCTGTAATGACCTCTCCTTATCATTTTTTGTTTGTTTTTGTCCCAATAATGACCTCTAATGAGAGGGAAGTAAGATTTGGGGAGTTGCTGTCCCGAAACAGATTTCTTTCCTCCACCATAAAAGTTCGTGAGGAGTCTCTGTCGGTTTCATTGAGCTGAAAATTTACGAATATATCCCCCAGTATGTTAGCTAACTTTCGTTAGTTCAACACTTTTTGTTTTGAGAAATATAAGGTCTTCAAAAAAATCGGTTTCTGCCTGCTAGTCTGTTTTGACAGATTTCTGCCATTATTTGTATTTGCTTCTTATTGATTCCTTTTTGAGTTCTCTTTTGGGGAATTGAGATTTTTGAAGGAGTTACTATAGTAGCTTGTGTTTTTAGTAAAAATTTTTGCTGTTCCAAAACTAAAACCCAAGGGTCTATTACTTTTGAATGCACTAATGTTGCTAATAAAAAAATGTGTGAAGTTTTGTATGAAAGAAAATTTTCAGGTGTAAAGGAAGAATGATGTAATGAGGTGAAGAATGGACAAAAGCTCAAGCTTGGGGATGCCACCCCAGTGTCTCCCCAATAAATATCCAAGAGGTACAAGCGTCAAAGCTTGGCGATACCCAAGGCATCCCCTTCTTCATCAATAAAAATCTCAGGTCTTTCTGGACACTTTGTTTTTATTATTTCATGCACAGTTGTGTTGTTCTTGGAGCGTCTTAGTTATCGTTTATGGTTTTTGTTTACTTAGTTTGCTTGAATAAAGTTGGTTGATCACAGCACACTCTTTTGGAGAGAGTCACACCCCGTTATTCATTGCCTAGAACACTCTAGTTTTAATTCTTATTGTTCTGTGAGTGTTCACTTTTGCTAGCACTGTGTTCAGCCTTAGTTTTCTTGTGCTTTCAGCTTATAACTTTTTAGTTCTTATTTGTGGATTTGTAGGACAAGCTCACCGATCTTTATTGATTATTATCTTTGTGAGTTGTTTCAAATAAGTTATTTGGTGTTGGAAAAGAGTAGAAAGTTTCATGCTTATAGTGGTACAAGAGGGAGCTTGTTTTGACTATGGCTTAGACTTTATCATGTCATGCTAGATCTTGTTTTGACCTTATGCTTAGTGATTATTTCTATTGCATGACTTCTTCCAAAAAATTAGGATTGCTTAATGTGCCTTGAAGGAATCATGCGTTGTTTTAGCATACAAAAGCATAGTATTGTGGTATTCTCCTTTGATGCTTTATGTTTGGGTTGACTTGGCATATGCTCACACCATGTTATGACTTTGACAAGTCACCATTAGCCTCTATGATCATTTAGTCCTTGACTTGTAGTACCACTCTATGCTTTGATTAGTAATGCTTTGTTGCTCTGCATGATTATGGCCATTATGCTCTCTTAGTTGGTTGCTCCCAGTCTTTTGCTAGCCTCCACTTGTATGAGTAAGTTTTACTCATGCTTACAACTCCCAAGAAACCAAGTTATTCCAAAGTGTCCACTATAAACTCCTATGCATGGTGTGTTACACCATTCCAAGTATATTCTTGTTTTCGGCTATCTTCCAATTAAACACTATTTTGTTATGTGAAAACTTAGTGATTAAAGCCCTCACGAACTTGATGGCACACTTTATATTCTTGCCCCTAATAAACTTGAACCATTGTGTCATCTATGTTGTATATGCTTGCACTTATACGTTGGAATTAGCAGAACCGTGCTATCATGGGGAACATTTTCAACATTGCACTTGTACTTTATACTCAGTTGATATCATGCTCTTTTGTCTATCGATGTCACCGGTGTGCAATAAAGAGGGAACTTGTAAGTCCATGGAGTTTGTATCCTGTTTTAGAGAAACGCCTGGGCCGCTAGCCTAAGCCATGCATAATCATGGTGGAAACTTGCAGCATCACCACATTGAGCTAGCTATGAAGCATCCTCAATAAAAAGCTATGCATATGGTAAATAAAAAGACTGCTGAGATGCTCATTGTCTGCTTGCCTTGTCATTTTGGTTATGGGAAAGCTCCTGTACCATGTGCAAGGGGTACCCCGTTGGCGGTTCTCAATGATATGCAAATACTTACAATGACAAGAACTTAACTGGGCCCAAAGTTTAGTATGCATGAGGTGTGGCCCTCGTATTCAAGGGACTTGAGGTTGCCAACTTATACTTCGTCAATCATATACTCCATCTTTGTCACTTTAACCTTAATCACTTCAAGATTCTTATGATAGGAGCAATGAGGGCTGAAAGCTAACAAGTACCATAATTTTTGGAAGCTCTTTTTGAAACTTGTAATCCTTGCTTCCTTTACAAAAAGGCCTTTCTTCCACCACTATTGAGTCTCCACCTTCTACCTTTAGGCACCATTAAGAGACCATATTTGTCATTCTGTGTTCAGTGTTCCAAAGCTTATTGATTGATGGATATTGTGATATTACTTGTTCTTGTTCTATTTGTTTCTAGTCACCCTTGTGAACTTTGAAGATGTCCTATGCATCTATTTGCTACTCTATGTGGGACAAGCTGATTGCCACTATGCTATGTTTTCTATATGTGAAACAAACAAACGTTTTTCAATGCATGTTATTCATGATCTTTGTTTGTAGCCTTTCATGTTGCATGCATAGTTACTATGTCCTATTTTTATAACTCCATCTTTCATGCACATGTTTAGAGTTCTTTTGATCCCAGCTTTAAATGCTTGCAAATGGTTTGATCTTGGTTTCGATGGTGCATGTCACCTCAAAAATTATTATTTTTATCACTTACCTACTCGAGGACGAGCATGAGTTAGGCTTGGGGATGCTTGATACGTCGAAAACGTATCTATAATTTTTGATGTTCCATGCTTGTTTTGTATCTACTTTGCTTTGCTTTGTCTACACTTTGAGGTGTTTTTATATCTTTTCTAGAACTACCTATTAACAAGTTTCCATAGTGCTAGTTGCCTGTTTTCTTCTGTTTTTGGTTCCAGAAAGGCAGAAAATCAATATTCTCGGAATTGGATGGGACGAAAGTGAAAGTCATTATTTTTCCCGAAACAATACGGAACCACGAAGCAGAGCGAGAGGGGGGCCACAGGGTGGCCGCACCAACCTAGGCGCGAGCAAGCCCTGGGGCGCCCACAGGGGGTGTGGCCCCCCTAGACCCCACCGACCTTGATTCCTGCGCTTATAAGAGCCCCCCGATGAGAAAACCCTAAATAATCCAGAAGAAATCTACGAAAACCTCTGTAGCTCTGCCGCAACCGAAGGGGAGATTCGGGGGACAGAAAGTCTCTGTTACGGCACCCTGCCGGGATGGGGAAGTGCCCCTGGAGCCATCTCCATCGATCTCCATCGCCATCTTCATCACCATTGCTGATTCCCATGATGAGTATGGAGTAGTTCTTCCTTAGGGCTAAGGGCTCTACCTGTAGCTATGTGTTCATCTCTATCTCTATGCATGATCTTGTGGTCATGAGATTTGTAATCAAGTAGATCTACCTTGCTACTCAAGTGCTTCATTAGATCTCTGCTCTCCCCATGTGTGTGAAAGTGACAGCGTGCATGCCATGGTGGCACTTAGGCTTGAGTCTACATAAATACTCTTTGTGCTTTAATAGATCTATGCTTTTCCCACATGTGTGAAAGTGAGAGCGGGCATACCGTGTGTGGCACTTTGGCTAGATTGAATATTTGTTATGAGTTATATTTGGAGTTGGATGTCTCTATGAAATTGTGGTGTTTGTTGGAACCATCTAGTGCTCAAGGTGACAGTGTGGGGTTATATAGATTGGGGAAGGCGGACTTTGAGGTGTGTTGTTATAGCCCTACCTTGAATTAGAATGTCCAACCGGAGAGTAGTTAAGAGTATTATCATGAAGAGAGGATATTTATATGAGAGAGTGTTCACTAGTGAAAGTATGATCCCTAGGCCTTGTTTCTAAACAATGAAACACCGTTTGCATCTAGATCTGTTGCATGTTTGCTTGCTTCCATCCTTTTGCCTTTAGTTTTGACCTCACCTACAAGCTCTTTTCTGGCACTGTTACCACTTGTATTTCATTATCTCTTCACCGAACTAGTGCACCTATATTGGGTGTGTTGGGGACACAAGAGACTTCTTGTATCTTGATTGCAGGGTTGCTTGAGAGGGAATATCTTTGAAAACTTCCTCCCTGAGTTTGATAAAACTTGGGTAATCCACTTAAGGGAAACTTGCTGCTTTTCTACAAACCTTGGCACTTGGAGGCCCAACAACTGTCTACAAGAATAGAAGTGCGTAGACATCAGGGATTTCGTGCGAGAGGAGAAGTGGCGGCGGGGAGCAGAGAGAGGGAGGCTATGGTGGCGGGGTCTATGAAGGTGCGAGTGGCGCGGGGGGACTAGGGTTTGGGAGAGGATTTCATTAAATTTCCCCTGGTCATTTCTATGGTGCAATACTGGAAACTATAGGGTGTTTCGGTTAATTCATGTATGTGTGGGAGGCGGGAGAAATTAGTGCCACTTTGGAGCGTTGGATGGAGGCCCTATCAACGGCTGAGACGTGATTCGGTGGGTGATCCGTGGGTAGACTAGTATTCCTTTCTGGTTGGCTGACTCTATTTTATAGGGTTTAAGGGGTTTCTCAAAGGTTTGTTAAAGGGGTTAAATGGCATTTACCATTGCATAGTTTGTGATAATATACCCATATTGTGCATGCATGTGCGTATTGGGATGGAGAACAATGTTGCACAAGGAAGTTTTCCTTTTCGTCGCACAAAAAATGCACTTTCCATTTTCCGAATGTAAAAAATGGGGCAGTTTGTGAAGAAACCACCAAATGAAAGTTTCAAAATTCTACCATCCCATTTTTAAAAAATACTAGACCATGTTACATGGACAATGTCCCAACCGGGATATTTCAAAACTTTGGGTCCACCCCTCGTGAAAAAGACAAATGTCTATCGAATCGGTAGAAAATGAGTCTGATTTGAACTACAGGTACATGATCTAATGCTCATGATTTTTTGCAAAAATCATTTTTAGGTTCACAATATGATGTTTTATCAGAGATCCAATGCAAGTTTAGCGAGTCTCGTCCCCTAGCTAAGAACCTTCATGCCCGCTGTTTTGACCATAGTTTGAAATGGGCATTGGAAATTCAAAAATGGTACGAATAAGGTAAATCCTTCGCGTGGTGCCATATTATGTGACATTGTTACAAGGAAAAATATCAAACTTAATATATTGATTGCATCTCGAAAAAACCTTCATAGAAATGACCTATCATGTTCGAGGTTTCATGGCTTTCAGGCCAAACAACCAATGTTATGGCCAGAATCGTGGCATAGTTTGTGATAATGATCCCATATTGTGCACGCATGTGCATCTTGGGATGGAGAAGAATGTTGCAGGAGGAAGTTTTCCTTTTCATCGCACAAAAAATGCATTTTTCCATTTTCCTAATTCAAAAAATAGGGCGTTTTGTGAAGCAACCACCAAATGAAAGTTTCAAAATGCTATCATCCCATTTTTCAAAAATACTAGACCATGTTACATGGACGCTGTCCCAACCGGGGTATTTCAAAAAAATTGGTCCACCACTCGCGAAAAAGACAAATGTCTGTCGAATCGAAAGGAAATGGGTCTGATTTGAACTACATGTACATGATCTAATGCTCATCACTTTTTGCAAAAATAATTTTAGGTTCACAATATGATGTTTTATAAGATATCCAATACAAGGTTATCGAGGCTCATCCCTTAGCTAAGAACCTTCATGCCCGCCATTTTGACCATAGTTTGAAACGGGCATAAGAAATTCAAAATCAGTCCAAACAATGTAAATCCTTCGTGTGGTGTCATATTATGTGACATATTTTCAAGTAAAAATACCAAACTTGGTATATTGATTGCATCTCGAAAAAACCTTCACAGAAATGACCTATCTTGTTCGAGGTTTCATGGCTTTCAGGTCAAACGACCAATATCATGGTCAGAATCGTGGCATAGTTTATGATAATGTTCCCATATTATGCACGCATGTGTGTCTTGGGATAGAGAAGAATGTTGCAGAAGGAAGTTTTCCTTTTCGTCGCACGAAAAATGCATTTTCCATTTTCCAAATTCCCAAAACTTGGGCATTTTGTGGGCAACCACCAAATGAATGTTTCAAAATGCTACCATCCCATTTTTTAAAAAACACTAGACCATGTTACAGGGACAATGTCCCAACCAGGGTATTTCAAAACTTTCGGTCAACCCCTTGCGAGAAAGACAAATGTATATCGAATCGGTAGGAAATGTGTCCGATTTAAACTACATGTACAAGATCTAATGCTCATAATTTTTTTCAAAAATCATTTTTAGGTTCACAATATGATGTTTTATCAGAGATCCAATACAAGTTTAGCAATGCTCATCCCCTAGCTAAAAACCTTCACACCCGCCATTTTGACCATAGTTTGAAACGGGTATAAGAAATTCCAAAATGGTCCAAATAATATAAATCCTTCGTGTGGTGTCATATTATGTGACATATTTTTAAGAAAAAACCAATCTTGGTATATTGATTGCATCTCGAAAAAAACTTCACAGAAATGACCTATCTTGTTCAAGGTTTTATGGCTTTCAGGTCAAACGTCCAATATTATGGTTAGAATTGTGGGATATTTTGTGATAATATGCCCATATTGTGCATGCATATGAATCTTGCGATGGCAAACAATGTTGCAGGAGATTTTCTTTTCTATCGCATAGAAAATGTATTTTTCATTGTCCGAATGCCAAAAACGAGGCGTTTTGTGAAGCAACCATCAAAGTGCTCATTCAAAATGGTACCACCATATTTCTAAAAAATATTATACCACCTTAAATATACAATGTATGAACCGGAGTATCTTAAACCTTTCCGTCCACCCCTCATAAAAAAATACAAATGTCTACCAAATCGGTAGGAAGTGTGTCCGATTTGAACTATAGGTACATTATCTAATGCTCGTGTTTTTTGCAAAAATAATTTTTAGACTCATAATATGCTATTTTATCAGAGATCCACTCAAAGTTTAAAAAGTTTCAACCCCTAACGAAGAATGTTCATGTCGCCATTTTCATTACAATTTGAGAGCAAAAGAACAAAAAAGATGGACCACGACACTCGGGATGACATAAAATGAGAAACTCGCGAACATGAAGGTTATACATATCTTTGAGATGAACCAAAATGATATTCACATCATATTAGTCTAAGGTCATAGGAAAAACTGAAGTTGAATTTATATTTGTAAAGTTTCTAAAAAATCTAAAGCACTCTAATTATATTGGCTCAAAAATTTTAAGAATTCCACAATTCCCGCCCAAAACTAACCTTCTAATGGTCTATGTGGCGGTGGCCCAACCGTGGGATAAAATCACAAGGAAAAAAGGTTTTCCTTTCTCCTGCCCAGACCCAACCCGATTTTTGTTTATCTAAATACTACCCTCGGGGTGGTGTGTCATTGACTGTACAATAGCATGGTGGTTAGGTGGATCTGTTTGCAGGAAGACGTCATGGCTTCGATTTTTGTTTTTTGCCTTTTTTTTTCCTACATGTGAGATTGGCTTATTTTAAAGGGAGCCGAGATCGTTATTTGGCATGAACTAGTTGAGTGGTGTAGTGGTTAGGTTCCTAAGGGAAGATCATACGGGTGGTGAGTTTGATCCGCCACGAAGCTTATTTTTGCTGAAATAATTTTCAGTCGTCCCGTCAAAGTGCTGGTTAGCTCTAGATGCCACATAGCGTGACAAGTAAGCAAAAAAAGACATATGGATGAAAATAATTTCCACTCGTCCAGTCAAAGTGCTGGTTAGTTCTAGATGCCACATAGAAAAAATGACATATGGATATAACATGAAGCTGATACTGCTAAGTTGGAAATATTATAATTTTTTGCCTTAGAATTTAACCATAACGACCATTTAAATTGGTCATAGTCTGCCAAATAAAAGGCTCCAACCTAGTCATATATATCTCTGACATTTTCGTGGTATGACATCATGACATTATTGACTAAATTGGTCGTTATTTTTCAAAATTTGGACACTTCCAAATTCCCTACGACCAATTGGTTCAGAATGGTCATAAATCTATGACCAAAAAATTCATGGTCGTTAAAAAAGGTCACTAGTCAACAGATTTCTTATAGTGTTCGATGGTGGTGGCGCGGGTGTAGGATCCCTTGAAGTGCCTGATAAAGGCCTCGTTCATGTCTTCCCACAAGTCGATGGTATCCGTGGGGAGCGTGTTGATCCATTGCCGGGTCGCTCCCTCCATCATCATGGGGAGGTAGCGAGCGGCAAGCAGGTCGGTGTGGCCTATGATCCCCAATGCCATGATATATGTGTCCAGCCACACCACTGGATCGTATGTTGGGTCGTACTTCTCGATCTCCTTTGTGGCCTTGAAGTTGGTCGGATACTTTTCGCTTCAGATCATTGGTCCGAAGCACTGGGGGCCGACTCGGCTGAGGGAACCCCTTGGTTCGGGGTTGCCGCAGTTGGTGAGGGTGTGCCTTAGGTCGTTGGGCTGGTGTACTCACCAGGTTTGGTTGTTGATGATGTGCGTTCGTGCGTCGATCGGCCGACCGTTAGCGGCTACCGTGTTGTTTGACGGTCACGGCTCGTTGCTGGAGTGCGTGGGGTGCACGACCCGTTGATGGAGCTGCGGGGGCTCGGGTGGTGGGCAGTTGAGGGTGTTGGCGACCGTTGGGCAGCGGCTCGAGGCCACCCTACTTCCGGACGACCAGGAGTACATCCTTTCCTGCGTGTCGACTCCTGCAGCTTGCTGCTCGATGGCCCTGGCGAGTAGGGCCTAGGCGTACTTGACCTGCAGTGCGCCCTCTCCCGTGATGTTGAGGTTGGCGACTGCTGCCTTCCCACTATGACATTGTCCATCAGGGTGGAGTACATCAGGAGCCCGTTTGCGTCACAGGCTTGTGAAGAGATGATGATCCTAGGTTGGTCAGGAGGAGGTGCGTGACCCGTGGGTGGCGGGGGAGCTCCAGTCGCTGGCGATCCGGGTAGGGGCGATTGCTGCCTTCCGGTGGAACGTTATCGCAGAACTCGCGATCGGCCCTGCGGGCGGCGTCATTGCCATCACTGAAGTTCAGGGTGCAGCCCTGAATGTTGGAATTCAGGCGGCTCCTGATGCGGCGCTGGTGGTAGAGTGACAGCTCCTGCGCCGTTTCCTTCTCAAGGCGGGATTTCTTTCGCTCGGCCTGCTCCTTTCGTGCTGCCTCCTCCAGTCGTAGGCGGGCTTCTTCGACCTCCAGCGCCATTGCGGTCGACGGGATCGGTATGGAGAAGAGGTCTGGCAGAGCGTTCATGCTGCCAGCCATGTAGGTCGCGACGAAGCGACTGGATCTAGCGTGGAGGTCGCCAGAGGACTCTGACCCGGAGTGAGAGTCGAAGATATCGAGGATGGATGAATCCTCGAAACCCCGGCGTTGGAGACTCGCATGAAGGAGCCCTTAGGTGATGCGGCGGTGATGGATCCGGCGACCGAGGCAGGGGTCGCCGAGTCGGCGTCACCATGTAGGGTCGTGTCGTCTACGGTCGCGTCAGTTCCTACCATGTTGTTGGTGGCCGAGTCGTACTCGCACACAAGGTGGGAAATGGTGCGGATCTAGCCTTCCGAGAGCAGATTGTGATGTGGCGGTGACTGCCGATGATCGCCGTCTCTGCTGGGGCGACGGTGTCCGTGAAGCCGACAAACAGGTTGATGGTGCCGATCGGCATCACCACGCTGTGCATGACCGGGCGCGACGCCGGGACGTAGCTGCTGGGCAAGATCTAAAGGATCTCGCCGCATCCGATCATGCGGCCGGTGGCGATCGACTGGTTGATTGGCGAGTAGGGTATCACCACAGAAATCAGGCCGGACCGGCAATGCCTCACGGTAGGCGCCACTGTCGTGGGAATGGCCACGGCAGACGCTACCAGGGGTAGCGAGTAGTAGGATTTGGCGCAAGAGCGATTAGCCATCTGTGAAGCGAGATGAGGGAAAAGACACAGGGTTTTACCAGGTTCGACCCCCGGAGGTAAAGATCTACTCCTCCTAGATTGTATAATTGTTTGAGTACAATGGTGGCAATCTCGGTGTCTAGGTAGCGAGTCGATGGGGTGTATGATGGAACGTGAGAATAGAGAGTACCCTAGGGAGGTGTATATACGGGTACCTCGCTAGGGTTATAGATATACAACCGATTCAGTTAAGGACTCGGAGGTTTTGACCTAATCCGACTAGGCCTATATACGCTTTTGGGCCTCTAGCTTCCAATCGTCAGGATCCATCTTCATTATCCAGTCGCCGTCCTGCAGGCCCACTCACAAAAGGCCTGATCCAGTCGGAAACATCCTTCTGGTCATACCCTATTCGGCATATCCCCATGAGTTCTCTTATTATTTATTCTCTGATTTCAACTCAAACTAAACGACGAAGGTCATGCCCTTATCGACATCATATGTTTATTTAGGATAGAGTTTCGACATCTGCTATACTAGGTGCATCTTGTTGTACTAATCTGTTTTGCTAGCATGAGTTCACAAATATCAGGAAAAAATTTATGACAATTTTCCATGCGACATTAGTGTTTTGTCTATAAAGAATGCACGAAGTCTATGACTCGAAATGCTACACTCTAGTTTTAGACAGAGTGGACGACCATGCTCTTACTCGTGATTCCCAAGTTCCTTGAGTTTTCAAGCTTCTTATTATTAGTAAAACTCCGCCCACTTGATTAATCAATTTATTAAGATTACCAATTTTCTAAGTGAAAATAATGTTTTTAAATTTATAGGATTAGGAAAAAAATCAATTTTTAAGTGACAAACTCAGGCTTCAAAAAAATCAATTTGCATCTAGAAAATTTTGACCTTGATTAGAAATAAATAAAAAACAAATGAAAAAACATCAAACGACGTCCTCTGACTTGTACTACTTTCCGTCAAAGATGATAATCATGAGAATTCACAACTTTCGAAAAAACAAACTCCTTCAAAATATGTTCTGTCATGTATGAACATTATCGGGCTTCGGGCCAAAAATGTAGGGTTAATGGCCATACTCTATGGTAATGTTCGATCTCATACTTTTGTAATACCCTCGCCTGATAAGGATGAGTTCATGTGTATAGTGCCAATCCCTGGATCAGTTTACTGGTACACATAGTACAAAATGATACCAAATATAACTGTACATCATAAATACAACGAATATGATCCAGAATTTATATTATATTACACAAGTACATAGCGGAAAACGAATACAAGGTGGATCTCCATCCTTCAAATGTGCCACAGGTGAACAATCGTTGAGTGGAGTCTGACGACCTATAACGATCACTTAGAAACGATATAACCTGCAACATGAAAGGTTGCAGCCACGAATGGTCAATACTTTGAATGTATTGGCAAGTGTCACTAGTATGTGGATATAAATGGAATCTATCAACTACATATATATTTGGCTAAGTGGAGTTTCAGGCTCATTTGCATAAAGCAATAGTTTGATCCTAACATTTCCGAATAGTTTTAATCTTTTCTGAAAATTGTCTGAACACATTGGTCAACACCAAGTGCTAATCCCTTGTTCAAACCATCAAATTTTATTAAGAAATTGGAATATCGAGATCATCCATAAGCTTCAAGCCTTAGTTGCTCAATATTGTCCATAACCGGGGACACGACTAATCGATTAGATTTATATCTTCTGCAGAAGTTGTACACTTTACCCACACGACACAATCTCGCCTTGACTCCACCAGTGGCCGCTGGTTTAGTACACACCAATTGGTATACCGGCATATCGAGAATGTGACAAAGTATTTCCATAGCTGTCCTCCCAATACATAATACTAGCACGTCTAACACGCACCAATGCAAGTATATAACCTCCAATACATAATTCTAGTTAACCTAAAGACGTACCAATGTGAAGGGTCGTCCGCTATGTAATTAACCAAGCCAGAGCCCATATTAGCATGTGATTGTACACGGAAGCTACTGTACAAGAAACATGTCAATCTCTTATGATGCCTAGGTGGTCTTCTTCCAGTGCAAACACGAGAGAGGTAGCCAAAGATACGGTCCCCTTCGTTGCCACTTCTTCCAAGCTCAACAACAACAATATTCCACCAAGGTGATTCATTAACTACTTGTTTTATTATATAAAACATAGCTTTTCCAATACTCACAATAGTCATAACATGATATTCCATCCCGAATCTATAGCAGGGCTAAGCATACTATAACTACGATGTTTCCACTAAGAAATATACAAAAGGATATCCTAAATAGGACATAGCATAGCATAGCACATAGTGCAAAATATTCCTACACATGCACTTCTACTAAAAACAACTACAATGCATAGGAAAATAATAGGACAATTATGATAGTGCCACTTGCCTTTAGTTGATGTAGTCATTCAAACATTCCTCACAATTTCAATCGTTGCACTCGTCACAATCACAAATGTTGCACTCCTCGCAATATAACGATTAAAACAAAGCACAACAAATACACCATTCAGAACAATGCAATTATGCACAATACACCAAAACAAGGATGAACAAATGCATGCATGACAAGTTAATATGTCACAACGGTTGTAATTAGTTCTCTGAACATTACTAGATCATATGATGCATGCAGGATATCATTAAATGCAATAGAATATTTATTATTAAATCTTGATTGTCAATATAAAGGTTTTAATAGTTCTGTTGAAACCACTGTACTAATTGCCGTATTAAATTTAGTTCTGGAGTGTACTGGATAGGTAATGTTAATACGAGCTAGTAGCAATTGGATTCATCTTAATCGGAGTTATAGATCTTTTCTTATGATTTAAATAGTGTTTAATAGAATTTAATTCACTTAAATAGTTTGCCTAGTCTAAAATTAGAACTAAAACCATATCTGTAATCTAAACGAGATTGTGATTTCAGGGACATATTATTCAGATTTTCCTGATCTATAAATTATTTACTATGAATTTTATACTCTAAAACTCCATTAAAACTATTTAAATAACCACAGTAATTCTACATTATAAAAGTTGGATACAATAGTATATTAATGTTGTATATGAAATTACGAATCCATGGATACCTTATTTGTATTTTTATGATATATTCATAATTTTCTATGATTTATTTAGTCCAAATGTTCCATTAAACTATTTAATTTATTACAGTAAAACTATATTGTAAACATTATATATAATCGTATATTATTATTATACACGATAATATGAATCCATACATATATCATTTGTCAAATTTGGACACGTAAATATTTTTATATGAAGTTTACAAAGTCTCACAATTTTCTGCTATTTTTATTTATTCAAAAAGAATTTCTGACTGGATATTGACTGGGCACTGACCTGGGTGCTGAATGGAGCTGCCGACTGCTGGCCACGTGTCGATTTCTCGTTGGTGGTACCTCTTCGGTGGGACGATCTATCCGGGGCGTCAGATCGGGATCAAGAGGCTGGGAACCAAAGGTTGCATAGGGCTCACTGGCGAGTCAAAGGTGGACGGCGTCGGTGGCGGTCAACGGCGATGCTGATGGTGGCTTCGGCGGCGGCACGGTCAGGCGATGATGGTGGACGGCGTTCCGGCGGCCTTCGGGGACGGAGGAGTAGGCGACAGGGTGCAGCGCGGCACAGAGGGCTCAAAGGCGTGCTTGGCGTCGACTCGTTCTTCCTCTGCAAATGGTGAGGCACGGACGGAGGTAGTGGACGGTGGCAGAGCTCCGGCGATGTCGTCTTGGCCCTATGGTGACCCTGCGGCGAGGGGAAAGCTGTCATTTGAATCAGTGCAGGTAGGGGGTTCGGATAGAGGGAAAAGGGGAGGCTCGGGCGCGATGGAACCTCGTCCTCAAGCGCGATCTACAATCTCCAATGGCAGCGGTGGCACAAGATCGGAGCTCGTCGGTGGGATAGGGTTTGAGATTTCAGGGGAAAAAGGCAGAAGAGAGGGGCCAGGGTTATATGGGGATCTTGGCATGCCCAAGGGGCAACGGGAATGAACGGAATCTCGCGATTTTCTCGGGGAAACGGATCGATCGGGGTCGGGTGTTCATGCTCGTCTCGGTCTCTAGATCGGGGGAGGAAGATGACGGGCGGGACCCGCCTGTCGGTGGCTGAGCGGAAGGAAAAAAACAGGGAAGGAGAGAGGGGGCTCTGCTTGGGCTGCTGGTCCATCGTGGGCTGTGGTTGGGCCATCGCTGCGGTTCCTGCTGCTGCGCGCGCGCGTGGGTGAGCGGTAGGTAGCGAGTAGGTGGGCTGGGCCAGGCTGGTGGCAGGTAGGTTAGTTATTTTTTTTAATTTATTCGTTTTTATTTTTTCCATTTATTCGTTCTCTCATATCTTTCTCATATGAACACCAAATAAGTTCAAACTTGTTTTCAAAATTTTATAAATTCAAGATACACCTAATAAACTTTATAGAGGATTTACTTGATCAAAATCAAAATAATAAGATTGCCATTATGCTTATATTGCATTATATGATAACTTTGGAAGTTTCGAAATAGGGTTTTGTTGATTGGTTTTGAATCAAGAATTTGCATGATGCAAATAATGTCTTGCCAATGCAATGAAAATGATTTTTTTTCAAGTCCCAATTTCTAAAATCTTGGGATGTTACAACTTTGTAGGTGGGTGCATCTTGGCATGGTGAACATAAATGTTGCTAAATAATGGGAGTTTCCAAGTTTTATGAACAAAAATACATATTGAAATTTAGAAATGAAAATAATTAGTGTTTTCCTTTAAATTAAAGAAAGTCATATCTACATCATATACTTTATGTTTATGATCTCATATCCAAGAATTTGCATGCCGCCAAATTTGGCCATATGTTGAAAACAATCAAATAGGAAGTAGTATGAAGAGAATGGCTCGATCAGTTGCGTACTCTCTCGAGAAGGAGTCGAACCCGACTGTTTTCCCTGCTTTATTTTAGGGTGCTTCATTCTAAATGTATGAACGTTGATGTGATTTTTCCTTTTTTAGGTCCTAGATGTAAAACATACTCCCATCGTTCATGTAAAATTCGAACCTAAAAGCAAGTGGTAAAATTTAAACGACTTTAAGCTTAGTTGTCACAATGATTGTGAACATTCTTGGATTTCAAGCCGAACAACCAAGGTCATGGCGTTATCTATGTTGATGATCCCATATCTTGCATGCTACCAAATTTGGCCATATTTTGAAAATTATCTAAGAGGAAGTAGTATGAAGAGTATGGCTCGATCAGCTGCTCCCTCGAGAATGTGTCGAACCCGACTATTTTATTTTTGCTTAATTTAAGGGTGCTTCAGGCTAAAATTATGGACATCAATTTAATTTTCCATGTTTAGGTACTTGATGTAAAATGTACTCCCACCATCTATGTAATATTTGAACCAAAAAGTAAGTTGTTAAATATAAATGAAATTAAGCTTAGTTATCAATCAGTATAAACATCCTTGGGTTTCAAGCAGAACGACCAAGTACATGGTCATATCTACATCATACTTTATGTTGATGATCTCATATCCAAGAATATGCATGCCGCTAATTTTGGGCATATTTTGAAAACAACCGAAGAGGAAGTAGTATGAAGAGTATGGCTCGACTAACTGCTATCTCGGGAAGGAGTCGGTCCAACTATTTTCCTTGCTTAATTTAGGGTGCTTCGTGTGAAATGTATGGACCTTGATGTAATTTTACTTTTTTAGGAAATTGATGTAAAATGTACTCGCACCGTATAGTAAGTGGTAAAATTTAAACGAATTTAAGCATAATTGTCAATGAGTATGAACATTCTTGGATTTCCAACTGAACGACCAAGGTCATGGCCATATCTACATCATAGTTTATGTTGATGGTACCATATCCAAGAATTTGCATACCTCCAAATTTGGCCATATTGTGGAAATAATTAAAGAGGAAGTAGTATGAAGAGTATGGCTCGATCAGCTCCTCTCTCGAGAAGTAGTTCAACCAGACTGTTTTCCTTGCTTAATTGGAGGGTCCTTTATGCTAAATGTATGGACCTCGATGTGATCCCTTGTTTATGTCCTGGATGTAAAATGTACTCCCACCCTTAGTGTAAAATTTTAACTAGAGGAGTACAAGTAAATGCGATATATTCATCTTAAAATTTTCCAAAAACCTATTTAAGCTAAGTAGGAATTCAGTACATCAAAACCACCGGTAATTTCAGAAAAATTCAAGTTCTTAGATATGCAAGAACTTGGCGTGGTAGAGTTACCATACTTGGTAGAAGTACATGGGTGCCTCTTGTCATGGTGAAAAATATTTCCACTATTTTCCTCAAGAAAAAGCAATATTGCCACAAGGAGTTTCCCCCTGTTGAAAAAAAATCTGGGAGCGAGAAGAGACGGAGAGCATACAGGAGGAGGATTTTGAAGTCTATGCAATATCAGAGCAAAGATGCGATTGGTTCCTGACATGAGGTACCGGGTATAGTTAGTACTAGTAAATTTTAGGACCTTTACTATACATGCACGCAAAAAATTGTGTTTTTCGGCATCAGGCACTTCTAACTTTTTTTGGCATGGTGTCATTTGCTGTCCGATTATGCCCTAGGTACCGACAGGAAAAAACTTAGCCCCTTAAACATGGGGCTAGCGTTGCGGGCCAGAGCGTTTAAGAAATAGATCTAATTTTCTATTATTATTATTCCTTTTTGCATAAGCGTCTAGGTTAACTTCCGCATTTGGACATGCCTTGTCACGAGGACGGAGGTGTCGATCTGAGAACCGCAGGAGAACCGCCGGCTGCCACCCACCCCATCTTTTATTTTAGTGAGAAACCGCCCGCCCCTCATCGTCTTCCTCTTCCGCGCTAGACGCTTGTGTATGATCGTAGCTCTTATCCACCCTTGTAGAAAGGTAGAAACTGCCAACCATCCCCATAAATCTTCTGCAGTTCTCTTCCCCGGAATGACATCTAGCAGTGTTCGTCCGTCTGGAGGCATGAAGCATAAGATATCAGAGCGCTACAGCCAGGCAATGGGATTTTGCAACCTCCACTATGGACCGCTGAGCAACATCACCAGTCGTGCCGATATTCTGAGCACCGCTCGCCTGTCTTATGGCATGGTTGTCATGCATCGAGGGATTGTGGAAGATCCTGCTCTTCCGTTTGGTTCGCCCACCCTACTTCACACTGACCCACAGACATGGCCAGTCTACTGTGACGAGAAGGTAAAAAGTAGTTTTGCAAGATTTTTGTAGGATTTGAATCCTTCCTATGCCTAAATCCCATAGTAATTGGAATATCTACTTGAGCCCCAACTCTCATCATGTGCGTAGCATCGAGACATGCCATATTTTTCCTATGTTTTAAAATTGACTGTTTTTCATCGGCAAACCTGCACATGTGACATTCCTGTGTTCTCAATCCTCTCTTATCCAAACTGAAAAGACAAGAACGACCAGGATTGTCGATACAGGTGTATTGTCCAATCAAGTATGTCCTTATATTTCATATTTCATGTGTTTGACAAACACAAGTATTATGTAAAAAAGTTAGATGTTTGGCTTACATAAAAATAAAACATAGGATTCCTTATAAACATGGTCAAATCAAAGTCAAACCTCACGCAAGAGTATATTTATGATGTTATCATGTCTCTTGGGACCTCATTCCTTTGAACCAAATGATTGAAAAGTGCCACCGCCATAGAAAAATTTCCTATTCCTACACTTTTTCTTTAATCCAAACAAGACATTTTTCCTCGGTTTGTCTGTTTGCATGAATGATTTATTCAACACAGGCTTAGCAAAGCTAGATTGCCACTTTCCCCTTTGTGGAACACCTTGCATGCCCCTAGATATGAAGAAAATCTATTGCAGGTTATTGACGCATTGCTGATGCCACTAGACAATCCAATAGTAGAAGCATTTGTACCAGTTGATGAGGACATACCAGGAACTTGGGACGAAGATGGATATGAAAACAAGGGTCAATGGGTTGGTGCCAGAGGAGAGTGGATTGCGATGGCAAAGCACTCGGGGTGATGGTACCTCCAAACGTCTACAATATGGCACGTATCGATCTGTCACCTGTGTGGGGTGTTCATATTTATCCATGCGGAGGCCAGGTTTTTGCCGGGTCCCCATGCACTTATAGCTACAAGAAAGCGAGTATCGAGATGCTGAAGATACAGATAAAAAGTATAACGTACAGATTTGACAACTACTATAGGGTGATAGCGGTGTTTGATAAATTCATTGCTACCATAGATTTTCCTTCTGACAGGAGCTGGACTATCCTTCGGAACGACTATCTTGCACCAGCAAAGTATGTCGATGCCATTGAAGTAACTATAGACAATGGTCATATTGATTGCATATACGCGATGACAGAGCCGCGAGGAGATGTTCTGGTCTGGGAGCCGACCACGTGGAGTGAGTGTCGTTATCTAAAAGTAAAATTTTAAATTACTTACAACTCTATTGTTAGTGATACTTTTGCTAACTGAAATGCACACACAAGTATACTTGCAGGTCCACGTGTCATACATGCTCTAGTAATTGAAGAGCCGACAAACGTCCAAGCTGGCGACGATGCCGAGGCTGAAGATATTGTATCACGCAGCTGATACTTGGCAGAGTCAGGTTGGGGTGTCGTGTTGATTAATACCATGGGTGCACGAACAAGCAGCCATGGTGATCTAGTCTCATACATGGATAGAGAGCTGCTCTCTTATTCCTCGCTCCGCTGCCACGTTTTTAGGAGGGCCTTTGATTGGAATGACCCTTAGTACCTGACCAGATCAGAAAGAACAATCTTGATGGGAAATCAGTGTTTGTGGGAATCAACCATACATTAGTCCTCGACCCCCCTTGAAACCCCGAACCTGCTACTGCCGATGCTGACGAAGCTCTGCTAGTGTTTAAGGCATATTTTGTGTGTTTCTACACACGTGCGCTCCCAACATCGCCTACAGCCAATTCCAGATTGGAGCCACATGCTGGAGATAGGGAGCAAATGATCGAGGCGCCAATTTGGTTCGTGCCAACCCTATCTCGAGCTTTCTAAAGTTTGACCAAGATGCAGAAAAGCATATTATTAGCACTAGCAACATCATTTCTATAGCTAGTAGTAGTCACCATGTAATTTACCATGCTACGTACGTACTAGTTTCATACAATATTATATTGTAGTATCAACACTTACAACATATTATCCAGTATTGCCTATAGGAACCATGTAATATACTTTCGTATTTATGTGTTTGATGTTTCCCTATGCAATCACTCAAGCTGTCGTGCCCATTTTTCTACAGTAGGTCTAGTAGTACTGTATTGGCGGCCGTTCGATTTGCTTATAGGTGATTGCGAGGAAAGGCAAAGGTTTTCTTTGTCCATAGCATACGTCTGCCCTCGCTACATTTATTTCCTCACCAGCCCTAGCTCCAGAGATCTCTCACACGCACTCCTTGTATCTCTACTTATATCGCCATTGCGCTTCTCTCCATTGACGACCACCACCACTGCAACTTACTCGTCTTAGACGGGTCGGAAGCGGGCGGCGGTCCCTGCAACCTCATCTATAGAGCCATCACATCCATCAGACAACCCGGTGACAGTGCGATATGTACATAATCCACGAAACCCTTGATCTTGATGATGAGATGCAGTCAAGCTTTTATTGGCTGTAGGTTAACATTGGTTTGGTGTTGAGTAGTAGTTCTCGTCTAGTAGTACAGGTTGGTTAACGATTTGTGGTTGAGTACTAGTAGTTCTCATCAAGTATTACATGTTGGTTAACATTGGTTTGGTGTTGGGTACTAGTAGTTCTCATCCAGTAATACAGTTTTATACATGCAAGCAAGTTCTAGGCTAGATCTATGGTGAATTGTAATAATAAGTTCAAATTTTGTAGTATTGATCGATCCACGGCCGATGATGGTTTTGAAGGCCACTCGACATGTTTTGGTTGGTTGGTCTCAGGGGTGTAGGTCCCTTTAACCTAGGAAATTTAGGGCAGCTGCTACCCTACCCTGATTTTTGCCTAAATTTCAAGTATATGTATGCATCTCTAGCATCAGCAGCAGATAGATCTCATAATGTTCGTCCGTTCTTCTATTCGTGGATGTTCCGTATCTGTACTGATCGATTATGGACTGCACTAATGTGATGCCTAGACCTTGGCATTACTAATATAACCGGCATTCATGCTAGCTAGAGTTAAGACTTTGTGTACTTGGATAAGAAAATTACTCCACTTAGTATTTTCTTAGCTGATCTTTATATTGTACTCCACTCCCTCCATCCCCTGGAACAAGGACTCGTTTTGCATGACCAAAAATTACTCTAAATAGATAAATAATGTTGGTACCAAACTAGCATTGTTTAAAAGTGTTTCTAATACGAATCCAATAGTACTAATTATGAAAAATATAATCAAAATATAGTTGCACATTTTTGGTCAATGAATAATGTATTTCACAATTATTGATAGCTAGTAGAGACATTATCTGACCACGGGCATTTTTTGCAGTGTTCGAGCAAGAAGAACAAGCTTTGAGGGACTCATCATCAAACAAGACAGGGGAGCCCTGTGCAATCCGAATGGAGGGGCGAGCCAGGAACACCTACGTGGAGAACACATATGACGAGTTCTGCAAGATGTTGTTAATACCAGGTGGGTTAGACGTGCGGAGCATACCTAGCACCTTTTTGCCAACGTTTGGCGGTGAGTATCCGGACGCCATCAAGCTGAGGATATGCAAAGCCTACAGCCGGGATATTGACCTGAGGAAGCAAGATGGCAAGTTTATCCTTAACGAAGGATGGCTAGATTTTGTCAATGCACATGACTTGAAGGTATGATACTTTCTATTATTCAAGAAGCTTGCCACCACATCCTTTAAGGTGATGGTATTTGATCATGATAACTGTGAGAAGGTGATCAGATATGCAGGTTATCATCCATCATTTGATCAATAATTTAATAGTATATCATAGGTGTATTAATGCGGTGATAGTCCGCTTTTAATTGTAACTATCCTATAAAGAGGTGGTCTATAACTATACCCCTCTAGTGATGTATTTTGTTGGAACAATGTGGTACTTGATCGCGCTAGGATCCAATGTGCAAGTATTTACTGTAGTATGTTTGCAGCAAAACAAACTTCTAGTGTACTACTGCTAGAAGTGGCGGAGCCACAACCCGGCATGCCCGCGCTCAGCTGGTTAACTCCACTGAAATACTATAAGAAAACTAAGATAGAAAGAGGATATTTGCCGGAGAAAACACTCCACTAATCAAATATATCTATACTCCTTGCCCAGGCTTAAATTATGAGCTAGGTCTGCCACTGACTGGTAGTATTGTACCAACTCTGTTCCACATAAGGATCCTTTTGGGCAAACTAATACTGCTAGTAGAAGTTGTTCTTGTACAAGTGTACTACTACTAGGTACTGTATGTACTGGTATTTTTTTAGGAATATAGGAGCTATAAATAAATATCATCTAGTCAAACAAGACAGTATTAACTCTAGGCATGCACGGCAGCATGCCAACCACGCTAGATGTAATGCCCTAGGATGTGACATGGTTAATTTAGTGCATGGCAGCGTGCCAGCCTAGCTTATAATTTAGTGAAGTGTAGCGTGACAACAAATCTATATTTGCCGTCCTGGATGCAGCTCTAGAGGGCTTGTAAAAACAAAAAAACCTTTTCAAAGACTAGATGAAATGGATCGTATGGGAACCTCGGGGGGGGGGGGGTGAATTGGTTCTACTCAATTTTTAGTTATTTTTCAATTTTAGCCTTAACACAAAATAAATTCTCTAGATATGTAACTACGAGAATTTTCCTATATGCAAACCTATTTACTAAACATGTAAAGAGAGGAGTGAGGAAACCATAGTAGAGCACGCAGAGACACGGGGATTTGTTTTACTGCAGTTCCTTCCTTGTTAAGGGAAGTACGTTTGTGTTGGAGGGGTGGGCGGTTCTAAGACCACCACGCCATAATAGGCCTCACCGTATTCTCTGATGGGTCTCGCCACCAAAGGCCTGATCACCTCTCCACTATTGGAACCCTTCGAGGTGGGAACCAGTGCCTTTACAACTCTAGATACATGATACGTCCAAAACGTATCTACTTTCCTGAACACTTTTGCTATTGTTTCTCCTCTAAACTTGTGCGATTTGGATACAACTAACACGAACTGACGCTATTTTTAGCAGAATTGCTTTGGTGTCTAGTTTTTGTGCAGAAAATCAACTTTCAGGAAAAATTCCGAAAAATATGCCAAAACTCCTATTTTACCAGAAGATTCACGGAGCCATAAGATGAGATGGAGGAGGGCCACAGGGGCCCACACCCCTGGCCGCGCGGGCCAGCCCATGCCATGCCTGGGAGGGGTGTGGCCACCTCGCACACCCTCTCGGTCTCCCTCTTCGAATACATAAAGCCTTCTGACCTAAAAACTCCGAGGGGTTCGAAGTATTTCCAGAAAGAGTTCCGCTGCGCCGCCACCACCAGAAACCGTGATTCCGAATTAGAAACTCCGTTCTAGCACCCTGACGGGATGGGGAATTGGAGGAGATCATCGCCATCATCATCACCGACTCCTCTCCATCAACCATCTATGTTTCCCCCATCCATGAGTGAGCAATTCCCCGTTGTAGGCTATGGGGATGGTAGGGATTGGATGAGATCTATCATGTAATCGAATAAGATTGTTAGGGCATGGTGCCTTCTAACACCCCAAAAATATTAATGAAGATCTTTCCCCAAATAATCAAGATTAGGGTTAACAAAATCTTCTATGAATTAAATTCAAATCTTTATGATTGTGTGTATGAATGCTTGCAATGTGATGTTTGATTGTTGTAAATTATGAGAAATGGTTTAAAGATCAAAACCATAACATTTAGGTCACTATAAAATCGAATCCAAACAAAAAAATGAAAAATATGAGGCATAGGACCTAATGGTCATTTCTGCCAAAGTTAACCACTAGCTCACTTTGAGCATCTCTAGCAACTAATCTCAAACAGAAAATTTCCCATTTCTTTTCACCCCTTGTTATAATTAGTAACACCGAACCAAATGGAACTCACCAACCTTGGAGAAAAAATTTTAAACTCTTTTGAGAGGCAATTCAAATTTGAATCTATTGCATATGATAAGATAGCCAATTTTGGAAAACCACTCAAACCAACACCCCTTGGCAAACCATTGCACCCAGAGACTACCAAGATTAGTGTCAGATCACTCACCAAAAATCATTGAATTTGCTGATGATTATGTTCATGCGGACATTTGATCGAACAATTGGTAATCACAGTACAGCTACCAACTATCTATTGTTTGTCATCAATCAATTGCTCATACTATGTACTCAATATCTTTACTCTAGCTCACCCACGATCATCCCCAGTACCCAGCCGTGCAATTGAGCCATTCATCTTCACTGCCTTGATCAATGCCAATGGTACCCGAGCTCACCATGTCACTCGGACATGGACAGCACACCACATGCCGCGCCTCACTCGCTCGTGATGTCTAGCTAGTAGCCGTGACCTCACTGCCCCTCTCTGACCCCCCTCGACCAACGGCAAGACGCGGAGACCCCAAAATGGTCGTGCCCATATAAGACACGGACATGCCGAGAGGACGAAGGAGCGCCGATGCTGCCTCGCGCAGACACACCGCGACTCGACATCTCCGCCCGTACTCGCAACCACGTCATCACCAGCCACCGCCCAGACATGCCCATTGGCCACCGCGTGACCCCTCTACCATCGTACTCGCTGACGAACACCGCCATACCCGTAGAGAGTGCCAACGTCGCCCGACCAAATGAGACTGCCCCTTGTCGAGCCACCACTCGCATGACGATCGTCACACCCAACCACGTCGACCCATGCCCTTCTCCATGTCTAGCTTGACCTGTAGCAACATCGCCGACGAGCCCTAACCATGCCGCACTGCCTTACCCTCAAGGGTATAAATAGAGACCACCCCAGCCTAAATCTTCACACCATTCTACTCCTCTCTCACTTAGAAACACCCCTGACTTGTTCCTAGAGCAAGGCGAGCACCCTGTTGCTAGATTTTGATCGGATTGCGTCTCTGCAATGAGGGAAATGTGCCGTCCATTGGAGTCACCCTAGGAGCTGCCGTGACCGCCATTAGACTCGCCGTCGTTGACAAGCTCATTCGCCCACACCACCGATCCTAGATGGTTCCCTGGTAAGCCCACAGCCACCCCCGCCGTGCCGCTAGGTCAGAATCTCGCCGGAGCGCCGCGACATAGACGATGAACCTAGACCGTAGATCATGTTGTAATCGTAGGGCTAATATTGGTCGATACCGCTTCTTGTTAGAAGACCCGCTGATGCGTGGGACCAGCCTGAGTGAGCATCCGGGCTCAATCCGGGTAGTAGTTAAGTATTGATTGGTGATTGTGTACCTCGTATTTATTTATAGACGCTAGTATCAATCCGGGCTATGACAAGGAGGAATTCTATGAAGACGAGGAAGAGAACTTTGACCACTTTACCAATCAAGGCAAGCTAAGCTAAACCATGCAAGCTATACTAAGCATGCTATACCATGCAAGCCTTTGTAATACCCTTTTTACTATACAAAATACCAGGTTTACTTGCAAGCTTTATCTTTCGCAAAGTTGTTCCATAGCTAATTAATTGGATGATTAGTGGTTATTGAGGAAGGTGTCCCAAGAGCTTGGAACTTGTTGATAATAGATACACCAGCTTAGTACCCTACAACTAGTGACACCCCATCTGATAGATGCTAGTTCTAAATTAAACTTGATCGCTAGTTAGGAACAAATGATTATTCAAACCTTGGAATGATGAGTCATTCTACTGAAATTCTTTGACATGTGTTATGGAGACAATGACTTTGAAGATGATGGTGAATGAAAGGATGTTACTTGACTTTGATAAAAAATGATACTTGGGTTCGGATGCGATACCATTCCAACATTTACCGTACAACCACAATACCCGAATTTGGGTAGGGCTTGACTTGAAGTTTATATGTCTTAGTATTGGTTCCCTCGCAGAACGAGGTGAGCTGAGGCTACCTTTTTAATGTGACTGTCCACCTATGCAGTGCCCAAGATGACAGATTGTCATGATTGGGAGACCAAACTCATAGGGGAGGTGCCTATACTAGGTTGTGTAATTGAAAGGTTAAGATCGATTATCCACATACTAAGTATGATGATTCAGGATAGTTCTTGACGGATGTATCGAATGTCGTGGTGAAAGTGTACCACCTCTACAGAATGTCAAACTATTCGAATAGCCGCGTCTGCGGTTCTGGACAATTGAATGACCATACTGTTGTGTTGTCAGATGTTTTCCAAAATGACCCGTGACTTGAAAGATGACCTTGACTTTACCCCACAAGTTGTGGAAAAGAAGTTAGGTTCCCGTCTAAGAAACCTAGACAACTAAAGTTAGAATTTTACTACTAGATACTGGTTGAAATAAAATTGGCTTATGGCAAACAAACCTAGAGCTTAAGAATCAAATAGAATGGCCTTACTGCTTTAGTGAAAGTTTGTGAGTACTTCGAAGTACTCATGGCTTTATCCCTGGCTATTCCCATAGCCATACTATGAAGGAGACTACGAGGAAGAAGGATAGCGGGACGCTTATGATAACTAGGGTCATCTCCCACCGTCATCATTTCCTGTGACCCTAAAGATGGAGCCTCGACCATGCTACCTTTATTATTATTCCGTTGTGTTGATTGTAATCAGACTTGATCATGAGTTCAACTATTTGTAAGACTATTATGGTTTTTAATGGATGATGAACTATGGTACCAATCTGTTATGTCTCGGAAAAATGGTAATACTGGGATTGCGATGCACGGCATAACAAGCATCTGGGATTAAAAATCCGGGTGTTGACAAGTTGGTATTAGAGCCATCCTGACCATAGGACACCCTAGTTAGCATGGACGTCAGAAAAACTTAATTTCCAAAACAAACAAAGTGAGTATCTTTGAAAACATATTCTCACTCTTACCCTTGAAATTCTTTCCAAAAAGAGAGTCATAAGTTCCTTAAAAATTTTGCAACCTTACTATCGGGGGGATAACCCCCGGTAGGGTCACAAGGGTTAAAACAAAGCCTAGCTTAGCCTATGCCGAGTGAAGAAAGAACCAGGCCGAGTAAAGACGGCCGGGTAAGAAGGTCGTATGCGGCCGACATGGAAACTATGTCGGCCCGTATAGGACAAAGATGTTAACCTTGCAGGAACCAATGAGCCGAGTTTCATGAGGAAGGGCCGAGTCAGATAGGACATGTGGCACCTTTCCGAGTGAGGTTCAGGAGGGACCATGGTAAAGTGTGGTCAAAAGATAAGGGCGACGCCGGGTGACACGAAAGGAGCAGGGTGACGCCTAAAGCATGGGTTGACGTACAAAGTTACTGCGTGACGCCAAAGGAACTGGAGGCGACGTACCTGAAGACCGTTAGCTGTCTCGCTTTATGGACTGGGCCACTGGTCTTAGGACAAGCCCATGACCTGGCCCACACAGTAGGGACCAAGATCCAAACAGTAACCCTAGAACCCAAAGGGATGTATCCCAACTAGTATCGCCTATATAAGGAAGGGCATAGCTGTAGTTAGAGGAGGTTGGACGAAGTAGGGAACTAGTGCACTGAATTCTAGTTCATAAAGCTGGAGGAGCAGTTGTAAACCACTAGCTTTAATCAAATTCCCAAGTGTGGAGAGTTCATCTTGTTCTTCGTGCATGTCAAGACTGTGCACTCCCTGCCCGGTGACCACAAGCACCCATTCGGCCCCCAACTTAAGCCTACCTATGGCATCTGCGGTGACACCAGCACGTCAGTTGGCGCCCACCATCGGGCAGAAGCAGGTGTTTGATGGAGTCTTCATCCGGACGAGCAACATCATCGCCAAGACCAGCGAGCGTGTCTGCTCCGGCCTCATCCAGAGGTTTGAAGCGCCCAACTTCGTCAGCGACAACGCGGGATGCTTCGGGACCAAGCCGTTCCCTAGGGGCGGTCGCTTCATCAAGTTCGGCGAGCACCAGGTCTACGTCATGGCGCGCGTGGAGCGCGCATATCCGGAGCGCGTCATCCTGGTGCTGGATCCACCTGCGGTTCCTATCGCAGGAAAGCTGCATCAGCTCGTCTCCGTTGAGGTAATGATGACAGCTCCTAACCCAGCAGCACCTCTAGTGGCACCTGTAGTGAATGAGGATCCTGAGGGAGGAAATCAAGAGGAAACGCCAAGGGCTGCAAGAACAACAAAGGCACCGCTAGAAAAGCCAGAGAACATAGATAGGAGTAAGAGAGCTAAAGAGATGCAAGACGCAATAGAAAAGTTGGCAGAGCCAATAGTGCAAGCAACTGATCCGGCATGCGTGCATGCCGAGTTAGAGGAGGCCCAGATAAAGGTTCTAGAGAAAGCAAAGGAGTTAGAACAGTTACAACAAGACGTGGATATCACAATCCAAGAGCTCAACTCGGCAAATCGAGTCAAGGGCACAAAGACCTGGCTTGATGCAACAATATTGAGAGGAAGAAACCTCAATGAGGAGCTGGGAGATGCAACGTCAAAGATAACACCAAAGAACAACAACGAAATAGCCATGCGGCCGACATACAATAGTGCAGCAGCTAACCTGAGAGCCATAGAAGCAGCAATGGCAGAGCTACCCCATTTGACGGGTGAAGCAAAGAAAAGGCAACAAGAGCGAGTCAATGAACCGGTAAGAGCAGCATGCATGCTGAATGAAGCATACTACAGGGCAAATCTGGGTATAGCAGGGAGGTCACAGCTGGTACATTCGACAACTCCAATCCCGGCAAGATCCGCAGGTCTTACAGCTTCCTCACCTGGAGTGGCGCCGAGACTAAGAAAAGTAAAGAGTGTGGATTCAGGGAGGAACAAGCAAATGATCACCTATGACCCGGCAATGGCTCAGGGAAACCCAGCGCATGCACAGGGAACAAGAAGGAACAATGCTCAGAGAAATGAGAACCAGGAAAATGCAGGCCGAGAGAGGTAAGAAGGACAAAGGAATGACAATGGAGGGCAAAATTTTGCGCCTCAGCCTAGGCATGGAGCTCACTCGGCCGGAGGAGGAAATCCGGCGCCGAATAATGCTCCAGCTCAACCCACAAGAAGACAGCAAAGCGCGGGAAAAGCAGTACAGCAACCTGCTGACCTGAACGAAAACAGATACAATGATGGTTACTCGGCGATGGTGAATGACGGGTATGAACTGTTGGATCACGCATACCAAGCAATGGGAGCGAGACTCGAAGGCAGAAACCTTCAATCGGATGATGCAAGGCTGAAGCTTGACCGAATAAAGATGGCAGAATTGATCGAGTCGCAAGGTCCACAGGGTCCACCATGTTTCAGCCTGAGGTTCATGAAGGAGCCACCTGTACCAAATTTTCAGCTAGCCAGAGGAACCAAAACTTACGATATAAGCACAAAGCCGGAAGACTGGATCATAGATTATGGAACTGCTATGAAAATCGCGCAGGGAAATTTAAGATGGGCAGTATGATATGTGCCGCAAATGTTAGAAGGACCAGCACAGTGTGGCTGAATAACTTGCCACCCAGAAGCATCAATAACTGGATCGATTTTTAGGACGCTTTTGTAAGCAATTTCACAAGCACCTACAAGAGGCCGAATCGCCCACAACAGCTAGCAATGTGCAAGCAAAGGCCGAATGAGACATACAGAGAATTCCTCACAAGATGGTGTACGATGCGTAACTCTTGCGAAGGGGTAATCGAGTCACAGGCTATCGCTGGTTCGCACAGGGATGCAGACATGGAAGTGTGTTGTGGCAAAGGTTACAGAGGGATATGCCGTCAAGCTTGGCATAAACGATAAGGATTGCTGACTCGTATGCGTTAGGAGATCCGACTCAGCCTCTGCTCATGTCGGCAGACGGGATGACTGAGACTCAGATCTATGACGCTGTTTGGTCGCAAAGGCGCCAGGATAGAACTGAGTATAGAAGCAAAAGAAGAGATGAAAGTCCAGACTACACATATGGTTCGACTCAGGTTGCGACCGTGAGTCAGGATCATCCAGATGCTGGAAGTAGCCAACGTCAAAGAATGATGGCAAAAATCCATACGAACAAAGACAGCCATATCAGGACAGGCAGAAATATACCTATGAGATGATGCTGGATCAGCCATGTAAATTTCACACGCCTAGTCCGAGTAAGCCAGGAAATCACACAACAAGACAATGTACTTGGTTTCAGAAGGGAGACAGAGTGGATTCGCCGAGTAAGCAGCTACCACCACCTCCCCCTCCACCACTCACATGAGTAAATGCTCAAACTGTTGGAGTTGATAATAGATACGAGAATAGGCAGCCGAGGTATCATAATCAAGAAAGAAGGGAAGCTGTGCACCAGGTGCACAATACAAGACGTGAAGACGCTCATGTCGTCCATGGAACTAGAAATGAGTATAGAGAACATCATCAGAGCTACATTGTTTTTGTCATAGAGACGAATGACAAAAAGATTCAGTAGAGACGGATGATGGAGGTGAATGCCACAATGCCGACAATCCCAAAGTACATGCATTGGTCTGAGCAGGAAATAACTTGGAGCATAAAGGATCATCCCAAGATCATGCCAACTGTGAGATCCGGCACATGACTTAATAGGATTGATAGGATACTCATACCAACACTAGTCTTTTCTGCGCACTTTGTCCTCACTCGTGCGCACCCGATACCCACTTCCTGGTCGGTCACCCATCCTAGAATTGCTCTAGGCCAAGCACACTTAACCTTAGAGTTCTTTTCGAATGCGCTTCTGAAAAAGAAGTTGCAACTTGTTGGTATGGGTTTCCTATAAATCCTATTGAGCCATGTTCCAGGGTCTCACATACACCCACCCTTAGAAGATCGACGTCCTCGTCGATCAACCACAAGCCAGGAACTTCCCTTCTTGGCACACGTCTGTGCGTCCAATGCCAGCACATTGCCATGTCGTGTCCACTCCGGGCCACACGCGCCATGCTACACATGTCCGCCATTGACCCGCACACGCCCGTGTAACCGCGAGAGTCGGCTCTAATACCACTTGTAACACCCCCGGTCACTTTGGACCGACGGTTGTCACTTCTGGCAGCTCAATAGGATCTATAGACTAACTCCACAGACCAACACTAGTCTTTTATGCGCACTTTGTCCTCACTCGTGCGCACCCGATACCCACTTCCTGGCCGGTCACCCATCCTAGAATTGCTCTAGGCCAAGCACACTTAACCTTAGAGTTCTTTTTGAATGAGCTTCTGAAAAAGAAGTTGCAACTTGTTGTTATGGGTTTCCTATCAATCCTATTGAGCCATGTGCCAGGGTCTCACACCAACCCCAAGTGGTTATGCTCTAGTCTTGGATCCAACTTTCATGGGCCCTGATATCAACGTGAAATTTTCCAAGGTACTGATCGATGATGGCAGTATCATCAACATCATGTACAAGGATACCATGCTCAAGTTAGGCATTACCATGAACATGCTGGAGCCGACTAAGACAACTTTCCATGGAATTATGCCGGGATTGTCCTGTGAGCCAATTGGCAAGATCTGGGTTGACGTCTTATTCGGCAACAGAGAGAATTGTCGCACTGAATCCATAGAGTTCGAGGTGGTTGACTTGGTCAACTCATATCATGCCTTACATGGCAGGCCGGCTATGGGAAAGTTTATGTCTACTCCTCACATTTCTTACTTAAAGATGAAGCTGCCAGGTCCATGTGGAGTTATCACAGTTGAAGGAGATTACAAAAGGTCTATTGCTTGTGCCTCAGCCAGATCTTCACTGGCCAAGTCACTAGTCATATCACAGGAAAAGCATCAAATGTTGGAGGTGGCAGGATTGGCCAAAGCAGCACAAATGTCCATGCCGGAACTCACTAATCCGCATGGCAATGTGTCATTCAAAGCCACCAAAGAGACCAAGAAGGTACAAGTGGATGAAACTTTCTAGAGCACACAGTTACCATTGGGGCCGGGCTAACTGACAAATAGGGAAGCGAGCTCACCAGCTTCCTCCATGAGAATTGGGATATCTTTGCATGGTCCACACATGATTTGCAAGGAGTTCCGAGGGAGCTAGATGAGCACTCTCTTCATGTAAGGCCAGATGCCAAGCTGGTGAAGCAACCCCTCCGCCACTTCGCCGAAGATAGGAGGAAAGTGATAGCCGCCAAGATAGCCAGGCTCTTAGCCACTGGGTTCATCATGGAAGTACTGCACCCGGATTGGTTATCAAATCTAGTCTTGGTCGAGAAGAAAAAGGATGACCCGAACGTGGCAGTGGTGTGGCGGATGTGTATTGATTACACGAACCTCAATAAGGCGTGTCCAAAAGATCCATTTCCCCTGCCACAGATTGATCAAGTCATAGATTCTACTGCCAGGTGTGAGTTGTTGTCATTTGTGGACGCGTATTCTGGATTCCACCAGATACCACTGAATCCGAATGATCAAATAAAGACAGCTTTTATCACCCCGTACGGGGCTTATTGCTATCGTACCATGCCATTCGGATTGAGAAATGCAGGTGCAACATATCAAAGATGCATGCAAAAATGCTTGCAAGATCAATTGTACAAAAATGTTCAAGTATACGTCGATGACGTGGTGATAAAAACCAAGCAAAGTCATACTCTAATTGAGGACCTGCGTCAAACATTCGCAAACTTAAGAAGATTCCGGATGAAACTTAACCTGGAAAAATGCACATTTGGTGTCCCGACTAGGAAGCTACTCGGATTCCTTGTATCTAGCCGAGGAATTGAGGCTAACCCGACAAAGATTAGGGCCATCGAAAGAATTGAATTGCCAAAAACCCTCAACGATGTCCAGAAGTTCATAGGATGCCTAGCCTCGTTGAGTAGGTTTATTAGTCGGCTAGGTGAAAAATCCCTACCACTATATCAACTGATGAAAAAATCAGACAAATTCACATGGATACAGCAAGCTGATAGCGCTTTCCATGAACTCGAGAAGATGTTGGCAACAACACCAATATTAGCATCACCACTATCCAAAGAGCCAATTTTCTCTATGTCGCCGCAACCAACAGAGTTGTAAGTGTAGTAATAGTGGTTGAACGTGAAGAAGAGGGCAAATCAGTCCAAAGGCCAGTTTATTACTTGAGCGAAGTGCTCTCTATATCAAAGCAAAATTACCCTCATTACCAAAAAATGACATATGGGGTATATATGGCAGCAAAGAAGCTAAAGCATTATTTTCAAGAACACCCAATCCGGGTAATATGTGAGGCACCTATCTCGGATATATTGGGCAGCAAAGATGCCAGTGGCCGAGTAGCAAAATGGGCCATAGAACTAGCACCATATACTCCACAATATGATAGGCAAGATGCAATCAAGTCTCAAGCCTTAGCTGATTTCTTCGTAGATTGAATGAAAATGCAATACGAACCACCACTGATAGATCCGAATTACTGGAAGATGCATTTTGACGGATCCAAGGCAAAAATGGGTCTAGGCGCCGGGGTAGTGCTCACATCGCCAAAGAAGGATCAGCTCAAGTATGTGATACGGATCCATTTTACTGTTTCCAATAACGTTGCCGAGTATGAAGCACTCGTCCACGGCATCAAAGTGGCCAAAGAGATTGGCATCAAAAGGATCATGTGTTTTGGTGATTCGGATTTGGTGATCCAGCAAGTATCTGGGCCTTGGGACGCGTTGGATGCAAACATGACACTGTATCGTTTTCATGTGCAATAGATTTCGGGATACTTTGACGGGTGTGAATTCCATCACGTACCAAGAGCAGAGAATGAGGCAGCGGATGTATTATCCAAGTTAGGCTCATCTCCACAAGCAATACCACCAGGAATAGCACTGGAACATCTCAGGAAACCATCGATCAAGCCGTCACCAGAATCCGAGTTAATATTCATCCCGGCAACACAAGAGTCAGACGTTGTGCCAATGGACATTGACTCAGGGGAAGGTTCGAGTCACTCGGGGACTGTTCCGCTCGCATCAGGGGTTGCCGAATCACACTCGGGGACTCCTCAGGTCATGTCGGCAGAACATATGTTGGTTGAGCCAATGGAAATTGATGGGGAAACAGATCCGGCACGACTGATACCAACATGGGCGCAACCAATATTCAACTACTTAAAAGATAGAACTTTGCTAGATGATGAGATATTGGCAAGGCAAACAGAAAGAAGGGCAAAAGCATACACCATAATCAACAAGGAGCTGTACAAGAGAAGTGTGACGAGTGTACGGCAGCGTTGCATAAGCTCAGAGAAAGGCCAAGAAATCTTGTTGGATATTCACCAAGGAGAATGTGGGCACCATGCATCATCAAGGGAATTGGTGGACAAGGCATTCCGACATGGATTTTATTAGCCAAGTGCACTGGCAGAAGCACAAGAGCTAGTGGAAAAATGCAACGGTTGCCAGCGCTATGCGTCCAGGTCACACTTACCAGCATCGGAATTGAAGACTATAGCAATCACTTGGCCATTCGCGGTATGGTGCCTGGATATGGTAGGACCATTCAAGCCAGCAAGGGGAGGCGTGACTCATATACTGGTAATGGTTGACAAGTTCACCAAATGTATAGAAGTGAAGCCCATCAAAAAATTGGACAAAAAACAGCTGTCACATTCCTAAGGGACATAATCCTGAGATACAGTTACCCACACAGCGTAATCACAGATAATGGCACAAACTTTGCCGAAGGAGCTTTCGCTCGGTTCCGTGGGAAAAACCGAATAAGACTTGACGTAGCATCAGTCGCCCATCCAGAATCAAATGGACAAGTTGAACGGGCTAATGGATTAGTGTTAACCGAGATAAAACCCCGCCTAATGGAGCCACTCCAGAGATCACCTGGTTGTTGGATAGAGGAATTACCCTTAGTGCTATGGAGCTTAAGGAAAACTCCGAATCGATCAACAGGTTATTCGCCATTCTTCCTTGTGTATGGGGTAGAAGCAGTTTTGCCTGCCGAAATCGAATATGATTCGCCAAGAGTATGGCAATACTCGGAAGCCGAGGTAAAGAGGCCCGAGAAGATGGAGTTGACTTACTCGAAGAGGCAAGGGAATTGACATTGTCCAGATCTGCTATATATCAACAAAATATCCGACGCTACCACAGCCGGAAAGTGCAACCTCGTGTTTTCCGAGAAGGGGATATGGTGCTCAGACTAGTGCAGCGCACAGCTGGAATGCATAATCTATCACCTCCATGGGAAGGTCCATTCATTTTAAGCAAAGCATTGCACAATGATTCATATTATCTAATAGAAGCTCATGAAGCACAAAAGAACAAGGCGGACAGATCAGGAGATGAGACCAAAAGTCCATGGAATGTGGCACTGCTTCGCCCCTTCTACACTTAGGAGAAGCAGTGCATGTATCACTCGAACTCTCAAATGTCGGACGTTTATGCCAGCTATGTGCTGATAATAAAATGGTGTGACTCGAAAAACCGACTCGGGGACTTCCCCTTAGGTTTATCCTTTAAGTTATTCTATGTCAGCTGGCGTAACACCTAAAGCCTATTTCGGAACAAGTATTGTTTACTCGAAAAAATCAACTCTCCGACTATGCTGTTGTCTGAAACCATAGATTCATGGCAAGCAAGAGGAAAGGATGTAGAACGAGTAAACATGAACACCGGATAAGTAAAAGGAGAAACGTGAGTCGACCCTATGTTTTTATCTAACCAACTACAGGTTTTATCGCATTGTATGTTGAATGATCCTGGGTCAAGTGATCTAAGTTTCATACCCGCGAACTAAACCCTTAGTACTTTGAGACTCTAATGTCAAACGCCAAAAAGGTAGACAAGAGCCAAAGTCAAGGAAAGGTGAAACAGCAAGATGAGACTCGGGGACTTGTCCTTGGATGATTCACATTCAAAATATAACAAAGAAGTTTAAGCCTTATCAAAAGGCACATCAAAAAATAAGTGCAATGTATATTACATATGTACACAGCATACCGGGGATCTCATCAAAGTTCAAGTATTTTTCTACTCAGCCTAAGAAGCAGATGGGCTCGGAGGAGCGGTCTTGGAGCTAGGAGCATCACCCGGAGCATCTGCCGAGTCAGGGGCATCGGTCGCCGAGTCTTCCGGGTTGTCTGACTCGGTAGCCTCGCTGTCAGCACCTTCCTCATCAGCAACTTCGGCAAGTGGTTTGCCGAGGTCAAGGAAGTTGGGCCTGTCACACCAAGCGTGCACCATAGTATACTCAATCATGGCGTATGCTTGCTCCTGGCATTTCTTGATCAGCTCAGACTCATGGAGCCACTTGCCGTCCCCCTTATGCGTGCAAGAACATCAAGATTGATGTCCTCGTAACATGAAAGCCCGAAGAAAAGGGCCTTGTCCGCTGCATCTTGGCCGGCCGACTCACGCTGTTGATCCAGCCTGTCTTCGGTAAGAAGCAGCCTTTTAGCAAGGGGCTCGATGAGTGTGGGTGCATCTTCATCCGGCCAGAGCATTCGGAACACATGAATCGCGGATTTGAGCAAGTCTACACCACATGACTTGAGGGTCTTGACGCGCTCTGACAATGCTTCGAGATGCTCGTCAATGGTCACCTCGCCATCAGCTAGAGCGCCAGACTCGGCTCATACTATTTTCATGGCCGAATGGCGAACATATTGGTGTAACACCCTCAGAATCGGCCCTATGCAAGTTTCAGCACTTCCCGCCAAAACCCGCATAGAAACGATTCAAAGGTGCCCACCAGGCACTTGCGTGCGGGTGGAAAACGAAGTAATAACATTACACAACAGTCCTCGATGGGACCCACAGAACAGATATATATACAACAGCGACTCAATGAGTCAAGAATACAGATATAATATACAAAGATCCAAATCACCTTGAAAATGATAGAGCGTCCGACTACGGACAAGATGCAAATGGGGCTAAGAGCCCTGAAGAATAACCAGTGGCGTCCATAACCCTGCCCAGGCCAAGCCGGAAGGGTAACCCTGCTAACGACGTCGATCTCAAAACCTGCTTAAACAAAAGGGGTGCCGACAAGGGCAAAGGAAAAAGAGGAGCGTCGATCGAGGCCAGTACACGGCGAGGCTAGAATTCGGCGGTCCTCGCCTACAAAGGTATGGTGGACTGAGCGGCAGCGCAGCATGCACTAAACAACCTATAGAGACTCGATAGAACTGGCGGCTATCAGAGAGGGGTAAGAAAGACCTATTCGGAACCAACCTGATCCCAACGCCAAACAAACCCATCCTGGTATTTCCCCCTCGAGACCAATCGAGGAAGTCAACCGAGGAACTCACAGGTTGGCGCTTTTAGTTATTCGATTATCTTTGCAGCAATTACTAGTCAGTTTAGCCAACCATCCCGATAAAGTAAGCAGGGCACTTTTAGTTAATCATTCCGTGATAGTTGCAACGCTTACTAGTCAGATACAATTAGCATGAGATAACCCCAAAACCCAGCAGTTGTTGGTACTTTTACTTAGCCATTCCGTTGTAGTGAAGCTGATTACTAGTCATATCGGATACAAGTCAATTTATAACAATAAACTTTAGTTATAGTTGTCTATGATCAAGCAATCGTGCTCCAAGTCGTCCATAACCGCGACACGGCTTCTCGAAAAGATTTAACCGCAGGGTGCACCAAAGTATCCACAAGCACTTCCACCCTTTTGCGGATCGCTTAACATACACCCATCGGTATGTCGGGCCTAAGTCATGACGTTCCTGCACAAAGCAAGCACGGGCCACCCCACTAAGTCTACCGCAACGAAGTCGCCGGTCTCGAGACGGACTCGGGGTTTGCGTGGCTGTAAACGACAATGAATCAAAATCGGACCGCTGACAGCGAAAACACTCCGCTTCCTAAACAGTACAGCGTGCTCCTCACACAAACGTAAATAAAGCAGTAAAGCATGGCATAAGTACAGGATGGTAAAATAAAACCTCAAACTAGTTTGTGGCCCCCAGTACAATACTTTGAAATCAGGTAATAATCAATGGGGGGCCCATATCTCCCCACCTGTGGTTAGCGCGCTCGATCTCGGAACAGGTGTCAAGAACTCGGGGTCCTACGGGACACAAGTGGGCGGTCGGAAACCAACATTATCTATCACCCACCGATGCCTCTGCTTACTTACTTCAATTTTAGTTGTTATACAACAATTAAAGTGAACGAAAAGTAAAGCCATGATCATCTCCAACATCAACATGCGGCAAAACTCCGACAACTGTGGCACTTGACAACACGCAACAGCACTTGAGCAAGCGACTACGACGCGCAAGTCCAACTATCTACCAAACAACAGGTAATAGGAGGTGTCCAGGGCAATATAAGGCTGCAAGGGATATCACGGGTACGAAAACTAGAGCATCGCAACACAGATAGCAAGAGATCAACAGGAGGGAATAAATACTATAAAAGTAAGATAGGTAGAAAGGGGGAGATGCTCGCCTGAAAAACATTGCCGAAGGTTCATCCGAAGATCGGGTCGACACTCGCAACAACTCAACGGCCTTATCCGCGAAGAAGCAAAACGCTAGAATAAACACCGGATGCAATATTTAATACAACGGCAGAAGATCGGCATGATGCATGAAGGATGTATGGCATGGCAAAGATGCGATGCAATTAGGTCATATTAAGCGGATCCGGGGGTCCCGACAATTAAATATATGGTTCTATTTGTTTATCTACCCCGCAAATTAAATGTTGAATTAACAGGGCGAGATAAGTTACCGGTTCGCTACACAAATTTAAATGAGGCCAATATGAGAATAGATTTGCCCGCATATGGGCCCCATATTTAATTATGAGGTGAATCGGCATAAGGCCCCCAAACCACACGACAATATGCATGCATGAACATTTAATATGCGACAAGTTGTATTATAGTATAAAATAGGGTTTCGGGAAGGGGTTCACACATTAGGGTTCGGCGAGCTTGGGGTTCGGGTCGGTCTCAGGTTCGTGGTTCACGGAAGCGGTCTCGGCAGAACATTCTCGAACAACAGGCAGATCTTGTCGCATCCGGTTCTCGGCGGACTCGGCGTCCAAAGGAGTACTTGATTCGTGTCGGGGCGATCGGATTCTTCCGGTCGATGTCGTTCTTGTCGTGGCGAGGATCTTGTCGGTCCGCGCCATTGCATCGGTCTTGACGCTCAATGCAGAACTTGGCGATCCGTGTCGGTGATCTTGGCGTCCTTCCGGTTCGGGTTTTGGCGTCCGGGGGAAGTGCTTGGCGTTCTGCGTCGGTGTCTTCGGGTCCGAGAGGAAGAACTTGGGTCGGCATCGGATCGGTCTTCGGGGTTTCGGAGTTGGGGTCTTCGGATCCTTGAGGACGATTTTGTCGACGATGGCGAACTTGAACCCAATCCGGTGGTCATCAAAGATCTTGTCGACGACATTGATGCCCTTGTCCAACTTCTCGTTCACTTCTTCGAAGGTCTAGTAGCACATCAAGGCCATCTTCCCTTCACTCCACCATATCCATCACCAAAACGTCACCGCACGGACACACCACGTGAACACCAACTGCAGCGGAACATGGCTTCGGAAGCACGCGCAGGACGAGGACTAGGGCGCTCGACCTGAGCTGCTGCGGAGGAGGGGCGAGGCGCTCGAGGCGGCACTGCTCGGGCTCGGAGGGGACAGGGTCGGGCTGCTCGCGGCCCTCGATGGCGGGGCAGAGGACGTAGCCGCCGGTCGGGGGCGCGGCCAGCGGGCGGAGGTCGGGGTGGACGCGGCTCGGCTCGGGGACGCGCAGAGGAGACGGTGGCGGAGGCTCGCGGACGGGAGGGGCGGCCACGGTGTGGCCGGGCCTAGGGAGGACGAAGGGCCACGGGCGAGGCGAGCTCGGGCCGGAGGAGGAGGAGGAGAGCGCGGCCAAGTGAGGAGGCATGGGCGAGGAGGGAGGTGGCTCATGGGCACCGTGGAAGGCGGTGAGGCGGTCCGCGAGGGAGAGGCGGAGGAGGAGAGGCGGGCGTGCAAGTAGGGAAAGAGAGGAGGAAGGAGAGGAGAAGGAGGTGCGGGAGGCGTGGGGTGGGTGGGCTGGGGACGGGCCAGCAGGGGAGAGGTGGTAGTGTGGGTCGGTTTGGGAGGGAGTAGGGACTGGGGGGGTCCAGTGTCGGTGGGGGAGAGAGAGAGGGTAGGGAGAAGCTGGGTGAGAAAAAGGGAGAGGGAAAAGTGGTGGATCGGTGAGGTGGCAGGGTGGGTAGGAAGTTGGGGGAGGGGTGAGGTGGCGAGCTGTGAGAGGTGGGTAGGAATGGATTTGGTGGGACTAGGATTAGAGGGGGTTGATTAGGTGGACCGTTTTAATCATTGGGGTGGCCGATTCGGCCCGTTCGACTGCCCCCACAAAAATAATTAAATATTTTATTGGTTTCAAACAGACTTTTGCAACCCGATAGCAAACAAAACAAAATATTCCGGTGACCCGGGTTTGCGTTTGAATAAAGACGGGGCATTTAGAAAACACAAACAGGTTTTTCCGCAAATAGTTTTATGCAAGCAATTGCAAGATGATGACGATGCTCAAATGCAATGTGGCATGATGACATGAGCATGCGGTCATGATGATGTGATGCACACAAAAATGACGCGATTTTCTAGTAGTGGTTTTGCGGGATGCCACAATTCGACACCACTAACAAGGGATCTCGCCCCCGAGATCCGCCTCATGGTACCGGAAGGAAGGTCGGCGATCTGCGTCTTCTCGCTTCGGTTAGATCATCGCGACACCACTAACAAGAGTTCGTTGTCCGTGATCGTCAGAGAATGCTCCGGGAACAAAGGTCGAAGGTAGAGGTATCAACAAATAAAGCCACCTCTAGCTTCCGTGGACGGAGTAAGAATTGCATCGATCGACCATTCAATATACAAAGCAAATGATAAGAGTAGTGGTATGGTCGCGACTCCATCCCGCACTCAAAGCATTACTCTGTACACGAACAGATAGATTATGCAACCAACCCTTAGAATTTAGACTGAAAATCTCGTCAATCGAGGTTCAGAAAAAAAGGAGTGATGCAGACTCTGCATCGGATCTGGCGTAGATGATGTAGTCGCGTCGGAAAACACCGGAAGGCATGAGAAGGAACAAAGAGAAGTTCACCAGACGAAGGATTCCTCGGATAGCAGGAGACCAGATGTAGCAACACCGTTACCAAAGGAGGAAGCGCAACCCTGAAGGTACGATGGAACCCAACCACGAGAAATCCTGGACTCGAAGAGAGAGAAGAGAGCGGATTCAAAACACGCAGAGGTGAGAGGAGAGCAGCAGAGGGGTAAGGAGTAAAATTAGACCTAATCAGAACTATCCAACCGATTTTGCAAAAATAGTTTTGACACTCTACTTCGGCCGTTAGCTAGGTTATCCTACAGGCTGGACTTGTGGGGTATCGCAACTGCTGAGCTCTGATACCACTCTGTAACACCCTCAGAATCGGCCCTATGCAAGTTTCAGTGCTTCCCGCCAAAACCCGCATAGAAACGATTCAAAGGTGCCCACCAGGCACTTGCGTGCGGGTGGAAAACGAAGTAATAACATTACACAACAGTCCTCGATGGGACCCACAGAACAGATATATATACAACAGCGACTCAATGAGTCAAGAATACAGATATAATATACAAAGATCCAAATCACCTTGAAAATGCTAGAGCGTCCGACTACGGACAAGATGCAAATGGGGCTAAGAGCCCTGAAGAATAACCAATGGCGTCCATAACCCTGCCCAGGCCAAGCCGGAAGGGTAACCCTGCTAACGACGTCGATCTCAAAACCTGCTTAAACAAAAGGGGTGCCGACAAGGGCAAAGGAAAAAGAGGAGCGTCGATCGAGGCCAAGACAGCGAGGCTAGAATTGCCGGTCCTCGCCTACAAAGGTATGGTGGATCGGCAGCGCAGCATGCACTAAACAACCTATAGAGACTCGATAGAACTGGCGGCTATCAGAGAGGGGTAAGAAAGACCTATTCGGAACCAACCTGATCCCAACGCCAAACAAACCCATCCTGGTATTTCCCCCTTGAGACCAATCGAGGAAGTCAACCGAGGAACTCACACAGTTGGCAGTTTTAGTTATTCAGTTATCTTTGCAGCAATTACTAGTCAGGTTTAGCCAACCATCCTGATAAAGTAAGCAGTGGGCACTTTTAGTTAATCATTCCGTGATAGTTGCAACGCTTACTAGTCAGATACAATTAGCATGAGATAACCCCAAAACCCAGCAGTTGTTGGTACTTTTACTTAGCCATTCCGTTGTAGTGAAGCTGATTACTAGTCATATCGGATACAAGTCAATTTATAACAATAAACTTTAGTTATAGTTGTCTATGATCAAGCACTGTGCTCCAAGTCGTCCATAACCGCGGACACGGCTTCTCGAAAAGATTTAACCCTGCAGGGGTGCACCAAAGTATCCACAAGCACTTCGACCCTTTTTGCCAGATCAGTTAACATACACCCATCGGTATGTCGGCGGGGCCTAAGTCATGACGTTCCAGACCCAAAGCAAGCACGGGGGGCCACCCCACTAAGTCTACCTGCAACGAAGTTGGCAGGTCTCCGAGACGGACTCAGGGTTTGCGTCAGTGGCTGTAAACGACAGCGAATCCCAAAACTGGGACTGTCGATACCGCGAAAACACTCCGCTTCCTAAACAGTACAGCGTGCTCCTCACACAAACGTAAATAAAGCAGTAAAGCATGGCATAAGTACAGGATGGTAAAATAAAACCTCAAACTAGTTTGTGGCCCCCAGTACAATACTTTGAAATCAGGTAATAATCAATGGGGGGCCCATATCTCCCCACCTGTGGTTAGCGCCCGATCTCGGAACAGGTGTCAAGAACTCGGGGTCCTACGGGACACAAGTGGGCGGTCGGAAACCAACATTATCTATCACCCACCGATGCCTCTGCTTACTTACTTCAATTTTAGGTTTTATACAACAATTAAAGTGAACGAAAAGTAAAGCCATGATCATCTCCAACATCAACATGCGGCAAAACTCCAACAACTGTGGCACTTGACAACACGCAACACCACTTGAGCAAGCGACTACGACGCGCAAGTCCAACTATCTACCAAACAACAGGTAATAGGAGGTGTCCAGGGCAATATAAGGCTGCAAGGGATATCACGGGTACGAAAACTAGAGCATCGCAACACAGATAGCAAGAGATCAACAGGAGGAAATAAATACTATAAAAGTAAGATAGGTAGAAAGGGGGAGATGCTCGCCTGAAAAACATTGCCGAAGGTTCATCCGAAGATCGGGTCGACACTCGCAACAACTCAACGGCCTTATCCGCGAAGAAGCAAAACGCTAGAATAAACACCGGATGCAATATTTAATACAACGGCAGAAGATCGGCATGATGCATGAAGGATGTATGGCATGGCAAAGATGCGATGCAATTAGGTCATATTAAGCGGATCCGGGGGTCCCGACAATTAAATATATGGTTCTATTTGTTTATCTACCCCGCAAATTAAATGTTGAATTAACAGGGCGAGATAAGTTACCGGTTCGCTACACAAATTTAAATGAGGCCAATATGAGAATAGATTTGCCCGCATATGGGCCCCATATTTAATTATGAGGTGAATCGGCATAAGGCCCCCAAACCACACGACAATATGCATGCATGAACATTTAATATGCGACAAGTTGTATTATATTATAAAATAGGGTTTCGGGAAGGGGTTCACACATTAGGGTTCGGCGAGCTTGGGGTTCCGGGGTTCGGGGTCGGTCTCAGGGTTCAGGGTTCGACGGAAGCGGTCTCGGCAGGAACATTCTCGAACAACGGGGCAGATCTTGTCGCATCCGGTTCTCGGCGGACTCGGCGTCGAAAGGAGTACTTGATTCGTGTCGGGGCGATCGGATTCTTCCGGTCGATGTCGTTCTTGTCGTGGCGAGGATCTTGTCGCCATTGCATCGGTCTTGACGTTCTGAATGCAGAACTTGGCGTATCCGTGTCGGTGATCTTGGCGTCCTTCCGGTTCGGGTTTTGGCGTCCGGGGGAAGTGCTTGGCGTTCTGCGTCGGTGTCTTCGGGTCCGAGAGGAAGAACTTGGGTCGGCATCGGATCGGTCTTCGGGGTTTCGGAGTTGGGGTCTTCGGATCCTTGAGGACGATTTTGTCGACGATGGCAAACTTGAACCCAATCCGGTGGTCATCGAAGATCTTGTCGACGACATTGATGCCCTTGTCCAACTTCTCGTTCACTTCTTCGGGAAGGTCTCGTAGTAGCACATCAAGGCCATCTTCCCTTCACTCCACCATATCCATCACCAAAACGTCACCGCACGGACACACCACGTGAACACCAACTGCAGCGGAACATGGCTTCGGAAGCACGCGCAGGACGAGGACTAGGGCGCTCGACCTGAGCTGCTGCGGAGGAGGGGCGAGGCGCTCGAGGCGGCACTGCTCGGGCTCGGAGGGGACGGGCTGCTCATGACCCTCGGCAATGAGACGTAGCCGCCGGTCGGGGGCGCGGCGGGGGGGGGGTGGTCGGGGTGGACGCGGCTCGGCTCAGGGACGCGCAGAGGAGACGGTGGCGGAGGCTCATGGGAGGACGAAGGGCAGCATGCGAGGCGTAGCTGGGCGGAGAAGGAGGAGGAGAGCGGCGGCGCCGGCGGGCGGAGGCCGCGGGGCGAGGAGGGAGGTGGCTCGCGGGCACCGGCGGGAAGGCGGTGAGGCGGTCCGGCGAGGGAGGCGGGGAGGAGGAGAGGCGGGGCGGTGCGCGTGCGAGGGAAAGAGAGGAGGAAGGAGAGAGGAGAAGGAGGTGGGGGAGGCGCGTGGGGTCGGGTGGGGGACGGGCCCAAGGTGGGGAGAGGTGGTAGTGTGGGTCGGTTTGGGAGGGAGTAGGGACTGTGGGGTGGGGTTCAGGTGTCGGTGGGGGGAGAGAGAGAGGGTAGGGAGAAGCTGGGTGAGAAAAAGGGAGAGGGAAAAGTGGTGGATCGGTGAGGTGGCAGGGTGGGTAGGAAGTTGGGGGAGGGGTGAGGTGGCGAGCTGTGAGAGGTGGGTAGGAATGGATTTGGTGGGACTAGGATTAGAGGGGGCTGATTAGGTGGACCGTTTTAATACTGGGGGTGGTCGACTGGGTCGATTCGGCCCGTTCGACTGCCCCCACAAAAATAATTAAATATTTTATTGGTTTCAAACAGACTTTTGCAACCCGATAGCAAACAAAACAAAATATTCCGGTGACCCGGGTTTGCGTTTGAATAAAGACGGGGCGTTTAGAAAACACAAACAGGTTTTTCCGCAAACAGTTTTATGCAAGCAATTGCAAGATGATGACGATGCTCAAATGCAATGTGGCATGATGACATGAGCATGCGGTCATGATGATGCGATGCACACAAAAATGACGCGATTTTCTAGTAGTGGTTTTGCGGGATGCCACAATTGGCCTCAGGAAAATTCTCTGCAAACAAAAGAGAGCATTAGCAAAGTAACAAAGAAGATGAAAAAGTCAAGAACAGAAAGCACAGTGCAAAAAGGGTAAGAACTCACTACCGAGGAAAGAATTGATGGCGCCAAGCTTGCTTTGCCAAGTCTTGGCCTTGTCTTGGAGCACGTTGAGATCCATGTTAGCCGACTCAACTGCCGACTCGGCCTCCTTGAGCAGGTCCCTGGTCTTCTCGGCGCTGGCGGCATGCTGGCCGTCTTTCTCGGCAAGCTCCTCCTTTAGCCCCTTCACCTCGGCTTGGTGCTTTTGCTCCATGTCGGCCATCTGCTTTTTCAGCCGGATCACCTCGTCTCGCTCCTTCTGGAGTTCGGCTTGGTGCTTTTCTGCTTATTCGGAACAGATTACTCGTCAGCAGCAACAAAGCTATCTTGATCCGTCAGGATAACAAGGGCAAGGGAATGAGCATGAACACAAAGCAGCACAAGGATGGCTAAGGACTTACTTTCCGTCTCGCTGATCTGCGAGTGGAGCGCGTCGATGGTGGACTGGGCAGAAGCTGTGGGAAAACAGCGAGAAAAGGTTAAGGAAACGAAACAGGGAAAGATGCGCCGAATAAGGATATGGCGAGTAAGAAAATTACCTTGGCCTTGAGTCTCGGTTTGCAGCTTCTAATGAGCGAGTTCAAGCTTGCGATGCTCCAAGAGGAGAGCTTGATGCACCTTGGTGCGCTCATTATGCATAAGCTTCACAAAGGAAAAGACAGTAAATAAATTGAGAACGCAAGCTCATAGACAGATAAAGGTTGACTCCTATCTTAGAGCTTACTGCCAAGTAAGTTCCTCACTCGGCAGTAACCTCGGGGACTAGGGGATATGTATAACAAAGATACTCAATACACAAAAGAGTAACAAGACTATCTACCTCGTTCACTTCATCCGTGCAAGCCATTAAGGTAATGGCCTGCTGGCTCATGTCGGAAATGGCCTTGGGGCCAGCTTCACCTTCTTTCCAGCGCGGGAGCTAACCTCTTGCTCGCCAGCTGCGTTCCATGCCACAGCATAAGGCTCAGCGGCACCAAGGCCATTCCCGCTGAGCGTCCGAGTGAGAACTTGCCCCTTCTTAAGGGAAGTTCCGACATTGGCGTGGGTGGCAGCGGCACTGGTGTGAAGGGTAACATCTTTAGAGCTGCCGCCCGACCCGGCGGCTGTGGATCCGCTTGTCTTACCCGTTGGGACAAGCATTGTTGTTGGTGTCGTGGGCCGGATCTGAGGAGCGATGCCCGGAGTGCAGACCAAGGTCGTCTGCTTGGTAGATGTGGTCTTGCCGGATGAAGTGCGAGCCGGACCAGGAGCATCAGGCCGGGTCTGGCTCTTTGACAGAGGAGGAGAGTGAGCAGGTTTGTTTGGAGATGAAATGGGAGACGACTGAATGGGCTCAGCAATATTGCAGACACCAAGATCAGAAAGTTGTTCATGAACACCAACTTGTGGGCTGGCGCCAAAGGAACTAGTGGCGAAGGTCTTCTCGACGCCAGCGTTGCCGGCACCAAGATCAGGAAGTTGTTCCTGGGGTGCAGCAGAGGTGTTCGGCCGAGTCTCCTCCGCTGGGTGTGCCACCGGGTCTGACTGACACTGAGAAGCTTGAGCCTCAGCAGTGGGAGCCTCAACTCGGACGGGGCTTTGCACCGTAGAATCAGTTGGAGGAGGCGCAGGCCTTAGCGGCGAGGCAATGCTAGGAGCAGCCTGGTTGACTGACAAAGGCACGGCGCTGAAAACAACAAAATTCTCATGAGAAAGCAGTAGCAAAACATAAGAAGGAAAAACGCAAGGTAAGCAGATCACGAAAGCTTACACAAAAACGGTCGGGTCGCGCGGTGGGCGATGTGAGACTCGGCGCCCAGCTGCTTTGCGAGTCTCCGCCAGCGTGGCAGCAGCGGGAGCAGTAGGGGCAACAGGAGTAGCGTTGCTTTTCTTGGCCGGCTGAGCACTGGAGGAGGCCCCGCGTCGCTTATTTGGCTTGGCGACAGGAATTTTGTTGACTCCACCCACAGCGAGAGGGGGAGTGTCATTTACCTGGACAGCTGCATAAGTAAATGTGTAACATCCCAGCATTTAGGAAGTAACGAAGGGTAGATTTAGGAATTTAAGATGTTGCATGCATTCATCTGTAAAATATGGGTAAAGTTTTGCCAAATAAAAACCTAAAGTGATCAAGGTTTCTTTCATACTTTCAGATTAGGTATAGTCTTGAAGGATGATTGTAATAGAATTTGATATGATCTTTGAGGACTTATGTGTTTTGGGAAATGAAATTTGAATTTGAAACTTGAGTGTTTGAATTATAATTCAAAAGAATTTTTAAATAATGTTTGAGTATTTGTTTAATTAAGAGTTAACCAATAATAACTCAAACTTTATACGAAAAGAGCAATTAAGAATATGAATATCCATTTCATAATTTTATTCAATAAATAAGTTACAAAAATGTAACTTATGAAAATCATCCACAATCTTTACAATAGCAAATAAATAAAGAATAATATTTATTTACTGATAATAGTACAATCTTTATTACAAAAGAATAAAAATAAAGAGTACAAAAGAATAAATTAAAGATTACAACTGAATATGAGAGTTATTATAAGTGACTAATCTATAAAGAAAAATAAAAACCTAAAATAAAGTCTTGATCTTCAAACCTGGTACCTACAAAATAAAAATAAACTTAAAAGAAAAATAAAGTTAGGATTAGAACTATTTTTACTCTCAGAAGTTGACATGAAGTGCACTGTTCACTTTTTCATCATTGAGTATTTAAGGGGCAAGTTTCACCAATATGAAAGAATGTATCTTTCATAAGTCAAATAAAAGCAAGGAGGGGCAAGTTTCACCAGCCAAGTAGAAGTAACCAGATGAAAGTAACTTTCAAAATTCAGAACATATCCACAATTGTGCAGCAGGCACACAAGCAGCACATACACCAAACTGCATGGTGTGTGCTGTCAGCACCCCAGCAACAACACAACCAAACAAAACCATCAGCACAGCCGTTTGGAAGCACTAGTGCATCTCTTTACTCCTCACACCACACAAGAATAGCTAGATTAGCCAGAGCCAAATAAACCAGCAACACCATCTCACACCAGATCAAGCCACATATCACCTGATGGTGACATAAGGAGGAGAAGGATCAGGTGAATTGGAAGGCCAAGCTCACAGGAGCTAGGAGGAGCAGAGTTCCTCAAGGCCAAGCACAAGCATCAAGAGAACACAAGAACAACATCAAGAGGAGAAGGACTGGACTAGACCAGCAACACCACCAGCACATCAAGCCATCACAAGCATAGACTTTGTGGTGAGCATCATAAACAACCATATGATCTGTTCATCTTATCCAAGCAGAACATATGTGATGATGCATAAGATAACCTCTCAATAATCACCCAAGTGGGGTGAAGCTATCCTAGAGGTTTTAAATATAAAGATCAGGATCAAACTCTATTAAAAACACCAAATTCTTAGACCAGCCTCACAGAATTGGTGATACCAAAGGCAACTTCTATATTCTATCATTTGTTCTTACAAAATCTGGGCACATCTCCAAGAAGGAGTAGCACCTCAGATTTTATAAGCCACAAACAAAACCATATATATATTTAACCAACTAGGATCCAAGATCTAGTAAGCAGCTGATGTCTTAATCAAGTTTGAAAATGACAGCAACATAGGAACTTGGTTCCTAGAGCCTCAGACCAGCATCATTGGCTAGATCAAACAACAAGTTTCCAATTTATCTATCAACATCCATCAAGTCCCAGAAATGACTATAAGTATAGTCAGTAACAAGATCTACTTATGTACCATCTTAAGAAGGTTTCATAAGAACTGACCTTATCACACAGACAATCAAATAGTCCAATTAACATAAATCATCTATCAAATCATCTCCTGGAACTAGATACAGGGATCATATCTTAATTATTTATTCATGATCAAAGGATCATTAGATTCTATTGGATAAAATTCAGACTAAGCATAATCTGGCAAGCGAACAATAACTAGGTCAGTGAATTCTCACTGACTAGATCATTGTCAGTATCAAGATACTGACAACAGATAAACACATCAATTCACCAGAGTACCAACGAGAGGCAATACTATGCAACCCTAGCATTTAATCCAACTTTAGTCACAAACCAACAACAACACCACACAATCAAAGGGGGGGGTGAACACAAGCACTAAGGTGCAGAGCACCCAAATCCCCACTAAACAACATAACCAGATCATGGGAGCATCTTACAAGCACCAGAGATGAACCCTAGTAGCAGTACAAACACCATCTATAACTAGCCACTAGATACACACAAAGGAATCCAAGGTGATAAGATGAACTAGGATCCACGAAGGCATAACTCACCAGGGTCCTCGCTGACGAATTGAAGAGAAAGAAGAATGGTCGACGAGCTCGCGGCGGCACGGGGAGCATCCCAGAGGGCGCTGCAACCCGCACCAGCCACGGCGGCAGCCACAACAGTACACGGGCACCACACCTCACCACGGCAGGGTCCGCGGCGGCGACAGCAACACCATCCCCAAACCCTAGGGTTCGGGAAGGGGCTAGCCTGACCATGGTAGGACCCCAAGATCAAATCAAACATGACCAGATGGACGAGCGTGGTCGACAACCTCGCCTCGCACCATGGTGGCGGCCAGAACGGAATCAATTAGTTGCAAGTAAGAAAGTCTAGGAATCAATTAGTTGCAAGTATCATCACTCAATTTATATTCCAACATATCACTTAAAGAATACTTATCATGACCAACCACAATCTTGTATTGTCAATCCATCTAACAACAAATCATGCACACAAGATCTACCACTGTGCACCTTCCAAAATGGAGACACCAAAGTGGCAGTCTTATGCACATAAGACATTAGGGAGTATCATCACATTAACCAACCTTTTTCCAGCTAAAACATATTTATCACCTTCCTTGTAAGAGAATCAAGGAATCAAATATATACACCATTTTACTATCAACAAGGACATAGAGTTAGATCCTTTTTCCCATGTTCCAGACTAGAGCAAAGTCAGGTCAAATAATCTAACTAGTAACCAGTAGTTTAACTAAAAAAACCATGGGCATGGCACATGTCCAGGAGACCACCACACCACAACCAACATCACAGCTCAAGGAAAATACTGCAAGCTACTTATACATAGTACCCCAACCAGGAGCATAAATAGCTCAAGTTGAATATCCAATCCAAGGGGCTCATTCACAACAGCACGAGCTCAAGATGCACTCCAGGCCATCGAGCAGAGTCATCGTCTCGAAGGCCGGTCACAATAAAACTCACCGGGGGTGCCAAACACCTGGAGCGGAGGCGTGATGAAGCCTGGACGAAGTGCATCAGCGAGGTTGCGGTGATGACGTCACTGTCGTCCCATCGGCAGCATCACTAGCAGACCATCACCGCAACATCAACCATAGAAATCAAACTAGAGAAGCGAGTCGTAGACACTGGGGTTGCAATAAACTTGCCATCCTGCCAACATCAAGAAATTGGTCAAGTCTAGAAGGAGGAAGTAGAAGAACCAAAAGAACCAGGAGGGGCCGGGAGTGGCGGGCTCGAGCAGAAGCTCGAAGGGGATGACAAGGTAGAGCGGTCCAAGCAGAGGAACTGGTAGCCATCAGGGAAGAACAGCCGGGGTGATGTTGGTACCACGCCGGCCGACCCAAGTCGCGCAACTAGGGTTTCACAGAGGCATGCGCAGGGGGAATAGAGCAACCTCAAGGAACAGAGAAATAGAAGGGGAATACCGAGGGGAGATCAGATGGTGAGCGACGGAGCTGGATGTGGCCGACAAGGGCCATGGGGAGCAGGCGGCGGCGCCATCGGCGGTGGAGTCGAGTGGAAGAAGATGGGGAATTGCCTCTGTATGCTCATGAGCAAGAAAGAGTGGGTCTGGGTCATGTTGACCCCGAGCCAGACCTGGCTGGGCCGGACCGGGCTGGTCTTATTACCAATCAAACAGGTCCTAATAAAAAATGATAATAATAATTTAATCAAAAGCTAAATCAGGAAATAACCAAGATACCCCTATACACTATTTTATTTCTAGAAAATTGTAGAAAAAATCCTAAAAATATATTTAATATATCTAAATGCTTATCAAAATAATCTCCACCTAAGAAAACTATAATCATATTTATTTAAGTTTAATAAAATGCAGATAAAAATTAACACCCTTAAATAACTAAATGAAATTTAATAAATTTATAAAAATTCCTAAAAATAAGTAAAAATCAATTTTATGCATAAAAATAAAGCTCTTATCTAATAAAAATACTAACTTCAAATTTTACAAATAAAACATAAGACAAATATTTAGAGACATTCAATAATTGAGAAATTTTATAAAAAAATCAAGATAATACCTAAAGATAAATAAAATTCAATTTTAAGATTTTAAGTAAGAATACTTACTAGGATAATACTAAATATATTATTCCAAAAACATTCTAAAATTCTTAGATCATATTTCTTCAATTATTAAAATGAGATAGTTGTTTTATTAATTATTTAACATCATTTCCTAAGTAAGAAATAATCATGTTCAAAACACAATCTTTTAACTCTAAAATAGTCTAACCTATAAATATAATTTAGGATACTATCCAAATATAAACAATCAATTTTATAATATTCCTTTAAAATATTTAATCAATTATAAGTCCAAGATTTACAAAGTTAGTCTTGCAAATCATTAACTTAAATTAGAAGTTAGTGATCTCAATTCATATATAATCATATTAACAAACTTAGTATTCACTAAATATATTATAAAATAAATTCACCTATTTTCTTTATATAGCAAAATCTTATAGTATAATCTATGGATATTAAATATACTATCTTTAAGTCTTTAAGACTAAACTTCATTATGCTTAGGAAAAACCCTAATTGTTGTTAATGTCATAAATGTTATATCTCAAGTCTAATTATATCTTTATAGTTAACTTTGGTCTGATATATCATAAGCTAGATATATAATGTCTCAAAATCATTTAAACCTTATCATAAACCATAACTTTAATCTTATTAATCTTCAGGGTTAAATAACTTAACATAAAGAATATTTTATTCAAATGTTATTATTTTTGCCACTTTCAAAAGAAACACTATACCATTTCTTTTAAGCCATAACAAAATTAAAACATAAACCTTGTAATGATTACATGATATCACCCAATCTTAGAATTGTATTACGTTTGTACATTACTTTCATGTCTTATATGTTATCCAAAAACCCTTACAACTACACTCTTTTATGAAATAAACTTAAAGATAAATCCCATCCTAAACAAAGCTTCTAAATACAACTCACTTGTAATGGTTGGGGAATTACTTGGGACTTTACATTATGCATCTCATTACTTATGCATAACAACATATTGCTTCTTTAAACATTGTCCTTACCGGGCAATGATGGTATTTTGTAGAACCCGAGGTCCAGGGTCAAGTCGAGACATTCGACTACAATACTCCACTATATCAAGGCAAGTTCACACTTGCTCATGTACTTTGATTATTTTTTGTAAAGTATTTTACAAATCCAGTGTTGTCATCACCTGCATTTGAAAAAGGTCAGAAAACACTATTTTCATAATAATATGATTATAGGTTATTTACCATGAGGTAATAATCTACTATGAAAGTTCCAGTGGTGAAGGAATCTATTATCTAGGACTTAACACCCATTGTCGCCAGTGATTCTTGCACCGTATATTACGCGTTAACCATGAGATTTAGAATGGGACGGAGAAGTTAGCTAAATCGGCTCCCTTTCGCATGCATTGGACACTATTCTGCGCATTTGTGAGTTATAGATCGTGGGTGTAGCCGTTTTATATGGGGAAAGGTCTACCTTGGATCTGGGCTTACAAAAGACAAATTACTAGTGTTAATGGTTGTTGTGTGTATCCAACTAAGGTATAACCGTTTTATACGGGGAAAGGTCTACCTTGAGTTTGGGCATACAACAATTGCGGTGTATGCGGGGTCGTGGAGAAGGACAGTGATTGTCTTGGATCTTAGTCTGGGCCTCATACCAAGGAAGTGTGAATGGTAATGCGCGCCCGGATATGCAACAAAGATAAGATCTCTCATGGGTAAAGTGAAGCACCTCTGCAGAGTGTAAGAACTGTAACTTGTTACTCCCTATTCTGGGAAGGAGCTGCGAATGCGGCGGGAAAGGAACACCATGAAAGTTCTGGTAAACCCGTGAAGGCTGACAGACATAGATTTTCAGAATCAAAGCAACCTTTGAAGAAATGTTTACAAAAACATGCATTGCCTACGACCTATGGTCTGTGACTGTAGATATAGTGCATCAAACACTCCTTTTTAGTGAACTTGCTGAGTACGCTTGTACTAAATGTATCTTCTTAACCCTTGCTAGATTTTGAAGACAATAATGGTCAGGAAGAGGAAATACTATATCCAATTAAAGACCAAGAAGAATTCCTCTATGAAGAACCAGAAGTATCTGAAAGCGTCAAAGGGAACAATTACGAAAACATCGATGAAATGGAGATCGACGTATCTGAAGTGTAGATATATCAAATATAGTGATCTAGTCTAGTAGCTTAAAGCTCTATCCTCTCTATATATTCACTCTCGTATAAGCCTTGAAGTTTAGTTGTTCTTTTATCTTGTTCTCCGAGTTATTATAGTTTAGCCCCGAGTCATCGGGATACCTCTATGGACCTAGGAGGATCTCGAAGTCGTCATGTAATTTTTGGTTGTAATAATGATAATGAATGTTGTGGACCCGCTTTGTTTCTGTTGTACCACTCTGAGGATGTAATATTTGCGGAATGGTACTCCGTGAGTGTTATGTCCACGACTATAGTATACTACAACATGCACTGGTATGCTGGGTCACCACATATTTTCAGTAGGTTTTATACAAAAACCAGGTTGGTTATTTAGTCCAATTCAAATATTTGTATCAATTATCATTCATTTAAAATTAAGTGATGCATACTGGTATTTATTTAAATAAAATTTGAATATGGTTCATAAGCCTATAAATTTTTATTTAAATAAACTTTTATCCTTTTTATATTATTTAATAAACTTTTATTCCATTTACCTATGGATTTAAGCCATTGTTTAAATTGTCTTGCAATTACCCTTATTTATTTATTTGTCTTAAAAAATTCATATCTTCTTATTTATAGTTCAAAAAATAGTGCTTCCAATTTGTTTAATTCTATTTAATAATTATTTATATTTTTATATCCTTTATAATTACTTTGTTCATAATTTAGTGTTGATTTTAGCTATGGGCTTTATTAGCCTTAGAATACTTTATTTTATCTTATAAAAATCATAAGTTTTTATCCATGGCTCCAAATGGAGTGAAATCAAACCCCATGGTTTTGTAATATTTTTTTTACCAAAATTGTTTATTTAGGAATGTTTGTTGCTAAATTTTTATATGGAAAAAAGCCATAGTCTTAGAGTGATCTTGATGATGATTTCTATTATTAGGGTTTAGGTTTTTGGTTTAACTTTTCCAAGTGCTTAGAATCAAGATACATTCCATGCATGAATGCATTTAATCTATTTGAAAATTGGTTTGTTGCTTTTTCATTCAAATTTTGTTCAAATAAGGTTTTGATGTTTCCATTTAGAAGCAAAAGTTTCTTTTTCCCATAAATTTCAACATTTGTTTCTTTTGTTTGTTTAATTTTTCACATTTCAAAATTTGGAAAATTTTGGGATGTGACAGACTACCACCCTTAAAAGGAATCTCGTCCCGAGATTCGGGAAGGATAGAAACAACAAGTTGGTTTCAAGACAGCTAGGGTACTACCACCCTTAAAAGGATTTTAACTAGATTTCATCTTGGCTTACTTGGTGTCTTGATGTAACTTCTCTGGACAGTTGTTTGCATAGTGTCCCTTATTACCACATTTGAAACATGTGATAAGGTTGAGATCCTTTACAAGTTTGGTTGTCTTGTTCTTCTCCTTTTCTGGACAATATGATGCATAATGTCTTAGCTCTTTGCATTTGTGGCACATCACCTGTCTAATATCCCTCTTCATCCTTGGTATCACTATCTCTTGTTTGTTTCCTTGGCCCTTCTTCTTTTTGGGTCTCTCCAAAGCTAGGAGATCTCTTAGTTCATGTTCTTCATATTTCACCACAAATGTGGGAAAACTTCCTCGGTTCTTAGAACGGTTCCTAGGATAACGTCCATGTTTCCTATTTTGCTCACAAAAGTTGGTTACATTGTATGGAGGTGCATAATGATATTTGACTCTGTCTTCATCATCCTTGGTAGAAGTTGTACCTTCATGGGTGTTTCCAAATACTTGATGTATTCCATCCGTAGATTGATGTTTCATCTGCTAAACTATAGGGTAGATGTGACATTGGATAGGGACATGATCATTTCCTTCACACAGGAAACAAGTAACTTGAGATGTGGGGCATTGTCTAGCTGGATGATTCTCTTAATAGTTAGGGCACTGGTCAATATGCTCTTTACAAGTATGCCATATGTCTCCATAGATTTTGCAGGCTTGTGTTCTTCCCACAATATCATCCTTGAAATCATTGTTGTCAAAATCTCTTTGGGAAGGGTTGCTTCTTGTGTTAATCATCTGATTGGTCATCCTTTGTAACAATTGGGATTGGGATCCCATGAACTTTAGCATGGATAGGTATAACTCAGTGTTGTTGTGGTTGTTGGCTAAAAACTGGGTTGACACTTAATGCAACTTAGTTTGGGTTCCTATAACATCCCAAAAATCTTGATCATGATTATCAAATTCTAATCACTAAAATTAGGGTTAACAAAAACTTTGACTAAATAAAAAATAAATAAATGCATGTGTGTATGTAATGATTATGTGAATGCATGAAGACTTGTGTGATTAATCTAAATAGCAAGGAATGGTTTAAAGATGAAAATAACACCATCTAAAACATTTCTAGGCAGAAAGAAGTCAAGAGAAAATCAAAAACAAAACAAATAAGGCAAATGGTCATTTTTGCCAATCTTGCTCACTGGGTCACTTTTAGTGTTTTTAGTCCAAGATTTCAAACATAAACTTTTCCATTTCTTTTCACCCCTTGCAACACCAATTAAAAGCGAATCAAATCCCACCTTTCAAACTTACAGAAACATTTGGCAACCCCATTCAAATGACAATTTAAAATTGAATCTATAACATATGTGAAGATCACACCTTTTTAAAACCCAACCAAACCAGTGCCCCTTAACCAATCCAACTAACCCAATACTCCCTAGTATGTGCCTAGCAAACCCACCAAGTTTTAATCCAAAATTCAAATTTGAATTTCTTTCGGCCATTTCATCAAACACCTTGTTATCAGCAAACAACAAAACATCAAACACTATTTGTAGCAGTGATTTTGGCCAACCTTGTTCCCTCTCTGGTTGTAGCAAGCTCTTAGTAGATCATCTAGCCCCTTTAACAATATTTAGCACCACCATGAGCAAGCATAGCCATCAATGGTGACCATGCCGAGAGCACCATTGCCACCCCCATGTCGCCAGCGAGCTAGGGGAAGTACTAGCATCGCCAACCTTGTCTGGAGCACTGACTACCGTCCACCGCCACCACCTGTCCAAGCCCTGAGCGCAGCCAGCCACTGGACCACACGACAAGCTCATGCCCAGTCTCTCTGCGTGCGAGCCGAGAGCGCGCTAGAGCGCAGTCAGCGACACGAGCCCACAGACCGCACGCCTCCCTCGCCGCTTGCATACGTTATAGCCAGCATCCCAGTACCCCAACAGACAACCCCGTTCGCCGCCGCGCGACCAGGACAGCTCGTGCGCCATTAAACTTGCTGTTGGACCCGCTATGAGCGCCGCAACGTTTCAACAATTCCTCACCGCCCCATGCTGCGCCATCATGCCATTGAGCTTCGCTAGGAGGCAACACACCGTCCCCTATGTTTGCCCATGCCATTAGGAAGTTGTGCCGACGACCACGACGATCTCCACCTGCCCCATTCGGTCCCCTCGTCGCACTATAAATAGAGACCTTCCCAGGTCAAACTCTTCACACCATCTCACTCCCCACCTCTCACTAAGCACACCCACTCACTCCCGGAGCAAGGCGAGCACCAGGTGGCCGGAATTTCACCGGAGTTCGTCGCTGCAGAGGAGGAGAGGCGCCGTCAATTGGAGCCACCCCAGGAGGAGCTGCCGGTAACAGGAGGATCGCCGTTGTCGACTTCGCATTCGCCCCCATCGCCGACCATCGCCGGACCCCCAGTAAGCCCTCGTCGACCACCACTGGCCACGCTAGGGTTCTGTCTCGCCAGCGTTGTTTGACGTGGACGATGAACCGCAGTCGTCCTATTAGAGCTAGATCGCACGGCCCTAATCGCCCCGTACCACTTCGCCACTCGCTGTCTCACTGACGAGTAGGGTCGCTCACTTAACCAGCGCAGTGGGCCGGCCCAGTTAAACATCCTACGCGACCCAACAATTCAAACTTAGGTTTATTAATTTAATTTCAAAATCAATTCTATACCTAGATTCAAAAATCAACCCATCTCGATTCACTGAACCAAAATGCATGAAACCAATTTTGTTAGAAAGGTACTGGAGTGATTAATCCAATCCCGTTGGATCCAAACCATTTAAAATTGTAGATCACCCATGGTAAAAATAACAAGGCATAAGCTTTGCTGCATTCAAACATTTTTCAAAATTCAACCAAAAAATCTTTTGAGTTGATTCCAACTCTCAAAAATCACATTTAACCATACCTTTCAAAATATATAAAAATATATAGGGTTACTTGCAGAAATAATGATCAAGTAATAAAAGAATGCCCCATAGGCCATTCTAGTCATTTTATTTAATTAAAATAAAAAGGTTAAACTTTATTAAATTGTGACACCACTTTATATCACATTCCCATGTACTAAAATATGTGGTGATGACATGTGTCAACATGATTCCATATCATCTAGTGTGAACCCTAGCTTTGGGGAATATGAAATCTTAAGTAGTTTTTCAATGAGTAGAAATTACTTTTCTAAAATAACGGAAATAAAACCAATTGCCTTAATGATTGTAATGCTTGTGATGATCCTATATCATCTAGTGTGAACCTTGGTGTGATAAATAGAAATAGTTAAGTATTTTCTGGTGATTGTGTACCTCGTATTTATTTATAGACGCCAGTACCAACCAAGGATACGAGGAGGAAGGAGGATAGTACAAGGAAGAAGCCAAACAAAACTTCAACCACTGCTCTGCACAAGGCAAGCCTAATACTACTAGTTTACTTGGCAAGCTAAAACTTGCTTGTTACTATGCCAATTATATGCCTTAAGCATATGTGATTATACCCACTTGATGATACCAAATCCCAGTTTTACTTGCAAGCTTAATTCTTTTATTTCTTTATCAAAGCTTTTGTTTCAGTTTACTTAGTGACTTGTAGATTTCAGAAAGATATTTAAAGGTAGCATAAAGAGCATAAAACTTGACCTAAGTTAGATAATATTGATATCATCCTGAGGGATGAGATTGAACTTAGATAAGATACACTTGTTTACCACCCTTCATTAGTATTTACCCCCACCTGTAGATGCTAGTGCTAAGCATAAAACTTGACCAACTTTAGATTGGAATACTTGGTGGAAATGGTTATGAAAACCTTAGAATGATGAGTCATTCTATTGAAATGTTTTGACATGTGTTCTCGAACACCAGATGATTTTGATGATGAAAATGTTAAGGCATGAGCCTTATCCCTTTATAAAACTGATGGTAGTCTGGATGCGATACCATTCCAATTTTACCGTACAACCACAATACCCAAAATTTGGGTAGGGCTTGACTCGAAATTTATATACCTTAGTATGGGTTCCCTTGCGGCCAAGGTTTGAGCTGAGGCTACCTTGTGAAGATTTTCCACCTATGTTGTTCCCAAGATGACAGTTGGTCATGGTTGGGAGGCCAAACTCATAGGGGAGGTGCCTATACTAGGGCGTGTAATTGAAAGGTTAGGATTGATTATCCACATACTGAGTATGGTGAATTCAAGATTGTTCCTGACGAATGTATCGAATGTTGTGGTGAAAGTGTACAATCTCTGCAGAGTGTCAAACTATTCGAATAGCCGCATCCGCGGTTATGGACAGTTGGAGTGGCCATACTATTCCGTCGTCAGATGTTTTCAAAATAACTTATGAAATGATTTATGACTTTGACTTGACCACAACAAAGCTCTGACATGAAATTCAAGTTCCCATTTAGGTGATATTAAACTTTCAATTAGTTTTTCTTTGCTTCTGAACTTAGTAGAGGTAAATCTGGCTTTTGCAAAACAACCCTAGAGCTTAGTATATCCTACTCAAAATCACTTCACTTGTTAGTATTAGTTTGCGAATACTTAAATAGTACTCATGGCTTTGTCCCTGGCTATTCCCGTGGGAAGAATATGAAGAGGAGTATCAGGAAGATGGACATCAAGAAGGTTACGACAACTAGGATCATCTCCCATCGTCAGCATTGCCTGTGACCATGAAGATGGAGCCTCGCCTGCGCTATCATTATTATTACGTTATTATGTTGCTTGAATTGTATTAAGAACTGGATCATGAGATACTTATTTGTGTAGGACCTTATGTATGGTTTGTAATGGATGATGTACTATGATATCAAATCTGTTATGTCTCGCAAAAATGGTAATCCTGGGATTGCGATGTATGGCATAACAGGCATCTGTGATTAAAAATTCGGGTGTTGGCAGTTCCTAGCAATAGTATTGTCATGTGCGTCTCTAGGTTATTGTTGTCACCATCCTTGATGTTGGAGTTGTGGTCCCTTGGAGGAGTCATCTGTTTGGGTTGGGTTGGAATTAGAATAGAGAAAATATTTCTAGGGAAAGAATTCTACTCATACACAACAAATCACACAAAGCAAAATACAAGCAATAACAATCATACACTCTACTCAATCAACAAGGTCCAAGCATAACTTAGGCAACAAAATTTTATTGTCACACCACATAAGCTGGTATGATCAATAAATGATCAGCAAATCAATTTCTAAACGAAACACTAGTATGGTGGTCCAACTATAGGGTATCACTTGAGATCATTCCATCCTGCTTAGCTATTACATCAGGAACAAGATTATGGTATCCTTGGAACAAATTATGTCATCTTGGTCACAAGGTTCAAAGGGAATGTCTATAATGATTCCTCGTGAGTTGAGTTTCCTTCGTCTCCAAGTCTTGAGTATTATTCTTATCTCACTTGTAGTCCTTAGTGATGTCCAAGTTGAAGTCCTTGGTGAAACTGAAGCTGAAGTCCTTTGAGATGTTTAAGCTGAAGTCATTGGTGATGTTGAAGTCCTTTCTCATGTTGAAGTATTGATCCATCAAGTTGGAAAAAGGAGATATGTAGAATCAAAACAAAATATTGAGGAAAGAGTTTACAAGATTGTTTGTAAATAAGTTAGAACATATACAACTCCTATTTTTCTAAGAGGTTTTGTCCAATCCTAGAATTACAAACCTACATGCAACACGGTGCTCTGATACCATCTATAGAGGCATGAACCCAATCTGTTACAAGTCCATGTGTTTACAGTGCTAGTCCCTGGATCGAATAGCTAGCACCCACAGTTTAAGATGTAATATCAAGAAACAAAGGTCATATTACAACTCATAACCAGGAATAAAATAGTTCATTACAACTTATATAGCTCAAATGTCTATCTTATTACAGAGCAGCAGATATATCTAATAAGCATGGAGTCCTTCATCTTCATATGCCACAGGCAAACATGTTGGTTTTAGATTTGTAATCCCTACTCATCAAACTTCAGTAACATCAAACAAACCTAGAACATGATAAGATACAACCACAAGGGTCAATACATTTGAAATGTATTGGCAAGTGAAATTATATTGATATGGAGAATCTATCATCTACATGAATATATGGCTAAGTGGAGTTTTGGCTGGCCTTTGCATAAAATAAGTTTTCCCTATCCTTTGTAAAATAGTTTTTCTCTTTTTCAAAACACTTCATCAAACATGGCACACTGGATACACACCAGGTGCTTCCCTTGTTCACCCAACAAGTTTTAACTTAGAGAAATTAGAATGATGAGATTCTTGAACTACTTCACTATCTTGATTGCTCAAAATTCTCCATAACTAGGGACACGGCTAAGTACTTACTTTTACCCTCTCGATAGGTGGTGCACTTTCCCCACAATACTCAACATGCATGGAGACGAGACTTTTCAGAAGCAATCCCTCAGACCACCATGGACGCGCTCCATCCTATCATCACTACCACATTCTGTCCATCTGGCTGAGTTCTTGCAACTTAGTTGGTCAAGGCAGAGCCCATATGCCATGTGGTTGCACTGGAAGCTTTCGCGACAAGAATGTCTCTAATCTCTTTGTTCCAAGGTGGCCATCCACAAGTGAGATACACTAGGGTAAACCATAGAAATGGGCCCTGGGTGACCACTCAACAAAAATCCATCCATACAAGTCCCATTTCCACCCAGGTGTTTCATTAACATTAGTTGTTTTCATTAGTCCAAAACAACATTTGTATTTTCATAAGACATCATATCATGATTTCCACCCATAATTATATATAGCTAGACTAAGCATTCTAAACTTACCATATCTCATATCTTTAGGAAATACTACCAAGGTAGATACTATAGCTTTAGCATAGCATCAAAATATACAAAATAGTCCTATCATGCATACTACAAAATTATTACTAATGCAATATTGAAAAAATAGGACTTTTGATGACCAAAGTATCACTTGCCTTTATATTAGAATAATTAGGTACTATCCTTGATCTTGCAATTGTCACACTCTTCAAAGTTCACTACAACACAATCAAGCAAAGCACACATTCAAAACTATCACACAAAATAACAAAACAAAACAAGAAAACAAAGAAATGCATGCAAGCATGCAAAAGGTTATTTTATTGAAAAAAGTTGTTCCTAACAAGGTTCTAAACATTACAAACACCTACTGGTCTTTTTATAAAAGTGGATTTTCAATTGGAACCAAGTTAGTGCAAATAAGTCATTTAAATCATTTTTGTTTTGTTAGAAAAGCTTTTATTCAAAGGTATTATTCGTAGTGTCAACAAATCATATTTTTAATTTCAAATGTTAGTGTTTATGGTCAGAGGGTTCAAAACAAAACCATTTGCAAAAGGTCTCACTCAAAAATAATTTTGACAACAATTTTTGTAGCCAAAATAGCCTACAAATGTCTCTACATAAAATCCTTATTTTACCGAAGCAAATGAACAAAGTAAGACCATAGGTGCAAAGTATTCATTTTATGAAACCATAGACACCTAATTTGTATTTTTCAGATTTGTAGATTAAAAGTTATTATTTTTGCAAGTTTAAACATCTAAAAACATTTTCTGGATTTTTAAACAGAAGGGTTTGTCCACGTGGTGTTTTCTTATTGGTTGGATTCGTTTCGCGCGGATCAGCTACAGAGGCCATTGGATTTAAGTGGGATTGTATGGGCCAGATCAGACTGTACCTTTTCACTAAGTGATTCTATCATAGCCTTTAGATCTAGATCCAACGGATTAGAGTGCTCTGGCTAGAGATTTACCGTGTCCTCCAATCACTACCACCAAGTTACAAGAACTTTATGATTAACTACAATATGCAAAACATGAACAAGACGTTGCCAGAACTCTTCTCCATGTTGAAATCTGCAGAAGTGGAGATCAAGAAAGAGCATCAAGTGTTGTTGGTCAATAAGACCACCAAATTCAAGAAAGGCAAGTCTAAGCAAAAGGGAAACTTCAAGAAGGGTGGTAAGAAAGGTGCCACACCAGCGAAGAAGACCAAGGCTGGACCTAAGCCTGATACTGAGTGCTTTTACTGCAAGGGAGAGGGTCACTAGAAGCGGAATTGTCCAAAGTACTTGGCGGATTTGAAGAACGGCAACATCAAGAAGAAAGGTATATCCGATATAAATGTTATTGATGTGTATCTCACTAGTACTCGTAGTAGTGCCTGAGTATTTGATACTGGTTCGGTTGCTCATATTTGTAACTCGAAGCAGGTACTGCATAATAAACGGAAGCTAGCGAAGAACGAGGTGACGATGTGCGTTGGAAATGGATCAAAGGTTGATGTGATCGTGGTCGGCACGCTACCTCTTCATCTACCATTGGGATTAGTTTTATACTTAAATAATTGTTATTTGGTGCCTGCGTTGAGCATGAACATTATATCTGGATCATGTTTGTTGTGAGACGGTTACTTGTTTAAGTCCGAGAATAATGGTTGTTCGATTTATATGAGTAATATGTTTTATGCACATGCACCTTTGATAGATGGTCTATTCTTATTGAATCTCGATAGTGGAAATACACATATTAATAACATTGAAGCTAAACGTTTGAAATTGAGCGATAACTCGACCTATATGTGGCACTATCATCTTGGTCACATTGGAGTCAAGCGTATGAAGAAACTCCATTCCGATGGACTTCTTGAATCACTTGATTTCGAATCACTTGAAAGATGCGAAGCATGTCTGATGGGTAAAATGACTAAGACTTCATTTTCTGGTATGATACATACCGATGTGTGTGGTCCAATGAGTGTAGCATCGCGCGGTGGTTATCGTTATGTTCTTACCTTCACGGATGACTTGAGTAGATATGGGTATATCTATTTCATGAAACATAAGTCCGAAACTTTTGAGAAGTTTAAGGAATTTCAAAGAGAGGTAGAGAATCAACGTAACAAGAAGATTAAATTTCTGCGTTCTGACAGTGGAGGTGAATATCTAAGTTACGAGTTTGGCGAGCATTTGAAGAAATGCGGAATACTTTCACAATTGACACCGGAACTGCAGTAATAATGGTGTGTCCGAACGTCGTAATCGAACTCTCTTATATATGGTTCGTTCTATGATGTCACTTACAGATTTACCGCTATCGTTTTGGGGTTATGCATTAGAAACAGCCGCATTCACTTTAAATAGGGAACCATCTAAATCCGTTGAAACGACACCGTATGAATTATGGTTTGGGAAGAAACCTAGATTGTCGTTCCTTAAAGTTTGGGGTTGCGAAGCCTATGTAAAGAAGTTACAACCGGACAAGATTGAACCCAAAGCGAAAAAATGCGTCTTCATAGGATACCTGAAGGAAACTATTGGGTATACCTTCTATCATAGATCCGAGGGTAAAATCTTCGTTGCCAAGAATGGATCCTTTCTAGAGAAGGAATTTCTCTCGAAAGAAGTGATTGGAAGGAAAGTAGAACTCGACGAGGTTGTTGAACCTTCTCTCGAACTTGCGAGTAGCGCAGCACCGGAAGAAGTTCATGTGGTGCCTACACCAATAAGAGAGGAAGCTAATGATGATGATCATGAAACTTCGGTTGAAGTTGCTACAGAACCTCGTAGGTCAACGAGAACTCATACCACTCCTGACTGGTATGATGCCGTTATGAGTGTCATGTTGGTGGACAGCACCGATGACCCTGCGACATATGAGGAAGCGATGATGAGCCCAGATTCCAATAAATGGCAATAAGCCATGAAATCCAAAATTGGATCCATGTATGAAAACCAAGTATGGACTTTGGTGGACTTACCGGATGGCCGAAAGGCTGTCGAGAATAAATGGATTTTCAAGAAGAAAACAGATGATGATGGTAATGTTACTGTCTATAAAGCTCGACTTGTCGCAAAAGTGTTTCGACAAATTCAAGGAGTTGACTACGATGAGACTTTCTCACCAGTAGCGAAGCTAAAGTCTGTCAGGATTATGTTAGCAATCGCTGCATAATACGATTATGAGATATGGCAGATGGATGTCAAAACGGCGTTCCTCAATGGAGACATTGATGAAGAGTTGTATATGATGCAACCCAAAGGTTTTGTCGATCCTAAAGATGCTAACAAGGTATGCAAACTTCAACGGTCCATATATGGGTTGAAGCAAGCATCCCGAAGTTGGAATCAACGTTTTGATAAGGTAATCAAAAGTTTTGGTTTTATACAAACTTATGGAGAAGCTTGTATTTACAAGAAAGTGAGTGGGAGCTCTGTATCATTCTTAATACTATATGTAGATGACATATTGTTGATTGGGAATGATGTAGACCTTAGTGGCAAAGAACATTTGAATAATAGTTTTTCAATGAAAGATCTTGGCGAAGCAGCTTAAATATTAGGCATAAAGATTTATAGAGATAGATCGAGACGCCTAATATCATTGTCACAAAGTACATATTTGGATAATGTTCTAAAGAGGTTTGGAATGGAAGATAGCAAGAAAGGGTTCTTTCCCATGTTGCCCAATACGACGTTGAGTAAAACTCAATGTCCAGCAACGGCAGAAGATAGATAAAGGATGAGTAAGACTCCCTATGCCTCAGCCATAGGATCTCTAATGTATGCCATGCTATGTACTAGACCCGACATTGCATATGCTGTTAGTTTAACTAGCAGATATCAAAGTGATCTAGGAGTGGATCATTGGACAGCGGTCAAAAACATCCTTAAGTACTTGAGAAGAACTAAGGATATGGTTCTTTCTTATGGAGGTGATGAATAGCTCGTTGTTAATGGTTACACCGATGCTAGTTGGAACACCGATCCGGATGATTCTAAATCTCAATCTGGATACGTATTTACTTTGAATGGTGCAGCAGTTAGCTAGAGGAGTGCAAAGCAAAGCGTTGTGGGGAGATATTCACCTGAATCGGAATACATAGCTGCTTCGGAGGCTTCACAAGAAGCGATATGGATGAAGGAGTTCATTACAGAGATCGATGTGGTTCCAAGTGCGCTGGACCCAATGTCTATCTACTGTGATAACATGGGCGCCATAGCCAATGTGCAAGAACCAAGGTCACACAAGAAGCTGAAGCACATCAAGCTACGTTTTCACGCTATTCGAGAACATGTCCAAGATGGTGACATAAAGATTTGCAAAGTACACACAGATCTGAATGTGGCGGATCCGTTGACTAAACCTATCCCGAGGGAAAAACATGACCAACACCGAACTGCCATGGGTGTTCGGTATATTACCATGTAATCTAGATTAGTTGACTCTAGTGCAAGTGGGAGACTGTTGGAGATATGCCCTAGAGGCAATAATAAATGTAGTTATTATTATATCTTTCTGTTTATGATAAATGTTTACATTCATGCTATAATAGTATTGACTAGGAAACATTAATACTTGTGTGATTTGTAAAATAAAATAGAGTCCCTAGTAAAGCCTCTTTATAATACTAGCTTGTTGATTAATAGATGATCATGGTTTCTTGATCATGAACATTTGAGATGTTGTTAATAACAAGGTCATGTCATTAGGAGAATGATATGATGGACATACTCCTATAGATAAGCATAGCATAAAGATCAAGTCATTTTAATAGTTCAATTGCTATAAGCTTTCTGATACATAGTAACCTAATTCCTTCGACCATGAGATCATGCTTATCACCATCACCGGAAGGATGCTTTGATGACATCAAACACCACACCGTAACTGGGTGGCTATAAAGGTGGCATTGAGTGTTCAGAAAGTATGGGTTGAAACACATGGATCAAGAGTGGGATTTGTCCATCCATATGACAGAAAGATATACTCTAGGCCCTCTCGGTGGAATGTCATCCAATTAGCTTGCAAGCATGTGACTGGCTCACAAGGGATCACATATCACAGGAACGAGAAAAGAGTACTTATCAGTAACGAGGTTGAACTAGGTATGCAGAGATACCGACAATCAAAACCTCGGATAAGTAAACTATCGTGAGACAAAGGGAAATTGGTATCGTATGTAAGTGGTTCATTCGATCGCAAAGTAATCGTAGAAATATGTGGGAGCCATATGAATTTCCAGATTCCTCTATTGTTTATTGATCGGAAAAGTGTCTTGATCATGTCCGTATAATTCACGAACCATAGGGAGACACACTTAAGGATTCTATGTTGTTGAGTAGTTATGGAATGATTAGTAAGAGACTAAATGTTGTTCGGAGTCTCGGATGGGATCCGGGATATCACGAGGAGATCCGAAATGGTCCGGAGAATAAGATTCATATAAGGAAAGTCCTGTTTCGGTGTTGGGGAATGATTCCGGTGTTTTCATCAGGAATGTTCTAGAAGGTTCTGGAAGGTCCGGCACTCCAGAGGGGAAGGGTACATGAATGTGTCATGACAATGTGAAATGGTTGCATCATGTACTAGGTATCATGGCTAGGAAAAATAAAAGGAGAAATCAAATCCTAATTTGAAAAGTCAAACGCCAATTTGAAAAGTCAAACGGCAAGTTTGCTTGGTGGAGGGAGAGTAGGAAACCTACTTGGGGAGTAAGTCCTCCTCCATCCACCCGCCGGCCAAGGAGGCCGAGTTGGGGGAGGACTCCCTCCTCCCAACCGGCGCCCTCCCACCTATAAAAGGAGGGGCAGGGGTGCCCCTCTTCCACACACCCAACACCACCCAAACCCTAACCCTAGCCACCGGCCTCCTGCAAGTCGCCGCCGCCCCTAGGGTTTCTCCTAGCCGCCGAGTTGGGGATTCCCCAAGCCCTAGCCATCGGCCAAGCTCTGCCCCTTGGTGCCCTCTAAACCCTAGATCGCCAAGGCCTCTCTCATAGTCCACCATACTCGCTCCGGCTTAAGGCGAAGCCCTGCGAGATCTCCCCTCTACTTCTGGTACCACGCCGTCGTGCTACCGGAATCGCGAGGAGAGTGCTACAACCTCTGTTGCCTGATGGAACAAGGGAGAGGAAGGTCTTCATCGAAAATTTAACGTGTGACCGATCAGGAAGCGCCGGAACGCAGCGCCGGAAGGATCGTCTACGCGATCTTGAGATCGGCAAGAGTACGACTACATCACCCACGAGAATCTGCTCTCGTTAACCGCTTTGGAATCTTCGAGGGTGAGTTCCTCTATCGACTCATTGCTACAATATAGTAGATAGATCTTGGCTTGTTTGTTTGCATGCGGTAGAAATTTTTTGTTTTCCATGCTACGAACCCCTATAGTGGTATGAGAGCCGTGTCTATTTGTAGATCTGTTGCACGAGTAGAACACAATGGTCATTGTGGGCAGTGGTGCTTTTATTATCAATTGCTTCTTGTGTACTTTGCATCTTGCGGTATGATGGGATGAAGCGGCCCGGGCTAACCTTGCATGGCATCGTTCATGAGACTTGCTCCACGCTCAACATGCAACTTGTATTGCATAAGTGGCTTTGCGGGTGCCTGTCTCTCCCATCATAGTATAGATCTAATTTACAACGGGCACTTGATAGTTCAAACATCAACGTTGTGGTTCTTGTTCGTAAGTTAGAATGACACTTATTGAAACCACGTAAAATATGCAAAGAAAATTAGAGGCGTCTAACTTTGTTTTGCAGGGGTGTGCTGTGATGTGATATGGCCATGATTGTGATTATATTTGGTGTATGCAATGTTCCTTATTGTAAGTTGGCAACCGGAAGGAGCCATATGGTTGTCTTTAAATTTTGTTAAGACCCGCGTGTCTATTCAAAGTAGTTGTAATAGTTGAAGCTGGTGGACGACAACCATGGAACGGCGCCATTGACCTTGACGCAATGCCGGTGATGACGGAGATCATGTTCGTGCTTGAAGATGGAGATCGGAAGCACAAGAAGAAAGGCCATGTCATATCACATATTATGAATTGCATGTGATGTTAATCCTTTATGCATCTTGTATTGCTTAGTTAACGACGGTAGCATTATAAGATGATCCCTCATGCACATAAATTTCAAGTTTTAAAGTGTTCACCCTTAGTAAGCACCGTTGCTAAAGCTTGTTGTTTCGAAGCACCACGTGATGATCGGGTGTGTTAGATTCTGCAAGTGTATACAACGTGAGCAAGCCATATTTGCTCATGCGGAAGCTAAGGTTTGATCTTGACGAGCCTAGCATGTACAGACATGGTCTCGGAACACGGATCACCGAAAGGTAAAGCATGAATCATATAGTAGATATGATGAACATGTCGATTGTTCGCCATTAAAGCTACATCAACTCTTGTGATGATCTGTTTTGATGTGGTGGATTTGGTTCGTGTGATCACTAAAACAATGTGAGGGATATTGTTTTGAGTGGGAGTTCACCTAGATTAATTTAACTATTAATTAGAACTCAATTTGTCATAAACTTAGTCTAAACTATTGCAAATATGTTGTAGATCAATGGCGGCCCCTACCATCAATTTTAATGCGATCCTAGAGAAAGAAAAGTTGAAAAACAATGGAAGCAACTTCGCGGATTGGTTACGCAACTTGAGGATTGTCCTCAGTGCTGGTAATTTGACCTATGTGCTGGATGCACCGCTGGGTGACCCGCCTGCAGCTGATGCTACCAATGAAGTAAAGAATGTTTACCTCACTCGGAAGAATCAGTACTCCATAGTTCAGTGTGCTATCTTGTATGGTTTGGAATCGGAGCTTCAGAAAAGGTTTGAAAACCATGACCCACATGATATTATCCATGAACTCAAAATTATATTTGAGGCTCACGCGGCAGTTGAGAGTTATGAGGCTTCTGAAAAGTTCTTTAACTGCAAGATGGAAGAGGGCAGCTCCGTCAGTGAGGATGTGCTTAAGATGTCTGGGCACGCAAACAAACTCCAAAGTTTGGGTATAGTGATTCCTAATGCTTTGGGGATTTACCGTGTCCTCCAATCACTACCACCAAGTTACAAGAACTTTGTGATGAAGTACACTATGCAAAACATGAACAAGACGTTGCCAGAACTCTTCTCCATGTTGAAATCTGCAGAAGTGGAGATCAAGAAAGAGCATCAAGTGTTGTTGGTCAATAAGACCACCAAATTCAAGAAAGGCAAGTCTAAGCAAAACGGAAACTTCAAGAAGGGTGGTAAGAAAGTTGCCACACCGGCGAAGAAGACCAAGGCTGGACCTAAGCCTGATACTGAGTGCTTTTACTGCAAGGGAGAGGGTCACTAGAAGTGGAATTGCCCAAAGTACTTGGCGGATTTGAAGAACGGCAACATCAAGAAGAAAGGTATATCCGATATACATGTTATTAATGTGTATCTCACTAGTACTCGTAGTAGTGTCTAGGTATTTGATACTGGTTCGGTTGCTCATATTTGTAACTCGAAACAGGTACTGCAGAATAAACGGAAGCTAGCGAAGAACAAGGTGACGATGCGCGTTGGAAATGGATCAAAGGTTTGATGTGATCGCGGTCAGCACACTACCTCTTCATCTACCATCGGGATTAGTTTTATACTTAAATAATTGTTATTTGGTGCCTGCGTTGAGCATGAACATTATATTTGGATCATGTTTGTTGCGAGACGGTTACTTGTTTAAGTCCAAGAATAATGGTTGTTCGATTTATATGACTAATATGTTTTATGCACATTCACCTTTGATAGATGGTCTATTCTTATTGAATCTCGATAGTGGAAATACACATACTAATAACATTGAAGCTAAACGTTTGAAATTGAGCGATAACTCGACCTATATGTGGCACTGACTTCTTGGTCACATTGGAGTGAAGCGTATGAAGAAACTCCATTCCAATGGACTTCTTGAATCACATGATTTCGAATCACTTGAAAGATGCGAAGCATGTCTGATGGGTAAAATTACTAAGACTCCATTTTCTGGTATGATGGAGCGAGCTACGGACTTATTGGAAATCATACATACCGATGTGTGTGGTCCAATGAGTGTAGCATCGCGCGGTGGTTATTGTTATGTTCTTACCTTCACGGATGACTTGAGTAGATATGGGTATATCTATTTCATGAAACATAAGTCCGAAACTTTCGAGAAGTTTAAGGAATTTCAAAGAGAGGTAGAGAATCAACGTAACAAGAAGATTAAATTTCTGCGTTCTGATAGTGGAGGTGAATATCTAAGTTACGAGTTTGGCGAGCATTTGAAGAAATGCGGAATACTTTCACAATTGACACCGCCAGGAACAGCACAGTGTAATGGTGTGTCCGAACGTCGTAATCAAACTCTCTTAGATATGGTTCGTTCTATGATGTCACTTACAGATTTACCGCTATCGTTTTGGGGTTATGCATTAGAAACAGCCGCATTCACTTTAAATAGGGCACCATATAAATCCGTTGAAACGACACCGTATGAATTATGGTTTGGGAAGAAACCTAGATTGTCGTTCCTTAAAGTTTGGGGTTGCGAAGCCTATGTAAAGAAGTTACAACCGGAGAAGCTTGAACCCAAAGCAAAAAAATGCGTCTTCATAGGATACCCGAAGGAAACTATTGGGTATACCATCTATCATAGATCCGACGGCAAAATCTTCGTTGCCAAGAATGGATCCTTTCTAGAGAAGGAATTTCTCTCGAAAGAAGTGACTGGAAGGAAAGTAGAACTCGACGACGTTGTTGAACCTTCTCTCGAACTTGCGAGTAGCGCAGCACCGGAAGAAGTTCCTGTGGTGCCTACACCAATAAGAGAGGAAGATAATTATGATGATCATGAAACTTCGGTTGAAGTTGCAACAGAACCTCGCAGGTCAACGAGAACTCGTACCACTCCTGGCTGGTATGATCCCGTTATGAGTGTCATGTTGGTGGACAACACCGATGACCCTGCGACATATGAGGAAGTGATGATGAGCCCAGATTCCAATAAATGGCAAGAAGCCATGAAATCCGAAATTGGATCCATGTATGAAAACCATGTATGGACTTTGGTGGACTTACCGGATGGCCGAAAGGCTGTCGAGAATAAATGGATTTTCAAGAAGAAAACAGATGCTGATGGTAATGTTACTGTCTATAAAGATCGACTTGTCGCAAAAGGGTTTCGACAAATTCAAGGAGTTGACTATGATGAGACTTTCTCACCAGTAGCGAAGCTAAAGTCTGTCAAGATTATGTTAGCAATCACTGCATATTACGATTATGAGATATGGCAGATGGATGTCAAAACGGTGTTCCTCAATGGAGACATTGATGAAGAGTTGTATATGATGCAACCCAATGGTTTTCTCGATCCTAAAGATGCTAACAAGGTATGCAAACTTCAACGGTCCATATATGGGTTGAAGCAAGCATCCCGAAGTTGGAATCAACATTTTGATAAGGTAATCAAAAATTTTGGTTTTATACAAACTTATGGAGAAGCTTGTATTTACAAGAAAGTGAGTGGGAGCTCTGTAGCATTCTTAATACTATATGTAGATGACATATGGTTGATTGGGAATGATGTAGACCTTCTTAATAGTGTCAAAGAATATTTGAATAATAGTTTTTCAATGAAACATCTTGGCGAAGCAGCTTACATATTAGGCATAAAGATTTATAGAGATGGATCGAGGCTCCTAATATCATTGTCACAAAGTACATATTTGGATAAAGTTCTAAAGAGGTTTGGAATGGAAGATAGCAAGAAAGGGTTCTTGCCCATGTTGCCCAATACGACGTTGAGTAAAACTCAAAGTCCAGCAATGGCAGAAGATAGATAAAGGATGAGTAAGACTCCCTATTCCTCAGCCATAGGATCTCTAATGTATGCCATGCTATGTACTAGACCCGACATTGCATATGCTGTTAGTTTAACTATAAGATATCAAAGTGATCCAGTAGTGGATCATTAGACAGCGGTCAAAAACATCCTTAAGTACTTGAGAAGAACTAAGGATATGGTTCTTTCTTATGGAGGTGATGAACAACTCGTTGTTAATGGTTACACCGATGCTAGTTGGAACACCGATCCGGATGATTCTAAATCTCAATCTGGATACTTATTTACTTTGAATGGTGCAGCAGTTAGATGGAGGAGTGCAAAGCAAAGCGTTGTGGCGAGATCTTCAACTGAATTGGATTACATAGCTGCTTCGGAGGCTTCACAAGAAGCGATATGGATGAAGGAGTTCATTACAGAGCTCGGTGTGGTTCCAAGTGCGCTGGACCCAATGTCTATCTACTGTGATAACATGGGCGCCATAGCCAATGCGCAAGAACCAAGCTCACACAAGAAGTTCAAGCACATCAAGCTACGTTTTCATGCTATTCGAGAACATGTCCAAGATGGTGACATAAAGATTTGCAAAGTACACACAGATCTGAATGTGGCGGATCCATTGACTAAACCTCTCCCGAGGGAAAAACATGACCAACACCGAACTTCCATCGGTGTTCGGTATATTACCATGTAATCTAGATTAGTTGACTCTAGTGCAAGTGGGAGACTGTTGGAGATATGCCCTAGAGGCAATAATAAATGTAGTTATTATTATATCTTTGTGTTTTTGATAAATGTTTACATTCAAGCTATAATAGTATTGACCAGAAAACATTAATACTTGTGTGATTTGTAAACTAAAATAGAGTCCCTAGTAAAGCCTCTTTATAATACTAGCTTGTTGATTAATAAATGATCATGGTTTCTTGATCATGAACATTTGAGATGTTTTTAATAACAAGGTCATGTCATTAGGAGAATGATATGATGGACATACTCCTATAGATAAGCGTAGCATAAAGATCAAGTCATTTTAATACTTCAATTGCTATAAGCTTTCTGATACATAGTAACCTAATTCCTTCGACCATGAGATCATGCTTATCACCATCACCGGAAGGATGCTTTGATGACATCAAACACCACACCGTAACTGGGTGGCTATAAAGGTGGCATTGAGTGTTCGGAAAGTATGGGTTGAAACACATGGATCAAGAGTGGGATTTGTCCATCCATATGACGGATAGATATACTCTGGGCCCTCTCGGTGGAATGTCATCCAATTAGCTTGCAAGCATGTGACTGGCTCACAAGGGATCACATATCACGGGAACGAGAAAAGAGTACTTATCGATGTGAGGTTGAACTAGGTATGCAGAGATACCGACGATCAAAACCTCGGATAAGTAAACTATCAAGAGACAAAGGGAAATTGGTATCGTATGTAAGTGGTTCATTCGATCACAAAGTAATCGTAGAAATATGTGGGAGCCATATGAATTTCCAGATTCCTCTATTGGTTATTGATCGGAGAAGTGTCTTGATCATGTCCGCATAATTCACGAACCGTAGGGAGACACACTTAAGGATTCGATGTTGTTGAGTAGTTATGGAATGATGAGTAAGAGTCTGAATGTTGTTCGGAGTCTTGGATGGGATCCGGGATATCATGAGGAGTCCGGAATGGTCTGGAGAATAAGATTCATATAAGGAAAGTCCTGTTTCAGAGTTAGGGAATGATTCCGGTGTTTTCATCAGGAATGTTCTAGAAGGTTCCGGAAGGTCCGACACCTCGGAGGGGAAGGGTACATGAATGTGTCATGACAATGTGAAATGGTTGCATCATGTACTAGGTATCATGGCTTTGCAAAAGAAAAGGAGAAATCAACTCCTAATTTGAAAAGTCAAACGCCAATTTGAAAAGTCAAACAACAAGTTTGCTTGCTGGAGGGAGAGTAGGAAACCTACTTGGGGAGGAAGTCCTCCTCCCTCCACCCGCCGGCCAAGGAGGCCGAGTTGGGGGAGGACTCCCTCCTCCCAACCGGCGCCCTCCCACCTATAAAAGGAGGGGCAGGGGTGCCCCTCTTCCACACACCCAACACCACCCAAACCCTAACCCTAGCTGCCGGCCTCCTGCAAGTTGCCGCCGCCCCTAGGGTTTCTCCTAGCCGCCGAGTTGGGGTTTCCCCAAGCCCTATCCGTCGTCCAAGATCCGCCCCTTGGTTCCCTCTAAACCCTAGATCGCCAAGGCCTCTCTCATAGTCCACCATACTTGTTCCGGCTTAAGGCGAAGCCCTGCGAGATCTCCCCTCTACTTCTGGTACCACACTGTCGTGCTGCCGGAATCGCGAGGAGAGTGCTACAACCTCCGCTGCCTGCAGGAACAAGGGAGAGGAAGGTCTTCATCGAGTACCGAACGTGTCACCGACTGCGGAAGAGATGCCGGAACGTAGCGCTGGAAGGATCATCTACGCGATCTTGAGATCGACAAGAGTACGACTACATCACCCACGAGAATTTGCTCTCGTTAACCGCTTTGGAATCTTCGAGGGTGAGTTCCTCTATCGACTCGTTGCTACAATCTAGTAGATAGATCTGTCTTGTTTGTTTGCATGCGGTAGAATTTTTTTGTTTTCCATGCTACGAACCCCAACAGTGGTATCAGAGCCATGTCTATTTGTAGATCTGTTGCACGAGTAGAACACAATTGTCATTGTGGGCGGTGGTGCTTTTATTATCAATTGCTTCTTGTGTACTTTGCATCTTGCGGTATGATGGGATGAAGCGGCCCGGGCTAACCTTACATGACATCGTTCATGAGACTTGCTCCACGCTCAGCATGCAACTTGTATTGCCTAAGTGGCTTTGTGGGTGCCTGTCTCTCCCATCATAGTTTATATCCAATTTACAACATGCACTTAATAGTTCAAACATCAACGCTGTGGTTCTTGTTCGTAAGTTAGAACCACACTTACTGAAAGCCCCAAACCACGTAAAATATGCAAAGAAAATTAGAGGCGTCTAACTTTGTTTTGAAGGGGTGTGCTGTGATGTGATATGGCCATGATTGTGATTATATTTGGTGTATGCAATGTTCCTTATTGTAAGTTGGCAACTGGCAGGAGCCATATGGTTGTCTTTAAATTCTGTTAAGACCCGCGTGTCTATTCAAAGTAGTTGTAATAGTTGAAGCTGGTGGACGACAACCATGGAATGGCGCCATTGACCTTGACGCAATGTCGGTGATGATGGAGATCTTGTTCGTGCTTGAAGATGGAGATCGGAAGCACAAGAAGAAAGGCCATATCATATCACATATTATGAATTGCATGTGATGTTAATCCTTTATGCATATTGTATTGCTTAGTTAACGACGGTAGCATTATAAGATGATCCCTCATGCACATAAATTTCAAGTTTTAAAGTGTTCATCCTTAGTAAGCACCGTTGCTAAAGCTTGTTGTTTCAAAGTACCACGTGATGATCGGTTGTGTTAGATTCTGCAAGTGTATACAACGTGAGCAAGCCAGATTTTCTCATGCGGAAGCTAAGGTTTGATCTTGACGAGCCTAGCATGTACAAACATGGTCTCGGAACATGGATCACCGAAAGGTAAAGCATGAATCATATAGTAGATATGATGAACATGTCGATTGTTCGCCATTAAAGCTACATCAACTCTCGTGATGATCGGTTTTGATGTGGTGGATTTGGTTCGTGTGATCACTAAAACAATGTTAGGGGTATTGTTTTGAGTGGGAGTTCACCTAGATTAATTTAACTATTAATTAGAACTCAATTTGTCATAAACTTAGTCTAAACTATTGCAAATATGTTGTAGATCAATGGCGGCCCCTACCATCAATTTTAATGCGTTCCTAGAGAAAGAAAAGTTGAAAAACAATGGAAGCAACTTCGCGGATTGGTTCCGCAACTTGAGGATTGTCCTCAGTGCTGGTAATTTGACCTATGTGCTGGATGCACCGCTGGGTGACCCGCCTACAGCTGATGCTACCGATGAAGTAAAGAACGTTTACCTCACTCGGAAGAATCAGTACTCCACAGTTCAGTGTGCTATCTTGTATGGTTTGGAATCGGAGCTTCAGAAAAGGTTTGAAAACCATGACCCACATGATATTGTTTGTGAACTCAAAATGATATTTGAGGCTCACGCAGCAGTTGAGAGTGATGAGGCTCCTGAAAAGTTCTTTAACTGCAAGATGGAAGAGGGCAGCTCCGTCAGTGAGCATGTGCTTAAGATGTCTGGGCACGCAAACAAACTCCAAAGTTTGGGTATAGTGATTCCTAATGCTTTGGGGATTTACCGTGTCCTCCAATCACTACCACCAAGTTACAAGAACTTTGTGATGAACTACAATATGCAAAACATGAACAAGACGTTGCCAGAACTCTTCTCCATGTTCAAATCTGCAGAAGTGGATATCAAGAAAGAGCATCAAGTGTTGTTGGTCAATAATACCACCAAATTCAAGAAAGGCAAGTCTAAGCAAAAGGGAAACTTCAAGAAGGGTGGTAAGAAAGTTGCCGCACCGGCGATGAAGACCAAGGCTGGACCTAAGCCTAATACTGAGTGCTTTTACTGCAAGGGAGAGGGTCACTGGAAGAGGAATTGCCCAAAGTACTTGGCGGATTTGAAGAACGGCAACATCGAGAAGAAAGGTATATCCGATATACATGTTATTGATGTGTATCTCACTAGTACAAATAGTAGTGCTTGGGTATTTCATACTGGTTCGGTTGCTCATATTTGTAACTCAAAACAGGTACTGCAGAATAAACGGAAGCTAGCGAAGAACAAGGTGACGATGCGCGTTGGAAATGGATCAAAGGTTGATGTGATCGCGGTCGGCACGCTACCTCTTCATCCACCATCGGGATTAGTTTTATACTTAAATAATTGTTATTTGGTGCCTGCGTTGAGCATGAACATTATATCTGGATCATGTTTGTTGCGAGACGGTTACTTGTTTAAGTTCGAGAATAGTGGTTGTTCGATTTATATGAGTAATATGTTTTATGCACATGCACCTTTGATAGATGGTCTATTCTTATTGAATCTCGATAGTGGAAATACACATATTAATAACATTGAAGCTAAATGTTTGAAATTGAGCGATAACTCGACCTATATGTGGCACTGTCGTCTTGGTCACATTGGAGTGAAGCGTATGAGGAAACTCCATTCCGATGGACTTCTTGAATCACTTGATTTCGAATCACTTGAAAGATGTGAAGCATGTCTGATGGGTAAAATGACTAAGACTCCATTTTCTGGTATGATGGAGCGAGCTACGGACTTATTGGAAATCATACATACCGATGTGTGTGGTCCAATGAGTGTAGCATTGTGCGGTGGTTATCATTATGTTCTTACCTTCACGGATGACTTGAGTAGATATGGGTATATCTATTTCATGAAACATAAGTCCAAAACTTTCGAGAAGTTTAAGGAATTTCAAAGAGAGGTAGAGAATCAACGTAACAAGAAGATTAAATTTCTGAGTTCTGACCATGGAGGTGAATATCTAAGTTACGAGTTTGGCGAGCATTTGAAGAAATGCGGAATACTTTCACAATTGACACCGCCGGGAACACCACAACGTAATGGTGTGTCCGAACGTCATAATCGAACTCTCTTAGATATGGTTCGTTCTATGATGTCACTTACAGATTTACCGCTATCGTTTTGGGGTTATGCATTAGAAATAGACGCATTCACTTTAAATAGGGCACCATCTAAATCCGTTGAAACGACACCGTATGAATTATGGTTTGGGAAGAAACCTAGATTGTCGTTCCTTAAAGTTTGGGGTTGTGAAGCCTATGTAAAGAAGTTACAACCGGACAAGCTTGAACCCAAAGCGAAAAAATGCGTCTTCATAGGATACCCGAAGGAAACTATTGGGTATACCTTCTATCATAGATCCGAGCGCAAAATCTTCGTTGCCAAGAATGGATCCTTTCTAGAGAAGGAATTTCTCTCGAAAGAAGTGACTGGAAGGAAAGTAGAACTCGACGAGGTTGTTGAACCTTCTCTCGAACTTGCGAGTAGCGCAGCACCGGAAGAAGTTCCTGTGGTGCCTACACCAATAAGAGAGGAAGCTAATGATGATGATCATGAAACTTCGGTTGAAGTTGCTACAGAACCTTGCAGTTCAACGAGAACACGTACCACTCCTGACTGGTATGATCTCGTTATGAGTGTCATGTTGGTGGACAACACCGATGATCCTGCGACATATGAGGAAGCGATGATGAGCCCAGAATCCAATAAATGGCAAGAAGCCATGAAATCCGAAATTGGATCCATGTATGAAAACCAAGTATGGACTTTGGTGGACTTACCGGATGGCCGAAAGGCTGTCGAGAATAAATGGATTTTCAAGAAGAAAACAGATGCTGATGGTAATGTTACTGTGTATAAAGCTCGACTTGTCGCAAAAGGGTTTCGACAAATTCAAGGAGTTGACTACGATGAGACTTCTCACCAGTAGCGAAGCTAAAGTCTGTGAGGATTATGTTAGCAATCGCTGCATATTACGATTATGAGATATGGCAGATGGATGTCAAAACGGCGTTTCTCAATGGAGACATTGATGAAGAGTTGTATATGATGCAACCCAAAGGTTTTGTCGATCCTAAAGATGCTAACAAGGTATGCAAACTTCAACGGTCCATATATGGGTTGAAGCAAGCATCCCGAAGTTGGAATCAACATTTTGATAAGGTAATCAAAAGTTTTGGTTTTATACAAACTTATGGAGAAGCTTGTATTTACAAGAAAGTGAGTGGGAGCTTTGTAGCATTCTTAATACTATATGTAGATGACATATTGTTGATTGGGAATGATGTAGACCTTCTTAATAGTGTCAAAGAATATTTGAATAATAGTTTTTCAATGAAAGATCTTGGCGAAGCAGCTTACATATTAGGCATAAAGATTTATAGAGATAGATCGAGACGCCTAATATCATTGTCACAAAGTACATATTTGGATAAAGTTCTAAAGAGGTTTGGAATGGAAGATAGCAAGAAAGGGTTCTTGCCCATGTTGCCCAATACGACGTTGAGTAAAACTCAAAGTCCAGCAATGGCAGAAGATAGAGGATCTCTAATGTATGCCATGCTATGTACTAGACCCGACATTGCATATGCTGTTAGTTTAACTAGCAGATATCAAAGTGATCCAGGAGTGGATCATTGGACAGCGGTCAAAAACATCCTTAAGTACTTGAGAAGAACAAAGGATATGTTTCTTTCTTATGGAGGTGATGAACAGCTCGTTGTTAATGGTTACACCGATGCTAGTTGGAACACCGATCCGGATGATTCTAAATCTCAATCTGGATACGTATTTACTTTGAATGGTGCAACAGTTAGCTGGAGGAGTGCAAAGCAAAGCATTGTGGCGAGATCTTCAACTGAATCGGAATACATAGCTGCTTCGGAGGATTCACAAGAAGCGATATGGATGAAGGAGTTCATTACAGAGCTCGGTGTGATTCCAAGTGCGCTAGACCCAATGTCTATCTACTGTGATAACATGGGCACCATAGCCAATGCGCAAGAACCAAGGTCACACAAGAAGCTGAAGCACATCAAGCTACGTTTTCACGCTATTCGAGAACATGTCCAAAATGGTGACATGAAGATTTGCAAAGTACACACAGATCTGAATGTGGCAGATCCGTTGACTAAACCTCTCCCGAGGGCAAAACATGACCAACACCGAACTGCCATGGGTGTTTGGTATATTACCATGTAATCTTGATTAGTTGACTCTAGTGCAAGTGGGAGAATGTTGGAGATATTCCCTAGAGGCAATAATAAATGTAGTTATTATTATATCTTTGTGTTTATGATAAATGTTTACATTCATGCTATAATAGTATTGACGAGGAAACATTAATACTTGTGTGATTTGTAAAATAAAATAGAGTCCCTAGTAAAGCCTCTTTATAATACTAGCTTGTTGATTAATAGATGATCATGGTTTCTTGATCATGAACATTTGAGATGTTGTTAATAACAAGGTCATGTCATTAGGAGAATGATACGATGGACATACTCCTATAGATAAGCGTAGCATAAATATCAAGTCATTTTAATAGTTCAATTGCTCTAAGCTTTCTGATACATAGTAACCTAATTCCTTTGACCATGAGATCATGCTTATCACCATCATCGGAAGGATGCTTTGATGACATCAAACACCACACCGTAACTGGGTGGCTATAAAGGTGGCATTGAGTGTTCGGAAAGTATGGGTTGAAACACATGGATCAAGAGTGGGATTTGTCCATCCATATGACGGATAGATATACTCTGGGCCCTCTCAGTGGAATGTCATCCAATTAGCTTGCAAGCATGTGACTGGCTCACAAGGGATCACATATCACGGGAATGAGAAAAGAGTACTTATCAGTAACGAGGTTGAACTAGGTATGCAGAGATACTGAGGATCAAAACCTCGGATAAGTAAACTATCGTGAGACAAAGGGAAATTGGTATCATATGTAAGTGGTTCATTCGATCGCAAAGTAATCATAGAAATATGTGGGAGCCATATGAATTTCCAGAATCCTCTATTGGTTATTGATCGGAGAAGTGTCTTGATCGTGTCCGCATAATTCACGAACCATAGGGAGACACACTTAAGGATTCAATGTTGTTGAGTAGTTATGGAATGATGAGTAAGAGACTAAATGTTGTTCGGAGTCTCAGATGGGATCCGGGATATCACGAGGAGATCCGGAATGGTCCGGAGAATAAGATTCATATAAGGAAAGTCCTGTTTCGGAGTTGGGGAATGATTCCGGTGTTTTCATCGGGAATGTTCTAGAAGGTTCCGGAAGGTCTGGCACCTCGGAGGGGAAGGGTACATGAATGCGTCATGACAATGTGAAATGGTTGCATCATGTACTAGGTATCATGGCTGGGAAAAATAAAAGGAGAAATCAAACGGCAAGTTTGCTTGGTGGAGGGAGAGTAGGAAACCTACTTGGGGAGGAAGTCCTCCTCCCTCCACCCGCCGGCCAAGGAGGCCGAGTTGGGGGAGGACTCCCTCCTCCCAACCGGCGCCCTCCCACCTATAAAAGGAGGGGCAGGGTGCCCCTCTTCCACACACCCAACACCACCCAAACCCTAACCCTAGGCGCCGGCCTCCTGCAAGTCGCCGCCGCTCCTAGGGTTTCTCCTAGCCGCCGAGTTGGGGCTTCCCCAAGCCCTAGCCATCGGCCAAGCTCCGCCCCTTGGTGCCCTATAAACCCTAGATCACCATGGCCTCTCTCATAGTCCACCATACTCGCTCCGGCTTAAGGCGAAGCCCTGCGAGATCTCCCCTCTACTTCCGGTACCACGCCGTCGTGCTGTCGGAATCGCGAGGAGAGTGCTACAACCTCCACTGCCTGCTGGAACAAGGGAGAGGAAGGTCTTAATCAAGTACGCAGCGACTGACTCACGGAAGCCGAACGCAGCGCCGGAAGGATCGTCTACGTGATCTTGAGATCGGCAAGAGTACGACTACATCACCCACGAGAATCTTCTCTCGTTAACCGCTTTGGAATCTTCGAGGGTGAGTTCCTCTATCGACTCATTGCTACAATATAGTAGATAGATCTTGGCTTGTTTGTTTGCATGCGATAGAAATTTTTTGTTTTCCATGCTACGAACCCCTACAAGGGGGCACAGAGGCTTACCAGGGTCACGGCGATGAGGTGGTTCTCAAGGTTGTCGTGGGCGAGCCAGGGGCGCGCGGGTGCGGCGGCGATTCCTCATCGGATATGTGCTCACCGTTGGGTGCGTGATGTCAAAGATGGAGGCGAGCTCCTGGGCCACGAGCAAACAAACAGAAAGTGTCAGTAGCTGCGCCTAAAGACAACGAGAAGAATAGGGTGAACCAGTGGGCAAGGGGTGGTCGAGGTTCACCGTAATTGTCACCAGAGCTCGACTGGGTCTGCGGCAGTGCGAGTAGAAATCCGAACAGCCTAGGGGCTCTCTGGATGCGAGGGTTGAGGGGAAATGGGGATGAGGGAGAGGGGGTTAAGAGAGCATGGTCGAGGCAGGAGTTTACCGCGGCAATCAAGCGAATTTACGCGGTGTAATCTCAGCAAGAAACAGTCAGCGGAGGGGATTACTGCTGGCTCGGCGCGGGGTTGCTGACGGTGCTGAGGTGGTAGTGGGGCCCGTGGTCAGTGAGGGGGTAGGGGTTTTGCGGGGTAAGAAAATAGAGCAGAGGGGGAGAGGGAGTGGCTCGGGTGGGCTAGTTGGGATGGGGTAGGTGGGCTAGGCTAGGCAGGTTTGCTCCTCTTTTTTTATGTTTAGTCTTTTTCTTTTTCTATTTTCATTTTCTGTTTTTAAACAAATCATTTGATTCAAAACTTAATTTTAATTCAAAACTTCTCCAATATTTTCAGTAGGTTTTATACAAAAACCAGGTTGGTTATTTAGTCCAATTCAAATATTTTTATCAATTATCATTCATTGAAAATTAAGTGATGCATATTAGTATTTATTTAAATAAAATTTGAATATGGTTCATAAGCCCATAAAATTTTATTTCAATAAACTTTTATCCATTTATATTATTTAATAAACTTTTATTCCATTTACCTATGGATTTAAGACATGGTTTAAATTGTCTTTGCAATTATCCTTATTTATTTATTTCTCTTTTCCTTATAAAATTCATATATTTTTATTTATAGTTCAAAAAATAGTGATTCCAATTTGTATAATTCTATTTAATAATTATTTATCTTTTTATATCCTTTAGAATTACTTTGTTCATAATTTAGTGTTGATTTTAGCTATGGGATTTATTAGCCTTAGAATACTTTCTTTTATCTTATAAAAATCATAAGTTTTTATCCATGGCTCCAAATGGAGTGAAATCAAATCCCATGGTTTTGTATTATTTTTGTTTACCAGATATTTTTATTTAGGTATGTTTGTTGTTAAATTTTTATATGGAACAAAGCCATAGTCTTAGAGTGATCTTGATGATGATTTCCGTTATTAGGGTTTAGGTTTTTGGTTTAACTTTTCCAAGTGCTTAGAATCAAGATACATTCCATGCATGAATGCATTTGATCTGTTTGTTGATTTTTCATTCAAATTTTGTTAAAATAAGGTTTTGATGTTTCCATTTAGAAGCAAAATTTTCTTTTCCCCCTAAATTTTGGAATGTGATAGAACCTTAGTATTCGCGTGTGTAAAACTGTCTTAGACCCGAAATATGATCGTGGATCCAAGAACACCCGATCATCACGTGAAGTCTTGAAGCGGCAAAACGTAATCGGTGCATACTTAAGGGAGAACACATTTTTATCCTTATATCTACTCCCTCTGTTTCAAATTACTCCGCGCGCACGCTTACCTAGGTGGCCTAGTATTCTTTCATTTTTTATCAAAAAATTCCTATGATTTTTGGTATACGTAGTACACATTTCATACTATCTATTTCAAAAAATTCAGGATTTTTTTGAATGAAAAATGAGGGAGTACTAGTCCACCTACATAAGCGCGCCGGCGGAGTAATTTGAAACAGAGGTAGTAAATGAGGGATCATCTTATTATTCTAATAAAACTCCAAACAAGCAATATAAGATGCAACAAACATTATATGTGAAAAGTGAAATGGTATGGTTCTTGCACCTAATCATCATCATGTGCATCGTGGTATGATCTTCATCATTCATTTGTGTGTAAGGCCAAGGTCTATGGAACTTACACATTATGTGTGTTGTAAGAGTATCGACTATACTTTTACTTACAACATTACCATATCATGACACTAGCCTAACACCAATCTAAACTAGACGCTTCTAATTTATCCATTGCAAGTTTTACGTGGCTTAGGGCTTTCGAAGATAGAACCGTTCATACCTACGAATATGGAACCACAACGAGGATAACCAAATTATTGACAACTCGTTGTAAATTAGATATTTACTGTAGTAGGAGAGACAGACACCCGCTATCCACTTATGCAAAACTAGTTGCATGTCAAGCGTGGAACAATTCTCATGTGCGAGGACATGTAAAATTTGTCCGGGCACTTCATCCCACTATGCCACCAATATCCAAAGTATAACCAAGAAGCATTAACATGATCATCATCTCCCACATACTCATATGTGTACTACCTGTGCAAAGCATCTATGCATAGATCCGGCTCTGATACCACTTTAGGGTTTGCAACATCGAAAACTAAAAATTTCCTATGATGGGAACAACTATGTACTAAGATCTATCTACTATATACAAGCAACAGGTGGATATACATCCATGGAGAACGTACCCTTGTGACCGACGAAGTTTAACGAGGTTGTACTCGTGAATGATGTAGACGAACGCCTGCCGATCTCAAGATCGAGAAGAAGTCCAGCACCGCAAATCAGCAGAGCATCCATGCTCGCACACATGTCCAAGCCGCCTAGCAACCTACGACTCCTCGCTCCAGCAATGCAGCGGAAGCACCACCGGGAATATGTATCTCGCTAGTCCGAGACCATGGGGGATAAACTAGTGGGGGAGAGAGATCCTTCAGGAGGACGTGTGATTGTGAGAGATAGAGAGGGGGGATTTATATAGGAGGGAGGGGGCACCCCAAGGGGGTGGCCGGCGCATGGGGGCTGCCCCCTCCCCTCCTCCATTCATGTGGGCGGAGTTCAACCACACAAATTGGCCCCTTCATTTCTCCACTCAAACTCCCACTCAAAAATCGCATTAAATCTCCACCAAATTTAATGCAATATCTCTTTAAATAAAAATCCTTTTATTTACTTTAATGTACAAACATTCACATAAACCCCTTGCTAGTATTTTATTTCACATGCAGAAACACCTTCAGCAATTTCACCCAAAAAAATTCTGGTGTCTAGTGAAATAAATTCCTGCGCTTTGTAGATCTTTTCGACATGAAACTATTTGTTCCAAATGGTGTCGGTTTCTCTTAAGGGTGTCACCCTACGGTTCGCGAATAATGCGGACATGATCGATACCCCTCTCAGATCAATAATCAGAAGCGGGACCTAAAGATCCATACTGACTCCCACACATTCAACGATGACTTTCTTGTGATTGTGAGAACCTTTTATGATACAATCCTAATCCCTTTGTCTTGTGATATATTACATGTTCGAGATTCTATCATCGGTATCTTCATACCTAGTTTGATCTCGTTACTGACATGTACTCTTTTATTGTTCCCGTGATATAACATTCTGGTGATCAAATCACTTTCTTGCAAGCTAACCAATGTGATATCACCGAGAGGGCCTAGAGTATATCTATCCGTCATCGGGATGGACAAATTCCACTCTTGATCCATGGGCCTCAATATAACACCTTCGTAGCACCGAACCCATCTTTATAGTCACCCTGTTACGGTGTGATGTTTGATGTTATCAAGATACTCTTCTAGTGTTAGTGATTGACATGATCTCATGGTCTAAGGATTAGGATTACTTCGTATGATGTTATAGCAGTATAAACTCAATGACTTTGATCATCATTCTATACTTTGGATGAATTTTCATCACACCATTCCAATAATGTTTTGACCTCGTTATTAACAACATCTAATGTCTATGATCAGGAAACCTTGATCATCTTGTTAATCAACGAGCTAGTTTATAAGAGAGGCATAACTAGGAACTTTCTATTTGTTTATTAAACACACATGTATTAATGTTTCCGTATTAATACAATTCTAGCATGCAAAATAAAAATCTATCATATACTTGGAATATACATAATAACAACTTTATTATTGCCTCTTAGGGCATATTCCCTTTAGGAAGTGGTAAGAAAAAAATTGTACGCTTACTTGATGCAGGTATAATCTATCCTGTAAAAGAAAGTGAATGGGTAAGTCGTGTTCATTGTGTTCCTAAGAAAGGCGGCTTTACAGTTGTTCCTAATGAAAACAATGAATTGATACCTACTAGAACAGTTGTTGGACATAGGATGTGCATAGATTTCAGAAAATTGAATAAGGAGACTAGGAAAGATCACTATCATTTACCATTTATAGATAAAATTTAGAGAGATTAGCAAACCACACTCATATTTGTTACTTGGATGGATATTCTGGTTTCTCCCAAATAGATGTTCATCCTGAAGACCAACTTAAAACAACTGTCATTAGTCCTTATGGTTTACATGATTATCGATGTATGCCTTTTGGTTTATGTAATGCTCCAGCTACTTTTCAAATATGCATGACTGCTATATTAGCATATTTTATAGAACTTATAATGGAAGTATTTATGGATGATTTTTCTGTCTATGGAACTTCGTTTACTAGTTGCTTGGATAATCTCAAAAGAATCTTGCAGCATTGCGAAGCAACCAATCTTTTCTTAAACTAGGAGAAGTGCCACTTTATGGTCAAAAAAGGCATAGTCCTTGGACACAAAGTATCAGATAAGGGTATTGAAGTAGATAGGGCTAAAGTTGAAGCAATAGAAAGAATACCACAACCAAGGGACGCAGAAGGTACAAGAAGTTTTCATGGTCATGTAGAGTTTTATAGAAGGTTCATTAGGAACTTCTCTGGAATTTATAAACCTTTAACTAATCTGTTGCAAAAGGGAGTAAGATTTAATATTGATGATTATGCCTTATTGACTTTGATAAGCTTAAATATGCTTTGTCTCGAGCTCCTGTCATTAAACCACCTATATGGGATATGAATTTTGATTTAATATGTGAGGCCAGTGACTATGCTCTAGGAGTAACTCTGGGACATGTAGGTCGCATATTTAATATTATACATCATGCTAGTAGAACTCTCTAGTGCTTAAAAGAATTATCCTATGGAAGAAAAGGAACTCTTTGCTATATTTTTATCTTGTGATAAGTTTCATTCTTATATTGTTGATGAAAAAGTGAGAGTTCATACGGATCGTGATGGTTTAAAATAGCTCCTCGAGAGGAAGTTTCATAAGTCAAGACTGATCCATTGGATCCTTTTACTTCAAGAATTTGAGTTGCAGATTATGCAGAGATGGGAAGCAAAGATAGTGGATGCATCACCTATATTTACCCAGTAAGAGAGTCGATCTTATCGAGAGGAGTTTTAGTCTTGATAATTTTTATTTCAAGAATTATTATATGAGATAAATCCAAATCCTCCCAAAAATAAGATCCTTATTGTTGGAGGAGCTTGTCACTCCCGACTAAATAAACGGTAAGTGGAAGGAAAATTTCTAACTCTAATAAGTGCTTTGTTTTCACAGGTTCTACTATTAAAATTTTCTTGCCTTTGAATTCATCTTATTTTTCTGAAGTTTTTAAGGGGTTTCTGCAACTATACAACTGTAACTATACGGCTGAAGAAAATTCTTCTGCCGTATAGTTGGTCGTCAAACGTTCTGTATCTCCTTCACAAAATAATTTTCAGATGCTGTAACTATATGGGAACAACTATACGACCGGAGAAAAATCTCCCACCATATAGTTGGTCGTTAAAAGTTCTATATCCTTTTTACGAAAGAATTTTCTGGGTACCGTATTTATACGGCCGCAACTATATGGCCGGAGAAAATTTTCCCGCCATATAGTTGGTCGTCAAAGATTCAGTACCCTTGACCCATTTTCGTTATTTATTATTATAAAAAAATGTTTTTATCGGTTTTTAGTCGATAACCTAACCGACTTGGGCTGGAAATATTTGGAAGTAACTGCCTGGAACCAACTATACGGCCGCAACTATACGGGCCGCGACCGTATAGTTGGTCGTTACGGCGCAACACTCCTGCAAATCCACGATTTATTTTTCTAGTGGGTTTGGATTGTTTTCTTGGACGAAAATTTGGTGTTTCTCGCGAGTTTTCCGACCGCAGGTGCTATAGACGCATCACCGCTTTAGAGGACACCAACAAGAAGCTACACACCGCAGTTCTATATTCTATGGCACCAAAGTGACCTTCAATAAAGCACGGTATCAAATAATCACAAGGGGTTATTTGATCTTGCCTGGCTTGATTCCATGCTTGGGGATATCTTTAAGACCTTGTAATCTATCTTACAAGTTTTTATTTCTATTCTAGCTTTTTCATTAGTTTGAGCTCATAAATAAAGTTTGCATCATTAGATTCCCTTCAGGAATAGTTGATCCCTATTATGCAATTCTGAGTTTATTATAATATATGAAGTATTATTGAGTTTGAGTTTGTCTTATTGGATATATGAATGGATTGAGTATGATCTTACTTGCACTTGATGATAGAAATAGGAGTCTTCCACACCATTGGTATCAATGGAACATATAAAGATAGTTTTATTAATATGTTTTAGGTAATTAGTTTGATTGAAAAAAGGAGAAACTATTTAATTAATTAAATGAAAAAGAAAAACCTTGAACAAAGGAGAAAATATAAGTGCTATAAAAAAGAGTGAGAATATGTTTGAGGTAGAATACCCAAGTGATAAAGATCCTTCATACATGTTTGGGATTTGATAATTGAGATCGTTAAACTTTGGAATTCCTACATGAAGTGGATTATATGGCTTGCTCCTTTGCATAGTATTAAACAAAAGTGTGAGCGCAAATATATATAAAAAAGAAAGATGAAGAAAAAGAGTGAATGTGCAAAGCGCAAGTAGGCATATACCACCATATTGTAGTAATACAAAGATATTTTGAGATTTTGAATGCCAAGTGAATATGTCAATCCTAAAAACATTTGGGACAGCCTCACTAACTCATTTGGTTGAACCGAATACTTTTACATCATATTGAAAATAATCTTTTGTAATTGCTAAGGTGTGGAACCCTACTAATATTATTCGAATGGTTTGAGTAAGGTACTATTCATGAACCTATTTATATGTATCCTTTATGATAAACACATGTTGCAACTGCCTCATTTATTTTATTAACTCATCTTCATGAATATGAGGATCACATCCATTAAGCTAAACTTGCTCGGAACGAGCAAGAGTCTAAGCTTGGGGAAGTTGATGAGTGCATATTTGCATCATGTTTTACATTGTTATTTTGCATTATAGATGTAGGATTTTGGTATTTTACGTCCTTCGCACGCACATTTTATGTTTATTTTCACCATGATCAGATCAGATGATGGATCCAGAGGACACAATTCTTGGAGAAGTTGCACTGGAGAGAAAAGGAGCCAAAAACTACGTAAATCACTTATTTGGGGAATATTAATAATACCAGAAGAAAACCCGAAGCGAGAAGCGGAGACAGAAGAGTTCACGACCAACTATACGGCGGGCTGCCATATATTTACCGCCGTATAGTTGGCGCCACCTCCGCCTCCTAAAATAGTTTCACCCGTGCAACTTGTTCTAAGAGACGACATATAGGACACCCAGAAATCGCTGAAACCTAACCTCCGGAAAGCATCTAGAGGGGTAACTTGCCCTAGGGATCCATCTTCGCCCTACGCAGATCTGGGCATCGATCTCCATCTTCATCAATTGTTGCATCTTCATCACCACCATCATCTTCATCCATTCCATCTAGATCTTGTTGTAATTCTTGCACTAGTTGTGGATTTATACATGTACTATTCATCAAGGATTGCTTCCATTACCATTACTATGATGTTGTCTGCCTCCATGTCTGAGTAGATCATTAGTTCTTGGGGAGATGGAGAAACTCTAGTATGAAATTGGAATAAGATAAAGTTTATTATGATATTCATCGCTGTGACCATGTGTTAGATTGTCTACATCTTGATGGTGGGAGGAGTTGATCTCTCCAATATTTGCCTGTTGTGGGGACGTGATGTAGGGAACTACTTGTTGGTAGATAGAGGGTTGTTAGCACTTACAGTGACTATAAAGCTTTTGGCACCCCTTACGTATCAAACCTGGGAATCGAGGAAACTCACCAAACACTATCCATTCCATGGGATACGTCCTATGGGATTATGTCCCTTAATAGCGCGGTAATTCAATTGATGTTGATTGTTGTCTGCTGTGGTTATGAGGATGATTTGAGCAGTGATTGCTGCCTCTTTGCCCAAATACGGAGTTCCTCTCACACATACATAGTTAAGAATGCTCATGATCATAATCTTTACCTTAGCCCTTTATAATGCTAGTGGTGTATCCGCAAATCCCTGAGAATGCTTTCTCCCACTCAAGTTTCAAATCTCTTTTATAGACGCGATACTTATTTTATGTATTCAGTTTTATTTACTTTACGTATTGTTCTCTTATTTCAAAAACCCAAAAATACCTTTTTACACATTACTCGCATTTTATCTTGTCACTTAGAACTTTGCTTAGCATTGCTATTTTCAGGTATTTACTTCAAGAATTCTTAGACTTCAGACTCATGCTCCCTGGGATCGATATCTTTATTTTGAAACTAGCTACATCCGAACTATGCACTGGTAGTCATCAAGCCCTGGTCATACCAGAATGCGGAAAAGTGTATGTAGGGGTCTGGCCCTTTAACGACCACTTGGACGGGTGCATCTGACCGTATGGCCCGTTCGTACCAGGTTGAAAAATAGTCCGGTAAATTTAGAAAAATAAAAGGGAAACAAATAACAAGGAGAAACATGCTGAAAAGACTCCAAACCAGAAAAATCCATGAAGTTAAGATTTTGTTATCTTATTTCGTTAAATTGCTCTACCAAAATTAAGGAGATTACATCAGCGGTGTTGACCTCTCCAACCCTATAACTCTTTAATCGCTTCCCATTGACGATCCAGGATGAAGAAGAGGGTGTAGTATTTTTCAATCTCACCGCTCCCGAAGAATATGCCTCTTCGACTTCATAACGTCCTTCCCACCTGGATTTCAATTTTCCTGCAAAAATCTTAAGCCTAGAGCTGTAGAGCAGAACTTTATCCCCCAATTTAAATTCCTTGCCTTCTAATTTTTTGTAACATCCCAAAAATCATGATTTCAAAGTTTGCATATAATTCATGCATTCATAATCATTTTAGGATCATTTTCATATAATATTTCAAAAATAGAAGCATTTGTGGTCTATCATTTTATGTAGATAAGACAGTGGCTTTATTTCTACTCTTTAATAGGAGAACACTTGTTTTAACCAGAAAAGATTTGATCATAAGTTTGAATGATGTTTCTAAGGCTTGGTCAAAGTTTTCAAAACAAATTATGAATTAAAAACCATTCATAAAAGAGAAATAGAGAAAAAATAAAACCAACTAGCTAACTAACCCAACCCAGCCCAGCTAGCCCATCTATCCCAACAACCCACCTCTCTTCTCCACCCCGCAGAAAACGATTCACACCGCGTTACTAACCCGCGCCTTCGCTGACGATTGGACCCCACCCCGTATCTCTCTCTCTCGCTGAGCGCCAGGTCCCACTCGGCAGTCATCGTCTCAACCCCACGACCCCTTCTTCCCCAAATCTCGTCGGCTATTTCCGGTCGATTAAACCCGCTTGAATTCGAATCAATGCGCTAGTAATTCCTCGCCCTGATCTTGCATACTTAATCGCCCGCGTCCTCCCTTCCTTTTCCCCAGTCGCTAACCCCTCTCTGCCTCTAAGCTGTTCAGAATTTGCTCGGGACCTCCCTCTGCTCCGACAAACTCCAACTCAAATTCCGGCCAGAAACCGTCGCCCCTTGCCTTCCAGACACCACGAGCTTGTTCCCCATCATCCTCTGCACCTGTCAGTGCCTTGCACTCACCCGCGCATGCTCCCCTTCATCGGCAACCTCAATGGCAACAAGCACCGCCGTCTGTCTCCACTCCGGCGACACCCTCTGGTAGTTCCTGACCGCCCCCTTCTCTCTATTCGTTACTCGCATGTTCACCTGACTTGTGCGCATCTAACGGCACTGTTCGTTTGGCTAGACGTGATCTGTAACCTCGCCAACGACGATGAGCAGCCGTACCTGACGACCGAAGCTTCTCCGGCGAGCAATAGAGGTCGATTCCATGCGCCCCTGTCCCTCCTTCGACCGCCTTGAGCACCGTGACGACCCCGCGAGCATGGTAATATCCTCTGTTCCCTGACTTGCTCCCAGAACAGCCGGACCATCAATAAACGAGCGCACCGTCGCTCGCCGTTGACCCAGCACCGCCAGACTTTGGTCAAGGCAAAGCTGCCCGTTAGATCTAGATCCCACGGCCATGATAGATTCATTAATCGAAGCGGTATGAGCTAATCTGATCCGTGTGATCCCACTTAAATCCAACGGTCTGTACTGATCGATCCACGCGAACCGGTACCATCCAATCAGAAGCTGCCGCGTGGCTAGGGTTTAGATTTAAAATCTGAATTTAGATCTATTAGATATTCAAACTTGCAAAATTCATAACTCTTGATCCACACGTCCAAATTTTAAAATTTTTATATCAATGGAATAAGCATAAAGAGTACTTTACAACCATGCACTTTGTTTAATGAATTACTTCGGTAAACGTAGTTGTTTTTGCAGAGACATTTGTAAGCTTATTTTGTGTATAAAAATTTGTTGGAAAATGTTTTAATGGCCAAATAAAGTCTATTTGATGTATAAATGTTTAGATATCAATCAGTAATGTTTAGTTTGCCTTGTTTGGTTTAGAAAAATCATCACATGGCATTTGCATGCATTCAAATATTTTTGTTTGATTATTTTGGAATGTGAATTTGGTGCTATCATTTTATGTGTAGATTTTGTGGCTAGTGGTGATCGTGACTGTGAGGATTGTTGTTACTCCCCCAACTACCAAGGCAAGTGGTGCTTCATACTTTTGTCCCAATATTTTGTCTATGCATTATAAATATTTTTTATAGGGCTTGCATGTTAAATTTTGCTAAGTATCTATATGCTATGCTTGGGAAATCCTAGTAGTTGTAGAATTGTTAGAATTTTCTCTAATTTAAGATACTTGATATTTCCATGCTTAGCCTAGCTAGTAGCAACCAAGGGTGGAATGTATACATGTTATGGAAAAATATTGCTAAGTCTTGACTTATGTTTTTGCTTAATAAAACAACTAAGTGAATGAAACACCTGGGTGGATTGGTAATTGCTTGGTGGTTTTTGGTTGAGTGGTTACCAGGGCCCATTTTCCAATGGTCTACCCTGTGTATCTCACTTGTGGAATGCCACCCAGGAACAAAGGGATTTGAGATGCCAAATGTTAAGAAGCTTCTAGTGCAGCCACATGGCATTATGGGCTCTGCCTGGATCATATAGGTTGCAATAACTTAGCTAAATGGACAGTTGGTGGTAGGGGATGATAGGTTTGGAGCGCGTCCATTTTGGTCTAAGGGAAGGCTTCTGAAAGTCCTGTCTTGGTGAAAAGCAAGTCTTGTGGGAAAGTGCACCACCTCTGCAGATGGAAGAAACTAAGAACTTAGCCGTGTCTCCGGAAATGGACAATTTGAGCATCAAGACATGGAAGCTATCAAAAATCTCCTCATCCCAACTTTCTAAGTTAAAACTTGTCGATGAACAAGGGTGAAGGTTCACCAATTTCTATTGGTGGTTCCTTGGGAGTTTTTGCCAAACAAAAACTTAGTGTTTTCAACTGTGGAGTTGTAAAATACTATGTTATCTCTGGAATGATGATGTAATAATGACCTTTGTTTCTGTGTACTTCATCTTAAACTGTGGATGCTAGCAATTGATACAGGGACTAGCATTGCAATCACAGGGATCTTTACCTTTATAAAGGTGGGATCTTATGGATGGTATCAGAGCACGGTGTTGCCTGTAGGATTATGACACTAGGATTGGATTAGAAACTACTAAGGAAAAACTTCCAACACTTCGAAAAATTTCCACACTTTTCTTTTTCTTCTCGTAAACTTTTCTAATCTTCTTTCTCAATCTCTATTTGTAGATGAACTCCATCAACGAAGCCATGAGGAAGGTACCACTCATGACCATGACTTTGGAGTGTGAGACTGAATTTCCTAAGGCCCTCAAGAACCTTATGGTTACCATGGGGATACATGGTGCAGCTGTGTACAAAGGATTCCCTGTGATGGATGAAGGAGAAGACTATTGGTGGGTGCAACTTCACTTGTACAAAAATAAGGAAGACAACCACAAGGAATCAGGATTCTGCATGGTCACCAACTCAGAAATGCACACAACATTCTTTGACTCTGCAAGAAATGCAGCTTGGAATGCTATCAAGGAGCTTGGTGATAGAACCAAGTGCACAATGCTCAACACCCAAAATGACCTTAGGTAAGAAAAGAAGCATATCCAAGAGTTAGAGGCTACCAACCAACAGCTAAGGGGAGACATCATAGCCTTAATATGGGAGTCTTGTGAACAAGATAGACAGATGGCTACTAAGGATGCCCTGATAGCTATTTTGTCTAGTGAGTGAGAGTTGTAACGTACTTCATTTGTTGGACCACCACACTTATCGTCTTTACTTCCAGAAAAATTTCCTAAGTTATGTTGAACCTTTGATGCTTGTAATGGATTTGTGTATGCCATGACTTGTGTGATTGTTGCAAAAGATATGCTTGTGATATTTTGTCTTGTGAATTTTCTCTATTGATGTTGATTCTAACTTTTCTCTATCTTATAAAAATAGATGCCTAGTGTTCTATCAACACGGCCGAGGAGTTCAAGGGAACTCGTTTTGGTACTCGTCTCATTGAGCTCACTAGTATGCTCAACCTTCCACTTCCTAGCATCATGACGCTTCCCCTCACCAAGTTTGAGAGGAAGGACCTTTGGGGCTTCAGAGTCACTCAGCCCGGACGCCAGACAGAGCCAACCACGGAGACCATCACTGTCAAGCTGATGCATGACGACAAGGAGAAAGGCTTAGATGTAGTCATGCAGGAGTTACTTGGGCGCCTAGTAGGGAGACACTCCATGGAGGTTAGAGGTCTTTACTTTCACCCCTTCGGGAGACGCAACGAGGAGGGTGAGGCTATACAGTACGAGGATGCTGCTAGAGATACAATGGATCCGATTCGTCTGTACCTTCAGGACCTAGAGGGTCTTATTAGGCACCTATATAGTGATAGGACCAATGTCATGCTTAGCAATGACGAGCTCCAGGTTTAGCTTCGTGAGAAGGACAAGCTCTTCGTGGAGCAAGACGAGATAGTCAAGGAAATGGAGGCTAAGTTTGAAAGCCAGGACAAGAAGTTCAAGAGCCAGGAGAAGAGAGTCCAAGACAGGAACAAGAAGATTCGAGAGATGAAGGAAGAGCTGGAGGCCAAGGACTTCAATCTTGAGCATCAGCAGGGAGTGATCGAGAGGCTTCGCTCACAGAAGAGGGCTCTTAGGGCCAAGATAGAGGCCTTGACTACTAGTGTTGATGAGTACAAGACCGCTATGGAGAATGCAGGTATTACCCTTGTTGATGTGGAGATTGATGCGGAGGATTAGTGTAGACTACTTGTTTATCTTTCATCTACCGTACTTGATTTATGAGTCGCAATGACCATCCAACATGTGGGTGGCTTGCTATGGTGTGTTTACATTTCCAAACTTGTTGTTTATGTCGTTCAAACTCTATGTTATTTTGATGCTTGGTTATTATGATTGAGTATTGATGTATTGTGCATGTTAAGCATCTATGGGTATCTCATTCTTATCCTTATGAAAACCACAGATGCCTCCTCGACATGCCAACCCCAACCCAAACAACAACAATGTCACTCCGGAGATGCAGCAGTTGATGACAGCACAGACACAACAGATGCAGATGATGACCACTTTCATGCAGAACCAGAATCAGAATAACAACAACAACAATAACAATAACAACAACAACAACCAGAATAATCCGCCAGGATTTGACATGCTCACCAGATTCCTAAGACTGAGGCCTGCAAAGTTCTCAGGAACCACTGATCCAATGGTGGTCAATGATTGGCTATGTTCAGTGAACAAGGATTTAGTGACTGTCGGCTGCACCGATGAAGAGAAGGTCAGGTTTGCAGCACATCTGTTGGCAGGGCCAGCAGCAACCTGGTGGGACAACTTTCAGATCACCACTCCCATTGAGGATGTGACTTGGGCTATCTTTGAGGATGGATTCCGTACAACTCACATCTCATCCGGAGTGATGAATTTGAAGGAGTTCCACAACCTGAAATAGCGTCACTGCAGCGTGGTTGAATATATTGAGGAGTTCAACAATCTGGCGTGTTATGCACCAGATGAGGTTGATACAGATGCCAAGAGGAAGGAGAAATTCCTCGAAGGACTGAATTATGAACTGAATCTGCAGCTGTCTGTTGCCTATGTCTGAACCTACCAATCACTTTGTGACAAGGCTACCATCTTGGAAAACAAGATGAAACAGGTTGAGAGTAGGAAGAGGAAGCACACCTTTGATAAGCACAGCTCGGGATCGTCACACAAGCGTTCCCATCATGATGATAGTGCGAGTTCTGGATCCCACAAACATGGAAAGTACAACAACCACCATGGCCACAACCGCCATCATGACAATAAGCATCATCGTAGTCATGATAATGATAAGTACAAGAACCACAAGAATGGACACAAGAATCACCATAGTGGAGGTGGAAATGGCAGTGGAAGTTAGCCTGCAAAGAGAGATATCAGTCAGGTTGAATGTTCCAAGTGTAAGAATATGGATCACTATGCAAATGAGTTCCCAGAGAAGAAGGTTGAAGGAACCACCAAGCCCAACCCTTTCCAGAAGGGACAAGTGAACCACATCAATGTGGAAGAGATTTATGAGGAATCTGATGTTGTGGCTGGTAAGTTCAAACTCGATTCTATTCCAGCACTTGTTCTTTTTGATACTGGTGCATCGCATTCATTCATATCAAGAGCATTTGTTGATAGAAATGGATTTCCAACTGAAAATATTAGGTGTCCTATAAAAGTAAGTTATCCCGGTGGAGATATGATAACAAGTCTTGGATGTCGTGATCTAGTGCTAGAATTTGGAAAGCATAAGTTTCCAGTTAGTCTGATAATCCTAGATTCCCAAGGATTGGATGTAATTTTGGGAATGGATTGGATGACCAAGTATGAAGGAGTACTAGATTGTGCCAACCGTACCGTCGCACTCACAACCCCGGATAAGAAACAGATTAGATTCAAGTCTAACTTTGAATCAAAAGGGAGTAAGCTAAATTCTCTTAAGGCGGTTAGCATAGACAGTGTGTTAATTGTGAGAGAATACCCAGATGTGTTTTCGGGGGAATTGCCGGGAATGCCACCAGATAGGGATGTGGAGTTTCTGATTGACTTGCTACCAGGATCAGGACCAATAGCAAAGAGACCTTACAAGATGTCAGTTGATGAGTTGAAGGAACTCAAGAAACAACTTGGAGAACAGTTGCAGAAAGGATTTATTCAACCAAGTTCTTCATCTTGGGGAGCACCAGTTTTGTTTGTGGAAAAGAAAGACAAAAGTCAAAGGTTATGCATAGATTATCGTTCACTCAATGAGGTGACGATCAAGAACAAGTATCCTTTGCCCAGAATTATTGACTTGTTTGATCAGTGAGAAGGAGCCCGTGTGTTCTCAAAGATTGATCTCCGGTTAGGCTATTTTCAACTTAATATAAGGGAACAAGACATACCTAACACTGCTTTCACCACTAGGTATGGAATTTATGAGTACACTGTGATGCCATTTGGTTTGACCAATGCACCAGCCTACTTCATGAATATGATGAACAAAGTGTTCATGGAGTTTCTTGACAAGTTTGGCATCGTTTTCATCGATGACATTTTGATCTACTCCAAGAGCAATGAAGAGCATGAAGGACATTTGCGTTTGATACTTGAGAAGCTTAGAGAGCATAAGCTGTATGTCAAATTCAGCAAGTGTGAATTCTGGTTGAATGAAGTCGGATTTCTTGGACACATTGTGTCAGGAGATGGTGTAGCAGTTGATCCTGCAAAAGTGCCAGCTGTAACTGAATGGTAATCTCCTAAGTCAGTGAAAGAAGTACGTAGTTTCCTTTGTTTGGCAGGATACTATAGAAGATTCATTGATAATTTCTCCAAGGTAGCTAAGCCAATGACAGAGTTACTTAAGAAAGACAAGAAATTTGATTGGACTGAAGGATGTGAACTCAGTTTCCAAGAGTTGAAGAAGATACTAGTGACAGCACCAGTCTTATGTCTGCCAGATTTGGAGAAGGATTTCCAAGTGTATTGTGATGCATCTCATCAAGGATTAGGTGCAGTTCTGATGCAAGAAGGAAAAGTTGTGGCTTATGCCTCGAGACAACTCAAAACTCATGAAGTGATTTATCCTACTCATGACTTAGAGTTGGCCTCTGTTGTCCATGCACTCAAAACATGGAGACATTATCTTTTGGGAAAGCGATGTGAAGTGTTCACAGCTCACAAAAGTTTGAAGTATATCTTCACTAAGAAAGAAATCAACATGAGACAAAGAAGATGGCTAGAACTCATCAAGGACTATGACTTGAGTTTGCAATACCACCCAGGTAAAGCAAATATTGTAGCGGATGCATTAAGCCGTAAGGTTTATGTGAATGGCCTTACTAAGGGTGAGTTGCCAGATGATCTGTGTGCCCAATTCAAAGATCTCAGATTGGAGATTGTGCCTGAGGGACATCTCATGACATTGAGTGTTTAACCCACTTTGTTGGACAAAATCAAGGAAGCCCAAAAGACGGACAAGGAAATTGAAGAGATTAAGGAAAATAATAGTAAGGGAAAAGCCAAAGGATTCCATGAAGACGAACATGGTACTTTATGGTATGGAAAACGTATATGCGTTCCACAAGATCCGGAGCTTCGGAAACTGATTTTACAAGAAGCACACAACTCACCATATTCCATCCATCCGGGTAACACCAAAATGTACATGGATGTGAAGGAAATATTTTGGTGGAATAATCTCAAGAAGGACATTGCCGAACATATTGCTTTATGTGATGTATGTAGTAGAGTGAAAGCATAACATCAGAAACCAGCATGATTGTTACAACCATTACCTATTCCTGATTGGAAGTGGGACAAGATTGGTATGGATTTCATCACCGGATTGCCATGGACCAGGTCAGGATATGATTCTATTTGGTAGTAGTGGATCGTCTAACTAAAGTGGCTCATTTTATACCCGTGAAGACAACCTATACAAGTGCTAAGTTAGCCAAGATCTATATGAATAGGATTGTGTGTCTACATGGAGTACCCAAGAGTATTGTGTCTGATAGGGGAACTCAATTCACTTCTCATTTTTGGAGGCAACTGCATGAGTCATTGGGAACGAGATTGGAATTCAGTACTACTTTTCATCCCCAGACTAATGGACATACAGAAAGGACCAACCAGATCTTAGAGGATATGTTGAGGGAATGTGCTCTAGATTATAGAGCTAGTTGGGATGAAAGTCTGCCTTACGCGGAATTCTCTTACAACAACAGCTATCAAGCCAGTATTGAGATGGCACCGTTTGAGTTTCTATATGGGAGAAAGTTTACTACACCACTGCTATGGAATGGCGTTGGAGAAAGAAACTTGTTCGGGCCAGAATTAATCAAGGAAGCTGAAGAGAAAGTCAAATTAGTAAAGGACGGATTGAAGATAGCACAGTCCCGACAAAAGAGCTACGCAGATCCCAAGCGTAGGGAAGTCACCTATGAGGTGGGTGACAGAGCATATCTTAGAGTATCACCAATTCGTGGAGTGAAGAGATTTGGAGTCAAAGGAAAATTGGCCCCAAGATATGTTGGACCATTCAAGATTCTGAGCTGTAAAGGAGAAGTGGCATATGAGATTGAATTGCCTTAATCATTTCCTGTCGTTCACAATGTGTTTCATGTGAGTCAACTAAAGAAATTCCATCCAGAGATGGAGGAGACTTCTTTGAAGGATATTATACCTTTGGAGGAGGTCCAATTGGAAAGTGATCTCACTTATGAAGAAAAACCTATCAAGATTATTGAGACTGCAGAAAGAGTTACACGGACAAAGACTATCAAATTCTGCAAAGTTCAGTGGAACCATCATTCCGAAGAAGAAGCAACATGGGAAAGAGAAGATGACCTTCGGAAAGACCACCCTCACCTATTTTCTAGCCAATCCAAATCTCGAGGGCTAGATTCACCTTAAGGGGGTTAGATTTGTAACATTCCAAAAATCATGATTTCAAAGTTTGCATATCATTCATGCATTCATAATCATTTTAGGATCATTTTCATATAAGATTTCAAAAACAGAAGCATTTGTGGTCTATCATTTTATGTAGATAAGACAATGGCTTTATTTCTACTCTTTAATAAGAGAACACTTTTTTAACTAGAAAAGATTTGAACATAAGTTTGAATGATGTTTCTAAGGCTTGGTCAAAGTTTTCAAAACAAATTATGAATTAAAAACCATTCATATGCTAATTATAATAATTTAATTAAGGCATAGTTTTAAACTTCATTTTCAAACTCAAACTGCATTTGAGTTTGAATAGATGTTTTACACACCTATGATACAAGAAACACAATACAGAAATTTGGAGAAAATTTAAATTGAAACAGAATTGAAATGGGCATTTAAATTCAAACCAGAAAATCAAATCAGAAAAAGAAAAAGAGAAAGAGAGAAAAAATAAAACCAACTAGCTAACTAACCCAACCCAGCCCAGCTAGCCCATCTAGCCCAACAGCCCACCTCTCTTCTCCACCCCGACGATTCACCACAGTACTAACTACTGTCACGACGATTGGACCACACCCCGTATCTCTCTCTCTCGCTGAGCGTCAGGTCCCACTCGCCAGTAATCGTCTCAACCCCACGAACCCTTCTTACCCAAATCTCGCCGGCTGTTTCCGGTCGATTAAACTCGCTTGAATTCGAATCAATGCGCCAGTAATTCCTCCCCCTGATCTTGCGTACTTAATCACCCGCGTCCTCCCTACCTTTTCCCCAGTCGCCAACCCCTCTCTGCCTCTAGGCTGCTCGGAATTTGCTCGGGACCTCCCTTTGCTCCGACGAGCTCCAACTCAAATTCCCGGCCAGACACCGTCGCCCCTTGCCTTCTAGACACCACGAGCTTGTTCCCCATCATCCTCTGCACCTGCCAGTGCCTCGCACTCGCCCGCGTGTGCTCCCCTTCGTCGGCAACCTCAACGACAACAAGCGTTGCCGTCTGTCTCCACTCCGGCGACACCCTCCGGTAGTTCCTGACCGCCCCCTTCTCTCTATTGGTTAATCGCATGTTCATCTGACTTGTGCGAATCTAACGGCGCCGTTTATTTGGCTAGGCGCGATCTGTAACCTCGCCAACGACGACGAGCAGCCGTACCTGACGATCGAAGCTTCTCTGGCGAGCAATAGACGTCGATTCCGTGCGCCCCTGTCCCTCCTTTGACCACCTTGAGCACCGCAACGACCCGGCGAGCACGGTAAGCCCCTCCGTTCCCTTCCTTGCTCCCCAGAACCGCTGGACCATCACTGACCGAGCGCGCCACCGCTCGCCGTTGACCCAGCGCCGCCAAACTTTGGTCAAGGCAAAGCTGCCTGTTAGATCTAGATCCCACGGCCCCGATAGATTCATTATTCGAAGCGGTATGACCTGATCTGATTCGTGGATTCCCACTTAAATCCAACGGTCCTTATCGATCCACGCGAACCGGTACCATCCAATCAGAAGCTGCCGCGTGACTAGGGTTTAGATTTAAAATCTGAATTTAGATCTATTAGATGTTCAAACTTGCAAAATTCATAACTCTTGATCCACACGTCCAAATTTTACAAATTTTATATCAATGGAATCAGCATAAAGAGTACTTTGCAACCATACACTTTTTTTTAATGAATTTCTTCTGTAAACTTAGTTGTTTTTGCAGAGACATTTGTAAGATTATTTTGTGTATAAAAATTTGTTGGAAAATGTTTTAATGGCCAAATAAAGTCTATTTGATGTATAAATGTTTAGATATCAATCAGTACTGTTTACTTTTCCTTTTTTGGTTTAGAAAAATCATCACATGGCATTTGCATGCATTCATATATTTTTGTTTGATTATTTTGGAATGTGAATTTGGTGTTATCATTTTATGTGTAGATTTTGGTGCTAGTGGTGATTGTGACTGTGAGGATTGTTGTTACTCCCCCAACTACCAAGTCAAGTGGTGCTTCATAATTTTGTCCCAATATTTTGTCTATGCATTATAAATATTTTGTATAGGGTTGCATGTTAAATTTTGCTAAGTATCTATATGCTATGCTTGGGAAATCCTAGTAGTTGTAGAATTGTTAGAATTTTCTCTAAGTTAAGATACTTGCTATTGCCATGCTTAGCCTAGATAGTAGCAACCAAGGGTGGAATATATACATCTATTGAAAAATATTGCTAAGTCTTTGACTTATGTTTTTGCTTAATAAAACAACTAAGTGAATGAAACACCTGGGTGGATTGGTAATTGCTTGGTGGTTTTTGGTTGAGTGGTTACCAGGGCCCATTTTCCAATGGTCTACCCTATGTATCTCACTTGTGGAATGCCACCCAGGAACAAAGGGATTTGAGATGCCAAATGTTAAGAAGCTTCTAGTGCAGCCACATGGCATTATGGGCTCTGCCTAGATCATATAGGTTGCAATAACTTAGCCATATGGACAGTTGGTGGTAGGGGATGATAGGTTTGGAGTGCGTCCAATTTGGTCTAAGGGAAGGCTTCTGAAAGGTCCTGTCTTGGTGAAAATCAAGTCTTGTGGGGAAAGTGCACCACCTCTACAGATGGAAGAAACTAAGTACTTAGTCGTGTCCCCGAAAATGGACAATTTGAGCATCAAGACATGGAAGCTCTCAAAATCTCCTCATCCCAATTTTTTAAGTTAAAACTTGTGGATGAACAAGGGTGAAGGTTCACCAATTTCTATTGGTGGTTCCTTGGGAGTTTTTTCCAAACAAAAACTTAGTGTTTTCAACTGATAGGTAAAACCTATTTTGAGCAAAGCAAGCCTAAGCTACACTTAGCCAAATTCATGTAGAAGTTAGATACTACTATTCTACTAAGGTATCACTTGCCAATAATATTCCAATGTATTGACCCACTATGGCTGTAACTTGTGATGTTCTAGGTTACTCTGATGAGGATTAGGGTTATGAGTCTACACTCAACATGCTTGCCTATGGCACATGAAGATGAAGACTTTTATTTATATTGTTAAGTTAAACTCTTGTACTAGCCTATGGATATGGAGTTGTAAAAGACTATGTTATCTTTGGAATGACGATGTAATAATGACCTTTGTTTCTGTGTACTTCATCTTAAACTATGGATGCTAGCAATTGATCCAGGGACTATCATTGCAAGCACATGGATCTTTACCTTTATAAAGGTGGTATCTTACATTTTTTATCGTGCCATTTCTTCACTTTTTCTTTAAATATCCTAGTATTTTGATAGGCCTCATTTCTGATTTCATCCAAAGTATGAATATCTAAGAGTCATTTTTCCCCAGCGGTTTTAAAATAAAAGTTCATAGTTTTAATAGCCCATCGAGCCTGATGCTCAAGTTCTAATGGAAGGTGACAAGTTTTAACGTAAACCATTTTGTATGGTGTCACTCCCATAGGATTATTGAAAGCTATACGATAAGCCCAAAGTGCACCATTAAGCGTCAAAGCCTAGTCCTTTCTTGACCTGTTCACTGTCTTCTGAAGTATGACCTTGATTTCTCGGTTTGATAATTCCACTTGTCCACTGGTTTGAGGGTGGTAAGGTGAAGCTACCCGATGTTCTACTCCATACTTTTGAAGTATATTGTTAAAAGTTCCCTTCATAAAATGAGTTCCACCATCAGCAATAAAAACTGGGGTACTCCAAACCTAGGTAAGATGACATCATTAATCCTCTTGATGGAAGTGGCTGCATATTCATGAGAAGTGGGTATAGCTTCCACCCATTTAGTAACATAGTATAGAGCAACAAGAATATGAGTATAATCGTTAGAGGGAACAAACGGTCCCATCAAGTCCATTCCCCATACATAAAATGGCTCTATTACTAAGTTATATTTCATAGTCATTTCCTATCTTTTACCAATATTACTCATATGTTGCCAAGCATCATAATTCCTAACATATTCATGGGAGTCTTTGATACGGCTTGGTTGACTGTAGAGCCTTGTTGGGAAAACCCAAGAGCAAGGTGTGATGAGCACAGCAACAAGTTTTCCCTCAGTTATGAAACCAAGGTTATTGAACCAGTAGGAGTAAGGAAACAACTCCAAGGTGTTGCTAACAACTTGGAACCTGCACAACACAAACTCAAAACTTTGCCCCAACTTACAGTGAGGTTGTCAATCTCAATGGTTTGCTGAAAAAAAAGGATTAAACGTATAGTGTGGAAGATAGTGATTGCTTTACAAAAAATAAACAGTAACAGTAGGTTATGTATGAATGATAAAGATTGGACCGGGGTCCACAGTTCACTAGAGGTGTTCTCCTTATGATAGATAGCATGTTGGGTGAAAAAATTAAAGTGGGGCAATTGACAGGTTGAAAAGCATAACAATGCATATACTAGACATCTTGACTCCTACAAGATTTGATTGGGCATTACAACATAATACATATACCATAATCTAACTGCATCTATGATTAATAATCCATCTTCAGGTTATCATCCGAACCCCTTCCAGTATTAAGTTGCAAGCAGCAGATAATTGGATCAAGCAATGTGTATAAAGTAAAAAATACAATTGCTCCATGAACAAAGGATTGTTGTTTTCTCCCTAGTAACAACAACACATCTACAATCTTAGAGATTTCTATCACTTCCCCACATTACTAGAGGCATGAACCTACTATCGAGCATAAATACTCCCTCTTGGAGTTGCAATCATCTACTTGGCCAAGATAGCTACTAACAACGAAGAGCATGCAAGATCACAAATAACATAGACATGATAGAATCAATAATCAATCTTACATAGTATCTCAATAACCATCGGATCACAACATGTATGATTACAAATATATAATCTTGATCATGAACGGAGCTCACAAGATCTAAACATGATAGCACATAATAGGAGAAACAACCATCTAGCTACTGTATGGACTCATAGTCCAAGGGTGAACTACTCACACATCACTCCGGAGGCTGGCATGGTGATGAAGAAGTCCTCCGGGATGATCTCTCTCCTCCGGTAGGGTGCCGGGAAGAGCTTCAGATCCCCCTGATATTGGGATGATGGTGGCGGTGGCTATGGAATGTTTCATGGATATTTGATTGGGTACTTAGGGTTTCTGCATCAGGGTGCTTTTATAGGAGAAAGGGCAAGTTCGATGGGCGCCCGAGGGGCCCACACCAGGTGGCAGCCCCCCCTAGGCCGCGCCAGCCCTAGGTGTGGCTACCTCACGGCCCCACTTCGGTTGCCCTTTTGACTTCGTCTTTGCTCCGGTAAAATATTGACTTTGGCTTTTGTTTCGTCCAATTCTGAGAATATTTCCTTACTAGCTTGTCTGAAACCAAAAACAAGAGAAAATAGGCAATTGGCACTACGGCATCTTGTTAATAGGTTAGTCCCAGAAAATGTATAAAAATACCTCAAAGTCTAGACAAAACATAAGAAAGTTGATACTAAACAAGCATGGAACATCAAAAATTATATATACTTTTACGACGTATCAAGCATCCCCAAGCTTAACTCCTGCTCGTCCTCGAGTAGGTAAGTGATAAAAAGAATAATTTTTGAGGTGACATGCACCATCAAAATCTTGATCAAAATATTTGTAAAGCATTGATAGCTGGGATCAAATTACTCTAAACATGAGCATGAAAGATGTAGTTCTAAAAATAAGACATAACAACTATGTTGCAACATGAAAAGGTACAAACAAAGATCATGAATAACAATGCATTGAAAGATTTTTGTTTGTTTCACATATAGAAAACATAGCAAGAGTGGTATTCAGCTTCTCCCTCATGGAGTAGAAAAACATAAATGCATAGGACACCTTCAAAGTTCATAAGGGTGACTAGATACAAATAGTTCAAGAACAACAAATATCAACATTATGAATCAATCAATAAGTTTTGGGACAATGCACAAAAAACTAAGAATGACAACTATGATCTCTTAATTGGTGCATAAAGATAGAAGGTGGAGACTCAACATAAAGGTAAAGAGAAAGGCCCTTCATAAAGGGAAGCAGGGATTTCAAGTTTCATAAAGAGCTTCCAAAAATTATGGTACCTGTTAGCTTTCAGCTCTCATTTCCCCTATCATAAGCATCTTGAAGTGATTAAGGTTAAAGTGAAACAAATATGGAGTATATGCTTGACAAATCATAAGTTGGCAATCTCATGTCCCTTGAGTACGAGGGTCGTTCCTCATGCTACTCAACTTTAGTCATAAGCATGTTCTTATCATTGTAACTATATGTGTATCATAGAGAACCGCCAATGGGGTACCCCTTGCCCCATGACACAGGAGCAATCCCATATCAAAATGACAAGGCAATATGTCACATCCCAAGATTTTCCAAATCTTGTAATGTGAAAATAAATGAATAAAATAAAACTTTGTTTGATGTTCAAGGCCAGAAGAAACTTTTTGAATTCAATTGGGGCTTCAAACCAGTTGGATCAAATAAAATCCTAAAGGGATTTATAAAGTTAAACTTTTTTTAAAAAAGAAAAAAAAAAATATTTTGGAAATACTATTTTGAATCTTTAAATAAAAGGATTTGGTTTTCAAAAGAAAAGATATATTTTAAATAAAGATTATTTTATAAAGCCAAATTAAACCTTGGCCAAGACTTTGAAACAAAAGGTTTTGCTTTGATTAAAATAGTAGAGGTTTATTTAAAACAAAAAGGATTTAAATATCCAAGTTTTATTAATAAAGGTTTTACTATTTCCAAAACATCAAAACTTATTTATTTATTTAAAATAAGTTTTCCAAGTATTCTTTTTTCTCAAAATAAAACCTACTAAAGTGTTTTGGTTTTATTCTAGATTTCAAAATAAAGTTTTTAACAAAACAAAACCTATTTGATTTATTAACTAAGGTCCATTTTATTTAATTATTAATGGACCCTATAGCAAAAAGGTTATTTTGTTTTAAACAAGTTTTCAAGTATTCCTTACTTTCAAATAAAACCTACTGTTTTGGTTTTGAAAATATTTTGATTTCAAATGGAAATTTTATTAATTAAATCAAACCTTATTTTATTAATAAACTAAAGATCCATTTTATTTAATTAAAGAATGGATCCTAAAAAGAAAAAAAAATATTATATTAGAATTTGGTTATGTTGATAAACAGAACCAAGTTCAAAGTTGTGAAGTGTGGTGTTTGTTTGAATTGTTTGAGTGGTTTGAAGGTTTGAATAATTGTTTGAATTTGACAACAGAAAAAGAATTCCTAAAGGAAAAAGAAAGCAAAAAAAATAAGAAAAGGACCCAGCCCAATAAGGCCCAGCCCCACCTCTCCCTCTCACCCGAGCCAACTGCTTTCTCACATGGAAAGAACCCACTCAACATGCACAACCGGGACCCACTCCTCCTCTCTCCCTCTCGCTGACGCCGGCCCCCACTGCCACCTCACCATCTTCTCCACCCACGCGAGGACTGCGCCCTCCCCCGGCCGTTTCCTGCCGTTAACTCCTCGGAGTAAATTGCCGGTAAATGCTCGACGATTAATCCCAGCGACCATGCTCCCTTAAAAGCCTCTCCCTCCTCGTCATTTTCCCTAGACAACTCCTCCTTCGCCTTAGGCTGCCGCCAATTTCTTACGCACCACCGCCCGTCTCCGACGAGCTCCCTCCTCAATTCCGGTGACCCAGCGCCGCCCCTTGCGTCATCGACCACGCACACATACTCCACACTTCTGGCGCTTGTCTGCGTACCTTCCATTCGACCGCGGGCGCCCCAGAGCGTCGGCTACGACAAGCTCCGAACAGCGCCGCCGTCTGCAACATCTCCGGCGACGTCTCCCAGGTGAACCAGACCGCCCCTTCACTTCTCGTTCATGCTCACAGCTCCGCCATGATCTCCTGCGTCTAACCATGCCCTCGGTCTACCTTCTCTTGATCTGTAGCGTCGACTCCAACCGTGAGCAGGACCAACCGACGCCGACGACGACTCCGGCGAGCGATTACCTCCGTCTCCGTGCGCCCCTTGACCAATCGCGAGTACCTTGAGCTTCGCCGTGTTCTCCTGAGCCTGGTGAGCATCTCCCCTTTCTCCCTCACCTCCTGTAGCATCGGCACCATCGTCGACCGACAACTCCGTCGCTGGTAGCCACCGCAGCGCCGCCCATCTGTGACCGAGCATTAGCATCCGTAGGATCTTAATCCAACGCCTACGATAGATCACTTAAGCCGCGAAGAGGTACGCGCCCTGTGCCGTGCGATCAACCTAGATCCTACGGTCCACGTTGCCGATCCGGCCGAACCGGTACCACCCAGTTAGAACGCGACGCGTGGCCTGTATTGGATCTAAAATCAGATTTGAAAACAGAATATTTTGCAAACTTCAAACCCTTGTAACTTTGGATCCACACGTCCAAAAATTACAAATTTTATGTCGTTGGATTCAGGAGAGCAAGACCTAACCAACCCTGCCCTTGGTTTAGCAAATAGTATCTGTTAGTTTGCTTGTTTTTGCAGATTCTTTTGTGTGCTTGCTAAGATTAGAAAAATTGTTTAAAAAATGATTTTTAGGTTATAACCTTTGCAAAATGGTTTGTTGTGACCTTACTGACCCTAGGAACCAACCCATGTTTTGGAAAATGAATTTGGAAAAGTTTAGAATGGATTAATTGGTTTAGTCCATTTCTAGCTAAATAAAACTATTGTTTTGTTTATGAAAATGGTTTTGAATGGAAAACTTGGAGAAAATGTTTTGGACCAAACCTACTGACCCAAAACACCAAGCTTTGCAATAGCAACTCATTTGGTGAAACAAAATAATGATTCTTGATTTAAAAACCATTTCTAGTCAAATAGAAATGTGGTTATTTTACTAAAAATGATTTTGGAAGAAAACCTTTGGAAAATGTTTTGTTTTAAACTCACTGACTCCAAAACGCAAGTTTTGTGATTTGAAAATATTTCTACACCACATAAAATGATACTTTATTTTGAAAATGGATTTGAAGTGAAACCTCTTTGCAAATGACTTTGCCACTTTACAAAATGACCAAATAGGTGTTTGCAAATGTTTATGACCCATTAGGAACCACTTTTTCAAACCAAACAAAGCTTGGCATGCTTGCATGCATTACTTTGACTTTGTCATTTTGTGTGTTGTTCTGCTTGATTGGTAGATTGAGTTTGTGCCTTGCTTGATTGATTTGTAGTGACTTGAAGAGTGTGATTGTTGCAAGGACAAGGAGTGAGCCTATACTCTACCAAAAAGGCAAGTGATGCTTCATACTTTCTATCCCATTACTTTCACTATGCATTAGTGTTTTGCTAAGTAAAACTTGCATGGATTTTGCTAAGTATAGACCTTGCTATAGGAAAACCTAGTAGGTGAAACCTTAGTAGGATTTTCCTAAGTTAAGAATCCTATTACTATCAAGCTTAGCCTAGCTAATAGAAAACATGGGTGGAAAATATATTCACACTATGGGAAAATATTCTAAGTCTGAGGACTTGGGTCTTTATTTAATAAAACAACTAAGTTAATCAATCCTCTGGGTGGAATGGAAGGATTGGTTTATGTTGAGTGGTTCACAAGGCCATGGACTTGGCTTGTGTATCTCACTTGTGGATGGCCACCCAGGAATAAAGATATTTGAGATGTCAAATGTTGAGAAGCTTCAAGTGCAACCACTTGGCAATATGGGCTCTGCCATGATCATATAGGTTGCAAGAACTTAGCCATATGGATAGTTGGTGGTAGTGTTTGATAGGTTGGAGCGCGTCCATGTTGGTCTAAGGGAAGGCTTCTGAAAGATCTTGTCTTGGGAAACCAAGTCTTGTGGGGAAAGTGCACCACCTCTGCAGAGTGTAAAACCTAAGTACTTAGCCATGTCCCTGGTAAAGGACAATTTGAGCATCAAGACATGAAAGCAATCAAGAATCTCATCATTCAAATTTCTAAGTTAAAACTTGTGGTTTGAACAAGGGTTGTTTGAGATCTTCAATCTTTGATTGAAAGATGCCTTGGATAAGGATCTTCAATCTTTGATTGAGAAAAATGTTTTTGCCAAGCAAAACTTAGTATTTTCAAAGGTTAAGGAAAAATCTATTTTGAGCAATGCAAGCCTCAACTCCACTTAGCCAAAATGCATATAGATGATAGACTCCACTATACTACCATAGTATCACTTGCCAATACAATTCAAATGTATTGACCCTTGTGGCTATAACTTGTAATGTTGCAGGTTTGTTTGATTTTAGAGAAGATTGATTGATTAGGATTACAAAGCCTACAACCAACATCTGCCTGTGGCATTTTGAAGATGAAGGACCCAATGCTTATAGATTTCCGCTGCAATGTATTGTAAATAGCCAAATGAGCTATGTAATATGTAATAAAACTATGTTATTCCTGGTTATAAAGTTATATTATGACCTTTGTTTCTTGATATTACATCTTAACTGTGGATGCTAGCTATTGATCCAGGGACTAGCATTGCAATCACAGGGATCCTTTCCTTTAATAAGGAGGGATCTTACAGATGGTATCAGAGCATTGTGTTGCCTGTAGGATTTGTAAACCTAGGATTGGACAAAAACCCTTAGAAAAATAGGAGTTGTATTTGTTCCAAAACTTATTTACAAACAATCTTGTAAACCCTTTCCTCAACAATTTTGGTTTTAACTCTACATCTCCTCTATTTCAAACTTGATGGACAAAGCCTTTCCATGACCAAAGACTTCACCATGTGCAAAGGACTTCTTCAACTCTAATGACTTCAACATCTTCAGCATATTCATCAAGGACCTCCAACTTGGATATCACTAAGAACTACAAGATAGACAAGGACATCTTTCTCAAGATTTAGAGAATGAGGGAATGCAAAAGTTAGAAGGAGCCTACATCATTTGAAGTATTATGACCAAAAGTTTTCCAAGGATACAAAGATCTTGTTCAAGAAGAATCAACCAAGAAGGATGGAAAGATCACAAGTGAACCATATAGATGGACCACCATATTAAGTATATATCAAACACACCAACTTATGTGGTGTAACAAAAATATTTTTGGTTGCCTAAAAATATGCTTGAAACTTGTTGTTTGAATGGAATGTTATGTTTGTGATTGCTTGCACATTGCTTGTGTGAATTGTGATGTGTGTGGTTAGAACTATTTCCCTAGAAATCTTTTGCCTATTCTAATCCCAATCCAACCCAAACATATGACTTCTCCAAGAGACTCCAACATCAAGATTGATGACACCAACACCAACCAAGCTGACAGCATGAAAGAGCTCATAGCAACCCAACACCAGTTGAACCAACTAACAGCTCAGTTCATAGCCAGCAATAGTGATAAAGATCCAGCACTGCAAAAGTTTTTGGAAGAACAATCCCAACTGATGCTTAAGGTGACTAATCAAATGATCAGCATGGAAGAAAACTATCCCAAAATGGTGTATGACAACAAGGATGACAAGAATGTTATTCTAGATGGAGACCCAGCTTGCATTATTTGTGGAAACAAGGACCATACTTCCAAGGAGCATGAAGATCAATGCCCTAACTGTGAAGAGAAACATCCTATTGGACAATGCCCCACTTCTCAAGCTACTTGTTACCTATGTGAAGGAAACAATCATACTCCTATCCAATGCCCTATCTACTCCATGGTGGAACAAAGGAAACAAGAAGGATCCAAGTCTACCAAAGGAAAAGGACCACTCATACCTCCAAACAAGACAACCCAATTCAAAGGACTAAAGAAACCCAAGAAACAAAAGCAGGACATGAGCCTTGTGCAATGTCGTAAATGTAAGGAAATGGGACACTACCCCAGTGGATGCCCAGAGAACCCGAAGAATAAAGAGATCGGCCAAGTAGTGTGCAACAATTGCAAAGAACCAGGCCACTATGTAGCAACTTGTCCACAAGAGCCACGTAAAGAACTCCAAGATATCCACTGTATCAATTGCAAGAACCCAGGACACTATGCAAGCAACTGTCCAGAAAAGATGAAGAACAAGTTGAACAAGCCTATGAAGGATCTCAACCTTGGCCCATGAGTCAAGTGTGGAAACAAAGGACACTATGCAGATGTTAGCCCAAGGAAGTTTCATCAAGATTCCAAGCAAGCCAAGATGTAATTTTTGTTTGAAATTTTTTTAAGGGTGGTAGTACCATAGTTGTTTTGAGCCAACTTGTAACCCTAGCCTCCCCAAATCTCGGGACGAGATTTATTTTAAGGGTGGTAGCCTGTCACATCCCAAGATTTTCCAAATCTTGTAATGTGAAAATAAATGAATAAAATAAAACTTTGTTTGATGTTCAAGGCCAGAAGAAACTTTTTGAATTCAATTAGGGCTTCAAACCAGTTGGATCAAATAAAATCCTAAAGGGATTTATAAAGTTAAACTTTTTTTTAAAAAAGAAAAATATATATATATATTTTGGAAATACTATTTTGAATCTTTAAATAAAAGGATTTGGTTTTCAAAAGAAAAGATATATTTTAAATAAAGATTATTTTATAAAGCCAAATTAAACCTTGGCCAAGACTTTGAAACAAAAGGTTTTGCTTTGATTAAAATAGTAGAGGTTTATTTAAAACAAAAAGGATTTAAATATCCAAGTTTTATGAATAAAGGTTTTACTATTTCCAAAACATCAAAACTTATTTTTTTATTTAAAATAAGTTTTCCAAGTATTCTTTTTTCTCAAAATAAAACCTACTAAAGTGTTTTGGTTTTATTCTAGATTTCAAAATAAAGTTTTTAACAAAACAAAACCTATTTGATTTATTAACTAAGGTCCATTTTATTTAATTATTAATGGACCCTATAGCAAAAAGGTTATTTTGTTTTAAACAAGTTTTCAAGTATTCCTTACTTTCAAATAAAACCTACTGTTTTGGTTTTGAAAATATTTTGATTTCAAATGGAAATTTTATTAATGAAATCAAACCTTATTTTATTAATAAACTAAAGATCCATTTTATTTAATTAAAGAATGGATCCTAAAAAGAAAAAAAATTATTATATTAGAATTTGGTTATGTTGATAAACAGAACCAAGTTCAAAGTTGTGAAGTGTTGTAGCATCCCAATTGTCTAACAATTGCAATGCTACTAGCCTAGTCTAGATAGATGCTACCTTCCTATATATAATTGTTGCATCATCATCATATTATGCTCATGTCATCATGCCTCCTTGCATTTGAGCATCATATAAAACCCTTTTCCATTTGGTTCTTAACTCATCTGCATTATTAATTGTATTTGCCTCTTGATATTGTATTTGGTTCTTGATATATTGTTTAATGCCCAAGTTGAGTTGGGGGCATATCTCTTATTCCAACTCCACCACCTTTCTTGTCATCACCTTATAATTCCACCATCCAACTAAATATGAGCTTTGCACTTATTGGTTTTACCTCTAGCTCATGTGGGTTGGGATGGATCCAATTCTTTTTCCACATGCTCTCATCTTAGTATCATGTTGTTTTCACATTATTGATATATGAGAGCCACATGGCCACCTTTGCATGCCTTGTGGGTGGAACCCTTTTTCCTAGCTTCCATAGGGATTATCATGGAGTTATGCTCATGTTGGAATATTTTTGGGACTAATAATCATCTAGTGGAACATACACACTAGCATGTCCCATTTTATTTCAAACATGGCCATCTCCAACTACTCCACATGGGGCATCCTTTCATTTCTTTTTGCTTGGCTTTTATTCCAATTTTGGGAATGCATAATAATAATGCCATGTGATAATATTGTTTTCACAATAATCAACATGGCAATAAATATTTTGCATGGGCCATGCAAGTGCCACCTTTTCTAGTATTTGGTTTTTATTTGAATCTTGAGTGGACCATCATATCTCTCTACCTCTATCCTTTCTTTTGGCTTGATCTAAGTTAGTCTAGCTTAAACCCTATCATCCATCCCTCTCTTTTCCTTATCTTGTTTTTGTTTGATCTTGGTTGATCTTGGCTTGACCCTGTCCATAGCAAACCCTAGCTACAAATCTCTCCTCTCTCTTTACCACCCTCTCTAACCTCCATCTTCCATCTAATCTAAACCATACCCCCTCCCTAGTAGCTAAACACTAAGCACCCCCTCATCCCTCCCTCTTACCCCATCATCACCACACCCCCATACCCCAACCTAGCTAAACCCTAAACCTAACCCATGATCTACCCTATCCCTCCAAACCCTAACCCGAGTCCTCTCTAACCCTAGACCGAGCCCATGCTATCTATACCCCCCTCTCTCTCGGCCTCTCTCTTTTCTCTTCTTTGCTGGCCCACCTGGCCCCACCTAGCAGCCTCTCTGCCTCCCCCTTTCTTTGGCTACAAGACAAAGGAGGGAGAGACCTAGCCCGAGACCCCTCCTCACCTTTTTCAAGCAACCACCCCATGTGCTCCTCCTCCCCTCTCTACCCAGCCACCCCAGTTCACCTCTCCTCACCCAGATCCCATCTAGAGGGCGTCCAAGCCCCCTCCCTTTCTTCTTCTTCCTCACAAGCAGCCTGGCCTCCCCATGCCGACCCCAAACCCTAGCCACGGCCCCTCTGCCCTTCGCTGATCTGGAGCGCGCCAGGCTGAACCAGGAGCACCAGGGGGCTCCCCTGCATCCTCTTCGTCGACCAGCACCAGGGGAAGCGACTGGGAAGCCCCAGAGCGCCGTCGTCGTCGCCATGGCCGGAGGAACCGAAGCTCCATGGCCGCGAGCCCACCTCCAGATCCCCGCAACCTCAGCGCCATCGACCACGCCGACAACCCCTCGGTGAGCCCTTGAACCTCCCGGACATGCCCCCCTTCCCTCTAGTGCGCCGTAGCGCCGCCGCCTTCTGTCGAGTGCTCTGCGCGCGCACCGCGCGTCGCGCTCTGGCAGCAGCAGCGGCAGCCGTCTCTGCCGCCTCTGTTCGCCGCCGAGCCTCGAGCGTTGTAGCCCTCCTCTGCGTTAGGTCGCTGCATGAGTCTTGTAGGCCGTTGTCTGCTCTTCAACTTTCGTTTTAGCCGCGTCACGATTCGCGCAGCAGAGGCGTCGCCATCGTCGCCGGAAGTCCCGGTCTCCGCTGTCGTCTGTCGCGTCCGTCGAGCGCAGCCGATGTCGTTTTTGCAGAGAACCCCCTCCCCTTTTTCCCGCCTAAACCCGAGCCCCTGAGCGCCCACTGTCACCAGCCTTTGGTTTTCTAAACCCCGGAAAACCCAGTCCATCACGAACGATCGATCTTCCTCGCTAACGGCTTCAAAGACACGCTGGTCAGGCAGGTGGCCCCGAGAACGCCTGCCCGCTGCTGCCTCGAAGCTAGACGAGCTCGCGGTGGCAAAAGTTTTTCCGTGCGCGTGTGTGCTGAGTCAGCGCGTGACCCCACCTGTCACCGTCTCTGGCTAGAAGTGTCTGGGTATAAAAAGTATTGTCTGTTTTCTGTTTTAAATTCAAATATTTTCAAATTAACTCAAATTCAAATTTAATTCTATTTTTAATAACTTTTAATTGGTAAATCCAATTTAAACAAATAATATATGTTTTCAAATCAGAAAAATATGAGGAATTCAAATATGGCCTTCAAAATATATTTTGGACACTTTATTTTTCAAGTTGATTAAAATTACAATAAAATGCCCTTTAACCTTAATTAATTAATAACTTTAGTTTTATAACTCCAAATTTAACAAATGATATGTCTAAAATGATTAGCTCAACGAGACCTTTCTGTTTATGCATTCCATGGTTTGATTTGGAGCATGCATCATATAAATATAATGTGTACAGCAACTAATATGAGGATAAAATGGGCCCAAAACTCAATAAAATGATTTAATCTTGTATCTCACACCTCACCCATACCATGCTACTTCAATGCCATGCAAATTGTGCATCATTCATCATGGCATGATTGGTTGCTTGTCGCATTTTATTCATATGCTTGCGCACTTTATTTATGTTGGCCCTTGTTTGTTTGGTTCTTCTTCGAATAGGAAATGGCGGGGATATATCAAGAGAACCAGGAGCACTACCCAGATCCTTCTCTCACTTCAACTGAGCTGCTAGGCAAGCACTACCGCATGCTTGCATACATATATTACCTATTGCCTCTTTCTTATTCTTGCATCATCGAGTCGCGAATGCATTAAATTGAATCCCAAGTCTTGCATAGCCTTTACTTTAAACCCCACCGAAGCTTGTTCCTCCATCCCATGAGCCATTACTACAGGAGTTGTTTGAGCCATGCGAGTCGTAGAACAGCATGTGTAGGGTATGTGAGTGTCTGATGGATAATGAGGTACCTAAACATCTTAACCTGATTAGTAATGGGATAACTAATGAAAGTGGCATTGGTGAGCCATATTCGCTATTTGGTTTTTTTCAGGCTCACTTGTGTCCCGTAGGACCCCGAGTACTTGATTCCTGTTCCTTGAATATTCGCGCTATCCACATCCGGGAGGCCTTATGGACCCCCCTGAGCCAGAGCTTGATTCATTCTTATTTCTTGGGGCCACAAACTAGTTTGAGGATTTATTTACTATCCTGTACTTATGCCATGCTTTACTGCTTTATTTAAATTGTGCGAGGTACTGCACAATGCATTGTTAGGAAAGCGGAGTGTTTTCATGGTGTCGACAAGCCCACCACATTTTCGGGTTCCCGTCGTTCACGACCATTGCAAACCTTGAGTCCATCTCGAGTCGGCCAACTTCGTGGGTAGCTTAATGGGGTGGCCTGAAATATTTCTGAATCCTGTGATTGCTTTGTCGTGATGCCTCATTGGGTTTTGATTTGGTTTTTCCGAGGCATATCGAGTGTGTGTTGCTATTTGTGCACCTAGGTAAAACTTTCTGAAAGCCGTGTCCGCGGTTATGGACGACTTGGAGCACAGTTTCTCGATCATAGACAAGCATAACTAAAGTACCGCTTTTAATCTGACTAGACCAGGTACCTGACTAGTAAATAGTGCAATACTCACGGAATGGATAATAAAACTGCCAACGGATGGGGGGTTGTTCGTCCGCTTCCTCGTCGGTAAGCGAGGAGGAGGATGGATCTGTTAAGATTACCTTTATTACTGTTATAACTGTTGTTATTAATTCACGGACATCCGTCTATCTCTGGTTAGGCGAATGGTTAGCGAGTATCTATAGAATTGCTAGGGTTTATCTTTTGCTGCAATTGCGTCACCCCGAGTTGTGTCCCTTTAGAGGCATAAAGACTTGCTGAGTACCCCTAGGGTCTCACACGATAAATTATTGGTTCAGATGAACAGGTACACTCGCAGGATGGATACTGGGTGGAAGAGACGGACGATGTGGGCAACGATCATTCGGTGTAGAGATTCCGGGAACGGGGATCCGTGAGATCTGTGGGCGGGATGTGTTTATTTATGGAGCATCTTATGCCAATTTGCTTCTTATCCGTACTCGGATTTTGTCTTCCGCTTCCGCTTGATACTCTGATGTTTGATGTATGAGGAGATATCCTAAACTATTATATCTATCTAGGGTATTTGGATCTTGCCGTATGGCGTTGCTATATTTCCTTTCTTTTTAGATGGAATGGCTCTGATGTACTATTGTATGGTGGCTTGCATACATACTCATTTGTGTATGTAGTTGATCCCTTCGCCTGCCGATTACGCCGCCCGTTCTTGTCCCGATGTTTGGAAATGGTTGGGACGGCCGAAAGGTCTACCTGTGAGTGGCATTTGGGCCCCACCGTACTATTTCAACCATTTCTGCTCATCCAGGCTTGTAACTAGGAGCTTAATTCACCGAGGTAGTTACAAGTGTGGTGTTTGTTTGAATTGTTTGAGTGGTTTGAAGGTTTGAATAATTGTTTGAATTTGAAAACAGAAAAAGAATTAGAAAAGGAAAAAGAAAGCAGACAGAAAAAAATAAGAAAAAGGACCCAGCCCAATAAGGCCCAGCAGCCCACCTCTCCCTCTCACCCGAGCCAACCGTTTTCTCACCGCGGAAAGAACCCACTCAGTCACAGACAACCGGGACCCACTCCTCCTCTCTCCCTCTCGCTGACGCCGGCCCCCACTGCCACCTCACCATCTTCTCCACCCACGCGAGGACCGCGCCCTCCCCCGGGCATTTCCTGCCGTTAACTCCTCGGAGTAAATTGCCGGTAAATGCTCGACGATTAATCCCAGCGACCTCGCTCCCTTAAAAGCCTCTCCCTCCTCGTCATTTTCCCCCAGACAACTCCTCCTCTCTGCCCCTAGGCTGTCGCCAATTTCTTCTGCACCACCGCCGTCTCCGACGAGCTCCCTCCTCAATTCCGGTGACCCAGCGCCGCCCCTTGCCTCATCGACCACGCACACATACTCCACACTCCCTGGCGCTTCTGTCCGTGCCTTCCATTCGACCGCGGGCGCCCCAGAGCGTCGGCTACGACAAGCTCCGAACAGCGCCGCCGTCTGCAACATCTCCGGCGACGTCTCCCAAGTGAACCAGACCGCCCCTTCACTTCTCGTTCACGCACACAGCTCCGCCATGATCTCATGCGTCTAACCCTGCCCTCGATCTGCCTTCTCTTGATCTGTAGCGTCGACTCCAACCGCGAGCAGGACCATCCGACGCCGACGACGACTCCGGCGAGCGATTACCTCCGTCTCCGTGCGCCCCTTGACCAACCGCGAGTACCTTGAGCTTCGCCGTGTTCTCCTGAGCCTGGTGAGCATCTCCCCTTTCTCCCTCACCTCCTGTAGCATCGACACCGTTGTCGACCGACAACTCCGCCGCCGGTAGTCACCGCAGCGCCGCCCATCTGTGACCGAGCATTAGCATCCGTAGGATCTTAATCCAACGCCTACGATAGATCACTTAAGCCGCGAAGAGGTACGCGCCCTGTGCCGTGTGATCAACCTAGATCCTACGGTCCACGTTGCCGATCCGGCCGAACTGGTACCACCCAGTTAGAACGCGACGCGTGGCCTGTATTGGATCTAAAATCAGATTTGAAAACAGAATATTTTGCAAACTTCAAACCCTTGTAACTTTGGATCCACACGTCCAAAAATTACAAATTTTATGTCGTTGGATTCAGGAGAGCAAGTCCTAACCAACCCTGCCCTTGGTTTAGCAAATAGTATCTGTTAGTTTGCTTGTTTTTGCAGATTCTTTTGTGTGCTTGCTAATATTAGAAAAAATGTTTAAAAAATGATTTTTAGGTTATAACCTTTGCAAAATGGTTTGTTGTGACCTTACTGACCCTAGGAACCAACCCATGTTTTGGAAAATGAATTTGGAAAAGTTTAGAATGGATTAATTGGTTTAGTCCATTTCTAGCTAAATAAAACTATTGTTTTGTTTATGAAAATGGTTTTGAATGGAAAACTTTGAGAAAATGTTTTGGACCAAACCTACTGACCCAAAACACCAAGCTTTGCAATAGCAACTCATTTGGTGAAACAAAATAATGATTCTTGATTTAAAAACCATTTCTAGTCAAATAGAAATGTGGTTATTTTACTAAAAATGATTTTGGAAGAAAACATTTGGAAAATGTTTTGTTTTAAACTCACTGACTCCAAAACGCAAGTTTTGTGATTTGAAAATATTTCTACACCACATAAAATGATACTTTATTTTGAAAATGGATTTGAAGTGAAACCTCTTTGCAAATGACTTTGCCACTTTACAAAATGACCAAATAGGTGTTTGCAAATGTTTATGACCCATTAGGAACCACTTTTTCAAACCAAACAAAGCTTGGCATGCTTGCATGCATTACTTTGACTTTGTCATTTTGTGTGTTGTTCTGCTTGATTGGTAGATTGAGTTTGTGCCTTGCTTGATTGATTTGTAGTGACTTGAAGAGTGTGATTGTTGCAAGGACAAGGAGTGAGCCTATACTCTACCAAAAAGGCAAGTGATGCTTCATACTTTCTATCCCATTACTTTCACTATGCATTAGTGTTTTGCTAAGTAAAACTTGCATGGATTTTGCTAAGTATAGACCTTGCTATAGGAAAACCTAGTAGGTGAAACCTTAGTAGGATTTTCCTAAGTTAAGAATCCTATTACTATCAAGCTTAGCCTAGCTAATAGAAAACATGGGTGGAAAATATATTCACACTATGGGAAAATATTCTAAGTCTGAGGACTTGGGTCTTTATTTAATAAAACAACTAAGTTAATGAATCCCCTGGGTGGAATGGAAGGATTGGTTTATGTTGAGTGGTTCACAAGGCCATGGACTTGGCTTGTGTATCTCACTTGTGGATGGCCACCCAGGAATAAAGAGATTTGAGATGTCAAATGTTGAGAAGCTTCAAGTGCAACCACTTGGCAATATGGGCTCTGCCATGATCATATAGGTTGCAAGAACTTAGCCATATGGACAGTTGGTGGTAGTGTTTGATAGGTTGGAGCGCGTCCATGTTGGTCTAAGGAAGGCTTCAAATATCTTGTCTTGGGAAACCAAGTCTTGTGGGAAAGTGCACCACCTCTGCAGTGTAAAACCTAAGTACTTAGCCATGTCCCTGGTAAAGGACAATTTGAGCATCAAGACATGAAAGCAATCAAGAATCTCATCATTCAAATTTCTAAGTTAAAACTTGTGGTTTGAACAAGGGTTGTTTGAGATCTTCAATCTTTGATTGAAAGATGCCTTGGATAAGGATCTTCAATCTTTGATTGAGAAAAATGTTTTTGCCAAGCAAAACTTAGTATTTTCAAAGGTTAAGGAAAAATCTATTTTGAGCAATTCAAGCCTCAACTCCACTTAGCCAAAATGCATATAGATGATAGACTCCACTATACTACCATAGTATCACTTGCCAATACAATTCAAATGTATTGACCCTTGTGGATGTAACTTGTAATGTTGCAGGTTTGTTTGATTTTAGAGAAGATTGATTGATTAGGATTACAAAGTCTACAACCAACATCTGCCTGTGGCATTTTGAAGATGAAGGACCCAATGCTTATAGATTTCCGCTGCAATGTATTGTAAATAGCCAAATGAGCTATGTAAGATGTAATAAAACTATGTTATTCCTGGTTATAAAGTTATATTATGACCTTTGTTTCTTGATATTACATCTTAACTGTGGATGCTAGCTATTGATCCAGGGACTAGCATTGCAATCACAGGGATCCTTTCCTTTAATAAGGAGGGATCTTACACAATAGACAGTGAGCATCTCAGCGATATTTTTATTTACCATGGGTATGGTGCTATTTTTTCTTTTTCTCTCTTTTTGTAATATTTTTTTTCTAAAGATGCTTCATGGATTGCTCACTATGGTGACGCCGCAAGTTTCCACCATGATTAGGCATGGCTTAGGCTATCCGCCTAGGAGTTTCTCTAACACATATATAATACTCCATGAACTTACAAGCTCCCCTTTTATTTCACACCGCTGACATCCATAAACAAACGATCATGATATCAACTGGGTAATATGTACAGGTGTTGAAATTGTTCCCCATGACAACATGGTTCTGCTAATTCCTAACTTATAAGTGCAAGCATATACAACATAGATGACAAAATGGTTCAAGTTTATTAGGTGCAAGAAATAAAATGTGTTGTCAAGTTTGTGAGAGCTTTAATCACTAATTTCACATAACAAGTTTAATTTGGAAGATAGATAAAAACATTAATATACTTGGAATGGTGTAATACACCATGCATAGGAATTTATAGTGGACTCTTTGGAATAGCTTGGTTTCTTGGGAGTTGGATGCATGAGTAGATCTTACTCAGTACAAGTGGAGGCTAGCAAAAGACTGGGAGCGACCAACTAAGAGAGCAATAATTTCCATAATCATGCAGAGCGACAAAACATTATCAATTAAAGCATAAAGTTGTATCACAGTTCAAAAACTAAATGATCATAGAGGCTAAGGTGACTGGTTCATAGTCTTAACATGGTGTAAGCATGTTCCAAGTCAACCTAAATAAAGCATCAAAGGAGAATACCACAATATTATGCTTTTGTATGCTAAAACAACGCATGATCTTTCAAGGCACATTAAGAAATATCAATTGTTTGGAACAAGTCATGCTATAGCAATAATCACTAAGCATAAGGTCAAAGAAAATTCTAGCATGACATGATAAAGTCTAAGACATGGTCAAAACAAGCTCCTTTTTGTACAACTATAAGCATGCAACTTTCTACTCCTTCTCCAACACCAATCAACTTATTTGGAACAAAACATGAAAGCGGGGTTCCAACTAATTTATTAAAGAAAATCAAACAAAATAAAACCAAAAACCAAAACTAAGACGCTCCAAGAACAACACAATAGTGCATGAAACAATAAAAACAAAGTGTTTTGAAAGAAAACCTGAGATTTTTATTGATGAAGAAGGGGATGCCTTGGGCATCCCCATGCTTTGATGCTTGTACCTCTTGAATATTTTTTGGGGTGACACGGGGTGGCATCCCAATCTTGAGATTTTGTCCATTATTCATCTCATCACATCATTCTTCCCCTACACTTGAAAATTTTCTTCATACAAAACTTCACACAATTCTTCATTACCAACATTACTGTATTAAAGATAATAAGCCTTTCGGTTTAGTTTCAACACAAGTATAACTTTCATTAAAACACAAGATACTATAGAAATTCCTTTTAAAATCTCAAGTGATCAAAGATAACTCAAAAATAAACCGATAAGAGGCATATGCAAATAATGGGAGAAATATGTCAAAACATACCAGCAAGTGAAAACCGATATTTTCGAAGACCTTCTGTTGCTTAAATCAAAAAGTGTTGAACTAACCGAAGTTATATAATAACCTGTGGAATAAGCTCAGAAAAATACAGCTCAATCCGACATACATGGATTTTTCACGAATATTTACAATTAAGCACAAAAATCTGTTTCGGGACAACAACTTCCCCAAATCTTACTTATCTCTCATTAGAGGTTATTATTGGCACAAAAACCACTCAAAAAGGATAAGGAGAGGTTATCACGGAAGTATAACTTCCAAGACTCGATAAAAGAAAAACCTACTGAAATTTGAGTTATCTCCCAATTAGTACTTTTCTTTAACACCTTTAAGTTAGGCATAGGAAGAAAGAATCAAGTATTTTCGAATGAAGAAGCATTAACATCAATACCAGAAATTTATTAAATAAGGCATGGTATCTCATCCAAATATGTTCTAGAGGATCCTCTCTCAACACTCTTGGGTTCACTATTTTCATCAAACGTGTTTTTAGGAACAATTCAATCAAAATTATTTTCTAAGGCTTCATGCATTTCTTCAAGTTTAAAAGGTATTGGTATTTTAATTTCTTCTTCATTTTTGGGTTTGGTTTTATCCAGCTTTTCTAATGTACCCATAACATCTACACATGAGCCTAGCATATTAAAACGATCAAATACCTTTCTAGCTTCATTAGCAAAATCATTAAATTCTTTAAGGAAAGTTTCTAGAATAAAATCTCTCGTTTCAGTATCCTCAATATCTTTAAGTTTAAGAAACATTACTTGCATCATGGGGTTAAGGTTAACAAAACTAGCCTCCAACATGTGAACTAAAGAAGTTGCAGCAATTTCATAGTTTGGAGCAAGTTTTGCTATGGATCTATCCTCAATGTCCTCATGCTTACTAACATGATTAAAGAAAACTTCAATATTATCTTTCCCAATTATGGAGCCACTACCTACTGAAAGGTCTTTCAGGGTGAACTTAGGGATCAACATAATGAGCTAAGAACAAGGTAACAACTAAGGAGGGGACTAATTTTTTGTGTGTTTTTGATAAGAAAAAGCAAACCAAACAAAATTAATTTTTTTTGTAGTTTTTGATAAAGCAAAACAAAGAAAAAGAAAAACAAAGTAAAGAGATTGGTTGTGAGAGACGCCTCTGGAGAGAATATTCTTTCTACCTGAAAGGTGACTAACGAGGAGGAAGAGTTTGAAGTTGTCCTTAACAGCGGTGACCCAGCATACCACTGCATGATGTAGTATACTATAGTCGTTGACATAACACCAATGAAACACCGGTCACTAGTATTACATCCCTCAGAATGGCACAACAGAAACACAGCGGGTCCAATACATGGCTTAAAGGTTACAACTCACTCTTTTACATAAGATCCCTAGAACACTCTGGGTTTAAGAGAGAGAAAGACTTCTTACGGAGAAGAATAAAAAATAAACAATGCAAGAACGATTATACTGTTTAAGTTAATATTCAGACTAAAAGGTTGGCATTGCTGCTATTGCAACGCACTATAGAAATAGGTTCTTTGGCTAGAGATAATATTCCTATCTAATCAGTAACTTTCGTCTTCACCTGATTTGAGGTATATGTTGACTTCCTTGTCTTTATTGAAGAGCTTTAGCTGGTCTTGATAAGTCCTAGAGCATAACTTGATGTAGACGTCGTCTCAATGGCTTCAGAATCTAGCAAGGGTTAAGAAGATACTTTGAGTACGAGCGTACTCAGCAAATTCACTAGAAAAGGAGTGTTTAATGCACTATAACTACAGCCACAGACCGTAGGTCGTAGGCAATGCAAGTTTTCATAAACATTTCTTCAAAGGTTGCTTTTATTCTAAAAAGCTATGTCCGTCAGCCTTCACGGGTTTACCAGAACTTTCATGGAGTTCCTTTCCCGCCGCGTTCGCAGCTCCTTCCCGGAACAGGGACTAACAAGTTACAGTTCTTAGACTCTGCAGAGGTGCGTTACTTTACCCATGAGATATCAACTCTTTGTTGCACAACCGGGCAGCTTATTCCCGTCCACAATTTGATGATGTGAGGCCCAGAAGATGATCCAAGACAATCACTGCCCCCTTCGCGACCTCACATGCCTCCTTGGTGTACACCATGCCCACATAAAGAATTACAACAATGGTTTGTACAAACTGTTAGATGTCAGAACTATCGTGGGACGTTGAGTGTTCCCACCCATATGCTGCATATCCTCTACAAATTACCAATTAATATTCACTCTACGAGGATAACAGCCAGGACCTGCACATCCGGCTTCATGCGAGAGGAAGAAGATACAACTGACTTCTCCGTACCATTCCAAATCTCATGGTCAACGCGTAATATACGGCGCAAGAATCACGGGCGACATTGGTTGTTTAGTCCTAGGTGATATAGTTACGAAAGGGTATTCCAAGCGCCGATGTAATAGATTAGCTGATCACCCTGGATCAGTAACCAATAGTTCATATTATTATCGAAAATAGTGTTTTTAGACCTTTTTCAAATGCAGGTGATAACAACACTGGATTTGTAAAATACTTTACAGAAAATAAACATAGGACATGAGCAAGTGTGAACTTGCCTTTTGTGATTGCAAGATTATGCACTCACGGTCTTCGAGTCAGTATAAGATCCAAAATCTAAAATCAGCATCATTGATCCGGTAAGGACTAATGTTTAAATAAGCAATACGCTTTTATGCATAAGTAATGTGATGCACATTCTAAGCGCAAATCCTGGGAATAACGTTGTCCTAGGGTTTAGATTCTGAAAGTGGTTACTTTGGAATGTGTGGTCCTTTTGGATAACTTTCATAGTTGTACTTTTATTAGAGTTTATGAGTGGTTGTAAACAACACATATGTAGGAGTAAAGTATACATACTTATGACATACTAGTTAGGATTACTTATACAAGGTTTCTTATTTAAAGTGGCAAAAAGGATAACCTTCGAAGAAAAGGTTTCTCTTCTAAGGTCTAAACAAACTTTGTGGTTAGTTAGTGGTGGTTGATGTTATTTGTTTACTCAAATGGTTTGGCTTGAGTTGCTTTATAGTTTAACTACTTCAGACCAAAGTTAACTATAAAACATATGATAATGCTTATAGTGTTATATTAAGATTCTGTAGACTAAAGTTAACTTTAAAGTATAGATAGTTTTGAAAGGATCGGACTTATACATTGGTATCTTGTATATCGGAAATGTGTTCTTTAAGTTACTTAAGAATGTTTATTCTGTTACTTGAGTAATGGTTTCTTGATTTGAGTATGGAGTAATATCATTTATCTTTTATAGATAAGTGAGTATAGTTTATGAACCCAACATAATGTTACTTAACTACTTATGGGTTTATATAGTGTTGTAGTAGTTTTTGTAATTTGGTGATTAATATGGTTTCGAAAAGATTTGATTGTTCACAAGTTGTTCTTTAAGGATTTTATTATTAGTGGAATTCTTTTTAGAGATAATCTTCTTTTAAGGCTATAGATCCTTCTAAAATAAGAACATTTATAATGTTTTAAACCATTATGACATTAGATTATTAATATTTAAGACTAATTCTATTTATTAGACTTATTTAACTCATTTTAGGAATATTAATAAATTTTATTTATTTTTATATGAATTATTAATGTAGTAAATAAGTTTAAAATTGAGTTATTAAAATATTTAATTTTTTATTTACCTCAAAAGGAGATTATTATATGTTTAACATGTAAATAATATTTTTGTGATCATTTTGGTATATCATATTTATTTTTGTGAATTATAAACAATAAGATATGATTTTTATAATTCTTATTACTTTATAATTACTTAATAAATAATACATATTTAATTAAGTGAAATAATAATACATGATTATAGTTTTAAATTAGAATTCTTATTTTTCTAAGATTTTTGGTATTTTATATCTATTATTAATATTTTTTATTATAAAAATATGAATTATCAAAGTTCTATTACTTATAAAACTTTTATTAAATAATATTTATTTAAATAATCATCATAATAATATTTGATAATAAGTTTAAGTTGTAGATTTTATTTTTCTACAAATTTTCATATATTATACATATATTTCTAAATTATAAATCAAAAGTTATTAATTAAACAAGATTTAGTTATTTATTATATTTTTGGAATATTATTAATTGGATTATAAAATTTTATTTATTTCCTAACAGAAAAATACTTTTTACACCACGCCTAACGCTAGCCCCAGTCAATGACTAGTGGGCCATTGTCCACCTCAGCTCTTAGATGAAAGAAATGCATTTGCTACTGACCTCCTCTTTACTCACTGTCGATGACATGTGGGCCCTGGGCCATGTCATCTACCACGCGAGGCAAAGACCAATCAAACGAGCTGAGGTGGATCGATCATGAGGTAAGCATGGCGTCAGCATCACCACCGCTGTTGGTGAGTGGTCACCGGCGACGATCTATGGTGCCCTAGCGAGCGAGATATGACTAGTTCGAACAAGCGCAACCTACTGAACCTAATAGTGGCAGCGCCGCCCGGAAATGGTCATCGGAGGGTCATCGGTGACGAGCTTCTGCGGCGGCCAATGGTGGTGCTAAACAAAACTAGACCTACGGTGCGAATCCGCAAACGAAACTAGGGTACAGAGATGAGCAAGCTTACCCTGATGACGATAGAGAGGTCCACGAGGACAGGTGCGGTCGAAAATGAGCTCCCCGACGAGAATTCCGCGAACTGCTGCAAAGGGGAACGACCAAATTCACCCGCTCCAGTGCTCCCCTTGATGCAAGCTTCTACCCAGAGGATCTACGGAGCAAGGCGCTTCTCCATAACGGCTCAAAATGGTGTGGGGAGACGTGGTTCGACGGCGAGAGGTGGCTCCGGTGAGTTAGGGTTTCGGTCTCGTCCGTATCTAAGAGGATAAGGAGGGATTGAAGATAGGGATGGAGGCAATGCATGACGGTGGCCTTCTTATCCCCTCCTGGCAACGATGGCGAGTATGTTGGCGCAACGACGATGATGACGACATCGGGTGGCGGCGAGCTCCGCCAGCGAGCTTCCTGTGTGCGTGACGATGACGACGATGCAACTTTTGCAGATAACCCCCTGGCAATTTCTTTAGCTCAACCCACGGTCCTCTTCTGACCCCACTTGTCAGCCACAAACGAAAAAGGACTGGGCTGTTGTGGGCTGCACATGGGAGTCAGATAGGTGTAAGTTTGTTGGGTTGCGGCCAGGTTTGGTTTTTATTTGTTTTATCTTTTTTCTATTTTATGTTTACTTATTCAGATATGAATTTGATTTATATTTTGAATCTTTCTTTGTATAATTTGTTTGCTGGATATTTACAAATATACAAAAATATACCTAGTCTCATTTGTGAATTCTTATTATATCCTATTTTTGTATTTCTTGTATTTACTTAATGTGATCCCCCTTGTTAATATTTTATATAAACTTTTATTATTTTTTTTCTCCTTATTTTAGTTAGTGATTTCTTGGGTAATATATTCTTATTTGTTTATAACTCAACTTTTAGTGAGCTCATAGTTTGAATAGAAACTTTATATATATGTATAATGATTCTATACCATTATTTGATGCATGAAATATAAAGACATTGATATGGTGATTATTACTCCCATTAATTTGGAAAATGGCAATGTATGTGATAAACAAAGAAGTTTAGGGTTTTGAATTATGAATACTACCCTTGGCTTTAGGGTTTTGTATAAGCTTAGATTCCTTTTAAGAGTTAAGATTTAATAACTAAGCATATTGCCTTATGTATAAAGTATTGGATGAAATCTCCCTTTTTAATAGAAGTTATAACTAGAGTGTTTTATAGAAGTGAACTTATAAAAATATACTTAGGCACATATAGTGATGATGGTTGAAATTAACAGAGATATGCTTATGTAATTTGTTATAGGGAAATATTTCTATAAAGTGTTATAAGCATCAGATGATGGATCAATAGTATGAGATGGATATTATGTTTGATTTGAGATTTAGAGTTGATTACTTACCAAGATTAAATAGGAAAATGATTTGTAACATATAATTATATTTCATAATCTTGGATCTCTAATTAAGGAATTCCTTTCCTAGATATAACACTTCTTTCTATCCATCATCAGGGTTAGTATAATGAGCTTACTTACTAAAATCTTCTTATTCATATATCATTCTTCCAAACTCATGGATAAATCCAATAAGTTTGATACAAAGGCATTTTATAATATGTTCATATCCTTGATTGGTTGTATTTACTATTCTACTATTGATCATCTTCCATCCAACCAGTAGTTCCTTCAAACTCTTCTTACAATCTTCCTTAATCCTCCATCACTAATCTTTCTTTAAAGTTGACTATTCTTAAAGATGAATAACACCACTTTTATGACTCTATGCTACGCTAGCTTTAGTTGAATAACATCATCTTATAATTACTTAACTCTCATGACTTACACTTCAATCCCTGAATTATATTTATGTGGTTTGCAAAGACTTCTCTAGGATCACTTATCTTTACTAAGGTTCCAATCATGTTCTACCCACCAGTATTACCTATACTAAATATAAGCATTCAATGTTGGTGGCCAAAACATTACCATTACAATACTGTAATCATTTATTACTGAAGTTCTTAGTTGGCTAAGCAGGGCTTTATCAATCCTACCTTTTATTGTCTGGAAATTATCTTCTTAGTATCTTATATTGGATTAAGGTTATTAATGGACTATGCCCTCATTATAAGATTTGAGTAGATGTTTTGATAAGATCAATTAATAGATCAAAGACTAATAGTTAAAGAAGTTGTGAATCAATGGGGAATTATCCAACATTGATGAACAACAGATATTTTGATAAATTCCATAAAGATTGTATAGAAAGAAGGATATATATATAGTGGATGATTTTGACTTAATCTTTTTTCAACTCCAACTCATCAAAAAAGTTTTTAAGGTTAGGTGTAAATAGGATACTCAGAATGTATGCAGATGGGATTTAAGATATAGTGGTTACATTCTTATTATTTGTTCTATATCGTTAACTTGGTACTTATGAGTGATTATAATGAATACTATAATATGATCACCTAATGATCAATATAATTCACATTGTATTAAGGTTTAACTTATAGTACATTTGATCTACCCTTGGATCAAATCTCTCTTACCCAAAATGAGATTTTAACAAAGGTCTTATTGAAACTTATCGCAGTCAACTTGATGATCTACTTCAATTCCATCAAGCTAAGAGAAGCTTCAATCACTTTGACAAGTTTTGTTTAAAAGCGCGAAAATTATTCGGATTTTCTATGCATGAATGCAATGCACACATCTGGGTTCAGCTTATTTCTATTCTCTAATGTTGGGATGTTATAGACTCTCCCCCTTAAAATAAACTTTGTCCTCGAAGTTCGCAAACTCTCATGTTTCGGAGTAAGAAATTGTTTCGTAGTGGTTGCTACACTCTCCACTCCATGATGATCTTTAATGGAATTAATTGGAGTATTCCATAACCTGATTAAATATCCTCATTCAATTGTTTTTATTGAATCATCAAACTTCATTACTATTTTAAGTACAGTTTGGAGGTTCTCACTACCATAAGTTTTTAAGTTTCTATATACGCATTTTAATAGTCAATGGACTATCTTACTATTCCTGTCATTATATAGCTGATACTGGTATTCCTTCCAAGATTGGATTTGAACTCAATTTGTCCATACCCATTGGAATTTTTCATTCTCGACACTTGTTAAATTAGGGTTCTATATTACTTCTTAAGGGTTACTTAAAAGTTGTTTCTTTTTAAATTTAATTGTTGAATGTATCCTTTATCACCCTCAAGTTTATTGCTTCTTAAGATTTTTAAATAACTTTTCTTTATTACCTATAGTATTTTCTTCAACTTTCATTCCTAATGTTTACTCCCCCCTTAAGTTTTACTAATAGTTTTGAAACTCCATACATAGAAGCTATTGATTCTTGAACTAAAATGTTGGTTCCTGTTCAGTTTATATTTTACTGGTTTAAGGTCCAATGAAAGATTATACGGTGCATCCACATAGTTGTGGATCTCCGAAGCAAATCTTTCAGCACTAAATGTCGTGCTTACTATTGGGGCATTCTTGCTGAATAAACTGGACCTTGCAAAGCATCTTGCCAAGCGATCGTCTTCAAATCTGTTAAACTTTCTTGGGTCTTACTTAACTTAGGCCAAATTTAATGCTCTTTATGCAACTTTTAATAAGATTTGGTTAACTATTTCAACCAAATACCAACCGCGGACAAAATACCAACTGTGGATTAGTTACTAGCTATGGATCAAATACCAGTTGCGGATTATTACCAGCTGCGCACCGTCCTAGGGTGTGTGTATTACCCTATGGTTTCTCACATACCTCTCACATTCTATCGTAATTGTCAGAGTTTGAATACCATTTAGGTTACAAAGCTAACTATTGGTACTTATTCATGATACTTCCATGAACTTGGTACAACTATTCCATTACTTCTTAGTAATATTACCCACTTTGGTTGAACTTTAAGTTTATTATTTCTTGTGGCTCCCTACATCTTCTATACCCAACTTCTTTCTTGGGTCTGGCTAGGAATAATTTATGCTTTACCTATTCTCCAAGTGGTGTTAACACTCCTTATATCTTGCTTCTTCCTTCCAGTAAGTCTTCTTTTTTTGATCTTTGAAATCGTCGCTCCCTTACACGAATTCCCATTGCTATCTAGGTCTATATCATCAAGTAATAACTAGGTGTTACATCATGCATTTGCACACCTAATTAAACTTCATGTACAGATCTAGTCAATCAAGAACATCCAATAAGATCCAAAAGTCGATAAACAACAAAGCATATACCCTGTATTACACATAGGTTTTAAATAATTCAAAAATTTACTAGATGTTCCAATGGTTCGCTCCATGCCTATTTACACAACTATCTTACAAGAACTTCTTGTTCTTGTGGATATATCCTCACTTATTTCAGCAAACCCTTCAAACTACAATACGCATTACCCTCTATGTACATTATTCAAGCCCGCATCCCTTGGGATGTTGTTTCTCTCTCACTTTGATCTTCCTCTAGTGCTTCCTGGAGTTCCGTCCATGATGACGTGAAGTCCTACGACTGCCTTCCGGAGCATAGGAGCATCCAGGAGGTGCGTAATCTTGATTAGAAGTACCGAGACTGAGATTAGTCATTGAAAAATGACTAGAGTTGGCGTAATCTTCCACCGATTAGTTTGGGTTTTCTGGCAACGGTTCCTTAGCTTTTTCTTGGATCCAGTCATATATGTTGGTATAGTAGCTATTGGAGTACTCTTCTAAGTTGATTGGATTCGTATTATCCCCATATGGTCCATAAGGCTCTCTATGGTTATAATTGGTTTCTTCTTCAATACCCGCATCACAAGGTATAGGATTCCCTATGGTTTTACCTTGAGATTCTATTTCCCATCCATACTTGTTAGGCTCAGGTTTATTTGGAATAACTTTATTCCATTCTTGTTGTTCGGAATTGTACTTGGTCCATAAGTCTTCAGGTGGCTTGAAGTCATTCTGGTAATAGGCATAATTTTCTGAGTTTGGGTCATCAAACTCAATTTCCTCAAACACCTCTTCTGAAGGTATGTATTTGGGATGCCTAGCTTCTTTATCTAACTTCTTCCTACGAGCCATTGCTTTATCAGGATTAGTAAAATCCTCAATGACCGTATCCAGCTCCTGAACTAAGACTTGGTGAGTGTTATGATAAGCGTTTAGCAAAGACCGATAACAATCCATATACTCTACAGCTAGAGTAGGTTTGGCTTGGACTAAGGTAGAGTGATCTAACTCATGCTCTGAGTTTGAGGCTTCATGTGGTATAATGGTGTGAGTACTACCTTCTAGATCTTGGGATTTATGCTCTCGTATCATGGTTATGGCTGCTGCTACGGCAATCTGATATGCAGATGCCATGCACCTTGCCTCTCCTGCTGGCATTTATCCCTTCAGTCCTAACTTCTTGGGTAACATGATCACGACACGGTATTTAGCTAATACTTGCCCATCATAGAAACTGTAAATCTTGACCAGAAGTCTTGATTCACATTCCAAACTCCATAGAAGTTGTCGAAGATTGTCTGTCCAATCCCCTCCGTAGTCATCCAACGTCCTGTTCATCACTTGAACATTCCGGGGTGGATATCGAGGTGCCATGTGGAACTGTGGATAAGAAATTATCATCAGTCACATAGAGTTAAAACTCTTGGGTAATGATTGGAATTGCAATCATATAAAAGAGTTATCGCACTAGTAACATAACATGATTATTCTCAAGTGAATATCCCTCATATCACTAGAGAACTCTTCATTATTTCTAGGATGTGTCCTACAGGTTCTACCCATTTAATCGGTTTCCAGCCTAAGGTCAAAGCATATGCTTTGATACCAATAGCGGTGACCCAGCATACCACTGCATGATGTAGTATACTATAGTTGTTGACATAACACCAATGAAACACCGTTCACTAGTATTACATCACTCAGAATGGCACAACAAAAACACAACGGGTCCAATACATGGCTTAAAGGTTACAACTCACTCTTTCACATAAGATCCCGAGAACACACTGGGTTTAAGAGAGAGAAAGACTTCTTACGGAGAAGAATCAAAAATAAAAAACGCAAGAACGATTATACTTTTTAAGTTAATATTCAGACTAAAAGGTTGGCATTGCTGCTATTGCAACGCACTACAAAAATAGGTTCTTTGGCTAGAGATAATATTCCTATCTAATCAGTAACTTTCGTCTTCACTTGAGTTGAGGTATATGTTGACTTCCTTGTCTTTATTGAAGAGCTTTAGCTGGTCTTGAGAAGTCCTGGAGCATAACTTGATGTAGACATCGTCTCAATGGCTTCAGAATCTAGCAAGGGTTAAAGAAGATACTTTGAGTACGAGCGTACTCAGGAAATTCACTAGAAAAGGAGTGTTTGATGCACTATAACTACATCCATAGACCGTTGGTCGTAGGCAATGCAAGTTTTCATAAACATTTCTTCAAAGGTTGCTTTTATTCTGAAAATCTATGTCCGTCAGCCTTCACGGGTTTACCAGAACTTTCATGGAGTTCCTTTCCCGCAGCGTTCGCAGATCCTTCCCGGAACAGGGAGTAACAAGTTACAGTTCTTAGACTCTGCACAGGTGCGTTACTTTACCCAGGAGAGATCAACTCTTTGTTGCACAACCGGGCAGCTTATTCCCGTCCACAATTCCATTATGTGGGGCACAGAAGATGATCCAAGCCAATCACTGCCCCCTTCGTGACCTCACATGCCTCCTTGGTGTACACCATGCCGACATAAAGAATTACGACAATGGTTTGTATAAACCGTTAGATGTCAAAACTATCATGGGATGTTGAGGGTTCCCACCCATATGCTGCATATCCTCTACGAATTACCAATTAATATGCACGCTACGAGGATAACAGCCAGGACCTGCACATCCGGCTTCATGCGAGAGGAAGTAGATACAGCTGACTTCTCCGTCCCATTCCAAATCTCATGGTCAACGCGTAATATACGGCGCAAGAATCACTGGAGACATTGGTTGTTTAGTCCTAGGTGATATAGTTCTGAACAATGGTATTCCAACTGTCAGATTTAATAGATTAGCTGATCACCCTGGATCAATAACCAATAGTTCATATTATTATCGAAAATGGTGTTTTTAGACCTTTTTCAAATGCAGGTGATAACAACACTAGATTTGTAAAATACTTTACAGAAAATAAACAAAGGACATGAGCAAGTGTGAACTTGCCTTTTATGATTGCAAGATTATGCACTCACGGTCTTCGAGTCAGTATAAGATCCAAAATCTGAAATCAGCATCATTGGTCCGGTAAGGACTAATGTTTAAAGAAGCAATATGCTTTTATGCATAAGTAATGTGATGCACATTCTAAGCGCAAATCCTGGGAATAACGTTGTCCTAGGTCTTAAATTCCGAAAGTGGTTACTTTGGAATGTGTGGTCCTTTTGGATAAATTTCATAGTTGTACTTTTATTAGAGTTTATGAGTGGTTGTAAACAACACATATGTAGGAGTAAAGTATACATACTTATGACATACTAGTTAGGATTAGTTATACAAGGTTTCTTATTTAAAGTGGCAAAAAGGATAACCTTCGAAGAAAAGGTTTCTCTTCTAAGGTCTAAACAAACTTTGTGGTTAGTTAGTGGTGGTTGATGTTATTTGTTTGTTCTAGTTTGGCTTGAGTTGATTTATAGTTTAACTACTTCAGACCAAAGTTATCTATAAACCATATAATAATGCTTATAGTGTTATATTAAGATTCTGTACACTAAAGTTCACTTTAAAGTACAGATAGTTTTGAAAGTATCAGACTTATACATTGGTATCTTGTATATCTGAAATGTGTTCTTTAAGTTACTTAAGAATGTTTATTCTGTTACTTGAGTAATGGTTTCTTGATTTGAGTATGGAGTAATATCGTTTATCTTTTATAGATAAGTGAGTATAGTTTATGAACCCAACATAATGATACTTAACAACTTATGGGTTTATATAGTGTTGTATTAGTTTTTGTAATTTGGTGATTAATATGGTTTAGAAAAGATTTGATTGTTCACAAGTTGTTCTTTAAGGATTTTATTATTAGTGGAATTCTTTTAGAGATAATCTTCTTTTAAGGCTATAGATCCTTCTAAAATGAGAACATTTATAATGTTTTAAACCATTATGACATTAGAATATTAATATTTAAGACTAATACTATTTATTAGACTTATTTAACTCATTTTAGGAATATTATAAATTTTATTTATTTTTATATGAATTATTAATGAAGTAAATAAGTTTAAAATTGAGTTATTAAAATATTTAATTTTTTTATTTACCTCAAAAGGATATTATTAGATTTTTAACATGTAAATAATATTTTTGTGATCATTTTGGTATATCATATTTATTTTTGTGATTTATAAACAATAAGATATGATTTTTATAATTCTTATTACTTTATAATTACTTAATAAATAATAAATATTTAATTAAGTGAAATGATAATACATGATGATAGTTTTAAATTAGAAATCTTTTTTTTCTAAGATTTTTGGTATTTTATCTCTATTATTAATATTTATTACTCCCTCCGTTCCTTGATATAAGGTGTATAGTTTTTTTGCACGAATATTAGCGCATAGGCTAAAAGGAAAAAAATCGATACTTTTAGATGTTAATACATGTAGGTGACCGATGTGAGAATACAGGAAAATATGGAAATCTCGGTATCTAATCTCTCCAAATCAGTTTGACTCCTAAATTATGTAAAAAAAATCCCACAATCCCACCATATACCTTATATTCTAGATTTTTTAAAGAAAACTATACACCTTATATCAAGGAACGGAGGGAATATTATAAAAATATGAATTATCAAAGTTCTATTACTTATAAAACTTTTATTAAATAATATTTATTTAAATAATCATCATAATAATATTTGATAATAAGTTTAAGTTGTAGATTTTATTTTTCTACAAATTTTCATATATTATACACATTTTTCTTAATTATAAATCAAAAGTTATTCATTAAACAAGATTTAATTATTTATTATATTTTTGGAATATTATTAATTGGATTATAAAATTTTATTTATTTCCTAACAGAAAAATACTTTTTACACCACGCCTAACGCTAGCCCCAGTCAATGACTAGTGGGCCATTGTCCACCTCAGCTCTTAGATGAAAGAAATGCATTTGCTACTGACCTCCTCTTTACTCACTGTCGATGACATGTGGGCCCTGGGCCATGTCATCTACCACGCGAGGCAAAGACCAGTCAAACGAGCTGAGGTGGATCGATCATGAGGTAAGCATGGCGTCAGCATCACCACCGCTGTTGGTGAGTGGTCACCGGCGACGATCTATGGTGCCCTAGCGAGCGAGATATGACTAGTTCGAACAAGCGCAACCTACTGAACCTAATAGTGGCAGCGCCGCCCGGAAATGGTCATCGGAGGGTCATCGGCGACAAGCTTCTGCGGCGACCAGCGGCGGTGCTCAACAAAACTAGACCTACGGTGTGAATCCGCAAACAAAACTAGGGTCCAGAGATGCGCAAGATTACCCTGATGACGATAGAGCGGTCGACGAGGACATGCGCAGTCAGAAACGAGCTCCCCGACGAGGATTCCGTCGAACTGCTGCAAAGGGGAACGACCTGGCAACAACATGAGTATCTTTGCGCAACGACGATGATGACGGCATCGGGCGGCGGCGAGCTCCGCCAGCGATCTGCCTCTGTGCGTGACGATGACGACGATGCAACTTTTGTGGATAACCCCCTGGCAATTTCTTTAGCTCAACCCGTGTTCCTCTCCTAACCCCACTTGTCAGCCACAGATGAAAAAGGACTGGGCTGGTTACTGGGCTGTTGTGGGCTGCACATGGGTGTCAGATAGGTGTAAGTGTGTTGGGCTGCGGCGAGGTTTGGTTTTTATTTGTTTTATGTTTTTTCTATTTTCTGTTTTCTTATTCAGATTTGAATTTGATTTATATTTTGAATCTCTCTTTGTATAATTTTTTTGCTGGATATTTACAACAATACAAAAATATACCTAGTCTCATTTGTGAATTCTTATTATATCCTATTTTTGTATTTCTTGTATGTACTTAATGTTATCCCCCTTGTTAATATTTTATATAAACTTTTATTATTATTTTTCTCTCCTTATTTTAGTTAGGGATTTCTTGGGTAATATATTCTTATTTGTTTATAACTCAACTTTTAGTGAGCTCATAGTTTGAATAGAAACTTTATATATATGTATAATGATTCTATACCATTATTTGATGCATGAAATATAAAGACATTGATATGGTGATTATTACTCCCATTAATTTGGAAAATGGGAATGTATGTGATAAACAAAGAAGTTTAGGGTTTTGAATTATGAGTACTACCCTTGGCTTTAGGGTTTTGTATAAGCTTAGATTCCTTTTAAGAGTTAAGATTTAATAACTAAGCATATTGCCTTATGTATATAGTATTGGATGAATCTCCCTTTTTAATAGAAGTTATAACTAGAGTGTTTTATAGAAGTGAACTTATAAAAATATACTTAGGCACATATAGCGATGATGGTTGAAATTAACAGAGATATGCTTATGTAATTTTATATAGGGAAATATTTCTATAAAGTGTTATAAAAATCAGATGATGGAGACCTGTTCCACGCTTGACATGCAACTAGTTTTGCATAACTGGCTAGCGGGTGTCTATCTCTCTTACTATAGTCAATATCTAATTTGCAACGAGTTGTCAACAATTTGGTTATCCTCGTTGTTGTTCATGTTCTTAGGTAAGAACGGTTCTATCTTCGAAATCCCGAAGACACGTAAAACTTGCAGTGGATAAATTAGAGGCATGTAGTTTAGATTGTTGCTGGGCTAGTGTCATGATATGGTGATGTTGTAAGTAAAAGTATAATTCGATACTCTTACAATAGACGTAACGTGTAAGTTCCATAGACCTTGGACTTACACATAAAGGAATGATGAGGATCATACCACGATGCACATGATGGATATCAAGTGCAGGAACCATATCATTTCACTTATTCACATGTGATGTTTTTTCCATCTTATATTGCTTGTTTGGCATTTTATTAGCATTATAAGATGATCCCTCATTTAGATATCAAGATAAAAATGTGTTCTTCCTTAAGTATGCACCGACAATGTTTCATCGCTTCAAGACATCACGTGATGATCGGGTGTACTTGAATCCACGAGCATATCAAGCGAATACTAAAGTTCTTACTTGGTGAGCCTAGCATGTATAAACATGGCCTCAGAACACAGACCGAAAGGTTAAGCATGAGTCATATGTTTTGATATGATGACCATATGGATGCTCGCCTTTGAAGCTACACCGACTCACGTGATGATCGGACTTGGTGTAGTGGATTTGGTTCATGTAATCACCAAAAAGACACGAGGGATGTCGTTTTTGAGTGGGAGTTCATTTCTAATTTGGATTAGTAGAACTCAATTTATCATAAATTAAATCAAAGTGAATTTTCATTATTTTTTGTAGTCATTGGCATTCGTTCACCACCTTATGCTTAGTTGTAATTGAGATAATAGAACTACATAATTCTGGATATTTACTTTACGAACTGGTATCGTATTGTGTTGAGTGTCAATCTAAAGTTTAAAGTCCTATTGCAAACTTTCAGCAAACTCTGTTTACTCTGTGAAAATTAATAATTTGTATTAAATCGAGAGTAACAATTCCAGTGTTAGTATCTTAAGTATCATGTTTGCCTCCATGATTCTTGATTGTTTTAATATCAAGTTTATCTAGGAGCTAAAATAATTGTTTCAGAAACCATCATGTGTGGCAGATATAACGATATCTAAAACAATGTTTTGGTTGCAATATGATAGAGTATAATATATGTTCTCATATTGGATGAGAATTTGCAAAGGTTGGAGATGCTAGACATCCTAATCATCCAAAAGGGTTTTGGAAAGTAGTGTTATACTCATGATTCGCCTTTATAAGCTACATTAGCTTAATCATGAAAGTCGTCATGATAAGGATGAATAGAAGATGTATGTAAAGTGTTTACTACACTAAAAGATTACTAAAGAATGGATTTTGAAAGAATGTCGATCATTTGATGACGGTGATCTACTTCAAAGTGCAAGTCCAAAGGTATTAGTATTTGAATATACATGCTTTGGACTATGTGTCATGTATATGGCGCAACTTTTGATGTTGATAGATTCTTTTAGAAGGAAAGGAAATGCTGAAAGAGAATCTATAAAATATTTCGCAGAAAAGAAAAGACTGGAAATATCCAGTTTAGGTATATAGATGATATACATGTTATGGTTGTATTCTTTGCTTGTTAAACAATGTGGTTCTTGGGTATTGGATACCAAATTGGTTGGTATGAAATTTCATACAGAATGATGCAATTCATGAACCACAATGGCCCAAGTAACTAGCAAGAGAATATGTGATGATGTTCATCGAAAACAAACAAACCGTTGTTTGTATTTCTCGTTGACATCAAAGCTTGCCTTCAAGATTTTTTAATAATAGTTATTTAAATTAGGTATTATGAGAACAAAGATTGTTCAAATAATTACCGTATTCCATATAAGATGTATGATTTACAAATCTAGTTGGATAAATCACATCCATAAAATCCTAATGCTAAAATGTCGCAAGAGAAATGATTGAAAGATCACTTACAAAGTGACATCGTCGTTTAAATTATATTGGAAAGAAAACATGAAGAATCTCCATATTCATGGATTTTTGGAGTCCTTGATTTGATCAAGTGACGCTTGTGAGACTTTCCTCAGGATAATTAAAACTTCGTTCAAAGGCCAAAGAAGAACAATCGACTAAATTATTGGAATTTATACATATCGATGTATGTAGTCCATTATGTGTAGTCGTAAGCGATGGATTTCAACTTCATATGCTTTCTCCGGAAATTTGAGTGAATATTCACTTAATGAGAAAGAAGTATGAACTATTTGAAAACGTTCAAAGACTTTCAAGATGAAGTGGAAAATCATTGTAACAAGAAAATAAATGATTTATGATTTTATCATAAAGGAATTTATTTGAGTTGCAAGTGTAACAAGAAAATAATTGATTTATGATTTTATCATAAAGGGATTTATTTGAGTTGCAAGTTTAGCAAAACACCTAGATTTACATCTCCCGAAACACCATAGGAATATGGAGTGTTTTAGATTTGTAATGAAACCTTGTTTGACATGGTTGGATCAAAGGTGTTATTTATAAAACTGCCATTATGTTTTAAAAGATTAAAAACTTTAGAGACTACCGCTTTTACACTGAAAAGAGCTCCATCTTGATACGTTGAAATGACACCATGTAAGTTATGGTTTGGGGTAAAACCCAAGTTGTCCTTTCTTAAATTTTGATATGCTAAGAATAAGTAAGATGTTTACAACCAAAGTCGGATGAGCATGTCTTTGTAGGTTACTTCGAATAACCATTGGGTATTCCTCCCTAACACCGAGGACAAGAGGGTTTATCGCTTGAAAGGTGAAGTTTCTTGAAAAAGGAATTTTTCACAAAAAGTTAAGTGGGAGGACAATAGAACTTTGATAAGGTTAATGTACCCTTTGGAGACGATGAAGATGCTTGCATTTGCAAAAAAATTAAGTGGGAGCGCTGGGACATATTTCTAATACATTATATGAAGGACATATTGTTTATTGGAAATGATGTATCTTTTATTGAAAAAGGTTAAGAATTTCATTTTGATGAAAGACTTAGGCAAAACTGGATAATTTTGCATGAATATCTACATGGATAGACTATGATGCTAATATGGTTATGCCAAACGTACATATATGAGATATTGAAGGGGTTCAATATAGAAACAATGAGAAAAGGATCTTGTCGCATCGAAAAGGATTGAATCAAGATTCAAGTGTATCGACACTTGATAAGTGAAACAAGATTCAAGTTCTTTGACACTTGATGAGTGAAATCACAAGAATGTTTTGATTAATCATACCATGATATGTACACATCCAGATATGTCCTATGCTCTAAGTGTTATGAGCATATACCAGAATGAATCATAAAATGATCATTGGACGATAGTAAGGATATTCTTATAATCTTTTGGAAGAATTAAGAATATATTGCATTTGTATAAGAGACAAATAGTTCATTGAAAAATGATACTAGTTTTGTCACAAGATACAAATGAAGTTTATCTCAATTTAAACTATGGGTGGCACAATGAAATGGAAAGAAAGTTTCCATGATGGATTTGGATGAATTCCAAAGTTAAGACATTGTGACAGATACTACAACAAAAGGCTAAGTATATGACTGCTACAGTAGCAGCAAAGGATGACATCAAGATTATCTAAGTTAGGACAAGTTTTATGCTCTATATTCTACCTTTAAACATCTTTCTAAAATCTACAATTCACTAAGTAAACTCCAATAGAAAGCTTTGATAAAGAAAATAAAATAACTAAGCTTGCAAATAAAACTAGGATTGGGTAGCAAGTGGTGTAAGCTTGCAAGTAAAACTTGCATGGTTTAGTTTAGCTTGCTAAGATAGTAGCTTGCTAATGTTAACTTGTATAGTGATTCTTGCATAATTTCAAGTATAAGCTTGCTAGGATAGCTTGCCTTGTGCAAAGCAGTGGTTGAAGTTCTCCTCGGCTTCTTCCTCGTAGTATTCTCCTTTCTCCTCATATCCTTGTTCGGTACTAGCGTCTATAAATAAATACGAAGTACACAATCACCAAACAATTCTTAACTACTCTATTTAGCACATAAAGGTTTACACTAGATCATCTAGCATCATCACTATTATCACAAAGATTAAATCACTTGTCTCATTTATTTTATTTTAGAAAAGTAATTTCTATTCATTAAAAAACTACTTAATATTTAATATTCTACAACTAAGACATGGGATCATGTTGCCACATGTTATCACCACATATTTCTGTACATGGGAATGTGATTTAAAGTGGTGTCACAATTTAATAAGGTTTAACCTTTTTATTTTAATTAAATAAAGTGACTAGAAATGCCTATGAGACATTCTTTTATTGCTTGACCATCATTTTTGCAAGTAAACCTAGATATTTTTATATATTCAGAAAGGTCTTGTTAAATGTGATTTTTGAGAGTTGGAATCAACTCAAAAGCTTTTGTGGTTGAATTTTGAAAAATGTTTGAATGCATAAAAGCTTCTTCCTTGTTATTTTTACTATAGGTGATCTACAATTCCAAATGATTTGAATCCAACGGGCTTGGATTAGGAATTTCAATAACTTTCTAGCAAAATTAGTTTCATGCATTTTGGTTTAGTGAATCTCTTTGGATTGATTTTTGAATATACAGACAGAACTAAGTTTGAAACTAAATTAATAAACCTAAATTTGAATTACTGGGTTGCGCGAGAGTGTAACTGGGCCGGCCCACGGCGCACAACGCGCGCGAGTGGGTTTAAGTGGTTGTCCCCACTAGTCATCGAGACAGGGTGCAAAGAGGTACGGGGTGATTTGGGCCGTAGGATCAACATCTAATCTAACGGTTGGGGCTTGTCATTTCCGTCGGGCAACACCGGCAAGACTAAACCCTAGCACGGACAGTGGGGGTCGTGTGAGGCTCACCGGGGCTCAGGCGAGGTTTGACGATGGGGGCGAACGACGAAGTTGACGACGGGGATCCTCCTGGTACCGGCAGCTCCTCCTGGCGGCTCCAATCGCTGGCTCCTCTTCTCCTCCTCCGCGGCAGACTCCGGTGAAATTCTGGCGACCTTCTGCTTGCCTATCTCCGGGGATGAGGTTGGGTGGTTCTGAGAGAGAGGGGAGTGCTGAAATCAAACGGGGGTGGCCTCTATTTACACTTCCAAGAGGGGACGGAAGGGCGCGGGTGGAGCTCGTTGTTGTCGTCGGCACAGTGAGCTAATGGCTTGTGCGACGGTAGGGGACGGTGCTCTGCCTCCTGGCAAAGCTCAACGGCATGGTTGCGAGGCATGGGGCCATGCGAATTGGTCGGAACGTTGCGACGCTCTGGGCGGGTCGGATGAAAGTTTTAATGGCGCACGGGCTTTCCTGGTCGCGCAGCGACGAACAGGCATGTCCTGGCGGTTCCTACGGCGGTGGTGATCACGCACGTAAGCGGCGAGGGCGGCGTGCGGTCTGTGCTCGCGTGTCAAGTGAGGCGCTCTGGCGGCTCTCGGCAGGCTTGTAGAGAAGTTGGGCAAGCTCGGGCTGAGTGGTCCAGGGGCGGGTAGTGCTTGGGCTCTACACAGGGGGTGGAGGTGGACGGTGGTCTATGTCCCAGACAAGGTTGGCGAGGCTAGAGCTGCTCATAGCTTGCTGTCGACAATGGGGTGGCCATTTGGGGCTCGGCATGCTCACCATTGATGATAATGTCAAGCTTATAGTGAGCTAGGGCTAGTTAAATTAGTTTGCATCTACTGAGAGTGTAGTGTGAGCTAGAGAGGGAATAAGATAGGCACAAACACTGCTGACTATAGTGTTTGATGTTTTGTTTGATTTGTGTTTGCAAGGTGTTCGATGAAATGGCCAAAAGAGATTTGAATTTGAATTTTTGGATGAAAATTGTTGGGTGTACTAGTCACATCCTAGGTAGTCTTTGGTTAGTTGGTTTTTTCAAGGTGCACTGGTTTGGTTGGTTTTTGAGAAGTGGTGATCTTCCCATATGATATAGATTCAATTTTGAATTGCCACTTGAATCAAGTTGCCAAATGTTTCTGTGAGTTTGAAAGGTGGGATTGGGTTCACTTTTAATTGGTCTATCAAGGGCTGAAAAGAAATGGAATTGTTTCTGTTTGAAATCTTGGACTAGAAACACTCAAAGTGGTCTAGTGAGCAAGATTGGCAAAAATGACCATTTGCTTGATTTGTTTGTTTTTGAACTTCTCTTGATTTGTTTCTGCTTGGAAATGATTTAGATGATGTTGTTTTCATCTTTAAACCATTCCTTGCCATTCACCACAATCACACAAGTCCATTCATGAATTCATACAATCATCACATACACACATGCATTCATATTGATTTTGGTGATTGGTATTGATAACCTTGATCAATATTTTTGGGATGTTACAAACCTTCCCTCCTTAAACAAAATGTTTTCCTGAGATTTGAGAAAGAGGAAAAAGAAAACTAGGATTTAAAGAGATCGGGAAACTCCTTCTTGATGTAATCTTCTTGCTCCCAGGTAGCTTCTTCTTCAGTGTGGTTGCTCCACTGGATTTTGAGAAACTTGATGCTCCGGGTCCTGGTGGTCCTGAAAGCTTCCTCCAAGATACGGATGGGTTCTTCGGAATATGTCAGGTCATCGTTGATCTCTATGGTTCGGTGATCAATGTTCTTGAAAACTTCAGTCTTCTACGGGACTTCTAGGCATTTGAGAAGTAACTATATATGGAGCACATTATGCATTGCTGACATCTCCTCTAGTAGTTCTAGTTGATACGATACTTCACCTCGATGATTCAGAATCTTGAAAGGTCCGATATATCTAGGGGCTAACTTTCCTTTGAGCTGGAAACGTTGCATTCCTTTCAAAGGAGACACTTTGAGATACACAAAATCTCCGATATTGAAAGCGAGGTCTTGACGTCTCTTGTTGGCATAACTCTTCTGTCTGGATTGGGTGGTCTTGAGGTGCTCATGGATCTTGTGAACTTTCTCTTCTGCTTCTCGTAGGATGACGGGTCCAAAAATCTGACTCTCTCCTACTTCCTACCAATTCAAAGGGGTACGACACTTCCTTCCATACATGAATTCAAATGGGGCCATTTGTGAACTAGTTTGATAACTGTTGTTGTATGAAAATTCTGCGAAAGGAAGACAATCTGCCCATTTAGATCCATAGTCTAGCACACATGCTCTCAACATATCTTCGAGTATTTGATTTACTCGCTCCATTTGTCTATCAGTCTGAGGGTGATAAGATGTGCTGAAATCCAGTTGGGTTCCTAATCCTTGTTGGAATTTCTTCCAAAATCTCGAGGTAAACTGCGTTCCTCGATCCAATACAATGTTCTTGGGGAATCCATGCAAACTGACGGTTCTAGCAATGTACAACTCTGCTAGCTTCAAAATTTGGTAAGTGGTCTTGACTGATAAGAAATGGGCGACTTTGGACAGTCTATCAACTATGACCCAGATAGAGTCGTTTCCCCTACTAGATGTAGGCAAACCGGTAAAGAGCCATTTCCATTCTGGAATATGTAATGGTTGCAACAGTACCACGGGTCTCTGATGTCCCGCCTTAACTCTGACAAATATCACACTTGGCTATGTAGCTTCTGATTTATCTTTTCATCTTATTCCACCAGAATTGCTCCTTCAGATCCTGATTTCCTTTGGGCTGGATAGAATAAAGAGTATCATGAGCTTCTTTCAAAATGGCTTGCTTAAACTCTGAATCTGCTGGCACATAGATACTTCCTTTGTACCACAAAAATCCTTCTTCATCTTCAGTGAATCCGGGTACTTTTCCTGTACCGATACGACGTTTGATTCCATTGATACTAGCATTTCCTTTCTGCGCCTCTTTGATCTGACTGATCAAAGTGGGTTGTAGTTCTATGCTAGCCAAAAATCCTTCACTTACTAATTCCATTCTAAAATCTTCCATCTCTTCGTGCAAACTTGGTTTCTCCTCCAGAATCATGGAGTTCAAGCGACACGGAAATCTACTAAGGGCATCTGCTACCACATTGGCTTTACCGGGGTGATAGTTAATGTCTAGATCATTGTCCTTGATTAGCTCTATCCATCTTCTCTGACTCATATTCAGCTCCTTCTGAGTGAAAATGTATTTCAGACTCTTGTGATCCAAATAAATCTCACAACGGTTTCCCATAAGGTAATGCCTCCATGTCTTCAACGCTAGAACTACGGCTACTAGTTAAAGGACATGGGTAGGATAATTCTTGTCATGCTGCTTCAGTTGTCGGGATAGATAGTATATTACTTTGCCTTCTTGCATCAATACACATCCGAGATCTTGGATGCGTCACAATATACATCAAAAGGCTTCGTGATATCCGTCATGATCAAGATTGGGGCTGATATCAATCTCTTCTTGAGTTCTTGAAAACTCTCTTCACATTTGTCCGTCCATTCGAACTTCTTATCCTTCATCAATAACTGGGTCATGGGTCTTGCGATACTCGAGAATCCTTCTACGAACTTGCGGTAGTATCCCGCTAATCCGAGAAATGCACGAACTTGGGTTTGAGTGGTTGGGGCTTGCCATTCTTCAGCATCTTTCACCTTTGTGGGGTCAACGGCAATTCCTCCGGCTGATACGATATGTCCGAGGAATCCTACCTCCTGTAACCAGAATTCACATTTGCTAAACTTGGCATACAACTGATGCTCCCTAAGGGTTCCAAGGATGGTCCTTAGGCGTAGCTCATGTTCTTCTTCTGATTTGGAATAGATCAGAATGTCATCGATGAAAACAATGACAAACTTATCCAGTAATTCCATAAAAATCTTATTCATGAGGTTCATGAAATAAGTTGGGGCATTGGTTAATCCAAAATACATGACGATGTACTCATACAGTCCATATCTGGTGGTAAAGGCAGTTTTTAGAATATCCTCGGCGTGAATCTTGAGTTGATGATAGCTAGTTCTAAGATCAATCTTAGAAAACACTTTGGCACTAGTCAAGTGGTCAAACAGATCTTCTATCTTTGGCAGTGGGTACTTGTTCTTGATGGTGACATCGTTCAACTTCTGATAATCCGTACACAAACGGTTACTTCCATCCTTCTTGTCCACAAACAATACAGGAGATCTCCATGGCGATGCACTTGGTTGCATGCAAATTCTTCAGTAACAAACAAGTGCGATGCTCCAGAATCAAACAACACTCTTGCAAGTACTGAGTTAACAGAAAACATACCCAGCACGACATCTGGTGCTTCTTGGGATTCTTTGGCATTCATGAGAAACAGACGGCCGTTGCGGTTGAGCGAATTCCTTGGGGCAAATCTCCTTCCAGGCTGAACACGACGCTGCTTCTGAGCTGTGGCATTCACATTGGGGGCTGCTGTAGTATTCTTGGGGCACTCATTGGAATAGTGACCCTTGGTTCCACATTCATAACAAGTCACCCGAGACTTGTCCTTTGCTACAACAGGCACAACATTGCTTCTAGTTCTTGGGGCAGTGTTGGTGTTGGTGGCGACATTGTTGTTGTTGAACTTGGGCGGTGCACGGTTGTAATTGTTGGAGTTGTCGGGGTTGTTGTGGTTTCCTATGGGCATTGGGTTTCCTCCATGGTTTGGATAGGTCGGACGGTTCATCGGGGGTCTATTGGTTCTTGGGGCAAATCCTGGAGATGGGTTGGGGCGATACTTTGGGGTATGATGGGTTCCTGGTTGGCGCATCATTCTACACTTGTGGTTCTCATTGGCTTGGTTGATCTTGCCTTCCATCTAAATGGCAGAATCCACTAAGGATTCAATGTCAGCAAAAGGAATGTTGACTAAAACTGTCTGCATCTTATCATGCAAACCGTTCAGGAATCTCTCCGTCTTAGCTTTAGTGTCAATCTCATATGGTGCATACCTAGCCAATGACAAAAATTTGTCATGCTACTCAATTACTGTCATCCTCCCTTGCTTCAGTTCCCTGAATTCATCTCTCATCCTCTTGATCAAACCCGGTGGCACATGGGTTCTACTGAACTTGATTTTGAAATCATCCCAAGTCATCATCTGTCCTCTATTCATGGCGCGAACACTGTTCCACTAAGCTTCTGCGTCTCCTGCTAGATAGTGGGTGGCAAACAGTACCTTCTCGTTAGCTTCCACTCCTGCAACTTCTAGGTTGTTCTCTATGGTTTGCAGCCAATCATCTACGTCTAGGGGCTCTTCAGACTTAGTAAAGATGGGTGGATTGGTGTTCTGGAAGTTCTTGTGCTTTGGTCCATGGTTGTCCTAATTTCCATGGCCTTGGTTGCTATTGACCATTTGAGCTATCCGTTGAAGGGTGGCTAAGTTGGCTTGACATTCGGCTCTTTCATCTTCACGGTCAGAAACCAACATTTGCAAGATTTGCAACATCGGGACCAGGGATGAAGTGCTTCCTCCGCGAGGCATCTGAAGATTGAGATAGATCATGAGAAAAGAGGGAAAATTCTAAGGTTCGATTTTGTTTTTGAAAAGTTTTCAAAGTTTGACACAGATTTTTCTAGCAACTTGCTTTTCATTCAATCATTCATAGAACACGATACGACACACCACAACAAGGAAAAATAGATGGTTTTAAGAACCATTCTATGAAACTATGATACAGTGGGACCAGATACAACTCACTAACGCTAGTGCTCAAGTGCTACTACTCCTTAGAATCGGTGGCTTCATCATCATCATCATCATCTTCATCATCATCGTCAATGAAGGCGAAGTCATCCTCATCAGTGAAGAAGTCCATGGCTTGATCCTCCAGAAAGAAATCATCATCACTAAGGTAAGAGTAGGGGTCTCCACGGATATCCTCCCTTGCATTCTCCCTTTCCTCGAGCTGCATGTCCCTCTCGTGGACTGTCTCCTCCAAATCGGTGATCTTGTGGCGAAGACGGGCAATGATACGTTCCTTCTTGTCGAGATGATGGCGACGATACTGGCGATCCTTTACCATGGCAATGGTCTGGTCCTTCTGGACAGCGATGGCATAGTTGTGGTTGCCGTAGGAGCGGGCATTGTCCAACTCCTTCTGCCGGTCATACATCATGAAGCTGAGGTGGTCCACTTGATTCTTAAGCTCAGGGTGATATGGTGCCTCCAGTGGCTGTCCCATAACATCACGCTTTGGGCATAACTCAAAGCGGGTAACCTTGATCTGATTGATACTCTTCCCACACAGACGGGCAAGAGATTCCTGCATGGCCCTGGCAAGTCCATCTAGCCAGTTGTTCTCTCTAATGGTGAACTGAATTCCCTCTGAGGTGGGGGCTTCAATCTTTCCTTGAAGACTTGCAACAATCAGCCATTCCAATTCCTCTCATTCCTTATCGTTGAGCTGAGCTCCGAAGAACTCAAGGTGCCGGCGCTCCAGAAGTTCCGAAAGCTGGTCCAAGTCACGCTGAAAGATGAGATCTCCTCCATTCCCCAACTGATAGAACTTGCTATACTTCACATCCATCTATAAGAATATAGGATGAGTAAGTTAGTAGAGTGATCAAGTGTGTCAAATTTTAGGTAAGTTTGCAAGAATTTTTGAGGAACATGAATTTTCATGAAAGAGTCTAAGTGATAAGAATGAGAATAAGTTTTCATAAATACTCACTTCCTTGATTTTTAAACTAAGTTTTTGATTCAAACGTCCATTCTTAACTAGGGTCTCATATGGTCAGGATGGATCTGATACCAACTTGTCAACACTCGGATTTTTAATCCCAGATGCCTGTTATGCCATACATCACAAAACCAGGATTACCATTTTTGCGAGACATAACAGATTGGATATCACAGTACATCATCCATTACAAACCATACATAAGGTCTTACAACAAATAAAGGATGTCATGATCCAGTCTTAATACAATCATAGAATCGAAATTGTAACAACCCTAGTTTTACTAAATAGACATTAGGGTTTGATTGTGCATTCATGACCATCATCATTTAAAATGCATGCAAGAAATAAAAGCAAAACCCTAAAACCCTAATTTCCTCTCTCTCTTTGAAACCTTTCAAATAAACGCCAAAACCTATGGAGCCCAAATGGATTACAAGGTCCCCTCAAACTATTTTAAATATTCACAAAAGTCCTGGTAATTTGAAATTATACAAAACAGTTTTGAATTTGTAAATACAAAAGAAAACGTATAAAAGCAGAAAAAGGAAATGATTCCAGAAAGAAAAAACTAACCCTAACCTAACTGGGATGAGCCCATCTACTCCCCTCCCCCCTTTCCACCACTCATGCGCGCCCCCGCAGCCCACGTGCGGCCCAACGTCGGCCCGTACCGCTTCGTTCCTGTTCCTGTCTTCTTCCTTGTCGTCGGCAACCTGCTGCGTGCCCGTGTCGACATCATCGACCCGTGCCGCCTGCATCCCGTTGTCCTCCGCTGCGTGGAGAAGGATAAGAGCCATCCTAGAACGTCTCCCTCCCGTCCCTATCCTCTTCCCCTCTCAGACAAAATCCTTCTCGCGTTATTCTCCTCTGGCCGAAACCCTAGCCGCCGCTTGCTGCTCGTCATCATCGCCTCCGACCACCCCGTGCCCTGCCGATAGTGCTACGAGCTCCGCCTCGTCGCGTGGATCAACCTCGCCAACGGCATCGAGCCGACGTGCTGGCAATCAACCGCATCGCACGCTTCTTCCCCGAGCACTATGTTCGCCGCCATGGACCTTGCCGACGTTCTGGACCACCTCCGGCCTCGCCGTCACCTCTATTATCTTCACGGTGAGCTGATCGTCCTCAAGGACCCTTCCCCTTCCTCCCTCTCGCTCCGTAGCTCGCCTTCGTCGTGCACCTGCCTCCGCCACCGCTGGCCGTCGTCGTTGTCGACGCTCCGGTGCCCAATCCTCAGCGGCGCCGCCCCCATTAGGCTTCCTGCATCGCGTTCGCTCAAACGCACCCTTCCCCGTAGCCCAGCGAGCCCCCTAGCGCCGCCAGCCGCCGCCGTCTGCGTGTTCTCCGGCGAGCTTGCGCGGCTTGCAACCGTGGCCTAGGTCCCACCTGTCATCCTCTGTGGCTAGCCCATGCTTTGGTGAGAAAACGTTAGGTTTAGGGTGTGATGCAATAACCTTATTAAATGATTTAATAAATTCAAAAAATGATATAAACTTGTAAATTCAATAAGTAATTATTTATAAGTCCGAAAAATACAAATAATATATAAAAATATTCAGAAAAATAAGATCTACACCATAGAGCTATAATCATGCATTGTTAAATAACTTCCACTGCAAGTTTAATTAGAAGAACCAATTGAACCCCACAGGTGATTCCGAGGATCCCCTGTTCTAGGGTTTGGACCTTTCGTACTCTGTTTAAAATGGTCGAGCATGTTTAGGGTTTCAATTTCAATACAAATTAACTTGTCATATCATCATACTTGATTGAGCATTTCATCGATGACATGTGTTGATTGTTTCCCTCTCTTTTTGGTGTTTGGTTCTTCTTTGGTAGAATACGATATCGAGATCAAGATCGAAGCTCGAGATCAACACCGTCGAAGCTCGAAGATCAATATTTGACCAACTGTAATCAAGTCAAGTACCAGATGTCCGAAGCTCTGATTTCTGGATATCAACTAACAAAGGCAAGCGAAGCCTCACACATACATATAAATCCTATGCTTTCAAAGTATTTCATTCTTGTCATGTGCATACGATTCCAAAGTCTTTTATCGATAGATGCAATAATCCTATCTGACGCATGTTACCTTTGAAGCCTATATTCCCTAATCCACTGCTCCTAGCATAACTAGGGTTTGAGCTTGTGAAGCATTGCTAGAGCTATTATATCTGTTGTTCTTAGCCATGCTTAGTTGTTACCACTGATCCATCCGGTTGATGAATCAGAGCTGCGAATGAACCTAGTTCGACAGGATGACCTAGTATGATTAGAGATGAAAGTTAAACATGCTAAGGATTGTATGGGAGGCCACAGTGGGTTATGGATTTTGCAGTCCCATACTTTCCACTACTAGGACCTGAGTTCTTTCCTATGGTCCAAGATGAGCATACATCCACATGGGGGCCTGTAAACCCCCTCGACCAACTAACTTTCCGAGTAGATTCCATGAGTCACATAGTTCAAGCTTTCCATTCGATATACGCATCTTGGATGTTCTTGAATGGAGGTGAAGGAGGTGCATTCATAACAGGTAGGTAAGCGTGGCCAGGAACAAGAGACGCCCGGCATCCATAATCTTGAACCCTGCGCACATCATTAGGGACCGGCTTTAGGACACGACCCGTTATAGCGGCATCTCCCTAGTGCATGACTCATGGTCTCGGCGAAAGAAAGGTAAAGGTCTTGGTCAACCACTCTTTGTCGGCCTTCCAAGGAAGAGGGCTAATCTATAGTAGCATTAAGAATCAGTTGGCGCGTGTGGGTTAAGTTGTACAACCCTACAGGGTAAAATCTTTTCGAAAAGCCGTGTCCACGGTTATGGACGAACTTGGAGACCAGATTCTAATATCATAGAGAACTTTGACCTAATCGTAAAACTTGGTAAGTTGATTAACATGTGCTTAAGGATGCTTCCTCATGGGTACGAGGGGTGATCCTCGATAGGTTCAGCTGATGATGATTCGGTGGATATCAAAGATGATCAAAGTTGGAGATACCGCTCTCTTATCCCCTTTTAAAATATTCTGATTAGTCGAGATTCTTCTCCCTCTTGTTTTACAAACCAAAGATGGCTTTACGCAAAATAACTCCACCAGCCATAAGTCTTGCGGAGTAGACCCTGTACTCACCCTTGCTTCGTTGATACTTTTGCAGCAAAGTAAGTGTTACCACAGAAGATGAGTTCTTCACGGCATTGACATCGACATCGACGAGTAGTTTGGAGTTCCCAGTCGGCAGTCTGGGATCTATGGATTGAACGTCATCGTTACGCTTTAGGCTCTTAGGCCATTTGTTAAGTTTGCTATACTTAGTAGCATAATTTGCCTTCCGTTGTTTGATGTTTGTGGTCAGTGACCTCTGCTTGTAATATTTTGGTTCTTCACTCAGTTATGAGTTTGCTGTAATATTTTTTGTGTCGTAGGGTCACTGTTGTGTTACCGATTTTCTCTCTGTATGCTTTCGAGATTTGGTTAGGCTTATGTTTAGACAATAGTCTGGGATTTGTCTAGGAATAACATAATAATAACGATAGCATGGGCGAGGCTCCATCTTCATGGTCACAGGCAATGCTGACGATGGGAGATGATCCTAGTTGTCATAAACTTCCGGCGGTCCATCCTCCTGATAGTCCTCTTCATAGTCTAGCCATGGTAATAGCCAGGGACAAAGCCATGAGTACTCTTTAAGTACTCGCAAACTAATACTAACAAGTGAAGGGTTTTTGAATAGGATATACTCAGCTCTAGGGTTGTTTTGCAAAAAGCCATATTTACCTCTACTAAGTTCAAAAGCAAAGAAAGCTAGTTGAAAGTTTTATAACACCTAAGTGGGAACTTGAGTTTCATATCACAACCCTGTTGTGGTCAAGTCAAAGTCATGAATCATTTCACAGGTCATTTTGAAAATATCTAACGACGGAACATTATGGAAACTCCAACTGTCCATAACCGTGGACTCGGCTATTCGAATAGTTTGACACTCTGCATAGGTGGTACACTTTCACCACAATATTCGATATATCCATCAGGAACAATCCTGAACTCACCATACTCAGTATGCGGATAATCAATCCTAACCTTTCAATTACAAGCCCTAGTATAGGCACCTCTCCTATGAGTTTGGCCTCCCAACCATGACCAACTGTCATCTTGGGAACTACACAGGTGGACAATCTTCACAAAGTAGCCTCAGCTCAAACCTTGGCCGCAAGGGAACCCATAATAAGGTATATAAACTTCTAGTCAACCCCTACCCAAATTTCGGGTATTGTGGTTGTATGGTAAAATTTGATTGGTATCGCATTGAGACAACCATTAGTTTTATAAAGGTCTAAGGCTCATGCCTCAACATTTTCATCATCAAAATCACCTGGTGTTCAAGAACACATGTCAAAACATTTCATTAGAATGACTCACCATCCTAACATTTTCATAACCATTTTCACCAAGTATTCCCATCTAAAGTGATCATGTTTTACGCTTAGCACTAGCATCTACAAGTGGTGGTAAACACTAATGAGGGGTGGTAAACAAATGGGGATGATCGAAGTTCAATCTCATGCGCCAGGATGACATCAATATTATCTAACTTACGCAAAGTTTTATGCTATTTATGCTACCTTTAAACATCTTTCTAAAATCTACAATTCACTAAGTAAACTCCAATAGAAAGCTTTGATAAAGAAAATAAAAGAACTAAGCTTGCAAATAAAACTAGGATTGGGTATCAAGTAGTGTAAGCTTGCAAGTAAAACTTGCATGGTTTAGTTTAGCTTGCTAAGATAGTAGCTTGCTAATGTTAACTTGTATAGTGATGCTTGCATAATTGCAAGTATAAGCTTGCTAGGATAGCTTTCCATGTGCAAATCAGTGGTTGAAGTTCTCATCGGCTTCTTCCTCGTAGTATTCTCCTTCCTCCTCGTATCCTTGTTCGGTACTAGCGTCTATAAATAAATACGAAGTACACAATCACCAAAAAATTCTTAACTGCTCTATTTAGCACACAAAGGTTCACACTAGATGATCTAGCATCATCACTATTATCACAATGATTAAAGCACTTGTCTCATTTATTTTATTTTAGAAAAGTAATTTCTACTCATTGAAAAACTACTTAAGATTTAATATTCTCCAACCAAGACATGGGATCATGTTGACACATGTCATCACCACATATTTCAGTACATGGTAATGTGATTTAAAGTGGTGTCACAATTTAATAAGGTTTAACTTTTTTATTTTAATTAAATAAAGTGACTAGAAATGCCTATGAGGCATTCTTTTATTGCTTGAGCATCATTTCTGCATGTAAACCTAGATATTTTTATATATTCAAGAAGGTCTTGTTAAATGTGATTTTTGAGAGTTGGAATCAACTCAAAAGCTTTTGTGGTTGAATTTTGAAAAATGTTTGAATGTAGAAAAGCTTCTGCCTTCTTATTTTTACTATAGGTGATCTACAATACCAAATGATTTGAATCCAACGGGCTCCGATTAAGAATTTCAATACCTTTCTAGCAAAATTAGTTTCATGCAATTTGGTTCAGTGAATCTCTCTAGATTGATTTTTGAATCTAGAGACAGAACTAAGTTTGGAACTAAATTAATAAACCTAAATTTGAATTACTAGGTCACATGGGAGTGTAGCTGGGCCGGCCCACGGCGCACAGCGCATGCGGGTGGGTTTAAGTGGTTGTCCCCACCAGTCAGCGAGACAGGGGGGTGCGAAGGGGTACGGGGTGATTGGGTCATAGGATCAACATCTAATCTAACGGCTGGGGCTTGTCATCTCCGTCGGGCAACGCCGGCGAGACTGAACCCTAGATCGGCCAGTGGGGGTCGTGTGGGGCTTACCGGGGCTCATGCGAGGGTCGGTGATGGGGGCGAACGACGAAGTCAACAACGGCGATCCTCCTAGTATCGGCAGCTCCTCTGGGGGTGGCTCCAATCACTGGCTCCTCTTCCCTCCTCCATGGCAGACTTCAGCGAAATTACGGTGACCTGCTACTCGCCTTGCTCCGAGGATGAGGTGGGGTGGTTCTGAGAGTGAGGGGAGTGAGATGGTGTGCTAAAATCAAACGGGGGTGGCATCTATTTATAGTTACAAGAGGGGGCCGAAGGGCACGGGTGGATCTCGTCGTGGTCGTCGTCACAGTGAGCTAATGGCATGGGCGACGGTAGGGACGATGATCTGCCTCCTGGCGAAGCTCACCAGCATGTTCGCGAGGCGTGGGGCTGTGCGAATTGGTTGAAACGTTGCGACACTCTAGGCGGGTCCAAGGGAAGTTTTAATGGCGCACGGGTTTTCCTGGTCGCGCGGCGATGAACGGGCATGTCCTGGCGGTTCCTGGGGCGGTGGTGATCACGCACGCAAGCGGCAAGGGCGGCGTGCGGTATGTGCTCGCGTGTCGAGTGTGGCGCTCTGGCGCGCTCTCTACAGGCTTGCAGAGAAGCTGGGCACACTTGGGCTAAGTGCTCCAGGGGCTGGCAGTGCTTGGGCTATGGACAGGGGGTGGCGATGGACGGTGGATGGTGGTATGTGTCCCAGACAAGGTTGGTGAGGCTAGATCTTCTCATAGCTTGCTGTCGACAATGGGGTGGCCATTTGGGGCTCGGCATGCTCACCATTGATGAAAATGTCAAGCTTACAGTGAGCTAGGGCTAGTTAAATTAGTTTGATCATCTACTGAGAGTGTAGTGTGAGCTAGAGGGAACAAGTTAGGCACAAACACTGCTACTATAATGTTTGATGTTTTGTTTGATTTGTGTTTGATGGCCAAAAGAGATTTGAATTTGAATTTTTGGATTAAAATTGGTGGGTGTACTAGTGACATGCTAGGTTGTCTCTGGTTAGTTGGTTTTGTCAAGGTGCACTGGTTTGGTTGGTTTTTGAGAATTGGTGATCTTCCCATATGATATAGATTCAATTTTGAATTGCCATTTGAAGTTGGTTAGTTGGTTTCTAATCTTATATGTAGATGACATATTGCTGATTGGAAATGACATTCCTATGCTCGAGTCTGTTAAGACCTCATTGAAAAATAGTTTTTCGATGAAGGACTTGGGAGAAGCAGCATATATTCTGGGCATCAGGATCTATAGAGATAGATCAAGGAGACTAATTAGATTAAGCCAGAGTACATACATTGACAAAGTGTTGAAACGGTTCAGCATGGAAGAGGCTAAGAAGGGGTTCTTGCCCATGTCTCATGGCAAAAAACTCAACAAGACTTAGTGTCTTTCAACTACTGATGAGCGTGAGCGCATGAGTAGGGTTCCATATGCTTCGGCTATTGGATCCATCATGTATGCAATGGTATGTACTCGCCCAGATGTTTCCTATGCTCTAAGTGTTACGAGCAGATACCAGGCTGATCTAGGTGAAGGTCACTGGATAGCGGTAAAGAACATCCTTAAGTACTTGAAAAGGACTAAGGATGTGTTCCTAGTTTATGGAGGTGAGGATGAACTCAGTGTAAGGGGTTACGGATCTGAAGTTACCTTAACGACTCAGATGATTCGAAATCGCAATCAGGTTATGTGTTTGTCATGAATGGTGGTGCTGTGAGCTGGAAAAGTTCCAAGCAAGATACGGTGACCTCGTCTTCAACAGAAGCTGAATATATTGCTGCCTCGGAGGCTGTAAAGGAAGCTATTTGGATTAGGAATTTCCTGATCGCTCTCGTTGTGGTTCAAGGCGCATCCAATCCCTTGGACGTTTATTGTGATAACAATGGTGCTATTGCACAGGCCAAGGAACCTAGACTACACCAGAAGAACAAACATATTCGCATGCGTTACCATCAGATTCGAGAGTTTGTTGAGGATGGTAGTGTCATGATATGCAAAATACATACGGACACAAATGTTGCTGATCCCTCGACTAAGCCTCTCCCGCAGCCCGCGCATGAAGCGCACACAAGAGCAATTGGTATTAGATACATTTTAGATTGACTCTAGTGCAAGTGGGAGACTAAAGGAAATATGCCCTAGAGGCAATCATAAACATGATGATATTTCATATGTACCCATGAGTTATTGTAATGTTCCTTGAATATCCATATCAGGCAACTTTTATTGATTGGCAATTACATGAATTGTTTGTGAAACTCTATACTTGTATGGTTATTTAAGAGTTGTCCCTAGTCGGAGTTCATGTGAGGACACACGTGAATATTAGACTAACACATCGATTGGTTGATGACTATGTTTTGCCAGTCATAGACATGGATATGTCAAACCAATGACGTGGACACATGTTATGAACATGGTGTTGGACTGACCCAACCTGAGACTAGAAATTAGTTGCAGTTCTCTCTCTACACATCGTGTACGTTTTGTCCTTAGACCTGAGATTGTCGCATGTACTTGAGATGTGGATCGACCTACTTTGGGGCTATCAAATGCTGCACCGTAACTGGGTAGTTATAAAGGTAGCTTTCGGGTTTGTCCTGAAGCATGCTGCAAGGCATGGTCAATCAAGATGGGATTTGCCCCTCTCTACTTGAGAGAGATATCTCTGGGCCCCTCGAGTGATCGGATCCAGAAATGCATGGTGCTACCTATGGTTAAGAGTTAACCTAGTAAAGGGATTCAATCACGATCGAGAAAGGGAGGTCAGCTTGGAGCTAGACCAAATATCGTGAGGCAAAGGGAAATACATGTACTAAACCTTGTGATGGTTCGTCCGATATGATCTTTGTATGCGTTTAGGAGTTGGCACGTCTTGCTAGAGGCCGCTACCAACTATTGACAGAATAAGTGTATTCGTGTCATGTCTATACGCATATGAACCTATAGGGTCACACACTTAAGGGGCTGGAAGCCTAATGAGGATTGGATCCGAATTAGACCAGGCTTAGGGTACTAATGGGATGCTAATGTAGAAGGCCACTAGGGACGCCTATATAAGAGAGGGTGGGGCGAGCTAACCAGGGTGAGACCTTAGACCTCAGATCATTCCCAGCCACCACTCCTCACGCCTGTGTTGCACGCGTGGACCTAGCAGTCCGATGTCTGACGCTTCCACCCTGTACGTGTGGATACCTCGAAGGCGCTGCATCTGTTGCGCTTGGACGAGCCGCGCAAGGGGAGCTGCTTGTGGGACGAGGAAAAGGAGGAGACGTGGAACGTCTGCACTGCCTTGACGCGCTTCATCAATTCCGCAACTGCGCGTCTAGTGGTAATCCCGTGATCTATGACAACAGTAATCCTGGTATACGTGGTAGAAAATTTTGATTTGCGCTAGTGTATCCTACCCGTATCTCTTCAGTGGTATCAGAGCCGATGCTATTCAGTTATAGGTTCGGGATAGTTGCATATGGTGATATGCAGATTGATATGAATGATGTGATTGTTTATATGGCGGTGGTTTAGGATTGATCTATGATCTTGCTTTCCGTGATCGTGATCTGAGGTTATCGAACGACTTACCCCTACCGGTCGGCTTCCGCCATCGGGGTAGACAGTGACACATAAATCCTGTTGAATCATGCGAAGATCAATATGATTGATCAAATCGGAACCTAGATCTAAAATCGATGTACCGTGATCAAAGGAGTTTGATAGAATCGGGACAGGAGTCGGTTTATGGTAAATTTGATTTGCCGATCAAAATCCTTAAAGAAAATTGTGAAGATACTGAGGGCGTCGCCTTGAACCCTCAGGGGAGACCCCCTAGACCCCCCTTAATCGTAGCCCCCTTTTTTGTATCTCGTTAAGGTAACTATGTGCTGCGATGTCACATGATCCAGTAGAATGCGATTCTATGCATAACTTGTTTTTGCAGGATGTATGTGATCAGTATGGCCCATATATGTATGTGATGCATGTATGAAAATTAGCATGACCTGCGTGTCGTGAGTAGGGCAACACGGCTGGAGCCATGTGTGTTGTCATTTATTGTAATGGCCTGCGTGCCAACTTGTGATGATCCCAATACTATGTAATTTTGATTACTAGCTGTTAGGAGTAATAGCTTGTATTAGTTCTTGGAGGACTCATCACTTGGAGGATGGCTCACATGGAACATGAAGATGGAGATCATCATGGTGGATGTGTTCTATGTATGGAGATCACCATGAGAAAATGGGCCATACTGTGTCACATCTATGTGAATGTTATTCTTATGCGTTTTACTACTATGCATGCTTAGATGATAGAATTAGAACGATCCCTCACAAAGTTTAAGTTAAACCATGCCCTCCCAACCAAACCTTGCACCATCCTATGCCCTGTACAATCGTTGGTGGGCCTATGAAATTAGGGTGCCGCGGTTTTCCTTGGCTGGATGGGTTTGTATCGGATACCTACACGCATAAGGGTTGGTGAACTTGACAAGGTCATCTTAACAGTTAAGGACCTTGGGGCATAAAGGTTGGGCGCCTAGTTTTGACATAGAGATGTCCCCCAACAACAAGAGTCATATGTGATATGATTAGCAAGTGTTGCTTACCGATTTACCTTGTCTTCTAGCAGTGATGCTAAAGCTCACTAATCGACTTGTTAATTGTGGATCTTGAATCACTTAGTATCAATAGAGGGATATTGATTTAAGTGGGAGTATATGCTATTAAATTGTTTAATATGTTTTACTCTTTCTTGGTTATATGGCTTAGTATTTTGCATGTTTTCTGTTGTAGATCAATGGCACCGAACACTACATCACCTTTCTCTTTGCGTTCGATTCTTGACAAAGATAAATTAAATGGAACAAACTATTCGGACTGGGTCCGTAACCTGAGAATCGTTCTTAGGTCTGATAAAAAGGAAACAGTTCTGGATACCCCAATCCCCGATGAACCTGCTGATAATGCATCTGCTGCCCTAAAGAATGCCTACAAGAGAGCATGTGATGATTCTCTTGAGGTTAGCTGTATTATGCTTGCATGCATGGAACCTGAACTTCAAAAGAAGTTTGAGGATCAGGATGCGTACGATATGATCGTTGCGCTTAAGGACATGTTCCAAGATCAGGCAAGGACTAAGAGGTACAATGTTGCCAAGTCCTTTGTCGAATGCAAGCTAGCAGAGGGAGCAGCTGTAGGCCCCCATGTGATCAAAATGGTTGGTTACAGTCAGACTTTGGAAAAGCTTGGTTTTCCACTAGGCCAAGAGTTGGCCACTGACTTCATTTTGGCGTCTCTTCCATTCAGCTATGGGCGCCTATTTGAACTACCATATGCATGGGGTGGAGAAGGGCCTTAATGAATTATGTGGGATGCTTAAAACAGTAGAAAGTGACATGAAGAAGTGTGCAGGGCATAGCCATGTGATGGCTGTGCAGAACAAGCCTAGCTTCAAGAAAAAGGGTACTTCTTGGAAGAAGAAGGGCAAGGCTAAGGATACGATCCCTAAGTCTACACCCAAGCAAAAGGCTGGACCTGTAGAAGACACTGAGTTCTTCTTTTGTCATGAACATGGCCACTGGAAGAGAAACTGTAGCAAGTACCAGGCTTCTTTGAAGAAGAGTGGAAGTAAGAGTACTTCCAACTCAGGTACGCTTGTTGTAAATGTTGTGGACATTCTTCTCGCTGATTCCTATGTTAACTCTTGGGTATTTGATACCGGATCGGTTGCTCATATTTGCAATTCGATGTAGGGGCTAATAAGGACTAGAGAAGTGCAGAAAGGCGAAGTGGATTTTCGCGTCGGAAATAAAGCAAGGGTTGCTGCATAGTTCGTCGGCGTCATGCAACTTCACCTTCCTTCAGGATTTATTATGGAGTTCAATAATTGTTATTACATTCCAAGTATGGGTCGAAACATTTTATCACCTTCATGTTTGATGAGGGATGGTTATTCATTCGCGAGTGCAAACAATGGTTGTGTAATCTCTAAGAATGATAAGTTTATGGCTAATGCTCCCATTGTGAATGGGTTATGTATTTTAAATCTTGATGATGCATCTGTTTACAATATTAGTGATAAAAGGCTTTGGCCTAATGATTTGAGTCCTACCTATTTATGGCATTGTCGTTTGGGGCATATAAGTGAAAAGCACATGAAGAAGCTCCATGGTGATGGTCTTCTAACTTCGTTTGATTTGGAATCATACGAGACATGTCAGGCTTGTTTACTTGGAAAGATGACCAAGTCACCTTTTTCGGGTTTACCCGAGAGAGCGACAGACTTGTTGGAACTCATACATACTGATGTGTGTGGACCAATGAGCACGACAGCCAGAGGAGGATATCACTACTTCATTACTTTCAATGATGATTTCAGTAGATATGGTTATGTCTACTTGATGAGGCATAAGTCTGAAACTTTTGAAAAGTTCAAAGAATTTCAGAGTGAAGTAGAGAATCAACGTGGTAAGAAAATAAAGGCCTTGCGATCTGATCGTGGAGGTGAATATTTAGTCACGAATTTAGCGATCATCTTAAGAGTTGCGGAATTGTTCCACAACTTACGCCGCCCAGAACGCCTCAAAGAAACGGGGTCTCCGAACGGCGTAATCGAACTTTGTTGGAAATGGTTCGATCTATGATGAGCCAGTCGGATTTACCATTATCATTTTGGGGTTACGCTCTAGAAACGGCAGCTTTCAGACTTAATAGGGTACCATCTAAATCCGTAGTTAAGACACCATATGAGATGTGGACTGGAAAGAATCCCAGTTTGTCTTTTCTAAAGATTTGGGGTTGTGATGCATTTGTCAATCGACTTCAGTCGGACAAGCTAACACCCAAATCGGATAAGTGCATTTTCGTGGGATATCCGAGGGAAACCTTAGGGTATTACTTCTACAACCGAGAGGAGGGCAAAGTGTTTGTCACTCGTAGCGGTGTTTTCCTAGAGAAAGAGTTTCTCACAAAGGGAACAAGTGGAAGGTCGGTGCGACTTGAAGAAGTTCAAGATGAGCCAGTTGGGGATGCTTCTACGAGTGATGCTATTGTAGCGTAATGTTGAGGAACCCGTGGCAACAGAAGCACCACAACCACGAAGGTCGGCGAGGCTCCGCGAAGCGCGGGAATTATTATTGTTAGACAATGATGAGCCTGCGACCTATGCAGAAGCGATGGTGGACCCAGACTTTGAGAAATGGCTGATCGCCATGAGATCCGAGATAAGAGTCCATGGGAGACAATCAAGTTTGGAACTTGGTTGACCTGCCTGATGGTTTTAAAGCCATCGAGTGCAAATGGATCTATAAGAAGAAGATTGATATGGATGGAAATGTTCACATCCATAAAGCTTGACTTGTTGCAAAAGGTTTTCGACAAGTTCAAGGACTTGACTACGACGAGACTTTCTCGCCCGTAGCGATGCTTAAATCTATACGGATAATTCTAGCTATTGCTGCACATTTCGACTATGAAATATGGCAGATGGATGTCAAGACGGCTTTCCTAAATGGAATCCTAACTGAGGACGTGTATATGATGCAGCCCGAAGGTTTTGTCGATCCAAACAATGCTGGAAAGGTATGCATACTTATGAAGTCCATTTATGGGCTGAAGCAAGCATCTCGGAGTTGGAACATTCGATTTGATGAAGTTGTAAAGGAGTTTGGCTTCATCAAAAACGAACAAGAACCTTGTGTTTACAAGAAGGAAAGTGGGAGAGCGCTGGTATTTGTAATCTTATATGTAGATGACATATTGCTGATTGGAAATGACATTCCTATGCTCGAGTCTGTTAAGACCTCATTGAAAAATAGTTTTTCGATGAAGGACTTCGGAGAAGCGGCATATATTCTGGGCATCAAGATCTATAGATAAAGATCAAGGAGGCTAATTGGATTAAGCCAGAGTACATACATTGACAAAGTGTTGAAACGGTTCAGCATGGAAGAGGCTAAGAAGGGGTTCTTGCCCATGTCTCATGGCATAAAACTCAGCAAGACTCAGTATCCTTCGACTACTGATGAGCGTGAGCGCATGAGTAGGGTTCCATATGCTTCGGCTATTGGATCCATCATGTATGCAATTGTATGTACTCGCCCAGATGTTTCCTATGCTCTAAGTGTTACGAGCAGATACCAGGATGATCTAGGTGAAGGTCACTGGACAGCGGTAAAGAACATCCTTAAGTACTTGAAAAGGACTAAGGATGTGTTCCTAGTTTATGGAGGTGAGGATGAACTCAGTGTAAGGGGTTACACAGATGCGAGTTACCTTAACGACTCAGATGATTCGAAATCGCAATCAGGTTATGTGTTTGTCATGAATGGTGGTGCTGTGAGCTGGAAAAGTTCCAAGCAAGATACGGTGACCTCGTCTTCAACAGAAGCTGAATATATTGCTGCCTCGGAGGCTGTAAAGGAAGCTATTTGGATTAGGAATTTCCTGATCGCTCTCGGTGTGGTTCAGGGCGCGTCCAATCCCTTGGACGTTTATTGTGATAACAATGGTGTTATTGCACAGGCCAAGGAACCTAGACTGCACCAGAAGAACAAACATATTCGCATGCGTTACCATCAGATTCGAGAGTTTGTTGAGGATGGTAGTGTCATGATATGCAAAATACATACGGACTCAAATGTTGCTGATCCCTCGACTAAGCCTCTCCCGCATCCCGCGCATGAAGCGCACACAAGAGCAATTGGTATTAGATACATTTTACATGACTCTAGTGCAAGTGGGAGACTGAAGGAAATATGACATAGAGGCAATCATAGAGATGATGATATTTCATATGTATCCATGAGTTATTGTAATGTTCCTTGAATATCCATATCAGGCAACTTTTATTGATTGGCAATTACATGAATTGTTTGTGAAACTCTATACTTGTATGGTTATTTAAGAGTTGTCCCTAGTCGGAGTTCATGTGAGGATACACGTGAATATTATACTAGCATATCGACTGGTTGATGACTATGTTTCGCAAGTCATAGACATGGAGATGTCAAACCAATGACGTGGACACATGTTATGAACATGGTGTTGGACTGACCCAACCTCAGACTAGCAATTAGTTGTAGTTCTCTCTCTACACATCGTGTACGTTTTGTCCTTAGACCTGAGATTGTCGCATGTACTTGATATGTGAATCGACCTACTTTGGGGCTATCAAACGCTGCACCGTAACTAGGTAGTTATAAAGGTAGCTTTCGGGTTTGTCCTGAAGCATGCTGCAAGGCATGGTCAATCAAGATGGGATTTGCCCCTCTCTACTTGAGAGAGATATCTCTGGGCCCCTCGAGTGATCGGATCCAGAAATGCATGGCCGTGCTACCTATGGTTAAGAGTTAACCTAGTAAAGGGATTCCGAATCACAGTATCGAGAAAGGGAGGTCAGCTTGGAGCTAGACCAAATATCGTGAGGCAAAGGGAAATACATGTACTAAACCTTGTGACGGTTCGTCTGATATGATCTTTGTATGCGTTTAGGAGTTGGCACGTCTTGCTAGAGGCCGCTACCAACTATTGACAGAATAAGTTTATTCGTGTCATGTCTATACGCATATGAACCTATAGGGTCACACACTTAAGGGGCTGGAAGCCTAATGAGGATTGGATCCGAATTAGACCAGGCTTAGGGTACTAATGGGCTACTAATATCGAAGCCCACTAGGGACGCCTATATAAGAGAGGGTGGGGCGAGCTGACCAGGGTGAGATCTTAGACCTCAGATCATTCCCAGCCGCCACTCCTCATGCCTGTGTTGCACGCGCGGACCTAGCAGTCCGACGTCTGATGCTTCCACCCTGTACGTGTGGATACCTCAGAGGCGATGCATCTGTTGCGCTTGGACGAGCCGCACAAGGGTAGCTGCTCGTGGGACGAGGAAAAGGAGGAGACGTGGAACGTCTGCACTGCCTCGACGCGCTTCATCAATTCCGCAACTGCGCGTCTAGTGGTAATCCCGTGATCTATGACAACAGTAATCCTGGTATACGTGGTAGAAAATTTTGATTTGCGCTAGTGTAGCCTACCCGTATATCTTCAAATAACAAGGTCACAACATTGTTGGAATGATGTGATGAACATTCATCCGAAGTATAGCATTACGATCAAGGTCATTGTGTTTATATTTCTATAACATCATATGAAGTAATCTTAGTCCTTAGACCATGAGATCATGTCAATCACTAACACCGGAAGAGTATCTTGATAACATCAACATCACACCGTAACAGGGTGACTATAAAGATGAGTTCACTGCTACGAAGGTGTTATGTTGAGGCTCATGGATCAAGAGTGGAATTTGTCCATCCCTATGATGGAGAGATATACTCTGGGCCCTCTCGATGATATCACATTAGTTAGCTTGCAAGCAAGTGATTTGATCACTAGAATGTTATATCAGGGGAACAAGAAAAGAATACATGTCGGTAACGAGATCAAACTAGGTACAGGGATACCAATGATCGAATCTCGGACATGAATATATCGCGAGACAAATGGATTGAGTTACATGCATATAAGGTTCACACGATCACAAAAGTCATCGTTGAAAATGTGGGAGTCAGTACGGATCTCCAGGTCCCGCTGCTCATTATTGATCGGAGAGGGGCTCGATCATGTCTGCATTATTCGTGAACCATAGGGTGACACACTTAAGGGATATCGACACCATTTGGAGCAAATAATATGCCGAAGAAAGATAAAAGGAAAGCGCATGAATTTATTTCACTAGACACCAGAACTGTTTCGGTTGAAATTGCTGAAACTGGTTCTGCATGTGAAATTGAAATGTTATAAGGGGTTTTATGTGAATGTTTGTTAATTAGAGTAATTAACAAAATTTTGAATAAATAAATAAAATAGTTTTATTGAAATGAGAGCTTGCATTAAATTTGGTGGAAATTTAATGCATGTGAGTGGTTTTTTGAGTGGAGGCATGTTTATGTGAGTGGAGGCTTTTCATTTTGAGTGGGAGCTCCACCCACATGAATGTGGAAGAGGTGGGGTTAGCGACCATGGGCTGGGCGCCATGCCCCTTGGGATTCCCCCCTCTCCCTATAAAAGGCCTCCCTCTCCTCCTTTCAAAGCACACCTCCTCGTGAAGGATCTCTCGCCCCCTTTAGAATTTACCCATGGTCTCGGATCAGCGAGATACATGTTCCCGGTGGCTTTTTCTGGAAGGATTTGTTTCTTCCGCTTCTTCGCTGGAGCCAGGGCGTGCAGGTTATCGGGGTACCCCGACGTGTGTGCGATCACAGATGCACCACTTCTTTGCGGTGCTGGACCGGCTGGACCAGATGGACTTCATCACGATATTGAGATCGACAAGCGTTCGACTACATCATCCACGAGTACAACCTCGTTAACTCTATTCGGTCTTCGAGGGTATGTATTCTATGGTTGTATATCCACCCGTTGCTTGTATCTAGTAGATAGATCTTGGTACATAGTTGTTCCCATCGTAGGAAATTTTTTGTTTTCTATGCTGTGAACCCTACAGTGGTATCAGATCCGGATCTATGCATAGATGCTTTCCACGGGTAGTACACATATGAGTATGTGGTCGATGATGATCATGTTATTTCTTCTTAGTTGTACTTTGGATATTGGTGGCATAGTGGGATGAAGCGGCCCGGACAAACTTTACATGTCCTCGCACATGAGACCTGTTCCACGCTTGACATGCAACTAGTTTTGCATAACTAGCTAGCGGGTGTCTATCTCTCTTACTATAGTCAATATCTAATTTGCAACAAGTTGTCAACAATTTGGTTATCCTCATTGTTGTTCATGTTCGTAGGTAAGAACGGTTCGATCTTCGAAATCCCTAAGCCACGTAAAACTTGCAATGGATAAATTAGAGGCATGTAGTTTAGATTGTTGCTGGGCTAGTGTCATGATATGGTGATGTTGTAAGTAAAAGTATAATTCGATACTCTTACAACACACATAACGTGTAAGTTCTATAGACCTTGGACTTACACATAAAGGAATGATGAGGATCATACCACGATGCACATGATGGAGATCAAGTGCAGGAACCATATCATTTCTCTTATTCACATGTGATGTTTTTTTCATCTTATATTGCTAGTTTGGCATTTTATTAGCATTATAAGATGATCCCTCATTTAGATATCAAGATAAAAAATGTGTTCTTCCTTAAGTATGCACCGACAATGTTTCATTACTTCAAGACATCACGTGATGATCGGGTGTACTTGAATCCACAAGCATATCAAGCGAATACTAAGGTTCTTACTTGGTGAGCCTAGCATGTACAAACATGGCCTCGGAACACAGACCGAAAGGTTAAGCATGAGTTATATGTTTTAATATGATGACCATATGGATGCTCGCCTTTGAAGCTACACCGACTCACGTGATGATCGGACTTGATGTAGTGGATTTGGTTCATGTAATCACCAAAAAGACACGAGGGATGTCGTTTTTGAGTGGGAGTTCATTTCTAATTTGGATTAGTAGAACTCAATTTATCATAAATTAAATCGAAGTGAATTTTCATAATTTTTTGTAGTCATTGGCATTCGTTTACCACCTTATGCTTAGTTGTAATTGAAATAATAGAACTATAGAATTCTGGATATTTACTTTACGAACTGGTATCGTATTGTGTTAAGTGTCAATCTAAAGTTTAAAGTCCTATTGCAAACTTTCAGCAAACTCTGTTTACTCTATGAAATTTAATAATTTGTATTAAATCGAGAGTAACAATTCCAGTGTTAGTATCTTAAGTATCATGTTTGCCTCCATGATTCTTGATTGTTTTAATATCAAGTTTTTCTAGGAGCTGGAATAATTGTTTCAGAAACCATCATGTGTGGTAGATATAACGATATCTGAAACATGTTTTGGTTGCAATATGATAGAGTATAATATATGTTCTCATATTGGATGAGAATTTGCAAAGTTTGGAGATGATAGACATCCTAATCATCCAAAAGGGTTTTGGAAAGTAATGTTATACTCACGATTCGCCTTTATAAGCTACATTAGCTTGATCATGAAAGTCGTCATGATAAGGATGAATAGAAGATGTATGTAAAGTGTTTACTACACTAAAAGATTACTAAAGAATGGATTTTGAAAGAATGTCGATCATTTGATGACGGTGATCTACTTCAAAGTGCAAGTCCAAAGGCATTAGTATTTTAATATACATGCTTTGGACTATGTGTCATGTATATGGCGCCACTTTTGATGTTGATAGATTCTTTTAAAAGGAAAGGAAATGCTAAAAGAGAATCTATAAAATATATTTGGCAAAAAAGAAAAGATTGGAAATATCCAGTTTAGGTATATAGATGATATACATGTTATGGTTGTATTCTTTGCTTGTTAAACAATGTGGTTCTTGGGTATTGGATACCAAATTGGTTGGTATGAAATTTCATACAGAACGACGCAATTCATGAACCACAATGGCCTAAATAACTAGCAAGAGAATATGTGATGATGTTCATCGAAAACAAACAAACCGTTGTTTGTATTTCTCGTTGACATCAAAGCTTGCCTTCAAGATTTTTTTAATAATAGTTATTTAAATTAGGTATTATGAGAACAAAGATTGTTCAAATAATTACCGTATTCCATATAAGATGTATGATTTACAAATCTAGTTGGATAAATCACATCCATAAAATCCTAATGCTAAAATGTCGCAAGAGAAATGATTGAAAGATCACTTACGAAGTGACATCGTCGTTTAAATTATATTGGAAAGAAAACATGAAGAATCTCCATATTCATGGATTTTTGGAGTCCTTGATTTGATCAAGTGACGCTTGTGATACTTTCCTCGGGATAATTAAAACTTTGTTCAAAGGCCAAAGAAGAACAATCGACTAAATTATTGGAATTTATACATATCGATGTATGTAGTCCATTATGTGTAGTCGTAAGCGATGGATTTCAACTTCATATGCTTTCTCCAGAAATTTGAGTGAATATTCACTTAATGAGAAAGAAGTATGAACTATTTTAAAACGTTCAAAGACTTTCAAGATGAAGTGGAAAATCATTGTAACAAGAAAATAAATGATTTATGATTTTATCATAAAGGGATTTATTTGAGTTGCAAGTGTAACAAGAAAATAATTGATTTATGATTTTATCATAAAGGGATTTATTTGAGTTGCAAGTTTAGCAAAACACCTAGATTTACATCTCCCGAAACACCATAGGAATATGGAGTGTTTTAGATTTGTAATGAAACCTTGTTTGACATGGTTGGATCAAAGGTGTTATTTATAAAACTGCCATTATGTTTTAAAAGATTAAAAACTTTAGAGACTACTGCTTTTACACTGAAAAGAGCTCCATCTTGATATGTTGAAATGACACCATGTAAGTTATGGTTTGGGGTAAAACCCAAGTTGTCCTTTCTTAAATTTTGGTATGCTAAGCATAAGTAAGATGTTTACAACCAAAGTCGGATGAGCATGTCTTTGTAGGTTACTTCGAATAACCATTGGGTATTCCTTCATAACACCGAGGACAAGAGGTTTTGTCGCTTGAAAGGTTAAGTTTCTTGAAAAAGGAATTTTTCACAAAAAGTTAAGTGGGAGGACAATAGAACTTTGATAAGGTTAATGTACCTTAGCTATATGTGCTGATTTGCGCAGCACCGGAAAACATTCTGGAGGCAGCCAGAATGCTCATGACTCACGTGTCTCAAAGGTTGTGGTCACGGAGGTATAAGTTCCTATTGTACCAAGTAGGTTGGATAACCAATCAAATGCCAAAATTTGAGAGTAAATCATTGTTCTTTGACAATGATGAACCGACTACATGCAAATAAGCGATGATGGGCCCTAACTCCGTCAAATGGCTTGAAGCCATAAAATCCATGATAGTTTCATACACAAGAAATCAAGTTTTTTCAACTTGGAAGACCCTCCGGAAAGGTGTAAAAACCTATCAGTCGTATTTGGATCTATAAATAAACAAACATGGATGTTTCACATCTATGAAATAGTCGACATGTCGGTAAAGTTTTTACGACAATGTTCAAGGAGTTGAATATGATAGGATTTGATCTTTCATAGCGATATTTAGTCTGGACGGATTAATGTAGCAACCACTAAATATAGTTTCGTAGATGGTAGTTGAACAAACAAAACAAAGTTCTTCTAATATAATGGTTATCTAGGATGTGTGCATGACACGATCCAAAGGGTTTTGTTAATTCAAAGGATGCTAAAAATGGCATGCAAACTTCAATGGTTGAAGTAAGCATCACGGAGGTGGATTCTTCACCGTGATGAAACTGTTAAAGGGGTTTTCATCTGGAGACGATGAAGATACTTGCATTTGCAAGAAATTAAGTGGGAGCGCTGGGACATATTTCTAATACATTATATGAAGGACATATTGTTTATTGGAAATGATGTATCTTTTATTGAAAAAGGTTAAGAATTTCATTTCGATGAAAGACTTAGGCAAAACCGGAATATTTAGCATGAATATCTACATGGATAGACTGTGATGCTAATATGGTTATGCCAATCGTACATATATGAGATATTGAAGGGGTTCAATATAGAAACAACAAGAAAAGGATCTTGTCGCATCGAAAAGGATTGAATCAAGATTCAAGTGTATCGAAACTTGATAAGTGAAACAAGATTCAAGTTCTTTGACACTTGATGAGTGAAATCACAAGAATGTTTTGATTAATCATACCATGATATGTACACATCCAGATATGTCCTATGCTCTAAGTATTATGAGCATATACCAGAATGAATCATAAAATGATCATTGGACGATAGTAAGGATATTCTTATAATCTTTTGGAAGAATTAAGAATATATTGCATTTGTATAAGAGACAAATTGTTCATTGAAAAATGATACTAGTTTTGTCACAAGATACAAATGAAGTTTATCTCAATTTAAACTATGGGTGGCACAATGAAATGGAAAGAAAGTTTCCATGATGGATTTGGATGAATTCCAAAGTGAAGACATTATGACGGATACTACAACAAAAGGCTAAGTATATGACTGCTACAGTAGCAGCAAAGGAGGACATTTGTGTCAAGTAGTTTGGTATCAAACTATGGTGTGGTTCGCAATGGGATAACACTAAAGATATATTGTACGACAATAGTATCGACATGATTTAACCCCAAGGAACTAAAGGTCTCACCAAAAGACCAAATTTATACAATGCCATTTGATTGGAGAATGAGTGATGCGTCAAGACGCAAAGACATACAAATACACACGGACTTGAAAGCGTCAGATCAGTAGATTACGTGAACCACTTGAAATCGCGTATATGGAACACCAAAAAGCCATAGGTGCGTTGGGCCACGCAGAGATAAAACAAAATTTTCCCTCTAACGTGGTGATCCCAAGATCTAGCTGAGGTAGAAGGCCACGAGGTTTACCACTAGACGCAGTTGCGGATTACTGATGAAGCACGTCAGTTGATGCAGTGCAGTCCTTTGCGATCCAATCGTCCTGGTGATGATCGTACAACACCTCTACTGGTATCCACACGTACAAGGAGGAGCGCCATGGATCGCTAGATTCACGGCAGGACTGCTATGGAGCTAGGGTTTCCAACACATGGAATGACCTAACCGAACAACGATTAACCCTTCAGGGTTGGTGTGCTCCATTATATATAGGGAGTGAACATGGGCTCTGCTCGCACGGACCATTCACTAAAGCCCATATAATGTTAGACCCTGTGAGTCCAACTCACTAACTCTGTCCGAATCAGGCTCGGGTCCAACCCAACCAGATTTCCAGTTCAGATCCAATCCAAACTTGCTCCCGCCCTTGTGTGACCCCGCAGGCTCATGGCTACTTGGACACGACTAGAGTCCGACTCTAAATCGATCAGTTAGCAGCAGCTCCTAGCAGAACGTGACACTCCCAAATACCAAAGAGTCATGACGACTTGCCTTTCCAATGCGACTTAAGTCCGAGTCCCTTTTGCCTCACGATATACCTTGTCAGACTATAGGCGTATAATTGTCATCCCTTAAATAGTCCGACTCTCTTCTCGATCCGAGATAAGTGATTCACCCGACTAACTCTTAGTCGATCGCCTCGGTTAACACTTAACCGAGTCGTGCATGGCCATGCTTTCCGAATCATATCATCCGAGAGGGCCCAGAGAATATCTCTCCAAGTGGAGGGGCAAAATCCCATCTTGGTTATTCACATCACGCAGCTTGATTCTCAGTCGACCGAACTCGCCTTTATAATCGCCGATTCACGGATCAGCGTTTGACAGAACCTAAGTCGGTGATCCTCAACTTGGACTATGCAATAACCTCAGGTCTAAGGATTACATCGATTGAGATATACAAATGACAACTTGTTCATTGTACCTCAATATGGGTGTATCCGACTCGCTAAACTCTTTAGCCGAATCTGTGTAAGTTGGAATAGCATATCCATGCCCATGACAAGTGGAACCGAGTCATCAAGCCAACTTTCACATTGGTCTAAGTTGTGTGTCCAGTACAACCTCAATGACCAAGGATATTTAGTACAAACAACATGAATGTATAGTTCCACAACCGAATCAAATGTTCAATGATACACATCAGATGTTTATACAAGGACAACTTTATATCTTTATGAATACAATGGGAAATCTCATCATACATGATTGCCTCTAGGGCATATTTCCAACAGTCTCCCACTTGCAGTAGAGTCAATCTTCCGACATCACATGTCTAAGCATCTAATGCCCATGGCTCTCAGGTGCGCCTCATGCTTTGGCTGTGGTAACGGCTTTGTCAACGGATCCGCAATAGTTGCATCTGTGTGTACCTTGCATAACTTGATATCACCCTGATCCACGAACTGGCGATTAAGGTGGTACCGCATGAGTATGTGCTTGTTCTTCTGGTGTTGTCTAGGTTCCATGCTTGTGAAATAGCACCATTGTTGTCACAATACACGTCTAACGGATTGGACGAGCCTTGAACCACACCAAGATCCATGAGGAAATTCCTCATCCAAACAGCTTCCTTTGCTTTGCCTCTCGAGCAATATACTCATCATGTAGATGCATACGCCTCTTGCTTGGAACTCTTCCAGCTCACAACACCTCCGTTTATAATAAACACGTATCCGGATTGCGAACGATAATCATCAGAGTTGGTAATATAACTCGCATCCGTGTAACCCTTTACACTGAGTTCATCTTCACCACCATAAACCAAAAACATATCCTTAGTCCTTCTCAAGTACTTTAGGATATTTTTAGCCGCTGTCTAGTGGATTTCTCCAGGATGAGCCTGGTATCTACTCAAAACACTTAGAGCATATGAAACATCTGGCCTAGTACAAATCATGTCATACATGACGGATCCGACTGCAGAAGCATATGAAATCGCACTCATCCGACTTCGCTCATCAGTTGTCGTAGGACACTGAGTCTTGCTAAGTTTTACACCATGGGACATCGGTAAGAACCCCTTCTTAGACGATTCCATGTTGAACTTCTTAAACACTTTGTCCAAATAAGTACTCTGACTCAATCCAATGAGCCTCCTTGATCTATCTCTATAGATCCGGATTCCGAGGATGTATGTTGCCTCACCCAAGTCTTTCATTGAGAAACTCTTTTCCAATGATTCCTTGGTTTCTTGCAACATCTGGACATCATTTCCAATCAGTAATATGTCATCCACATATAAGATTAGAAAGTTTACTTTGCTCCCGCTAAACTTCTTGTATAAACAAGAATCATGATCACTCTTGATGAAGCCAAACGATTTGACTACCTCATCAAAGCGAATATTCCAACTCCGAGATGCTTGCTTCAACCCATAAATGGATTTCTGAAGTTTGCATACCTTGTCAACATTAGCCAGATCGACAAAACCCTCAGGCTGTATCATATACACGTCCTCGGTTAAATTTCCGTTAAGGAAAGCCGTTTTGACATCCATCTGCCATATCTCATAGTAGAAATAGGCCGCTATAGCTAACATGATCCAAACTGATTTAAGCATCGCTACGGGCGAGAAAGTCTCGTCGTAATCAACTCCTTGAACTTGTCGGAACCCCTTCGCGACAAGGCATGCTTTATAGAAGGAAACATTTCCATCCATATCTTAAAGACCCATTTGCACTCGACGGGTCTTGCACCGTCTGGCAGATCAACCAAGTTCCAAACTTGATTTTCATCCATGGACTTTAACTCGGATCTCATGGCTCCAAGCCATGACTCAGAATCAGATCCCACCATCGCTTCCGAATAATTTGCCGGCTCATCACTGTCTAACAGTAACACATCACGACCACTTCGTAATCTTGCCGATCTTCGTAGTACAGGTGCTATTGCCGGCTCAGCTACCACGACCGGCTCAACCTCCAGGGTTTTTGCCGACTCGCTACTAGCCGGTTCCTCTCGAATTTCTTCGAGCTGCACCGTGCTCCCACTTACTCCCCGACTGATAAACTCTTTCTCAAGGAAGACACCGTTCCGAGCGACAAACACTTTGCCCTCTTCTCGGTTGTAGAAGTAGTAACCCAAGGTTTCCCTCGGATACCCCATGAAAATACACTTATCCGACTTGGCTGTAAGCTTGTCCGACTGAAGTCGCTTGACAAATGCTTCACAACCCCAAATCTTAAGAAAATACAAACTCGGCCTTTTGCCTGTCCACATCTCATGCAGTGTCTTCTCTAACGATTTTGATGGTACTCTGTTTAGTGTGAACGCCGCTGTTTCTAGACAATAGCCCCAAAATGATAAAGGCAGATCTGTCCGACTCATCATTGATCGTACCATGTCCAACAAGGTCCGATTCCGCCTTTCCGAAACACCATTCCTTTGTGGCGTTCCGGGCGGACTAAGTTGAGGAACTATTCCAGAACTTTTCAGATGGTCATCAAACTCATGGCTCATGTACTCGCCTCCTCGGTCCGACTGAAGAAACTTTATTTTCTTGCCGAGTTGATTATGTGCTTCATTCTGGAATTCTTTGAACTTTTCAAAGGCTTCCTACTTATGTTTCATCAAGTAGATATATCCATACCTACTCAAATCATCAGTGAAGGTAATGAACTACTCATAACCACCCCTGGCTGCCGTGCTCATTGGTCCACATACATCACTATGTACTAGTCCCAACAAGTCGGACGCCCTTTCGCAACTCTTTGCAAAAGGTGTCTTAGTCATTTTTCCAAGTAGGCAAGATTCGCATGTCTCGAACGACTCCAAGTCGAAAGAAGTTAGGAGTCCATCATCATGGAGCTTCTTCATGCGTTTCCAACTTATATGACCAAGCCGAGAGTGCCAAAAGTAAGTCATATTCAGATCATTTGGTTTCAACCTTTTAACATTTATGTTATAAACCGACTCACCATCAGGATTCAAAATAAATAACCCGTCCTGGACGGGTGCAAAGCCGTGAAACATATCATTGAAATACAAAGAACAACCATTATTCTTGATATTCGACTCATAGCCTTGCCTCATCAAACATGAAGCGGAAATAATGTTTCGACTGAGCACTGGAACATAATAACAATTATTCAGTTCCATAATGAATCCAGAAGGTAAATGAAGTTGCATCGTGCCGACTTCCAACGCAGCAACTCTTTCTTTGTTGCCGACTCGAATATCAACCTTGCCTCTTGCTACGCTCCTAGTTCTTACCAGTCCCTGCAACGAGTTGCAGATGTGAATAACTGATCATGTATCATATACCCAAGAACTATTAGGTGCATCAGCAAGATATATGTCTATAACATTGCAAACAAGTGTACCTGAGTCGGAAGTCATACCTCCACTCTTGGCTTTGTCAGCCAAATACTTGCTGCAGTTCCTCTTCCAGTGGCCATCCGCCTTGCACTAGAAGCAAGTGGATCCGGCTGAAGGAGATGGTTTAGTCCCTGAGGCAGCGCTTGGGACCGGGTCCTGAGCCTGCTTTCCTCCTGACTTAGCCTTCTTCTTAGTCCAAGAACTCTTCTTGAACTTAGCCTTATTCTGCACCATCAACACTTGACTGGCGCCCTTCTTGAGATCCGCCTCTTGAGCATCCCATGCAATTCAGTGAGCTTCTTATCCATACCATGCATGTGGTAGTTCAAATGAACTGCCCATATGCACTAGGAAGAGAGTTCGAATTATATCTCAGCTAACTCTTCGCTAATGGGGTAGCCAAGCCTCTAGAGACTGCGTAACCAACCATCTTGATCACATGCGGACTCGGTGGATCACCATCCTTAAGCTTGCAACTCAGCAAAGCCCGAGAGACTTGATACCTCTCGGTCTCCGCTGAGCTCGAACATACTTTTGAGGCTTTCGATCATATCGTAGGCCTCAACATGCTCGAACTGCTTTTGCAAGTCCGGTTCCATGTGAGCAAGCATAAGACAGCTAATATCCGTGGACTCATCCTTAGCCTGACGGTAGGCATTGGTGGCGGCTGACGCATTCTCATTCGGCTCATCTGGAAGTGGGTTGTCTAGGACATGGTCCTTCTTTTCTTGTTTGAGAACAATTCTCAGATTTCGATACCAGTTGGTGAAATTAGTGTCATTCAGTTTATCTTTCTCAAGGATAGTTCTCAACGCAAAAACGGATATCTGAGAGTGACTGCTACTTGGTGCCATGATCTACAACAGAAAATATGCAAAACACTTAAGACATGTATTCATAAAAGAGAAAGCATATTAAACATTTTAATATTTTATGCTCCCACTAGAACCAACACCCCTCCGATGGTTGCTTAGTGATTCAGGATCCTAAATAAGCAAGTCGTCTAGTGAGCTTTAGCATCACCGCTAGCCGCCAAGTGATCTAGGTAGACAACTCCTTGTCAGTCGCATCTCATACGAAATAAAGCAATTATAATGTGAAATGGTATGGCTCTCTTCATGGCGATCTCCATATCCACAAAGCCCGTATTCCGACTCGTTCCAACTCTTGTCACTTGTCGTCTTACTCCATGTCGCCGACATGTACAATGCCTTGCATGCCTTCCGGGTTCTCCAAACAGCTACACTAGCTTAGTAAAGTAAATTACATAGAGAATCCGACACGCAGGTCATTATACAATAAAATGACAGCACCTAGGCTCCAAAGGTGACAAAAACCGTGATTCACAGATCACGTATGGATTACACACATACATCACATGCACATGAACCATACCATTCACAACTTCCTGCAAAAACAAGTTATGCATAGATACAATATATACCGGCGTTGTGAAACTCGCAACGACATCTAAGACGCTACGATAGGGCGAAGCCGGTGGTCCCGCTAGCCGGATAGCGGGCGGGGATTGAAGGGGCAGCGCCCGACAATTTTTCCGAAAACGTAGATCTCATCTACGATCTGAACATGGATTCCGACCATCGTTCCAACTCGATCAAACTCTTTGATCTTCGATCACCGCATCTAGATTTACGTGTCACAGTCTACCCCGATGGCGGAAGCCGACCGGTAGGGGTATGTCATTCCACGACCTCAGTAGTATGATCACAGAAATCAGATCTACCATTCCCCGAGTATAGTTGATCCAATCAACCTCGTACAAAACCGATCTATCTCATAGATCGACCACCAAAACAGCATATAGATCTCATCTATAGCCAACCGCATATCACATATGCGAGATCTCGAGCCTAAAACCAGAAGCTATTGCTTTGATAACACTGTTGGGCCACGTAGAGATAAAACAAAAAATTTCCCCTAACGTGGTGATCCCAAGATCTAGCTGAGGTAGAAGGCCATGCGGTTTACCACTAGACGCGTAGTTGCGGATTACTGATGAAGCGCGTCAGTTGATACAATGTAGTCCTTTGCGATCCAATCGTCCTGGTGCTGATCGTACAACACCTCTACTGGTATCAATACGTACAAGGAGGAGCGCCGGCGGCGAACTGCTAGATTCGTTATGGCGGCAGGACTGCTGTGGAGCTAGGGTTTTCAACACATGGAATGACCTAACCGAACAATGATTAACCCTTCAGGGTTGGTGTGCTCCATCATATATAGGGAGTGAACGTGGGCTCTGCTCGCGTGGCCCATTCACTAAAGCCCATATAATGTTAGTCCCGGTGAGTCTGACTCACTGACTCAGTCCAAATCAGGCTCGGGTCCAACCCAACCAGATTTCCAGTTCAGATCCAATCCAAACTGGCTCCCTCTCTTAAGTGTGTGACCCCGCAGGCTCATGGCTACTTGGACACGATTAGAGTCCAACTCTAAATCGATCAGTCAGCAGCGGCTCCTAGCAGAATGTGCCGACTCCCAAATACCAAAGAGTCATGACGACTTGCCTTTCCAATGCGACTTAAGTCCGAGTCCCTTTTGCCTCACGATATACCTTGTCAGACTATAGACGAATAATTGTCATCCCTTAAATAGTCCGACTCTCTTCTCGATCCAAGATAAGTGATTCACCCGACTAACTCTTAGTCGATCGCCTCGGTTAACACTTAACCGAGTCGTGCATGGCCATGCTTTCCGAATCATATCATCCGAGAGGGCCCAGAGAATATCTCTCCAAGTGGAGGGGCAAAATCCCATCTTGGTTATTCACATCACGCAGCTTGATTCTCAGTCGACCCGAACTCTGCCTTTATAACTGCCCAGTTACGGATTAGTGTTTGACAGAACCTAAGTCGATGATCCTCAACTCAGACTATGCAATAACCTCAGGTCTAAGGATTACATTGATTGAGATATACAAATGACAACTTGTTCGTTATACCTCAATATGGGTCAATCCGACACGCTAAACTCTTGAGCCGAATCTGTGTAAGCTGGAATAGCATCTCCATGCCCATGACAAGTGGAGCCGAGTCATCAAGCCAACTTTCACATTGGTCTAAGTTGTGTGTCCAGTACAACCTCAATGACCAAGGATATTTAGTACAAAAACCATGAATGTATAGTTCCACAACCGAATCACATATTCAATGATACACATCAGATGTTTATACAAGGACAACTTTATATATTTATGAATACAATGGGAAATCTCATCATACATGATTGCCTCTAGGGCATATTTCCAACAAGGTGTTCAATATGAAAAGTTTCTAAACTAGATTATTGTCTCTAGTGCATGTGGGAGACTGAAGGGAATATGCCCGAGAGGAAATAATAAAGTGGTTATTATCGTATTCCTTAATTATGATAAATGTTTATTTTTCATGCTATAATTGTATTAATAAGGAAACTTTAATACATGTGTGTTTAATAAACAAATAGAAAGTTCCTAGTTATGCCTCTATTATAAACTAGCTTATTGATTAACAAGATGATCAGAGGTTTCCTGATCATGGACATTGGATGTTGTTAATAACGAGGTCACAACATTGTTGGAATGATGTGATGAACATTCATCCAAGGTATAGCATTACGATCAAGGTCATTGTGTTTATATTTCTATAACATCATATGAAGTAATCTTAGTCCTTAGACCATGAGATCATGTCAATCACTAACACCGGAAGAGTATCTTGATAACATCAAACATCACACCATAACAGGGTGACTATAAAGATGGGTTCTGTGCTACGAAGGTGTTACGTTTAGGCTCATGGATCAAGGATGGAATTTTTCCATCCCGGTGATAGAGAGATATACTCTAGGCCCTCTCGGTGATATCACATTAGTTAGCTTGCAAGCAAGTGATTTGATCACTAGAATGTTATATCACAGGAACGAGAAAAGAGTACATGTCGGTAATGAGATCAAACTAGGTATGGGGATACTGATGATCGAATCTCATACATGTAATATATCGCGAGACAAAGGGATTGAGTTACATGCGTATAAGGTTCACACGATTACAAAAGTCATCGTTGAATATGTGGGAGTCAGTACGGATCTCCAGGTCCCGCTGCTGATTATTGATCGGAGAGGGGTCTCGATCATGTATGAATTATTCGTGAACTGTAGGGTGACACACTTAAGGGATACCGACACCATTTGGAGCAAATAATAAGCCAGAGAAAGAAAAAGGAAAGCGCATGAATTTATTTCACTAGACACCGGAACTGTTTCGGTTGAAATTGATGAAACTGGTTCTGCATGTGAAATTGAAATGTTATAAGGGGTTTTATGTGAATGTTTGTTAATTAGAGTAATTAAAAAATTCTGAATAAATAAATAAAATAGTTTTATTTAAATGAGAGCTTGCATTAAATTTGGTGGAAATTTAATGCATGTGAGTGGATTTTTCAGTGGAGGCATGTTTATGTGAGTGGAGGCTTTTCATTTTGAGTGGGAGCTCCACCCACATGAATGTGGAAGAGGTGGGGGTAGCCACCATGGGCTGGGCGCCATGCCCCTTGGGGTTCCCCCTCTCCCTATAAAAGGCCTCCCTCTCTTCCTCTCAAAGCACACCTCCTCGTGAAGAATCTCTCTTCCCCTTTAGAATTTACCCATGGTCTCGGGTCAGCGAGATACATGTTCCCGGTGGTTTTTTATGGAAGGATTTGTTGCTTCCACTTCTTCGCTAGAGCGAGGGCGTGGAGGCTGTCGGGGTACCCGGACGTGTGTGCGATCATGGATGCACCACTGCTTTGCGGTGCTGGACATGATGGTGCTGGTCCGGCTGGACCAGATGGACTTCATCATGATCTTGAGATCGGCAAGCGTTCGAATACATCATCCACGAGCACAACCTCGTTAACGCTATTCGGTCTTCGAGGGTATGTATTCTATGGATGTATATATCCACCCGTTTCTTGTATCTAGTAGATAGATCTTGGTACATAGTTGTTCCCATCGTAGGTAATTTTTTGTTATCTATGCTGCGAACCCTACAATAACCCAATAGATTTCATGAGTCTTGGAAGTTATTACTTCTGTAATAACCTCTCCTTATCCTTTTTATTTGCTTTTTGTGCCAAGAATAACCTCTAATAAGAGGGAAGTAAGATTTGGGGAGTTGCTGTAGCGAAACAGATTTTTGTGCTCCACCGTAAAAACTCATGAGGAATCTCTGTAAGTCGGATTGAGCTGATATTTTGTAGATAAATACCCCATAATGTTAGATAACTTTCGTTAGTTCAAACGATTTTTCATTTGAGCAACAGAAGGTCTTAGAAAAAATTGATTTCTACCTGCTGGTCTGTTTTGACAGATTTCTACCACTATTTGCATTTGCTTCTTATTGATTCCTTTTTGGGTTCTTTTTGGGAAATTGAGATTTTTGAGGGAATTGCTACAGTACCTTGTGTTTTTAGTGAAAGTTTTTCTGTTCTAAAGCTAAAACCAAAGGTCTATTATCTTTTGAATACACTAATGTTGCTAATGAAGATTGTGTGAAGTTTAGTATGAAGGAAAATTTTCAGGTGTAAAAGAAGAATGATGTAATGAGACGAATAATGGACAAAATCTCAAGATTGCGGATGCTACCCATGTCACCCCAAGAAATATTCAAGAGGTACAAGTGTCAAAGGTTGGGGATGCCCAAGGCATCCCCTTCTTCATCAATAAAAATCTCAGGTCTTTCTAGAGACTTCGTTTTTATTGTTTCATGCACAGTTGTGTTATTCTTGGAGAGTATTAGTTTTAGTTTTATGTTTTGGTTTTCTTGAATAAGTTGGTTGGATCACAACACACTTCTTTTTGAGAGAGACATACTTTGTTTTCCTTGCCTAGAACACTCTAGTTTTCACTCTAATTATTCTGTCAGTGTTCTCTTTTGCTAGCACTGTGTTTAGCCTTAGTTTTCTTATGCTTTCATCTTAGAACTTTTTAGTTCATCTTTGTGGATTTGTGAGACTTTCTCACTGATCTTTATTGATTATTATCCTTGTGAGTTGTTTCAAATAAGTCTGATGTTGGAAAAGAGTAGGAAGTTCCATGCTTATAGTGGTACAAAAGGGAGCTTGTTTTGAGTGTGGCCTAGACTTTATCATGTCATGCTAGATGTTTCTTTGAACTTATGCTTAGTGATTATTTATGTAGCATGACTTGTTACAAACAATTGATATTTCTTAATGTTCCTTGAAATAATCATGCATTTTTTAGCACACAAAAGCATAGTATTGTGGTATTCTCCTTTGATGCTTTGTTTGGGTTGACTTGGCACATGCTCACACAATGTTATGACTATGAACCAGTCACCTTAGCCTCTATGATCATTTAGTTTTTTGACTTGTGGTACCACTTTATGCTTTGATTAGTAATGTTTTGTCGCTCTGCATGATTATGGTCATTATTGCTCTCTTAGTTGGTCGCTCCCAGTCTTTTGCTAGCCTCCACTTGTATGAGTAAGATCTACTCATGCATCCAACTCCCAAGAAACCAAGTTATTCCAAAGTGTCCACTATAAATTCCTATGCATGGTGTGTTACACCATTCCAAGTATATTCTTGTTTTATCTATCTTCCAAATTAAACTTGTTATGTGAAAATTAGTGATTAAATCTCTCACAAACTTGATGGCACACTTTATTTTTCTTGCCCCTAATAAACTTGAACCATTGTGTCATCTATGTTGTATATGCTTGCACTTATACGTTGGAATTAGCAGAACTGTGCTATCACGGGGAATTCTTTCAACATTGCCCTTGTACTTTGTACATAGTTGATATCATGCTCTTTTGTTTATGGATGTCGTCGGTGTGAAATAAAAGGGGAGCTTGTAAGTCCATGGAGTTATGTATGTGTGTTAGAGAAACTCCTGGGCCTCTAGCCTAAGCCATGCCTAATCATGGTGGAAACTTGCAACATCACCATAGTGAGCAATCTATGAAGATTTATTCTTATAAAAAAAGAGACATATTGAAAATAGGAAAGAGAAAAAAAAACACCATATTGCCATGGTAAATAAGAACATTGCTGAGATGCTCATTGTCTGCTTGCCTTGTCATTTTGATTATGGGATAGCTCCTGTATCATGTGCAAGGGTTGCCCCGTTGGTGGTTCTCTATGATACACATGTGCTTACTATGACAAGAATTTACAAGTGAATAAAGTTGAGTAGCATGAGTTGCGGCCCTCGTATTCAAGGGACATGATATTGCCAACTTATACTTTGTCAATCATATACTCGATATTTTGTTCACTTTAACCTTAATCACTTCAAGATGCTTATGATAGGGGCAATGAGAGATGAAAGCTAACAAGTACCATAATTTTTGGAAGCTATTTTTGAAACTTTAAATCCCAGCTTCCCTTATGAAGGGCCTTTCTTTCACTATATTGAGTCTCCACCTTCTACCCTTAGGAACCAGTTAAGAGAGCATAGTGTCCATTCTTAGTTCTATGTGCATTGTCCCAAAACTTCTTGATTGATGCATATTGTTGATATTGCTTGTTCTTGAACTATTTGTATCTAGTCACTCTTATGAACTTTGAAGGTGTGCTATGCATCTATTTGCTACTCTATGAGGGACAAGCGTAATTCCACTATGCTATGTTTTCTATATGTAACAAACAAACGTCTTTCAATGCATTGTTATTCATGATCTTTGTTTGTAACCTTTCATGTTGCATGCATAGTTACTTTGTATTACTGTTAGAACTCCATCTTTCATGCTCGTGTTTAGAGTACTTTGATCCCAGCTTTCAACGCTTGCAAATGGTTTGATCTTGATTTTGATGGTGCATGTCAGCTTAAAAATTATTTTTATCACTTACCTACTTGAGGACGAGCAGGAGTTAAACTTGGGGATGCTTGATACGTCGTAAATGTATCTATAATTTTTTATTTTCCATGCTTGTTTAATATCTACATTGCTTTGCTTTGTCTACACGTTGAGGTATTTTTAAACACTTTCTGGAACTAACCTATTGACAAGATGACACAGTGCCAGTTGCTTGTTTTCAGCTTTTTTTGGTTTCAGAAAGCTAAAAAATGAATATTCTCGGAATTGGACGGGACAAAAGCCAAAGTTCATATTTTCCCTGAATGATACGGAAAATCGAAGACGAGACGGAGGAGGACAACAGGGTGGCCACACCCTAGGTGGGCGCGGGCCTACCCTGGCCTCGCCCACAGTGGGTGTGGGCCCCCTGGCCCTCCACCGACCTTGCCTCCTTCGCCTATAAGAAGCCCCTGACTCAGAAACCCTAAATCATCGACCAAAAATCCACAAAAAGTTCCAAAGTGCCTCTGCCACCGAAGTGGAGATTCGGCAGACAGAAGTCTCTTTTCCGGCACCCTTCCTGGACGGGGAAGTGCCCCTGGAGCCATCTCCATCGATCTCCACCACCATCTCCATCACCGTTGTTGATTTCCATGATGAGGATGGAGTAGTTCTTCCTCAAGGCTAAGGGCTCTACCGGTAGCTATGTGTTCATCTCTCTCTGTGTGCATGATCTTATTGTGGTCATGAGCTTTGTAATCAAGTAGATCTACCTTGCTACTCAAGTGCTTCAATAGATCTCTACTCTCCCCATGTGTGTGAAATTGACAACATGGACGCAATGGTGGCACTTAGGCTAGAGTCTACATAAATACTCATCGTGCATTAATAGATCTATGCTTTTCCCCACGTGTGTGAAAGTGACAGCGTGCGCGCCGTGTGTGGCACTTAAGCTAGACTACATATATATGTTATGAGTTATTTTTGGAGTTGGATGTCTCTATGAATTGTGGTGTTTGTTGGAACCATCTAGCGCTCAAGGTGACAGTGTGGGGTTATCTAAATTGGGAAAGGCGGACTTTGAGGAGTGCTGTTATAGCCCTACCATGGATTAGAGTGTCCAACCAGAGAGTAGTTAAGAGTAGTATCATTAAGAGAAGATATTTATATGAGAGAGTGTGCACTAGTGAAAATATGATCCCTAGGCCTTGTTTCTAAGCATTAAAACACCATTTGCATCTAGATCTGTTTCATGCTTGCTTGCTTCCATCTTTTTGCCTTTAGTCTTGACCTGGCCGTCAAGCTCTTTTCTGACACCGTTACCACTTGTATTTCACTATATCTTCGCCAAACTAGTGCACCTATATACCTAACAAGTGTATTGGGTGTGTTTGGGACACAAGAGACTTCTTGTATCTTGATTGCAGGGTTGCTTGAGAGGGATATATTTAACCACTTCCTCCCTGAGTTCGATAAACCTTGGGTAACCCACTTAAGGGAAACCTGCTGATGTTCTACAAACCTCTGCACTTAGAGGCCCAACAACTGTCTACAAGAATAGAAGTGCGTAGACATCAACCAACTATTCCTTGCTCTATTAAGAATAATTATGTTAGAACTGCTTTATGTGATTTTGGAGCTGAAGTCAGTGTTATGCCTTTTTCTCTCTACAAGAGACTCCAGCTAGAAAAGTTGATACCAACTGATATATCTTTGCAAATGGCTAATAATTCAACTACTATTCCTGTTGGTATATGTGAGGATGTTCCTATTCAAGTGGCTCATAATTTCTTGGTTTTAACTAATTTTGTTGTGCTTGAGATGCCTGAAGATGATAATATGTCTATTATTCTTGGGAGACCTTTTCTTAATACTGCAGGAGTTGTTATCAATTGTAATCAAGGAAAAGTAACTTTTAATATTAATGACAAAGAGCATATTGTCTATTTCCCCAAGAAGGTTGCTAAGATCTATTGCCTGAATTCCATTGAAAATGTTGAGATCTTCAAAGTTGGAGAAATATATTGTCCCATTCCATAGGAAAGTTTTGAAACTATTATGATTGGGATCATTGCTATCAAGTTTGAGGTAACATAATCACTTTGTGGAATGCAAAGTTTTTTTTCATATAAGATTGTTTTGGTAACAAGACTTGATCAACCTTGTTAACGAAAGGATTTTAATGAACAAAACAATGCTTTCATAGTGGTTATACTTGCTCACTTTTATTCTTCTCTTGTTAGCTTTGGTTTTGCTAGTTGTTTGCTTGTTAGAGTGTGTTAGAACTTCTGTAGTTTTGGTTTTTCTTTGCTTTTGCTTCTTCTAAAAAATGTCTTTTCTATGAGAAAATCAATTTGCATACCCTGAAAATTGGCCAAAAATAAAGTTTCCCAAAAAATTCTAGAAAACTCATATTAATTTTTTCCTCAAAAAAGGGGCAGAGAGACACCTGGAGTGGCCCAGGGGGACCCACCAGGCCAGCACACCCCCTGGTGGCGCGGCCAGCCCTAGGGCTGCACCTGGCATGGGTGGGACCGACCTAAGGCCATCAAAGTTGTCTCCTCCCAGACACTTCTTTTTCTCTCCCGAAAAACACCGGAAAAATTTCTCAAGCTCGAGTTCCTGCTGTTCTTGCTCCCGATTTTCGATATCCTTGCTCAGCCCATCTTTGCTGCTGATTTTTGGAGGGTTTCTCCTTGGTATGTGCCTCCTTCGCTTGTCCAATTAGATTTGTGATTGGTAGATTGTATATTGAGTATTTTGCTGCTATAGGTGTCAGGTTGTGTGACCTTGCATGCTTGTTCTATGCTTAGAAATTTCATTTTGATGCATGTTTAGCCCTCTAGCAAGTTCCTATAGTAGTTCCTCATCATTTATCAACTTGGACATCACTTGGTTTGATGTTTGTCTAAAAATTTCAGAAAAAGGGTCATGGACAACCACACCTATGGTGAAATATTTGAGAGTGATGCACCTAGGAGGACAAGGCCTTCAAGATCATCCTCCAGAGCTAGGACCTCATACAATGAGGATCTCATTACACAGCATTTTAGCGACGAGGGAGATGAGGGGGATGCGCACCCCTCTACCTTCCCTTGTCCAACCTTTTTGCGGGCTGCTGGGATACTCAATAATTTTCTAACCTTGGTTCGAAGGGTTAGACTAATGAGTTATATGCAGGATGAGAGCGTGCAGTATGCTATGCTCACTAAAACCTTTGTGGAGAGTTTCTGTTTTTTCTAACAGCCCATTCAAACCAGATGTGTCTTTCCAAATCTATAACAGGCCTTTCTCCATGACATTGAAGAATTTTTGTGAGATCTTGGGTATTGGCATGGCTGGGACGGTGAAGAAGATTCCATCTCAACCCACTAATTTGTTGGAGCTCTACCGCGGGATAACTAATGATGATGACCACAGAGCCCAGCGGGGAAAGATAAGAAATATTCAACTCCCAGCTATCAGGTATTTTGCTTATTATCTTGCCACTAGTGTTCTTGGTAGGGAGAACACTAGCAATATTTCCAACTATCATTTGGCCTTCCTAGATGCTGCACTCAACAATGAAACTAGGTACAATCTTGGTTCCCTCATTACTCGTCGCTTAGCTGCTAAGGGACCCATTTATGGGGGTATTATTGCTGCACGTGTTTTTGCTGCCCTAGACCTTTCTGTTGATCGAAATGATACAATTTTTGCTCCTCAGAGGCTTGATTTAGCTGCCATGAAAGAGCATCACTTTGTCACTGCTGGCTCTATCCTTGAGAGTTTGGTTTATAGAATGTTGTTTACTGACGGGGAAGAGAGAGAGATTCCTCTGCCCCAAACCACTTTATTCAGTATTTCCCAGGGACCTTTGTCACGCTCTAGGGAGGAGATGGACGAGAAGCTGCGCATTCTTGGCTTCCATGGACACTATCAGGGGGACGCGCCCTCATACGACCCCTCTGTACACTACACAGGGGAGTCCTCGAGCTCATACCAGGACAAAGGGGCCTCCTCGTCGTACTACGGAGATGCACCTTCTTGGTCACCATGGAGTTGAGCCCCACTTAGGCCAAAAGCCTAATCTTGGGGGAGGTACACTGACATCACACTCATCTATATATCATGTTTCGTCGGTTCTTTGTATATCCATTGTTTCACATTCTTTTTGTTTTATTTTCTGTTTTCCCCAAAACACGAAAATACCAAAAATATTTTCGTTGTTTCTCTTGGTTTGTTTCTTTTCTTTTAGCCCTTGTTTTCCTTAAAGAAAAATCCAAAAATATTTTTGCTTTGTTTGTTTTTTCTTTGTTTGCTTGTTTTAAAAATCAAAAACACCAAAAATATTTTTTGTTCTTCTTTGGTTTTGTGAAGTTCTTTGCAGGGTTCAGCAGTCCTCAGTGGAGTTTGGTTTCATGTTATTATTCAAGCCACACAAGTGAAGGGCAATAATGAAGATTAAGACAACTTGAGATGTGGTAAGAGGCTGGTAACGAACTCTATTTGTTTTCATTTTTGTACATATACTCATCATGGTGAGTGATGACCCATAAGTGTAGGGGATCGCAACAGTCTTCACGGGTAGTATTACCCAATTTATTGATTCGACACAAGGGGAGCCAAAGAATACTTGCAAGCGTTAACAACTGAGTTGTCAGTTCAGCTACACCTGGAAATAGTTCTTGCTCACATATGTTTATCAGTAGCAACATCAACAGCAACAGTGAAACAGGAGCAATAATAACAGTAACAGTAAACAGTGGGATTCGAGTGTGGTAGGCATAGGGATGGATGACGGGCTTTGCATGGACGAGTCTAAACATGTAAATTCAAGACATAGGGCATTGCAGACAAATAATAACAAGCATCCAAGTACTAAACAATTCTAGGCATGTGCTCCAAATATAGTCATACGTGCTCGCAATGAGAACTTGCACAACATCTTATGTCCAGCCAGCACGTGGCAGAGGGGCCTCTAGGGAACTACTGGCAATTAAGGTGCTCCTTTCAATAGAGCACCGGAGCAAATCATTATCACTCCGTGAACACATGTGATCCTCACACCATAGCCATCCCCTCCGGATATGTTTTGGACGTATCAACTCCCCCAAGCTTAGCTTATTGCTTGTCCTCAAGCAATTCAGTTGAAAACTGAGTGCGATAAAAGAACTTTCACGAACACTTTGCTCATATGATGTAAATATTCTCAGCAGAGGAGTAGATGTTTAGACAATTCATAATAAGGAGTATGCAACTAAGTATACTCAATAGTCATTGCAAGATACAAAGACAAACCAACTCAATAAAATAAGTAGCATGAAACATAAACATAAGCAACATTGCAATGCTCATAATAAGGTATGATAGAGTGGTATCTCGCTTGCCTCTGTTTAAAGAGCACAATATAAATGCCAAGGCACCTCTGAAGTTCACATGAAGACTAGAGATAAAGATATCAGAGATACAAGCATCAAAGTCATGACATAATTAACCAAGTTTTGGAACAAACACAAGAATGACAACTATGCTCTCAAGAAGGTGCTCATAGAATAAGTGGTGACTCAACAAAATTGTGAAAACGGTTTTGAAAAGTTTGAAAGGCTTCCAAATGCTGAAAGGAAGGTACTCATTAGCTTTGATCTCTCATTGCCCCTATCATAGGCATCTTCATGTGGTTAAGGTGAAAGTGAGGTCCACTCTGAATTATATGCTTGACAGACCATAAACTGAAAATCCCAAGTCCCTTGAGTGCGAGGGCCATTCCTCATACTACTCAACTTTGGGTCTAGGCAAGTTCTTGTCATTGTAAGTATTTGCATATCATTGAGAACCGCCAACGGGGTACCCATCGCATATGGTACAGGAGCTTTCCCATAACCAAAATGACAAGGCAAGCAGACAATGAGCATCTCAGCAATCTTTTTATTTACTATATGCATAGTTTTTATTGAGGATGCTTCATAGATGACTCACTATGGTGATGCTGCAAGTTTCCACCATGATTAGGCATGGCTTAGGCTAGCGGCCCAGGCGTTTCCCTAACACAGAATACAAACTCCATGGACTCACAAGTCCCCCTCTCATTTCGCATCGTTGACATCGGAAAACAAAAGAGCTAGGTATCAACTAGATATAAATGTATCTAAAAGGTGTTGAAAGCGTTTCCCGTGACAGCACGATTCTGCTGACTCCAAGCATATAATTTGCAAGCATATAACTTTCAGGACTAGTCGCAATGGTTCAGGATTATTAAGTGCACAGAATAAAGTGTGCCATCAAGTTCGTGAGAGCTTTACTAACTAACTTTCTCAAAACATACAAACATTTTATTTTGGAAGAAAACACGGCATATGGAATATGCACTGAAATACCAAATGATGCTAATAGGTAGGTATGGTGGACACAGCTGGCAATATTGGTTTTGGGGAGTTGGAAGCACATGTAGAGCACATACTCAGTGCAAGTGAAAGCTAGCAATAAAGAGGGAGCGACAAACGAGAGAGCAATAACTGTCATAATCATGCTTGCAACAAAACAGGACTAACTATGGCATGAAAGTGATACAAGAACTCTGAGGCAAAATAAATCATCGAGGCTTACTGACTACTGATTAGTCATATGCATGCGTGAGCATGTGCCAAGTCGATTCACATGAACAGTCAGAGGAGGATGCCACAATGTCATACCAAATTATGAATAAAACAATGCAAGCAAACATTCATATGACATGCTACAAACTATTAGCAAGCTGGAGCTGATCATAGACAAGCAAGAACTACTAAGCATTCATAATGACATAGACCTTACACAAACAGGCTAAGCATGCTCACAATGATGAGTATATGTACAAAAATGAAACAAATAGAGTTCGTTACCAGCCTCTTACCACACCTCGAGTTGTCTTAATCTTCATTATTGCCCTTCACTTGTGTGACTTGAATAATTAACATGAAAACCAATATCCACTGAGGATGGCTGAACCCAGTGAAGAACTCACAAAACCAAAGAAGAACAACAAATATTTTTGGTGGTTTCGAATTTATTTAGAAACAAGCAAACAAAGAGAAACAAACCAAACAAGAAGCAAACAAAGCAAAACAAACCAAACAAAGCAAAATCTTTTTGGATTTTTCTTTTAAGGCAAACCAAAGAAAATAACAAAGAAACAAACCAAGAGAAACAACGAAAATATTTTTGGTATATTTGTGTTTTTGAGAAAGCAGCAACAAGAACCAAAAAGAAAGCAAAACAATGGATATACAAAGAACCGACCGAACATGATATATAGATGAGTGTGACGTCGGTGTACCTCCCCCCAAGCTTTGGATTTTGGCCTAAGTGGGGCTCAATAACGCGGATAGTAACCCCATTCTGGTGGGTCATCATAGGAATGATCATAGTCAGACACCTGTGATGAATAAGAAGACGCGCCCCAATCAAATGAGGGCTGCTGGTATGAAGACTCTCCCAAGTTGGAGGGCTGAACAAATTGTCTTCGACATCCTCTTCAACATTCTCTTCTTGCTGGGAGAGTTCCCCAACATATGTGTCAACCTCCTCCTCCGTAAGTGACCATCCTTGCCTGTTATCAAAGTTAAACAAAGCAGGTGCAGGGAAATAAACTATTTTCTCACTCCTACCTTTTCTCCGACCTTGCTGGACAAAATATAGTTCATATGGAAAACTTCTCACATTAGCCCCCATAGAAACAAAACCATGCTGAATCATGGATTCAATATCAAGCCTCTCTAAGGAAAACTAAAAATCTGAATAATGAGCCTCTAAACCATGGAAAGCTAGCAACCTAGACGCAATGAGGACTCCACAAATTCCACCCTTCTCACGGTTGGTGGTGAGACGGTGAGCTATCAAAGCACCCAAACTATAAGAACTATTCCTATTCAGAGCAGCTGCAATAAAAGCTAGATCAAAAGAAGACAACTTTCTAGCAGTCTTTCTAGCAAGAACACACTTGGTAATGAAATAGGAAAAGTATCTAATAGTCAAGTCGGATGTTCCGAATTTTACCACTTTCCTTTGAGAAGTCGAAACCTTGGCAAATCTCAGCATACAAATCAACAAGTGACTTGGGCCTCTCCTTGATCTTCTCACAAGATCCCCACTGAGGTACTCTAATTGCTGCACAGAAATCAGGAAAAGGCAGGTTGACAGGCATATTATATATTTTGTAATGGACCATGGGATTAGAAGTAGACCAAGTGAACCGGAAGTCCTTCACAAAATCCATGGTTAGCTTAACATATCGGGTTGGTTCACCTTCAACAAAGTGCTCCAACCCCGCATTTATAACCAAAGTTTGAAAATCTTGGAGAATCCCCACAGCTCTCATAAATTCATGGCATTGATATATGGAAGGAAAAACTGCCTCCTCACGATGAAACTTCATTGGCTCATCAACCATCAAGTCATATTGATTCAGTGAATAAGCACTCATCTTCCTTGCTAAAACTTTTAGACAACCATCAAACCAAGTGATTTCTAAGTTGATAAATGATGAGCAACTACTATAGGAACTTGCTAGAGGACTACGCAAGCATCAAAACAAAGTTTATAAGCATAGATCAAGCATGCAAGCTCAAACAACATGTCACCTACAGTAGCAAAATACTCAAAATAAATTCTACCAATCACAAATCTAATTGGACAAGTGGAGGAGGCAATACCAAGGAGAAAACCCTCCAAAAATCAGCACTTGAGATGGGCTGAACAAGGAGATTGAAAATCACCATCAAGAACAGCAAGAACTCGAGCTTGAGAAAGTTTTTCGGTGTTTTTCGGGAGAGAGAAAGAAGGTGACTTTGAGGAGGCAGCCTGGAGGGGCCAGACCCCCCCAGGCGCCACCACTAGGTAGGACGCGCCTACCATGGGTGTGGGGCCTAGGGGTAGCCCCCTGGGTCATCTCAGGTGCCACTCTGCCCCTTTTTTCGAGGAAAAATTTATTTTGAATTTTCTGGGATTTTTCAGAAAACTTTATTTTTTGCCAATTTTCAGGGTATGAAAATTGATTTTCTCACAGAAACAGTTTTTTCGGAAGAAGCAAAAGCAAACCAAAAGCCAAACTACAGGAGATCTAAGAAACTTAAACAAGCAAACAGCTAGCAAAACTAAAGCTAAAGCAAAGACTAGGAAGGAGAAGGGAAAAAGAAAGCAAGTATAACCAGAGTGGAAACATTATTTTGTTCATCAAAAATCCTTTTGTTAACAAGGTTGATCATGTCTTGTTACCAAAACAATCTTAAATGATACAAAACTTTGTATTCCACAAGGTGATTATGTTACCTCATACTTGATAGCAATGGTCCCAATCATAATAGTTTCAATATTTTCTTGTGGAATGGGACAATATATTTCTCCAACCTTGATGCCTTCAATATTTTCAATAGAATTCAGGCAATAGCTCTTAACAACCTTCTTGGGGAAATAGACAGTGTGCACTTTGTCATTAATATTGAATGTTACTTTTCCTTGATTGCAATTGATGACAACACCTGCAGTATTAAGAAAAGGTCTCCCAAGAATAATGACATATTATCATCTTCAGGCATTTCAAGGACACAAAATCAGTTAGGACCATGCAATTATGAGAAACTTGAACAGGAACATCCTCACATATACCAATAGGGATAGTAGTTGACTTATCAGCCATTTGCAAAGATATATCAGTTGGTATCAACTTTTCTAGCTGGAGTCTCTTATAGAGAGAAAAAGGCATAACACTAACTCCAGCTCCCAAATCACATAAAGCAGTTCTAACATAATTATTCTTAATGGAGCAAGGAATAGTTGGTATACCTGGATCACCAAGTTTCTTTGTAACCTTACCATTGCAGGAGTAATTAGCAAGTAGAGTAGAAATCTCCTCATTAGGAATCTTCCTTTTATTAAAGACAATATCCTTCATATACTTTGAATAAGGAGGCAATTTAATAGCATCAGCCAAAGGAATTTGCAAGAATAAAGTTTTCATCCACTCACAAAACTTTTTGTAGTGTTCTTCCTCCTTTGACTTGTGTTTCTTACCTGAAAAAGCCATAGGTTTCTGCACCCAAGGTTCTCTCTCTTTACCATGTTTATTAGCAATAATATCTTCCTTTGTGTACCTAGTGTTCTTAGTGTGTTCTTCAGGTTCTTCCTCAACTTCCCCCTTATCAGGAGACTCATCAATATTACCACTCTCAGTTTCAGCATCAGAGACAGATATACTATTAGGATCTACAGCAGGTTCAAGTGGTTCCTCAACTTTCTTATGTTTCTTTTTCTTCCTCTTACGAGGGCTACCACTATCCTCACCTTTTTGGGAATCCTGCTCTATTCTTTTAGGGTGTCCTTTAGGATATAAAGGATCTTGAGTAGCTGTACCACTCCTAATTTAATTCCATAAGCATGATTATTTCCTGAAGCATTAACTAGCATATCTTTTTGCACCTTAGCAAGTTTATCAAGTTGGGTTTGAACCATTTGAAAGTGTTTACAAAGCATTTTAATATCATTAGAAGTTCTTTTCACAATATCTTTCAACTCATGGATAGCTCTAGAGTTTTCCAATAAATGATTCTGAACTTGTTTATTAAAGTAACCTTGTTTAACAATAAAAATGTCAAGTTCCTCTAAGCATTGATCAAGAGGCTTACCATAAGGTATATCACCTTCATCAAAGTGTTGGAGAGAGTGTATCTCAATAGTAGATGAGTGGGGAATTGGCTTACATAATCTCTACTATTTCTTAAAGCAGAGGACGACAATATGGTGGTACGTCGCTATAAAACAGCCCCTCAACTTTGACACAAATTAGTGGGCAATGCCACCGTAGAGAGGTTTGGCCGTCTCGCCCACACGTCCTGGCGATTCCCTCGCTCCCGTGAAAAAAAACTTCCTATCGCCGGTTCCTCGCTACCCCAAATCCCCCGCCGCCAAGATCCTTCCGCCCAATCTCATCTCCGTCCAAGATGTCTCTACCGCCACCACAGCAGACCACGTAAGTCCACGCTCATCCGTAGCCGCAGAAGCAGACGGCGTCGTTCGCCGGCACGGCGGACTGGTCGCGTCCTCTCTGAATCAGCGAGATTGGCGCCGAGCCGGCGTGGGTTAGGTTGATGGCCTTCCTCGTCGTGTCAAGAACCAGTTCGAGGTCGCGCAGGGGGCGGGTGGACATCAACGAGGGGTTCGTGGAAACCTTCGACGATCGGAAGAGACTGCTGGAATTCCTGGTTATCCCAGCAAGTTAGGCTTCAACGAGGATGGAGACGACTACAAGGATGACGACGTGTAGGTGTGGCGGTGCTGGAGTGATTTGTGCAGGTCGACAAGGTGTCCAAAGGACCGGTGTGAGGCTCCTTTCCGTCCTAGATGTAAGTTAGTTATGTGATCTACTTGTGCTATACTATTTCTTATTTGATCTTCTTTTTCCAAGTGGTCGTATATTACATCTTGTTCCTCTGGGATTCTTACACATGCATGTACTTGTTTAGAAAATTTTGTTTCTACAAAATGGTTGATAATGTATTTTGATCGGTAAAAGACGGATGAATGCTTCTCATAAGCTCAATAAGAAAAGCTCAAAAACATTTGTGTGGCATTTAAAAAAATTAGCCAGATCCACCTGAAAGCGGCAATCTGTACTTGACGTCACGTGGGAAGTAGCTTGTGCCCTAGTGGTGGCGGTGGTACGTCAGCGATCGGGCAATTGCGCCTTGTTCTGCCCAGCGGCTAGGCATGGTCATGGTTTAAGTTTACGTATCAGCCTTGGAGTTTAGATTGTAGCCTTATAATCAACATAAGGATTCCTTTCCTTCAATTTCTTGTTCTTGTTTTGTCTGATTTCACATCTGCATCCATTACTGAATGTACCTTTTTTGGAGTTTGTCTAGCTATCTGAATTGAATCCCTCATTGCTCTGACTTGCAACTATTTGCTAAATATCAACAGGTTGAGCGATTCCATGCTGAGATGGATGGAGTCAAAATACACCAGTCTAGCAGGACGAGCCTGCCTACTGCCGAGCTTTCTGACCGAACAGTTTCCTTCGGACCCCTTCATGGATATTGTTGTGATGAAATCATGGAATGAGTTCAGGTGTGCACACAATATTTGGGGCTTATCTGAACCAATTCTATACGGTGAGACATCTGATCATTCAACTATGTTGCTCATTTGATCTTGCTCTAACTGGATAGAAAGATTGAGTTTTATCAGATGCTCAGAGTTATATATGGCTGAAAGTCAGGTACCTACCAATGGAGCGTGATGCATATACGAATTTAGTAGGTCATGCAGTGTCAATTGTTTGCACTTTAGACCATTTCTTTTTTTGTGATGCTTCAGTCCATTGTTGTTTGTGAGAATAGTATGCGAGTAAAAAAAGTAGATAGATGAGTGCCTTCAGGTTCAAGGATCAAGTGTTTCCGTATATGTTCCACCTGATGAGTTTTGAGTAAAGCAACAGTGATTTATTTGAACTTAACTTCAGCCATGGAGAGCCTTCATTAAGCAATAGTCAATAGAGAAAGTTATTTGATCAGAATCATGCTTGTGCTGGCATAAACATAGTAATCTGATAATGTCGAGTTAGGTACATGGAAATTGGAGGAGGCTTATGCACATACATAGAAAAAATAGTACTATGTCATATTGCATTCTAGCCAGTTATCTTCAGCAGTTCACTGTCCACCTTCACTTGTGTTGCGACAAGCCTTTGTTATCAAGCATCCATGGATGATGCATACATAGTTCTTAACAAAAATTTCTCCTGGGCATTAAATTTTATCTCAAGTCCTAGAAATTTTTTCAATTTTTAGTACTTTGCTCATTCTTTTCTTGCGCTAGATACTTCGTAATTCCCTGAGCAAGTGTAATATTCGGAATTAATAATAGAGATTATATAGCTTGTGAGTTTATAGAGTTTAGAGTTATTAAGTGAGATGATGGAAGAGTTAATTAATGGAAAATATGGGTATGATAGGTGGTATATGGGCTGACAGCAGTGAATGTGAAGGAATGGAGGAGGATGCAGTATTGGGGCATGTAGGAGGTGAGGCCGAGCGCATCAGATAGGAGGAAACATAGTTAGAGCGACATGTAGAAGAGCGCCAGCTAGAAGACCACCCAATGTGCATCTAGAAGACCACCCGATTTGTATGGTCTTCCATGTTTTGCGGTTAAGCCTCCACTTCACAGCTGGTTGGGAATTGTTTATTGGCTTTCTTTTTCTGAATCTATGGAAGAATAAGAGGAAAGCAATCTCTTGAGATTATGAGATTTTAAAATGGAGCTTCTGATCTGAATGCTTTTCTTCTTTGTGTTGTTGTTGTTATACTTCGAAGACAGTAGATAATTTTGGAACTACTGCAACTACAACATTGGTGCAGACAAGTGGTCTCTACATCATAAATTAATTCCTCACAAGCTACAAATCCTGTACAATGGTTAGAAGTTGGTTAGTTGTGTTCTTGTTTTGTTCTCATGACTGTATTTTTCTCCTCTATTTGTGCACTTTGTTTCACCAATGAGTCAAAAATTGAGCGTTTAAAGAATAAGTGGCAGCAAGCTATTGACTTAAAAGTTGGACGTCTTCACAATATTATGGAGTGTGTTAAATTGTCTATTCAGATATTTGCGAACCTATCTCAGTATAATGTTGTGTTAAAAAGTAACTGTTAAGTTTCTGATTTATCCTCCGAGTATTCATAACAATAAAGAACATTAGAACTTATTTGTCCATCTCATAATTGAAATGGAATTTTAGATATTAGTCTATTACCTGCACACATAATTTTCTTTAAGTCTGCTACTGTCCATGAGATGCATCACATCACATTTTGCTTATTGGACATTACCTAACTCCTTTCCATTTTTGTTACACTGTTTTTTTATTGCTCCCATTCTTTGCATCAATGATGCACACGACCTGAATTATTGCACCATTAGGAATACAAGACTGGGCTCAGGATTCAAACCATTTAGCCAAACTACTCATGGATTTTTTTTCTAGAAAAGTTTTTCAGGAAGCTTATACACACTAGATATTACACAGATTTCTACTAGGCAAGTTGATGATGGTCGATTGACCTTCATCTCACCAGACTGGTGGTTTCTTTCAAAATTGTTAGCAAGTGTCTTCCCATTTCTTTTCTCACACCACCTACAACGGTACATAGTAATATGTTTATGGCATCCTACGGAATGAAATCAAATTGGGCCTTTATAGATTAATTAACTAATGTTGCTACTGCCATCCAAGCTTGTCAACGTTTGATGTTTCCAAATAGAAGTAAATGTACAGACTGGGACAACACAAATACATCTAAAAATAATCTCATTGTGTAAGAAAATTACAATTTGCACGGACAGACAAATCCTCTTGTCTACATTATATAAAAAAGATCCTCTTGTGTACGCTATCCAATTCACTTTCCCATTTCTGATGGAGTAAGATCATTACCTCTCCATATTTCCCAGATAGATGATTACATGTGATATGCACGCCAACTCATTTCACTGAATTTAGTAGTAACTGGCTTAAACTGAGCTATTTCTTGGCCATTCTTACTTTCTTATTATAGTGCACGCTATATTGTGGTCTACTTTTAGTTTGCTTGGTAAACAAATCCTCTTAGTGCCATCATTTATATGCTGATCAAGCAACTGGTTGCCTTATTTTTGTATATCAATAGTAACTTAGGAAGCCCTAAAAATTTGTTACAATGGTTGAAAAGATACATCTATCACATCATGTTGCCTTTACGTAGGAAATATGTTTGAGGGGGCGAGTTTGGTCTTTGGTTTATCTAGCAAATTTATTATATTTTGTGATCAATATTGATCTTGGCATGAAACTAGATAGAATGTAAAGAATTTTGTACAGGAAAAATAATAGAGTTGCATCATAAAAGGTCTTCTTAAGTCTGAGGCTCTGAGCTACAGAAGTTTGTATTTTTAGCATTTCAGGAAAATAAACTTTACCTCTTTGATGCAGCAGATACCCCTTTCAATGTATATTATTGCCTGAGCGTCATACATTGCTGGATCCAACCACCTCCGCCATGAGCTTTGGCCACAGTACCATAGGCCCACTCGTTGGTGAGATCAAAGTCATCACTGACACCAATGATGAATTCTTCGGCTGGCGACACAATGGATGCGGCCGATGTGGGCCGAATGGCTTACCCTGCAAACATCTGTGGACAACGACCATGAACCTGGTACGTGACGTTCCTGCCCAAATCTTCTCTGTTGCACTCTTCTAGCATTTCACCGCAACAAACCAACAACACCATCATGTCGATCAATTAGCATTTGCCTGTCGCACTAAATAGTCATAATGACCAACTGTCCATTGTCATGTTATAATCCATATGTTGCATTGTTTCTTGTTCATTAACATCTTGTGACTGAGTGGTGCATGAACATCTCAACTATCTACCTTTTCACGGACAAATGTTTTCATTGGATTGATGATTCAAACCTTCATCTTACATGCATGTTCAACTTCTAAGAATTCATGAATGATAAAGCAGAGATACACCTGAGCCTTGTACCTGCTCATTTTTGTAGGTTTATTAATTTTTTGAGCATACACTTGCATCAGCTATTTTCTTCTTGGCAACCTCACTCAAGACCAAGGAAGTTTAGCTGCTGCATAATTATATGGTTGTCTTGCCAACCCATTGTGTTATTATGGTTGCTTTGGTGCCAAATATTTAAGAAAAGTCATGTCTGTCATCTATGTACATACTTGTAGGTTACATCTATTGGTTTCATTTAATCAAATGGTCTAACTCAACATTTATCCTGATAATATCTTAGGATAGTATGTTACAACATTTTTGCTCAGATCGCCACCGGGAGGCTGCCACTGCGCATGTCCGCGTGGTACATGACCCAGTAAAAGTCACGTTTTAGTTGAAGCAGGTCCATTATGATGTTAGATAATTACAATTTTGAATTTATTCTTTCATTTGTTTTATAGTTTGGTTGAGCAAAACAACAATGTCTCTGATATTAACGAAAACCAACCGCAATAATGGTTTTTTTTTTTTGAGCCTTCTGAATTGAAGCAATGTTTGATTTGGGGTTGGAATAAATTCATATTATTGATTCGTCCAATGGTCTATGTATCAATTGAGAAAAGCACTATGAAAGTGAGCAGGTTGGTGGGGAGAGGTGGAGAGGAAAGCTCTTGGCCAGCAGGAAGAACGACGAGGACGCCATCAACAGATCTAGGATTCTGGTGGCGAGGGTCGACTGGACTCTGGGAAGTTGAGAGATGATGAAGGTGGCGTGCAGATCTAGACTAATTGCATGTCTGAATGTTTGCGTAGTTTGAATAGCTATGTATATAATTTTTATGAGCTTTGGATTCATTTGATGACTACTTTGGATAGCAGAGAAAATGATGCTTAGTCCAAGGGTGAATATATCATATCTGTTATTAGTAGTTAAGTCGTAAAAAAGATAGATTTGAAACCATGCTTTGTAATGTAGCAAGAGGATGCAAGTTGAGTGCTATTTGTTACTCAAAATTGTATGATGTATACAACATCTGAAGCTTCTGTGGTACAACATTGAAGTTTGAGTGTGTTCTTAAATTGGGTGGTTAGAGGACATTTTCAGGTGCATTTTTTTTGGATGTTTTGTTGTTTGAATAAGTGTGTATTAGTGTCCGCTCCCTCTCCCGGTGACTTGTAAAATGATATCTTGTTTTTCTATTGTAATGTTTGGAAACCTGCACTGAAAATCTGCTCTATGTGAATGTGACTTGAAACACTTGTGGAAAATATTCAGCCTTGAGTAGTGAAAGACATCGATTTTCCTCCCAACTCGGTTATTTTAATTTTGAGGTCATTTACATGCCTTTATGAAGCATTACAAGTCATGGTCAATTACTGTATAAGCGAGTTTGGTCTGGTTAGAAATCTGGCTAAGAGACCAGTCATTGATATGCTAAATACTACACTTGGTAGAGATCATTTTCATTGTATATAAGTTTTCACTCTCTTCCTATTCATGCCACTTGTCCTCCTATGATTGGAATAAATTGACTTATGATGAATTTAAAATCAGTCAAACTAGACACTCCCTTTGTATGAGTTTTTTTTTATGATTTCAGGCTTCTATCTTTTCTCTTATTTTCTATTTTATGTTGACAGGTTGCGGAGTTTTTTAGACTTGTCGAAAATACAAATTCGAGTACCTGAATCAGGCGAAACCAAGAACTTTGTCTGCATGTAGTACTTTTTGTCTGACGTGCACTATGAGCCCCATTGATTTCTAGAGTTGCCGATATTTGTTGTGAGTGGTCCGACCGATGTTGGCTAGGATGTATTTATCAAGGTAATACTAATACCGTGCAACCACTGATTTACCATTATGCGGTGTTTGTGTTTGTTTGGTTGCATGCTTGGCTTTAAATTTTCTAGATTGAGTGGTAGCAAGGCTACTAGAGGCTGCAAGAGGAGCAGGAAGAGATTTATCATTACTGTGACTGCAGTGCACTTTGTCACCAAAGAGGATTCCCTCAAGATGATTGAAAGGGAGGATTTGCTTCAATACATGTTTGGCAAAATGGAGTATAAGGGGATCTCAAGCATCATATGATGATCTAGGTCTACTATTTTTTCACGGGAAGAGATTTAGTGAGATGTCTGATACTTAATAAAAGTGATGTAAATATGTACTCCCTCTGGCCCATATTAATTGACTCACATTTGTCTAGATTTGGATGAATATGTACACTATTTAGTATATGGGTCGGAGGGAGTACCTTTTTATGTTCGTTGTAAATTATATGATGTTGTGATTACACAACTTCACTATTCATGTATAACCTGTAATTCTGAAACTCATCGACCAGTATTCTCAAACGCCCCACCTATCCTCACTCTAGGCGTCTGGCACTCTGTAGAGGAGACCAGAGGTTGACAGTTCAGAAGAGAAAGACATGGTGGAGGTCGAGGTGCCCACAACAGATATCGACTAGGAAGGCTGTAAGATCGAGATGTGTACTAGGAAGAGGACTATAGGAGGTCAAGGTGCAGGAGGCAGAGGCAGAGGGTGGGAGTTATTTGCTTCCTCTAATCAATTTGTTTTATTATTTGATTTCTTGGGGGAAGTTTTTGATGGAGTTTTTTTAATCCTGCACGTGTTGATTTGTACTAGCATTGTGATGATCCTGATGAGGAAGTTGCAAAGCTTCTAGAAAAGGGAAACAATAAAGCAGATGGTCAAGGGCAAGAGATGAAGGTGAGATATGCTACTACTTCCGGATAATGCTTGAATTTTGCGCGTGTTTTATTTTGATTTGTATGAGTAAGTATTGTTTGGGATATTGACATGAATTCATTATTTTGCATTGTTTTTCTTCTGCTGGGCCGATTGAATAGACGTTGTAAGAGGCTAATAAACTCCATGAAGGTGAGATGATTCAGTTAAACCAAGCATCATAATCATCCTATTATCCTCGATTAGGAATATATTGAGGCATTTCAAAACTCTTCACAGTTTGAGCTATGGTTTGAATTTGCATGATACAAATGACTCAGTAGTTAGAAATGAAGACAAAATTTCTTAATGGTACTATAAGAAAAGACTGGGGTTTTTCTTGCTGCACTAAAAAGAATTTTTCATTTTTTCTTAATGGTATTGTAAGAGTAGACTCTGTGTTGAAGTTGTACCCTTTCACATCCTTTTTAGTTCAGCGACATAAGGCTTTGTGGCTTCTGCTATATGGTTGGACTGATTAAATTTTGCAATTGTGAAAGATCAGTTGTGGTTGTTTTGATCATCTTCGTTGTATTAGTATGGATATCACATATGTATTGGCGTGCCTGTCAATATGAAAGATGTATTGTACAAACATGTGTTTTTATACCATTATTTATCAGACTTCTCATACTCATATGTATCTAAGTTGTGGTTGAACCGTGAATGTGTACGAGAATATAGATCATACATTTAGTATGGAAATTTAAAGTAAAGACAAATTGCTTCCCCTATGGAGGAAAGTAGAGATGCATTGAACGATATAGCCCATGGAAGACAAAAAGGGTGCACATGTACCACAAAACACGATATAATCTTCTTGAGCTTTTAGGGTGGAGGAGATACCTTCTCGAGCTAGGGGGGTGGAGGAGATAAGCTTCTGTGGTTATGGAAACAAAAGTTTCCCCTACATTGAAAGAAGACTCAACCATCTCTTCAGCTGTGCTGGACCGTGGCAATGCACGGGCATTCAACTAGTTCTTCTATAGGAGGTAGATTCTTCACATCTTCAGCTCTAATACCTTTCTCCTTTAGACACTTCTTAGCTTCCTTCATCACTTCATCGTTTAATGCAATAACTCCCCTCTTCTTTGTTGTTGGTGTTGGAATTGGTTCAGGAACAACTGGTTCAGGAGTAATAGGCTCATGTGTATTCAGCTCAGTTGAAGTCCAATCATCATAATTCTTGCTTATCTTGTTCATTAATTCTTCAGCATCTGTAGGAGTCCTTTTCGTGAAAACACAATCATCTAAGCTATCTAGGTATGTCCTAAAATCATCAATTAGTACATTATAATAAATATCAAGCAACTCATTCTTAGGTAATGGACATCCAGGATATGCATGAATCAAGGAACAGAATCATTTCCATGACTCAGGCAATTTCTCTTCTTCCTCCTATTGAAAATCAAAGTCTCTACAAAGCATCATGTCTAGCACTGGGAACCAGGAGGTAATCTATTAAACTAAGCCATAGCTTCTCCTTGTAGTGAAAAAGGGAAGATCTTAGAAACAAAGTACTTGCGCATCTTAAAATCATCAGAGAACAAAGCACTCATAGTTGAAAGCTCATTCATATGAGCCACAACACTCTCGTTTTCAGTACCACAAAAAGGTTCTTTCTCAACAATAGCTAAATAAGATAAATCAAGAGAGAAATCATAATCTTTATCTTTAATATCTATGGGAGAGGTGGCAAACTTAGGATCATAGGACTTCTTAGGTATAATAGTATGTCTAGAAAGGAGACTCTTAATAGCACTAGCAACATGTGTATTTCGGCACTCTTCAACAAATTCATCAGTGAGCTCAGTGTAACCATCATTAATATCAAAACTCCCACTAGACCCAGGCGAGCTAACAGGTGTAACAGTGTATTCACTAGGAGTTTCGGTATTCCCTAGACTAGCCATAGTAGCATCTAGAAAAGGACCTAATGAACCACTCGCATCAAACACAGCAGAAGTAACATCATGAGTATCAAAAGCAGTTTCAGATTCAGAAGTAGTAGCAGTGTGTGTAGCATGAGCATGTGGTGGTGGTGTGACAAGCTTACTTATCACAGACGGTGAATCAAGAGCAGCAGAGGTGTTTAGGACTGTACCTCTTCTTGTAGTGGATGGTAAACTAGGGAACTTTCCATCACGAGACTTCCCATGATGAAAGGAGTAGCAGTGAACAATATTAGATCCAAGTGAACTTACAAATAAAGCTATGCTCCCCGGCAACTGCGCCAGAAAATAGTCTTGATGACCCACAAGTGTAGGGGAACGCAACAGTCTTCACGGGTAGTATTACCCAATTTATTGATTCGACACAAGGGGAGCCAAAGAATACTTGCAAGCCTTATCAACTGAGTTGTCAGTTCAGCTGCACCTGGAAATAGTTCTTGCTCACAAAATTTTATCAGTAGCAACAACAACAACGACAACAACAACAACAGTGAAACAGGAGCAATAGTAACAGTAATAGTAAACAATGGGATTCGAGTGCGGTAAGCATAGGGATGGATGACGGGCGTTGCATGGACGAGTCTAAACATGTAACTTCAAGACATAGGGAATTTTAGATAAATAATAATAAGCATCCAAGTACTAAACAATCCTAGGCATGTGCTCCAAATATAGTCATACGTGCTTGCAATGAGAACTTGCACAACATCTTCTATCCAGCCAGCCCGTGGCAGCGGGGCCTCTAGGGAACTACTGGCAATTAAGGTGCTCCTTTTAATAGAGCACCGGAGCAAAGCATTAACACTCCGTGAACACATGTGATCCTCGCACCATAGACATCCCCTCCGGTTGTCCCAATTATTGTCACTTTCGGGCCTTTGGATCCGTACAATGATAGGTGTACACAACTTGTAGATAATATCATAAATAATACTATCATAACGATTCAATAATAAGTTCAGATCTGAGATCATGGCACTCGGGCCCTAGTGACAAGCATTAAGCACAACAAGTTGCAAAAAAGTCAAATAGCACAAGAGAGACTAGGCACTATGCCCTAACAATCTTATTCGATTACATGATAGAACTCATCCAATCCCTACCATCCCCAAACCTACAGCGGGGGATTATTCACTCATGGATGAGGGAAACATCGGTGGTTGATGGAGATGCGTTGGTGATGACGATGGTGATGATCCTCTCCAAATTCCACGTCCCGGCAGGGTGCCAGAACGGAGTTTCTGGATCCGAATCTTGGTTTCTGGTGGCGGCGGTGGAGCAAAACTCTTTCTGGAAAACTATCGAACCCCCCTATGTTTTTAGGTCAGAAGGCAACTTATAGACGCGGAGGGAGGCCGAGAACCTGCCTAGGGTGGCCAAACGTACCCTAAGCATGGGGTCAGTGGGCCCGCTCCTAGGGTGGTATGGGCCCCAGGCCTCCCCTCTGTCTCCCCTTCTGGCTTCGTGGATCTTCTGGTGAAATATAATTTTTGGCATATTTTCCGGGATTTTTCCTGATAGTTCATTTTCTGCCAAAAACAAGACACCAAGGTAATTCTGCTGAAAACAGCCTCGGTCCGTGTTAGTTGTATACAAATCACACAAGTATTTAGGAAAAACAATAGCAAAGTGTTTGAGAAAGTAGATACGTTTTGGACGTATGAGTGAGCATGCTTAGTTTGTTCATGTAAGGTGTATGTTATTTATGGATGCTTATTAGTTATTGCTCTCTTATGATTAGCTCCAGCTTGCTAGTAGTTTGTAGCATGTCATATTAATGTTTGCTTGCATTGTTTTATTCATAACTTGGTATGATATTGTGGTATCCTCCTATGAATTCTTCATGTGAATCGACTTGGCACATGCTCACGCATGCATATGACTAAACAATAGTCAGTAAGCCTCGATGACTTATTTTTCCTCAGAGTTCTTGTATCACTTTCATGCCATAATTAGTCATATTTTGTTGCAAGCATGGTTATGATAGTTATTGCTCTCTCGTTTATCGCTCCCTCTCTTTTGCTAGCCTTCACTTGCACTGAGTATGAGCCTACTGGTGCATCCAACTCCTCAAAACCAATTTGTCCAAAGTGTCCACCATACCTACCTATTAGCATCATTTGCTATTCATTGCATATTCATTATGCCTTATTTTCTTTAAAATAAAATGTTTGACTGTTTTGATAAAGTTAGTTAGTAAAGCTCTCACGAACTTGATGGAACACTTTACTTCTTTCACTTAATAAACCTGAACCATTGTCCATGAAAGTTATATGCTTGCAATTTATAAGCTGGGAGTTAGCAGAACCGTGTTGTCACGGGGAACGCTTTTAACACTTATGGATATATATCCAGTTGATATCATGCTCTTTTGTTTATGGATGTCGTCGGTGTGAAATTAAAGGGGAGCTTGTAAGTTCATGGAGTTATATATATGTGTTAGAGAAACGCCTCGGCCGCTTGCCTAATCCATGCCTAATCATGGTGGAAACTTGCATCATAACCATAATGAGCAATCTGTGAAGCATCCTCAATAAAAACCCAAGAAAATAGCAAATAACAAGATCGTCGAGATGCTCATTGTCTACTTTCCTTGTCATTTTTATCACGGGATAGCTCCTGTATAATGTGTAAGGGGTACCCCGTTGGCGGTTCTCTATGATATGCATGTATTTACGATGAAAAGAACTTACATGAAACTAAAGTTGAGTAGCATGAGGAGCGACACTCGTACTCAAGGGACATGAGATTTCTAGTTTATGGTCTGTCAAGCATATAACTCATATTGAAGCTCACTTTCACCTTAACCATATAAATATGCCTATGCTAGGGGCAATGAGACCTCAAAGCTAATGAGTACCTTACTTTCAGCATTTGGAAGCCTTTCAAACCTTTCAAAACCTTTACACTTCCTTGTTGAGTCACCACTTATTCTATGAGCACCTTCTTGAGAGCATAGTTGTCATTCTTAGTGTAATGTGCATGTCTCAAAACTTGGTTAATTATGTCATGACTTTGATGCTTGTATCTTTGATATCTTTACTTCTAGTCTTCACTTGAACTTCAGAGGTGCCTTGGCATTTATTTTGTTCTCTACAAACAAAGGAAAGCGAGATACCACTCTATCATACCTTCTTATGAGCATTGCAATGTTGCTTATGTTTATGTTTCATGCTACTTATTATTATTGAGCTGGAATCTCTTCATAGCTTGCAATGACTATTGAGTAGACTTGGTTGCATACTCCTTATTATGAATTGTCTAAGTGTCTACTCCTGTGCTGAGAATACATACATCATATGAAGCAAATGTGTTCGTGAAAGTTCATTTATCGCACTCAGTTTTCAACTGAATTGCTTGAGGACAAGCAATAATCTAAGATTGGGGGAGTTGATACATCCAAAACGTATCTACTTTCCCGAAAACTTTTGCTATTGTTTCTCCTCTAAACTTGTGTGATTTGGATACAACTAACCCGGACTATCGCTGTTTTTAGCAGAATTACCATGGTGTCTAGTTTTTGTGCAGAAAATCAACTATCAGGAAAAATCCCGGAAAATATGCCAAAAAACCTATTTCATCAGAAGACTCATGGATCCAGAATACGAGATGGAGGGGAGGCCTGAGGGGCCCACACCCCCTGCCACGCGGGTGGGCCCAGGCCGCGCCTGGAGGGGGTGTGGCAGCCCCAGGCACCCCTCGGCCTCGCTCTTCTCCTATAAGATGCCTCTTGACCTAAAAACCGGGGGGGGGGGGGCATTGACGTTTTTCCAGAAAGAGTTCTGCTGCATCGCCACCACCAAAAACTACGATTCGGAACCAGAAACTCCGTTCTGGCACCCTGCCGGGACGGGGAATTTCGAGAGGATCATCGCCATCATCATCACCAACGCCTCTCCCTCAACCATCCATGTTTCCCTCATCCATGAGTGAGTAATCCCCTGCTATAGGCTATGAGATGGTAGGGATTGGATGAGTTCGATCATGTAATTGAATAAGATTGTTAGGGCATGGTGCCTAGTATTTCTATTAGTGCTATTTGACTTTGATGCAACTTGTTGTGCTTAATGCTTGTCACTAGGGCCCGAGTGCCATCATCTCAGATCTGAACTTATTATTGAATCATTATGATAGTATTGTTTGTGATCTTATCTGCAAGTTGTGTACACATATCATTGTCCGGATCCAAAGGCCCCGAAGTGACAGAAGTTGGGACAGTCGGAGGGGATGGCTGTGATGTGAGGATCACATGTGTTCATGGAGTGTTAATGCTTTGTGCAGGTGCTCTATTAAAAGGAGCACCATAATTGCCAGTAATTCCCTTGAGGCCCCGCTGCAATGGGCTGGTAGGACAAAAGATGTTGTGCAAGTTCTCATTGCGAGCACGTATGAGTATATATGGAGCACATGCCTATGATTGTTTAGTACTTGGATGCTTTATCTTATTTATCTGCTATTTCCCTAGATCTCGAAGTTACATGTTTAGTATCGTCCATGCAACGCTCGTCCATCCATCCCTATGCCTACCGCGCTCATATACTACTGTTTGCTACTACTGTTACTATTGCTCTTGTTTTACTGCTGTTGTTGCTTTGTTGTTGCTACTACAAACTGTTGCTACTGATAAACTTCTGTGAGCAAGAACTATTTCCAGGTGCAGCTGAATTGACAACTCAGTTGTTAAGGGTTGCAAGTATTCTTTGTCTCCCATTGTGTCGAATCAATAAATTGGGTAATACTACCCTCGAAGATTGTTGTGATCCCCTATACTTGTGGTTCATCAATGATGTGTTCCATATCTCGTTACTTTGCAAATGCCTAGAAGTCTCGGAGAAGACCGAAGTTTTCAAGAATATTGATCACAAAACCATACAACTCAACAAGGACCTAACTTATTGTGAAGTACCCATTCGTATTCTGGAAGAAGCCTTCTGAACCACCAGAACCCGGAGTATGAAGTTTCTCAAGATCCAGTGGAGTAACCATGCTGAAGAAGAAGCTACTTGGGATCGAGAAGATTACATTAGGACTGAGTTTCCATATCTCTTTAGTTCCTAGTTTTCTTTTCTTAAATCTCGGGACAAGATTTTGTTTAAGGTTTGTAACATCCCAAAAATATTAAACAATATTATCAAGTTCTAATCACCCAAGTTTAGGGTTAACAAAAACTTTTATTATTAAAGTTAATATGAATGCATGTTTGTGTGATTAATGCATGAATCCTTGCAATGCCATGTTCGATTGCTATGAATGATAAGGATTGATTTAAATATGAAAACAATATCATGTAGATTATGTCAAGCAGAATCAAATGAAGACAAAATCAAATATAAGAAATATGAGCAAATGGTCATTTTGGCCAAACTTGTTCACTAGACCACTTTGGATGTTCCTAGTCAAAGATTTCTAACAGAAATAAATCCAATTCTTTTCACCCCTTGCTAGACAAAGTAACAATGAACCCAAGCCCACTTTACAAACCAACAAAAACAAATTCCAAATCTATTTAAAGGACAATTCAAAATTGAATCAAGTGTAGGTACTAAGATAGCCATTTCTCAAAAACCAACCAAACAACTTCACCTTGCCAAACCCAAGCAACCTCAGACTACGAAGCTTGTGACCAGAGCACTCACCAAAATTCATCCAAAAATTCAAATGTTGAATTCATGCAGCCATTTCAGCAAACACCTGGTGAACACAGATCAAACCTGCCTAACTTCTACTGTTCTTGATCAATGCCTTGTCCACTACTTGTCACCACTACTAGCCCTTGTCTCCCCCAGCACCCAGCAATGCATTGAGCAGCTACCCCTCTACCCTTTGCACAAGTGCTGCACCACCCGAGCCACCATTGCCAGCCGACCATGGACATCACGCAGGAGGCAATGCCGCGCCCGTCCATGATGTCTAGGAGGCAGGCCACCGTCCACCGCCACCCCTTGTCCAACCCTCGAGCACAGCTAGGCCCTGGACCACTGGGAACAGCCGCGCCCATTTTATCTTTGCCATGCCGAGAGCGTGCTAGAGCGCCGCAGACGACACGCATGTACACGCCACGCCTCGCCCTCACCGTGCGTTCCTGCACACACCGCGACACCAGCTACCCCCAGACATGCCTGTTCCCCGTCGCGCGACCAGTAGCCATTGTATGTCGTCCAAAACACCGTCGGTGCCACGCAGAGCATTGACCTGTTCCGACCATTCTCGACCGCCCCGTGCCGCGCCATTAAGCCAATGACGATCGCCAGGAGACACCGCACCGGCCTACGCCCTTCACCATGCCGTTAGCTCACTGCACCATCGTCACCGACGATCTCTGACCATCCCGCGCTGCCCCTCTTGCTGGTGTATAAATGGAGGCCACCCCAGCCCTCATTCTCCACACCATCTCACTCCCCCTCTCTCAGAACCACACCACACCCTTCCCTGGAGCAAGGCAAGCACCAGGCCACCGGAATTTCATCGGATTCCGCCGTTGCAGAGGAGGAGCGGAGCCGTTGATTGGAGCCACCCCAGGAGCCGCCGCGACCACCGTTCGAATCGCCATCTTCAACAACATCGTTCGCCCCCATCGCCGACCCTAGCTGGACCCCTGGTAAGCCACCGCGTACCCCCACAGTCGCAGTTAGGGTTCGTTCTCGTCGGAGCTATTCGATGGAGACGACGAACGTGAGCCGTAGATCTTGTTCTAATAGTAGGGCTCACATTGAAATATACCCCTTCTCTTAGACTGAGCCGCTGACGCCTGGACCCCCCCTTGTCAGCAGCCACGCCATTACTGCAAATTGGACTGCATCAAGAATATACCCACGCTCAGCCTAGAGATAAAAATAGATATTTTCCAATTTATTCAAACTCTAGTTCAGTCAGTATATTCAAAAATCAATTCAAAGAGTTTTACTAAACCAAATTGCATGAAAAAATTTGTTAGAAATGTATTCAAATTATTAATCCAAGCCCGTTGGATTCAAACCATTTGAAATAATATATCACCTATAATAAAAATAACAAGACAGAGACTTTTTGACATTCAAATATTTTTCAAAAATCAACCATAAATTCTTTTGAGTTGATTCCAACTCAAAGATAATAAGATCTTTCTGAATATGTAAAAATATTTAGGTTTACCTACTGTAAGCTTGGACAAGTATTAAAAATAATAATGTTAAACCTTATTAAATTGTGACACCACTTTAAATCACACTCCCAAGTATTAAAATATGTGGTGATGACATGTGTCAACATGATCCATATTTTAATTGGAGAATATGAAATCTTAAATAGTTTTCAATGAGTACAAATTACTTTTATAAAATAAAATAAATAAGACTAGGTCTTTATTTCATGTGATGATTGTGATGATGCTAGATCATTTTGTGTGAACCTTTATGTGCCAAATAGAAGTAGTTAAGTATTGTTTGGTGATTGTATACCTTGTATTTATTTATAGACGCTAGTACCGACCAAGGCTACGAGGAGGAGGAGTACGAAGAAGAAGAAGAAGAAAACTTCAACCACTGCACTACTCAAGGAAAGCTAACACTTGCATGATAACTATGCAAACTAGAGACCTTAGCATATTTGGTTATGCAACTTTGATTATACCAATCCCAAGTTTTACTTACAAGCTTTATTATTTTATTTATTTTTCAAAGTTCTTTATTGCTTTTACTTAGTGACTTGTGAGTTTTGGAAAGATACTATAGGTAGCATAAAGAGCATAAAACTTGGCCTAAGTTAGTTAGAACTAGATGTCATACTGAGGCATAAGATTAGATTTGGATAAGTCACACTTGATTAACACCTCTCATTAGTGATTACCCTCAATTTTGTGGCTAGAGCTAAGCATAAAAGTGGATCACTTTAGATGGGAGTACTTGGTGAAAATGATTATGAAAACCTTGGAATGATGAGTCATTCTAATGAAATGTTTTGACATGTGTTATGAACACCAGATGATTTGATGATGAAAATGTTGAGGCATGAGTCTTAGCCCTTTATAAAACTGATGGTTGGGTTCGGATGCAATAACATTCCAATTTTACCGTACAGCCATAATACCCGAATTTGGTAACAATGATGAATCAACCAGGAACCCACCATACCAGAAGTATCACCCCAACCCATGTGCAGGATATGCCCCGATAAACAATAGACCCCCAATGAAATGTCTGAACTATACCAACCGTGGAGGAGGAAACCCAAGGCCCGGAGGAAACCACAACAACAACCCCGACAACTCCAACAATTTCAACCGTGCACCGCCCAAGTCCAACAATAACAACAACAATACTGCCCCAAGGACTGGAAGCAATGTCGTTCCTGTTGCAGGAAAAGACAAGTCTCTGATTACTTGTTTTGAATGCGGAGTCAAGGATCACTATTATTCCGCTAAAGATGGAGCCTTGACCATGCTACCTTTATTATTATTACGCTGCGTTGATTGTATTAAGACTGGATCATGAGATCCTTTATTTGTAAGACCTTTATTATGGTTTGTAATGGATGATGAACTATGATACCAATCTATTATGTCTCGCAAAAATGGTAACCCTGGGATTGCGATGTATGGCATAACAGGCATCTAGGATTAAAAATCCGGGTGTTGACAAGTTGGTATCAAAGCCATCCTGACCATAGGAGACCCTAGTTAGAATGGACACTTGAATCAAAAACTTAGTTTCAAAACCAAAAGAAGTGAGTACTTATGAAAACCTATTCTCATTCTTATCACTGAGATTTCTTTCAAGAAAATTTATGTTCCTCAAAATTTCTTGCAAATCGTACATAAAATTTGACACACTTGATCACTCTACTAACTTACTTATCCTACATTCTTATAGATGGAGGTCAAGTATAGCAAGTTCTACCAGTTGGGCAACGGAGGATAGCTCATCTTCAAGCGCGATTTAGACCAACTCACGGAACTTCTTGAGCACCCGCACCCTGATTTCTTCGGAGCATAACTCAATGACAGCAAGGAGGAGAACTACAATGGCTGATCGTTGCAAATCTCAGAGGCAAGATGGAGGCACCCACCTCAGAGGGGAACCAATTCATCTTAAGAGAGAACAACTGGCTAGACGAACTCGCCAGGGCTATGCAGGAAGCTCTTGCCCATATATGTGGGCAAAGCATCAACCAAATCAAGGGCACTCGCTTTGAGTACTATGCAAGGCGTGATGCTATGGGACAACCATTGGAGGTGCCACACCACCCGGAGCTGAAGCATCAGGTGGATCATCTTAGCTTCATGTTATATGACAGGCAGAAGGAGTTGGACAATGCCCGTGCCTACGCCAACCACAACTATGCCATTGCAGTCAAGAAGGACCAGACCCTCACCATCCTTGTGAAGGAACGCTAGTCATTTCGCCGTCTGCATGACAAGAAGGATCGGATCACTGCTCACCTTCTGTAACATCCCAAAAATATAAAACAATTATCATCAAACTCTAATCACTAAAATTAGGGTTAACAAAAACTTTGAGTAATTAAAATCATATGAATGCATGTGTGTATGTGATGATTTGATAAATGCATGAATGAACTTGTGTGATTAACCTAAATAAAAAGAAATCGTTTAAATATGAAAATAACATCATATAAAACATTTCCAAGCAGAAACAAATAAAGAGAAAATCAAAAACAAATCAATTAAGTCAAATGGTCATTTTTGCCAATCTTGCTCACTAGGTCACTTTGAGTGTTTCTAGTCCAAGATTTCAAACAGAAACTTTTCCAATTATTTTCACCCCTTGCTAGACCAAGTAAAAGTGAAGCAAAGCCACATTTCAAACTTGCATAAACATTTGGCAACCTCATTCAAATCACAAGTAAAAATTGAATCTTTATCATATGTGAAGATCACACATTTTCAAAACCCAACCAAACTAGTGCCCCTTGACTAATCCAACTAAACACAGACTCCCTAGTATGTGACTAGCAAACCCACCAAGTTTGAATCCAAAATTCAAATTTGAATTTCTTTCGGCCATTTCACCAAACACCTTGTTTGCAGCAAAAAAACAAACAACAAATACTTTAGTGAGCAGTGAATTTGGCCAACCTTGTTCCCTCTCTATTTCTCACTACACTCTCAGTAGATGATCTAGCCAAATTAACAAGCCTTAGCACCAATGTGAGCTTGGAATAACCATTAGTGGTGACCATGCCAAGCCCATTTTCCAACCCCAATGTCGCCAGCGAGCTAGAGAAAGAACTAGCCCCGCCAACCTTGTCTGGGACACGCAGCACCGTCCATCGCCACTCCCTGTCCCAGCCCCAAGCCCAGCCAGCCACTGGACCACCCGCCAAGCACGCGCCTAGTCTCTCTACATGCGAGCCGAGAGCGCACTAGTGCGCCACACTCGACCATCACCCACAGACCGCGCGCTGCCCTCGCTACTTGCGTGCGTGATCGCCAACACTCTAGCACCCCGCTAGACAACCTCGTTCGCCGCCGTGCGACCAGGAGCACCCGTGTGCCATTAAATTCGCCGTCGGCCCCGCCCAGAGCATCGACGCATTCCGACCGATCAGCACCGCCCCACGCCTCGCCACCACGCCGTTGAGCTTCGCCAGGGATCACATCATCGCACCGTACTGTCGCCCATGCCATTAGCCCTCTGTGCCATCGACCAGGACAAGCTCAGCCCGCGCCCGTCGGTCCCCTTCAGCCACTATAAAAGGAGACCTCCCCCGCTCATTTTCTTCACACCAGTTCACTCCCCACCTCTCACTGATCACACCCACTCACTCCTGGAGCAAGGCGAGCACTAGGTGGCCGGAATCTCACTGGAGTTCGCCGCTGCAGAGGAGGAGAGGCACCGTCGATTGGAGCCGCCCCAGGAGAAGCTGTTGTACCAGGAGAACCGCCATCGTTGACTTTGTCGTTTGCCCCTATCCCCGACCATCGCCTGATCCCCGGTGATCCTCCCACAACCCCCACCTGCCGTGCTAGGGTTCTGTCTCGCCGGCGCTGCCCGACGTGGACGATGAACCAGAGCTGTTCAATTAGAGTTAGATCGTGCGGCCTATATCACCCGTACCGCTTCGCCACTCGTTGTATCACTAACGCGTGGGGAAAGCCACTTAACCAGCCCGCGTGTGCGCTGTGCGTAGTGGGCCGGCCCAGTTAAACCTCATGCGTGACCCAACAATTCAAACTTAAGTTTATTAATTTAATTTCAAACACAGTTCTGTACTTAGATTCAAAAATCAACCCAGCTCGATTCACTGAACCAAAATGCATGAAACCAATTTTGTTAGACATGTAATGGAATGCTGAATCCAAGACCGTTGGATTCAAATCATTTTGATTTGTAGATCACCCATGGTAAAAATAACAAGGAAGAAGCTTTTCTGCATTCAAACATTTTTCAAAATTTAACCATAAAAGCTTTTGAGTTGATTCCAACTCTCAAAAATCACATTTGACCATACCTTTCAAAATATATAAAAGTATATAGGTTTACTTATAGAAATAATGATCAAGTAATAAAAGAATGCCACATAGGCATTTCTAGTCACTTTAATAAAATAAAATAAAAAGGTTAAACCTTATTAAATTGTGACACCACTTTAATTCACATTCCCATGTAATAAAATATGTGGTGATGACATGTGTCAACATGATCCCATGTTGATTTGGAAAATATTAAATCTTAAGTAGTTTTTTTCAATGAGTAGAAATTACTTTTCTTAAATAAAATAAATAAGACAAGTGTTTTAATCCTTGTAATGCTAGTGATGATGATAGATCATCTAGTGTGAACCTCTGTGTGATGATTGGAAATAGTTAATTATTGTTTGGTGATTCTGTACCTCGTATTTATTTATAGACGCTAGTACCAACCAAGGATACAAGGAGGAAGGAGGATACTACGAGGAAGAAGCCGAGGAGAACTTCAACCACTGCTCTGCACAAGGCAAGCCTAATACTACTAGTTGATTTAGCAAGCTATTAACTGAGCAAGCTAACACTTGCAACTTAGCAAGCTTACACCACTTGATACCCAATCCTAGTTTTACTTCAAGCTAAATACTTTATCTTCTTTATCAAAGCTTTCTCTTATAGTTTACTTAGTGACTTGTAGATTCTAGAAAGATAACTGAAGGTAGCATAAAGAGCATAAAATTTGGCCTAAGTTAGATAATCTTGATGTCATCCTAAGGCATGCGATTGAACTTAGCTAATCCCCACTTGTTTACCACCCCTCATTAGTATTTACCCCCACTTCTAGATGCTAGTGCTAAGCATAAAACTTGATCAACTTAGATGGGAATACTTGGTGAAAATGGTTATGAAAACCTTAGAAGGATGAGTCATTCTACTGAAATGTTTTGACATGTGTTCTTGAACACTATATGATCTTGATGATGAAAATGTTGAGGCATGAGCCTTAGCCCTTTATAAAACTGATGGTTGTCTGGATGCGATACCATTCCAATTTTACCGTATAACCACAATATCCAAAATTTCGGTAGGGCTTGACTGGAAATTTATATAACTTAGTATGGGTTCCCTTGCGGCCAAGGTCTGAGCTGAGGCTACCTTGTCAAGATTGTCCACCTGTGCAGTTCCCAAGATGACAGTTGGTCATGGTTGGGAGGCCAAACTCACAGGAGAGGTGCCTATACTAGGGCATGTAATTGAAATGTTATGATTGATTATCTGCATACTGAGTATGGTGAATTCAGGATTGTTCCTGACGGATGTATCAAATGTTGTGGTGGAAGTGTACAATCTTTGCAGAGTGTCAAACTATTCGAATAGCCGTGTCCGCGATTATGGACAGTTGGAGTGGCCATACTGTTCTATCGTCAGATGTTTTCAAAATGACTTATGAAATGGTTTGTGACTTTGACTTGACCACAACAGAGTTGTGATATGAAATTCAAGTCTCCCCTTAGGTGTTATAAAACTTTCAACTAGCTTTCTTTGCTTTTGAAGTTAGTAGAGGTAAATATGGATTTTTGCAAAACAACCCTAGAGCTGAGTATATCCTATTCAAAAACCCTTCACTTGTTAGTATTAGTTTGCGAGTACTTAAAGTGTACTCATGGCTTTGTCCCTGGCTATTCCTGTGGCCTGACTATGAAGAGGAGTATCAGGATGACGGACCGCGGGAAGGTTACAAAAACTAGGATCACATCCCATCGTCAGCATTTCCTGTGAACCTGAAGATGGAGCTTCGCCCACGCTATGGTTATCTTTACGTTATTCCGCTGCTTGAGTTGTATTAAGAACTGGATCATGAGATCCTTATTTGTGTAAGACCTTATGTATGGTTTGTAATGGATGATATACAGTGATATCCAATCTGTTATGTCTCGCAAAAATGGTAATCCTGGGATTGCGATGTATGGCATAACAGGCATCTGGGATTGAAAATCCGGGTGTTGACACCTTCATCACAAAGTATCAAACTTGGAGGAGACCATCCATGAGCAGGACATGCAGCTTGAGGAGAGGGAGAATGCATGGGAAGATATCCGTGGAGATCCCTACTCCTACCTCAGTGATGACGATGACTACCTGGAGGACCAAACCATAGACTTCCACACTGATGATGATGATTCCGCCTTTATTGATGAAGAAGAAGACACCGGTTCTGATGAGCAGTAGCACATGAGCACTATAGTAGGTGTGAGTTGTATCTGGTCCCACTGTATCGTAGCTTCACCGAATGGTTCCTAAAACCATCTGTTACCCTAGTGTGGTGTGTGTTTGTATTGGGTGCTATGAATGAATGAAATGAAAAGTTGCCATTTGGCAAAACCAGAGTCAAACTCAAAGTTTAAAAGCTTTTCAAAAACAAATCCATGAACCTTGGAAATTTCCCTCTTGTCTCATGCTCTATCTCAATCTTCAGATGCCTCACGGAGGGAGCAGCTCATCTCAAGACCCAATGCTTCAAATCTTGCAAATGTTGGTTGCTGACCGTGAAGCTAGAAGAGCTAAACGTCAAGCTAATTTAGCCACCCTTCAATATATAGCTTAGATGGCCAATAATAATCAAGGCCATGGAAACCAAGACAACCATGTATCCAAGCTCAAGAACTTTCAAAACACCAATCCCCCCATATTTAGTAAGTTTGAAGAGCCATTAGATGCTTATGACTGGCTACAGACCATGGAGAACAACTTAGAAGTTGCAGGAGTGGAGGCCAATGAGAAAGTACTGTTTGCCACCCATTATCTGGTAGGTGATGCAAGAGCTTGGTGGAATAGCATTCGCACCATGAATGGAGGACAGATGATGGCTTGGGATGAATTCAAACTCAAGTTCAGCCAAATCCATGTGCCACCGGGTTTGATTCTGCGGATGAGGGATGAAATCAAGGAGCGGAAGCAGGAAAGAATGACTATGGTAGAGTATCATGATAGGTTTCTATCTCTGTCTAGGTATACCCCTAATGAGATTAGTACTGAAGCCAAGAAGAAGGAGAGATTCTTGAATGGTCTGCATGATAAGATGTAGAAAGTGCTGCTCAACATTCACTTCTCTGAACTTGAAGCCTTAGTGGATTCTCCAATCTAGAAGGAAGGCAAGATCAACCAAGCCTATGAGAATCACAAGCGTCAAATGATGAATCAACCAGGAACCCACCATACCCAGAAGTATCACCCCAACCCATGTGCAGGATATGCCCCGAGAAACAATAGACCCGCTATGACCCGTCCGTACTATCCCAACCGTGGAGGAGGAAACCCAAGGCCCGGAGGAAACCACAACAACAACCCCGGCAACTCCAACAATTTCAACCGTGCACCACCCAAGTCCAACAACAACAACAACAATAATACTGCCCCAAGGACTGGAAGCAATGTTGTGCCTGTTGCAGGAAAAGACAAGTGTCTGATTACTTGTTTTGAATGCGGAGTCAATGGTCACTATTATTCCGCTGAAGATGGAGCCTTGACCATGCTACCTTTATTATTATTACGCTACATTGATTGTATTAAGACTGGATCATGATGTCCTTTATTTGTAAGACCTTTATTGTGGTTTGTAATGGATGATGAACTATAGTACCGATCTGTTATGTCTCGCAAAAATGGCAATCCTGGGATTGCGATGTATGGTATAACAGGCATCTAGGATTAAAAATCTGGGTGCTGACAATTGTCTGCCCCTGTAGTAGTGTGAGGCACCTATACCAGATTAGACAAACTTCCAGCCTAGACCCGTGCCATTCTAGAGTAATGTGGTTGCACGGGTTAATTGTTCTAGCAAAACTACAAAGAACCGGGTGCGTTTTCAAAAACATTTATCCTCCATAATTTGTCCGACCATTTGTAAAAACCAAAACCTTTCTTATTTTCCAAACCACTTGGTAGGCCTAGCATCACCAAGGTTTTCTCATAAAACATTTTTGTAAGTCTTTTCCAGGTTCTTCCCATCCTACATTTTTGCTTAGGCTAAAACGAGGTCTCCAAGGGGTTATGGTGTTAAACACCATATACCATACTACGGGAAGGTAGGTACCATATAATGAGTTGCACCTAATGGTACTAAGGGGTAATGGTTTGGAGGAGCCAAACATTCCCCACATAAAACATATAATAGTAAAATAATGGAATTTGCATAAACGAGTAGATAAAAGATGCATAGGCAAAATAATAGGACAAGGCGTATGAGCAACAAGGTGGCTTGACTGTGACTAGCGAGATGTCCCGTGACTTCTTTAGAAAACCATAATACCAATAATAATAATAATAGCGATAATAACGCTCAGAGGCTTCCTTCTTCTCGACGGCACACCATCGCAACTATCGCCGTTATGGAGCAAACATGCAAGCAAACAACAACACCATCAATAAAATACATACAACCATCAAACCATACAACAAACAAACAAGTAATACATGATACAATTCATTAGGGTTAGGATAATGGATTTGGTAAAGATTGGAAAGTGTCTTGGAGTATTTGAAGGGAATTTATATGGGTTTTATCGTTTAGAGACTAGATAGTAGAGGGGTTTTGGAACAAGGACATATTCAGTAGGATATCATTGTGTAAAATTGATCTCATCAAATAGGTATTGATAGAATGAATCCAACAAAAGTGGTTTCACTATTTTATCAATTACCATTGATTTATAATGGATTTTATAGTGATTAAAACCCTAGTGTGAGGAAATAATTCACCAGAATTGTTCTGGAGTTCCAAAAATTATTTCCTTGTCTTATTAGATGGTATTTGATGGATTTATTCACTGAGAGTTGGATTCACCTCAAAACACTTACCATAATGCCCTCAGGAAAATCCCAAAGGCAGTACTGGATGGTTTTTGTCTTTTTCACCAGATTAAATGTGTAAGGGATTTTGATGTGATTCCAAATACAAAAGTTAGTTAATTTGAGTGCCTTTCTGTAGAAAATTTGGAATAACCCATTTTTGATTTACAGAACTAATGAAATGAATTTATTGGTGAACTACCCATGCACATAAAGGATTAATTCACCAAAATTAAAAGAGAGCTCAATAAATTTTGGGCTCCTGGGGTTTAACATATATGGGTATGCGGATATACAGAGAGTTGGAATTGGGCCAAAACCATTTGTGGTTTTTCCTTGAGAATTTTATAAAGGAAGAAATGCTCTGTTTTTGTTATTTTTACTAATGCCAGACCATGGTTCACCTTGCCATGAGGCAAGGACCCAAAAATGATTATTTCATTTCTCTAACAGATGGAACTTGATTCATTGTATTTGGAGAAGTATAACTAACTGGGGGTTCTATTTAGTATAATATATACATGCTAGTAGATAAAATGGCACTAAACAATGAGAAATACTTTTGGCCGAAGACTTGTTCTGCATGCTTCAGAAAACCTTAAGGATCCTAGATAATTTTAGATCTGGGTATTTGGGACAGGTTTACAAATTTAAAAGGATTTAAACCTAGCAGCTAACATTAGATCTGAGATATCCATAAAAAGAAAAGAGAAGAGGGAGTGCTGGGCCGGTCTATTGAGCAAAGTGGGAAGCAGAGGGGCAGGCCGGCCCATCTCGCAGGTGACGCGCGTGGGATCTGAAATTTGGAACCGGTGCAGCGAGGCCTGACTGTCAGCGGGCGACGATGGGGAAGGGGTATGGGGCAACCACAGCCGTCCGATTAGAGGGGATCCGACGGCGCGTGGTTGTCTTCCTCTTCACACGGTGGCGGCAGGAGGAAACCCTAGCTGAGGAGCCGGGAGGACGCGGGGAGCTCACCTCGGGGCGGAGAGGATCCTGGGAGGGGCCGAGGTGACGCGGTCGACACCGGCGGTCAGAAAGAGGGGCAGAACGGTGGGGTTTGATGTCGGGGAGGAGCTCGCATGACGGTGGCCGAGGGAGAGCTCGCCGGTGTACTCTGGGGCAAGCTGCAGAGGTGGTCCCAAGCAGAAAAAGAGGCATGGTTAGATATAAGAGGATGAGGGTATCACGGCAGTGTGACATACAGAGGGAGAAAGGCTGGGAGAAAGATGCCTTGATCGAATCCATGGAGGAGACCGAGAGCTCTTGTTTTCCTCCTCTCGAGCAGAACCAAGCAGGGGAGGGAGAGAGGGTGTTCTGGGGGTGTGTGGAAACAAAAGAGGCAAAGAGAGGGGGCAGCTCTGGTCTCTTGCCTTATAAATCAAGGGAGAGGGGAGTATGGTGGACATGGTCTATGGAAGCGCATGGGGAGGGTGTTGGCTCGGGATAGGCCAGTGAGGGAGGTGGAGAGAGGAGTGTGAGGCCTGCAGCTTGACCAGGGAGGGGGGAAGGGGTGGTGTGGCTGCTGCCCTCTTTTATATCCAAGATTTTTGCAAGATGTGATCCTCTCTCTCTCGCACATGCTTCAAGAGCTAAAGAACAAGGGGGATGGACTGCTACAGTGGTCACGACCAAGGGAGTGAGAGATGTTCTGTACAAGCTTGGTGGATTTTTGGGTTTAGTTTTGATTAAAGGTTTTGGTTAGTTTGTCCATTGATCAAAACTAGAGTTATGAAGGAAGTTTGAAAACTTGTATTGAGGAAGGTGTGGGAATGGTACTGGTATATAGGGTAGGTCAAAACATATCATCAAGATTTATGTGGGATTTTTCTAATGATTACAAGTCCATTTAAAATCATTTACTCAAAAAATGCAGAAGTAGATTATGGAAGCTAATGTGATTTTTCACATTAGACAAGGTAGGTTTTTTATGTGAAATGGTTCTAAATACCATATTACACACTAGAGAATTTTATTAGAAGTTATTTAGAAAGAAAAGTATTTTTAAGGAATCATTTATTATTTCTGCCATTTAATAAAAAGGGTAAAATGAAATAATAAAGAATCTCAAAAATATTAATTTTTGAGTTTGGAGGATAGGGTATGATGTATAGAACTCCAATGTGCATTGATTTGGCACAGTGATTTGGAGAAAAGCAAACTTGCCTTTATAGGGAAGGTTTTGAGAATTTTGCAAGATAATGAATTTAATTTGTTTGATGATCCAAATAATTATGGGAATTATTTGGAGATGGTTATATTCAAGGTAGATGTTGTAGAATTGATTTATACGTCAATTCCATCTTTGTTTTTGAAGAGTTGTGGTGAAAAAGGAGGGAAACTAGATTTTAGGGAATCTAGGGTTTTGTTATTTTCATGCCACCAGAACATGGTGGGATTAGTGAGCTCATATCTCACCTTGGTACAAGGGTTATATGGATAGATATACCAAGCTGTATATAAGATCATGGAATAAAGAGTTGGGCTTGGTTCTATTTGAGGTGGTTTGGGAGGGATGGGAAACTTTGTTGAAAATAAGGCTGCCATTACAGAGTTGTCGTGATGCCTCGTAAACCATGGGGGTTTTGGAAGCACAAAGCTCCAATGGAACAAGTTAATTGGGGATTGCTAGGACATGATTGGTAGATCATAATCATGCAAACGGTTTTTCAAGGGAGGTGGCATATAGATGTGAGCTTCTGCCAAGGTAGGCAAGATGATAAGATTTGCAGAAATATTATTATCTTGACTACAAAACCATCATGGATGAGTGGAAACCAGAATGTCTTAGCCAAGTGCAGGAGTGGGATTTGGTAGTACCAAATATGTACTACAAGATGGTTCAAGTACATTCTCAAGAATGCACCTAGGATCCAAAAGGTAGAGATCCAAAGATTGAATCTAGATAAGAAATCCAGACTTAGCCATTTTGGTTGATGTAGAGTTTTAGACTAGATTACTAGTGGGAAACAAATTGAGAGAGTGGAAAAGGTTTATCCTTACCATCAAGTGGTTGATGTTGAGGTATAGATGGAATAGAGGGAATCCATGCTTAGATTGGGAGTTCACTGAGTTAGACTATCAAAAGGGATTATCCCTGATTGATCTGATTAGGATATGAGATGATCACCTTAGTGTCTTAGGATAGATCCAGATTTGGATTCTTGGTTTGATATTGATGATCACCAACATAGATTGGGTCCTAGGGGATGAGCTACTAGATTATCTCACTCCAGTTCCTAAGCAAACATGGCAATCAGCAGATCAAGGCAATTCATCCTATCAAACTTATCCAACTACTACTTGGGTTACCATCAAGCCTAGCTTGAGGTAGGGATGAGTATTTTTATTTTGTTATGCTTTGAAGTAAGATAAGTACCTCTTAGTATTTCTACCAAGATTGGAGTGGAGAGGTTTTTGGAAGAAGGTTTTGGAAAACCTAGAGATAAGAGTAGTCGAATGTTCTATCTTGAACACATAAGGAGATTGTATATAGGTCTCCATAGTTTTGGTAATAGAACAAGCAAAACATTTTGTTGTGTCAAGGTCATCTTGGCTTAGGCTTTGAAATGCCAAAACTTTTGAGAATATTAAAGATAAGCCAAGAAATCTCTTTTGTGAAATATCTTTTGTCAGATAGTATTGAGAGAAGAAGTATTTCACCTAATGCACAAACAGTTACATAAACACGGGCAAACAACTAAGCAAGCATTGCAACAAGTAACAAGAAAAAGTTTCTGTTCCCCCTAATTTTTGCCTTCTGGACAACAAATTCAGGGTTGTGGAAATTAGGATGTTACAGACCTTTCCCCTCAAAATAATTTTGTCCCGAGATTAGGGAGGAGTAGGGTTTGGATGATAACATCCGCTTAGAAATTTCAGTGGTGTAAATATTAGATGCTAACATGTTTTACAACGAACATGCATGGTTAGCTATGGTTGAAGCTAAGTGGCTTCTGATTGAGCTGTTTAGATTAAGCAAGTGGAAAAGATACAGTCGTTTCCTATTAGGACGATTCTAGGTAGGCTTAGCATGGACAGTGTCCTTCTTTCTTGAGGCGGTACGACAGGTTGAACCTTCTTCCATCCTTTACCATGGTAGTCAGCTTTTCTATCTTCTTGGTCTTGAAATGCCGGGAGTGGTGGCTGGGCGGTTGACTCTGCGATGGAGAACTTTCCTGAAGTGCCGATTGTCATCCTTCTTGTAGGGTCGATGACTCGGATTTTGCAGGGGTGGTCATCACTTAACGATAAATAGTGTTCGACTCCAGGGTTCTATCGGGTTTTTGGGCGGGAAAGACACAGTCTTTCCCCCTTAGAGCGACACTAGGGTTTTTTGGTGGAGTCGCCGACTTTCTTGATTGGGGCCATATGCTCATGCTGGGGGATGGCGCTGCACCTTCGTCCGGAGGTGGTCATCTGCTGTCGACCTTGTATAATACACTTCATGAGAGACATTGATACTACTTCTTGTGTTAGGGAGTCTACTGGAAAGGACGTCTACTAGCTTTCGTGTAGTTAGTTCTGAGCTAGTTAGGGGTCCGATGGGTTGGAGGGTGTTTTTGGAGGTCGGTGGTCTAGGAACACGGTCCTTTAGAAAGGGGGGTCGTTTCAGGTTCGGTCTGATGCAACATCGTGGGTAAAACATGCAAAGAACGACATTATTCTTGCCCATCATCCAACATGGTTCATCCAGACTTCAGCGGATTTGCACCGGCCAATGGTGAAGGTACTTGACGCTTACTTACCAGGTTTTGAGATGATCCATCACTCGCTAGAGGTTGGAATACTAGGTTGGTAGGGTACAAAGGACTATGTCGGGAGTGCCCTTGAATCTTGTAGCCGTCCTTGGGTTGGGTACCAACTTTGGTTACTGTATTTACTCGGGGGCATGAGGGACATTCAGCTCTTCAGCGATTAGGGGCGTGCCTTCTTTGTGTTTGCTTTGACGAATGGATCTTTTGAGGGTGGTGTCTTCAAGAGGGGTTGATACTTGTGAAGCGCAGTTCTTCATTCTCCGTCTCGGGGTTTGCAGATTTGGAGGTCTTTTTCGATGGGTCGTTAGTAGCCAATGCAGAGAAGGGAGGTTTCGAGACGTCTTCAGAGAAACTTGATGCTTTTGGGTTTCTTTATTCTCCTTGGAGGGTAGTATTGGCGACATCGGGTAGTCTCATTGTCTTTGTTCTGAGCTTGCAGTTACTGGGAAGTATCGGGCAGACTTCCAAAGATTGTTGATGAGGTCTGTTTTCTGTTCCTCTGATGACTCTCGAGTGGTTTTTGGGGCAGGTTCTTGGATTGGAGATCTTATGGGATTATCTTCTCGTAGGCGGTCTTCTATATTTGAGTGGAAAGACGTATTCTTTCCACCTTAGAGCTTTGCTTATGGCCGTCGAGGTTGGGGTAGATCCTTCTTCTTGGACCGTTGGCCTGATACTTGAATTGAGGTCTTCGGGTGGCGCCTTATTGCGACCACCTTCCTAAGGCATGAGTAGGAGTTGAAGCCGTATGGGTTATCTCGGGGTAGTTTTAGTAGTTAGCGACACTTCTTATTAGTCCTTAGTCGGGGTGGGGGCGATTTATCTTCAGAGAGGTTGTCTTCACTTGTACACTTTGTTTTTCTTTGGACCGATGTCAGAGTAGACTTGTTGTCTTCGGCATCCTTATCTTCCGTCTTCTTGGGGCATTTGTGTGTTGGCGAGAACTCCCTATTGCTTCGGCAGGGGGTTAAATAGGGTCGTTGTTCCTTTGGGGCGATTAGAACTAAGGCATGAGTAGGAGTTGTAGGGGATTTCTTTATGTGGCCATCCTGCTGAGGAGAGGTTTCCAGCTATGGGGTTGAGAGGGTCAGCGTTGGGATACTCCTACAAGGTGGTCAAAATGTTAGGATTGGATGATCCTAGGCAGACAAGCAACACTTTCCAAGCATCATATAAGAACATTACAAGCAAAAACAAGGCGTACAATAGGGGTTGTCCTGTCTAACATCCATTCTAACTAAGGTCTCCTACAGTTAGACTGGCTCTGATACCAAGTCTGTGGCTCCCCAGATTTACGGTCCGAGAATACCCATTATGCATATAATTCATGTTCCCATGATCAGTGAGTCATGAGTATAACCGACTAGTATCATTACATCATCCAGAAAGTAACGATTACAGAACTTAGAAAGTGGCCATTATGGTGATTACAACACGAATAGCGGAAGTCTTCAAGCGCATAGCCCATGTCATGCCTTAACCTACAGACAACTGACTGGGAAGACGGCTCAGCTCGCATACACGTCAACAATCTCCATCGTTCCTCTTGCTTCTGGAAAGTCTGGCCAAGTAAATAGCCAGGGACAATGCCGGTGAGTACTTTGAATGTACTCGCAAACCACCTTAAGAAAACGATAATAAAGGATATGCAATATGGCTGTGGTAGGATGGCTCCATAAGAGGTTATTTTATAAATTAGTTTCTCTTGTAGATATAGCATATCTCTATATCTTTGTTGAAAAACTTTGTAAAACCATCTGGAAACTTTTTTTTGAAAAGTTTTAAGAAAACACCAGGATTGGGTCTCCCATTTGTTTTTCCTTCCGGTCATCTCATGACCAAACTCCTTCCTCCTTTTCTTACCATCTCATGGTCAAAACATTCCCAAGCCATTGCTTTTCTGAAGTCCTTTTTAAAATCAAAACCATAACTGCTCTACAGCAACCTTCCCAACCGTCCATGACCGTGGACTCGGCTATTCGAATATATTTACACTCTGCAGAGGTTGTACACTTTACCCACATCATTTGATTACCCGTCCCTGATCTACACCGATCGTGGGTCGAATAACCGGTCAAGACCTTCCGGCTGCCCTCTCCAATACAAGTTCCTACCCTATGAAGTTAATACCCTCAAAACCGGGACGCACTATATAGTTACCAAGCCAACCGGAGTGTGTTTTGCACCTCGACGGGTGTGCACTTTCAATGAGGGCATCATAGTATCGCATGGAGTCCCGCATACCCTTTGTTCCTTCTCCCGGTCGATGCTACGCATGGACCATTGGACAGAGAAGGCCCACCCTCCGGGCATTATCTGCCCCTCTAGTAGTGTGAGGCACCTATACCAGATTAGACAAACTTCCAGCCTATCCCCGTCCCATTCCAGAGTAATGTGGTTGCACGGGTTAATTGTTCTAGCAAAACTGCAAAGAACCGGGTGTGTTTTCATAAACATTTTTCCTCCATCATTTGTCTGACCATTTGTAAAAACCAAAACATTTCTTATTTTCCAAACCAATTGGTAGGCCAAGCCTCACCAAGGTTGTCAACACCCGGATTTTTAATCCCAGATGCATGTTATGCCATACGTCACAATCCCATGATTACCATTTTTGCGAGACATAACAGATTGGATATCACAATACATCATCCGTTACAAACCATACATAAGGTCTTACAACAAATAAAGGATCTCATGATCTAGTCTTAATACAATCATAGCAGTGGAATAACGTAATAATGATAGCATGGGCGAAACTTCATCTTCATGGTCACATGCAATGCTGACGATGGGAGATGATCCTAGTTGTCGTAACGTTCCTGTTGTCCATCCTCCTGATATTACTCTTCATAGTCTGGCCACGGGAATAGCCAGGGACAAAGCCATGAGTACTCTTTAAGTACTCGCAAACTATCACTAACAGGTAAAGTGGTTTTGAGTAGGAATACTAAGCTCTAGGTTGTTTTGCAAAAATCCAGATTTACCTTAAGTGAGTTCAGAAGCAAAGAAATCTAGTTTAAAGTTTTATAACACCTAAGAGGGAACTTAGTTTTCATGTTCACATCCCTGTTGTGGTCAAGTCAAAGTCATGATTCACTTCACAAGTTATTTTGAAAACATCTGACGACAGAACAGTATGTCCACTCCAACTGTCCATAACCGCGGACGTGGCTATTCGAATAGTTTGACACTCTGTAGAGGTGGTACACTTTCACCACAATATTTGATACATCCGTGAGGAACAATCCTGAATTCACCATACTCAGTATGCGGATAATGGATCCTAACCTTTCCATTATACGCCCTAGTATAAGCACCTCTCCTATGAGTTTGGTCTCCCAATCATGACCATCTATCATCTTGGGAACTGCATAGGTGGTCAATCTTCACAAGGTAGCCTTAGATCAAACCTTGGCCGCAAGGGAACCCATACTAAGGTATATAAACTTCTAGTCAAGCCCTACCCAAATTCGGGTATTGTGGTTGTACGGTAAAATTGGAATGGTATCGCATCCGTACAACCATCAGTTTTTATAAAGGGCTAAGACTCATGCCTCAACATTTTCATCATCAAAATCATCTTGTGTTCAAGAACACATGTCAAAACATTTCATTAGAATGACTCATCATTCTAAGGTTTTCATAACCATTTTCACCAAGTATTCCCATCTAAAGTGATCAAGTTTTATGCTTAGCACTAGCATCTACAAGTGGGGGTAAAACTAATGAGGGGTGTAATCAAGTGTGACTTATCTAAGTTCAATCTCATGCCTCGGGATGACATCAAGATTTATATAACTTAGGCCAAGTTTTATGCTCTTTATTCTACCGTTAATAATCTTTCTAGAATCTATAATTCACTAAGTAAAACACAAATAGAAATATTTGATACAGGAATAAAATAACTAAGCTTGCAAGTAAAACTGGGATTGGGTATCATAAGGTGGTATAATCACATATGCCTAAGGCATCTAGTTTGCATGGTTATCATGCAAGTATTAGCTTGCAAAGTAGCAAGTGTAAGCTTGCCTTGTGCAGTGCAGTGGTTGAAGTTCTCCTCTGCTCCTTCCTCGTAGTATCCTCCTTCCTCTTCGTATCCTTGGTCTATACTAGCGTCTATAGATAAATACGAGGTACACAATCACCAAACAATACTTAACTAGTTCTATTTATCACACCAAGGTTTTCACTAGATGATCTAGCATCATCACAATCATCACAAAGAATAAGGCAAAGGTTCTATATATTTTATTTTAGAAAAGTAATTTCTACTCATTGAAAAACTACTTAAGATTTAATATTCTCCAACTAAAATGTGGGATCATGTTGACACATGTCATCACAACATATTTCAGTACGTGGGAATGTGATTTAAAGTGGTGTCACAATTTAATAAGGTTTAACCTTTTTATTTTAATTAAATAAAGTGACTAGAAATGCCTATGGGGCATCCTTTTATTACTTGTCCATTATTTTTGCAATTAAACCTAGATATTTTTATATATTCAGAAACTTCTTATCAAATGTGATTTTTGAGAGTTGGAATCAACTCAAAAGCTTTTATGGTTGAATTTTGAAAAAAAATTGAATGCAGAAAAGTCTCTGCCTTGTTATTTTTACTATAGGTGATCTACAAATCCAAATGATTTGAATCCAATGGGCTTGGATTAAGAATTTCAATACCTTTCTAGAAAAATTGGTTTCATGCAATTTGGTTCACTAAATCTCTCTATATTGATTTTTAATCTAGAGATAGAACTAAGTTTGAAACTAAATTGATAAACCTAAATATGAATTACTGGGTCATGCGGGAACGTTAACTGGGTCGGCCCACTGCGCACAGCGTGCATGGGGGCGGTTTAAGGGATTGTCCCCACCAGTCAGCAAGACAGGGGGTGCGAAGGGGTATGGCGTGATTAGGGTCGTAGTATTAGAAGCTAGATCTACGGCTGAGGTTCATCGTCCACGCCTGAACAGAACGCGGCGAGGTCGAACCCTAGAGCGGCTAGTGGGGGTCAGTGGGGGCTCACCGGGGCTCCGACGATGGTCGGCTATGGGGGCGAACGACGAAGTCGACGACAGCGATCCTCCTGGTACCGGTGGCTCCTCCTAGGGTGGCTCCAATCGACGGCGCCCTTCTCCTCCAGCAGCGACAAGCTCCGGCGAAATTCTGGTCACCTGGTGCTCGCCTTGCTCCGGGAAAGAAGTGGGGTGGTTCTGAGAGAGACGGGAGTGGAATGGTGTGAAGAATTCAAGCACGGAAGGCATATATTTATAGTGCGATGAGGGGACCAAAGGGTGCGGGATGAGCTCATCGGGGTCGGCTGCACAGCGAGCTAACGTCATGGCTGGGGGTAGGGGACAGTGCGCTGCCTCCTGGCGAAGCTCAACGGCATGGTGGCAAGGTGTGGGGCGATGCGATGCGGTCGGAACACATTGATGCTATGGGCGGCTCTGACGGAAGTTTTAATGGCGCACGGGCGGTCCTGGTCACGCGGTGACGAACGGGCATGTTTGGGCGGTTCCCTGGGAGGTGGTGATCACGTATGCGAGCGGAGAGGGCGCGGTGCGGTCTGTGCGAGCGTGTCGAGCGCGGCGCTCTGGCGCGTTCTCGGCATGGTCGCAGAGAGGCTGGGCATGCTCATTCTGGGTGGTCCAGTGGCTTTAGTGCTTGGGAGCTAGACAGGGGGTGGCGATGGACGGTGGAGTGTCTGCTAGAGAAGGTTGGCGAGGCTAGTGAAGCTCCTAGATTGTTGTCGACATTGGGGTGGCAATTGGGGCTTGCCATGGTCACCATTTATGGCATGGTCGAGTTTACAGTGGGCTAGGGCAGGTTAAACAAGTTATATGATCTACTGAGAGTGTGTTGTGAGCGAGAGAGAGAACAAGTTAGGCACAAACACTGCTCACTATAGTGTTTGATGTTTAATTTGATTTGTGTTCAGAAGGTGTTTGATGAAATGGCCGCAAGCGATTTGAATTTGAATTTTTGAATGAAACTTGGTGGGTGTACTAGTCACATACTAGGTACTCTCTGGTTGCTTGGATTTGTCAATGTGAACTGGTTTGGTGGGGTTTTGAGAAATGGTGATGTTCACATATGATATAGATTCAAATTTGAATTTTCATTTGAATCAAGTTGCCAAATGTTTCTGTGGTTTTACAAAGTGGATTTGGGTTCACTTTCACTTGGTCTAGCAAGGTGTGAAAAGAAATAGATTTGTTTCTGTTTGAAATCTTGGACTAGAAACACTCAAAGTGCCCTAGTGAGCAAGATTGGCAAAAATGACCATTTGCTTATTTGGTTTGTTTTTGAATTTATCTGGATTTGTTTCTGCTTGGAAATGATTTAGATGATGTTTTTTTTCATCTTTAAACCATTCCTTTCTATTCACAACAATCAAACAAGTCCATTCATGCATTCATACATTCATCACATACACACATGCATTCATATGATATTAATTAACAAAAGTTTTTGTTAACCCTAATTTTGGTGATTGGAATTGATAATCTTGCTAATATTTTTGGGATGTTACAAACCTTCCCTCCTTAAACAAAATCTCGTCCTGAGATTTGAGAAATAGAAAACTAGGATTTAAAGAGATCTGGAAACTCTATCCTAATGTAATCTTCTTGCTCCCAGGTAGCTTCTTCTTCAGTTTGGTTACTCCACTAGATCTTGAGAAATTTGATACTCGGGGTCCTAGTGGTTCTGAAAGTTTCCTCAAAATATGGATGGGTATTCGGGATACGTCAGGTCATTGTTGATCTCCATGGTTTGGTGATCAATATTCATGAAAACTTCGGTCTTCTCTGGGACTTCTAGGCATTTGCTAAGTAACGAGATATGAAACACATTTGCACGGCTAACATCTCCTCAGGCAGTTCCAGTTGATATGATACTTCTCCTCAATGATTCAAAATCTTGAAGGGTCCGATATATCTGGGGGCTAACTTTCCTTTGAATTGAAAACGTTGCATTCCCTTTAAAGGTGACACTTTAAGATACACGAAATCTCCGATATTAAAATCGAGGTCTCGACGTCTCTTGTCGGCATAACTCTTTTGTCTGGATTGGGCGGTCTTGAGGTGCTCACGAATCTTGTGAACTTTCTCTTCTGCTTCTCGTAGGATGTCGGGTCCGAAAATCTGACTCTCTCCTATTTCTGACCAATTCAAAGGGGTATGACACTTCCTTCCATACATGAATTCAAATGGGGCCATCTGCAAAATTGCTTGGTAGATATTGTTATATGAAAATTCTACAAACGGCAGACAATCTTCCCATTTTGGTCCATACTCTAGCACACAGGCTCCCAGCATATCTTCGAGTATCTGGTTTACTCACTTCGTTTGTCCATCAGTTTGTCGGTGATAAGCTGTGCTGAAATCCAGTCGGGTTCCCAATCCTTCTTGGAGTTTCTTCCAAAATCTCGAGGTAAACTGAGTTCCTCGATCCGACACAATGTTCTTATGGACTCCATATAAACTGACGATTCTACCAATGTACAACTCTGCTAGCTTCGAACTTTGATAAGTGGTCTTGAGAGGTAAGAAATGGGTGTCTTTGGACAATCTATGAACTATGACCCAAATAGAGTCATTTCCCCTACTAGAAGTAGGCAAACCGGTGATAAAATCCATTCCTATGGAATCCCATTTCCATTCTGGAATCTGCAATGGTTGCAATAGTCATGCGGGTCTCTGATGTTCCTCCTTGACTCACTGACAAATATCACACTTGGCTATGTAGCTTCCGATTTCTCTCTTCATCTTATGCCACCAAAATTGCTCCTTCAAATCCTGATACATCTTCGTTCCTCCAGGGTGGATAGAATAAAGAGTATCATGGGCTTCTTTCAAAATAGCTTGCTTCAACTCGGAATCTACTGGTACACAAAGACGTCCTTTGTACCACAAAACTCCTTCTTCATCTTCGGTGAATCCGGGTACTTTGCTTGTACCGATAGGACGTTTGATTCCGTCGATACTAGCATTTCCTTTCTGCGCCTCCTTAATCTGAATGATCAAAGTGGGTTGAAGTTCTATGCTAGCCAAAAATCTTCACTTACAAGCTCCATCCTGAAGTCTTCCAACTCCTTGTGCAAACTTGGTTGCTCCTTCAGAATCATGGAGTTCGAAGCGACACGGCAATCTGCTAAGGGCATCTCCTACCACATTGGCTTTACCAGGGTGATAGTGAAAGTCCAGATCATAGTCCTTGATTAGCTCGATCCATCTCCTCTGCCTCATATTCAGCTCCTTCTAAGTGAAGATATACTTCAGGCTCCTTGTGATCCGAATAAATCACACAACAATTTCCCATAAGGTAATGCCTCCATGTCTTTAGGGCTAGAACTACGGCTGCTAGTTCAAGATCATGGGTAGGATAATTCTGCTCATGTTGTTTCAGCTGTCGGGATAGATAAGATATAACTTTGCGTTCTTGCATAAGCACACATCCGAGACCGATCTTGGATGTGTCACCACACACATCAAAAGGCTTCGTGATATATGGCATGATCAAGATTGGGGCTCAGATCAATCTCTTCTTGAGTTCTTGAGATCTTGCTTCACATTTGTCCGTCAATTCAAACTTCTTATCCTTCTTCAACAATTGGGTCATGGGTCTTGCGATGCTCGAGAATCCTTCTACGAACTTGCGGTAATATCCCGCTAATCCGAGAAATGCACGAACTTGGATTTGAGTGGTTGGGGCTTGCCATTCTTCAACATCCTTATCTTTTGCAGGGTCAACGGCAATTCCACCGGCTGACACAATATGTCCAAGGAATCCTACCTCCTGTAACCAGAATTCACACTTCCTAAACTTGGCATAAAGCTGATGCTCCCTAAGGGTTCCAAGGATGGTCCTTAGGTGTAGCTCATGTTCTTCCTCTGATTTGGAATAGATCAGAATGTCATCGATGAAAACAATGACAAACTTATCCAGGAAGTCCATAAAAATCGTATTCATGAGATTCATGAAATAAGCGGGGGCATTGGTTAATCCAAAAGACATGACGGTATACTCATACAATCCATATCTGGTGGTAAAGGCAGTCTTTGGAATATCCTCTGCGTGAATCTTGAGTTGATGATAACCAGTTCTAAGATCAATCTTAGAAAACACTTTGGCACCAGTCCACTGGTCAAACGGGTCTTCTATCTTCGGTAGTGGGTACTTGTTCTTGATGGTGACATCATTCAGCTATTTTTGAGGGTAAAACAGTAGGGTAAAGCACCCCACTGCAGTTTTTATATATCATATAGAGTTACAAAGAAAAGTATTTACAAGTTCAGGCCACCTCAAAAGAGGGATAAGAGTCTAAGCAGCTATCTCCTAACTAAATTATTCTCAATCCAATCTTTGAGGCCCTAATAATTCTTTTTCTTAATTCTATACAGGGCCCATCTTAATTCCTGGGCGACAATAGCCCTCCATTCCTCAATCGAAGCATGCTTGTTGTTGAAGATTTCATTGTTTCTGCACATCCATATGCCCCAAGCTCCTAACATAATAATTTCCATTGCAAAAGGGACTTTAAGATCTTTTTTAATACTGGCTAAAGCTTCCAAAATATTTTGATCAGCCACTTGGACATGGGAAATTTCAGCCCAGCAAGCTCTTGCAAAAGGACAGTCCCAAAATAAGTGTAGCATGGTTTCCTCACTGATGCAGCCATGAAACACACATTCATAAGAAGCCAGAGTAAAAAAATTCCTTTTCAGAAGGTTTCGTGTGTTAAGCCTATCAAGAAGCAAGAGCCAGAAGAAGAATTTATGCTTTTGTTGACAGGAGGATTTCCACAACCAGGAGAAATGTGGCTGAACAGGTTGGTAACCAGATAAAGAATAATAAGCCTTTTGGACTGACATCATTGAGCTTTCGATAATCCATACACAAATGGTTACCTCCATCTTTCTTGTCCACAAATAAGACAGGTGATCTCCATGGCGACGCACTTGGTTGAATCAGTCCTATCTCCAGCATAGCATCTAGTTGCTTCTTTAGCTCCACTAGTTCAGACGGGTTAATACTATAAGGTCTCTAGGCTATGGGTCTGGTTCTAGGTATTAGTTCAATGATAAAATCGATATCCCGATCTAGGGTCATACTGGGCAAAACATCTGGAAATACATCGGGGTATTCACAGAATACTCTGACTTGGTCAGTGGTTAGTTAGGCTAGACTCTTGTTGCACTTGAATTGACGGGGCAAGGTTTTAGATACATGCTCTACTGATATTCCGGCTGTACTGGTCATGGTTATGGATTTCTTGGCATAGTCGATTAGTCCTTTATGTTTCGACATCCAATCCATTCCTAGTACTACTTCCAAACCTTTAGTTCTAGGTACTATTAGATTAGCATAAAAATCTATGCCATGGATTCGGATAGGTACGGCCTTGCAAATTTGTCTAGCTTTGGTGGTTGAACCCGGTATTTGAACTATCATAACATTCTTCAATTTTGTTGGTTGAATCTTAATAGTGCATGCAAATTCTTTAGTAACAAACAAGTGCGATGCTCCAGAATCAAACAACACTCTTGCAAGTACTGAGTTAACAGAAAACATACCCAACACGACATCTGGCGCTTCTTGGGCTTCTTTAGCATTCATGAGAAACAGACGGCTGTTGCGGTTGAGCGAATTCCCTGGGGCATATCTCCTTCCAGGCTTAACACGACACTGCTGCTGGGCTGGGGCATTCACATTGGGGGACGCTGCAATCTTCTTGGGGCAATCATTGGAGTAGTGTCCCTTGGTTCCACATTCATAACAAGTCATCTGAGACTTGTCCTTTCCTACAACAGGCACGACATTGCTTCCAGTTCTTGGGGCAGTATTGGTGTTGGTGGCGACATTGTTGTTGTTGAACTTGGGTGGTGCACGGTTGAAATTGTTGGAGTTGCCGGGGTTGTTGTTATGGTTTCCTCCGGGCCTTGGGTTTCCTCCTCCACGGTAGGGATAGGTTGGACGGTTCATCGGGGGTCTATTGTTTCTTGGGGAAAATCCTGGAGATGGGTTGGGGCGATACTTTGGGGTATGGTGGGTTCCTGGTTGATGCATCTTTCTACGCTTGCGGTTCTCATTGGCTTGGTTGATCTTGCCTTCCATCTGAATGGCAGAATCCACTAAGGCTTCAATATCAGCAAACAGAATGTTGACTAACACTATCTGCATCTCATCATGCAAACCATTCAAAAATCTCTCCTTCTTCTTAGCTTCAGTGTCAATCTCATCCGGTGCATATCTAGCCAATGACAGAAATTTTTCACGGCAGTCAACTACTGTCATCCTCCCTTTCTTCAGTTCTCCGAATTCATATCTTATCCTCTTGATCAAACCCGGTGGCACATGGGTTCTGCTGAACATGAGTTTGAATTCCTCCCAAGTCATCATATGTCCTCCATTCATGGCACGAACGTTGTTCCACCATGCTCTTGCATCTCCGGCCAGATAGTGGGTGGCAAATAGTACCTTCTCATTGGCTTCCACTCCTGCAACTTCTAAGTTGTTCTCCATGGTCTGCAGCCAATCATCTGCATCTAAGGGCTCTTCCGACTTAGTAAAGATGGGTGGATTGGTGTTCTGAAAGTTCTTGATCTTGGATTCATGGTTGTCCTGGTTTCCATGGCCTTGATTGTTGTTGGCCATCTGAGCTATGTGCTGAAGGGTGGCTAAGTTGGCTTGACGTTCGTCTCTTTCAGCTTCGCGGTTCGAAACCAACATTTGCAAGTTTTGAAACATCGGTTCCGGGGATGAGCTGCTTCCCCCGCGAGGCATCTAAAGATTGAGATAGATCATGAGACAAGAGGGAAATTTCTAAGGTTCTGGGGTTTGTTTTTGAAAAGTTTTTGAAGTTTGACTCAGATTTTTCTAGCAACTTTCTTTTCATTCATTCATAGCACACGATACAAACACACACCACAACAAAGAAAACAGATGGTTTTAAGAACTATTCTGTGAAACTACGATATAGTGGGACCGGATACAACTTCACTAACGCTAGTGCTCAAGTGCTACTACTCCTCGGAATCGGTGTCTTCATCTTCCTCTTCATCAACATCAATAAAGGCGAAGTATCGGTGAAGAAGTCCATGGCTTGATCCTCCAGAAAGTCATCATCATCAGTGAGGTAAGTGTAGGGGTCTCCACGGTTATCCTCCCCTATGTTCTCCCTCTCCTCAAGTTGCATGTCCCTCTTGTGGATGGTCTCCTCCAAGTCCGTGATCCTGTGACGAAGGCGGGTAATGATGCGCTCCTTCTTGTCAAGCCGACGACGACGAGACTGGCGATCCTTCACAAGCATGGCAATTGTCTGGTCCTTCTTGACTGCAATGGCGTAGTTGTGGTTGGTGTAGAAGCGGGCATTGTCCAACTCCTTCTGTCGGTCATACATCATGAAGCTGAGGTGGTCAACTTGGTGCTTCAGATCTGGGTGACGTGGTACCTCTAGTGGCTGTCCCATAGCATCACGCCTTGCATAGAACTCGAAGTGGGTGCCTTTGATTTGATTGGGTGCTTTCCCCACATAGACGGGCAAGAGCTTCCTGCATGGCTCTGGCAAATCCATCTAGCCAGTTGTTCACCCTTAAGGTGAATTAAATTCCCTCTGAGGTGGGAGGTTCAATCTTCCCTCTAAGACTTGCAACGATTGGCCATTGCAATTCTCCTCCTTCCTGATTGTTGAGCTGAGCTCCGAAGAACTCGGGGTGCGGGCGCTCTAGAAGTTCCGAAAGCTGGTCCAAGTCACGCTCAAAGATGAGATCTCCTCCATTTCCCAACTGATAGTACTTGCTATACTTCACGTCCATCTATAAGAATGTAGGATGAGTAAGTTAGTAGAGTGATCAAGTGTGTCAAATTTTATGTAAGTTTGCAAAAAAATTTGAGGAACATGAATTTTCATGAAAGAATATAAATGATAAGAAGGAGAATAGGTTTTTATAAATAATCACTTCTCTTGTTTTTGAAACTAAATTTTTGATTCAAACGTCCATTCTAAGTAGGGTCTCCTATGGTCAGGATGGCTCTGATACAAACTTGTCAATACCCAGATTTTTAATCCCAGATGCCTGTTATGCCATACATCGCAATCCCGGGATTACCATTTTTGCGAGACATAACAGATTGGTTATCAAAGTACATCATCCATTACAAACCATACATAAGGTCTTACAACAAATAAAGGATCTCATGATCCAATCTTAATACAATCATAGCAGCGGAATAACGTAATAACGATAGCGTGGGCGAAACTCCATCTTCATGGTCACAGGCAATGCTGACGATGGGAGATGATCCTGGTTGTCATAACCTTCTTGCGGTCCATCCTCCTGATATTCCTCCTCATAGTATGGCCACGGGAATAGCCAGGGACAAAGCCATGTGTACTCTTCAAGTACTCGTAAACTATCACTAACAGGTAAAGTGGTTTTGAGTAGGAATACTAAGCTCTAGGTTGTTTTGCAATAAGCTAGATTTACCTTAACTGAGTTCAGAAGCAAAAAAATCTAGTTTGAAGTTTTATAACTCCTAAGTGGGAACTTAGGTTTCATGTTCACAACCCTATTGTGGTCAAGTCAAAGTCATGATTCACTTCACAAGTTATTTTGAAAACATCTGGCGATGGAATAGTATGGACACTCCAACTGTCCATAACTGCAGACGCGGCTATTCGAATAGTTTGACACTCTGTAGAGGTGGTACACTTTCACCACAATATTCGATACATCCGTCAGGAACAATCCTGAATTCACCATACTCAGTATGCGGATAATCAATCCTAACCTTTCAATTACACGCCCTAGTCTAGGCACCTCTCCTATGACTTTGGCCTCCCAACCATGACCATATGTCATCTTGGGAACTTCATAGGTGGTCAATATTCACAAGGTAGCCTCAGCTCAAACCTTGGCCGCAAGGGAACCCATACTAAGGTATATAAACTTTCAGTCAAGCCTTACCCAATTTCGGGTATTGTTGTTGTACGGTAAAATTGGAATGGTATCGCATCCAGACAACCATCAAAATCATCTTGTGTTCAAGAACACATGTCAAAACATTTCATTAGAATTGCTCATCATTCTTAGGTTTTCATAATCATTTTCACCAAGTATTCCCTTCTAAAGTTATCAAGTTTTATGCTTAGCACTAGCATGTACAAGTGGGGGTAAAACTAATGAGGCGTGATAATCAAGTGTGACTTATCTAAGTTCAATCTCATGCCTTAGGATGACATCAAGATTTATCCAACTTAGGCCAAGTTTTATGCTCTTTATGCTACCTTTAATAATCTTTCTAGAATCTATAATTCACTAAGTAAAACACAAATAGAAAGCTTTGATAAAGGAATAAAATAACTAAGGTTGCAAGTAAAACTGGATTGGGTATCATAAGGTGGTATAATTGCATATGCCTAAGGCATCTAGTTTGCATGTATTAGCTGCAAAGTTGCAAGTGTAAGCTTGCCTTGTGCAGTGTAGTGGTTGAGGTTCTCCTCTGCTCCTTCCTCGTAGTATCCTCCTTCCTCTTCGTATCCTTGGTCGGTACTAGCGTCTATAGATAAATACGAGGTACACAATCACCAAACAATACTTAACTAGTTCCATTTATCACACCAAGGTTTTCACTAGATAATCTAGCATCATCACAATCATCACAAAGATTAAGGCAAAGGTTCTATTTATTTTATTTTACAGAAGTAATTTCTACTCATTGAAAAACTATTTAAGATTTAATATTCTCCAACTAAAATATGGTGTCATGTTGACACATGTCATCACCACATATTTCAGTACTTGGGAATGTGATTTGAGGTGGTGTCACAATTTAATAAGGTTAAAACTTTTTATTTTAATTAAATAAAGTGACTAGAAATGCCTATGGGGCATTATTTTATTACTTGTCCATTATTTCTGCAAGTAAATCTAGAATTTTTATATATTGAGAAAGTTCTTATCAAATGTGATTTTTGAGAGTTGGAATCAACTCAAAAGCGTTTATGGTTGAATTTTGAAAAATGTTTCAATGCAGAAAAGTCTCTGCCTTGTTATTTTTACTATAGGTGATCTACAAATCCAAATGATTTGAATCCAACGGTCTTGGATTAAGAATTTCAATACCTTTCTAGCAAAATTGTTTTCATGCAATTTGGTTTAGTGAATCTCTCTGGATTGATTTTTGAATCTAGAGACAGAACTAAGTTTGAAACTAAATTGATAAATCTAAATTTGAATTACTGGGTCACGCGGGAACGTTAACTGGGCTGGCCCACTGCACACAGCGCGCGCGGGAGGTTTAAGTGATTGTCCCCACCAGTCAGCGAGACAGGGGGGTGCGAAGGGGTACGGGGTGATTAGGGCCATAGGATTAGAAGCTAGATCTACGGATGAGGTTCATCGTCCATGCCTGAATAGAACGCGGCAAGGTCGAACCCTAGCGCGGCCAGTGGGAGTCAGTGGGGGCTCACCGGGGCTCCGGCGATGGTCGGAGATGGGGGCGAACAACAAAGTCGATGACGGCGATCCTCCTGGTGCTGGTGGATCCTCCTGGGGCGGCTCCAATCGACGGCGCCCTTCTCCTCCAGCAGCGGCAAGCTCCGGCAAAATTCTGGCCACCTGGTGGTTGCCTTGCTCCAGGGAAGAAGTCGGGTGGTTATGAGAGATAGGGGAGTGGAATGGTATGAACAATTCAAGCGGGGAAGGCCTCTATTTATAGTGCGACGAGGGAACCGAATGGTGCATGCTGAGCTCGTCGGGGTAGGCTGCACAGCAAGCTAACAACATGGCTGGGGGTAGGGGACGGTGCGCTTCCTCCTGGTGAAGCTCAACGGCATGGTGGTGAGGCATGGGGCGATGCGATGCGGTCGGAACACTTTGATGCTCTGGGCAGCTTCGATGGAAGTTTTAATTGCGCATGGGTGGTCCTGGTCACGTGGCGACGAACGGGCATGTCTGGGCGGTTCCCTGGGCGATGGTGATCACATATGCGAGCAGAGAGGGCGAGGCACGGTCTGTGCAAGCGTGTCGAGCGTGGCGCTCTGGCGCGCTCTTGGCATGGTCGCAGAGATGCTGGGCGTGCTCGTTCTGGGTGGTCCAGTGGATGGAAGTGCTTGGGCGCTGGACAGAGGGTTACGGTGGACGGTGGAGTGCCTTCTAGACAAGGTTGGCGAGGCTAGTGAGGCTCATAGATTGCCATCAACATTGGGTGGCAATTGGGGCCCGACCCTGGTCATCATTGATGGCATGGTCGAGTTTATAGTGGTCTAGGGCTGGTTAAACAATTTAGATGATCAATTGAGATTGTGTTGTGAGCTAGAGAAGGAACAAGTTAGGCATAAACACTGCTCACTATAGTGTTTGATGTTTAATTTGATTTGTGTTCAGAAGGTGTTTGATGAAATGGCCACAAGAGATTTGAATTTGAATTTTTGAATGAAACTTGGTGGGTGCACTAGTCACATACTAGGTAGTCTCTGGTTGCTTGGATTTGTCAAGGTGAACTGGTTTGGTGGGGTTTTGAGAAATGGTGATGTTCACATATGACATAGATTCAAATTTGAATTGTCATTTGAATCAAGTTGCCAAATGTTTCTGTGATTTTACAAAGTGGTCTTGGGTTCACTTTCACTTGGTCTAGCAAGGGGTGAAAAGAAATAGATTTGTTTCTGTTTGAAATCTTGGACTAGAAACACTCAAAGTGGCCTAGTGAGCAAGATTGGCAAAAATGACCATTTTCTTATTTGGTTTGTTTTTGAATTTCTCTTGATTTATTTCTTCTTGGAAATGATTTAGATGATGTTGTTTTCATCTTTAAACCATTCCTTGCTATTCATAACAATCAAACAAGTCCATTAATGCATTCATACATTCATCACATACACACATGCATTCATATGATATTAATTAACAAAAGTTTTTGTTAACCCTAATTTTGGTGATTGGAATTAATAATCTTGATTAATATTTTTGGGATGTTACAAAGGTTTTCTCATAAAACATTTTTGTAAGTCTTTTCCGGGGTCTTCCCATCCTACACTTTTGCTTAGGCTAAAACGCGGTCTCCAAGGGGTTATGGTGTTAAACACCATCTACCATACTATGGGCAGGTAGGTACCATAAAATGAGTTGTACCTAATGGTAGTAAGGGGTAATGGTTTGTAGGAGCCAAACATTCCTCACATAAAACATAATATAGTAAAACAATGCAATTTGCATAAACAAGTGGATAAAACATGCATAGGTAAAATAATAGGACAAGGCATATGAGCAAGAAGGTGGCTTGCCTGTGACCAGCGAGATGTCTCGTGACATCTTTAGAAAACCAGAATACCAATAATAATAATGAAAGCGATAATAACGCTCTAAGGCTTCCTTCTTCTCGACGGCATACGATCGCAACTATCGCCGTTATGGAGCAAAGAACACCACCATCAATACAATACATACAACCATCAAACCATACAGCAAACAAACAAGTAATACATGATACAATTCAGTAGGGTTGGGATAATGGATTTGGGAAATATTGGAAAGTGTCTTGGCGCATTTGAAGGGAATCTATATGGATTTATCGTTTAGAGACTAGATAGTAGAGGGGTTTTGGAACAAGGACATATTCAGTAGGATATCATTGTGTAAAAATAATCTCATTAGATATGTATTGATAAAATTAATCCAACAAAAGTGGTTTCACTATTTTATAAATTACCATTGATTTATAATGGATTTTATAGTGATTAAAACCCTCGTTTGAGGAAATAATTCACCAGAATTGTTCTGGAGTTCCAAAAATTATTTCCTGAGAGTTGGATTCACCTCAAAACACTTACCAGAATGCCCTCAGGAAAATCCCAAAGGCAGTACTGGATGGTTTTTATCTTTCTCACCAGATTAAATTTGTAAGGGCTTTTGATGTGATTCCAAAGACATAAGTTAGGTACTTTTAATGCCTTTCTGTAGAAATTTGGAATCACCATTTTTGGATTTTCAGAACCAAAGAAATGAATTTATTGGTGAACTACCCATGCACATAAAGGATTAATTCACCAAAATTCAATGAGAGCTCAATAAATTTTGGGCTCCTGGGGTTTGACATATATGGGTATGTGGATGTAGAGAGAGTTAGAATTTGGCCAAAACCATTTGTGGTTTTTCCTAGTGAATTTTATAAAGGCATAAATTCTCTGTTTTTGTTATTTTTACTAATGCCAGATAGTTCACCTTTCCATGAGGCAAGGACCCAAAAATGAGTATTTCGTTTCTCTAACAGATGGAACTTGATTCATTCCATTTGGAGAAGTATAACTAACTGGGGGTTCTATTTAGTTTAATAGATACATGCTATTAGACTAAATGACACTAAACAATGAGAAATACTTTTGGCCAAAGACTTGTTCTGCATGATCTTAGATAATTTTAGATCTGGGCATTTGGGACAGGTTTACAAATTTAAAAGGATTTAAACCTAGTAGCTAACATCAGATCTGGGATATCCATAAAACGAAAAGAGAAGAGGGAGTGCTGGGCCGGTCTTTTGACCGACGTGGGTCGGACAGGGGCAGGCCGGCCCATCTCGCAGGTGACACGCACGGGATCTAAAATTTGGAACTGGTGCAGTGGGGTCCAGCTATCAGCGGGCGACGATGGCGAAGGGGTATGGGGCGAACACTACCGTCCGATTGGAGAGGATCCGGTGGCGTGTGGTCGTCTTCCTCGTCACGCTATGGCGGCGGGCGGAAACCCTAGATGAGGAGCGGGGAGGACGCGGGGAGCTCATCTCGGGGCGGAGAGGATCTGGGGATGGGCCGAGGCGACGCAGTCGATGTCGGCGGTCAGAAAGAGGGGCGGAACGGTGGGGTTTGACATCGAGGAGGCGCTCGCGCTATGGTGGCCGAGGGAGAGCTCGTCGGTGCACTCCGGGGCCAGCTGCAGAGGTTGTCTTGGGCAGAAAAAGAGGCATGGTTAGATAGAAGAGGATGAGGGTATCACGGCAGTGTGACATGCAGAGGGAGAAAGGCTAGGAGGAAGATGCCTTGCTCGAATCCATGGAGGACGCAGAGAGCTCCTGTTTTCCTCCTCTCGAGCAGAACCAAGCAGGGGAGGGGAGAGGGTGTTCTAGGGGTGTGTGGAAGCAAAAGAGGCGGAGAGGGGGCAGCTCTGGTCTCTAGCCTTATAAATCGGGGGAGAGGGGAGTATGGTGGACATGGTCTATGGAAGATCATGGGGAGGGTCCTGTCTTGGGATAGGCCAGTGAGGGAGGTGGAGAGTGGAGTGTGGGGCCTGCAGCTTGACCAGGGAGAGGGGGAAGGGGTGGTGTGGCTGGTACCCTCTTTATATCCAAGATTTTTGCAAGATGTGATCCTCTCTCTCTCTCACACATGCTTCAAGAGCTAAAGGACAAGGGGGAGGGAATTCTACAGTGGTCATCACGACCAAGGGAGTGAGATATGTGATGTACAAGCTTGGTGGATTGTTTGGTTTAGTTTTGATTGAAGGTTTTGGTTAATTTGTCCATTGATCAAAACTAGAGTTATGAAGGAAGTTTTCAAACTTGTATTTAGGAAGGTGTGGGAATCGTACTGGTAGATAGGGTAGGTCAAAACATCTCATCAAGATTTGTGTGGGATTTTTCTATTGATTACAATTCCATTTAAAAGCATTTACTCAAAAAGTGCAGAAATAGATTATGGAAGCTAATGTAATATTTTTACATTAGACATGGTAGGTTTTTGATGTGAAATGGTTCTGAATACCATATTTAACATTGGAGAATTTTATTGGAATTTATTTAGAAAGAAAAGTATTTTTAAGGAATTGTTTCTTATTTCTTCCATTTAATAAAAAGGGCAAAAAGAAATAATAAAGAATCTCAAAAATATATATTTTTGATTTTGGAAGATAGGGTATGATGTATAGAACTCCAATGTGCATTGAGTTGGCACGGTGACTTGGAGAAAAGCAAACTTGCCTTTTTAGGGAAGGTTTTGAGAATTTTGCAAGATAATGAATTTAATTTGTTTGATGATCCAAATAATTATGGGAATTATTTGGAGATGGTTATATTCAAGGTAGATGTTGTAGAATTTATTTATACCTCAATTCAATCTTGGTTTTTGAAGAGTGATGGTGAAAAAGGAGGGAAACTAGATTTTAGGGAATCTAGGGTTTTGTTATTTTCATGCCACCAGAACATGGTGGGATTAGTAAGCTCATAGCTCACCTTGGTACAAGGGGTATATGGATAGATAGACCCATCTATATATAAGATCATGTAATCAAGTGTTGGGCTTGGTTCTATTTGAGGTGGTTTGGGAGGGATGACAAACTTTGTTGAAAATAAGGCTGCCATTACAGAGTTGTCATGATGCCTCATAAAGTATGGCAGTTTTGGAAGCACAAAGCTCCAATGGGAACAATTGAACTGGGGATTGATAGGCCATGATTGGTAGATCATAATCATGCAAATAGTTTGTCAAGGGGAGGTGGAATATAGATATGAGCTTCTGCCAAGGAAGGCAAGATGATAAGATTTGCAGAAAAGATTATTATCTTGACTACAAAACCATCATGGATGAGTGGGAACCAGAATGTCTTTGCCAAGTGCAAGAGTGGGCTTTGGTAGTACTAAAAAAATAGTACAAGATGGTTCAAGTACATTCTCAAGAATGCACCTAGGATGGAAAAGGTAGAGATCCAAAGATTGAATCTAGATAAGAAATCCAGACTTAGCCATTTTGGCTGATGTAGAGTTTTTGACTAGATTACTAGTGGGAAACAAATTGAGAGAGTGGAAAATGTCTATCCTTCCCATCAAGTGGTTTATGTTGAGGTATAGATGGAATATAGGGAATCCATGCTTAGATTGGGGCTTCACTGAGTTGGACTATCAAAAGGGATTATCCCTGATTGATCTGATTAGGATATGAGATGAGCACCTTAGTGGCTGAGGATATATCCAGATTTGGATGCTTGGTTTGAGATTTATGATCACCAACATATATTGGGTCCTACATATGAGCTACTAGATTAGCTCACTCCAGTTTCTAAGCAAACAAGGCAATCAGCAGATCGAGGCAATTCATCAGACAACAGATCTAGGCAATTCATCATATCAAACTTATCCAACTACTACGTGGGTTACCATCAAGACTAGCTTGAGGTAGGGATGGGTATTTTGATTTTTTTATGTTTTGAAGTAAGATAAGTACCTCTTGGTATTCCTAGCAAGATTGGAGTGGAGAGGTTTTTGGAAGAAGGTTTTGGAAAACCTAGAGGTAAGAGTAGTTGAATGTTCTGTCTTAAAAACATAAGGAGATTGTATGTAGGTCCCCATAGTTTTGGTAATAGAACTAGAAGAACATTTTGTTGTGTCAAAGTCACCTTAGCTCAGGCTTTGAAATGCCAGAACATTTGAGAATATGAAAGATGAGCCAAGACATCTCTTTTGTGAAATAGCTTTTGTTAGATAGTGTTGAGAGAAGAAGTATTTCACCTAATGCACAAACAGTTACATAAACACGGGAAAACAAGTAAGCAAGCATTGCAACAAGTAACAAGAAAAAGTTTTTGTTCCCCCTAATTTTTGCCTTTTGGACAGCAAATTCAGAGTTGTAGAATTTGGGATGTTACAAGTCTGAACTCGATGATGTTCCTATGCCTGTTACCTATAGTAGTGATCATGATTGGGAAAAGCACACTACTTTTGATATTGAAAATCTCTTTGGTACCAATTCTGAAAATTATGATATTAATAATTGTTGTACTATTATTACTTTCCATGTTCCTTCCAATGATGATATGTTTACAAATGAACACAATTTGGAAGATATCTATTCTATTTCTTATGATGATACCATACCTCCAATGTATGATGATTACAATGATGAATATTATATTTCCAATACACTACTATTGAGGAGAAAATTAATTATGATTACAATATGCCTCCTATATTTGATGATTATCTAATGAGAATAGTAATGATAGCTATTTTGTTGAATTTTCTCCCACTACAATTAATAAGAATGATTATGCTTATGTGGAGAGTAATAATTATTATATGCATGTGGCTCATGATAAGAATGTTTTATGTGATAGTTATATTGTTAATTTTATTCATGATGATACTTAAAGTTATTATGAGAGAGGGAAACATGGTTTTATGCATCTCAATAATATTAAGTTTCCCCTCTTTATGTTGAAAGTTTTGAGACTTGTTTTGCCTTCATATGCTAGTAGCCTCTTGTTTCAATAATTTGTTTTCTTACAAAATTCCTTTGCATAGGAAGTGGGTTAGACTTAAATTTGTTTTATATTTGCTTCTTGATGCTCTTTTTACTTCAATTCATATTTCTTATGTGAGCATCATCGAAATTATCATGCCTATCTTGATGGCTATAAAGAAAGAGATTTTGGGAGACAACCCATTATATTTTTGCTTTTAGTTTATTTTTGTTTTGTTGAGTCTTGGAAGTTATTGCATCTGTAATAACCTCTCCTTATCCTTTTTTGTGTGTTTTTTGCCAAGAGTAACCTCTAATGAGAGAGAAGTAAGATATGGGGAAGTTGCTGTCCCAAAACAGATTTTTGTGCTTTACTGTAAAAAATCGTGAAAAATCCCAGTACGTCGGATTGAAATGTAATTTTTCAGTGCATTCCATTGTTATTTACCCAACTTTATTTAGATTTGCACTTTTTGATTTGAGCAACATAAGGTTTTAGAAAAAATCGGTCTTTACCTGCTGGTCTGTTTTGACAGATTTCTGCCATTATTTGTATTTGCCACTTAATCGATTTCTTTTTGAGTTCTCTTTGATCACTTGAGATTTTAAAAGGAATTGGTACAGTAGCTTGTGTTTTAATGGAAGTTTTTCTTGTGTTGAAACTAAACCCAAAGGCTTATTATCTTGAATACACTAATGTTGCTAATGAGATTGTGTGAAGTTTTGTATGAAGGAAATTTTCAAGTGTAGAGAGAGAATGATGTGATGAGATGAAGTGTGGACAAAAGCTCAAGCTTGGGGATGTCACATGTGTCACTCCAAGAAATATTCAAGAGGTACAAGCGTCAAAGCTTGGGGATGCCCAAGGCATCCCCATCTTCATCAACAAAAACATGTCACGTCTTCTTTCAAAACACTATATTTTTTTGCTTCATGCGCTATGTGTTGTTCTTGGAGCATATTTATTTTAGTTTTTAGTTTTATTTTGTTTTGCTTTCTGCAATAAATTGTCCGGACCCCAACACTCCTATTTTGGATAAGTTATACCTAGTTCTTCATTGCCCAGAACACTTTAGTTTTCACTCTTACTGTTTTGTTTGTGTTCTCTTTTGCTAGCACTGTGTTTAGCCTTAGTTTTCTTATGATTTTTGCGTAGAACTTTTTAGTTCTTTTTAGATTTGTGAGACAAGCTCACTGATCTTTATTGCTTATTATCTTTGTGAGTTGTTTCAAATAAGTCGATTGGTGTTGGAAGAGAGTAAGAAGTTTCATGCTTATAGTGGTACAAAAGGAAGCTTGTTTTGACTGTGACTTAGAGTTTATCATGTCATGCTAGATGTTGCTTTGACCGTATGCTTAGTGATTATTGCTGTAGCATGACTTGTTCTAAACAATTGAGATTGCTTAATGTGCCTTGAAACAATCAAGCGTTGTTTTAGCATACAAAAGCATAGTATTGTGGTATTCTCCTTTGATGCTTTATTTGGGTTGACTTGGCACATGCTTACACCATGTTAAGAATATGAACCAGTCACCTTAGCCTCTTTGATTATTTAGTTTTTGACTTGTGATATCACTTAATGCTTTAATTAATAATGTTTTATCTCTTTACATGATTATGCCCATTATTGCTCTCTTAGTTGGTCACTCCCAGCCTTTTGCTATCCTCCACTTGTACTGTCACATCCCAAGATTTTCCAAATCTTGTAACGTGAAAAATAAATAAACAAAATAAATTATTGTTGAAAATCAGGGTGAAAAGAAACTTTGTTTCTAAATGGAAACTTAAAATCCCATCTTGAACAAACTTTAATTAAAGTTTGAATTCAACAAAATCCAAATCAAGAAAAATGCATTCCTCATAAAATGCATCTGGAAATTTAAACACTTGGAAAATAAATCCAAACCCTAAACCCTAATGGAATAAAATCATTTCCAAGTTATCTCCAAGCCTATGGATTGGATCCATATAAAAATTGGTCAAACAAACATTTCAAAATGATCAAGAATGACAAATGTAAATATTATAAAACCATATAAATTGATTTCATTCAATTTGGAGCCATAGATAAAATCTTATGAATTTAATAAGATAAGGATATTTAATTTCCAAAGCTAATAAAGAACCTATCTATGAATCCATACCAAATGGTGAGAAAATAATCCTAAATATATTTAAAAGGATAAATAAATCTCAAATAAGATTTTACAAATGGGAATCACCAAGTTTGGATCTCTAAATAAAAAGATATGGATTTTATAAGATGAATATTAAATGAGGATTATTTAAAGGCCAAATCCAATCTTGGCCTAATCCATTAAGCAAATGGAATGAATAGAATCCAAATCCAAATAAAGTAAAAGGATAAAGAATTTCCAAAATAAAATAAAATGGCATTAACCATTCTATCCCTATTTTAATAAAGACAAATCTCAAATAAGAATAATGATATAATTCATGAGAAAATAGTATTTTGGAAATTTACCCAAGTGGAATAAAAGTTGTTTAATTTAATTAAATAAAATAAATCTTCCAAATAAAATTTAGGGAATTAAAACTATACTTAATTCCATTGGAATTAAAACAAATACCCAATTCAAATGATTTATGAATCATATTAAATACTTTCCAAATAATTCAATATGAATTATTTGACACCCTATTAAACAAATAAAAAACCTACTGAAAAGATTTCGAAGCTTTAAGAATTCAAATGGAGTTTGAAAATATTATTAAATCTTAATTTATTTAAAACAAGGGACTACTTAAATAATTAAAAGACCCCAAAAAGAATAAAAGAATTATTCAAAAATTGACTTCGGATTATATCACTAATCAATATTTAAACCTACACAAATTTTGGTCGAGGTTTGAAATCAAATTGAGATTTGAATTAATTAAACAAAACCAAAACAGATTAATAGAAATGGAAAAAGGAAAAACAGCCAGATCAAAAAAAAGGAAACAAACCCAGCCCAGCCCAGCTAGCCCACTAAGGCCCAGCAGCCCACCTATCCCTCTCTCCCAAAGCGTTTTTCCTCACCACATACAGAACCCGCGAGGACACTGACCGATGGACCCCACCCCCACTCTCTCTCACTCGCTGCCAAATGGACCCCACAGCCAGGTCATCACCTTCTTCACCCCGCGTTGAACACGCCTGGCAGTTTCTGACGTTTATTTGCTCGGATGAATTCGCATAAATGGCGCGGTAAATCCTCCCCCTGACCATGCCTTCTTAATCGCCAGCATTCCCTCTCCATTCCCCCCAGACGCCACACCACCGGAGCCCCAGTGTCCCCTAATCCCCACGCCCTCTGCTCCGGCGAAGCCATGGCGATTCCATTAGTCGACATTGCCCCTCGCCTCCTCGAGCACACAAGCGTGACCCCCAGACCCTGGCGCACCTCTCTGCATCCTCAGCTCGCTAGCGCGTGCCCCTCATCATCGGCAAGGACAACACCATCTCGCCACCGACGACCGCATCCACTCCGGCGAGCTACTAACGCCAAACCCGTGCGCCCCTCGTGTTCTGGTGAGTACCTCTACAACCCCCGAGACCGTGCGCATCCTCCTCATACCTTTCCTCGCTTACTTGCATCCTAGGCGCTCGTCTTCGACCACAACCGTGCGCACCCGACGACAGCAAGAACTCTGGCGAGCAATTGTTGTGAACCCCGTGTGCCCCCTGCCCTGCGACAACCACATTGAGCATCAGTACATCGCTGCGAACCTGGTGACCACCTCCTTACTCTCCCTCGCTTCCTGTAGTCGCCGCAGCGCCGTGAGCCGAGCGTCGTCACCGCTAGCCACCGTCGAGCGCCGCTGACATTTGGTCATAGTGCCTGAGCCGCTAGATCTTGATCTGACGAATGCGATAGAACGTAGCTCGAATGGGTATGGGTGAACCTGAGCCGCTCGATTAAACTTAGATCTAACGCTCCACAGTGATCGATCCGCATGAAGCGGTACCGACCAATCGCAGCACGACGCGTGGCCTGTGTTTGTTTTAAAAACCAGAAACTTGTCTATTAGATGTTCCAATTTGAAAAATTCATAAATTTCAAACCACACGTCCAAATTTTGCAAATTTTATATCAATGGATTCATCAAGACAAGTACTTTCTGACCATGCACTTTGTTTAGTAAATTGCTTCTGTTAAATTGATTGTTTTTGTAGAAACTTGTGTATGCATGTTTAGAATATAAAAATTGTCCTAAAATGATTTTTGAGATAAAATCTTTGGAAAATGGTTTGTTTTGAACCTACTGACCATAGAAATCAATTTGTGGTTTCAAAAACATATTTGGTGAAGCAAAAGAATAAACTTTTGATTTAAACCATTTCTAGTCAAATAAAAATAAAGTTTATTTATTTAAAATGCTTTTGGGAGAAAACCTTTGGGAAATGTTTTTATTTAAACTCTATGACCCTAAACACAAGGTTTTATGATTTGAAAACATATTTTGTGAACCCTAAAGATTGCCGCCTTATTAAAAACATTTCTCCACCACATAAAATAATGCTTTGATTTAAACATGGTTTATAGGAAGAATCTTTTGCAAATAGTTTTGCCACTTTACCAAAATGACCAATAAGTGTTTTAGAATGTTTATAACATATTATAAACCACTTTTGTAAATAAAACAAAGTTTGGCATGCTTGCATGCATTGTTTTGATACCATTATTTTATGTGATGTTGCTTGAATGGTAAATTGAAATATTGCTTGCTTGATTGAATTGTAGTGATTTTAAGAGTGTGAATATTGCAAAGATCAAGGAGTGAACTTAAATTCTCTACCAAAAAGGCAAGTGATGCTTCATACTTTTGTCCCATTATTTTCACTATGCATTAGTGATATTTCTAAGTAGGACTTGCATGAAATTTTGCTAAGTGTAAACTATGCCATGGGAAATCCTAGTAGATGAAACCTTAGTAGAAATTTCCTAACTTAAGACTCCTACTACTATCATGCTTAGCTTAGCTAGTAGAAAACAAGGGTGGAATATATATTCATACTATGGAATATTTCTAAGTCTGTGGACTTGTGTTTTGTTTAATAAAACAACTAAGTGAATGAATCACCTAGGTGGAATGGAAGGAATGGTTTGTGTTGAGTAGTTCACAAGGCCCATTTCTATGGTTTACCTTTGTGTATCTCACTTGTGGATGGCCACCCAGGAACAAAGAGATTTGAGATGTCAAATGTTGAGAAGCTTCAAGTGCAGCCACTTGGCATTATGGGCTCTGCCTGGATCATATAGGTTGCAATAACTTAGCCAAATGGACAGTTGGTGGTAGGGGAATGATAGGTTGGAACGCGTCCATTCTGGTCCAAGGGAAGGCTTCTGAAAGATCTTGTCTTGGTGAAACCAAGTCTTGTGGGGAAAGTGCACAACCTCTGCAGAGTGTAAAATCTAAGTACTTAGCCATGTCCCTGGAAAAGGACAATTTGAGCATCAAGACATGGAAGCTATCAAGAATCTCCTCATCCCAATTTCTAAGTTAAAAACTTGTGGTTGAACAAGGGTTGAAGGATCACCAATTTCTATTGGGAGATGCCTTGGGTGATTTTTGTCAAGCAAAAACTTAGTGTTTTCAAATGATAGGGAAAATCTATTTTGAGCAAAGCAAGCCTAAGCTCCACTTAGCTAAATGCATATAGATGATAGACTCCACTATACTACCATAGTATCACTTGAAAATACAATTAAAATGTATTGAACCTTGTGGCTGTAACTTGTTATGTTGCAGGTTTGTTTGATATTAGTGAAGTTTAATGATTAGGATTGCAATTCTACAACCAACATGTCTGCCTGTGGCACTTTGAAGATGAAGGACCCCATGCTATTGTTATATTCTGCTGCATTGTAATGAGATAGCCAAATGAGCTATGTAAGATGTAATAAATAATTTTATTCCTGGTTATAAAGTTGTATTATGACCTTTGTTTCTTGATATTACATCTTAACTATGGATGCTAGCTATTGATCCAGGGACTAGCATTGTAAACACAGGGATCTCTACCTTATTAAAGGTTGGGAACCTAACATGTACTGAGTATGATCTATACTCGTGCATACAACTCCCAAGAAACCAAATTATTCCAAAAAGTACACTATAAATTCCTATGCATGGTGTGTTACACCATTCCAAGTATATTCATGTGTTTATTTATCTTCCAAATTAAACTTTTCTTATGTGAAAATTAGTGATTAAATCTCTCACGAACTTGATGGCACACTTTATTTTATTGCACTTAATAAACTTGAACCATTATGCCATCTATGTTGCTTATATGCTTGCAAATTATAAGTTGGGAGTTAGCAGAACCATGTTGTCATGGGGAACACTTTCAACATTTGTACATATCTATCCAGTTGATATCATGATCTTTTGTTTATGGATGTCGGTGGTGTGAAATAAAAGGGGAGCATGTAAGTCCATGGAGTATTGTATATGTGTTAGAGAAACGCCTGCGTGGCTAGCCTAAGCCATGCCTAATTATGGTGCAAACTTGCAGCATAACCATAGTGAGCAATCTATGAAGCATCTTCATAAAAAATATAAAAGAAAAAGAAAAAAAGCACCATGCTCATGGTAAATAAAAAGATCGTTGAGATGCTCATTGTCTGTTGCCTTGTCATTTTGATATGGGATAGCTCTTGTGTCATGGGGCAAGGGGTACCCGTTGGCAGTTCTCTAAGATACACATATACTTACAATGACAAGAACTTCCTATGACTAAATTTGAGTAGCATGAGGAACGACCCTCGTACTCAAGGGATGTGAGATTTTCAACTTATGATTTGTCAAGAATATACCTCATATTTGTCTCACTTTAACCTTAATCACTTCAAGATGCTTATGATAGGCGCAATGAGAGCTCAAAGCTAGTAAGTACCATAATTTTTCGAAGCTCTTTATGAAACTTGAAATCTCTACTTCCCTCTATGAAGGGCCTTTATTCTTAGTTTTTGTTGAGTCTCCATCTTCTATCTTTATGAACCAATTAAGAGAGCATAGTTGTCATTCTTAGTTCAATGTGCATTGTCCCAAAACTTGTTGATTGATTCCTAATTATGGTATTGCTTGTTCTTAAATTATTTGTATCTAGTCACCCTTATGAACTTTTAAGGTGTCCTTGATGAGTTCAGATCACTGTAGAGCTTCGTTGGGTTACCCCAAGAGGAAGGTGCGATGAGCACAGCGGTAATGTTTACCTAAGTTATGAAACCAAGGTTATCGAACCAGTAGGAGAAAGGAAATAACTCCAAGGTGTTGCTAGCAACTTGGAATCCTGCACAACACAAACTCAAGACTTTGCCCCAACATACAGTGAGGTTGTCAATCTAACTGGTTTGCTGAAAAAAAAGGATTAAACGTATAGTGTGGAAGGTAATGGTTGCTGGTAGAAAGTAAACAGTAATAGTAGAAGATGTATCAATGGTAAAGATTGGACCAGGGTCCATAGTTCACTAGAGGTGTTCTCCTTAAGATAGATAACAAAACATGCTGGGTGAACAAATTACAGCGGGGCAATTGACAGGAATGAGCAAGGCATAACAATGCAAATACTAGACATCATGATTCCTATGAGATTTGATTTGGTATTACAACAATATACATAGACCGCCATCCAACTACATCTATGACTAATAATTCACCTTTAGGTTATCATCCGAACCCCCTCTAGTATTAAGTTGCAAGAAACGGATAACTGCATTAAGCAATGTGTGTAAAGTAAACAATACAATTGTTCCATGAACAAAAGATTGTTGTTTCCTCCCTAGTAGCAAAACACATCTATAACCTTAGAGATTCCTGTCACTTCCCCAAATTTAATAGAGGGATGAACCTACTATCGAGCATAAATACTCCCTCTTGGAGTCACTAGCATCTACGTGGCCAAGATAGCTACTAGCAATGGAGAGCATGCAAGATCACAAACAACATAGACATGAGAGAATCAATAATCAAACAGACATGATAGAATCAATAATCAATGTGACATAGCATCTAAATATCCATTGGATCCCCGCAAACACAACATGTATGATTACAAATAGATGACCTTGATCATGAACGGAGCTCACAAGATCTAAACATGATAGCACAAAGGAGGAGAAACAACCATCTACCTATTGATGGACCCATAGTCCAAGGGTGAACTACTCGCGCATCATACCAGAGGCTGGCATGGTGATGAAGCCTCCGGGATGATCTCTCGCCTCCGGCAGGGTGCCAGGAAGAGCTTCAGATCCCCCCTTTTTAGGGACGATGGTGGCTGCGGCTATGGAATATTTCGTGGAGATCTGATCGGGTGCTTAGGGTTTCTGCATCGGGGAGCTTTTATAGGCAAAGAGGCGAGGGAGGATGGTGGCTAGGCAGCCCACACCCTGCCCTGGCGTGGCCTAGGATGGGACCGCGCCTGGGGGGGTGCGGCCACCCTGTGCTATCCCTCCGTCTCTCCTCTAGACTCCGTGTTCTTTTCAGTAAAATATTGACTTTGGCTTTTGTCGCGTCCAATTCTGAGAATATTTCCTTATTAGCTTTTCTGAAACCAAAAACAGCAGAAAACAGGCAACTGGCACCGCGACATCTTGTTAATAGGTTAGTCCCAGAAAATGTATAAAAATACCTCAAAGTGTAGACCAAGTATAGCAAAGTTGATACTAAACAAGCATGGAACATCAAAAATTATAGATACATTTACGATGTATCAATCATCCCCAAGCTTTACTCATGCTCGTCCTCGAGTAGGTAAGTGATAAAAACAATAATTTTTTAGGTGACATGCACCATCACAATCTTGATCAAACCATTTGTAAAGCATTGAAAGCTGAGATCAAAGTACTCTAAACATGAGCATGGAAGAGAAGTTCTAACAATAAAACATAGTAACTATGCTGTAACCTGAAAGGATACAATCAAATATCATGAATAACAATGCATTGGACGTTTGTTTGTTTCACATATAGAAAACATAGCATAGTGGTATTCAGCTTGTCCCTCATGGAGTAGCAAAACATAAATGCATAGGAAACCTTCAAAGTTCATAAGGGTGACTAGATACAAATATTTCAAGAATAAGCAATATCAACATTATGAATCAATCAATAATTTTTGGGACAATGCACATAGAACTAAAAATGACAACTATTCTCTTTTAATTGATGCATAAAGATAGAACGTGGAGACTCAATATAAAAGTGGGAAGAAAGGCCCTTCACAGGGAAGCAGGGATTTCAATTTTCATAAAGAGCTTCCAAAAATTATGGTACTTGTTATCTTTAAGCTCTCATTGCCCCTATCATAAGCATCTTGAAGTGATTAAGGTTAAAGTGAACAAAGTATGGCTTGAGAAATCATAAGTTGGCAATATCATGTCCCCTTGAGTATGAGGTTTGTTCCTCATGCTATTCAACTTTAGTTACCGGTAAGTTCTTGTCATTGTAAGTATATGTGTATCATAGAGAACCGCCAACAGGGTACCCCTTGCCCCATGACACAGGAGCTATCCCATATCAAAATGACAAGGCAACAGATAGTGATCATCTCAGCAATCCTTTTATTTACCATGAGAATGGTGCATTTTTTATCTTTTTCTCTCTCTTTTTGTCTATATATTTGTTTTTGAGGATGCTTCATGGATTGGTCACTATGGTGATGCTGCAAGTTTCCACCATGATTAGGCATGGCTTAGGCTAGTGGCCCAGGTGTTTCTCTAACACATATACATAACTCCATAGACTTACAAGATCCCCTTTTATTTCACACCGCTGACATCCATAAACAAAAGAGCATGATATCAACTGGGTAGATATTTATAGGTGTTGAAAGCATTCCCCATGACATCATGGTTCTGCTAATTCCCAACTTATAAGTGCAAGCATATACAACATAGATGACACAATGGTTCAAGTTTATTAGGGGAAAGAAAAATAAAGTGTTCCATCATGTTTGTGAGAGTTTTAATCACTAATTTTCTCATAACAAGTTTAATTTGGAAGATAGATAAAACAAGAATATACTTGGAATGGTGTAACACACCATGAATAGGAATTTATAGTGGACTCTTTGTAATAACTTGGTTTCTTGGGAGTTGGATGCATGAGTAGAGCTTACTCAATACAAGTGGAGGCTAGCAAAAGACTAGGAGCGACCAACTAAGAGAGCAATAATGGCCATAATCATGCAGAGCGACAAAACATTATCAATCAAAGCATAAAGTGGTACCACAAGTCAAAAACTAAATGATCATAGAGGCTAAGGTGACATGTTCATAGTAATAACATAGTGTGAGCATGTTCCAAGTCAACCCAAACAAAACATCAAAGGAATACCACAATATTATGCTTTTGTATCCTAAAACCATGCATGATTCTTTCAAGGAACATTAAGCAATATCAATTGTTTGGAACAAGTCATGCTACAGAAATAATCACTAAGCATAAGGTCAAAACAACATCTAGCATGACATGATAAAGTCTAAGCCACAATCAAAATAAGCTCCCTTTTGTACCACTATAAGCATGAAACTTTCTACTCTTTTCCAACACCAATCAACTTATTTGAAACATCACAGCGAAAGAGGGGGTCCAACTACTTTATTCAAGAATACTAAGCAAACAAAAACCAAAAACAAGAACTAAGACGATCCAAGAACAACACAACAGTGCATGAAACAATAAAAACGAAGTGTCAAAAAGAGACCTGAGATTTTTTTTGATGAAGAAGGGGATGCCTTGGGCATCCCCAAGCTTTGACGCTTGTACCACTTGAATATTTCTTGGGGTGACACAGGGTGGAATCCTCAAGCTTGATATTTTGTCCATTCTTCATCTCATCACATCATTCTTCCCCTACACTTGAAAATTTCCTTCATACAAAACTTCACACAATCTTCATTAGCAACATTAGTGCATTCAAGATAATAAACCTTTTGGTTTAGTTTCAACATAGCAAAACTTTCATTAAAAACACAAGATACTATAGCAATTCTTTTAAAAAGCTCAAGTTACCAAAGAGAACTCAAAATGAAATCGATAAAGAGGCAAAAGCAAATAATGACAGAAATCTGTCAAGACAGACCAGCAGGTAAAAACTGATTTTTTCGAAGACTTTATGTTGATCAAATAAAAAAGTGTTGAACTAACAAAAGTTGTTTAACAACCTGGGGCATTTACGCAGAAACTTACAGCTTAATCGGACATACAGCGATTTTTCACAAATTTTTATAGTGAAGCACAAAAATCTGTTTCAGGACAGCAACTTCCCCAAATCTTACTTCTCTCTCATTATAGGTTATTCTTGGCACAAAAATCAAACAAAAAGGATAAGGAGAGGTTATTACATAAATAGTAACTTCCAAGACTCAATAAAACTATTGGGTTATCTCCCAAGAAGTACTTTTCTTTAACGCCTTTAAGTTAGACATAAGAAGCAAGAATCAAGTATTTTCAAATGAAGAAGCATTAAGATCAATACTCGAAATTTCTTCAACTTGCAAAGGTATCTCATCCAAATGTGTTCTAGAGGATCCTCTCTCAATACTCTTGGGTTTACTAATTTCATCAAACGGATTTTTAGGAACAATCCAATCAAAATTCTTTTCTAAGGACTCATGCATTCCTACAAGTTTAGAAGGTTTGGGTATTTTAATTTCCTCTCCATTGGGTTTGGTTTTATCCACCCTTTCTAATGTACCCATAACATCTACACATGAGCCTAGCATATTAAAGCAATCAAAGACCTTTTTAGCTTCTTTAGCAACATCATTGAACTCCTTTACCAAAGTTTCCAAAATAAAATCTCTCTTTTCAGTGTCCTCAATATCTTTAAGTTTAAGAAACATTATTTGCATCATGGGGTTAAGTTTAACAAACCTAGCCTCCAACATGTGAACTAAAGAAGCTGCAGCAATTTCATAAGCAAGTTCTGCTAAGGATCTATCCACAATATCCTCATGTTTGCTAATATGATTAAAGAATTCTTCAATATTTTCCTTCCCAATTATCGAGCCACTACCCATTGAAAGGTCTTTCAGGGTGAACTTAGGGATCAATATGGTGAGCTAGAGCAAGGTGACAACTATAGGAAGAACTAATTTTTGTGTGTTTTTGATAATAAAAAGCAAACCAAATGAAACTATTTTTTTGTAATTATGGTAAAAAGAAGCAAGCAAAACTAAGCAAAAGGAACTAAGAAAAAGAAAAACAAAGTAAAGAGAGTGGTTGTGAAAGACTCCCCTTGTGAAGCTGTCCTTAACTCCCCGACAACGGCGCTAGAAAAAGTCTTGATGAGCTCAGATCACTGTAGATCTTCGTTGGCATACCCCAATAGGAAAGTGTGATGAACACAGCAGTAAGTTTTCCCTCAGTTATGAAACCAAGGTTATCAAACCAGTAGGAGCAAGGAAACAACTCCAAGGTGTTGCTAGCAACTTGGAATCCTGCACAACACAAACTCATGACTTTTCCCCAAATTACAGTGAGGTTGTTAATCTCACTGGTTTGCTGAAAACAAAGGATTAAACGTATAGTGTGGAAGGTAATGGTTGCTGCTATAAAGTAAACGGTAACAGTAGAAGATGTATGAATAGTAAAGATTGGACCTAGGTCCACAGTTCACTATAGGTGTTCTCCTTAAGATAGGTAACAAAACATGCTAGGTGAACAAATTACAGTGGGGCAATTGACAGAACTGAGCAAGGCATAACAATGCAAATACTAGACATCATGATTCCTATGAGATTTGATTGGGCATTACAACAATATACATAGACCGACATCCAACTTCATCTATGACTAATAATCCACCTTTAGGTTATCATCTGAACCCCCTCTAGTATTAAGTTGCAAGCAACGGATAACTGTATTAAGTAGTGTGTGTAAAGTAAACAATACAATTGTTCCATGAACAAAAGATTGTTGTTTTCTCCCTAGTAGAAACAACACATCTACAACCTTAGAGATTCCTATCACTTCCCCAGATTTAATAGAGGCATGAACCTACTATCAAGCATAAATATTCCCTCTTGGAGTCACTAGCATCTACTTGGCCAAGATAGCTAATAGCAACGGAGAGCATGCAAGATCACAAACAACACAGACATGATAGAATCAATAATCAATAAGACATGATAGAATCAATAAGAAATCTTACATAGCATCTCAATATCAATCGAATCCCCGCAAACACAACATGTATGATTACAATTAGATGATCTTGATCATGAACGAAGCTCACAAGATCTAAACATGATAGCACAAAGGAGGAGAAACAACCATCTAGCTACTGTATGGACCCATAGTCCAAAGGTGAACTACTCGTGCATCATACCAGAGGCTGGAATGGTGATGAAGAAGGTCTCCAGGATGATCTCTCCCCTCCGACAGGGTGCCGGGAAGAGCTTCAGGTCCCCCCAATCAAGGGACGACGGTGGCGATGGCTACGGACTGTTTCATGGAGATCTGATCGGGTGATTAGATTTTATGCATCGGGGGATTTTATAGGCGAAGAGGCGAGGCAGGAGGGCGGCCAGGGGTGATACGTCTAAAACGTATTTACTTTCCCGAACACTTTTGCTATTTTTTCTCCTCTAAACTTGTGTGATTTGGATACAACTAACACGGACTGACGCTATTTTCAGCAGAATTACCTTGGTGTGTAGTTTTTGTGTAGAAAATCAACTATCAGGAAAAATCCTGGAAAATATGCCAAAAATCCTATTTCACCCGAAGACTCACGGAGCCAGAATACGAGACATAGGGGAGGCTTGAGGGGCCCACACACCCTACCGCACAGGTAGGCCCAGGCCGCGCCTGGAGGGGCTGTGGCCACCCCAGGCACCCCCTCGGCCTCCCTCTTTGCCTATAAGATCCCTCTTGACCTAAAAACTGAGGAGGGGTTTGACATTTTTCCAGGAAGAGTTCCGTTGCGCCGCCACCACCAGAAACTGCGATTCAGAACCAGAAACTCCGTTCTGGCACCCTGCCGGGACGGGAAATTTGGAGAAGATCATCGCCATCGTCATCATCAACGCCTCTCCATCAACCATCCATGCGTCCCTCATCCATGAGTGAGTAATCCCCCGATGTAGGCTATGGGCATGGTAGGTATTGGATGAGTTCTATCATGTAATCGAATAAGATTGTTAGGGCATGGTGCCTAGTATCTCTATTAGTGCTATTTGACTTTGTTGTAACTTGTTGTGCTTAATGCTTGTCACTAGGGCCCGAGTGCCATGATCTCAGATCTGAACTTATTATAGATTCGTTGTGATAGTATTGTTTGTGATCTTATCTGCAAGTTGTGTACACATATCATTGTCCGGATCCAAAGGCCCCGAAGTGAGAGAAACTGGGACAACCTGAGGGGATGGATGTGATGTGAGGATCACATGTGTTCATAGAGTGTTAATGCTTTGCTCCGGTGCTCTTTTAAAAGGAGCACCTTAATTGCCAGTAGTTCCCTTGAGGCCCCGCTACAACGGACTGGCAGGACAAAAGATGTTGTGCAAGTTCTCATTGCGAGCACGTATGACTATATATGGAGAACATGCCTATGATTGTTTAGTACTTTGATGTTTTATCTTATTTATCTGCAATTTCCCTCGATCTTGGAGTTGCATGTTTAGACTCGTCCATGCAACGCCCGTCCATCCATCCCTATTCCTACCACTATAGTTACTATTGCTCTTGTTTTACTGCTGCTCTTAGTGTAACATCCCAATTTCAGCAACCCTGAATTGATGTCAAAAGGGCAAAAATCAGGGGGAACAAAAACATTTTCTTGTTGCCTGTGCAATGTTTGTTTACTTGCTGACTTGTGTTCTTGCAACTTATTGTGCATTAGATGCTATACTCCTCATCTCAACACTAGTTTACAAAAACTATTTTACAAAAGAGATGTATTGGCTCATCTTTCATATTCTCAAATGTTCTGGCATTTCAAAACCTGAGACAAGATGACCTTGACACAACCAAACACTTTACTAGTTTCTTTTGACAAACTATGGAGACCTATATATAATATCCTTATGTTTTCAAGATAGAACCTTCAACTACTCTTACCTCTAGGTTTTTCCAAAACCTTTATTAAAACCTCTTCATCTCAATCTTGGTATAAATACCAAGATGGTACTTATCTTACTTCAAAGCAAAACCCCTTTTCAAAAAAACCCTTCTTACCTAAAGCTAGGCTTGATGGTAACCCTAGTAGTTAGATAAGTAAAAAGATGAATTGCCTTGACCTGCTGGTTGATGAATTGCCTTGATCTGTTGTCTGCCTTGTTTGATTAGGAACTGGAGTGATCTAATCTAGTAGCTCATCCCTTAGGACCCAATCCTTGCTAGTGATCATCAATCTCATATCAAGCATCCAAGTCTGGATCTATCCTAAGCCACTAAGGTGATCATCTCCCTTCCTAATCAGATCAATTCAGGGATAATCCCTTCTAATAGTTCCATCTCAGTGAAGACCCAATCTAAGCATGGATCCCATCTACTTAGTTAAAACTTCAACATAATCTCCTTGATCATGATTTTGGAACTTAACATCCTCTCAAAATCATCTACACCTACACTCTAGTCTAAAATGCTAAATCTGCCAAAATGGCTAAGTTTGAAATTCTTATCTAGATTCAGTCTTTGGAGCTCCACATTTTCTAACCTATGTGCATCCTTGAGAATGTATTTCAATCTTCTTTTAGTACATCACTAGTACTACCAAGGCCCACTCTTAACCTTGGATAAACCCTTCTGGTTCCCACCCATCCATGATGGTTTTGTAGTCAAGCTAATAACCTTTTCTGCAAATCTTATCATTTTGCCTAGTTTGGCAGAAGCTCACATCTAAATGCCACCTCCCCTTGACCAACTATTTTCATGTTTATGATGTACTAATCATGGCCTATCAAACCACACTTCACTTGTTTCCATTGGAGCCCGGTGCTTCATAAACCCACATGGTTTAGGAGGCTACCTGAGGTATCTACTATGGTAGCCTTATTTTCAACAAAGTTTGCCATCTCTTCTACACCACCTCAAATCCAACCAAACCCAAATCTTCATTCCATGATAATCTATATGACTTGGTCTATCCATCCATATATCCCTTGTACCAAAGTGAGCTCTGAGCTCCCTCTTCCAATCATGATTAGGTGGCAACAAAATAACCAAACCCTAGATCCTCCCAAAACTAGTTTCTATCCTTTTCACCACATTTCTTCAAAACTCAAGGTTGACTTTGACGCATACATCAAATTACATCATCTACCTTGGATATAAGCATCCCCAAATAATTTCCCATAATTATTTGGATTATTAAACTATTTAATTTCCTATACTTACCAAATTCTCAAAACCTCTGTCTATAAAGGCAAGTTTGTTTTTCTCCAAATCACCTTGCCAAATAAATGCCCAATTGAGTTATATATATATATATATCATATCCCATCTTCCGAACTAAAAAATAATTTTTTTTGAGATTCTTTATTATTTCTCTTTGCCTTTTTCTTAAATGGAAGAAACAAGAAATAATTCCTTAAAAATACTTTTCCATCTCAATAAACCCAAATAAAATTCTCCAATGTCTGTTATGGTATTTAAGACCATATCACATCAAAAACAAACCCTGGCCAATGTAAAAATATCAAATAATCTTCTAGAAACTACTTCTGGACTATTTGAATATTTAAGTTTAAGTGCACCTTTAATCATTAGAAAAATCCCAAATAAATCTTGGAGGTGTAAAAGGACCATATCCATATACTAGTAACCTTTCCCCATCTTGGCAAATGTAAATTTTTGGACTTCATTCATAACCCAAGTTTTGATCAAATTTGGCAAACTAATCGAAACCATTAGCCAAACCCCATCAAAGCTTGTCTAATACACCACCACAACACACCTCCCTCCTCCTGGTCGTGGAACTGTAGATCTACAGTGACCAAACCATAGTTCTTGTCCTTTTGCTCTTGTTGAGAGGGAGACAAAGCCTCCATGTCTTGTCCCCTCTTATTAATGCCATAGCAGCAGCTACCCTCTCACCCCTGTCACATAGCACGACCAGATGCCTCCACACCTCTCTCTCCATCGCCCCTATTGCCCTATCCTCGAGCAGCACCACTCCTCCATGCTCAAAATGGACCTAGTCTATCAAACACCTCCCCCACTTGGTTTATTAGGCCAGAGGCCAGTACAACACTCCCCACTGCCTCATTTCACCTCCCTCCCCTCTAGCTACCCTTCCCAAGCGCCAGATCCAGATCCCTGGATCCCCATCACCATGGGAAAGGAGAGAAGCTCCTCTTGGCCTTCCTCAAAGAGTTGAGCATGTCATCGTCCCAAGACACTCCCCTTCCTCTCTCTCTGCCGATTTCTAACCTCCATGACCAAACCTATCTCCCCTTGCTCTCTGTTGTTCCAGGAAAGGACGGAGGCCACCACCGTCGGCATTCACCCGAAGGAATCTCCCTTCCTCGAGTGTGGGTCGCTCGAGCCTCTGCAGCCCCGCCAGGATCATCCCTACGCCCTACACGACTTCGCCGCATCCTCCTAGTCACCTCACCATCGACATGCAAGCCCTCAGGCGAGTCCCCGCGTGCACCCGAGCCATCCCCGTCCCTGCAGATGCTCACGACCCTAGATCTACGAAGAACCCTGCTGTGCCTCCCCTCATCTGGCTCACCTCCGTGCCGCGCGTCACCCTGCGCCCTCGCTCGCTCCCCTACGGGCCCCTAGGTGAGCCCCTCGTCAATCTCAGCCCGTACTAGGGTTACTGCCCCGGAGGGGCCGGCGCGAGGTGGAAGACGGCATCAATGTCGTCCATCTCGTTCTAATCGAATGGAGGAGGGATCCCCATACCCCTTTGGATGCGCCTGACGATGACAGGTGGGGCCCGCGGCTGGTGTTTGAAAGCCCAGCGCGTGCTGCCCTTGCCAGACGTGGGTCGGATCCTCTTGCACGGCCCAAAAAAGCCCTAGATCTGGCCCAGACGCTCCGCATATCCTTTTTCCTTTTTCTTTTTGACTTTCTAGATCTGCTTTATACCTGTTTGGTTTAATTCAATTCTTAAATAGTAATAACCCAAATAAATTTAGTTAATAATTTTAATAGGTACCTCATCCTCCACTCTAACATGCAGAATTGGTTTCGGACCAATTTACTGAAGAGACAAAATCTTAGAAAATAAAATAGCCAAGGCTATTCCTTTAACTAATAAAATCTTCTAGAGAGTTTGGTATTTCCAATTGGAGTAAATCCAATTGTTACTGAAAGGTTCTAGCCATACCATACCTTTCCCACTGGAACCACATAAATTGGCTTCTTAGTTGGCCTGTAGTGAAAATAACAAATTTAGGGAATTTTTGACTTTAGAAATTTCTCTAGGTCAAAGAAAATTAAGTTTTTACCTAATTCCAACTCTCTGTTAATAGACTTAACCGTACTTATCAAACCCAGGAGCCCAATTTTTATTGAGGATTAGTTGAATTTTAGTGAATTAAAACATTTTGTGCATAGTTTAAACACCAATAAATTCACCACAATGGTTATATCTATCCAAAAAGGGTCATTCAAATTTCTTAAGAAAGGTATTACCAGTACCTAACCAGTTACTTTGGAATCACAACAAAAGCTTATGTAGTTTAGATACGGTGAAAAAGACAAATCTTAGCCACAGCTGTCTTTGTGATTTTCTCAAGGGAATTCTGGTAATTGTTTTGAGGTGATTCCAACTCCTATTGAATAAGTCCATCAAATACTATCTAATCACCCAAGGAAATAATTTTTGGAGCTTCATATTATGTCTGGTGAATTATTTCCTTAAACTAGAGTTTTATCCACAATAAAAATCATTATAAATCAATGGAAATTGATAAAATAGTGAAACCACTTTTGTTGGATTCATTTTATCAATACCTATCATATGGTATCATTTTTATCCAATGATATCATACAGAACTTGTCCTTTCTCAAAAACCCTCTCTTAGGTATTTCCTAGACCTCAAATCCGAAGGGATCATCTTCCCATGCTTCCACATCTTCTACCGATCTAATCAACCCAATCATCCAGCACCCTACTGATGTATATCTTGTGTTGTATGATTTCTTGTTGTATGTATTGATGCTTGTAAGCATTGTTTTTGATTGTGATGTTGCTTTCTTGCATGTTTGCTCGATGACGGCGATAGTTGCGATTATGTGACACCGAGAAGAAGGAAGCATCGGGTTTCTCTTATTATTGTTATTATTGGTATTCTGGTGTTATAAGGAAGTCAAGGGACATCTCGCTGGTCATAGGCAAGCCACCTTCTTGCTAATACACCTTGTCCTATTATTTTATATATGCATGTTTTATCTACTCATTTATGCTAAGTGCATTGGTTTTGGCTATAAAATACTTTATATGGGGAATGCTTGGCTCCTCCAAATAATTATCCCTTAGTACCATTAGGTACAACCCATTTTGATGATACCTACCTACCCTTAGTATGGTAGATGGTGTTTAACACCATAACCCCTTGGAAACCCAGTTTTAGCCTAAACAAAAGTGTAGGATGGGAAGACCCCGGGAAAAGACATACAAAAATGTTTTATGAGAAAACCTTGGTGAGGCTTGGCATACCAAGTGGTTTGGAAAATGAGAAGGTTTTTGTTTTAAAGAAAGGTGGACAAATAATGGAGGAAAAATGTTTACGAAAACACGCCCAGCTGTATAGTTCCTAATGCTTGAACAATTAACCCGTGCAACCACATTACTCTTGAATGGGACGGGGCTGGTCTGGAAGTTTGTCTAAATCCGGTATAGGTGCCTCACACTACTACAGGGGTAAACGGTCCCTGGAGGGTGGGCCTTATCTGTTCAACAACCCATGCGTAGCTTCGACCGGGAGAAGGAATGAAGGGTCTACGGGCCTCCGCGCGATACTATGAGCCCCTCATTGAAAACGCACACCCGTCGAGGTGCAAAACGCGCTCTGGTTGGTTGGTTACTATATAGGGCGTCCCGGTTTTGAGGGGATTAACCTCATAGGATAGGCACTTGTATCGGAGAAGGCATTCGGAAGGGCTTGACTGGTTATTCGACCCATGATCAGTGTACATCAGGGACGGATAATCGGATGGTGTGGGTACAATATACAACCTCTGTAGAGTGTAAATATATTCGAATAGCCGAGTCCTCGGTCATGGACGGTTGTGATGGCTGTTGTATGGGGGTGATGGTTTTGTTTAAAAAAAGGACTTCGGAAAAGCAATGGCTTGAAAATGTTTTTACCACGGGATGGTCGGCAAAATGGAGGAAGGAGTTTGGTCATGAGATGACCGGAAGGAGAAACAAATGGGTGACCCAATCCTATTGTTTTCTTAAAAACTTTCAAAAAGGTTTCCAAATTGTTTTACGAAAGTTTTCAACAAGGATGTAGAGATATGCTATATCTACAAGAGAAACTATTTTATAAAAGAACCTCTTATGGAGCCATCCTACTATAGCCATATTGCATATCCTTACTTATTGTTCCTTTAAGGTGGGTTGCGAGTACATTCAAAGTACTCACCAGCATTGTCCCAGGCTATTTACTTGGCCAGACTTTTCAGAAGAAAGAGGATGATGGAGATTGCTAACGTCTATGCGAGCTAGGCCATCTTCCCAGTCAGTCGCCTGTAGGTTAAGGCATGACATGGGCTCTACACTTGAATACTTCCTCTATTGTTGTTGTATCGCCATAATGGCATAAATGTAAGTACTTGTACTCGTTAATTATGGATGTTGTAATGATACTTGTCGGTTATGCTCACGGCTCAGTAATCATGGGAACGTAAATTGCAGGCATAACGGGTATTCTTCGACCGTAAATCCGGGGTGCCACAGATTTGGTATCAGAGCCATCCTGACTGTAGGAGACCTTAGTTAGCATGAACGTTAGACAGGACAACCCCTATTTATGAAAACACCGGTTTCGCAAACTATTTTTCTCAAAAGCTTTTTGAAGGAATTCTTATCTCATCTTCTCTAATTTAAACGATTTGAAAATGGATTTCTCTACATCTCATCTACTTCAAATGTTCCATTTTCCCAAACAAAGTCTGACCCGAAGACTATGAAGACGGAGATCCCGAGATGAAGAGACATCGAGACAAGCAAAATAAAGGAGCTACCAACGATGAAAGACACTACAAGATCGCCCTACCAACGGAGTCCTTCGTCGCCCCCAAATTGATCAAGTACGGCACTTACGACAACAAATGACAAGACAGAAGTCAAGACCCCCGTAACATCCGTACTTAGGATTAGCTTCCCTAATATAGGATTCCCCTTATGGCGTGTAGTCATCCCCTTAGTATCTATGGTACGCTCTGCAGGGTTGTCATGTGCTTGGGTGATGCTTGAATTGTGTTTCTTGTCTGCCTTGGATCACTTGATCCTATTGTATGCCCACCTCGTTGGCATATCCCGACGCTAACCCTCGCAACCCCATAGCTGGAACCTCTCCTCAGCAGGATGGCCACCTAAAGAAATCCCCGACAACTCCTACTCTAGCCTTAGTCCCCAAAGCTCCGAGAATATGGAAGATAAGAAGGCCGAAGACAACAAGTCTACTCCGTCATCGAACCAAAGAAACACAATGAGTTCAAGTGAAGACCACCCATTTGAAGTCAAAAGGCCTCCACCTCGACTAAGGACTAACAAGAAGCGTCGCTAACCGCTAAAAATACCCCGAGATAACCCATACGGCTTCGTTAGGTAACCACCATAGGAAGGAGTCAGAATAAGGCATCACTCGAAGATCTCAACTCAAGCGTCACGCAATGCTCCAAGACGAAGGATCTACCCACAACCTCGACGACCCCAAGTAAAAGCTCTAAGGTGGAAAGACTTCGTCTTTCCACTCAATTCCAGAGGACCGACCATGAGAAGATAATACCAGAAGATTTCCAATCCCAGAACCTGCTCCAAACACCACCCCAAGAGTCGTCAGAGGAACAGAACTCAGACATCATCAACAATCTCCATAAGTCTGCTCGATCCTCCTCAATAACAGTGACGTTCAGATTTAAGACAACAAGACTACACGACGCTGTCAATACTACTCCCCAAGGATTATAAAGAAAACCAAGACATCAAGATTCCCTGAGCATGACGCGAAGACCCTTCTCTACTTATGCTACTAACAACCCACCGAAAAGGATCTCCGAATCTGCAAACCCCGAGATGGAAAATGAAGAACTGTTTCCTTCACGAGTATCAACCCCTCTTTAAGTCACCACCCCCGGAAGATCCACCCGTCGTAGCAAAACATCAGAGAAGGCACGACCCTCACGACTGAAGAGCATAATATCCCTCAGAGCCCCGAGTAAATATAGTAACCCAAGGTTGGTACCCAACACAAGGACGTCTACAAGATTCAAGGAGCCCTCTCGACATAGTCCTCCGTACCCTACCAACTTACTCCGCTAACCTCTAGCAAGTGATGGATCGTCTCGAAACCTGCTTAGTAAGGCGTGAAGTACCCTCGCCATTGGCCGGCGCAAATATGCTGAACTCTGGATGGAGCCTATTGATGGTATGCAAGAATAATGCCCTTCCTTGCGAGTTTTACCAACGACGTTGCATCAGACCGAACCCAAAAATGACCCCTTTCTAAAGGACAATGTTCTGAGACCGCCAACAGCCAACGGCAATCCTCAACCTAGTGGACCCCTACCTAGCTCAGAACTAACTAACCGGAAGCTAGTTAAGTGCCTCTCCTACTACGACTATTACTTCAAGAAATGGCATCGACATCTCCCACAAAGCGGATTATACAAGGTCGACAGAAGGTAACCACCTCCGGATCCAAGGTGCAACACCCTCCCCCAACAACAGCATATGACTCCATTGAAGAAAGTCAACGACCCCACCGGAAACCCTTAGAGTCGCTCTAAGGGGGAAAGACTGCGTCTTTCCCGCCCAAAATCCCGATAAAACCATGTACTCGAACCCTAGTTAGTGTTAAATGACGACCACTCCTCCAACTCCAAATGAACGACCCTGCAAGAAGGACGACAACCGGCACTTCTCCAGACTCAGAAGGTACTTCAGGAAATTTATCTGCCGCAGAGTCGACAGCCCATCCAGCACTTCCGGCATTTCAAGACCAAGAAGGCAGAGAAGCTAACTTCAGCAGTAAAGGTTTGAAGAAGGCTCAACCCGCTGTCTCGCCTCAAGAAGGAAGTACCCTACCGACGCTAAACTTACCTAGAAGCGTCCTAAGGGGAAAAGACGGCGTCTTTTCCACGTGTTGCATCTAAACAGCCCCAATCCGAAACTAATCAGCTCCGACCCGTAGCGGACCACACCTATCTTTTGAAAAACCCTTTTCAGAATATAAAACATCTCCACCGCTGAAATTGTTAAGAGGATGTTATAACCTAATCCTAATCCTCCCTAATCTCGGGACGATATTATTTTAAGGGGGAAAGGTCTGTAACATCCCAATTTCAACAACCCTGAATTGTTGTCAAAAGGGCAAAAATCAGGGGGAACAAAAACTTTTTCTTGTTACCTGTGCAATGTTTGTTTACTTGTTGACTTGTATTCTTGCAACTTATTGTGCATTAGATGATATACTCCTCATCTCAACACTAGTTTATAAAAACTATTTTACAAAAGAGATTTCTTGGCTCATCTTTCATATTCTCAAATGTTATGGCATTTCAAAACCTGAGCCAAGATGACTTTGACACTACCAAACAATTTACTAGTTTCTTTTGACAAATTATGGAGACCTGTATATAATCTCCTTATGTTTTCAATACAGAACCTTCAACTACTCTTACCTCTAGGTTTTTCCAAAACCTTTATTAAAACCTCTTCATCTCAATCTTGGTAGAAATACCAAGATGGTACTTATCTTAATTCAAAGAAAAACCCCTTTTCAAAATACCCCTTATAACCTCAAGCTAGGCTTTATGGTAACCCTAGTAGTAGTTAGATAAGTAATAAGATGAATTGCCTTGACCTGCTTGTTGATGAATTGCCTTGATATGTTGTCTGCCTTGTTTCCTTAGGAACTAGAGTGAGATAATCTAGTATCTCATCCCTTAGGACCAAATCCTTGCTTGTGATCATCAATCTCATATCAAGCATCCAAGTCTGGATCTATCCTAAGCCACTAAGGTGATCATCTCCCTTCCTAATCATATCAATCCAGGGATAATCACTTCTAATAGTTCCAACTCAGTGAAGACCCAATCTAAGCATGGATCCCATCTACTTAGTTAACACTTCAACAACATCTCCTTGATCATGAGTTTGGAACTTAGCATCCTCTCAAAATCATCTACACCTGCACTCTAGTCTAAAACCCTAAATCTGCCACAATGGCTAAGTCTGGAATTCTTATCTAGATTCAATCTTTGGAGCTCCACCTTTTCCATCCTATGTGCATCCTTTTCAATATTTGAATCAACTTGTAGTACATAACTAGTACTACCAATACCAACTCTTAACCTTGGATAAACCCTTCTGGTTCCCACCCATCCATGATGGTTTTGTAGTCAAGCTAATAACCTTTTCTGCAAATCTTATCATTTTGCCTACTTTGGCAGAAGCTCACATCTAAATGCCACCTCCCCTTGACCAACTCTTTGCATTTTTATGATGTACTAATCATGTACTATCAACACCCACTTCAATTGTTTCCATTGGAGCCTGGTGCTTCATAAACCCACATGGTTTAGGAGGCTACCTGAGGTATCTGCTATGGCAGCCTTATTTTCAACAAAGTTTGCCATCTCTTCTACACCACCTCAAATCCAACCAAACCCAACTCTTGATTCCATGATCATCTAAATGACTTGGTCTATCCATCTTTATATCCCTTGTACCAAGGTGAGCTCTAATCTCCCTCTTCCAATCATGATTAGGTGGCAACAAAATAACCAAACCCTAGATCCTCCCAAAACTAGTTTCTATCCTTTTCACCACATTTCTTCAAAACTCAAGGTTGACTTTGACGCATACATCAAATTACATCATCTACCTTGGATATAAGCATCCCCAAATAATTTCCCATAATTATTTGGATTATTAAACTATTTAATTTCCTATACTTACCAAATTCTCAAAACCTCTGTCTATAATGGCAAGTTTGTTTTTCTCCAAATCACCTTTCCAAATAAATGCCCAATTGAGTTATATATATATATCATATCCCATCTTCCGAACTAAAAAATAAATATTTTTGAGGTTCTTTATTATTTCTCTTTGCCTTTTTCTTAAATGGAAGAAACAAGAAATAATTCCTTAAAAATACTTTTCCATCTCAATAAACCCCAATAAAATTCTCTAATGTCTGGTATGGTATTTAAGACCAAATAACATCAAAAGCAAACCCTGGCCAATGTAAAAATATCAAATAAGCTTCTAGAAATTACTTCTGGACTATTTGAATATTTAAGTTTAAGTGCACCTTTAATTATTAGAAAAATCCCAAATAAATCTTGGAGGTGTACAAGGACCATATCCATCTACCAGTAACCTTTCCCCATCTTGGCAAAGGTAAATTTTTGGACTTCATTCATAACCCAAGTTTTGATCAAATTTGGCAAACTAATCAAAACCATTAGCCAAACCCCATCAAAGCTTGTCTAATACATCACCACAGCACACCTCCCTCCCCCTGGTCGTGGAACTGTAGATCTATAGTGACCAAACCATAGTTCTTGTCCTCTTGCTCTTGTTGAGAGGGAGACAAAGCCTCCTTGTCTTGTCCCCTCTTATTAATGCCATAGCAGCAGCTACCCTCTCACCCCTGTCACATAGCACGACCAGATGCCCCCACACCTCTCTCTCCACCGCCCCTCTTGCCCTATCCTCGAGCAACACCACTCCTCCATGCTCAAAATGGACCTAGTCCATCAAACACCGCCCCACTTGGTTTATGAGGCTAGAGGCCAGTACAACACTGCCCCACTGCCTCATTTCACCTCCCTCCCCTCCAGCTACCCTTCCCAAGCTCCAGATCCAGATCCCTGGCTCCCCATCGCCATGGAAAAGGAGAGAAGCTCCTCTCGGCCTTCCTCGAAGAGTTGAGCATGTCATCATCCCAAGACACTCCCCTTCCTCTCTATCTGCTGATTTCTAACCTCCACGACCTAACCTATCTCCTCTTGTTCTCTGTTGTTCCAAGAAAGGTCGGAGGCCACTAGCATCGGCATCCACCCGAAGGAATATCCCTTCCTCGAGTGTGGGTTGCTCGAGCCTCTGCAGCCCCACCAGGATCATCCCTACGCCCTACACGACCTCTCCGCATCCTCCTAGTCGCCTCTCCATCGACATGCAGGCCCTCAGGTGAGTCCTGGCGCGCACCCGAGCCATCCCCGTCCATGTAGACGCTCACGACCGTAGATCTGCGCGGAACCCTGTTGTGCCGCCCCTCATCTGGCTCATCTCCGCGCCCCGCGTCACCCTGCGCCCTCGCTCACTCCCCTACGGGCCCCTAGGTGAGCCCCTCGTCAATCTCAGCCTGCGCTAGGGTTTCTTCCCCGGAGGGGCCGGCGAGAGGTGGAAGACGGCATCAATGCCGCCCATCTCATTCTAACCGAACAAAGGAGGGCTCCCCATACCCCTTCGGATGCGCCTAAGGCTGACATGTGGGGCCCGCGGCTGGTTTTTGAAAGCCCCGCGTGCGCTGCCCTTGCCAGATGTGGGTCTGATCATCTTGCGCGGCCCAATAAAGCCCCAGATCTGGCCCAGACGCTCCCCATATCCTTTTCCCTTTTTCTTTTTGACTTTCCAGATCTACTTTATACCTGTTTGGTTTAATTCAATTCAAAAATAGTAATAACCCAAATAAATTTAGTTAATAAATTTAGCAGGTACCTCAGCCTCCACTCTAACATGCAAAATTAGTTTTGGACCAATTTAATAAAGAGACAAAATCTTAGAAAATAAAATAGCCAAGCCTATTCCTTTAACTAATAAAATCTTCCAGAGAGTTTGGTATTTCCAATTGGAGTAAATCCAATTGTTACTAAAAGGATCTAGCCATACCATACGTGTCCCACTAGCCCCACATAAATTGGCTTCCTAGTTGGCCTGTAGTGAAAATGACAAATTTAGGGCATTTCTGACTTTAGAAAATTCTCTAGGTCAAAGAAAATTGAGTTTTGACCTAATTCCAACTCTCTGTTAGTATAATTAACCATACTTTTCAAACCCCAGGATCCCACTTTTTATTGAGGATAATTTGAATTTTGCTGAATTAAAACATTATGTGCATAGTTTAAACACCAATAAATTCACCACAATGGTTATGTTTATCCAAAAGGGGTCATTGCAATTTTTTGTAAAGGTATTACCAGTACCTAACCACTTACTTTGGAGTCACATCAAAAGCTTCTGTAGTTTAAATATGGTGAAAAAGACAAATCTTAGCCACAGCTGTCTTTGGGATTTTCTCAAGGGCATTCTGATAATTGTTTTGATTTGATTCCCACTCCTATTGAATCAGTCCATGAAATACTATCTAAGCACCAAAGGAAATAATTTTTGGAGCTACATATTATGTCTGGTGAATTATTTCCTAAAACTAGAGTTTTATCCACTATAAAAATCATTATAAATCAATGGAAATTGATAAAATAGTGAAACCACTTTTGTTGGATTAATTTTATCAACACCTATCATATGGTATCATTTTTATCCAATGATATCATACATAAATTTTCCTTGCTCAAAAACCCTCTCTTAGGTATTTCCTAGACCTCAAATCCGAAGGGATCCTCTTCCCATGCTTCCACATCTTCTACCGATCTAATCAACCCAATCATCCAGCACCCTAATGATGTATATCTTCTGTTGTATGATTTCTTGCTGTATGTATTAATGCTTGTAAGCATTGGTTTGATTGTGATTTTGCTTGTTTGCATGTTTGCTCGATGACGGCGATAGTTGCGATTATGTGACACCAAGAAGAAGGAAGCATCAGGTTTATCTTATTATTGTTATTATTGGTATTCTGGTGTTATAAGGAAGTCAAGGGACACCTCGCTGGTCACAGGCAAGCCACCTTTTTGCTGATACACCTTGTCCTATTATTTTATATATGCATGTTTTATCTACTCATTTATGCAAAGTGAATTAGTTTTGGCTATAAAATACTTTATATGGGGAATGTTTGGCTCCTACAAATAATTACCCCTTAGTACCATTAGGTACAACCCATTTTTATGATACCTACCCGCCCTTAGTATGGTAGATGGTGTTTAACACCATAACCCCCTTGGAAACCCCGTTTTAGCCTAAACAAAAGTGTAGGATGGGAAGACCCCGGGAAAAGACTTACAAAAATGTTTTATAAGAAAACCTTGGTGAGGCTTGTCCTACCAAGTGGTTTGGAAAATGAGAAGGTTTTTGTTTTACAAAAAGGTGGACAAATGATGGAGGAAAAATGTTTACAAAAACACTCTCGGCTGTACAGTTCCCAATGCTTGAAGAATTAACCCGTGCAACCACATTACTCTGGAATGGGACGGGGTCTAGAAGTTTGTCTAAATCCGGTATAGGTGCCTCACACTACTACAGGGGTAAACAATCCCCGGAGGGTGGGCCTTCTCTGTTCAACGGCCCATGTTTAGCATCGACCGGGAGAAGGAATGAAGGGTCTACAGGCGTCCACACGATACTATGATCCCCTCATTGAAAGCGCACACCCGTCGAGGTGCAAAATGCTCTCCGGTTGGCTGGTTACTATATAGGGCATCCCGGTTTTGAGGGGATTAACCTCATAGGGTAGGCACTTGTATCGGAGAAGCTGTTCGGAAGGGCTTGACCGGTTATTCGACCCACTATCTATGTAGATCAGGGACGGGTAATCGGATGGTGTGGGTACAGTGTACAACCTCTGCAGAGTGTAAATCTATTCGAATAGCCGAGTCCTCCGTCATGGACAGTTGTGATGGCTGCTGTATGGGGGTGATTGTTTTGTTTTAAAAAAAAGTACTTCGAAAAAGCAATGGCTCGAATATGTTTTGACCACGGGATGGTCGGGAAAATGGAGGAAGGAGTTTGGTCATGAGATGACCGGAAGGAGAAACAAATGGGTGACCCAATCCTAGTGTTTTCTTAAAAACTTTCAAAAAGGTTTCCAAATTCTTTTACAAAAGTTTTCAACAAGGATGTAGAGATATGCTATATCTACAAGAGAAACTATTTTATAAAAGAACCTCTTATGGAGCCATCCTACTATAGCCATATTGCATATCCTTACTTATTGTGCCTTTAAGGTGGTTTGCGAGTACATCAAAGTACTCACCGGCATTGTCCCTTGCTATTTACTTGGCCAGACTTTTCAGAAGAAAGAGGACGATGGAGATTGCCGTGGTCTATGCGACCTAGGCCGTCTTCCTGGTCAGTCTCCTGTAGGTTAAGACATGACATGGGCTCTGTGCTTGAAGACTTCCGCTATTGTTGTTGTATCGCCATAATGGCATAAATGTAAGTACTTGTACTCGTTAATTATGGATGTTGTAATGATACTTGTCGGTTATGCTCATGGCTCACTGATCATGGGAACGTGAATTGCAGGCATAACGGGTATTCTCGGAACATAAATCCGGGGTGCCACAGTTACTTTGCTATTACTACTACCAAACTGTTGCTACTGATAAACTTCTATGAGCAAGAACTATTTCCAGGTACAGCTGAATTGACAACTCAGTTGTTAAGGCTTATAAGTATTCTTTGGCTCCCCTTGTGTCGAATCAATAAATTGGGTAATACTACCCTCGAAGACTGTTGCGATCCCCTATACTTGTGGGTCATCAAGACTATTTTCTGGCATCATTGCCGAGGAGCATAACTTTATTTGTAAGTTCACTTGGATCTATTATTGTTCACTGCTACTCCTTTCATCATGGGGAAATCTCGTGATGGAAAGATTCCTATTTTACCATCCACTACAAGAAGAGGTACATGCCTAAACACCTCTGCTGCTCTTGACTCACTGTCTGTTATAAATAAGCTTGTTACACCACCACCACATACTCATGCTACACACACTGCTACTACTGCTGAATCTGAAACTGCTTCTGATACTCATGATGTTACTTCTACTGTGCTTGATGCAAGTGGTTCATTAGGTCCTTTCCTAGATGCTACTATGGCTAGTCCAGGAAACCTTGATTGCTTGATTGCTTCTTTCTTCAAGAAATATTTTCCTCCCAGTGCTAGACATGCTGCTTTGCAGAGACTTTTTTGATTTTAAACAGGGAGAAGAAGAGAAGTTACCTGAGTCATGGAAAATGTTCGGTGCCTTCATTCATGCACATCCTGGATGTCCATTGCCTAAAAATGATCTTATTGATATTTATTATAATGGACTAACTGATGATTCTAGGACATACCTAGATAGTTTTGCTGATTGTGTTTTCAGGAAAAGAAATCCAACAGATGCTGAAGAATTAATGGATAAAATAAGCAAGAATTATGATGATTGCCTGAGCCTATTACTCCTGAACCAATTGTGCCTGAACCAGTTCCAACACAAACACCAAAGAAGAGGGGAGTGATTGCATTAAATGATGAAGTGATGAAAGAAGCGAAGAAATGTCTTAAGGAGAAAGGTATTAGAGGTGAAGATGTGAAGAATCTACCTCCCATAGTACAGTTATGTAATCCAATTCCCCACTCATCTACAATTGAGGTACACTCTCTCCACTTTGATGAAGGTGATATTCCCTATGGTAAACCTCCTGATCAATGCTTAGATGAACTTGACACATTTATTGTTAAACAAGGTAATTTTAATAAACAAGTTCAGAGTCATTTGTTGGAAAACTCTAGAGCTATAAATGAGTTGAAAGATATTGTGGAAAGAACTGCCAATGATATTAAAATGCTTTGCAAACACTTTCAAATGGTTCAAACTGAAATTGATCAACTTGATCAGGTACAAAAAGATATGCTAGTTAGTTCCTTAGGAGATAAACATGCTTATGGAATTAGAACTAGGAGTGGTATAGCTACTCAAGATCCTTTATATCCTGAAGGACACCCTAAAATAATTGAGCAGGACTCTCAGCAAGGTGAAAGTAGTGGTAGTTCTTGTAAGAGAAAGAAAAAGAAACATAAAATAGTTGAGGAACCCTCTAAACCTGCTGTAGATCCTAATAGTATATATGTCTCTGATGCTGAAACTGAGAGTGGTAATGATAAAAACGATGCTCCTGATAAGGAGGAAGTTGAGGAAGAACCTGATAAGCACACTAAGAACACTAGGTACACTAAGGAAGATTTTATTGCTAATAAACATGGTAGTGAAGAGAACCTTGGGTGCAGAAACCTATGCCTTTTTCCAATAAGAAACACAAGTCAAAGGAGGAAGAACACTACAACAAGTTTTGTGAGTGGATGAAACCTTTATTTTTGCAAATTCCTTTGACTGATGCTATTAAGTTGCCTCCTTATTCAAAGTATATGAAGGATATTGTCTCTAATAAAAGTAAGATTCCTAATGAAGAGATTTCTACCTTGCTTGCTAATTATTCCTTCAAGTAAGGTTCCAAAGATACTTGGTGATCCAGGTATACCAACTATTCCTTGCTCTATTAAGAATAATTATGTTAGAACTTCTTTATGTGATTTGGCAGCTGGAGTTAGTGTTATGCCTTTTTCTCTCTACAAGAGACTCCATCTAGAAAAGTTTATACCAACCGATATATCTTTGCAAATGGCTGATAAGTCAACTACTATTCCTGTTGGTATATGTGAGGATGTTCCTGTTCAAGTGGCTCATAATTGCTTGGTTTTAACTGATTTTGTTGTGCTTGAAATGCCTGAAGATGATAATATGTCCATTATTCTTGGGAGATATTTTCTTAATACTGCAGGTGCTGTCATCAATTGTAATCAAGGAAAACTAACATTTAATATTAATGACAAAGAGCATATTGTCTATTTCCCCAAGAAGGTTGCTAAGAGCTATTGCCTGAATTCCATTGAAAATATTGAGAGCATCAAATACCATTCCACAAGAAAGTTTTGAAACTATTATGTTTGGGACCATTGCTATCAAGTTTGAGGTAACATAGTCACTTTGTAGAATGCAAAAGTTTTGTTTCATATAAGAATGTTTTGGTAACAAGACTTGATCAACCTTTTTAACAAAAGGATTTTAAGGAACAAAACAATGTTTTCACAGTGGTTATACTTGCTCACTTTTACTTTTCTCCTTCCTAGTTTTAGCTCTTTCTCTTGTTAGCTTTAGTTTTGCTAGTTGTTTGCTTGTTAGAGTGTTTTAGAACTTCTGTAGTTTTGGTTTTGGTTTTCTTTTGCTTCTTCTAAAAAAATCTTTTCTACGAGAAAATCAATTTTCATGCCCTAAAAATTGGCCAAAAATAAAGTTTCCCAAAAAATCCAAGAAAATTCATATTAATTTTTTCCTCGAAAAAAAGGGCAGAGGGACACCTGGAGTGGCCCAGGGGGACCCCCTAGTTCAGCACACCCCCTGGTGGCGCGTCCAGCCCCAGGGGCGCGCCTGGCATGGGTGGGACCCACCTGAGGCCCTCCAAGATGCCTCCTTCCAGCCACTTCTTTCTCTCTTCCGAAAACACCGAAAAATTTCTCAAGCTCGAGTTCCTGCTGTTCTTGCTCCCGATTTTCGATCTCCTTGCTCACCCCATCTTTGCTGCTGATTTTTGGAGGGATTTCTCCTTGGTATGTGCCTCCTCCGCTTGTCCAATTAAATTTGTGATTGGTAGATTGTATCTAGAGTATTTTGCTGCTATAGGTGTCAGGTTGTGTGATCTTGCATGCTTGTTCTATGCTTAGAGATTTCATTTTGATGCATGTGTAGCCCTCTAGCAAGTTCCTATAGTAGTTTCTCATCATTTATCAACATGGAAATCACTTGGTTTGATGTTTATCTAAAATTTTCAGAAAGGAAGATGAGTGCATACCCGCTGAATCAATATGATTTGATGGTACCTGAGCCAATGAAAGTCCATCATGAGGAAGGAATCTTCCCTTCCATATATCCATGCCCTGAATTTATGAGAGTCGCGGGAATCTTCTAGGATTTCCAAACTATGATTACTAATGCAGGGTAGGAACACTTTGTTGAAGAATAACCATATAAGTATGTTAAGCTAACCATGGCTATGTTGCAGGACTTTCGGTTTACTTGGTATTCATCTAATCCCATGGTCCATTATAAAATCTATAATCTAGCTGTCGATCTGCCTTTTGCTGATTTCTATGCAGCTATTAGAGTGCCCCATTGGGTATCTTGTGAGAAGATCAAGGAGAGGCCTAAGTCACTTATGGATTTATATGCTGAAATTTCCCAAGGTTTCGAATTCTATAAGTAAAGTGGTAAAATTCGGAACATTCAGTTCCCATCCATTAGATATTTTGCCTATTTCATTACCAAGTGCGTTCTTGCTAGAAATATTGCTAGAAAGTTATCTTCTTTTGATCTAGATTTTATCTCAGCTGCTTTGAATTGGGATAGGTCTTATAACCTGGGGGCTTTAATAGCTTACCGTCTTACTACTAACCGCTAAGGGTGGAATTTGTGGAGGTCTCATTGCCTCTAGGTTGCTAGCTTTCCATGGTTTAGAGTCTCACCATTCAGATTATCGGTTCCCCATTGAGAGACTTGATCTTTATTCTATGGTTCAGCATAATTTTTCTTCTTCTTGGGCTACTGTGAGAAGTTTACCGTATGAATTATCCTTTATCAAGTGTGGTTGGAGAGGGGGTAGGACTGAGAAAGTAGTTTATTTTCCTGCACCTGCTTTGTTTAATTTTGATAATACACAAGGATGGTCGATCACGGAGGAGGAGTTTGACACTTACGTGGCGGAACTCTCCTAGCAAGAGGAGAATGTTGGAGAGGATGCCGAAGATGATTCGGTTCAGCCCTCCAACATGGGGGAGTCTTCATACCAGCAGCCTTCCTATGATTGGGGCGCGTATTCTTCATCATCGCAAGCGCCTGATTATGATAATTCCTACGATGACCCACCAGCTTGGGGTTACTACCCGCGCTATTGAGCCCCACTTAGTCCAAAATCCTAAGCTTGGGGGGAGGTACACCGACATCACACTCATCTATATATCATGCTTCGTCAGTTCTTTGTATATCCATGTTTCATTTTCTTTTTGGTTTTTGTTTCTGCTCCCTTAAAACACAAAAAGACCAAAAATATTTGCTTTGTTTCTCTTGGTTTGTTTCTTTGCTTTTTAGCTTTCATTTGCCTTAAAAGAAAAAATCCAAAAAGATTTTGCTTTTTTTGGTTTTGTTTTGTGTGCTTGCTAAAAAATTGAAAACACCAAAAATATTTGTTGTTCTTCTTTGGTTTTGTGAAGTTCTTTGCAGGGTTCAGCAGTCCTCAGTGGAGTTTAGTTTCATGTTATTATTCAAGACACACAAGTGAAGGGCAATAATGAAGATTAAGACAACTTGCGGTGTGGTAAGAGGTTGGTAAAGAACTCTATTTGTTTTCATTTTTGTACATATACTCGTCATGGTGAGCATGTTTCGTCCATTCATGTAAGGTGTATGTTATTTATGGATGCTTAGAAGTTCTTGCTTTCTTATGATTAGCTCCAGCTTGCTAATAGTTTGTAGCATGACATATGAATGTTTGCTTGCATTGTTCTATTCATAACTTGGTATGATATTGTGGTATCGTCCTCTGAACGTTTCATGTGAATCGACTTGGCACATGATCACGCATGCATATGACTAAACAATAGTCAGTAAGCCTTGATGATTTATTTTGCCTCTGAGTTCTTATATCACTTTCATTCCATAATTAGTCATGTTGTGTTGCAAGCATGATTATGACAGTTATTGCTCTCTCGTTTGTCGCTCCCTCTCTATTGCTAGCCTTCACTTGCACTGAGTATGAGCTCTACTCGTGTTTCCAACTCCCCAAAACCAATATTGCAAGCAGTTTCCACCATACCTACCTACTAGCATCATTTGCTATTTCAGTGCATATTCATTATGCCTTGTTTTCTTCCAAATAAAATGTTTGGCTGTTTTGAGTAAGTTAGTTAGTAAAGCTCTCATGAACTTGATGGCACACTTTATTTCCTGCACTTAATAAACTTGAACCATTGTGACCTGTCTAGGAAAGTTATATAATTGAAATTATAGGCAAGGAGTTAGCAGAACAGTGCTGTCATTGGGAACGCTTTCAACACTTATGGATATATATCCAGTTGACATCATGCTCTTTTGTTTGTGGATATCGTCGGTGTGAAATAAAAGGGGAGCTTGTAAGTTCATGGAGTTATATATATGTGTTAGAGAAACACCTGGGCCGCTAGCCTAAGCCATGCCTAATCATGGTGGAAACTTGTAGCATAACCATAATGAGCAATCTGTGAAGCATCCTCAATAAGAACCTATGCAAATAGCAAATAAAAAGATCGCTGAGATGCTCATTGTCTGCTTCCCTTGTCATTTTGATTATGGGATAGCTCTTGTATCATGTGCAAGGGGTACCCCGTTGGCGGTTCTCTATGATATGCATGTATTTACGATGACAAGAACTTACAGGTAACTAAAGTTGAGTAGCATGAGAAGTTGCCTTCGTACTCAAGGGACATGAGATTTCTAGTTTATGGTCTGTCAAGCATATAACTCATATTGGACCTCACTTTCACCTTAACCATATAAAGATTCCTATGATAGGGGCAATGAGCGCTCAAAGCTAATGAGTACCTTACTTTCAGCATTTGGAAGCCTTTCAAACTTTTCAAAACCTTTTCACTTCCTTGATTGAGTCACCACTTATTCTATGAGCACCTTCTTGAGAGCATAGTTGTAATTCTTAGTGTAATGTGCTTGTCTCAAAACTTGGTTAATTATGTCATGACTTTGATGCTTGTATCTATGATATCTTTACTTCTTGTCTTCACTTGAACTTCAGAGGTGCCTTGGCATTTATTTTGTGCTCTAAAAACAAAGGCAAGCGAGATACCACTCTATCATACCTTATTATGAGCATTGCAATGTTGCTTATGTTTATGTTTCGTGCTACTTATTATTATTGAGTTGGAATATCTTCATAGCTTTCAATGACTATTGAGTAGACTTAGTTGCATACGCCTTATTATGAATTGTCTAAGTGTCTACTCATGTGCTGAGAATATATACATCATATGAAGCAAATGTGTTCGTGAAAGTTCTTTTATCGCACTCAGTTTTCAACTGAATTGCTTGAGGACAAGCATTAAGCTAAGCTTGGGGAGAGTTGATACATCTAAAACATATCTACTTTCTAGAACACTTTTTCTATTGTTTATCCTTTAAACTTGTGTGATTTGGATATGACTAACACGGACTAACGCTGTTTTCAGCAGAATTACCTTAGTGTCTAGTTTTTGTGCAGAAAATCAACTATCAAGAAAAATCCCGGAAATATGCCAAAAATCCTATTTCACCAGAAGACTCATGGAGCCAGAATACAAGACGGAGGGGAGGCCTGAGGGGCCCACAACCCCCTCTCGCGCAGTGGGCCCAGGCCATGCCTGGAGGGTGTGTGGCCCCCCTATGCACCCCCTCGGCCTCCCTCTTCGCCTATAAGATGCCTCTTGACCTAAAAACCGTGGGGGGTTTGATGTTTTTCCAGAAAGAGTTCCGCTGTGCCGCCACCACTAGAAACCGCGATTCGGAACCAGAAACTCCGTTCGAGCACCTTGCCGGGACGGGGAATTTGGAGAAGATCATCGCCATCGTCTTTATCAACGCCTCTCCATCAACCATCCATGTTTCACTCATCCATGAGTGAGTAATCCCTCGCTGTAGGCTATGGGGATGGTAGGGATTGGATGAGTTCTATCATGTAATCGAATAAGATTGTTAGGGCATGGCGCCTAGTATCTCTAGTAGTGATATTTGAATTTATTGCAACTTGTTGTGCTTAATGCTTGTCACTAGTGCCTGAGTGCCATGATCTTAGATCTGAACTTGTTATTGATTCATTCGATAGTATTATTTGTGATCTTATCTGCAAGTTGTATACACATATCATTGTCTGGATCCAAAGGCCCCGAAGTGACAGAAATTGGGATAACCTGAGGGGATGGATGTGATGTCAGGATCACATGTGTTCATGGAGTGTTAATGCTTTGCTCTGGTGATCTATTGAAAGGAGAACCTTAATTTTCAGTAGTTCCCTTGAGGCCCCGCTGCAACGGGCTGGCAGGACAAAAGATGTTGTGCAAGTTCTCATTACGAGCTGATACGTCCAATTTGCATCACCATTCTATATCATAATTTACCTCTATTCATTGATATTTGTCATATTATGAGATATTACTTATGGCTTTTCATCTGTTTATGCATGTTGGATGATTCTTGGAGGATGGACTGCCGGAGTCCGGATTCTGATGGAAAAGAAGGCGTTTCGGTACAATTTCACGAAGATCAGAAAAATATGGGAAAATATTATTTTTTCAGAAGAATGAGGAAGCCAGAAGGAGGGACAAAGAAGGGCTACAGGGGGCCCATACCCCCTAGGCGCGGGCCCACCTAACCCCGCGCCTAGGATAGGTGTGGCCCACCTGCCCGGCTCCTGACTCCGCCCCTTCGCCTAAATCCTCCCTACGGAACCCTAAGCCTCGGGGAGCGACCATAGATAGATTTCCGCCGCCTCTAGGGGTGGAAAACACCGAGAGAGAATGTAACATCCCAGATTCTGTGTTTGGATGTTATTAGTGTCATGCATCATCCTTGCATCATTTGCATCCTGCATTTGAAAACATTGCAACTACAAAATCCTAACACATAAACCCATTTAAAAAACCCTATTTAATATTCCCATAAGTAAGCACCCTTGATGTATTAGTTTGACCCTTCGAAAACTTTGTAAAAACAGTAAGCCATGGTCCTATGTTGACCACCTCATTTTTATGAGAATTTAGAAACAAGTTTCATTAATTTGGACCTAGTTTGCAAAAGTTATTAGGGTTTTAAGAAAACAGAAAAGGGAAAATGTTTAAAGGAAAAAAAAGGGAAAACCTAACCCTTGATTGGGCTGGGCCGACAGCTGGGCCGTCCCACCCCGTCGTCGTCTTCCAGAGTCCGCGGCGAGCACGTCTTCCTCCGCCGCGTCGGACTCCTAACCACGCCGGACTCGACCGCCCCCTTCCCCAAGTTTCTGTCCCCTTATAAGCCGACCCCCTCTCGTCGTTTTCCCCTCGAAAACCCTAGCCAAACTTCACCGAACCGCTGCAGCACTCCCTCGCCGGCGTCGCGCTCGGGAAGGTTCCGATCCGGCGACTCGCGCCACCCCGATCTCCTCCTTGCTATTAATCGCCTTCCCCGTGCAACACCGCCTCACCCCCGACCCTTCCTTCCTTCCCTTGTGCAGCACAGCGTCGGGGATTTCTCGCCGACGTGCCGCCGGAGCCGCGGGAACCAGTGGAGGTGGGCGGCTAGACGAGGAAAGAGGAGCCGAAGCTGATCACGCACGCAGGACCGCGAGAAGGAGTAGAGCGCCGTCGTGCTCTCCGCTACTCCGGGGAACCACCGCAACGTCGCCGACGACCACGTCCGACCGCGCCACCGCCGTCTCGCCATCGACGCCGCCGGTAAGTTTTCGCCACCGCTCCCGTCCGTCGGATCCGAGTAGAACGGTGTAGATTAGAAGGATGGACGAAGCGGTACTAGCCAATGCCGCGCTGCCGCGTGGCAGAGCCGCGCCCGCAGCCGCGTCAGCGCCGCGTCGGTCCAGCTGGACCAGCCAGACGAAGCCACCTGGCTAAGTTTTTAAGTGAGATTCAAATCTGGTTGCAGATTTGGTTTTTAAACTTACGAAATTCACAAAAAATCGAATATTTGGCCAAATCTAGCTTATAATATACCGTTGGATTCCTAATTTTATGTAGAATCCAAATATGTAATAATATTGCAGGTTTACAGTAATGTTTTAGTTGTAGATTTTAATCATTAGATTAGAGGGTTTAATCTATAGAAAAATAATTAAAATTCTTTTCTATTTGTTTCTTGTTGCTATAATTTTGTTTCCACAATACCTACTGATCCAAATCATTAAGCTTTGCTTAGGATTATTAGATCTAACTTGGGGCTATTTAGATGGTTTGATCTCCTATAATCCTCGGAATTGTTTTAGTGATTCAAATTAGATCTAAACCCTTGGAAAATAAATCCTAGTGACACCCTTACACTATCACAACACAAACTTGCTACCTCGATCAATTTAACCAACCTTGCATAAACTACCATGTTGCATGCATGCATGTTTTCCTTTGTGTATGCTTTGAGCGAGTTGTGATTAATCTATGTTGTGATTCGTTAGATTGCTCGGAGTGCACTAAGGAGTGCTATTGTGTAGAGTGCTGCTCGGATCAAGGCAAGTTACACCACTTGTTCATAATTTTGTCCCAGTTTTGATTCTATGCATGTGATCTTCAAAATTCTGTAGTATGCATGTGTAGGATGTTCTAGTAGAAATTTTTTCTTAGTATTATTTTGCAAGTGCGATGATTTTGTAGTATGCCATGAGTAGCTCTATACTTAGGATTTTTCCACTCCTAATAGGTTACCCCTGTTTTTGCTAAGTATTGCTTGCTATGCTATACATACAAAGTACCGTTGGGGGGTTCGAAAGACAAAGAATTTTTCTAAGTATAAAGGCTCTCTAGAGCAAACTTTCTTCTCAAATCCACTTCAAAATAAAACTAAGTTTTCTTCTGGGCGGAATGGTTGTCGGGTCAATGAGTGTGATTTTGGTGGAGGACGGCCGCCCAGGAATCAAAGAAGTCTGCCATGTTTCAGAATTCAGAAGCTTCCAGTGCAACCACAATACAGTATGGGCTCTGTCTTGGCCTAGTACTTAGTGGGAAACCTCACCTGGGTACCAACATTTGGAGGTTCTTGGCACGGTTATATCTGGAAGGTAGAGGGGCTACTAAGGGAAAGCCTCGCCATGGTCTTGTCTGTAAAAGGACTTGATCGTGGATTGTGGGTAAAGTGTACAAACTCTCAAGAGTATTGCAATCTGATCGATCAGCCGTGTTCACGGTAACCGAACAACAATGAGCGTCTGAAGGATGGAGCCTCTGAAGGATCTTCCTCTCTCTTTTCTAAAATAAAGTTTTGAAAACCCCATGGCGTGCGTAATATCGCTAATGGGTGGGAATTTGGAGACTTGGTGTGTAATATCCAAGTGACGCTTGGTGCGTAATATCCAAGTGTTTGGTTGTTTGGACACTTGGTGTGTAATATCCTCGTGTGCCACTCGACCTTATTTTAATCAAGCAATTTTTTACAAAGTAGGGCCATCTTCTATTCTTCTCTCTACTTAAGAAAATTAGCTTTGAGCAAATGAACTCTACAGCCTATACTATCCTTGCATGTAGAGATAGTCTTTTCTCTCCTTGGTGTAATTTGCCAATACATTCAAAGTATTGACCCAACTTGTTGGCTGCACGTCTTATGTGCAGAATCCGAAGATTGAAAGGTGCGTAGGGATCGCGGGTCTACACTCGACAAGCCTGGGCGTTGATGGACTCATCTTTGCTTTTATGTTTCATGTAATTGAGCTAGCATAATGCTAAGCAATTTTTGTAATAATTTCATACTCTGGATTCTCCGTGTAATAAAGACTTTGTGTTTTACATGATATTTCATCGACTGTGAGTGCTAGGTATTGATCCAGGGACTAGCATGTTAATCACAGGGACTTAGGATCCTTACAGATCCAAGGTCACTACAGATGGTATCATAGCACATCGTTGCCTGTAGGACGTGACCCTAGGATTGGAACCACCTCTAACTTTAGTGCCTTACTTGTTTCTACTAAGTTATTTTCCGCACATCTAGTATCTGCTTTTCTCTACTTGTTTAAGTATCTAACCCTCATTCTTCTAACTCAAAGATGACAAGGTTCCTCTACGACACCGTCGCGGACATCGAGCCCCTTCGCTTTGGAGGATGCCTCATGGATCTACTCACACGTTTGGACCTTCCTCTCCCAACAATCCAAGGGAGCACAATGAAGAAACTCCACAAGGACGGCTGTTGGGGAGTCAAGGTCATCCAGCCAGGAAAAGAGGGAGGCAAGAACCCGGAGGAAGACATAGCAATCCACATTGTTAGCGATTCCAAGGAGAAGGCCCTTAGCATTAGCTTGCAGCAACTCATTGGTCGCCTATGCGGACGTCATCATGAAGCTCTCCAAGGACACTGCGGCGGCCTCTTTGGAAGAAGAGATGAGGAAGGAATTCCCATGGGGTTATCCTTTGAGGAAAGAACTTCTACCAAACACCGAAGAACACAATATCAAGACTTGGAGTGCCACATCCATGACCTTGAAAAGGGTACCTTCCTCGAGATGTTGAAGAACGACGAGCTATGCGCCCTCATCAAGGAGAAGGAAGAAATGATCAAGCAGCAGGAAGAGGCAATGAAGCTCCAAGAGATAAAGTTTCAGGACCAAGATAAGAAGTTCGCTAACCAAGAGAAGAGGGTGATAAATAAAAACAAGAGAATTAGGGAACTCAAACAACAGATCAATGGAGATGAAGTGCAAACCGAAGCCCTTTGCAAGATAATCAATGATGTGCGTGCTTCGAAGAGGGACTTGGCAAAGCAACTTGAAGCCGCAATGAAGTCAAGTTTAGTGGAGGAGCTACAAAGCGAGAAGGAGGGACTTCAGGAGCAGCTGGAAGCCACTACCAAGAAGCTACAGGATGAGATAAAGGACCTCCAAGAGAAGCTTGAAGCCACCACAAAGGAGATGGAATTGTATAAGACAACTCTAGAGCAAGAAGGCTACTCGTTCGAGGACGAGGAAGAGGAAGGCGTGGAAGATGTGTAATAGTTGGACCACCTTTAATTCTATAGTAGAACGTTATTCGCAAATGTAATAAATACCAAGACAAGTCTGGTTTAGTTAAATTTGGTTGTTTCCTGTGCTAAATCCGTGATGTGTGCCTTGTGTGCTTGGTGTGTTTTTCATAAGGGTAGGAGTTTACTACCTAGTCTTTACGCTCATTTCTTAACTATTCTCTTAAACCCCACAGATGCCGCCAAGACGTACGAACCCTGAAATCCCGCGAAATAGCAGAACTTTTGGCCACTCGTAACCAGCTGATCAAACTACTCACTCGAACATGCAGAACAACAACAACAAACCGCCGCCACCACCACCTAAGCCACCTCCTCAACAGGATCGCTTGACTCGGTTTTTGAGGCTGAACCCACCTACTTTCACGAGCAGCACTGAACCAATCATCGCTGATGACTGCTGCGTCACGACGATCAACAAGAAGCTAGACACTGCAAGCTGTCGGCTTGAGTAGGTGCGTTATGCCGCACACCAGCTTGAAGGACCTGATGCGTAATGGTGGGATAACTACCAAGTCACCCACCGGACATTGATGCTATCACTTGGGAACAGTTTGAGTTAGCTTTTCACACTCATCATGTGGCTGCTGGTGTCATGGCTCTAAAGAGGCGCGAAGCCATGACCTACACCAGCTGCACCGCTCACATCACCGAGTATGGTGAGCTTTTCAATAAGCTAGCCCGTTATGCACCCGATGATGTTTCCACTGATGCCAAGAGGCAGGAGGAGTTCTTAAGAGGGCTCAATGATGAGATATCCATTCAGCTTGTGGCTCAGAAATTTGACAACTTTCAGGAACTCCTGGACAGAGCCATTGTGGTTGAATCAAAGAGGAAGAGCATAGAAAATCGCAAGAGGAAATCCAACCCTCACAAACACTCTCTGCATTACGGAAGCGCAATTCCTCACTACCACCTTATAACAATAATGGCCACAACCATAACGGTCATAACCATGGTGGCCACAAACACAATGGGCACAAAAACCGCAATGGCAATGGCGGCAATGGAAAGGATCTCAGTGAGGTGACATGCTTTAAGTGCAACAAGACAGGGCACTATGCAACCTCTTGCCCCGAGAGGAAGAATGGCAATGGTAATGGGAATGGAAATGGACACAACCATGGCAATGGGAATGGGAAGAAGCCAAATCCTTTTGTCAAAGCCACGGTGAATCATGTTTCTATGGAGGATGCTTGTGAGGCGCCAGACTCTGTGATTGGTAAGTTCAGACTCAATTCTATCCCCGCAGTTGTTCTTTTTGATACTGGTGCATCGCATTCATTCATATCAAGGGTATTTGTGGATAGAGGCAAGATACCAACGGAGACTATAAACTTTCCTCTTAGGGTAAGTGATCCCGGGGGAGAAATAGTGGCAAACTCCGGTTGCCGGGATTTAGAACTAAGGATTGGGACACACATTTTTCCCACCAGTCTAGTAGTTCTAGAATCACAAGGATTAGACATAATCTTGGGCATGAATTGGATGACCGAATATGAAGGAGTCATATATTGTGCCAAGAGAACAGTCATGCTCACAACGCCGGAAGGGAAGAGGATTCGTATCAAGTCGAACTTCGCACTCAAAGAAGTCATGGTGAACTCTCTTAAGGGGGTTAGCTTGGAGGAGGTACCAATTGTAAAGGAATACCCAGATGTCTTCCCAGAAGAGCTACCCGGAATGCCACCCGACCGTGATATCGAGTTTCTCTTTGACTTAATGCCAGGCACGGGGCCGATAGCTAAGAGACCATACAAGATGGATGTGGACGAGTTAAAGGAACTCAAGAAACAGCTTAGGGAACAATTGGACAAGGGGTTCATTCAACCCAGCGCGTCATCTTGGGGAGCACCCGTCCTATTTGTGGAAAAGAAGGATAAGACCAAGAGGCTGGTTGTGGACTACCGCTTGTTGAACGAAGTGACGATTAAGAATAAGTATCCTCGCCCAACATCAACGACCATTTGACCAGCTAAAAGGAGCGGTGTGTTCTCAAATATCTATCTACGATCGGGCTATTTTCAGCTAAAGATTCGAGAACAGGATGTGCCCAAGACAGCATTCACCACAAGATACTGATTGTATGAGTACACCGTGATGTCTTTTGGTCTAACCAATGCCCCAAAGATACTTCATGACCATGATGAACAAGGTGTTCATGGAATACTTGGACAAGTTTATCGTAGTATTCATAGATGATATACTCATATACTCAAAGGATGAGAAGGAACATGAGAAACATCTGCCTTTATTATGGAAAAACTAAGAGAACACAAGTTATATGCCAAGTTCAAGAAGTGCGAGTTCGGTTAAAGGAAGTGGATTCCTTGGTCATGTTGTGTCAGCTAAAGGAGTTCTTAGTAGATCCTAGCAAGGTAGCTTCGTGACGGAATGGGAGTCACCCAAGAATGTGGGAGATATTAGAAGTTTCTTGGGCCTCATGGGATATTACGGAGGTTCATCGAAAACTTTTCCAAGATAGCAAAACCCATGACGGAACTATTAAAGAAGGAAAAGAAATTCCTATGGACGAGGCATGTGAAGCAAGCTTTCAAGAGTTGAAGAAAGCGCTATAACGGCACCGATTCTATGTCACGATATCGGAAGGATTTTCAAGTCTATTGCGACGCTTCTCAACAAGGACTTGGAAGTGTATTGATGCAGGATGGGAAAGTGGTATCCTATGCCTCCCGACAACTTAAGAACCACGAACACAATTACCCCACGCATGATTTGGAACTTGCATCTGTGGTTCATGCACTCAAGGTATGGAGACACTACCTCATGGGCAAACATTGTGATGTGTTCATAGATCATAAAAGTTTGAAGTACATCTTCACCCAAAAAGAGCTGAATATGAGACAACGAAGATGGCTTGAGCTAATTAAGGATTATGACTTGGATTTACAGTACCACCCCGGAAAGGCAAACATGGTGGTTGATGCCTTAAGTCGCAAGGTATATGTAAATGGACTTACCGCAGGGGAACTTCCAGAGGATTTATGCAAGCAATTCAGGGACCTCAGGCTAGAGATAGTCCCGAAAGGACACGTAGCGACTATGGAAATAGTGTCCACCTTCCAAGAAAGGATCCAAGAAGCACAAAAGGGGGATAAAGAGTTGGAAGAAATAAGAGTCGGGATAAATGAAGGAAAGACTAAAGAATTTAAATGCGGGCGAACAAGGAACCCTCTGGTATGGGAAACGTTTGTGTGTCCCCAATGACCCCGATATCAGGAAGATGATTCTACAAGAAGCTCATGATTCGCCATATTCAATTCATCCAGGCAACACAAAGATGTGCATGGATGTGAAGGATAGGTTCCGGTGGAATAACCTAAAGAGAGATATTGCAGAGTATATTTCTCTATGTGATGTGTGCAACAGAGTAAAAGCCGAGCATCAGAAACCAGCAGGATTACTACAACCACTACCTATACCCGACTGGAAGTGGGACAAGGTAGGCATGGATTTCATCACGGGATTACCCCGGACTCGTTCTGGATTTGATTCTATCTGGGTAGTGGTGGACCACTTCACCAAGGTGGCTCACTTCATCCCCGTAAAGACCACATATACAAGTGCTAAGCTTGCTAAGATTTACATGTCAAGAATTGTAAGCCTGCATAGTGTTCCCAAGGGAATTGTGTCAGATAGAGGCACCCAGTTTACTTCAAAGTTTTGGCGACAACTACATGAGTCTCTTGGAACCCGACTAGAATTCAATCGCCTTCCACCCTCAAGCAGATGGCCAAACAGAAAGGGTGAATCAAATTTTGGAAGATATGTTGAGAGCTTGCGCTAGACTATGGGTCTAGTTGGGACGATAACCTGCCATATCGAGTTCTCATACAACAACAGCTACTGACAAGTATCAAGATGGCTCCGTTTGAAGTCCTATCTGGCAGGAAGTGTAGGACTCCATTGCTATGGAATGGAGTTGGAGAACGCAGTCTTTTTGGACCGGACTTGATAAAGGATGCCGAAGAAAAGGTGCGACAGATTCAGGATAGGCTAAAGATAGCCCAATCCTGACAGAAGAGCTACGCTGATTCCAAACGCAGAGATGTGGCCTATGAAATAGGGGACCGTGCGTATCTCCGAGTTTCACCCCTACGTGGAGTTAAGAGGTTCGAAATCAAGGGCAAGTTAGCCCCATGATTCATAGGACCATATAAGGTTCTGGCCCGTAGAGGAGAAGTTGCTTATCAGTTGGAGCTACCGGAAGGACTGACTGTTCATGATGTGTTTCATGTGTCACAACTAAAGAAGTGTCACCCGGAGATGGCTGAAACACCGCTAAGAGACACCGTTCCCCTAGACGAGGTTCAATTGGAGAATGACCTTACCTACGAGGAAAAACCCATCAAAATACTGGAAATAGCCGAAAGGGTTACCGCACTAAGACCATAAGATTACGCAAGGTACAATGGAACCACCACTCCGAGGAAGAAGCTACGTGGGAGCGTGAAGGCGACATGAGAACGGAGCACCCACACCTATTTGCTAGCCAACCCGAATCTCGAGGCGAGATTCTTCTTAAGGGTAGGTTTGTAACATCAGATTACGTGTTTGGATGTTATTAGTGTCATGCATCATCCTTGCATCATTTGCATCCTGCATTTGAAAACATTGCAACTACAAAATCCTAACACATAAACCCATTTAAAAACCCTATTTAATATTCCCATAAGTAAGCACCCTTGATGTATTAGTTTGACCCTTCAAAAACTTTGTAAAAACAGTAAGCCATGGTCCTATGTTGACCACCTCATTTTTATGAGAATTTAGAAACAAGTTTCATTAATTTTGGACCTAGTTTGCAAAAGTTATTAGGGTTTTAAGAAGAAAAGGAAAATGTTTAAAGGAAAAAAAGGAAAACCCTAACCTAATGGGCGGCTGTGCCACTTGCCAGGTATGTGTATGCGCCGCCTAGTTACCCTTGGCCAGTGAGATCCCGGGGCAGGCCCGTCGTCGTCTTCCGCGTCGGACTCCTAACCACGCCGGACACGACCGCCCCTTCCCAAGTTTCTGTCCCCTTATAAGCCGACCCCCTCTCGTCGTTTTCCCCTCGAAAACCCTAGCCAAACTTCGCCGAACCGCTGCCGCACTCCCTCGCCGGCGTCGCGCTCGGGAAGGTTCCGATCCGGCGACTCGCGCCACCCCGAGCTCCTCCTTGCTATTAATCGCCTTCCCCGTGCAACACCGCCTCACCCCCGACCCTTCCTTCCTTCCCTTGTGCAGCACAGCGTCGGGGATTTCTCGCCGACGTGCCGCCGGAGCCGCGGGAACCAGTGGAGGTGGGCGGCTAGACGAGGAAAGAGGAGCCGAAGCTGATCACGCACGCTGGACCGCGAGAAGGAGTAGAGCACCGTCGTGCTCTCCGCTACTCCGGGGAACCACCGCAACGTCGCCGACGACCACGTCCGACCGCGCCACCGCCGTCTCGCCATCGACGCCGCCGGTAAGTTTTCGCCACCGCTCCCGTCCGTCGGATCCGAGTAGAACGGTAGATTAGAAGGATGGACGAAGCGGTACTAGCCAATGCCGCGCTGCCGCGTGGACGCTACCGCATACAGCAGCGTCGTATCGGTCGACTGGACCAGCCGATTAAGCCACAGCTAAGTTTTTAAGTGAGATTCAAATCTGGTTGCAGATTTGGTTTTTAAACTTACGAAATTCACAAAAAATCGAATATTTGGCCAAATCTAGCTTATAATATACCGTTGGATTCCTAATTTTATGTAGAATCCAAATATGTAATAATATTGCAGGTTTACAGTAATGTTTTAGTTGTAGATTTTAATCATTAGATTAGAGGGTTTAATCTATAGAAAAATAATTAAAATTCTTTTCTATTTGTTTCTTGTTGCTATAATTTTGTTTCCACAATACCTACTGATCCAAATCATTAAGCTTTGCTTAGGATTATTAGATCTAACTTGGGGCTATTTAGATGGTTTGATCTCCTATAATCCTCGGAATTGTTTTAGTGATTCAAATTAGATCTAAACCCTTGGAAAATAAATCCTAGTGACACCCTTAAACTATCACAACACAAACTTGCTATCTCGATCAATTTAACCAACCTTGCATAAACTACCATGTTGCATGCATGCATGTTTTCCTTTGTGTATGCTTTGAGCGAGTTGTGATCAATCTATGTTGTGATTCGTTAGATTGCTCGGAGTGCGCTAAGGAGTGCTATTGTGTAGAGTGCTGCTCGGATCAAGGCAAGTTACACCACTTGTTCATAATTTTGTCCCAGTTTTGATTCTATGCATGTGATCTTCAAAATTCTGTAGTATGCATGTGTAGGATGTTCTAGTAGAAATTTTTTCTTAGTATTATTTTGCAAGGGCGATGATTTTGTAGTATGCCATGAGTAGCTCTATACTTAGGATTTTTCCACTCCTAATAGGTTACCCCTGTTTTTGCTAAGTATTGCTTGCTATGCTATATATACAAAGTACCATTGGGGGGTTCGAAAGACAAATAATTTTTCTAAGTATAAAGGCTCTCTAGAGCAAACTTTCTTCTCAAATCCACTTCAAAATAAAACTAAGTTTTCTTCTGGGCGGAATGGTTGTCGGGTCAACGAGTGTGATTTTGGTGGAGGACGGCCGCCCAGGAATCAAAGAAGTCTGCCATGTTTGAATTGAAGCTTCGGTCTGCAACCACAATATATTATGGGCTCTGTCTTGGCCTAGTACTTAGTGGGAAACCTCACCTGGGTACCAACATTTGGAGGTTCTTGGCACGGTTAGATCCGGAAGGTAGAGGGGCTACTAAGGGAAAGCCTCGCCATGGTCTTGTCTGTAAAAGGACTTGATCGTGGATTGTGGGTAAAGTGTACAAACTCTCGAGAGTATTGCAATCTGACCGATCAGCCGTGTTCACGGTAACCGAACAACAATGAGCGTCTGAAGGATGGAGCCTCTGAAGGATCTTCCTCTCTCTTTTCTAAAATAAATTTTTGAAAACCCCATGGCATGCGTAATATCTCTAATGGGTGGGAATTTGGAGACTTGGTGTGTAATATCCAAGTGACGCTTGGTGCGTAATATCCAAGTGTTTGGTTGTTTGGACACTTGGTGCGTAATATCCTCGTGTGCCACTCGACCTTATTTTAATCAAGCAAATGTTTACAAAGTAGGGCCATCTTCTATTCTTCTCTCTACTTAAGAAAATTAGCTTTGAGAAAATGAACTCTACAGCCTATACTAGCCTTGCATGTAGAGATAGTCTTTTCTCTCCTTGGTGTAATTTGCCGATACATTCAAAGTATTGACCCAACTTGTTGGCTGCACGTCTTATGTGCAAAATCCGAAGATTGAAAGGTGCGTAGGGATCGCGGGTCTACACTCGACAAGCCTGGGCGTTGATGGACTCATGCTGCGTTTATGTTTCCGCTGTTAATTGAGCTAGCATAATGCTAAGCAATTTTTGTAATAATTTCATACTCTGGATTCTCTGTGTAATAAAGACTTTGTGTTTTACATGATATTTCATCGACTGTGAGTGCTAGCTATTGATCCAGGGACTAGCATGTTAATCACAGGGACTTAGGATCCTTACAGATCCAAGGTCACTACAAAGAAAGATCTCTCTGGCAGACAGATTTCAGCCGGGGGCATTCCTTCCCGGAGAGGGAAGATCGTCATCATCAACACCGTCATCAAGCTAGGCTTCATCGGGATCATCATCATCATCCACACCATCATCTCCACCAGCACTATCATCACCACTCTGTACCGCTGTAACAATTGTGTTGGATATTGATTTAGTTCTTAGGGGAAACTTTCCCAGTGTTAATTACTATTGTAGTTGATTCTTGTGAGTGGAACCATTGGATTATTGTTTATGTTCAGATTGTTATCCATTATCATATCATCTTTGATCTTGATCCATATGATGTCTTGTGAGTAGTTCGTTGTGTTCTTGAGGACATGGGAGAAGTCATGTTGTTATTAGTGGATTTGTGTTGAGTTATTATTCAATGGTTTAGTATTTAAGTTGTGGTACTATTCTTCTAGTGGTGTCATGTGAACGTCGACTACATGATACTTCACCATTTATGGGCCTAGGGGAATGCATTGTGTATTTGGCTACTAATTGTGGGGTTGCCGGAGTGACAGAAACCTGAACCCCCTTAGGACACCTTTGCACAAGGGAGCGTAGGATCTCAGAGTTTAAGGCTGTTGTTAGATTTATATCTTAATTACTTTCCTGTAGTTACGGATTTTTGCAGGGGGTTTAATCACAAGTATGTATTAGTCCAAGTAAGGTCGGTACATTAGCACAGATTCACCCACACAACACTTACAACACCAAAGAATAGTGCTCGGCTATATGAAGCGAAAGCACTTGACAGAATTCCCATGTGTCCTCAAGAATGTTTGGTCCTTATAAGTATTTCCACCAGCTTGTCCTTTGCTAAGAAAGGATTGTGCCACTTGATGCATTTGTTCTTTATTACTTGCACTTTTTTTTGTTGCCTTATCAGAAAACCACTAAAAATCCGTTTGCTAAGTATTTGCAGAGAGTTCCTGCTCCATACCACTATTCAGCACCTTCTGCTCCTTGTTGGGATCGACACTCCTATTTATCAAAAGTACTACGATACACCCTCTATACTTGTGGGTCATCAAGACTATTTTCTGGCGCCGTTGCCGGGGAGTGAAGTGCTATTGAAGAGTGCAACTGGAAAATTAAACTTCTACTGTGAGTATTTCTTTTGTTACTGCTTGTTACTTTGTTTCCAATATGGATAACCCACTTGGTTTTCTATTTGGGAAAACTACTACCACTGCTATGGTAGTAGATGAACCACCACCTATTGAGATAGATCCTTTTAAGATACCTACAAGTATTGTTAATCGTGTTATGGATAATTATTATTTTGGGGATGGGACTATCCATCCTGGTGATCACTTGCTTTTTATCCATGAATTATGCGGGTTGTTTAAGTGTGCAGGTATCACAACTGAACATGTGAAGAAGTTACTCTCCATATCCTTGAAAGGGAGAGCTAAATAATGGCATAAGATACTGAAGAATGGAAAATCATTGGAATGGGAGGAGATGGCATCTCTCTTTTATTCTAAATTTTATCCTCCCAGTGAGATTCATAAGGATAGAAATCTGATATATAACTTTTGGCCTTGTGATGGAGAGAGTATAGCTCAATCTTGGTGGAGATTGAAGTTACTAATGCTTACATGTCCTATTCATGAACTCCCTAACAATATTATTCTAAATAACTTTTATGCTAGGATTTCTCTTCATGATAAAGATTTACTTGATGCTTCTTGTGCTGGATCATTCACACGTATGAAGGAAGAAGCGAAATGGGATCTACTAGACCGTATTCAAGATAACACTGAAGCTTGGGAGAATGACAAAAGAAGAAAGTCAGGTATAAACTATGATTATGAATGCATTAACTCTTTTATGGGAAGTGATGACTTCCGTGATATTAGTAATGAGTTTAGGCTTGATTCCCAAAGTATTGCCAACTGTTTTAAGGCCTTTGCCTCTTACATAGAAATTCCCAAGAAAAAGTGGAATGAGTACCATGCTCCTTATAAAGATGTTGTTAGTCATGTTCCTGTTAGAAGTACTGAAGTTTGTACTACTAATCATATTGTGCCTGAACCTGATGTTGAGAAAGTTCCTTTCCTAGACAAGGTAAAGGAGTATTCTATGATTATTAGTGCAAATAACAAAGGTACAAATAAAACTATGGAGCCTCATGGGCAATTGAATGTCGAACCTATAGTAGCTACTGTGAAAGATCTTGACGCTAGAAATATAGAGGATGAGAACATTGTCTTCTGTGAAGACGCTTCTAATATTATCTCTCATCCTAGTAAGGCTAGAAAAGCTAGTATTCCTGTGTGTTTTCTGTTAAAATTGGTGATCATTGCTACTATGGTTTATGTGATATTGGTGCTAGTTCTAGTGCTATTCCTTATGAGATTTACAGGGAAATTATGCATGAGATTGGTTCTTGTGAGATTGAGGACATTGATGTGGTTATCCACCTTGCTAATAAGGAAACCATTTGCCCCATTGGACTTGTAAGAGGTGTGGAGGTTCTCTGCGGTAAGATTAAGTATCCTGCTGATTTTCTAGTGCTTAATTCAGCAGCTAGCAAAACTTGTCCTATCATTTTATATAGACCTTTCTTGAACACTTGTGGAGCTATTATTGATTGTAAGAAGGAAAAAGTTTTAACTAAGTTTGATGGAGATTCTTATGAGATTAACTTTTCCAAGTTTGCTAAAGCTCCTTGTGAAAACAGCTTGCCTAATTAAGATTTCAGGATGGAACAACTTGCTTCTATTGATTCAGTTTATGACCTTGGACCTATTTTTGGTGACTGTAAGTATGCTTATTCTAATGATAAATTTGTTGCCAGTGACAGTCATATTGTCAACTTTATTCAAAGCTCTACTGAAAGTTATTACGAGAGAGGGAAACATGGTTTTATGCATCTCAATAATGTTAAGTTTCCCCGTTTTATGTTGAAAGCTTTGAAGTTGCATTTGTTTTGTCTTCCTATGCTTGTTGCTTTTTTTACAACAATTTGTTTTATCATGATACTCCCATGCATAGGAAGTGGGTTAGACTCAAGTGTGTTGGTTATTTGCTTCTTGATGCTCTCTTTCACTCCAAATATATATATCCTATGTGAGCATCTTTGAAAGTTTCAAGCCTAGCTTAAAGGCATTAAAGAAAAGTACTTGTTGGGAGATAACCCAAGAGTTTTGTCGAGTCTTGGAAGTTATTACCTCTGTAATAACCGCTCCTTATCCTTTTTGTTTTGGTTTTTGTGTCAAGTTTAACTACTTTTTTAAAGTAGAGGAGTTGTTAAAAGTGGCTGTCCTGGGACAAATTTTTGTGATGCACCGTAAAAATTCATGAGGGAGCTCAATACGTCGGATGGAGCTGTATTTTTATGAGCTTGTTCTCCAAGTTGTATAGGTTCACCCACATACACTTACAACACCAAAGAAGAGTACTCAGCTATATGAAGCGAAAGCACTTGACAGAATTCCCATGTGTCCTCGAGAACGTTTGGTCCTTATAAGTATTTCCACCGGCTTGTCCTTTGCTAAGAAAGGATTGGGCCACTTGCTATGTTTGTTCTTTATTACTTGCTATTTTTTGTTGCCTTATCAGAAAACCACTAAAAATCCGTTTGATAAGTATTTGCAGAGAGTTCCTGCTCCATACCACTGTTCAGCACCTTCTTCTCCTCATTGAGATCGACACTCCTATTTATCGAAAGTACTACGATACACCCCCTATACTTGTGGGTCATCATGAGCACATATGACTATATATGGAGCATATGCCTATGATTGTTTAGTACTTGGATGCTTTATCTTATTTATCTGTAATTTCCCTAGATCTTTAAGTTACATGTTTAGACTTGCCCTTTCGCCTATATATACGTCTCCTCGAGACAAAAACCCTACCCAGATCAGAAATCCACGAAAAGTTCCACAACGCTGCCATCACCGAAGAGGATATTCGGGGGACAGAAGTCTCTATTCCGGCACCCTGTCGGGACGGGGAATTGCCCCCGGAGCCATCTCCATCGACTCCACCGCCATCTCCATCACCGTTGCTAACTCCCATGATGAATAGGGAGTAGTTATCCCTCGAGGCTAAGGGCTCTACTGGTAGCTATGTGTTCATCTCTCTCTCTATTTGTGATCTTATTGTGATCATGAGCTTTGTAATCTAGTTGAATAAGTAGATCTACTCTGCTACTCAAGTGCTTTAATTATTGTAATCTCCGCTTATCCCCACGTGTGTGAAGTTGACAATGTGCACACCGTGTGGCACTTAGGCTAAATATTACAAAAATACTTATCATGAGTTATAATTTGAGTTATATGTCTCTATGAGTTTGTGGTGTTTGTTGGAACCATCTAGCGCTCAAGGTGATAGTGTGGGGTTATCTAGATGGGGAATGCAAACTTTGAGGTGTGCTGTTGTAGCCCTACATCGTCCAACCGGAGAGTAGTTCAGAGTAGCATAATGAAGAGAAGATATTTATATGAGAGTGTCCACTAGTGAAAGTATGATCCCTAGGCTTTGTTTCTAAGCATTCAAACACCATTTAAAACCAGTCCTGATACATGTTTGCTTGCTACCATTTTTATTTCAGATTGCAATTGCCACTTATAATCATCCATATTGATTGTATTTCACTATCTCTTCGCCGAACTAGTGCACCTATACACATGAAAAGTGTATTGGGTGTGTTGGGGACACAAGAGAATTCATGTATATTGATTGCAGGGTTGCTTGAGAGGGATACCTTTCACCTCTTCCTCCCTAAGTTCGATAAACCTTGGGTGATCCACTTAAGGGAAACTTGCTGATGTTCTACAAACCATTGCACTTGGAGGCCCAACACTATCTACAAGAATAGAAGCGTGCGTAGACATCAATATGGTTTTCATGACAAACTCTCACACTCTTAATTTTACATGATTACACTTTATTGTTCAAAGGCAAGACTATGAGTTAATTACATGCCATGGAATAAAGTTTACTCTTTTGAATCATCCATGCTTATAATAATTTTGCTGCGCCATAAGGATTCATGAAACCCGTATGATATGCTTTCCCTTACTCTATCTAAGATAAAGTTTTTCAGATTAATAAAGTGGAGGAAACATGAGACTACCAATCATGAGTAAGATCATCATCTCGTTATTTTAGTTTAAATGTTGAGTTCCCTTTTGATTTTTATTTTCTTGCTCGAGGGCGATCAAGTTTAAGCTTGGGGAGGTTGATGGCTGTGAAATATATCCATCCATGTCTGCATTAAACTAGATATTATTCATATATTTGATGAAATATCTCTCTATTTCCTGCCACTAATGCCTAATAATCAGAGGGGTATGCAATCCTTTCTTGCTATTTTTTCCTGCGTAGATAATGACATATTATGAAGGGAATCACTACATAAATGCCAAATATACGAGATTTCCAACATGCCAAAGAAACCAGGAGCCGTGAGGAGGCAACTTCAAGCTTAACAACCAACTATATGGCCTGCTGGCGTATAATTGCGGCCGTATAGTTTGCACCGACCTCCTTAGGTCAAACAGAACAACTTTCATGAAGGGACCCCTATATAAAGAGTCTTCAGGCAAAGAGAAACGAGCCCCCGACTCCACAACATTGCTTCTTTCATCCTGAACTCTCCCTGCCATCACGCCGGAGGAATAGATCTAGATCTAAACCTCTAAACCCTTCTCCACCACCATAACCATCTTCCACCACTTGTAATAGTAGATCTCATCTCCAATTGGCGACATTGTAAGAGTATTTTTTATCAACTCTATGATCTCTATTACAATGTTTATGATTGTCGATTTCATCTCTATGTGTGAGTAATTCTCCTTGGGCTAAGGGCTTCGTCCTAGCCATGTAGCTTTTGTGCATGTTATTTATCATAGGTGGGATCATGTATTAGTTTGTATGACTTGATGTTTGTAGTACCCTCTCTTGCGTCTATCTAAGGACTTGTTAGGTACTCAAGACCCCGAGTATTAATCCAGGTAAAGGGAGTGTGAGTAACGAATGATCTGCAGGATAGGAACCACAGTGGCAGAAAGGGTAGTATGGTTGTATGCGAGGAACTTACTTGGGATTAACGGTGACATCACTATGCATATCATTAGTTCTCTTTCTTCCATGGATGAGACTAGTAGGCTATTGCCATAAGAGTTTGCGGAGGTGATAACATTTATGGATGCACTGCCCACATATAATTATCTTTCTCTAACAATTACATGAGTACTTTATTACTATCTATTATTCCCATCAGATGTTTTGCACAGCTACTGGTGAAAACCGAAGACCCTTGGCCCTCTCTCTCTCCATTATCATCAACAACAACAACAACAACAACAATAAGATCGCAAACTCTTGGTCCGGTGAAAACGCAATAGGAATTCTAAAACTGGTCCATTAAGGTAATCTCACTTTGCTTTCTGCTTCCCGAGGATTTGATAAACCTAGGTATACTAGGTAAAAAGAGCTATACTACATTCGTAATCCGGATCGAAGGTATCATTCCACCATAGAGATATGAGCTTGATGATCACATAAGCTTGCAAGCTCACTTCTAGTGGACACTCTTATTCTTAGATAACCTACAACCTTGTCAAGGGTATCACCCCTTAATTCAAGGTTCCTTTCAACACGAGTTTTGCGACGAGTTTCAATCCCCTTATTGTTTCTTGGAGGGATTGATTCAACATTTGGGTTCTCGTCTTGACCACCATCTTGATCTTCATCAACAACTTGTTCACTGCGAACTAGGGATGAAGAACCTTGCCCTTGATCTTGATCAGAAGCCATAACAAGAGACTGATGTAGTATTGGGGCTTCGGGGCCGGATAATCCTCCCCCTAGGAGGGGCCGGATAATCCGGCCTGGGAGTCTCAGCATTATCCTGCTCTTCCTGGTTGCCCCTGGCTCGAGTTGGAGCTTCAGGGCTGGATAGTTCGCCCCTAGGTGGGGCCGGATAATCTGGCCTGGGAGTTTTAGCGCCTTCCTGCTCTTCCTAGTTGTCCCTATCACGAGTTGGCGTGCCAGGGATGGATAGTCCGCCCCTAGGAGGGGCCAGATAGTCTAGCTTGGGACTACCAGTTTGCCCAGTTGATTGATGATCTTCGGGAGGTTGCGGTGATGGCGCAGTAATTTCTCCATCAGGTGGAGCTTATTGATCTTGTGTAGATGAGGGTCTTACTTGTGTAGAGCATTGTCCTTCCCGATCCTCCACAAGGGGTTCCTCAATGGGGCCGAAAAATCTCATGCCCATTCTTCTTATGGCATCTCGGGGTATTTCAACATCTGCATCACAAACATCAACTTGCCCCACATGGGAGCCATCATTCTCATCGAATTCCACACTACAAGATTCTACAATAGTCCCGGAGAGCTTATTGTAGATTCTATAAGTGTGGTATTGGGCACCATAACCAACAAAAATACCTTCTAAAGCCTTAGACTCCAATTTAGACAAACGAACTCCTTTAATGAGAAAGAAACACTTACGTCTAAATACCCGTAAATATGATATGTTGGGTTTGTTGCCGGTAAGTATATAATATGGAGTTTTGTACAAGATCTTGTGAAGGTAAAGCCGGTTTGATGAGTGACATGCCGTGGAAATCGCTTCAGCCCAGAAGTTGTATGGTGACTTGAATTCAGCCAACATAGATCTAGACATGTCCATTAGAGTCCGGTTTTTCCTCTCGGCTACACCCATTTTGTTGAGGGGTGTACGCAGTGGAATATTGATGTCTTATCCCCTATTCACTTAGAAACTCATTTAAGGTGTAGTTCTTGAACTCGGAGTCGTTGTCACTCCTTATTGCCAATGTTGGGACATTGTGTTGACGCTGGATTTCATTGGCGAAGTCAATGACAGTTTGTGGAGTCTCACTCTTTATCTTGAAAAGGTCGACCCATGTGTATCTTGAGTAATCATCAACTATCACCAAGCAATATTTATTCCCACTAAGGCTTGCATGATATGGAGGACCAAACAGATCCACATGAAGTAATTCCAAAATCCTCTTTGAGGATACAATAGTTTTCCTCTTGTGGGGAGAGTCATGCATCTTGCCTTCAACACATGCCCTGCAAACACGATCTTTGGCAAAGGAAACATTGTATTTTAGTCCAACGATGTGGCCACCCTAGTGAAGACTTTGCAAAGTTCTCATGTTGACATGGGCTATGCGGTGATGCCATAACCAGCCTGCGTCAGCCTTTCCGAATAAGCACATCGAACCCGCGGTGGTTTTCCCCGAAAAGTCCACCACATACAGGTCATTTTCGACATACCCAACGGATGCGACCTTTAGAGACTTGCTCCACAAGAGTACCACTAAACGCCATCTATGAAAACAACAAAGCCCATCTTACCAAGGGCACAAACAGAAAATAAGTTGTAACCGAGCGAATCAACAAGCATGACGTCCACGAGAGAGATATCGTGGGTAACCACAACCTTGCTGAGACCCAATACCTCAGATTTCAACTTATCACCATAGGAGACTGTAATATGATCATGGTTGGGTCTCATATCCGGGATGATCTCTTTGCTTCCGGTCATATGACTAGTGCACCCACTGTCCAGCCCCCATTTAGTTCCACCGGAAGCATAACCCTGCAAGAAAGTTACTCCTTGGTGTTAGGTACCCATTTTTCAATGGGTCCTCTCATGTTAGTAACTAGGGTCTTTGGAAACCAAATATATCAAGCAATATAATCATCAAAAGTACCAACATAGTTAGCATAGATATCACCATAGTAATCAAAGAATAGCTCATAATTAGGATTGTTAGAACCTGCCAAACCAATATGGTTAGTTTTGTCCTTTGTGACGTTATTTTCAATGTTGCTTGTCTTTGCTTGTGCATTCTTGGTCTTCCTTTTCTTGTTCTTCTTCTTCTTTGACTTGGAGACATAGCCAAGTCCCTCTTTTACAAGGTTTGATCTTTGCTTGCCAAGAATATCATCAAGAACTCCCTTACCTTTGGAAGTGGATGCTTTAGCAAACTCATCTTCCACCCTAGCATTTTCTTCATGAGCATATGTTGATTTAGATGTGCTAGGGATATCATACTTAGTCAATCGAATTTGGAGCTGATCATGAGACTCATTGAGAATAGATAATTCACTTTTCAAATCCTTGTGAGCAATGTCGAGTTTCTCCAATTCCTCGGAGAGTCTAGCATGAGCAGCCCCAAAGTCAACTTTTTCTCTCTTTAGTTTCTTTGCTTTGGCTACTGCGTTGTCACATTTCGTAACAATATTTGTCACAACTTCATCATGTGACTCCTCGATTGACTCAAGTATCTCTTCAAGAGAGACTCAATCCTCTTCCTTTTATTCTAGAGCATTTTTTAGGGATGCAATCTCCATTGCATCTTCCTGTTCAATCCTGCCATTTTCTTCAAGGAGCACTTCATTTTGGGCCAGCTGGTCCATGAGAGCCTCAAATATATTTTATGCTCACCTTTCAAGTTAGTGATAAAATAATCCAAATCAATTTTTTTCCTTAACCTTTAGACTAGTAGGATCATCCATGTCAATCATAGCCTTAGGAAAAGAAGTAGGATCATCCATGTTGAAGATGATACCTCGGAACCTCTTGCCATGAGGCACATGACATTCTTGTTGACGATGTTTTCATCTGGTGATTCGAAGAGAGATGTCAGTGTAGACATGGTGACTATGGCAGCCACCTGTCGTAACACCCTCGGATCGGCCCTATGCAAGTTTTAGCGATTCCCGCCAAACCCGCATAGAAACGATTCAAAGGTGTCCAGCAGGCACTTGCGTGCGGGTGGAAAACAAAGTAATATCATTACACAATAGTCCATGATGGAACCCACAGACCATATATATACAACACGACTCCATTAGTCAAGAATACAAATATACGGTACAAAGATCCAAATCACCTTGAAAACGATACACATCCGAGTACGGATAAGATGCAAATTGAGCTAACAGCCCCGAAGAATAACCAATGGCGTCCATAACCCTTCCCAGGACAAGCTGGAAGGGTAACCTGCTAACGACGTCGATCTTAAACCTGCTCAACAAAAGGGGTGTCGGCAAAGGGCAAAGGAAAAAAAGAGCGGTCAGTACTGAGGCCAGTACACGGTGAGACTAGAATTCGGCGGATCTCGCCTACATAGGTATGGTGGACTGAAGAGGCAGCGCAACATGCACTAAACAACCTATAGAGACTCGATACAACTGTCGGATATCAGAGAGATGAGAAAGAACTATTCGGATCCAACCTGATACTACCACCAATCATACCCATCCTGGTATTTACCCCTCGAGACCAAACGAGAAAGTCATGCCAAGGAAACTCACACAGTTGGCAATTTTATTCATTCTTTCCATTGTGGTTATCCAACTTACTAGTCATATTAGATATAAGCCCAATTATAGCAGTAAACTTTAGTTATAGTTATCTATGATCGAGAACTATGCTCCAAGTCGTCCATAACCACAAGCATGGCTTTTCAAAAAGATTTCACCCTGCATGGTTGCACCAAAGTTTCCACACGCACCTACACCCTTGTTGTCAGATCAGGTAGGTACGAGATCATAAAACATACACCCAATGGTATGTCGACAGGGTTTTAGACACGACGTTTCCCATACCCAAGCAAGCACATGGGGGCCACCCCACTAAGCTACCCGCAACGAAGTCGGCCGGTCTCCGACACGGACACAGGATTTGTGTCAATGTCTGTAAACAACTAGGAACTCGAAAGTGTGACTAAGCTTGTCGATACTGCGAAAACATTCCACATTTGTTCCTAAACAGTACAGGCACTCCACACGCAATCGTAAATAAAGCAGTAAATCATGGCATAAGTATAGGATAGTAATAAAGCCTCAAAATAGTTTGTGGCCCTAGCACATTACTTTGAAATCAGGTACTAAATCGATGGGGGTTCCCACACACCCCACCCGTGGTTAGCGCGCTCGATCTCGGAACAGGTGTCAAGAACTCGGGGTCCTACTGGACACTAGTGAGCGGTTAAAAACCAAACATTGTCTATTATCCACCGGTGCCTCTGCATTATTTAGCTACTTTCAATTTTAGTTATTAAACTGTAATTAAAGTCATGATCATCTCCACCATTAAGCATTTGCCAACCACCCAACAACGGTGGAACATCGACGATGCGAAGCAGCACCTGAGCAAGCAACTACGACTCGCAAGGCTGACTGTCTACCAAACAACATGTAATAGGAGGTGTCCAAGGCAATATAATGGCTGCAAGGGATATCACGGGTACGAAAACTAGAGCATCGCAACACATATAGCAATAGATCAATAAGAGAAAATAAAGAATATAAAAGTAAGATAGGTAGAAAGAGGGAGAATGCTCGCCTGAAAACATTGCCGAAGGTTCATCCGAAGATCGGGTCGAGACTCGCATCAACTCATCGGCCTAGTCCGTGAAGAAGCAAAGCACTAGAAGAAACACCAGATATACTATTTAATACTACGACAGAAGATCGGGCATGATGCATGTATGATGCATGTCATGGCAAAGATGCGATGCAATCAGGCAATATTAAGAAGAACCGGGTCCCGATAATTAATTGGATGGTTCATGTTGTTTAGATACCCCGCAATTTAAATGTTGTATTAACAAGGCAAAACATGACACCGGTTCGCTACAAAAATTTAAATAGAGCTAATATGAGACTAGATTCATCCGCATATGGTCTCCATATTTAATTAGTAGGTGAATCGGCATAATTCCCCCAAACCACATGATGTATGCACAAGCATGACAATTTAAATGCAAAAGTATATATGACATATTATAAAAATAGGGCGGGCTCGGTTAGGGGTCACACATGGGGATCGGCGAACTTGGGGTTCCGAGGTGGTTCATTCTTTGGACACCGTGATCGGTCTTCGGATCAAGACATCGGGGTTCAGATTAGGGCGGTGATCTTGTCATTCCGAGGAATTCGGGTTCCAATCCGTGATGAAGAACTTGTAATTCCGCTGTCGGTGACAATCTTGAATAGGCCAAGGTATCCTCTCGAAGATCTTGTGGTTCCGGCTTCCTGTAGCCTCGGGGTAGGAGTAACTGATGTAGTCGGTCTACCACTTGTCGTTATTTGAAACCTCTACATGCCACCGGAGATCGTAACCATAGGGTAAACGACATAGATCACAAGCAGCAAACTGGACCAAAGATCAAAGGGGTATTATGATCATATACACGCATAACAGTACCCTTACGCCATATGTACAGAGACATGGACCAGATCCGCTATGCACTCGCGCTTGAACAGAGGAAGCGGTGAGGTCTGGTGGCGATTGGCAGTGACAAGGTGGTGCACTGACGGTACCCACGAGAGAGGAGGCCAGACTGGCGCGATGGCCAGACACAGAGGGCGGTTGCGGACGCGGCTCGGGGACGCGCGTGGGAACGGTGGTTGTTGGCGAGACGGCGTTCGGCGTGAGACCTGGCGTGGGAATGCAAGACCGGAGGCCAGCTCGAGTGGAGAAAGGAGGCAGCCTTCATGACGTAGATCTTGGGGGAGGAGCGGCCCTGGCAGTGGCGCTACGCGAGGAGGCCGCAGAGCCTGATGAAGGCTTCGCCTGCTCGTGGCCATGGGTGGCTTGGCGACGCGGGCCCATGGCGGCGAAGAGGTTGCAGAACGGTGCCGGCAAGAGGAAGCAATGGAAGAGGGGCTCAGGAGAGTGCAGTTGTGGGAGGAAGGTATCAGAGGAGTACGGGAACGTGAGGAGAGAGAGAACATGAGGGGAGTGGGGTGGGCCATGGTATTGTCGGGGAGAGGGACTGGGAAGCGTGTCGATGGGTGTGTTTGGTGAGGTGTGGGTGACGTGTACATGTGCGTTCAGTGTGTTGTGCCTGGGGTGTGTCGCTGCATGGGAGGGTCGGGTCAAGCGTGCGTGTGGTGTGGGGTGGAGTGTGGCGGCTGGGTGAGGGAGCGGCGTGCTGGGGTAGGAGCCAGATAGGAAGCTAGGATTAGGGTTAGGGTTCCATCCGGCTGGGCCTTTTGGGCCTGGCCAGTTTAGGTCTAGGTTTTATTTTTATTTATATAAATAATTTCTCTTGTCTTTTGTTTTATTTTAAAACCTTTTAGCATATAGTTTTGAGGACAATAATTAGACAATTAAGGATACTTTGAAATAAAGGACAAAAGTTGTGTAGAAAGCAAAATAGGGTTTCGCAAAAATACTTTTATGAACAAACATGCATGATGATGTCATGATGATACGCAACATACAAACAACCACGATTTTAGTACTCCCTCTGATCCTAAATAAGTGTCGCGGTTTTGAACTAGAGCTAGTTCAAAACCGCGACACTTATTTAGGATCAGAGGGAGTAGTAGTTTTACCGGGGTTCTACACTTATCGTGAGCTATCATCCTCTTGTTCATCTTTGCTTCCCGATGAATACTCCTCTTGAGCCACTAAGACAATCTTTGGTTGCATCTTGAATGGAGCATTCTTCTTGACAAATTGCTTCTTTCGTGGAGCGTTTGTAACATCCCAGATTTTTATACTAAGATGTTACTAGAAGCATGCATCATCCTTGCATCATTGCATCCTACAAATTAAAGTTGCATCAAAACCCTACCATCAAACCCTAACAAAACCCTAATAAAGAAAAATCCATCTATGTGAGCAAGAATGAAGTAATCTTGTTTGAACCTTCTAAAAACTATGTAAAAACAATATTCTCTAGTCCTATGATGATCACCTCATTATTACAAGAATTTAGGAACTAGTTTCACTAAATTTGGATTTGTTATGCCAAAGTTATCAAGCTTTTAGTGAAACAGAAATTTAACAAAAGAAAAGAATTAAAAAAACCTAAACAACCTAAACGGGCCAGCTACACGCCACCCCTCACCATACAAGGTCGCCTAAGCCCACTCAAAGACCACTGGCCACCAAGAAGCCAAGCCGCACTCAAGATCCCAGCCCACTCCCGCCTCCATTACGACGCTGGACCCGCTCGTCGATTCCGTATTCGACGATGGTGAGTCCCTGATGAACACGGGACCGACCCTGAGCCGAATCCCGCGATTTTCTCGTGCCTTGGCACCTTATCCACGCCATCCCCTCCTTATATATCTTCGCATCGACCCCCTCTCCTATTTTCCTAAAACCCTAGCTCAAATCGATCTCCACCGCGCTGGCCGCCGTCGGGTTGATTTTGCCGAGACGGTTCGGAGCCCCCTTGCCCTTCTCTCCCTCTGGAGCTTCCTCCCGTTCTCTACTGATTCACCCCCCGTGTTTTGCCCCCTCTCTAACGCAGCCAAGCACCGGGAATTGCTCGCCGGAGCACCGCCGGAGACGGAGAGGGTCGGTGGAACCCTGCCGACATACGACGAAGCAAGGAGCATCGCCTAGGTCACGAGCGTGACCGTGAGAGCCTGCTGGACGCCGTCGACCGCCTCTCCGCCTCGGGAACCCGCTGGTACATCGCCGAGCACCACCATCGACGCCACCGCCGCCCATCGCCGCTGTCGCTGCCCTATAAGTCACCGCCGCCTCTCCTGTCCGTCGAATCGAGATCGAACGGGTTAGATTAGATTTGATACCAAAGGGGTATCAGCGAGTCACGATGTGCCACGTGGCCTGCATGCGTCAGCGCGCCGCGTCAGCACCGCGTCGTCTAGCTAGAGCCAATAAGGAGCTGCCACTTGTCGCGATTCTAATAGGGTTAGTTTAAAATTATCAGATTGTATTTAATCTTGCGAAATTCATAGAAATTCAACCGTTTGGCCAAATTTTGCGTATAATATATCGTTTGATTCACAAAATTTTATAGAACACAGATCTGTAATATATTACGAGTTTGCAGTAGGTTTTTCTATGTAGAATTTAATCTCTAGATTGGAGTTTTTAATTCATAGAAAAATAATTAGAACCCCGTTTTAGTTGATTCTTGTTGCGTTGACTTTTTTCTTACAATACCTACTTAACAAAATTATAAAACCTTGCTTAATATCATTAGATCTGATTCGGGGCTGATTAGATGATTGGATCTCCCTATGAGCCTAAAAATTTAAATTATAACCCAAATTAATTAAGATCTGTGGGAGACTAATACTAGCAATATCCACAACACATTAGCAAACCCAAAAGAAACAAACTTGCATAATCACCATGTTGCATGGATGCATATTATCTCTGTGGCCTTAATATGTGCACGTTGTGATTTGATCCATGTTGTATTTTCGTTAGATTGTTTGGAGTGCGCTGAGGAGTGCTATTGTGTAGAGTGCTGCTCTGATCAAGGAAAGTTACACCACTTGTTCATAACTTTGTCCCAGTTTTGATTCTATGCATGTGATCTTCAAAATTCTGTAGTATGCATGTGTAGGATGTTCTAGTAGAATTTTTCCTTAGTATTATTTTTCAAGTGCGATGATTTTCTAGTATGCCATGAGTAGCTCTATACTTAGGATTTCCCCTCCTAATAGGTTCCCCTGTTTTGCTAAGTATTGCTTTCTATGCTATATATATGTAAAGTACCGTTGGGGGGTTCGAAAAACAATGAATTTCTTCTAAGTATAAAGGCTCTCTTGAGCAAACTTTTCTTCTCAAATCCACTTCAAAATAAAACTAAGTTTTCTTCTAGGCAGAATGGTTGTCGGGTCAACGAGTGAGATTTTGGTGGAGGACGGCCAGAATCAAAGAACCGCCATTTTCAGAATTGAAGCTTCCAAAGGCAACCACAATACATATGGGCTCTGTCTTGGCCTAGTACTTAGTGGGAAACCTCACCTGGGTACCAACATTTGGAGGTTCTTGGAACGGTTGGATCCAGACGGTAGAGGGGACATTAAGGGAAAGCCTCGCCATGGTCTTGTCTGTAAAAGGACTTGATCGTGGATTGTGGGTAAAGTGCACAAATTCTCGAGAGTATTGCAATCTGATCGATCAACTGAGTTCACGGAAAAGAACACTTGAGCTTATGAAGGATGGAGCCTCTAAAGGATCTTCCTCTCTCCCTTTCAAAACTTAAAGTTTTCTAAAAACCCAAGGCGTGTGTCATATCGCTATTGGGAGGGTTTTGGGAACTTGGTGAGTAATATCCAAGTGTTAGGTTGTTTGGACACTTGGTGAGTAATATTCTCATGTGCCATTCGACCATATATTACTTAAACAAATGTTTACAAAGGAGGGAATCCTTCTCTTCTTCTCCATAGTTAAGAAAACTAGCTTTGAGCAAATAAACTCCACAGCCTAAACTAGCCTTGCATGTAGAGTTAGTCTTTTCTTTCCTTGGTGTAATTTGCCAATACATTCAAAGTATTGACCCAACTTGTTGGCTGCACGTCTTATGTGCAGAATCCGAAGATTGAAAGGTGCGTAGGGATCTCTACACTCGACAAGCCTGGGGCGTTGATGGACTCAAGCTACTTTATGTTTCCGCTGTTATTTGAGCTAGCTTAACGCTAAGAACATTTGTAATAAAATTCATACTCTGGATTCTCCGTGTAATAATGACTTTGTGTTTTACATGATATTCATCGACTGTGAGTGCTAGCTATTGATCCAGGGACTAGCATGTAAATCACAGGAACTTAGGATCTTTCTTGATCCAAGGTCACTACAGATGGTATCAGAGCACATCGTTGCCTGTAGGACGTGACCCTAGGATTGGAACAACCTTTAACTTATGTGCCTTACTTGCTTTTCCTTCTAAGTTATTTTTCGCACTTCTAGTACCTGCTTTCTTCTACTTGAATTAAGTATCTAATATTCATTCTTCTAACTTAAAGATGACAAGATTCCTCTATGACACTGTCGCTGACATCGAGCCCCTTCGCTTTGGTGGATGCCTCATGGATCTCCTCACATGTTTGTACCTTCCCCTGCCAACAATCCAGGGAAGCACAATGAAGAAACTCCACAAGGACGGCTGCTGGGGAGTCAAAGTCATCTAGCCAGGACAAGAGCGAGGCAAGAACCCGAAGGAAGACATATCAATCCACATCGTTAGCGACTCCAAGGAGAAGGCCCTTAGCATCATCTTGCAGCAGCTCATTGGTCGCATATGTGGACGCCATCACGAGGTTCTCCAAGGACACTGCGGCAGCCTTTTTGGAAGACGAGATGAGGAAGGAATTCCCATGGAGTTAACCTTTGAGGAAAGGACTTCTACCAAGCGCCGAAGGACCCAATATCAAGACTTGGAGTGCCAAATCCATGACCTTGAAAAAGGTAGCTTCCTTGAGATGTTAAGGAACGATGAGCTATGCGCTCTCATCAAGGAGAAGGAGGAAATGATCAAGAAGCAGGAGGAGGCCATGAAGCTCCAAGAGATAAAGTTCTAGGACCAAGAGAAGAAGTTCGCTAACCAAGAGAAGAGGGTGATAAATAAAAACAAGAGGATTAGGGAACTCAAGCAGGAGATCGAGGGAACTGAAGTGCAAACCAAAGGCCTTTGCAAGATAATCAATAATGTGCGTGCTTCCAAGAGGGACTTGGCAAAGCAACTTGAAACCACGAAGAAGTCAAGTCTAGTGGAGGAACTACAAGGCAAGAAGGAGGGACTTCAGGAGCAGCTAGAAGCCACTACCAAGAAGCTGCAGGATGAGATAAAGAACCTCCAAGAGAAGATTGAAGCCACCACAAAGGAGATGGAGCTATACAAGACAACCCTAGAGCAGGAAGGCTAATCGTTCGAGGATGAGGAAGAGGAAGGCGTGGAAGATGTGTAGTAGTTGGACCGCTTTTAAATTATATAGTAGAACGTTAATCGCGATTGTAATAAATACCAAGACATATTTGGTTAAGTTAAACTTGGATGATTTATGTATTAAGTTTGTGCTATTGTGTCTTGTGTGCCTTGTGTGTTTTCATAAGGGTAGGAGTTTACTACTTAGTCTTTCTGTCTATTTCTTAACTTGTTTCACAAACCCCACAGATGCCGCCAAGACGTGAGAACACCGAAATTCCTCCAGAGATTGCACAACTTCTGGCCACTCAGAACCAACTGATCCAACTGCTCACTCAGAACATGCAAAACAACAACAACGCGCCACCTCCGCCATCGCCACCTCCAACACCACCTCAATAGGATCGCTTGACCTGGTTTTTGAGGTTGTACCCACCTACCTTCACTAGAAGCGCTGAACCAATCATCGCATATGACTGGCTCCGTACAATTAACAAGAAGTTAGATACTGTGCAAACCATCGGAGCCGACAAGGTGCGTTATGCCACACACCAGCTTGAAGGGCCTGCTGCAGAATGGTGGGATAACTACCAAGTCACCCACCCAGATATTGATGCTATCACTTGGGACAGTTTGAGTTAGCTTTCCGCACTCATCATGTGGCTGCTGGTGTCATGACCCTGAAAAGGCGCGAGTTTCGCGACTTACACCAACTGCACCGTTCTGTCACCGAGTATGGTGAGCTTTTCAACAAGCTAGCCCGTTATGCACCCGATGATGTTTCCACTGATGCAAAGAGGCAGGAGGGATTCTTAAGAGGACTCAATGATGAGATATCTATTCAGCTTGTGGCTCAAAAGTTTGACAGCTTTCAGGAGCTATTGGATAGGGCCATTAGGGTTGAATCCAAGAGGAAGAGCATATAGAACCGCAAAAGGAAGTCTAACCCTCACAAGCACTCGTCTGCACTGCAAAGCAAGACTTCCTCACCACCACCTTATAACGGAAATGGCCACAACCATAACGGTCATCACCATGGCGATCACAAACACAATGGGCATAAGCACCGCAATGGAAATAGCAACAAAGGAAAGGATATAAGTGAGGTAACATGCTTTAAGTGCAACAAGACAGGGCACTACGCAACCACTTGCCCCGATAAGAAGAATGGCAATGGTAATGGGAATGGAAATGGACACAACCATGGAAATGGAAACGGGAAGAAGCCAAATCCGTTTGTCAAAGCCACGATGAATCATGTCTCTATGGAGGATGCTTGTGACGCACCAGACTCCGTGATTGGTATGTTCAAGATCAATTACATTCCCGAAGTTGTTCTTTTTGATACTGGTGCATCGCATTCATTCATATCGAGGGTATTTGTGGATAGAGTCAATATACCTACGTAGACTATAAATTATCCTCTAAGGGTAAGTTCTCCTGGAGGAGAAATAGTGGCAAACTCTGGTTGCCGGGGATTAGAACTAAGGATTGGGACACACATCTTTCCCACAAGTCTAGTAGTTCTAGAGTCACAAGGATTAGACATAATCTTGGGCATTAATTGGATGACCGAATATGAAGGAGTCATAGATTGTGCCAAAAGGACTGTCATGCTCACAACACCGGAAGGGAAGAGGATTCATATCAAGTCAAATTTCTCTCTTAAGGAAGTCATGGTGAACTCTCTTAAGGGGGTTAGCTTGGAGGATGTACCTATTGTGAAGGAATACCCAGATGTCTTTCCGGAAGAGTTACTCGGGATGCCTCCCGACCGTGATATCGAGTTCCTCATTGACTTGATGCCAGGCACAAGGCCGATAGCTAAGAGACCATACAAGATGGATGTGGACGAGTTGAAGGAACTGAAGAAACAGCTTAGGGAACAATTGGACAAGGGATTCATTCAACCCAGCGCGTCATCTTGGGGAGCACCTGTCCTATTCGTGGAAAAGAAGGATAAAACCAAGAGGCTGGTTGTGGACTACCGCTCGTTGAATGAAGCGACGATCAAGAACAAGTACCCTCTACCTAACATCAATGACCTGTTTGATCAGTTAAAGGGAGCCAGTGTGTTCTCAAAGATCGATCTGCGATTAGGCTACTTTCAGCTAAAGATTAGAGAACAGGATGTGCCCAAAACAGCCTTCACCACAAGATACGGATTGTATGAGTACACCGTAATGTCGTTTGGTCTAACCAATGCCCCGACATACTTCATGAACATGATGAACAAGGTGTTCATGGAATATTTGGACAAGTTTATCATGGTATTCATAGATGATATACTCATATACTCCAAGGATGAGAAGGAACATGAGAAATATATGCGCCTAATTATGGAGAAACTAAGAGAACACAAGTTGTATGCCAAATTCAGCAAATGCGAATTCTGCTTAAAGGAAGTGGGTTTCCTTGGTCATGTTGTGTCGGCAAAAGGAGTTTCCGTAGATCCCAGTAAGGTAGCTTCCGTAACGGAATGGGAGTCACCCAAGAATGTGGGGGATATTAGGAGTTTCCTGGGCCTCGCAGGATATTACCGGAGGTTCATTGAAAACTTTTCCAAAATAGCAAAACCCATGACGAAACTGTTGAAGAAGGAAAAGAAATTCCTATGGACCGAGGAATGTGAAGCAAGCTTTTAGGAGTTGAAGAAATGCCTCGTAACGGCACCAGTTCTGTGTCTTCCCGATATCCAAAAGGATTTTCATGTCTATTGTGACGCTTCTCAGCAAGGACTTGGAAGTGTGTTGATGCAAGATGGGAAAGTGGTATCCTATGCCTCTCGACAACTTAAGAACCACGAACACAACTAACCCACACATGATTTGGAACTTGCGTTTGTGGTACATGCACTCAAGGTATGGAGACACTACCTCATGGGCAAGCATTGTGATGTGTTCACAGATCATAAGAGCTTGAAGTACATTTTCACCCAAAAGGAGTTGAATATGAGGTAAAGAAGATGGCTTGAACTGATTAAGGATTATGACTTGGATTTACAGTACCACCCCGGAAAAGAAAATGGGGTAGCCGACGCCTTAAGTCGTAAAGTTTATGTGAATGGACTTACCGCGGGGCAACTTCCAGAGGATTTATGCAAGCAATTTAAAGATCTCAGGCTAGAAATAGTTCCGAAAGGACACGTAGCGACTATGGAAATAGTGCCTACTTTTCAAGAGAAAATCAAGGAAGCACAAAAGGGAGATAAAGAGTTGGAAGAAATAAGTGTCAAAATAAGTGAAGGGAAGACAAAAGATTTTCGTCTGGACGAACAAGGAACCCTTTGGTATGGAAAGCGTTTGTGCGTTCCCAATGACCCCGATATCAGGAAGTTGATTTTACAAGAGGCTCACGACTCACCATACTCAATTCATCCGGGTAACACAAAGATGTACATGGATGTGAAGGATAGGTTCTGGTGGAGTAATTTGAAAAGAGAAATTGCCGAGTAAATTTCCCTATGTGACGTATGCAATAGAGTTAAGGCCGAGCATCAGAAACCGGCTGGATTGCTACAACCACTACCTATACCCGACTGGAAGTGGGACAAGGTAGGTATGGATTTTATCACGGGTTGCCCCGGACTCGTTCAGGATTTGATTCTATCTGGGTAGTGGTGGACCACTTTACCAAGGTGGCTCACTTTATCCCTGTAAAGACCACATATACAAGTGCTAAGCTGGCCAAGATATACATGTCAAGGATTGTAAGTCTGCATGGTGTTCCCAAGGGAATTGTGTCAGATAGAGGCACCCAGTTCACTTCAAAGTTTTGGCGACAGCTACATGAGTCTCTTGAACTGATCGAATTCAAGATCGCTTTCCATCCTCAAACAGATGGCCAAACAGAAAGGGTGAACCAGATTCTAGAAGATATGTTGAGAGCTTGCGCACTAGATTATGGGTCTAGTTGGGATGATAACTTGCCGTATGTTGAGTTCTCATACAACAACAACTACCAGACAAGTATCAAGATGGCTCCGTTTGAAGTTCTATATGGCAGGAAGTGTAGGACTCTGCTATTATGGAGTGGAGTTGGTGAACGTAGTCTGTTTGGCCCTGAGTTGATCAAGGATGACGAGGAAAAGGTATGGCAGATTCAAGATATGCGAAAGGTAGCCAATCCTGGCCAAAGAGCTATGCTGATTCCAAGCACAGGGATGTGACTTATAAAATAGGGGACTGTGCGTACCTCCGAGTTTCACCACTATGAGGAGTTAAGAGGTTCGGAATCAAGGGTAAGTTAGCCCCACGATTCATAGGACCATATAAGATTCTGGCTCGTAGAGGAGAAGTTGCTTATCAGTTGGAGTTACCAGAAGGACTTACTGTTCATGATGTGTTTCATGTGTCACAACTAAAGAAGTGCCACCTAGAAATGGTCGAAACACCGCTAAGAGATACAGTTCCCCTAGATGAGGTTCAATTGGAAAATGACCTTACTTATGAGGAAAAGCCCATCAAAATATTGGAAACAGCCGAAAGGATTACCTGCACCAAGACTATTAGATTTTGCAAAGTCCAATGGAACCACCATTCCAAGGAAGAAGCCACGTGGGAACGTGAAGAAGATTTGAAGGCAGAGCACCCACACCTATTTGCTAGCAAACCCGAATCTCGGGGACGAGATTCCTCTTAAGGGGGGTAGGTTTGTAACATCGCAGATTTTTATACTAAGATGTTACTAGAAGCATGCATCATCCTTGCATCATTGCTTCCTACAAATTAAAGTTGCATCAAAACCCTACCATCAAACCCTAACAAACCCCTAATAAAGAAAAATCCATCTATTTGAGCAAGAATGAAGTAATCTTATTTGAACCTTCTAAAAACTATGTAAAAACAATATTCTATGGTCCTATGATGATCACCTCATTATTACAAGAATTTAGGAACTAGTTTCACTAAATTTGGATTTGTTATGCCCAAGTTATCAAGCTTTTAGTGAAACAGAAATTTAACAAAAGAAAAGAATAAAAAAAACCTAAACAACCTAAACGGGCCAGCTACGCCAGCCCACCAGCACCCGCGCGTCGCCTAAGCCCACCAGCACTCCACCGCCAGCCCAGCGCTAGCCGCAGCAAGCCACACCGCATCCGGCCCAGCCCACTCTCGCTCCTCCGCTCGCTGACATGCGGGACCCGCTCGTTAGTCGTCTTCCCCATGACGATGGCGAGTCCCTGATGAACACGGGACCGACCCTGAGCCGAATCCCATGATTTTCTCGTGCCTTGGCCCCTTATCCACGCCATCCCCTCCTTATATATCTCCGCATCGACCCCCTCTCCTCTTTTCCTAAAACCCTAGCTCAAATCGATCTCCACCGTGCCGGCCGCCATCGGGTTGATTTCGCCGAGACGGTTCGGATACCCCCTTGCCCTTCTCTCCCTCTAGATCTTCCTCCCGTTCTCTACTGATTCACCCCCCCCCGCCCATGTTTTGCCCCCTCTCTAACGCAGCCAAGCACCGAGAATTGCTCGCCGGAGCACCGCCGGAGACGGAGAGGGTCGGTGGAACCCTGCCGACAGACGAGGAAGCAAGGAGCATCGCCGAGGTCACGAGCAAGACCGTGAGAGCCTGCTGGATGCTGTCGACCACCTCGCCACCTCGGGAACCTGCTGGTACATCGTCGAGCACCACCACCGACTGTAACATCCCAAAAATACTAAACTTGGATCACTAAACTCTAATCATCAAAATTAGGGTTAACAAAAACTTTTCTAAATAAAATTATGAAAGCATGCATGTGTGTATGCATCCCATTTTGAATTCTTTTGAATTGCCTTGTTTATGTGTTTCTTTGCTTGTAAAAGGATTCTTAGGTGAAATAAACATCATCTAAACAATTCCCAAACTTTTCCCAAATACAAATAAATCAAAACAAACAAAATGAGTGAATGGTCATTTTGACCAACTTAACTCCCATGCCTACTTTGGCTATCTCAAACTTTCAAAACTTAACAGAAACTTGTTTGGATCTTTGCACCCCTTGATAGTACTCATAACAAAGTATCAAGGCCCACCTTGTGATCATCCAGAAACTTTCAAATTCATAGTTTAAATGACAATTCAAAATTGAATCTTTATCATATGGGAAGATCCCACTTTTTCAAAAACCACTCAAATCAGCTCAACTTTCAAAACCCATGCATCTGCAGACTCACCAGCACCTACCTAGCACACCCACCAAAAATCTTTTCAAAATCCAAAACTTGAATTCTTGTGGCCATTTCATCAAACACCTTGCTGATTCAAATCAAATAAAATCTAAACACTATTATGAGCAGCGATTGGAGCCTAACTTGTTCCCTCTCTAGCTCACAGCAACCTCAGTAGATCATCTAGACAACTAAACCAAGCACTAGCCCCACTGTAAGCTTGGCAATGCCATCAATGGTGAACAGCCGAAGCTCACCATGTCACCCCAGTATGGACAGCAAGCTAGGAGAAGAAACAAGCCTAGCCAACATGTCTGGGAGCAAGCCAACACCCCACCGCCACTCCCTGTCTAGCGCTCGAACGTTTCCAACCCCTAGACCACATGCATAGACCATGCCCAGCTCGCCAGCAACCATGCCGAGCATGCGCCAGAGCGCCGCCCTCGACACACGCCCACAGACCGCGCGCCGCCCTCGCCGCGTGCATACACGATCACCACCGACCCAGGAGACCGCCAGACATCCCCGTTCGCTGCCCCATGCCTCATAGCCACCGCTCGCCGTCGCGCAGAGCATCGCACGTTCCAGACCATTTGCCACCGCCCCTACATGCGCATTAAAGCCGTAGAACATCGCCAGGAGACCACCAAGCGATCGCCACCACCGGCCATGCCTCTAGCAGCCCGTAGCCATGCCGCCACCGTAGCCTGCCCATGCCGTTCGGTCTCGTCATCGCGACTATAAATAGAGGCCACCCCAGCCGAATTGAGCACACCATCTCACTCCCCTCTCCTCACTGATCGTTCCACCCCGTCGCTGCTGGAGAAGAAGGGAGCCAGCAATTGGAGCCTCCTAGGAGAAGCTGCCGGTACCAGGAGGTTCGCCGTCATCGACTTCGTCGTTCGCCTGCCTCGCCGATCCTCTCCTGAGCCCCGATGAGCCCCCGACGACCCCCACCTGCCGCGTTAGGGTTCAGTCTCGTCGGCGTTGCCCGACGTGGACGACGACCCTCAGCCGTTGGATTAGAACCAGATCGAACACACCATATTGCCCCATACCGCTTCGCACCCCCTCATCTCATCGACGCATGGGAACAGCAACTTAACCAGCCCACGTAAGCGCTGTGCTTAGCAGGCCGGCCCAGTATCGTTTCCCGCGCAGCCCAGTCATTTGAATTTAACCTTTTCCATTTTATTTCAAACACACTTCTGCACCTAGTTTCAAAAATCAACCCAGCTTGATTCAGTGAACCAAATTGAATAAAACCAATTTTGTTAGAAAGATATTGAAAAGCTTAATCCAAGCTCGTTGGATTTAAATCATTTGGATCTGTACATCACCCTTGATAAAAATAACAAGGCAGAAGCTTTTCTGCATTCAAACATTTTTCAAATTTAAACCATAATAGCTTTTGAGTTGATTTCAACTCTCAAAAATCACATTTAACCACAACTTTCAGAATATATAAAAGTATATAGGTTTACTTACAGAAATAATGACCAAGTAATAAAAGAATGCCACATAAGCATTTCTAGTAACTTTATTTAATTAAAAATAAAAGGTTAAACCTTATTAAATTGTGAAACCACTTTAAATCACATTCCCATGGACTAAAATATGTGGTGATGACATGTGTCAACATGATCCCATGTTTGGTTTGGAGAATATTAAATCTTAAGTAGTTTTTCAATGAGTAGAAATTACTTTTCTAAAAATAAAAGGAATTAAACCAAGCTTTAATCTTGGAATGTTAGTGATGATGCTAGATCATCTATAGGACCCTTGTGTGTGATGAATGCAAGTAGTTAAGTATTGTTTGGTGATTGTGTACCTCGTATTTATTCATAGACGCTAGTACCGACCAAGGATACGAGGAGGAAGGAGGATACTACGAAGAGGAAGCCAAGGAGAACTTCAACCACTGCCCTGCACAAGGCAAGCTATCACTTGCAAGATACTCTACTTTAGCAAGCCTTACTAATCAAGTTGACCTATGCAAGCAAATACTTGCTTGTTACCATGCCAACTATATGCCTTAAGCATATGTGATCATACCCACTTGATAAACCAATCCTAGTTTTTACTTACAAGCTTATACTTTATTTCTTTATCAAAGCTATTACTTAGAGTTTACTTGAGTAAACTGTAGATACTAGAAAGAATTTTGAAGGTTGCATAAAGAGCATAAAATTTGGCCTAAGCTAGATAATCTTGATGTCATCCTAAGGCATGAGACTGAACTTAGTTAAACTCCACTGGTTTACCACCCCTCATTAGTACTTACCCCTACTTGTAGATGCTAGTGCTAAGCATAAAACTTGATCAATATTAGATGGGAATACTTGGTGAAAATGGTTATGAAAACCTTGGAATGATGGATCATTCTATTGAGATGTTTTGGACATGCGTTTCCGAACACCAGATGATTTATGGTGATGAAAATGTTGAGGCATGAGCCTTAGCCCTTTATAAAATTGATGGTTGTCTGGATGCGATACCATTCCAAATTTTACCGTACAACCACAATACCCGATAATTGGGTAGGGCTTGACTAGAAACTTATATAACTTAGTATTAGTTCCCTCACGGCCAAGGTCTGAGCTGAGGCTACCTTGTGAAGATTGTCCACCTGTGCAGTACCCAAGATGACAGTTGGTCATGGTTGGGAGGCCAAACTCACAGGAGAGGTTCTATACTAGGGCGTGTAATTGAAAGGTTAGGATTGATTATCCGCATACTGAGTATGGCGAATTCAGGATTTGTTCCTGACGGATGGATCGAATGTTGTGGTGAAAGTGTACAGTCTCTGTATAGTGTCAAAACTATTCGAATATCCGCGTCCGCGGTTATGGACAGTTGGAGTGGCCATACTGTTCCCCCGTCAGATGTTTTACAAAAAAACATCTTGATTCTTATCACTTGATTCTTTCATGAAAATTCATGTTCCTCAAAAACTCTTCAAAATACCTAAAATTCGACACACTTGATCACCCTACTAAGTTACTCATCTTATATTCTTTTAGATGGACGTGAAGTACAACAAGTTTTACCAGTTGGGGAATGGAGGAGACCTTATCTTTGAGAGGGATTTGGACCAGCTTTCGGAACTTCTGGAACGTCCACACCCCGAGTTCTTCGGAGCTAAGCTCAATGATCAAGGAGGAGAAGATCTGCAGTGGCTAATTGTTGCAAGTCTCCGAGGAAAGATTGAACCTCCCATTGCTGAGGGAATTCAGTTTACCTTAAGAGAGAACAACTGGCTCGATGGACTTGCCAGGGCCATGCAGGAAGCTCTTGCCCGTCTGTGTGGGCACAGTATCAACCAGATCAAGGGTACTCGCTTTGAATTTTGCCCATGGCGTGATGCTAATGGACAACCCCTAGAAGCCCCATACCACCACGAGCTGAAGACTCAATTGGATCACCTTAGCTTCATGATGTACGATCGTCAGCAAGAATTGGACAACCGTCGTGACTACTCCAACCACAAGTCCGCCATCATCAAGACGAAGGATCAGACCATCGCCATGCTAGCGAAGGATCGCAAGTCTCATCGTTGTTAGCTCGACAAGAAGGAGCGCATCATTGCTCGTCTTTGTCACCGTATCTCGTCTTTAGAGGAGACCATCCACGAGAGAGACATGTAGTTGGAGGAAAGGGAGAATGCCGGAGAGGATCTTCGTGGAGACCCCTACTCCTATCTCAGTGATGATGATGATTTCCTGGAAGATCAGGCTATGGATTTCTTCACCGATAAGGACGATTACGCCTTCATCGATGACGACGAGGATGATGAGGATGACGACTACACCGACTCCGAGGAGTAGTATCACTTGAACACTAGCGTAGTGAGTAGTATTCGGTCCCACTGTATCGTAGTTTCCAGAATGGTTCCTAAAACCATCTATTTACCTTGTTGTGGTGTGTGTTGTACCGTGTGCTATGAATGAATGAATGAAAAGCAAGTTGCTAGAAAATCTGAGTTAAACTTTAAAAACTTTTCAAAGTCCCAGAACCTTAGAAATTTCCCTCTTTTCTCATGATCTATCTCAATCTTCAGATGCCACGTGGAGGAAGTGGTTCATCCCCGGACCCGATGTTGCAGATACTGCAAATGTTGACTTCTGACCGTGAAGCTGAAAGAGCCGAATGTCAAGCCAACCTAGCCACCCTACAACAGATAGCTCAGCTTTCCCATAACAACCAAGGCCACGGAAATTAGGACAACCATGGATCTAAGCTCAAAAAATTTCAGAACACCAACCCACCTGTTGTCACTAAGTCTGAAGAGCCCCTAGACACCGACGATTAGCTGCACACCATGGAAAATAACCTAGAAGTCGCCAAAGTGGAAGCTAACAAGAAAGTTCTGTTCGCCACCCACTATCTAGCCGGAGATGCCAGAGAATGGTGGAACAGTGTTCACGCAATGACCAGTGGCCAAATGATGACCTGGGAGGAATTCAAGGTCAAGTTCAGTAAACCCATGTGCCACCAGGTTCGATCAAGAGAATGAGAGATGAGTTCAGAGAACTGAAGAAAGGAAGGATGATCGTAGTGGAATACCGTGACAATTTTTTTCATTAGCTAGGTATGCCCCGGATGAGATCGACACTGAAGCCAAGAAGAAAGAAAGATTCCTGAATGGTCTGCACGATGAGATGCAGACTGTGTTGGTCAATATCCCCTTTGCGGATATTGAAGCCCTTGTCGACTCTGCCATAAAGATGGAAGGAAATATCAACCAAGCCAATGAGAACCGCAAGCGTCGCATGATGCATCAACCAAGAACCCATCAGACCCCAAAGTATCGCCCTAACCCATCTCCAGGATTTGCCCCAAGAACCAACCGACCCCCAATGAACCGTCCGACCTATCCCAACCATGGAAACCCTAGGCCCGGAGGAAATCACAACCACCCTGGCAACTCTAAAAATTTCAACCGTGCCCCACCCAAGTTCAACAACAATGCTGCCACCAACACCAACACTGCCCCGAGGACTGGAGCAATGCTGTGCCTATTGCAGCAAAGGAAAAGTCGCAAGTGACTTGTTATGACTGTGGAAATAAGGGCCACTATTCCAACGAGTGCCCCAACAAGAAGAATTCCATAGCCCCTAATACCAATGCCCCATCTCAGCAGCAGCGTCGTGTTCAGCTAGGAAGGAGGTTTGCCCCAGGGAATTCACTCAACCGCAACGGACGTCTTTTCCTCATGCATGCTGAAGAAGCTCAGGAAGCGCCAGACGTCGTGCTGGGTATGTTTTCTGTTAATTCAGTACTTGCAAGAGTGTTGTTTGATTCTGGTGCATCGCATTCATTTGTCACCGAAGAATTTGCATGCACTAGTAAAATCCAACCAATAAAACTAAAGCATGTTATGATTGTTCAAATTCCCGGTTCAACCACCAAAGCTAGGCAAATTTGCAAAGCCGTCCCTATCCGAATCCATGGCATAGATTTTTATGCTAATCTGATAGTACTCGGAACTAAAGGTTTGGAAGTAGTAATCAGAATGGATTGGATGTCCAAACATAAAGGATTAATTGACTGTGCCAAGAAAGCCATCACCATGACCAGTACAACCGGAATATCAGTCGAGCATATATCTGAAACCATACCTCGCCAATTCAAGTGCAACAAGAGTATAGCCCAACCTACCATTGACCAAGTACGAATAGTCTGTGAATACCCCTTTGTATTTCCAGATGTTTTGCCTGGTATGCCCCCAGATCGGGATATCGATTTTATCATTGAACTAATCCCCAGAACAGGACCCATAGCCCAGAGACCCTATAGTATGAACCCGTCAAAACTGGAAGAACCGAAGAAGCAACTGGATTCCATGTTGGAAATTGGATTGATTCAACCAAGTGCGTCACTTTGGAGATCAACTGTTTTGTTCGTGGATAAGAAGGATGGAGGTAACCGTTTGTGTACGGATTACAAGAAGTTGAATGATGTCACCATCAAGAACAATTACCCCTTGCCCAAGATAGAAGATTTGTTTGATTAGTTGACCGGTGCCAAAGTGTTTTCTAAGATTGATCTTAGAACTGGCTATCATCAACTCAAGATTCGCGTAGAGGATATTCCCAAGACTGCCTTTACCACCCGATATGGATTATACGAGTATACCGTTATGTCCTTTGGATTAACCAATGCCCCCGCTTATTTCATGAATCTCATGAATAAGATTTTTATGGACTTCCTGGATAAGTTTGTCGTTGTTTTCATTGATGACATTCTGATTTATTCCAAATCGGAAGAAGAACATGAGCCACACCTAAGGACCATTCTTGGAACCCTTAGAGATCGTCAGTTGTATGCCAAGTTTAGCAAATGTGAATTCTGGTTACAAGAAGTAGGATTCCTCGGTCACATTGTATCAGCCGGAGGAATTGCCGTTGACCCTGCAAAGGTGAAGGATGTCGAAGATTGGCAAGCCCCAACCACTCAAACCCAAGTTCGTGCATTTCTCAGATTGGCGGGATATTACCGCAAGTTCATAGAAGGATTCTCGAGTATCGCCCGACCCATGACCCAATTGCTGAAGAAGGAAAAGAAGTTTGAATGGACCGACAAATGTGAAGCGAGTTTTCAAGAACTCAAGAGGAGATTGATTTCAGCCCCAATCTTAATCATGCCCGATATCACGAAGCCCTTCAACGTGTATTGTGACGCATCCAAGATCGGTCTCGGATGTGTGCTAATGCAAGAAGGAAAAGTTATATCTTATCTATCTCGACAATTGAAACAACATGAGAAAAATTACCCAACCCATGACCTCGAACTCGTAGCCGTAGTTCTAGCCCTGAAGACATGGAGGCATTACCTGATGGGAAATCGTTGTGAGATTTATTCGGATCACAAGAGCCTGAAGTATATATTCACTCAGAAGGAGCTGAATATGAGGCAGAGAAGATGGATTGATCTAATCAAGGATTACGACCTGGACATTCACTATCACCCTGGTAAAGCCAATGTAGTAGCCGATGCCCTTAGCAGATTGCCGTGCCGCTTGAACTCCATGATTTTAAAGCAGCAACCAAGCTTGCACAAAGAGATGGAAGATTTTCGAATGGAATTAGTGAGTGAAGGATTTTTGGCTAGCATAGAACTTCAACCCACTTTGATCAGCCAGATCAAAGAGGCGCAGAAAGGAAATGCTAATATCGATGGAATCAAGCATCGTATCGGTACAGGCAAAGTACCCGATTCACCGAAGACGAAGAAGGAGTTCTGTGGTACAAAGGACGCCTTTGTGTACCAGCAGATTCTGAGTTAAAAGAAGTGGTTCTGAAGGAAGCTCATGATACTCTTTATTCTATCCACCCTAGAGGAACTAAGATGTATCAAGATTTGAAAGAGAAATTTTGGTGGCATGAGATGAAGAGAGAAATTGGAAGCTATATCGCCAAGTGTGATATATGTCAGCGAGTCAAGGCAGGGCATCAAAGACCCGCTGGATTGTTACAACCCTTGCAGATTCCGGAATGGAAATGGAATTCCGTTGGAATGGACTTTATCACCGGATTGCCTACTTCTAGTAGGGGAAATGACTCTATCTAGGTCATAGTGGACACATTGTCCAAAGTCGCCCATTTCTTGCCCGTCAAGACCACATATTAGAGTTCGAAACTAGTAGAATTATACATCGCTAGAATCATTAGTTTGCACGGAGTCCCCAAGAACATTGTATCTGATCGAGGAACTCAATTTACCTCGAGATTCTGGAAGAAAGTCCAAGAAGGTTTAGGAACCCGCCTAGATTTCAGCACCGCATATCACCCTCAGACCGATGGACAAACGGAGCGAGTAAATCAAATACTCGAAGATATGCTGAGAGCATGTGTGTTAGAATATGGATCCAAGTGGGAAGATTTTCTGCCATTTGTAGAATTTTCATACAACAACAGTTACCAAGCTTGGTTTGGTTTGTATTGGAGAATATTAAATCTTAAGTAGTTTTTCAATGAGTAGAAATTACTTTTCTAAAAATAAAAGGAATTAAACCAAGCTTTAATCTTGGAACGTTAGTGATGATGCTAGATCATCTATAGGACCCTTGTGTGTGATGAATGCAAGTAATTAAGTATTGTTTGGTGATTGTGTACCTCGTATTTATTCATAGACGCTAGTACCGACCAAGGATACGAGGAGGAAGGAGGATACTACGAAGAGGAAGCCGAGGAGAACTTCAACCACTTCCCTGCACAAGGCAAGCTAACACTTGCAAGATACTCTACTTTAGCAAGCCTTACTAATCAAGTTGACCTATGCAAGCAAATACTTACTTGTTACCATGCCAACTATATGCCTTAAGCATATGTGATCATACCCACTTGATAAACCAATCCTAGTTTTTACTTACAAGCTTATACTTTATTTCTTTATCAAAGCTATTACTTAGTTTACTTGAGTAAACTGTAGATACTAGAAAGAATTTTGATGGTTGCATAAAGAGCATAAAATTTGGCCTAAGCTAGATAATCTTGATGTCATCCTAAGGCATGAGATTGAACTTAGTTAAACTCCACTTGTTTACCACCCCTCATTAGTAATTACCCCCACTTGTAGATGCTAGTGCTAAGCATAAAACTTGATCAACATTAGATGGGAATACTTGGTGAAAATGGTTATGAAAACCTTGGAATGATGGATCATTCTATTGAGATGTTTTGGACATGTGTTTCCGAACACCAGATGATTTATGGTGATGAAAATGTTGAGGCATGAGCCTTAGCCCTTTATAAAGCTGATGATTGTCTGGATGCGATACCATTCCAAATTTTACCATACAACCACAATACCTGAGAATTGGGTAGGGCTTGACTGGAAACTTATATACCTTAGTATTAGTTCCCTCACGGCCAAGGTCTGAGCTGAGGCTACCTTGTAAAGATTGTCCACCTGTGCAGTACCCAAGATGACAGTTGGTCATGGTTGGGAGGCCAAACTCACAGGAGAGGTGCTATACTAGGGCATGTAATTGAAAGGTTAGGATTGATTATCCGCATACTGAGTATGGTGAATTCAGGATTTGTTCCTGACGGATGTATCGAATGTTGTGGTGAAAGTGTACAGTCTCTGCAAAGTGTCAAACCAATTCAAATAGCCGCGTTCGCGGTTATGGACAGTTGGAGTGGCCATATTGTTCCCCCGTCAGATGTTTTCAAAATGACTTGTGAAATGATTTGAGACTTTGACTTGACCACAACAGAGTTGTGGCATGAGATACAAGTTCCCACTTATGTGTTATAAAACCTTAACTAGCATTCATTGTTTCCAAACTTAGTAGAGGTAAATCTGGCTTTTTGCAAAACAACCCTAGAGCTTAGTGTCCTATTACAAAAACCCCTTCACCTGTTAGTATTAGTTTGCGAGTACTTAAAGAGTACTCATGGATTTGTCCCTGGCTATTCCCCTGGCCAGACTATGAAGAGGAGTACCTGGAAGATGGACCCTAGGAAGGTTACGACAACTAGGATCATCTCCCATCGTCAGTATTGCCTGTGACCCCGAAGATGGAGCTTCGCCTATGCTACCATTATTATTACGTATTTTGCTGCTTGTGTTGTATTAAAACTGGATCATGAGATCCATAATTGTGTAAAGACCTTATGTATGGTTTGTAATGGATGATGTACTGTGGTATCCAATTCTGTTATGTCTTGCAAAAATGGTAATCCTGGGATTGCGATGTATGGCATAACTGGCATCTGGGATTAAAAATCCGGGTGTTGACACCGACGCCACCGCCGCCCATCACCGCCGTCGCTGCCCTGTAAGTCGCCGCCGCCTCTCCTATCCGTCGGATCGAGATCAAACGAATTAGATTAGATTTGATACTGAAGAGGTATCAGCGAGTCACGCTGTGCCACGTGGCCTACACGCGTCAGCGCCGCGTCGTCTTGCTGGAGCCAATAAGGAGCTGCCACTTGTCGCGATTCTAATAGGGATAGTTTAAAATTATCAGATTGTATTTAATCTTGCGAAATTCATAGAAATTCAACCGTTTGGCCAAATTTTGCGTATAATATATCGTTGGATTCACAAAATTGTCTAGAACACAGATCTGTAATAATATTACGAGTTTGCAGTAGGTTTTTCTATGTAGAATTTAATCTCTATATTGGAGTGTTTAATTCATAGAAAAATAATTAGAACCCCGTTTTAGCTGATTCTTGTTGCGTTGACTTTTTTCTTACAATACCTACTGAACAAAATTATAAAACCTTGCTTAAGATCATCAGATCTGATTCGGGGGCTGATTAGATGATTGGATCTCCCTATGAGCCTAAAAATTATAATTATAACCCAAATTAATTAAGATCTGTGGGAGACTAATACTAGCAATATCCACAACACATTAGCAAACCCAAAAGAAACAAACTAGCATAATCACCATGTTGCATGCATGCATATTATATTTGTGGCATTAATCTGTGCAAGTTGTGATTAGATCCATGTTGTGTTTTCGTTAGATTGTTCGGAGTGCGTTGAGGAGTGCTATTGTGTAGAGTGCTGCTCTGATCAAGGCAAGTTACACCACTTGATCATAACTTTGTCCCAGTTTTGATTCTATGCATGTGATCTTCAAAATTCTGTAGTATGCATGTGTAGGATGTTCTAGTAGAATTTTTCCTTAGTATTATTTTTCAAGTGCGATGATTTTCTAGTATGCCATGAGTAGCTCTATACTTAGGATTTCCCCTCCTAATAGGTTCCCCTGTTTTGCTAAGTATTGCTTGCTATGCTATATATATGTAAAGTACCGTTGGGGGGTTCGAAAAACAATGAATTTCTTCTAAGTATAAAGGCTCTCTTGAGCAAACTTTTCTTCTCAAATCCACTTCAAAATAAAACTAAGTTTTCTTCTGGGCAGAATGGTTGTTGGGTCAACGAGTGAGATTTTGGTGGAGGACGGCCGCCCAGGAATCAAAGAAGTCTGCCATTTTTCAGAATTCAGAAGCTTCCAGTGCAACCACAATACATATGGGCTCTGTCTTGGCCTAGTACTTAGTGGGAAACCTCACCTGGGTACCAACATTTGGAGGTTCTTGGCACGGTTGGATCCAGAAGGTAGAGGGGCTACTAAGGGAAACCCTTGCCATGGTCTTGTCTGTAAAAGGACTTGATCGTGGATTGTGGGTAAAGTGCACAAACTCTCGAGAGTATTGCAATCTGATCGATCAGCCGAGTTCACGGAAAAGAACACTTGAGCATCTGAAGGATGGAGCCTCTAAAGGATCTTCCTCTCTCCCTTTCAAAACTTAATGTTTTCTAATAACCCAAGGCGTGTGTCATATCACTATTGGGAGGGTTTTGGGAACTTGGTGAGTAATATCCAAGTGTTAGGTTGTTTGGACACTTGGTGAGTAATATCCTCGTGTGCCATTCGACCATATATTACTTAAACAAATGTTTACAAAGTAGGAAATCCTTCTCTTCTTCTCCATACTTAAGAAAACTAGCTTTGAGCAAAAAAAATCCACAGCCTAAACTAGCCTTGCATGTAGAGTTAGTCTTTTCTTTCCTTGGTGTAATTTGTCAATACATTCAAAGTATTGACCCAACTTGTTGGCTGCACGTCTTATGTGCAGAATCCGAAGATTGAAAGGTGCGTAGGGATCGCGAGTATACACTCGACAAGCCTGGGGCGTTGATGGACTCAAGCTGCTTTATGTTTCCGCTGTTATTTGAGATAGCTTAACGCTAAGCAAATTTGTAATAAAATTCATACTCTGGATTCTCCGTGTAATAATGTGTAGCATCCCCTGCCTTTAATAAGGTAGGGTCCCCTGTGTTTACAATGCTAGTCCCTGGATCAATAGCTAGCATCCACAGTTCAGATGTAATATCAAGAAACAAAGGTCATAATACAACTTTATAACCAGGAAGAACTTAATTTTTATTACATCAAACATAGCTCATTAGGCTATTACATTACATTGCAGCGGAATATCTATAGTCATGGGTCCTTCATCTTCAAAGTGCCACAGGCAGATGTTGGTTGTAGACTTTGTAATCCTAATCAATCAATCTTCACTAAAATCAATCAAACCTGCAACATTACAAGTTACAGCCACAAGGGTCAATACATTTGAATTGTATTGGCAAGTGATCCTTTGGTAGTATAGTGGAGTCTATCATCTATATGCATTTGGCTAAGTGGAGTTGAGGCTTGCATTGCTCAAAACGGATTTTTCCCTATCATTTTGAAAACACTAAGTTTTATTTGGCAAAAACCACCAAGGCATCTACCAATCAAGACTGAAGATCCTCTCAAGGCATCTACCAATCAAAGACTGAAGATTTTCTTGGCAAAAACAATCTTCCCAATCTAAGATTTTGAGATCCTTGTACCAAGCCATCTCTCCATCAAAGATTGAAGAATTTCACACAACCCTTATTCACCCACAAGTTTTAATTTAGAAATTGGAGTGATGAGATTCTTGATTGCTTCCATGTCTTGATGCTCAAATTGTCCTTTTCCAGGGACATGGCTAAGTACTTAGATTTTTCACTCTGCAGAGGTGGTGCACTTTACCCACAAGACTTGGTTTCCCAAGACAAAATCTTTCAGAAGCTTTCCCTTAGACCAACATGGACGCGCTCCAACCTATCAATCACTACCACCCACTGTCCATGTGGCTAAGTTCTTGCAACCTATATGATCATGGCAGAGCCCATATTGCCAAGTGGTTGCACTTGAAGCTTCTCAACATTTGACATCTCAAATCTCTTTGTTTCCTGGGTGGCCTTCCACAAGTGAGATACACAAGCCAAGTCCATGGCCTTGTGAACCACTCAACACAAACCATTCCTTCCATTTCCACCCAGGTGATTCATTAACTTAGTTGTTTTATTAAACAAAACACAAGTCCATAGACTTAGAAATTTTCTTAGCATGAATATATATCCCACCCAGGTTTTCTATTAGCTAGGCTAAGATTGATAGTAATAGGATTCTTAACTTAGGAAAATCCTTCTAAGGATTCATTCTACTAGTTTTCCTATAGCAAGGTCTATACTTAGCAAAATAAAAACCATGCAAGTTTTACTTGGCAAAAACACTAATGCATATTGAAAATAATGGGATAGATAGTATGAAGTATCACTTGCCTTTTTGGTAGAGGGTATAGGTTCACTCTTTGTCCTTGCAACAATCACACTCTTCAAGTCACTACAATCAATCAAGCAAGGCACAAACTCAATCTACCAATCAAGCAAAACAACACACATAAAATCCTAAAGTCAAGGTAATGCATGCAAGCATGCAAAAGATGGTTCTAATTGCAAAGGTGGTCTCCACTAGGCTTCTAAACTTTGTAAGTTCCAAATTGGTCATTTACCAAAATGGCAAAGTCATTAGCAAAGGGGTTTCACTACAAAACCATTTTCAAAATTAAGAGTCATTTTATGTGGTGAAGAAATATTTTTCCTAAGGCCTTAACCTATAGGGTTCACCAAGTATGTTTTCTATCACAAAACTTGGGGTTTGGGGTTAGTGAGTCTAAAACAAAACATTTTTCCCAAGGTTTTCCTTCAAAATCAATTTTTATAAAAACCACATTTCTATTTGACTAGAAAAGGTTTTTAAATCAAAGATTCCTTATTTTGTTTCACCAAATGAGTTGCCATTGCAAAACTTGGTGTTTGAGTCAGTAGGTTTGGTCCAAAGCATTTTCTCCAAAGTTTTCACTCGAAAACATTTTCATAACCAAAACTATAGTTTTTAGTTAGCTAGAAATGGACTATACCAATTAATCCATTCTATTCTTTTCCAAAATCATTATCCAAAACATAGGTTGGGTCCTAGGGTCAGTAAGGTCACAATAAACTAATTGGCAAAGGTTTTAACCCTAAAAACATTTTTAAGCAATTTTTCTAATGTTAGCAAACACACAAAAGAATCTGCAAAGTTAAACAAGTTAACAGATACTATTTGCTAATCTAAGGGCAGGGTTGGCTAAGGTTTGTCTTGCTGATTCCAACGACATAAAATTTGTAATTTTTGGACGTGTGGATCCAAAGATACAAGGGTTTGAAGTTTGCAAAAACTTCTGTTTTCAAATCTGTTTTTAAACCTAATATCGCCACGCTGGTAAGATCTTCATCGACGGTACCTCTTCGTGGATCGGCAACGTGGACCGCAGGATCTAGTTAGATCACACGCGGCGTACCTCTTCGGCTTAAGTGAACTAATCGTGACCGCTCGATCCAGATCTCGTTTATCGACGCTTGCTGTGAAGCTGGCGGCAGTGGCTACCGGTGGCGGAGCGGTCGGTCGATGACGGTGCTGGTGCTACAGGGGGTGAAGTAGAAGGAGGGGTTGCTCACCGGGCTCAGGGGGTCACGGCGATGCTCGAGGAAGTGTTGGTCGGACGAGGGGCGCTCGGGTTCTGCGGCAATTCCTCACCGGAGTAGAGAACGACGTCGGGCGGCTCTGTCCACGGTCGAAGACGGTGCTGTGGACCACGAGAGGACAAACGGAGGTCTGGGTTAGACGCAGGAGATCATGTCGGAGCTATGGGCGTGAACGAGAGGGCTCGGGGCGATCGAGGCTTACCGGGGAACGTTGCCGGAGAAGAAGCAGACGGCGGTTGCTCACCGAAGACAGAGGAGCTCGGGAAGAAATTAGGGGCGGTCTAAGGCGTGCCAGCGCGAGGTGTCAGAGGGGAAATATAGAGGAGACACGGGCGTTTCCATCTGCGTGATCAAGGCGAGGTAAAGGCTCGGCGTTATGACGAATTGAATCCGCGGTTTGAAGGCAGCAACGGCAGCGAGGGGGAAGGCGTGGTCAGCGCACGGGGAAGAAGAAGGAGGTGGCGGTGGGGTCCTCTGTTCAATGGAAAAGGAAGAGGGAACGGGGTCCATGGGTCAGCCTCTGCGTGGGTAGGTTTCTGAGTGAGGAAAACGGTTCGAGAAGGAGAATCAGAGGAGGTGGGGTCTTCTCGTCAGCGAGTGAGAGAGAGGAGGAGTGGGTCCTGGTTGTCATTGACTCAGTGGGTCAGAAAGTTGGTGCCAAACTTTTCGAGGAGAAAACTGGGCTGGTTTTGCTGGGCCTTAGTGGGCTGGGTCTGTTTCTTATTTTTTTCTGTCTAATCTCTTTTTCCTTTTCTATTTATATTTTCTGTTTTGAATTTCAAACAATTATTCAAGCATTCAAACACCAATCAAACAAACACTCAACTTTACTTTGAATTTGGTTCTGTTTTTCAACATATCCCAAATCTCAAAATAAAACAATATTTTATATTTATTTTAGGATCGTTTTAGTGTTTTTAATAAAATGGGAAAGCCTTTACTTAAATAAAATTGGATATTTAAATCCTTATTATTTTATTTAAATAATTCTTTACTCATTTTAATCAAAACCTTTTAATAAAAGATTTCAAAGTAGTAATAAAATACTTGGTGTTCATTTAAAATGGGAAAAGCCTTTACTTAAATAAAATTGGATATTTAAATCCTTATTATTTTATTTAAATAAACTTTTACTCATTTTATCAAAACAAAATATTTTATTACAAAAGTTTGGCCAAAATTAATTTGGCTCACCTTTTCATTTGAAAACAAAGTCTTTTATTAAAAGATCCAAATAGTATTTCCAAAACAATTTATTTTTCCTTTATTAAATGTTTATCTTTTTAATCCCTTTAGGATTATAATTGTTCACCAATTGGTATGGCTTTTTGGTAAGGGCTTTATTGGCTTTGGAAATTCAATTTCCTTATCTTTTTATATTCATAAGGTTTTTGTCTATGGTTCCAATCTAAGTGAAACCATCTCTAAGGTCTTTCTTGATCCTTTGTGATTATTTGTTGATCAAATTTTGGTATGGATCAAATCCATAGATTTGGCGTAACTTTGGAAAATGATTTCCTTCCATTAGGGTTTAGGGATTTGGATTTATTTTCCAAGTGTTCAAATTTCCAGATACATTCATTGAGGAATGCATTTCCCTTGATTTGGATTTTTGTTGAATTCAAACTTTAACCAAAGTTTGTTCAAGATGGGATTTTAAGTTTCCTTTTAGAAACAAAAGTTTCTTTTCACCCTGATTTTCAAAAAAGATTTATTTTGTTTATTTAATTTTCACATTACAAGATTTGGAAAATCTTGGGATGTGACAGGCTACCACCCTTAAAATAAATCTCATCCCGAGATTTGGGGAGGCTAGGGTTACAAGTTGGCTCAAACAGCTAGGGTACTACCACCCTTAAATTTTTTTTCCAACTAAACTACATCTTGTCTTGCTTGGAATCTTGAGGAAAACTTCTTCTTGGAAAACTTCTGCTTAGTGTCCTTTGTTTCCATGCTTGACTCATGGGCCAAGGTTGAGATCCTTCATAGGCTTGTTTATCTTGTTCTTCATCTTTTCCGGACAATTGCTTACATAGTGTCCTGGTTCTTTGCAATTGAAACAGTGGATATCTTGGAGTTCTTTACGTTGCTCTTGTGGACAAGTGGCTACATAGTGGCCTAGCTCTTTGCAGTTGTTGCACACTACTTGGCCGATCTCTTTATTCTTCGGGGTCTCTGGGCATCCACTGGGGTAGTGTCCCATTTCCTTACATTTACGACATTGCACAAGGCTCATGTCTTGCTTTGGTTTCTTGGGCTTCTTTGATCCTTTGAATTGGGTTGTCTTGTTTGGAGGTATAAGTGGTCCTTTTCCTTTGTCATCAACATTCTTGGCATACTTGGATCCTTCTTGTTTCCTTTGTTCAACAATAGCATAGATGGGGCATTGGATAGGGACATGGTCGTTTCCTTCACAAAGGTAACAAGTAACTTGAGATGTGGGGCATTGGCCAACTGGATGTTCCTCTTCACAATTGGGGCATTGATCTTCATGCTCCTTGGAAGTGTGATCCTTGTCTCCACAAATAATGCAAGCTGGGGCTCCATCTAGAATAATATTCTTGTCATCCTTGTTGTCATACACTCTTTTGGGATAGTTTTCTTCCATGCTGATCATTTGATTAGTCACCTTAAGCATCAGTTGGGATTGTTCTTCCAAAAACTTTTGCAAGGTAGGGTCTTTATCACTATTGTTGGCTATGAACTGAGTTGTTAGTTGGTTCAACTGGTGTTGGGTTGCTAGGAGTTCTCTCATGTTGACCTCTTGGTTGTTGTAGATGTCATCATCCTTGATGCTGGAGTCTCTTGGAGAAGTCATCTGTTTGGGTTGGAGGGGATTAGAATAGGCAAAAGATTTTTCTAAGGAATCAATTTTATTCACACACATCACAAATCACACAAGCAATGTGCAAGCAATCACAAACAAACACTCCACTCAAACAACAGTTTCAAGCACATACTTAGGCAACAAAATATTTTTTTGTTACACCACATAAGTTGGTGGGTTTGACTTAACTAAAATATGGTGGTCCATCTATATGGTTCACTTGTGATCTTTCCATGCTTCTTGGTTGATTCTTATTGATTGAGATCTTTGTATCCTTGGAGAATTCTTGTGTCTTGGTCACAAATCTTCAAAGGTGATCATGGTTTCTTCTAAGTTGTGTTTCCTTAATCTTCAAATCTTGAGCAAGATTTCTTGTCTCATTTGTAGTCTTTAGTGATATCCTAGGTTGAAGTCTTTGGTGAACATGTTGAAGATGTTGAAGTCATTAGAGTTGAAGAAGTCCTTCGCACATAGTGTAGTCTTTGGTCATGGGGTAGGTTTTTCCATTAAGTTTGAAGTAGAAGAGAAGTAGAGTTGAAACCAAAATGGTTGAGAAAAGAGTTTACAAGATTGTTTTTGTAAATAAGTTTTGGAACAAATACAACTCCTATTTTTTTCTAAGGGGTTTTGTCCAATCCTAGGGTTACAAATCCTACAGGCAACACAATGCTTTGATACCATTCTGTAGCATCCCCTGCCTTTAATAAGGTAGGGTCCCCTGTGTTTACAATGCTAGTCCCTGGATCAATAGCTAGCATCCACAGTTCAGATGTAATATCAAGAAACAAAGGTCATAATACAACTTTATAACCAGGAAGAACTTAATTTTTATTACATCAAACATAGCTCATTAGGCTATTACATTACATTGCAGCGGAATATCTATAGTCATGGGTCCTTCATCTTCAAAGTGCCACAGGAAGATGTTGGTTGTAGACTTTGTAATCCTAATCAATCAATCTTCACTAAAATCAATCAAACCTGCAACATTACAAGTTACAGCCACAAGGGTCAATACATTTGAATTGTATTGGCAAGTGATACTTTGGTAGTATAGTGGAGTCTATCATCTATATGCATTTGGCTAAGTGGAGTTGAGGCTTGCATTGCTCAAAACGGATTTTTCCCTATCATTTTGAAAACACTAAGTTTTATTTGGCAAAAACCACCAAGGCATCTACCAATCAAGACTGAAGATCCTCTCAAGGCATCTACCAATCAAAGACTGAAGATTTTCTTAGCAAAAACAATCTTCCCAATCTAAGATTTTGAGATCCTTGTACCAAGCCATCTCTCCATCAAAGATTGAAGAATTTCACACAACCCTTGTTCACCCACAAGTTTTAATTTAGAAATTGGAGTGATGAGATTCTTGATTGCTTCCATGTCTTGATGCTCAAATTGTCCTTTTCCAGGGACATGGCTAAGTACTTAGATTTTTCACTCTGCAGAGGTGGTGCACTTTACCCACAAGACTTGGTTTCCCAAGACAAAATCTTTCATAAGCTTTCCCTTAGACCAACATGGACGCGCTCCAACCTATCAATCACTACCACCCACTGTCCATGTGGCTAAGTTCTTGCAACCTATATGATCATGGCAGAGCCCATATTGCCAAGTGGTTGCACTTGAAGCTTCTCAACATTTGACATCTCAAATCTCTTTGTTTCCTGGGTGGCCTTCCACAAGTGAGATACACAAGCCAAGTCCATGGCCTTGTGAACCACTCAACACAAACCATTCCTTCCATTTCCACCCAGGTGATTCATTAACTTAGTTGTTTTATTAAACAAAACACAAGTCCATAGACTTAGAAATTTTCTTAGCATGAATATATATCCCACCAGGTTTTCTATTAGCTAGGCTAAGCTTGATAGTAATAGGATTCTTAACTTACGAAAATCCTTCTAAGGATTCATTCTACTAGTTTTCCTATAGCAAGGTCTATACTTAGCAAAATAAAAACCATGCAAGTTTTACTTGGCAAAAACACTAATGCATATTGAAAATAATGGGATAGATAGTATGAAGTATCACTTGCCTTTTTGGTAGAGGGTATAGGTTCACTCTTTGTCCTTGCAACAATCACACTCTTCAAGTCACTACAATCAATCAAGCAAGGCACAAACTCAATCTACCAATCAAGCAAAACAACACACATAAAATCCTAAAGTCAAGGTAATGCATGCAAGCATGCAAAAGATGGTTCTAATTGCAAAGGTGGTCTCCACTAGGCTTCTAAACTTTGTAAGTTCCAAATTGGTCATTTACCAAAATGGCAAAGTCATTAGCAAAGGGGTTTCACTACAAAACCATTTTCAAAATTAAGAGTCATTTTATGTGGTGAAGAAATATTTTTCCTAAGGCCTTAACCTATAGGGTTCACCAAGTATGTTTTCTATCACAAAACTTGGGGTTTGGGGTTAGTGAGTCTAAAACAAAACATTTTTCCCAAGGTTTTCCTTCAAAATCAATTTTTATAAAAACCACATTTCTATTTGACTAGAAATGGTTTTTAAATCAAAGATTCCTTATTTTGTTTCACCAAATGAGTTGCCATTGCAAAACTTGGTGTTTGGGTCAGTAGGTTTGGTCCAAAGCATTTTCTCCAAAGTTTTCACTCGAAAACATTTTCATAACCAAAACTATAGTTTTTAGTTAGCTAGAAATGGACTATACCAATTAATCCATTCTATTCTTTTCCAAAATCATTATCCAAAACATAGGTTGGGTCCTAGGGTCAGTAAGGTCACAATAAACTAATTGGCAAAGGTTTTAACCCTAAAAACATTTTTAAGCAATTTTTCTAATGTTAGCAAGCACACACAAGAATCTGCAAAGTTAAACAAGTTAACAGATACTATTTGCTAATCTAAGGGCAGGGTTGGCTAAGGTTTGTCTTGCTGATTCCAACAACATAAAATTTGTAATTTTTGGACGTGTGGATCCAAAGATAGAAGGGTTTGAAGTTTGCAAAAACTTCTGTTTTCAAATCTGTTTTTAAACCTAATACTGGCCACGCGTCAGTATCTTACTGGACGGTACCTCTTCGCGTGGATCGGCAACGTGGACCGCAGGATCTAGTTAGATCACACGGCGCAGGGCGCGTACCTCTTCGCGGCTTAAGTGAACTAATCGTGACCGTTCGATCCAGATCCTACGTCTATCAGACGCTTGCCAGGAACTGGCGGCGCTGACGGTGGCTACCGGCGGCGGAGCGGTCGGTCGATGACGGTGCTGGTGCTACAGGGGGTGAAGTAGAAGGAGGGGTTGCTCACCGGGCTCAGGGGGTCACGGCGATGCTCGACGAAGTGTTGGTCGGACGAGGGGCGCTCAGGTTCTGCGGCAATTCCTCACCGGAGTAGAGAACGACGTCGGGCGGCTCTGTCCACGGTCGAAGACGGTGCTGTGGACCACGAGAGGACAAACGGAGGTCTGGGTTAGACGCAGGAGATCATGTCGGAGCTATGGGCGTGAACGAGAGGGCTCGGGGCGATCGAGGCTTACCGGGGAACGTTGCCGGAGAAGAAGCAGACGGCGGTTGCTCACCAAAGACAGAGGAGCTCGGGAAGAAATTAGGGGCGGTCTAAGGCGTGCCAGCGCGAGGTGTCAGAGGGGAAATATAGAGGAGACACGGGCGTTTCCATCTGCGTGATCAAGGCGAGGTAAAGGCTCGGCGTTATGACGAATTGAATCCGCGGTTTGGAGGCAGCAACGGCAGCGAGGGGGAAGGCGTGGTCAGCGCGCGGGGAAGAAGAAGGAGGTGGCGGTGGGGTCCTCTATTCAGTGGGAAAGGAAGAGGGAACGGGGTCCATGGGTCAGCCTCTGCGTGGGTAGGTTTCTGAGTGAGGAAAACGGTTCGGGAAGGAGAATAAGAGGAGGTGGGGTCTTCTCGTCAGCGAGTGAGAGAGAGAAGGAGTGGGTCCTGGTTGTCATTGACTCAGTGGGTCAGAAAGTTGGTGCCAAACTTTTATTCGACGAGAAAACTGGGCTGGTTTTGCCGGGCCTTAGTGGGCTGGGTCTGTTTCTTATTTTTTTCTGTCTAATCTCTTTTTCCTTTTCTATTTATATTTTCTGTTTTGAATTTCAAACAATTATTCAAGCATTCAAACAACAATCGAACAAACACTCAACTTTACTTTGAATTTGGTTCTGTTTTTCAACATATCCCAAATCTCAAAATAAAACAATATTTTATATTTATTTTAGGATCGTTTTAGTGTTTTTAATAAAATGGGAAAGCCTTTACTTAAATAAAATTGGATATTTAAATCCTTATTATTTTATTTAAATAATTCTTTACTCATTTTAATCAAAACCTTTTAATAAAAGATTTCAAAGTAGTAATAAAATACTTGGTGTTCATTTAAAATGGGAAAAGCCTTTACTTAAATAAAATTGGATATTTAAATCCTTATTATTTTATTTAAATAAACTTTTACTCATTTTATCAAAACAAAATATTTTATTACAAAAGTTTGGCCAAAATTAATTTGGCTCACCTTTTCATTTGAAAACAAAGTCTTTTATTAAAAGATCCAAATAGTATTTCCAAAACAATTTATTTTTCCTTTATTAAATGTTTATCTTTTTAATCCCTTTAGGATTATAATTGTTCACCAATTGGTATGGCTTTTTGGTAAGGGCTTTATTGGCTTTGGAAATTCAATTTCCTTATCTTTTTATATTCATAAGGTTTTTGTCTATGGTTCCAATCTAAGTGAAACCATCTCTAAGGTCTTTCTTGATCCTTTGTGATTATTTGTTGATCAAATTTTGGTATGGATCAAATCCATAGATTTGGGGTAACTTTGGAAAATGATTTCCTTCCATTAGGGTTTAGGGATTTGGATTTATTTTCCAAGTGTTCAAATTTCCAGATACATTCATTGAGGAATGCATTTCTTTAACCAAAGTTATTTTTGTTGAATTCAAACTTTAACCAAAGTTTGTTCAAGATGGGATTTTAAGTTTCCTTTTAGAAACAAAAGTTTCTTTTCACCCTGATTTTCAACAAAGATTTATTTTGTTTATTTAATTTTCACATTACAAGATTTGGAAAATCTTGGGATGTGACATAATGACTTTGTGTTTTACATGATATTCATCGACTGTTAGTGCTAGCTATTGATCCAGGGACTAGCATGTAAATCACAGGGACTCAGGATCTTTATTGATCCAAGGTCACTACTGATGGTATCAGAGCACATCGTTGCCTGTAGGACGTGACCCTAGGATTGGAACCACCTTTAACTTATGTGACTTACTTGCTTTTCCTTCTAAGTTATTTTTCGCACTTCTAGTACCTGCTTTCCTCTACTTGAATTAAGTATTTAATATTCATTCTTCTAACTTAAAGATGACAAGATTCCTCTACGACACCGTCGCAGACATCGAGCCCCTTCGCTTTGGTGGATGCCTCATGGATCTCCTCACATGGTTGTACCTTCCCCTGCCAACAATACAGGGAAGCACAATGAAGAAACTCCACGAGGTCGGCTGTTGGGGAGTCAAAGTCATCCAGCCAGGACAAGAGCGAGGCAAGAACCCGAAGGAAGACATATCAATCCACATCGTTAGCGACTCCAAGGAGAAGGCCCTTAGCATCAGCTTGCAGCAACTCATTGGTCACATATGTGGACGCCATCACGAGGTTCTCCAAGGACACTGCGGTGGCCTTTTTGGAAGACGAGATGAGGAAGGAATTCCCATGGAGTTAACCTTTGAGGAAAGGACTTCTACCAAGCACCGAAGGACCCAATATCAAGACTTGGAGTGCCACATCCATGACCTTGAAAAAGGTAGCTTCCTTGAGATGTTAAGGAACGATGAGCTATGCGCTCTCATCAAGGAGAAGGAGGAAATGATCAAGAAGCAGGAGGAGGAGGCCATGAAGCTCCAAGAGATAAAGTTCCAGGACTAAGAGAAGAAGTTCGCTAACCAAGAGAAGAGGGTGATAAATAAAAACAAGAGGATTAGGGAACTCAAGCAGGAGATCGAGGGAACTGAAGTGCAAACCAAAGGCCTTTGCAAGATAATCAATAATGTGCGTGCTTCCAAGAGGGACTTGGCAAAGCAACTTGAAACCACGAAGAAGTCAAGTCTAGTGGAGGAACTACAAGGCAAGAAGGAGGGACTTCAGGAGCAGCTAGAAGCCACTACCAAGAAGCTGCAGGATGAGATAAAGAACCTCCAAGAGAAGATTGAAGCCACCACAAAGGAGATGGAGCTATACAAGACAACCCTAGAGCAGGAAGGCTAATCGTTCGAGGATGAGGAAGAGGAAGGCGTGGAAGATGTGTAGTAGTTGGACCACCTTTAAATTCTATAGTAGAACGTTAATCGCGATTGTAATAAATACCAAGACATATTTGGTTTAGTTAAACTTGGATGATTTCTGTGTTAAGTTTGTGCTATTGTGTCTTGTGTGCCTTGTGTGTTTTCATAAGGGTAGGAGTTTACTACTTAGTGTTTCTGTCTATTTCTTAACTTGTTTCAGAAACCCCACAGATGCCGCCAAGACGTGCGAACACCGAAATTCCTCCAGAGATTGCACAACTTCTGGCCACTCAGAACCAGCTGATCCAACTGCTCACTCAGAACATGCAAAACAACAACAACAACGCGCCACCTCCACCACCGCCACCTCCAACACCACCTCAACAAGATCGCTTGACCCGGTTCTTGAGGTTGAACCCACCTACCTTCACTAGAAGTGCTGAACCAATCATCGAAGATGAATGGCTCCGTACAATTAACAAGAAGTTAGATACTGTGCAAGCCATCAGAGCCGACAGGGTGCGTTATGCCGCACTCCAGCTTGAAGGTCCTGCTGCAGAATGGTGGGATAACTACCAAGTCACCCACCCAGATATTGATGCTATCACTTGGGATCAGTTTGAGTTAGCTTTCCGCACTCATCATGTGGTTGCTAGTGTCATGACACTAAAAAGGCGCGAGTTTCGCGACTTACACCAGCTGCACCTTTCTATCACCGAGTATGGTGAGCTTTTCAACAAGCTATCCCGTTATGCACCCGATGATGTTTCCACTGATGCAAAGAGGAAGGATGGATTCTTAAGAGGACTCAATGATGAGATATCTATTCAGCTTGTGGATCAAAAGTTTGACATCTTTCAGGAGCTATTGGATAGGGCCATTGTGGTTGAATCCAAAAGGAAGAGCATAGAGAACCGCAAAAGGAAGTATAACCCTCATAAGCACTCTGTCCCGTAACAGAAACACGCACTTCCTCACCACCACCTTATAACGGAAATGGCCACAACCATAACGGTCATCACCATGGCGGTCACAAACACAATGGGCATAAGCACCGCAATGGAAATAGCAACAACAGAAAGGATATAAGTGAGGTAACATGATTTAAGTGCAACAAGACAGGGCACTACGCAACCACTTGCCCCGAGAAGAAGAATGGCAATGGTAATGGGAATGGAAATGGACACAACCTGGAGGAGAAATAGTGGCAAACTCTGGTTTCCGGGGATTAGAACTAAGGATTGGGACACACATCTTTCCCACAAGTCTAGTAGTTCTGGAGTCACAACGATTAGACATAATCTTGGGCATTAATTGGATGACCGAATATGAAGGAGTCATAGATTGTGCCAAAAGGACTGTCATGCTCACAACACCGGAAGGGAAGAGGATTCGTATCAAGTCAAATTTCGCTCTTAAGGAAGTCATGGTGAACTCTCTTAAGGGGGTTAGCTTGGAGGATGTACCTATTGTGAAGGAATACCCAGATGTCTTTCCGGAAGAGTTACTCGGGATGCCTCCCGACCGTGATATGGAGTTCCTCATTGACTTGATGCCAGGAACAAGGCCGATAGCTAAGTGACCATACAAGATGGATGTGGACGAGTTGAAGGAAATCAAGAAACAGCTTAGGGAACAATTGGACAAGGGATTCATTCAACCCAGCGCATCATCTTGGGGAGCACCTGTCCTATTCGTGGAAAAGAAGGATAAAACCAAGAGGATGGTTGTGGACTACCGCTCGTTGAACGAAGCGACGATCAAGAAAAAGTACCCTCTACCTAACATCAATGACCTGTTTGATCAGTTAAAGGGAGCCAGTGTGTTCTCAAAGATCGATCTGCGATCAGGCTACTTTCAACTAAAGATTAGAGAATAGGATGTGCCCAAAACAGCCTTCACCACAAGATACGGATTGTATGAGTACACCGTAATGTCGTTTGGTCTAACCAATGCCCCGGCATACTTCATGACCATGATGAACAAGGTGTTCATGGAATATTTGGACAAGTTTATCATGGTATTCATAGATGATATACTCATATACTCCAAGGATGAGAAGGAACATGAGAAATATATGCGCCTAATTATGGAGAAACTAAGAGAACACAAGTTGTATGCCAAATTCAGCAAATGCGAATTCTGGTTAAAGGAAGTGGGTTTCCTTGGTCATGTTGTGTCGGCAAAAGGAGTTGTCGTAGATCCCAGTAAGGTAGCTTCCGTAACGGAATGGGAGTCACCCAAGAATGTGGGGGATATTAGGAGTTTCCTAGGCCTCGCAGGATATTACCGGAGGTTCATTGAAAACTTTTCCAAAATAGCAAAACCCATGAAGAAACTGTTGAAGAAGTAAAAGAAATTCCTATGGACCGAGGAATGTGAAGCAAGCTTTTAGGAGTTGAAGAAATGCCTCGTAACGGCACCAGTTCTGTGTCTTCCCGATATCCAAAAGGATTTTCAAGTCTATTGTGACGCTTCTCGGCAAGTTCTTGGAAGTGTGTTGATGCAAGATGGGGAAGTGGTATCCTGTGCCTCTCGACAACTTAAGAACCATGAACACAACTACCCCACAAATAATTTGGAACTTGCGTCTGTGGTACATGCACTCAAGGTATGGAAACACTACCTCATGGGCAAGCATTGTGATGTGTTCACATATCATAAGAGCTTGAAGTACATTTTCACCCAAAAGGAGTTGAATATGAGGCAAAGAAGATGGCTTGAACTGATTAAGGATTATGACTTGGATTTACAGAACGACCCCGGAAAATAAAATGTGGTAGCCGACGCCTTAAGTCATAAAATTTATGTGAATGGACTTACCGCGGGGCAACTTCCAGAGGATTTATGCAAGCAATTTAAAGATCTCAGGCTAGAAATAGTTCCGAAAGGACACGTAGCGACTATGGAAATAGTGCCTACCTTTCAAGAGAAAATCAAGGAAGCACAAAAGGGAGATAAAGAGTTGGAAGAAATAAGAGTCAAAATAAGTGAAGGGAAGACAAAAGATTTTCGTCTGGACGAACAAGGAACCCGTTGGTATGGAAAGCGTATGTGCGTTCCCAATGACCCCGATATCAGGAAGTTGATTTTACAAGAGGCTCACGACCCACCATACTCAATTCATCCGGGTAACACAAAGATGTACATGGATGTGAAGGATAGGTTCTGGTGGAGTAATTTGAAAAGAGAAATTGCCGAGTAAATTTCCCTATGTGATGTATGCAATAGAGTTAAGGCCGAGCATTAGAAACCGGCCGGATTGCTACAGCCACTACCTATACCCGACTGGAAGTGGGACAAGGTAGGCATGGATTTTATCACGGGGTTGCCCCGGACTCGTTCAGGATTTGATTCTATCTGGGTAGTGGTGGACCACTTTACCAAGGTGGCTCACTTTATCCCCGTAAAGACCACATATACAAGTGCTAAGCTGGCCAAGATATACATGTCAAGGATTGTAAGTCTGCATGGTGTTACCAAGGGAATTGTGTCAGATAGAGGCACCCAGTTCACTTCAAAGTTTTGGCGACAGCTACATGAGTCTCTTGGAACCCGACTGGAATTCAGTACTGCCTTCCATCCTCAAACAGATGGCCAAACAGAAAGGGTGAACCAGATTCTGGAAGATATGTTGAGAGCTTGCGCACTAGATTATCGGTCTAGTTGGGATGATAACTTGTCGTATGCTGAGTTCTCATACAACAACAGCTACCAGACAAGTATCAAGATGGCTCCGTTTGAAGTTCTATATGGCAGGAAGTGTAGGACTCCGCTATTATGGAGTGGAGTTGGTGAACGTAGTTTGTTTGGCCCTGAGTTGATCAAGGATGCCGAGGAAAAGGTACGACAGATTCAAGATAGGCTAAAGGTAGCCCAATCCCGACGAAAGAGCTATGCTGATTCCAAGCGCAGGGATGTGACTTATAAAATAGGGGACTGTGCATACCTCCGAGTTTCACCACTGTGAGGAGTTAAGAGGTTCAGAATCAAGGGTAAGTTAGCCCCACGATTCATAGGACCATATAAGGTTCTGGCTCGTAGAGGAGAAGTTGCTTATCAGTTGGAGTTACCAGAAGGACTTACTGTTCATGATGTGTTTCATGTGTCACAACTAAAGAAGTGCCACCCAGAAATGGTCGAAACACCGCTAAGAGATACACCCCTAGATGAGGTTCAACTGGAAAATGACCTTACTTATGAGGAAAATCCCATCAATATATTGGAAACAGCCGAAAGGATTACCTGCACCAAGACTATCAGATTCTGCAAAGTCTAATGGAACCACCATTCCGAGGAAGAAGTCACTTTATTTAATTAAAAATAAAAGGTTAAACCTTATTAAATTGTGACACCACTTTAAATCACATTCCCATGGACTAAAATATGTGGTGATGACATGTGTCAACATGATCCCATGTTTGGTTTGGAGAATATTAAATCTTAAGTAGTTTTTCAATGAGTAGAAATTACTTTTCTAAAAATAAAAGGAATTAAACCAAGCTTTAATCTTGGAATGTTAGTGATGATGCTAGATCATCTATAGGACCCTTGTGTGTGATGAATGCAAGTAGTTAAGTATTGTTTGGTGATTGTGTACCTCGTATTTATTCATAGACGCTAGTACAGACCAAGGATACGAGGAGGAAGGAGGATACTACGAAGAGGAAGCCGAGGAGAACTTCAACCACTGCCCCGCACAAGTCAAGCTAACACTTGCAAGATACTCTACTTTAGCAAGCCTTACTAATCAAGTTGACCTATGCAAGCAAATACTTGCTTGTTACCATGCCAACTATATGCCTTAAGCATATGTGATCATACCCACTTGATAAACCAATCCTAGTTTTTACTTACAATCTTATACTTTATTTCTTTATCAAAGCTATTACTTAGAGTTTACTTAAGTAAACTGTAGATACTAGAACGAATTTTGAAGGTTGCATAAAGAGCATAAAATTTGGCCTAAGCTAGATAATATTGATGTCATCCTAAGGCATGAGATTGAACTTAGTTAAACTCCACTTGTTTACCACCCCTCATTAGTACTTACCCCCACTTGTAGATGCTAGTGGTAAGCATAAAACTTGATCAATATTAGATGGGAATACTTGGTGAAAATGGTTATGAAAACCTTGGAATGATGGATCATTCTATTGAGATGTTTCGGACATGTGTTTCCGAACACCAGATGATTTATGGTGATGAAAATGTTGAGGCATGAGCCTTAGCCCTTTATAAAACTGATTGGGTAGGGCTTGACTGGAAACTTATATAACTTAGTATTAGTTCCCTCACTGCCAAGGTCTGAGCTGAGGCTACCTTGTGAAGATTGTCCACCTGTGCAGTACCCAAGATGACAGTTGGTCATGGTTGGGAGGCCAAACTCACAGGAGAGGTTCTATACTAGGGCGTGTAATTGAAAGGTTAGGATTGATTATCCGCATACTGAGTATGGTGAATTCAGGATTTGTTCCTGACAGATGTATCGAATGTTGTGGCGAAAGTGTACAGTCTCTACAGAGTGTCAAAACTATTCGAATAGCCGCGTCCGCGGTTATGGATAGTTGGAGTGGCCATACTGTTCCCCTGTTAGATGTTTTCAATATGACTTGTGAAATGATTTGAGACTTTGACTTGACCACAACAGAGTTGTGGCGTGAGATACAAGTTCCCACTTAGGTGTTATAAAACCTTAACTAGCATTCGTTGTTTCCAAAGTTAGTAGAGGTAAATCTGGCTTTTTGCAAAACAACCCTAGAGCTTAGTGTCCTACTACAAAACCCCCTTCACCTGTTAGTATTAGTTTGCGAGTACTTAAAGAGTACTCATAGCTTTGTCCCTGGCTATTCCCATGGCTAGACTATGAGGGAGTACCTAGAAGATGGACCCTAGGAAGGTTACGACAACTAGGATCATTATTACGTATTCCGCTGCTTGTGTTGTATTAAAACTGGATCATGAGATCCTTAATTGTGTAAAGACCTTATGTATGGTTTGTAATGGATGATGTACTGTGGTATACAATTCTGTTATGTCTCGCAAAAATGGTAATCCTGGGATTGCGATGTATGGCATAACTGGCATCTGGGATTAAAAATCCGGGTGTTGACAAGTTGGTATCAGAGCCATCCTGACCATAGGAGACCCTAGTTAGACCGGACGTTTGAATCAAAAACTTAGTTTCAAAACCAAAGAAAGCAAATATTTACAAAAAAAACTTATTCCCATTCTTATCACTTGATTCTTTCATGAAAATTCATGTTCCTCAAAAACTCTTGCAAAATACCTAAAATTCGACACACTTGATCACTCTACTCACTTACTCATCTTATATTCTTTTAGATGGACGTGAAGTACAACAAGTTTTACCAGTTGGGGAATGGAGGAGGCCTTATCTTTGAGAGGGATTTGGACCAGCTTTCGGAACATCTGGAATGTCCACACCCCGAGTTCTTCGGAGCTGAGCTCAATGATCAAGGAGGAGTAGATCTGCAGTGGCTAATTGTTGCAAGTCTCTGACGAAAGATTGAACCTCCCACTGCTGAGGGAATTCAGTTTACCTTAAGAGAGAACAACTGGCTCGATGGACTTGCAGGGCCATGCAGGAAGCTCTTGCCCGTCTGTGTGGGCAGAGTATCAACCAGATCAAGGGTACTCGCTTTGAGTTTTTCCCAAGGCGTGATGCTAATGGACAACCCCTGGAAGCCCCATACCACCACGAGCTGAAGACTCAATTGGATCACCTTAGCTTCATGATGTACGATCGTCAGCAAGAATTGGACAACTGTCGTGACTACTCCAACCACAAGTCCGCCATCATCAAGACGAAGGATCAGACCATCGCCATGCTAGCGAAGGATCGCAAGTCTCGTCGTCGTCAGCTCAACAAGAAGGAGCACATCATTGCCCGTATTCGTCACCGTATCTCGTCTTTAGAGGAGACCATCCACGAGAGAGACATGCAGTTGGAGGAAAGGGAGAATGCTGGAGAGGATCTTCATGGAGACCCCTACTCCTATCTCAGTGATGATGATGATTTCCTGGAAGATTAGGCTATGGATTTCTTCACCGATGAGGATGATTATGCCTTCATCGATGACGACGAGGATGATGAGGATGACGACTACACCGACTCCGAGGAGTAGTATCACTTGAACACTAGCGTAGTGAGTAGTATTCGGTCCCACTATATCGTAGTTTCCACAATGGTTCCTAAAACCATCTGTTTACCTTGTTGTGGTGTGTGTTGTACCGTGTGCTATGAATGAATGAACGAAAAGCAAGTTGCTAGAAAATCTGAGTTAAACTTTAAAAACTTTTCAAAGTCCCAGAACCTTAGAAATTTCCCTCTTTTCTCATGATCTATCTCAATCTTCAGATGCCACGTGGAGGAAGTGGTTCATCCCCGGACCCGATGTTGCAGATACTGCAAATGTTGACTTCTGACCGTCAAGCTGAAAGAGCCGAACGTCAAGCCAACCTAGCCACCCTGCAGCAGATAGCTCAGCTTGCCCACAACAACCAAGGCCACGGAAATCAGGACAACCATGGATCTAAGCTCAAAAATTTTCAGAACACCAACCCACCTGTTTTCCCTAAGTCTGAAGAGCCCCTAGACGCCGACGATTGGCTGCACACCATGGAAAATGACCTAGAAGTCACCGGAGTGGAAGCTAACGAGAAAGTTCTGTTCACCACCCACTATCTAGCCGGAGATGCCAGAGCATGGTGGGACAGTGTTCGCGCAATGACTGGAGGCCAAATGATGACCTGGGAGGAATTCAAGGTCAAGTTCAGTAGAACCCATGTGCCACGGGGTTTGATCAAGAGAATGAGAGACGAGTTCAGAGAACTGAAGCAAGGAAGGATGACCGTAGTGGAATACCGTGACAATTTTTTTTCATTAGCTAGGTATGCCCCGGATGAGATCGACACTGAAGCCAAGGAGAAAGAAAGATTCCTGAATGGTCTACACGATGAGATGCAGACTGTGTTGGTCAATATCCCCTTTGCGGATATTGAAGCTCTTGTCGACTCTGCCATCCAGATGGAAGGAAAGATCAACCAAGCCAATGAGAACCACAAGCGTCGCATAATGCATCAACCAGGAACCCATCAGACCCCAAAGTATCGCCCTAACCCATCTCCAGGATTTGCCCCAAGAACCAACAGACCCCCAATGAACCGTCCGACCTATCCCAACCGTGGAAACCCTAGGCCCGGAGGAAATCACAACAACCCTGGCAAATCGAACAATTTCAACCGTGCCCCACCCAAGTTCAACAACAATGCTGCCACCAACACCAACACTGCCCCGAGGACTGGAGCAATGTTGTGCCTATTCCAGCAAAGGACAAGTCGCAAGTGACTTGTTATGACTGTGGAAATAAGGGCCACTATTCCAACGAGTGCCCCAACAAGAAGAATGCCGTAGCCCCTAATACCAATGCCCCAGCTCAGCAGCAACGTCGTGTTCAGCCAGGAAGGAGGTTTGCCCCAGGGAATTCACTCAACCGCAACGGCCGTCTTTTCCTAATGCATGCTGAAGAAGCTCAGGAAGCGCCAGACGTCGTGTTGGGTATGTTTTCTGTTAATTCAGTACTTGTAAGAGTGTTGTTTGATTCTGGTGCATCGCATTCATTTTTCACCGAAGAATTTGCATGCACTAGTAAAATCCAACCAACAAAACTAAAGCATGTTATGATTGTCCAAATTCCCGGTTCAACCACCAAAGCTAGGCAAATTTGCAAAGCCGTCCCTATCCGAATCCATGGCATAGATTTTTATCCTAATTTGATAGTACTCGGAACTAAAGGTTTGGAAGTAGTACTAGGAATGGATTGGATGTCCAAACATAAAGGATTAATTGACTGTGCCAAGAAAGCCATCACCATGAACAATACAGCCGGAATATCAGTCGAGAATATATCTGAAACCTTACCTCGCCAATTCAAGTGCAACAAGAGTATAGCCCAACCTACCATTGACCAAGTACGAATAGTCTGTGAATACCCTGATGTATTTCTAGATGTATTGCCAGGTATGCCCCCAGATCGGGATATCGAGTTTATCATTGAACTAATCCCCGGAACAGGACCCATAGCCTAGAGACCCTATAGTATGAACCCGTCAGAACTGGAAGAACCAAAGAAGCAACTGGATTCCATGTTGGAAATTGGATTGATTCAACCAAGTGCGTCACATTGGAGATCAACTGTTTTGTTCCTGGATAAGAAGGATGGAGGTAACCGTTTGTGTATGGATTACAAGAAGTTGAATGATGTCACCATCAAGAACAAGTACCCCTTTCCCAAGATAGAAGATTTGTTTGATCAGTTGACCAGTGCCAAAGTGTTTTCTAAGATTGATCTTAGAACTGGCTATCATCAACTCAAGATTCTCGCGGAGGATATTCCTAAGACTGCCCTTACCACCCGATATGGATTATACGAGTATACCATTATGTCCTTTGGATTAACCAATGCCCCCGCTTATTTCATGAATCTCATGAATAAGATTTTTATGGACTTCCTGGATAAGTTTGTCGTTGTTTTCATCGATGACATTCTGATTTATTCCAAATCGAAAGAAGAACATGAGCTACACCTAAGGACCATTCTTGGAACCCTTAGAGAGCATCAATTGTATGCCAAGTTTACCAAATGTGAATTCTGGTTACAAGAAGTAGGATTCCTCGGTCACATTGTATTAGCCGGAGGAATTGCCGTTGACCCTGCAAAGGTGAAGGATGTCGAAGATTGGCAAGCCCCAACCACTCAAACCCAAGTTCGTGCATTTCTCGGATTAGCGGGATATTACCGCAAGTTCGTAGAAGGATTCTCGAGTATCGCCCGACCCATGACCCAATCGCTGAAGAAGAACAATAAGTTTGAATGGACCGACAAATGTGAAGCGAGTTTTCAAGAACTCAAGAGAAGATTGATTTCAGCCCCAATCTTAATCATGCCCGATATCACGAAGCCCTTCTACGTGTATTGTGACGCATCCAAGATCGGTCTCGGATGTGTGCTAATGCAAGAAGGCAAAGTTATATCTTATCTATCTCGACAATTGAAACAACATGAGCAAAATTACCCAACCCATGACCTCGAACTCGCAGCCGTAGTTCTAGCCCTGAAGACATGGAGGCATTACCTGATGGGAAATCGTTTTGAGATTTATTTGGATCACAAGAGCCTAAAGTATATATTCACTCAGAAGGAGCTGAATATGAGGCAGAGAAGATGGATTGAGCTAATCAAGGATTACGACCTGGACATTCACTATCGCCCTGGTAAAGCCAATGTAGTAGCCGATGCCCTTAGAAGATTGCCGTGACGCTTGAACTCCATGATCTTGGAGGAGCAACCAAGCTTGCACAAAGATATGCAAGATTTTCGAATAGAATTAGTAAGTGAAGGATTTTTGGCTAGCATAGAACTTCAACCCACTTTGATCAGCCAGATCAAAGAGGCTCAGAAAGGAAATGCAAGTATCGACGGAATCAAGCGTCGTATCGGTATAGGCAAAGTACCCGGATTCATCGAAGACGAAGAAGGAGTTCTGTGGTACAAAGGACACCTTTGTGTACCAGCAGATTTTGAGTTAAAAGAAGTGATTCTGAAGGCAGCTCATGATACTCTTTATTCTATCCACCCTGGAGGAACTAAGATGTATCAAGATTTGAAAGAGCAATTTTGGTGGCATAAGATGAAGAGATAAATCGGAAGCTATATCGCCAAGTGTGATATATGTCAGCGAGTCAAGGCAGGACATCAAAGACCCGCTGGATTTTTACAACCCTTGCAGATTCCGGAATGGAAATGGGATTCCGTTGGAATGGACTTTATCACCGGATTGCCTACTTCTAGTAGGGGAAATGACTCTATCTGGGTCATAGTGGACAGATTGTCCAAAGTCGGACATTTCTTGCCCTTCAAGACCACATATCAGAGTTCGAAACTAGCAGAATTGTACATCGCTAGAATCGTTAGTTTGCACGGAGTCCCCAAGAACATCGTATCTGATCGAGGAACTCAATTTACCTCGAGATTCTGGAAGAAAGTCCAAGAAGGTTTAGGAACCCGCCTAGATTTCAGCACCGCATATCACCCTTAGACCGATGGACAAACGGAGCGAGTAAATCAAATACTCGAAGATATGCTGAGAGCCTGTGTGTTAGAATATGGATCCAAGTGGCAAGACTGTCGGCCGTTTGCAGAATTTTCATACAACAATAGTTATCAAGCTAGTTTGCAAATGGCCCCATTTGAATTCATGTACGGAAGGAAGTGTCGCACCCCTTTGAACTGGTCGAAAGTAGGAGAGAGTCAGATCTTCGGACCCGACATCCTACGAGAAGCAGAAGAGAAGGTTCACAAGATTCGTGATCACCTCAAGCCAGCCCAGTCCAGACAGAAGAGTTACACCGACAAGAGATGTAGATACCTCGCCTTCAACATAGGAGATTTTGTGTATCTAAAAGTGTTGCCATTGAAGGGAATGCAGCATTTCCAACTCAAAGGAAAGTTAGCCCCCAGATATATCGGACCCTTCAAGATTCTGAACCGTTGAGGAGAAGTGTCGTATCAATTGGAACTACCTGAAGAGATGTCAGCCGTGCACAATGTATTCCATATCTCATTACTTCGCAAGTGCCTCGAAGTTCCAGAGAAGACTGAAGTGTTCAAGAATATCGATCACCAGACCATAGAGATCAACGATGACCTGACCTATCCTGAAGTACCCATCCGTACTTTGGAAGAAGCTATCCGAACCACCAGAACCCGAAGCATCAAGTTTCTCAAGATTCAGTGGAGCAACCACACAGAAGAGGAAGCTACCTGGGAGCGCGAAGATCACATCAGGACGGAATTTCCCGATCTCTTCAAATCCTAGGTAATCTTTTCGTCCTTTTTCAAATCTCGGGACGAGATTTTGTTTAAGGGGGGAAGGTTTGTAACATCCCAAAAATACTAAACTTGGATCACCAAACTATAATCATCAAAATTAGGGTTAACAAAAACTTTTCTAAATAAAATTATGAAAGCATGCATGTGTGTATGCATCCCATTTTGAATTCTTTTGAATTACCTTGTTTATGTGTTTCTTTGCTTGTAAAAGTATTCTTAGGTGAAATAAACATCATCTAAACAATTCCCAAACTTTTCCCAAAGACAAATAAATCAAAACAAACAATATGAGTGAATGGTCATTTTGACCAACTTAACTCCCATGCCTACTTTGGCTGTCTCAAACTTTCAGAACTTAACAGAAACTTGTTTGGATCTTTTGCACCCCTTGATAGTACTCATAACAAAGTATCAAGGACAACCTTGTGATCATCTAGAAACTTTCAAATGCATAGTTTAAATGACAATTCAAAATTGAATCTTTATCATATGGGAAGATCCCACTTTTTCAAAAACCACTCAAATCAGCTCAACTTTCAAAACCCAAGCATCTGCAGACTCACCAGCACCTACCTAGCACACCCACCAAAAATCTTTTCAAAATTCAAAACTTGAATTCTTGCGGCCATTTCATCAAACACCTTGCTGATTCAAATCAAATAAAATCTAAACACTATTGTGAGAAGTGATTGGAGCCTAACTTGTTCCCTCTCTAGCTCACAGCAACCTAAGTAGATCATCTAGCCAACTAAACCAAGCACTAGCCCCACTGTAAGCTTGGCAATGCCATCAATGGTGAACAGCCGAAGCTCACCCTGTCACCCCAGTATGGACAGCACGATAGGAGAAGAAACAAGCCTAGCCAACATGTTTGGGAGCAAGCCAACACTCCATCGCCACTCCCTGTCTAGCGCTCGGACGTTGCCAACCCCTGGACCACACGCACAGACCATGCCCAGCTCGCCAGCAACCATGCCGAGCATGCGCCAGAGCTCCTCCCTCGACACACGCCCATAGACCGTGCGCCGCCCTTGCCGCGTGCATACACGATCACCACCGACCCAGGAGACCGCCAGACATCCCATATCCCATGCCTCACAGCCCACCGCCGCCGTCAAGACGCCGCCGCCGCATGTGAGCATCGCACGCTCTGCACCATTTTCCACCGCCCCTACATGCACATTAAAGCCATAGAGCATCGCTAGGAGACCACCAAGCGATCGCCACCGCCGACCATGCCTCTAGCAGCCCATAGCCATGTCGCCACCGTCGCCTACCCATGCCATTCGGTCTCGTCGTCGCAACTATAAATAGAGGTCACCCCCAGCCAAATTGAGCACACCATCTCACTCCCCTCTCCTCACTGATCGTTCCACCCCGTTCCCGAAGCAAGGCGAGCAGCGCTTCGCCGGAATTCCACCGGCGCCCGCCGCTGCTAGAGAAGAAGGGAGCCAGCGATTGGAGCCGCCCCAGGAGAAGCTGCCGGTACCAGGAGGTTCGCCGTCGTCGACTTCGTCGTTCGCCCGCCTCGCCGACCCTCGCCTGAGCCCCGGTGAGCCCCCGACGACCCCCACCTGTCGCGTTAGGGTTCAGTCTTGCCGGAGTTGCCCGACATGGACAATGACCCTCAGCCGTTGGATTAGAACCACATCGAACGGACCATATTGCCCCATACCGCTTCGCACCCCCTCGTCTCACTGACGCGTGGGGACAGCAACTTAACCAGCCCGCGTAAGCGCTGTGCTTAGCAGGCCGGCCCAGTATCATTTCCCGCGCAGCCCAGTCAATTGAATTTAACTTTTTCCATTTTATTCCAAACACACTTCTACACCTAGTTTCAAAAATCAACCCAGTTTGATTCATTGAACCAAATTGAATAAAACCAATTTTTTTAGAGAGATATTGAAAAGCTTAATCCAAGCCCGTTGGATTTAAATCATTTGGATCTGTAGATCACCCTTGGTAAAAATAACAAGGCAGAAGCTTTTCTGCATTCAAACATTTTTAAAATTTAAACCATAATAGATTTTGAGTTGATTCCAACTCTCAAAAATCACATTTAACAATACCTTTCAGAATATATAAAAATATATAGGTTTACTTACAGAAATAATGACCAAGTAATAAAAGAATGCCACATAAGCATTTCTAGTCACTTTATTTTATTAAAAATAAAAGGTTAAACCTTATTAAATTGTGACACCACTTTAAATCACATTCCCATGGACTAAAATATGTGGTGATGACATGTGTCAACATGATCCCATGTTTGGTTTGGAGAATATTAAATCTTAAGTAGTTTTCCAATGAGTAGAAATTACTTTTCTAAAAATAAAAGGAATTAAACCAAGCTTTAAACTTGGAATGTTAGTGATGATGCTAGATCATCTATAGGACCCTTGTGTGTGATGAATGCAAGTAGTTAAGTATTGTTTGGTGATTGTGTACCTCGTATTTATTCATAGACGCTAGTACCGACCAAGGATACGAGGAGGAAGGAGGATACTACAAAGAGGAAGCCGAGGAGAACTTCAACCACTGCCCTGCACAAGGCAAGCTAACACTTGCAAGATACTCTACTTTAGCAAGCCTTAATAATCAAGTTGACCTATGCAAGCAAATACTTGCTTGTTACCATGACAACTATATGCCTTAAGCATATGTGATCATACCCACTTGATAAACCAATCCTAGTTTTTACTTACAAGCTTATACTTTATTTCTTTATCAAAACTATTACTTAGAGTTTACTTGAGTAAACTGTAGATACTAGAAAGAATTTTGAAGGTTGCATAAAGAGCATAAAATTTGGCCTAAGCTAGATAATCTTGATGTCATCCTAAGGCATGAGATTGAACTTAGTTAAACTCCACTTGTTTATCACCCCTCATTAGTACTTACCCCCACTTGTAGATGCTAGTGCTAAGCATAAAACTTGATCAACATTAGATGGGAATACTTGGTGAAAATGGTTATGAAAACCTTGGAATGATGGATCATTCTATTGAGATGTTTTGGACATGTGTTTCCGAACACCAGATGATTTATGGTGATGAAAATGTTGAGGCATGAGCCTTAGCCCTTTATAAAACTAATGGTTGTCTGGATGCGATACCATTCCAAATTTTACCGTACAACCACAACACCCAAGAATTGGGTAGGGCTTGACTGGAAACTTATATACCTTAGTATTAGTTCCCTCACGGCCAAGGTCTGAGCTGAGGCTACCTTGTGAAGATTGTCCACCTGTGCAGTACCCAAGATGACAGTTGGTCATGGTTGGGAGGCCAAACTCACAGGAGAGGTGCTATACTAGGGCGTGTAATTGAAAGGTTAGGATTGATTATCCACATACTGAGTATGGTGAATTCAGGATTTGTTCCTGAAGGATGTATCAAATGTTGTGGTGAAATTGTACAGTCTCTGCAAAGTGTCAAAACTATTCGAATAGCCGCGTCCGTGGTTATGGACAGTTGGAGTGGCCATATTGTTCCCCCGTCAGATGTTTTCAAAATGACTTGGGAAATGATTTGAGACTTTGACTTGACCACAACAGAGTCGTGGCATGAGATACAAGTTCCCACTTAGGTGTTATAAAACCTTAACTAGCATTCATTGTTTCAAAACTTAGAAGAGGTAAATCTGGCTTTTTGCAAAACAACCCTAGAGCTTAGTGTCCTATTACAAAAACCCCTTCACCTGTTAGTATTAGTTTGCGAGTACGTAAAGAGTACTCATGGCTTTGTCCCTGGCTATTCCCATGGCCAGACTATGAAGAGGAGTACCTGGAAGATGGACCCCAGGAAGGTTATGACAACTAGGATCATCTCCCATCGTCAGCATTGCCTGTGACCCCGAAGATGGAGCTCCACCTACGCTACCGTTATTATTACGTATTTTGCTGCTTGAGTTGTATTAAAACTAGATCATGAGATCCTTAATTGTGTAAAGACCTTATGTATGGTTTGTAATGGATGATGTACTGTGGTATCCAATTCTGTTATGTCTCGCAAAAATGGTAATCCTGGGATTGTGATGTATGGCATAACAGGCATCTGGGATTAAAAATCCGGGTCTTGACACCGACGCCACCGCCGCCCATCACCGCCGTCGCTGCCCTGTAAGTCGTCGCCGCCTCTCCTGTCCGTCAGATCGAGATCGAACGGATTAGATTAGATTTGATACTGAAGGGGTATCAGCGAGTCACACTGTGCCACGTGGCCTACACGCGTCAGCGCCGCGTCGTCTAGCTGGAGCCAATAAGGAGCTGCCACTTGTCGCGATTCTAATAGGGTTAGTTTAAAATTATCAGATTGTATTTAATCTTGCGAAATTCATAGAAATTCAACCGTTTGGCCAAATTTTGCGTATAATATATCGTTGGATTCACAAAATTGTGTAGAACACAGAACGGTAATAATATTACGAGTTTGCAGTAGGATTTTCTGTGTAGAATTTAATCTCTAGATTGGAGTGTTTAATTCATAGAAAAATAATTAGAACCCCGTTTTAGTTGATTCTTGTTGCGTTGACTTTGTTCTTACAATACCTACTGAACAAAATTATAAAACCTTGCTGAAGATCATCAGATCTGATTCGGGGGCTGATTAGATGATTGGATCTCCCTATGAGCCTAAAAATTATAATTATAACCCAAATTAATTAAGATTTGTGGGAGACTAATACTAGCAATATCCACAACACATTAGCAAACCCAAAAGAAACAAACTTGCATAATCACCATGTTGCCTGCATGCATATTATATCTGTGGCATTAATCTGTGCATGTTGTGATTAGATCCATGTTGTGTTTTCATTAGATTGTTCGGAGTGCACTGAGGAGTGCTATTGTGTAGAGTGATGCTCTGATCAAGGCAAGTTACACCACTTGTTCATAACTTTGTCCCAGTTTTGATTCTATGCATGTGATCTTCAAAATTCTGTAGTATGCATGTGTAGGATGTTCTAGTAGAATTTTTCCTTAGTATTATTTTGCAAGTGTGATGATTTTGTAGTATGCCATGAGTAGATCTATACTTAGGATTTACCCTCCTAATAGGTTCCCCTGTTTTGCTAAGTATTGCTTGCTATGCTATATATATGTAAAGTACCGTTGGGGGTTCGAAAGACAATGAATTTCTTCCAAGTATAAAGCCTCTCTTGAGCAAAGTTTTCTTCTCAAATCCACTTCAAAATAAAACTAAGTTTTATTCTGGGCGGAATGGTTGTTGGGTCAACGAGTGAGATCTTGGTGGAGGACAGCCGCCCAGGAATCAAAGAAGTCTGCCATGTTTCAGAATTCAGAAGCTTCCAGTGCAACCACAATACATATGGGCTCTGTCTTGGCCTAGTACTTAGTGGGAAACCTCACCTGGGTACCAACATTTGGAGGTTCTTGGCACGGTTGGATCCAGAAGGTAGAGGGGCTACTATGGGAAATCCTCTCCATGGTCTTGTCTGTAAAAGGACTTGATCGTGGATTGTGGGTAAAGTGCACAAACTCTCAAGAGTATTGCAATATGATCGATCAGCCGAGTTCACGGAAAATAACACTTGAGCATCTGAAGGATGGAGCCTCTAAAGGATCTTCCTCTCTCCCTTTCAAAACTTAAAGTTTTCTAAAAACCCAAGGCGTGTGTCATATCGCTATTGGGAGTGTTTTGGGAACTTGGTGAGTAGTATGCAAGTGTTAGGTTGTTTGGACACTTGGTGAGTAATATCCTTGTGTGCCATTCGACCATATATTACTTAAACAAATGTTTACAAAGTAGGGAATCCTTCTCTTCTTCTCCATACCTAAGAAAACTAGCTTTGAGCAAATAAACTCCACCACCTAAACTAGCCTTGCATGTAGAGTTAGTCTTTTCTTTCCTTGGTGTAATTTGCCAATACATTCAAAGTATTGACCCAACTTGTTGGCTGCACGTCTGATGTGCAGAATCTGAAGATTGAAAGGTGTGTAGGGATCGCGATTCTACAGTCGACAAGCCTGGGGCGTTGATGGACTGAAGCTGCTTTATGTTTCCGCTGTTATTTGAGCTAGCTTAACGCTAAGCAAATTTGTAATAAAATTCATACTCTGGATTCTCCGTGTAATAATGACTTTGTGTTTTACATGATATTCATCGACTGTGAGTGCTAGCTATTGATCCAGGGACTAGCATGAAAATCACAGGGACTTAGGATCTTTATTGATCCAAGGTCACTACAGCCTTTGACTTCTCTTTGAGGATGAGCCTTCATCCATTATCCTCTCTACTTTGATAAGGACATTCGGCTACAAAGTGCAACCAGTCTCCATAGTTGAAGCAGGTTCTCAGCTTGGGACCGTTTTCCCTTCTTCCATTTGCTCCACTCTTGCGTTCAAGTTCAGATTTGGCTTTGGCTAGATCCTTCCAAAAGTTTCTAGCATAGAAGGTCATGTACTCACCATGAGACATCTTCACATCTTTGGGACAGTCCATAGCTTCTATGTCATCCTCGTCTTGTTCAGCCACACTTGTCTTCAAGGCCATGTTGACCCCCTTTTGCATTCCAATGGCTCGAGCACGAGCATCTTCGGCATTCTTGGCAGCCACTTTGAAAGTTGTCATTTCTTGCATTACCTCATTGGATGTCATTAGGTGGTAGTTATGCCTTCCTTGGAGACTCTTTAAATCTGTGGGCTCAAGTGGCATAAGAGCACTAACATACTTTCTCTTGATCCACGCATCATCAATGTGGGAAGCACCATGATTTCTAGATGTGGTGGCTATTTACTTGAGCCGCCTATACATATCCTCGTGATATTCGCCATCCATCATATAGAACCCTTCAACTTGGTTACCCAAAGCATCATACATATTCCTTCCCATGCTTTCATTTCTAATGAAAAGCTCGGTGAGGACATCCCAAGATTCCTTCGCTGTGTTGAGATGCTCTATGTGGGGCATGTCTTTGGTACCCACACCAAGCTGGATCATGTGCAGAACCATTGCATTGAGTTGGATGTCTATAACCTCTCTTCTTGTTAGGTTTTTGGGATCTCCAACATGAACACCATTCTCTATGATTTTCATAACTCAATGGATGAGCTGCACACATGAGACTTCATCAAAAAGTGCCATTGATTAAAAGTAGATGTAGAAAGTTTGGGTGGATCACCCCTATTGTGTATATGAGGGTGTGGGATGGGTGGATCAGGTGAATACACATGATAAACCTCATTATATCCTTCCTTACCACTATCGTTTTTCGAGGAGGAGCTCTTACTAATGCCATCACCAACCACCTTGTCCTCTTTGGAATTGGTGGTATCCTTTTCCTTAGATTGCGGAGTGGTGGCCTCAGAGGCAGATGAAGGTGGTGCTGCGGGTGCAGAGAGATGCATTATCATTTGACGCATCTCTTCCATCTTATTCTCCATATAACTAATCAAGGTTGTTTCTAACGTCTTGAGATCGTTCATGGTGACTATTTCCGCATCATCACTCCCATCTCCCTTGGTACCTATACTTATCATAGCCGGTTAAGCCCGAATAAAGAGTCTGGGCTCTAATACCAGTTGAAATGGATCGTATGGGCACCTAGAGGGGGTGAATAGGTGCTACTCAATTTTTAGTTCTTTTTTAACTTTAGGCTTGACACAAAGTAAATTCTCTAGATATGTAATTACGAGAATTTCCCTATATGCAAACCTATTTACTAAACACGTAAAGAGAGGAGCGAGGAAACCGTAGTGGAGCACACGGAAACACAGGGATTTGTTTTACCGTAGTTCCTTCCTTGTTAAGAGAAGTACGTTTTCGTTGGACGGGTGGGCGGTTCCAAGACCACCACGCCACAATAGGCCTCACCCTATTCTCCGATGGATCACGCCACCCAAGGCCTGATCCACCTCTCCACTATTTGTACCCTTCGAGGCGGGAACTGGTGCCTTTACAACTCTAGCGGGGCACACATCCACAACCAAATTGGAGGCTCCTGTGATGACAACAAGCTTCCACAAGAACAAGGATTATCAAATAACCAAAACAAGCATCTAGATATTCGCAAAAAATACTAGATCGAGAATCCTCCAAGTGAATAGAGGGGAAGTGAAGCGCTTGATTGCTGTTGATGAAGGTCGAGCCCTCCTCCTTCGATTCCCCAAAGATCGAGGCCTTTGGGAGAGTGAAGGTGGAGATCTCTTTGTTGGAACTTGAAGAACATGTCTTGTCTTTTTCGAATGAATCAAGAGTTCTGGAAGGAGAGGAGAGATGGGTTTAAATACCCCCTGCCCAGAACTGGCCATTGGAGAAGTTTGAGGTGGACTATCCGCCCTGGGGGGAAATCCGCCCCCACATAGTACGTCACGCCGAGTTTGCCTTGATGAAATTCCTCGAGGGGGCGGATTATCTGGCCCCCCAAGGGGAGGATTGTCTGCCCTGGGGAAAAGTCTGCCCCACGGCCAGAAACTCTGGGGAATTATCTGCCCCTCATGCAGTGCGTTGCGCCGTGGCACCCTTTGAAAAAATCTGAGGGGCGGATTATTCGACCCCCTTGAGGGGCGGTGAAAGAGAATTTCCTATACTAAGTGATTTTGTCATTTATAACAACACATATGTCGGACTAATTATTTGTCAAGTGTACAACAGGTTTTATCAAGAAATGTCTTGGCTCGTTCCTCTCAAAAAGGGTCCTCTGATGACAGTGCATTTTGCCTCTATTATGTCCGGTAGTACCGGAAAAATCATCCGGTACTACCGCACAAGACCTCCAGTACCAGAGATTGCTACTGGACCAGGCAGTGGGTTTGGGAAAACTTTCCAAAACCTTCTGTCGTGTTAGGTACCGAAAAGCGGTAGTACCGCATTTTGATACCGGTCAAGACAGAAGGTGTGGGCAAGTTCACCAAGCGCCTCTGTCTTCGCCGGTACCAAAAAGTGGTAGTACCACTCTTTGGTACCTAACACGACAGAAGGTTCTGGCAAGTTTGCCAAATGCCACTACCCTCCCCGATACGAAAATGCGGTACTACCGCAAGGCTCTGGTAGTACTGTGCCCCATGGCCGGTAGTACCGCTTTGCGGTAGCACCACACTCTGGTACCTTGAGAGTCTGGGGCTGGTTTGCCTTTATGGAGCATCTTCGGTACCTTACCGGTAGTACCGGTGTTTTCCAGTACTACCTCTTGGAGTTCAGGTAGTACCGCTGCAATAAATTCTCAATGGTCAGATCTGCACCAAGTACTATAAATGCACCCTCCACCTACCTTGGGAAGCTGCTCGTCTCACTCAAGAACACCACCTCCATTTGAGCCACCAAATTTCCAAGATCTCTTCACTCAACCATCCAAAGCCATTGATCTTTGGAGAATCGAAGGAGGAGCCCTTGATCTATTGCTTCACCAAGAGAGATCTTCATTTACCCCTCATTCACTTGAGGGCCCCTTGCTCTAGTGTTTCTTTGGAAACTCTAGTTCTAGATTTGGTTCTTACAAGCTTGTCTTTGATTGTTTTGACAGCTTGCTTGTATTTGGGAGCCTCCAATTACGTTGTGGATGTGTGCCCCGAACTTGTTGTAAATTTGTCGGCTTCCACCTCGAAGGTTTCCGATATAGTGGAAGGTGAATCGATCCCCTTGGGGTGAGGTTCCTCGGAGAACAAGGGAGGCCTCTCATGACGTTGGTGGTTTGAAACCACCCCCTCTCCAAACATAGACGTACTTCCCCTCAAAAGGAAGGAACTACGGGAAACGAATCCTTGTGTCTCCGCGTCTACCACTTTGGTTACTTCTATCCTTTACCGCACTTTACTTACTTGTTCTTGCTTAGTGTTGTTCTAGTTAATGCTTGTTTGACATATAGGTAAATTCACATTAGTTGCATAATCTAGAGAATTTTCCTTTCTTGTCAAACCCTAATTTGAAAAAGAAGAAAATTTGAAGTAGCACATATTCACCCCCCTCTAGGTGCCCATACGATCCTTTGGTATCAGAGCCTCGGCTCTTTATTCGGGCTTTACCGCCTAAGAGTATATGGGTAGAAAAGAAGGGAAAGTGGATGGTGAGTCTACCGCGTCGGTGACCATGGAGGATCTCAATAACTTGGAAACAAGATTGAGCTCCACCATGGCCAACGAGATCAAACAATTGCATAAGTTACTTGAGCAACTTGTTAAAGATAAAGGTGGCTCATCATCCCCTTCTCCTCAATAGGAACTTCCACCATTACCCAGAGATAATGCCCCGGCATCACCCACGGGTAAGGTGGTGGGGGATAATCAAGACAACACTAATTCCTCCACAAAAGGGATGGTGGGAAGGGAGAGCACCATGACTCTCATGGATGGTACACTCCCGAGCCTCCAATTCCTCACCCTCATATAAACAATAGAGGAGACCCACCAAAGCTAGAAGCATCTACTTTTGCTCAATGCCAATCTCTAATGAAAACTCATGTGCGCAGCTCTTGCATTGAACTATGGAACATCTTTGAATAAGGACTCTATATTGGGGATCCAAACAACTTGACAAGAAGAGAAGTTGTCAATAGTCAACTCAATGCCACCGCCTTGCACATGATTCAACAAGGATTGGGTACAAAGGATTACCCACACACTGAGCACCTTAACACCGCAAAGGAAGCTTGGGATGCTCGCATAGTGTTGTTTGTTGGGAATGAGAGCATGAGAAGGAACCGTTATGATGCACTAAGCAATGACGCCGAAGGCTTCTATATGAAGGAAGGTGAAGATCATGAAGACATGTACCGTAAGCTCAAGACCACCGCCACCACTTTTAGAAGTGTGCATGCCTCACATGTGGATTATGCTTGGATAAAAAAGAAATATGTGAGTGCACTCATGCCCTTTGAGCCCACCGACTTTAAGATCCTACAAGGAAGACACAACTACCATCTCATGACCTCCAATGAAGTAATGCAAGAGATTGCCTCTTTCAAGGTTGCCGCCAATAATGCCAAAGATGCCCGTGCTCGAGCCCTTGGAATGAGCAATGTTGTTAACCTTGCATTGAAGGACAAAGTTGTGGAACATGGGGATGAAGATGATAGTGATGAAGGCCTCTCTATGAGCTTCCCCGATGATGTCAAGATTTCTCATGGTGAATTTATGGCCTTCTATGCAAAGAAATTTTGGAAGAACCCCGCCAAGGCCAAGATGGAAATGCAACGAAGAAGCAACCCAAATGGAAGAAGAGAAAATGTCACTAAATTGATAACTTGCTTTAATTGTGGTGACCTCTATCACTTTGTGGCGGGTTGTCCCTATGAGAAGAGAGAAGATCATGGGGTTAAACTTATGTTAAAGAAAACTCCCAAAGCTCCTTACAAGAAACCCTTCATCATGAATAATCCCATCAACAAGAAGTCGGGTGAAATTGTGTTGATCACTCATGAAGAATACTCCTCCGAGGATGAAGATAATAAAGAGGAAACGTCAAGTGGTGTGGCTGCTCTTGCCACTACTTCTACTCCCACATTCTCCCTCTTCGACTACCCAAATGAGAATCTCTCCAACAAGAATGTCACTTGCCTTATGGCAAGAGGAACGGAGGTATCTTAATCATCTCACCCCACCCTCCTGAGTAATGATGCAAATGATGATGAAATGTCTCTTGAGGTTAAAAAGGAAATAACTGCTTTTGATGATTTCATGAATAACTTGCTAGGGTAACACAAAAGACATTTTGTGGACCTCTTAGATCAACTTTCTCACACCCAAGGGCTTCTTGATGAAAGATGTAAACTAAGAAGAGAACACATGATTGAGGTAGAAGCCCTAAATTATGCTCTAGAAGAAGAACAAGAGACTAGGTTGTCCCTTGAACTAAAACTTGAAGGACTTGATGGGGCAAATGATTTAATTGTGAATAGACTCATTAAGAAATGTGACCTTTCTATTGCTAAATATAAAAGGTCTAAAAAGGACAAGATTGAGTTTGGTGTGGTTCATGATAAACTTACCGAGGATTTTAGTTTACTTAACAAGGCTCACAAGGCTCTGGAAAGTGAACTCTTATCACTCACAAAGTCCCATGAAAAGCTTCAAACTCAATTGACCAATATTCCTTCACCTGGTAATTTCATTCCATCTAGTAGTACAACTATTCTTGAAGAAAATGCTAGGTTGAAGGGGGATCTAGCTAAGGCCGCATTTCAAAAAGGTAACAAGTCCATTGATGACCTCTTGAGTAAGAAAATGTCAAATGGTGAGAAAGGGGGCATTGGTTTTTTCTCTAAAGCCAAGAAGAAGAACAACAACAACAACAAGAAGAAGGCCAAGCCCGCACAAGAGAAAAACAAGGCCATTGTGAATAGTAAGACCACAAGTGGTAAAACTATGTCTCATGATGATTTTGCGGGAAGTGCTAACCCTCAATATGTTCTAATGCATGATTATTATGGTGATGTGTATGCACAATATGTTGGCCCATATGATGGTTATATTGCTTGGTCTATTTGGGTCCCCAATACCCTTGTTGCTAACAAAAGAGGACCCATTGAAAAATGGGTACCTAAAAATTAGCTTGATCTTTTGTAGACATATGCTTCCGGAGGGTCAAAATGGGTTCTTGATAGTGGTTGCACAAGTCATATGACCGGAAGCTCTTCTATTTTCAAATAATTAAGGCCAAATGATGATCAAATATCCATTACATATGCCGACAAGTCAAATTCTAAGGTAATTGGTTTTGGCAAGGTATAGGTTGCCCACGATATTACACTCGTGGACATCATGCTTGTTGAGACCCTTGGTTACAATTTACTTTCAGTCCGTGCTCTTGGAAAGATGGGCTTTGCCGTATTTATTGATGATGATATTGTGGTTCTCAGGTGGAGCAAGTCTCTCAAGGTCTCTTTCGTTGGGTACGTCAAACATGACTTGTATGTGGTGGACTTATTAGGGCAAACCACTACAAGTGCAATGTGCTTATTCAGAAAGGCCGATGTGGGTTGGCTATGGCATCGCCGACTAGCCCATGTCAGTATGAGAACTTTGCAAAGTCTCCTCAAGGAGGGCCATATTGTTGGACTAAAATAAAATGTTTCCTTTGCCAAAGATCGTGTTTGCAGGGCTTGCGTTCTAGGAAAGATGCATGATTCTCCCCACAAGCCAAAGAATCGAATCAAGTCAACGAGGATCTTGGAGCTCCTTCATGTGGATCTCTTTGGTCCTCCATCTCATGCAAGTCTTGGTGGGAAGAAATATTGTTTGGTGATTGTTGATGACTTTTCAAGATACTCATGGGTATATTTCTTCAAGTTGAAAAGTGAGACCCAAAAGACCTTCATCGACTTCATCAACTTGGTTCAACGTTAATACAATGTCCCCGTGTTGATAATAAGAAGTGACAATGGCACCGAGTTCAAGAACTACACCTTGAATGATTTCCTTGGTGATGAGGGGATAAAACATCGATATTCCATTGCATATACCCCTCAACAAAATGGTGTAGCCGAGAGGAAGGACCGGACTCTTATTGAGATGGCTAGGACCATGTTGGCGGAGTTTAAATCTCCATACTACTTTTGGGCCGAAGCCATCTCCACCGCTTGCCATGCATCAAACCGGCTCTACCTCCGCAAAGAATTGGACAAGACTCCATATGAAATACTTACCGGTAACAATCCCAACATATCTTACTTTCGGTTGTTCGGTTGTAAGTGTTTCTATCTCATAAAAGGTGTTCGTTTGTCCAAAGTTGAGTCTAAAGCATTAGAGGGTATTTTTGTTGTCTATGGTCTCGAATCTCACACTTATATAATCTATGATAAGCTCTCTGGAGCAGTCATAGAATCTTGTAGTGTGACCTTCAAAGAATATGATGGTCCCCAAGGGGGCGTGTTGATGCTTGTGATGCAGATGCTGAAATGCCTCAGGATGCAAAGAATGGGTGTGGGATATATCCGCCCTATTGAGGAACCCCTTATGGCGGATCGAGAAGAACTATGTTCTACTCAAGTGGAGCCCTCATCTTCACAACATCGACAAGCTCCATCCACCGAGGAGGACAATGACCCAAGCCAAAGAGAAGCTGTGGACCCTCAACATGTTGATCAAGGTGACATCTCTAGTGAGGAAGAGCTTGAGTCTCCAATCTCCAGAATGTCAAGTGGTGCCAAGTCAATTACACAAGGAAGATCCATACAAAATGCCTTAAGACAATCTCAACTCAATGCTAGAAATGTGCCAGATCAAGACCAAGGTCAATCTTTGCCTCTTAATGAAGAGAATGATTCAAGGTCAATATGATGGTCTAGACGCGGACCAAAATGATGAAGTGGACCCCAAGAAACAACAAGGAGATCCACACTCGTCGCGAAGCTAGAATGGATAGGATGATGGAATTAAGGGACCACTCTCTAGAGAATGTGGTTGGAGATGTAAGAAGTGGAATTTCCACAAGAGCACAATTGAAGAGGTTTAGTGAACACCAAGCACACATCTCCATGATTGAACCAAAGAAAGTGTGAGAAGCTCTTGAAGATTCAGATTGGTTGGAAGAAATGCACAAAGAGCTCAACAACTTTGAGAGAAACAAAGTATGGAAGTTAGTTGAGAAGCCAAAGGATTACCTCAATGTAATAGGCACCAAGTGGATATTCAAGAACAAGCAATATGAGCATGGAATTATATTAAGGAACAAGGAAAGATTGGTTGCACAAGGGTTCTCTCAAATTGAAGGCATTGATTATGGAGAGAATATGCACCTGTGGCTCGTCTTGAGTCCATCCGTATCCTTCTTGCTTATGCGGCACATCATAACTTTAAGTTGCAACAAATGGATGTAGAAACTGCCTTTCTTAATGGTCTATTGAATGAGTTGGTATATGTAAAGCAACCCCCAGGATTTGAGGAACCCAACTTCCCAAACCATGTCTACAAACTTGATAAGGCGCTCTATGGGCTTAAACAAGTCCCACGCACGTGGTATGAGCACCTTAGAGAGTTGTTGTTTGACCGTGGATTTGAGGTTGGGAAAATCGATCCCACTCTTTATACTAAGAAGGTCAATGGGGAGCTTTTTGTATGCCAAATATATGTTGATGATATTATCCTTGGCTTATCTAACAAAGCTTTTAATGATGAATTCTCAAAGCTTATGACAAGTAGGTTCCGGATGTCTATTATGGGGGAGTTAAGGGTATTCCTTGGTTTTGAGATCAAACAAGTTGGAGGAGGTACATTCTTCAACCAAGCCAAGTATACTCAAGATATGCTCAAAATGTTCAATATGCAAGAAGTAAATGGAGCTCCTACTCCCATGGCTACAAAGACTCATCTAGAACAAAATCCAAATGGCAAAGATGTGGATCAAAAGGTATACCGGTCTATGATTGGTTCTTTGCTTTACCTTTGTGCATCTAGACCCGATATTGTGTTGAGCGTAGGTGTGTGTGCAACATATCAAGCGGCTCCGAAAGAAATCCATTTGATGGTGGTCAAGAGAATCTTTCGATATTTGGTTCATACCCCACACTATGGTCTTTGGTATCCTCGAGGTTCAACATTTGCTCTTTGTGGATACATGGATTCGGATTGGGCGGGTGATAAGGATGATAGAAAATCAACATCCGGGGCTTGCCAATTCCTTGGTAGGTCCTTGGTATGTTGATCTTCTAAGAAGCAAAATTGTATATCTCTCTCCACCGCCGAAGCCGAGTATGTGGCAGCTGCTAGTGCTTGCACTCAATTTCTATGGATGATGCAAACTTTAAAGGAATACAGTGTCCCTTGTGACAAAGTTACTCTTCTATGTGGCAATGGAAGTGCTATCAAGATTGCCTACAACCCGGTGGATCACACAAGGACAAAGCATACTGAGATTCGCCATCACTTCATTAGAGATCATGTTGCTCGAGGTGACATTGATCTATCTTATGTGTCAACCAAAGACTAACTTGCCGACATCTTCACGAAGCCACTTGATGAAGCAAGGTTTTGTTATTTGAGGAATGAACTAAATATCATAGATTCAAGGAGCTTGACTTCATCACCTTGCATACTCACCTATGTCTTAACCCCTATTTGGTTTAGGTGCAGACGTGGATATAGGGGGAGTGCGGTCCTAATTGATTGGACTATCCCTCCCCCATTATGCCCAAAGAGATAAAAATCATTTCTCTTAATATCATTTTGTGATATGTGAGCTTAAATGATGAGTTTCGGTAATGGACCCAAGATATATCTTTGTGGTCCTAAGCCGATTTTTACTCAAACATGGTGGCCTAGGCCATCTCCCTCTCACATTCGAGAGGTTGGTGCTTACTTGTGTTTGTCATTTATTGAGTTGTTTAGGTCTTAAGATCATGCACTCTCATTTGGTTCTTGATATGTTTTCCCTATTTTAGAGTGCATGTGTCCATATCTGTGTGACTCTCTTAACCTAAGCCTTTCTTATACTTCTACAAACCACATCTACTCTGCACAAGAACCTCCCCATTTATACCTGGCTTTCTGTTCTGGTGGAAACGGTACTACCGGGTATGGGAGCGGTACTACCGGTCGGGGTCAGTCTCCAGGTCGACTGGAAACTTCCCAAGTGCGGTACTACCAGTCTTTTACACGGCACTACCGGGAAAAGGAGCGGTACTACCGGCCGGGGTCAGTTTCTAGGTCGATTTCTGGAAACCTCCCAGGTTGGGCACTACCTGCTGTTTTTGTGGCACTACCGGCAAGCGGCGCTGCTGGGTGTATGTGCGGCAGTACCACCCAGCGGTACTACCGTCCACACACCGGTACTACCACCCGGCGTCCTGGTTAAGGGTTTAGATGCGGGGGGCACCTCTCAGTGCCCCCATTGTTCCCCCGTCTCCATTCCTAATAGCCGCCACCGCCGGAGAAGAAATCGCCGCCGGAGCCCCGCACTCTCCTCCCTCCACCGGATCCACACTGGATCTGGCCTCCTCGCGGGCTCCTCCTCAATATCCACCGACATGGACACCGGTACTACTGCCCTCTTCTTCTTCTCCCATGTTTTCTCCATTGAATCTAGGGAAACTTTGATTCTTGGTCAAAACAGTTGTTTTTGAGGTTGTACCATGTGTAGTTTACCAGATATTACTCCTTGCCCGATGAAATCCTCACTTTGGATAATTTTACTGCCAGTTTATGGATCGATTCTACCAGATCTAGTCTATAGTCGCATGATTGGTAGTATCGGAAATTTTTCTGGTACTACCGCTGTTTTCGGTACTACCGCTTATGATATCCGGTACTACTGACCATGACTGACAGCAAAATTTTCCCCAAACTTAAATTTCATCGTGGAACTTCTTTCGTTTCGGATTCTTGTGCCCTTATCCCACTGCTATCTCCCTCTTTCTTTCATAGGTGGAGGGGGTTCCCGGGGTTCACACAAACGGTCCAAAGCTCATCATGAAATCGAGGACTATGAGTCAGAATCCGAGTCCGAGTCAGAGACAGGAAGAGATCATGCCTCAACCTAGCAACCGTCTAAAGCTGAAATCCACTCGGGGCCGACGTGGAGGGGGTATTAAGCAAAGTGCTGGCTGTGGTACTGGTCCTCCTCCTCCTCCTCCCCCCTCGAGTCATCACAAGAGTCAGAGTTCTAGGCCATTTGGGCCAAAGCTGTTGACTGATTTTTCTAAGGTTGAGTTCCATGCCTTGCGGTCCGTCAACCCATATGTTGCTGCTCGCCCTCATGCTAGGGAAAATAGTCTCTTTTACACAGACTTCCAAGAGCGTGTATACTTTGAGGTTCTTATGAAGGATGAGAAGCTTGTGGTCCCGCAGAAGTGGATTGAATGAATCATATGAAGAAACACTTGAACTACTTCGATGAAGCTCTTGAGCTCTGCACAAACATTGGTTTGCTTCCCATTATGCAGTTCCGGATTGACTATGACCCCATGCTCATTACTCAGTTTTATGCCACCGTACATTTTTCCAAGAACCAGGCTCGAACTATCACCTGGATGATGGAGGGTGTTGTCAAGCAAGAAACTTTGGCTGAGTTTGCGGCAATTCTTGGGTATGAGGACTGTGGCAAGGACACTCTAGTTGGCTACCGCTGTCACAACAATGATCGTCCCATGAAGAAGGATGTTCTTGCTCCACTATACATCCGGGGGCAAAGTGTTTCTAGTAAGATCAAGGGGCTTCACCCCACATATGATATATTGCACCATATCTTCCGGGAGACGGTTGCTCCCCGAGCTGGTAATGTTGATGAGATGCATGGTTTAATGGTGGATCTTATGATCACCACTTATCACAACCGTGACTCCGTCCACCCTCTTGATGTGATGGATGTCATTTGGAACGAGATGGTTTGTGCTACTTACACTTGGAGGGTGCCTCCTTTTGCTCCATACATAATGGCTCTCATCCTTAGCAAGTTCCCATCTATTGCTAGAGACATTTCCTCTCAACGCCTTATACTCACCGGCACAAGTCTCTGTTGATCAAGACCCATCCTAAACCTCGCAATGTAGATGGCCAACTAGTTGATGAGGATGGGAACCCACTTGAGGAGGGGTCCGGTGATGAAGATGATGCTCGGGATGCTGATTTTGTGGTCTCATGCCGCAAGCATGCCCAGCCATCATGGGCAAAGAGGATTGAGGCTAAGCTCAAGAAGGTGTTTTGCTTCCAAGTTGACAATCAAAAGCGCAGGTATGAAGCTCATGTTTATGCCAAGAAAGTTTGTGCTCATCAGAAAGAATTGATGGAATCTCAAGGGTTGACCGTCTTCGAGGGCTTCGAGAACAACATCACTCCTGAAGACCAATGGATCTCCAAGCACAGCCATTGGGATGATGATGCCACCTCCTCTTTCCGTGCCCTGCCACCTCATGAGGATGCCTCGGATGATGATGACGCGTGACCTCTGGGACGTTAGTGTTGATCTTGTCCCTTTTTGGCGTCTTGATGCCAAAGGGGGAGAAGTTGCACATTAGACATGCGGGATTTGCATGGGAAAAGTCACAAGCTCATTCTTGCCTTTGATCTTTACTCGCTTGTGAACTTTATTTGAACTTTATTTGCTCTTTGCCTCATATTATGTGTGGATCTTATGTACTAACTATTTTTGCTATGAGACTATGTTTTTATCTTGTGGATCCATCATTTGTGTGCTATAATTATCCTCATATGGATCCATCTTATGTGATGTGTGATGATATTGTCTATTCATTGTAATATGTCTCTCATCACACTTTATTGTTCAAAGGTATGTGTTCTAAGTGCAGTTATACACTCCCAGTTAGTTTGTAAAATAGAGGGGGGCTTGATTCTACTTATCTAGGGGGAGCCCCATCTCTATTTTGCAAAACCTTGTTTGTCATCAAAATATTATCATGCAAAATGTCTGTTGTCATCAAACACCAAAAGGGGGAGATTAAAAGAGAATTTCCTATCCTAAGTGATTTTGGTGTTTATAACAACACACATGTCGGATTAATTATTTGCCAAGTGTACCGCAGGTTGTATCAAGATATGTCTTGGCTCGTTCCTCTCAAAAAGGGTCCTCTATTGACAGTGCATTTTGCCTCTGTGATTGTAGAGGTCCCAACCTTTCATAAGGTAGAGATCCCTGTGTATACAATGCTAGTCCCTAATCAATAGCTAGCATACACAGTTAAGATGTAATATCAAGAAACAAAGCTCATAATACAACTTTATAACCAGGAATAAAATAATTCATTACATCTTACATAGCTCATTTGGCTATCACATGACAATGCAGCAGAATATCTATATAGCATGGATTCCTTCATCTTCAAAGTGCCACAGGAAATCATGTTGGTTGTTTTCTTGTAATCCTAATCAACACACTTCACTAACATCAAACGAACCTGCAACATAATAAGTTGCAGCCACAAGGGTCAATACATTTGAATTGTATTGGCAAGTTTCACTACTATGTAGAAATAAGTGGAATCTATCAATATATGCACATTTGGCTAAGTAGGGTTTTGGCTCTTTTGCAGAAAGCAATATAGTTTTATCCCATCTTTTCAAAATATTTTTGATCTTTTGACAATCTTTCTGATCTCCTTGGAAAACTCCAAGTGCTTCTAATCCCTTGTGGACACCATCAAGTTTTACTTTGAGAAATTGGAATGTCGAGATCTTCCATAGCATCAGGCCTTAGTTGGTCAGAGTTGTCCGTAACCGGGGACATGGCTAAGTACTTATAATTTGATCTTCTACAGAAGTTGGACACTTTACCCACATGACACAATCTCGTCTTGATCCCACCAGTGGCCGCTGGATAAGTACACACCAAATGGAGTACCGGCAGATCGAAAATGTGACAAAGTCTTTCCATAGAAGTCCTCCCAATACACAATGCTAGCTTTTCTACCAGGCACCAATGTAAGGATATATTTCCAATACACAATTCTAGTTAACCTGAAGATGCCAATGCAAGGGTCTTCCACTATGTAGCTGACTAAGCCAGAGCCCATTTAGCATGTGGCTGTACACGGAAGCCACTATATGAGAAACGTGTTCAATCTCTAAGTCCCTGGGTGGTTTTCTTCTAGTGCACATACAAAAAGATAGCCATATAAACATGGTTCCCTTTGTTGCCACCTTGTCCAAAATTGAGTATCCTCATTCCACCCAGGTGGTTCATTGAGTACTTGTTTTATTATATAAAACATATATTTTTCCAACACTTCATATAATCATGATATGGTATTCCATCCCAAGTCTATAGCAAGGCTAAGCATACTACCACTATGAGGTTTTCACTAAGGAAGATGGGTTTCCTAATAGGACATAGCATAGCATAGTAATATAGTAGCCCTATCATGCATACTACAAAAATACCACTAAGTGTAGTGAAAATAGTAGGACATGGATGATAGTGTCACTTGCCTTTTTAGTAGAGAATATTGGTTCACTCCTTGATCTTGCAAATATCACACTCTTCAATCTTCACTACAATTCAATCAAGCAAGCACATTTTCAAACCAACATTCAAACAATTCACCACATGAAACAATAAGATCAAGCAATGCATGCAAGCATGCAAAAGATTTTTTTATTTGGAAAAGTGGTTTCTAGTAGGCTCTAAACATTTTACAGCTCCTATTGGTTATTTACAAATGTGGTAAAACCATTTAAATTCATGATGGTGGAAATGGCCATTTAAATCATTTTTGTTTTGTTAAAATGATTTATATCAAAGTAATATTTTGTAGTGTTAGTCAAATATATTCTTAAACACAAATGTTAGTGTTTATGGTTTAAAGGTTTAATATTAATCCATTTGCAAAAAGCTTCCACCTAAATTCCATCTTTAAATCAAACAATTTTTTTATTTGCTAGAAATGCATTTAACAAGTAATAATTTACTAAGGTTCATCAAATATGTTTTCAAATCTCAAAACTTGGTGTTTAGGGTCAGGGAGTTTAAATCGCATCATTATCTAAAGCTTTTACTTTAAAAGTATTTTTAAACCATAATCAATATTTTTATTTAGCCAGAAATGCTTTTATTCAAAGATTTAATTCCTAAGTGTCACCAAATATATTTTTAAATCTACAAGTTGGTTTCTATGGTCAATAGGTTCAAACAATCCATTTACGAAATATTTTACCCTAAAAACATTTTTAGAATAAATTTTATACTCAAGATAAGACTAAACAAGTTTCTGCATAAACAACCAATTTTACAGAAGCAAAATACTAAACAAAGTGCATGGTTGGAAAGGTTTTGTTTTCCTGATTCCAATGATATAAAATTACCAAAATTTGGACGTGTGGATTAAAAGTTATGAATTTTATAAAATCAAACATCTAATAGAACATTTCTGTTTTTAAAATCAAAGTCAGTGCCACGCGTCTTAATCTTACTGGTCCATACCACTTCGGGTGGATCGTGCTACGCATGCCGTTAGATCTAACTTAATCACACGGTGCTGATCGCTTCGTACCTGTTCGCTAAGTGAATCTATCGTGACACTTGCATCTAAATCCAATGGCTTAGAGCAGCTCAGCCAGGAACTGGCGGCGCTGGCACGACGACGAGCGGCGGAGCACTCTGGCTTCGGCGGATTCGGTGAAGCAGGAAGCAAGGTGTAACACCCTCGCCTGATAAGGCTGAGTTCATGTGTATAGTGCCAATCCCTGGATCGGTTCACTGGCACACACAGTACAAAATGATACCAAATATAACTGTGCATCATAAATACAATGAATATGATCTATAATTTACACTATTTATTCAAGTACACAGCGGAAAACAAATACAAGGTAGATCTCCATGCTTCAAATGTGCCACAGGCGAACAATTGTTGAGTGGAGTCTCGCGATCTATGAACGATCACTCAGATACGATATAACCTGCAACATGAAACGTTGCAGCAACGAATGGTCAATACGTTGAATGTATGGCAAGTAGGCTAAAGTGGTTAACAACAGATCTATCAACTACATGCTTATTTGGCCAAGTGGAGTTCAGGCTCAGTTGCATAAGGCAACAGTTTTATCCTAACATTTGTAACAAAGTACTTTTCCAATACGATAAATAGGACACACTGGTTCACTCCCAGGTGCTCCTACCCAATTATGTTCACCCAACAAGTTTTAAGTAATTAAGAAATAAGGATGAGTGAGAAATATCATAGCATCGATGTCAGTGTCTCAAATTGTCCATAACCGGGGACACGGCTAAGCACTTAGTTTACACACCCTGCAGGGGTTAGTACACTTTACCCATGTGACTTGGCCAGCCCAGCTCGTACCACCACTCTCATATTGGGTGATGATAGGGAGAAGTCCAACAAGGAACCGTTCGGGAAGTAGCTCCCCAAACCCGACACGCACCGGTCCAACCTACACTATTCTACATCTCTGGATACGTGGGTTCGAGTTACCGCAACCTACTGAGTTCAACCAACCGCCCATTTCATTATTGGCACATGGTTGCACATGAAAGCTACCAAACAAAGAAGCCAATCCTTTCTCACTGTCCTGGGTTCCTTTCCGCAATGATACCACCAAAAATTATCAATCCCATCACACCCAGGAGATTCATTGATTAAGTTGTTTTAGTTTTCGCAAACCAACACATTTAGAATCAACATCAGTGATGTAACCCATCCCTCGTTCATCATAGCATGGCTAAGCACATCTACCAACAGTGGCTTATAAACAAGGAATGCTAGGAAATAATATGGGACATAGCATAGCATATACACATCAATTCCTACATATGCAATTCTACAAAAAAACATCTACAATGCATAGGAAAACAGTAGGACATTTATGACCAAGATAGCACCACTTGCCTTTGTTGTAGATGTAGTCGATTAGATAATGCTTACAATTATATTGGCCTCTTTCGTAATAACCACAATACTTGCAATCATAGTAGTTGCAATCACAGTAGTTGCACTCCTCGCAATCTAACGTTTGAAGCAAACACAACAAACAACATTCAACACATTGCAAACATACAATAGTGCAACATTACAAGAAAACAATGATGAACAGATGCATGCATGCCGATTTAATGAGTCACAATGGTTGCATTTAGTGTTCTGAACATAGTTAGATTACATGATGCATGTGGAAAGTCATTTAATGCACTAAAACTTTTATTACTAAAGTTGTATCGATTTAATATGGTGTATACCACCTTAATTGAACTAAATATGTTTATGTCGTATTAAATTGTGAAGTAGACGCTACTGGATAGAAGTAATGCAATTTAAAGACAGTGGCAATTTGAATCACCTAAAAAGGAGTTATAGATATTTTCCTATGATTAAAACACTATTTCAATGGGTTTAAATATTTCTGTATGAGTTTCTGTTTTAACAGTACCAAATAATTTGTCATGCAATTTCTCTGTATAGATATTGTCAATACAAAACCTTAGCACTTGGATTCACCCTAATCGGAGTTATAGATCTTTTTGTATGATTTAAATAGTGTTTAATGGGTTTTAAATGATTCGTATAGTTTCTGTTGTCTAAAAATCAATCTAAAATTATATCTGTAATCTCCATGGAATTGTGATTTCAGGGACATATTATTTGTAATTTTCTGAATAGTATTTATTTTCTTATGAATTTATTACTCTAAATAAGCCATTAAACCATTTAAATTTTCACGGAAAAATCTTACAGTCAAAGGCTGAACTAATTGCATATTGATGATCTACATAGAACCAGCTTTCCATCGGTATATCATTTATATTTTTGTGACAAGCAATTAATTTACTATGAATTTAATGATTTATAAAGCCATTAAAACTAATTAAATTTCTACGGGTTAAATAATCGTCAAAGGCTAGATCCAACCAGATATTATTAATGTACATTACAGTAGCTTCAATTTGATATATTGCTCATATTTTTCGGAGTTACAGATAATTTCTTATGAATTTATTAACCTAAAAGACCATTAAAACTAATTAAATTACTGCAGTAACCACGTACAGTAAAAGTTGGATCTATTCTGATAAGATGATTCCACATAAAATTATCTTCAATTTGATATATTATACGCAATTTTTGTACGGGGTATGAATTTATAATGAATTTTACAAGTTAGATCTATAATGTGCAATTTTAAATTCGAACGGAATATTTCAGGAAATATTCCGCTGACTGGACAAGTTGACTTTGCATGCTGACTAGGACTATATGTTGACCTGACGATGACGTGGCATTGATGAGAAAGCTGACCGGGATGACGACATGGCACGCACCGGTTTGATTGGATCTCGACCGTCTGGATATGATCCGGTGGCTAGAACAAGAGATTGACCCGATTTTGGCCCAGAATAGACAAGAAACAGATCTGTGTTAGCAAGACAAATCCGTAGGTCAAATTGAAAAACTTACAACATGAAAGTTATGGGGAATCATTATTCCTACCTTCTCACCAAAGAAATTTGGATTTGAAGAAACGAGCGCGAGTAAATCTTGGATTTACACTGTCAGATCTGAAATATTGCGATGCGAAATTCTCTGGATGTGGTGGATGAAAAGAGGTGAGGTTTGTCGGGATTGAAAGATTTCGACGAGTTCTACAACTTTCGTTTTTTGGCCGAAGGCAAACAACAAAGTCTAGATGGGTTAAAAAGCGAAATAAGATTCAGACATGTGTAGATTCGGGATTTCGAGAAGAGAAACTCGTACAGTTGTGGCTCCACGAGTTTATATGGAGGTTTAGGATGGTGGGGAGATAGGTTTTGGAGTGGGAACAAGTAGAAACAAACGGAAGTCGATTCGGAGTTGTAGATAAAAAAGTTATAGTAGTTTAAATAGAGATAGGTTTGTCAAAAACTGTTTCGCACGTTTTTTTAAAGCATCTGGGACAACCACGTACGCGTGTGCCTGGTACCGGTCGGCTGGCTTGCTGGGCCAAGGCTGGTTGGCCGGCCCATTTGTTTTTTTTGTTTTTTTTTCTTTTTCTTTTTTTATTTACTTGTTTCCCTCATATCTTTTGCATACGAACTTCAAATGACATGATTCTTGTTTCTAAATTTTTCTAAAATCGAATAGATCATTATATGATCAAATTTGTAATATTTTTACTAGTTTGGAAGTATTGGATTTATAAATCCTTGTATATTCCATTTTATTTATATCTTTATTTGTTTGTATTTATTCCATAACTTTTTCATACTAGCTCCAAATGAGGTCAATTTTGTTTCTAAAATTTTGTAGTATTAATTGGATCTCTTTAGGCTATAATTATCAATAATTTATGCCTTATCAATAGTGGGTTTTAATAAGTCAGTTTAATTACCCTTAGGAACATTTGGGCGAATCAACTATAGGATTTAGATACCAGGATTTGGATTTAGTTTGTGAGAACTTTGCATGGATGTAATGAAATGCTTATGAGTGCTTCATGATTTTCATTTTGAAATCTTGCACACCAACTCTACAATCCATAATCAATCCATGCCCTTTTTCCTATATGGCTACTTAGGTCATAACAAAAGAATATAAGATTTTGAATTCAAGGTTGAGAGGATTTTCTATTCAAAAAGTTTCTTCTCTTTGAGAATTTTCAACATAGTCAAACAATCAATCAAACTTATTTATTGATTTCACATTCCAAAATTAGGAGAATTTTGGGATGTGACAGACTACCACCCTTAAAAGAAACCTCGTCCCAAGATATGGGAAGGCTAGAAAGAAAGAAAGGTTCGGGATCCATTAGGATGCTACCACCCTTAAAAGAAAATTGACTAGGTCACTTCTCGAGGATTCAGTTAGCTCATATTGGTTCTCCTTTAGACTTTTATTGGCACAATGTCTCTAGCACATTCTAAACATCATGATTGATAGTTTCCGAGAAAGATCTTCTTAAACTAGCAAAACTCTCATGGTGGGAAAATAGGGAACGTTTACTTCACGGTGCCCATAATTAACGGTTGGGATTCATCTTTACTGTACATTCCTATGCTTAGCAATGGATGCTTTTAGAAGGGTGTAACAATATACCATCCTAGGGTTTAGGCTCAACGTCGACTCTCTGATAAGGTTGAAAATGGCACTCAAGATTCGCAAAGCCAACAGAACAAGAGCGAATAATAAGAGTAGTAGGAATGGTGATCAATCCATCCTGCACCCAAATCATTACCCTGTATGAGGATAGGTGAATCACGTTTTTCTATCACTCGGGCATTCTCACTTGCCTTGAAGAATGTTTCCATGGGCACGAACTAATGCTCTATGTATACTCCCATGTATTCAATCAACAAAGCTACTACTAAAACTAAACTATCGATACTTCAACTTTCAGGTTGCGTAATCTACTACATAACATCATTTCAACACTTCATACTCCCACATCTCTTTTTTTCTATTAGATAAAGCTTTCTCCTTCCTAAATGCATTGTGTTGTCAAACCTTCCACTTAACACATCATTATATCTCCAACGGTTCAAGATAGGGAAGAATAGATTCTATAGGAAAGAAACGACTAAGAAAATAATCCTACCCATAACTATATGAAGCAATCAATGTCACAAACAAGGAAACAATCATAGGCAATCAACACACAATCAAACACTTGTATAATAACATTACAGGGGTCCAAATATAGCTGTATATAACCACAAAATAGTTTTAAAGCATAGGGAACAATACTAGAGTAAAACATGGCAACACATAAGCAATAAACAAAATTTGTCAAAATGGTACAGCAGACTTCACGAATTTTTCTGACCGACTTAAGCTCGTCAGAAAATTTAGCCAATTTTTGTGCATGTACTACAGGTAATTACGCTCCAGATCCTATTGTTTTAGATTTTTCTGAGTTACCAATAAAATATGAACAATCGCGCGGTACAACAGGTCAGGCAGAAAACTACAGTAGTAATTTCCACGAATTTCAATCAATTCACACCATTAAAATAATTTTAAAACCACACGAAAACTCTAGCAACTTTGGAGTTTCTAAACAACAGATCCTAAACAAGGCATCACACAATATGGTATAGTACAAACAAGCAAGCAACATATATTGTCATACCATATAAGTTGGTAAGAACAATATGCTAACAGGATAGCGATGATCTCCTAAAGAGATAAAATATGGTGGTACAGACCTACCCAAACTTGGTGAGATGTTCATTTATGTCATGTTATTTTTTATTTACTTGTAGGCCAACTCTCATATAGTGATTTGCTTTATAGAAAACTACTAATAACATTTTCCAATTCTTGTAGTGTTTATGGTAGATCACTTCTTCTTCTAATCAAGTGAATGGACATCTACAAGTTTGAACAAGGAGAGGTGTTGGAAAATGATAGACAAGGAATATAAGAACTCTAATAAGTATAAAATATGATAGTTCTCGTAATAGAGGTCTCCTATTGCTAATCCATTTTCTAAGGTCATGATCCTACAGTCAACACACAGCTCTGATACGATCTTGTAACACCCTCGCCTGATAAGGCTGAGTTCATGTGTATAGTGCCAATCCCTGGATCGGTTCACTGGCACACACAGTACAAAATGATACCAAATATAACTGTGCATCATAAATACAACGAATATGATCCAGAATTTACATTATTTATTCAAGTACACAGTGGAAAACGAATACAAGGTAGATCTCCATCCTTCAAATGTGCCACAGGCGAACAATTGTTGAGTGGAGTCTCGCGACCTATGAACGATCACTCAGATACGATATAACCTGCAACATGAAACGTTGCAACCACGAATGGTCAATACATTGAATGTATGGCAAGTAGGCTAAAGTGGTTAACAACAGATCTATCAACTACATGCTTATTTGGCCAAGTGGAGTTCAGGCTCATTTGCATAAAGCAACAGTTTTATCCTAACATTTGTAACAAAGTAGTTTTCCAATGCGATAAATAGGACACACTGGTTCACTCCCAGGTGCTCCTACCCAATTATGTTCACCCAACAAGTTTTAAGTAATTAAGAAATAAGGATGAGTGAGAAATATCATAGCATCAGTATCAGGTCGCTCAAATTGTCCATAACCGGGGATATGGCTAAGCACTTAGTTTATACACCCTGTAGGGGTTAGTACACTTTACCCATGTGAATTGGCCAGCCCAGCTCGTACCACCACTCTCATATTGGGTGATGATAGGGAGAAGTCCAACAAGGAACCGTTCGGGAAGTAGCTCCCCAAACCCGACACGAACCGGTCCAACCTACACTATTCTACATCTCTGGATACGTGGGTTCGAGTTACACACCAACTGAAGTTCAACCAACCGCCCATTTCATTATTGGCACATGGTTGCACATGAAAGCTACCAAACAAAGAAGCCAATCCTTTCTCACTGTCCTGGGTTCCTTTCCGCAATGATACCACCAAAAATTATCAATCCCATCACACCCAGGAGATTCATTGATTAAGTTGTTTTAGTTTTCGCAAACCAACACATTTAGAATCAACATCAGTGATGTAACCCAGCCCTCGTTCATCATAGCATGGCTAAGAACATCTACCAACGGTGGCTTATAAACAAGGAATGCTAGGAAATAATATGGGACATAGCATAGCATATAAACATCAATTCCTACATATGCAATTCTACAAAAAAACATCTACAATGCATAGGAAAACAGTAGGACATTTATGACCAAGATAGCACCACTTGCCTTTGTTGTAGATGTAGTCGATTAGATAATCCTTACAATTATATTGGCCTCTTTCGTAATAACCACAATACTTGCAATCATAGTAGTTGCAATCACAGTAGTTGCAATCACAGATGCATGCATTCCGATTTAATGAGTCACAATGGTTGCATTTAGTGTTCTGAACATAGTTAGATTACATGATGCATGTGGAAAGTCATTTAATGCACTAAAACTTTTATTACTAAAGTTGTATCGATTTAATATGGTGTATACCACTTTAATTGAACTAAATATGTTTATGTCATATTAAATTGTGAAGTAGACGCTACTGGATAGAAGTAATGCAATTTAAAGACAGTGGCAATTTGAATCACCTAAAAAGGAGTTATAGATATTTTCTTATGATTAAAACACTATTTCAATGGGTTTAAATATTTCTGTATGAGTTTCTATTTTAACAGTACCAAATAATTTGTCATGCAATTTCTCTGTATATATATTGTCAATACAAAACCTTAGCACTTGGATTCACCCTAATCGGAGTTATAGATCTTTTTGTATGATTTAAATAGTGTTTATTGGGTTTTAAATGATTCGTATAGTTTCTGTTGTCTAAAAATCAAACTAAAATTATATCTGTAATCTTCACGGAATTGTGATTTCAGGGACATATTATTTCTAGTTTTCTGAATAGTATTTATTTTCTTATGAATTTATTACTCTAAATAAGCCATTAAACCATTTAAATTTTCACGACAAAACCTTACAGTCAAAGGATGAACTAATTGCATATTGATGATCTACATGGAACCAGCTTTCCATCGGTATATCATTTATATTCTTGTGACAAGCAATTAATTTACTATGAATTTAATGATTTATAAAGCCATTAAAACTAATTAAATTGCTATGGGTTAAATAATCTGCAAAGGATAGATCCAACCAGATATTATTAATGTACATTACAGTAGCTTCAATTTGATATATTGTTCATATTTTTCGGAGTTACAGATAATTTCTTATGAATTTATTAACCTAAAAGACCATTAAAACTAATTAAATTACTGTAGTAACCACGTACAGTAAAAGTTGGATCTATTCTGATAAGATGATTGTACGTAAAATTATCTTCAATTTGATATATTATACGCAATTTTTGTATGTGGTATGAATTTCTAATGAATTTGACAAGTTAGATGTATAATGTGCAATTTTAAATTCGAACGGAATATTCCAGGGAATATTCCGCTGACTGGACAAGTTGACTTTGCATGCTGACTAGGACTAGATGTTGACCTGACGATGATGTGGCATTGATGAGGAAGCTGACCGGAATGACGACATGGCACGCACCGGTTTGATTGGATCTCGACCGTCTGGATATGATCCGGTGGCTAGAAGAAGAGATTGACCCGATTTTGGCCCAGAATTGACAAGAAACAAATCTGTGTTAGAGAGACAAATCCGTAGGTCAAATTGAAAAACTTACAACATGAAAGTTGTGGGGAATCATTATTCCTACCTTCTCACCAAAGGAATTTGGATTTGAAGAAACGAGCGCGAGTACATCTTGGATTTACACCGTCAGATCTAAAATATTGCGATGCAAAATTCTCCGGCTGTGGTGGATGAAAAGAGGTGAGGTTTGTCGTGATTGAAAGATTTCGATGAGTTATACAACTTTCGTTTTTTGGCCGAAGGAAAACAACGAAGTCTATATGGGCTAAAAAGCGAAATAAGATTCGGGCATGTGTAGATTCGGGATTTCGAGAAGAGAAACTCGTACAGTTGTGGCTCCACGAGTTTATATGGAGGTTTAGGATGATAGAGAGATAGGTTTTGGAGTAGGGAACAAGTAGAAACAAACGGAAGTCGATTCGGAGTTGTAGATAAAAAGTTATAGCAGTTTGAATAGAGATAGGTTTGTCAAAAACTGTTTCGCACGTTTTTTTAAAGCATCTGGGACAACCACGTACGTGTGTGCCTGGTACCGGTCGGCTGGCTTGCTGGGCCGCCAGCTGGTTGGCCGGCCCATTTGTTTTTTTTTATTTTTTTTTTCTTTTTCTATTTACTTGTTTCCCTCATATCTTTTGCATATGAACTTCAAATGACATGATTCTTATTTCTAAATTTTTCTAAAATCGAATAGATCATTATATGATCAAATTTGTAATATTTTTACTAGTTTGGAAGTAGTGGATTTATAAATCCTTGTATATTCCATTTTATTTATATCTTTATTTGTTTGTATTTATTCCATAACTTTTTCATACTAGCTCCAAATAAGGTCAATTTTGTTTCTAAAATTTTGTAGTATTAATTGGATCTCTTTAGGCTATAATTATCAATAATTTATGCCTTATCAATAGTGGGTTTTAATAAGTCAGTTTAATTACCCTTAGGAATATTTGGGCGAATCAAGTATAGGATTTAGATACCAGGATTTGGATTTAGTTTGTGAGAACTTTGCATGGATGTAATGAAATGCTTATGAATGCTTCATGATTTTCATTTTGAAATCTTGCACACCAATTCTACAATCCATAATCAATCCATGCCCTTTTGCCTATATGGCTACTTAGGTCATAACAAAAGAATATAAGATTTTGAATTCAAGGTTGAGAGGATTTTCTATTCAAAAAGTTTCTTCTCTTTGAGAATTTTCAATATAGTCAAACAATCAATCAAACTTATTTATTTATTTCACATTCCAAAATTAGGAGAATTTTGGGATGTGACACAAGGGGACAAGAGAAATGGCTCACCGTTCTTGCAGTGGAGTTGCGAAGCTCAAGGTTGTCGCAGCTGTTCGAGGGGTGCACAGAAGCACTAGCTATTGCTCGCCGGAGTTCACTGCGTCGTCGGGCGTATCTGTTCGTCGACGGGGGTGAGGCTATAGATCATGCCAAGGCAAACAGGAGGAGTCATTATATGCGGGCGATCGTGGCGATCACGGGAGAATCATCGAGAGGAACAGGGGTGGACGGTACTTACAGGGAGGGGTCACCGGAGATGTGGCAGACGACGGGGGTGCTCGGGCGAGTTTATTGCCGACGCTGTGGAGCGAGCGCGGCCAAGCGAGGGGCACTAGGAGATGCAGGGGATTAGGGCGAGCAATCTCGTATGCACTAGGAGGCAAGGGGAGGATCGACATCGCCGAAATCGACCGGAGTAGCTCGTCGGGAACAGTGGGTTTGAGCTAGCGATTGCGGCAGCCTGGTGGCCGAGATGAGATGGCGCCTGGGGGAAAAGAGAGAGGAGGGCAAGGCGCTTAAGATAGCGTCGTTGCAGCGAGGGATTACTGCAGCATTATGGTGAATTAAACGGTGGTTTCAAAACCTAAAACGGTGACGAGGTTTGGGGGAGAAAGGGTCGCGGCGGGTGAAGAAGAAGGACTGGCAGGTGGGGTCTGGTTGTCTGTGAGAGAGAGAAGAACGGTGGGGTCCAGTGGTCATTGACTGCGCGGGTGCGCGTCTGGGTAGAAAACATTTCGAGGAAGAAAAGGAAGATGGGCTACGAGTTGGGATGGACTGGGCCTTGTCTCTGGGATGGGTTTTGTTTCTTTTTTTTATACTGAATCTTTTTATTTTTCCTTTTCTATTTTTCTGTTTTGTTTTTTGTTCAAAAAATTCAAAAACCAATTGAATTCAAACCTTTACCAAATCTTTTTGAGTAGGTTTTATTTAAAAATAATTCACTTTGAATTATTATTTAAAATACTTTACTATGTTTTAATGTTCATTTAAATTGGGAAATTTCTTTATTTAAATAAAATTTGATATTAATAAATCCTTATGATTTTATTTAAATAATCCTTTACTGTTTTTATTAAACAAAAATCTTTCATTTCATTTGTTTGGCCAAGATTTAATTTGGCTTTTTAAAATAGTTCTTATTTATTTACTTCTTCCTTTCTCATAAAATCCATATCTATTTATTTAAAGATTCAAAATGGTAATTCCAACTTGTATAATTTTATTTAATATTTGTTTATCTTTTTAAATCCCTTTAGGATTTTATTTGTTCAAAATAGGTTTTGATGTTTCCATTTGGAATCAAAAAGTTTCTTTTCACCCTAAATTTCATCAACTACTTATTTTGTTTATTTATTCTTTCACATTTCAAAATTTGGAAAATTTTGGGATGTGACAGGCTACCACCATTAAAAGAAATCTCATCCCGAGATTTGGGAAGGCTAGAGGTTACAAGTTGGCTTGAAGACAACTCGGGTACTACCACCCTTAAAAGAAAGTCTTATAGGGTTACATTGATGGTTCACTTGACTATGGGTTTAATGATTGATATCCAAACAAGGAATCCTTATTTGACTCAACTAAGTTAACTAATTCCTGACATCCACATCCTCTATTTCTTCAAGGGTTCCATACATGTCAATGTGGTTCACATGTCCTTTTTGGGCCACATTGGAGTCATTTCCATTGCAGTTTCTAGCATCCTTTTCCTTTTTGTTCTCTGGACAGTCTGATGCATAGTGTCCCAGTTCCTTACAATTATAGCACTACAACTGTCTAATATCTTTCTTCCTGGAATTGCCATGTTGGTTCTGTCCAAGGTCATCTCCATTGTCAGTATCATTTCCATTATTATCACTTCCATTGGTGTTGTGGTCATGCTGATGTGGTTCAGAATCTCCATTGCTCTTTTTGATTGAATGCTTCTTTTGCGATGATCCTGAGTGATACTTGAGGTTATGCTTCCTCTTTCTTTTCTCAACTTGATTCTTCTTGTTTTCCAAGATGGTGGATTTGTCACAGAGTGATTGATAAGTTGGGACATAGGCAATAGACAGCTGCAGGTTCAACTCATCATTAAGTCCTTCGAGGAATTTCTCCTTCCTCTTAGCATCAGTATCAACTTCATCCGGTGCATAACGCGCCAGATTGTTGAATTCCTCAATGTACTTATCCACACTGAGGTGCTGCTGTTTCAGATTGTGGAATTCCTTTTTCTTCAAGTTCATCACTCCAGATGAGATGTGAGCTGTACGGAAACCATCCTCAAAAATAGCCCAAGTCACATCGTCAAGGGGAGTGGTGATCTGAAAGTTGTCCACCATGTTGCTGCTGGCCCTTCAAGCAGATATGCTGCAAACCTAACTTTTTCCTCGTCGGTGCAGCCAACAGTCACTAAGTACTTGTTCATCGAACGTAACCAGTCATTTGCTACCATTGGATCATGTAACATCCCTAAAATCATGATTTCAAAGATTGCATATCATTCATGCATGCATATAGAATTAAGATCAATTTCAAAACTCATTTCAGAAAAACAGAAGCACATAGTGCTATCATTTTATGTGAGCAAACTTAAATCAAATGACCATCCCCATTTGAGAGTTTGATTGTTTTAAAACCTAGATTGTTTGTCTCCCTTGTTGAATGGATTGAATGTGGAATTTGAACCAAGCTTTACAAAATGGAAATGGTTCAAAAACCATTTTTCAAACATTTGAGATTCAAATGCAAAGTCCCTATTATTTTGTTTCTCCAAAAATGACCAAGCCTATACAAAGTAACCACATGATTTTATGCCTAGATTTGAGACTGTTGCACACTGCAAAAACCCCAGAAAGATTTGAATTCAAAAAGAGTTTGAATTCATTTGAAAACCATTCCTGAAAAATCAAAACAGAAAAAGAAAAGGAATATAGAAAAGAAAAGGGCCAGGCGCTCCTAATCTAGCCCAGCAGCAGAACCGGCCCAGTTAGCCCACCCGGCCACCCTCTCTCTCTCTCGCACGCATGAACGCACCCACGTGGTCACTGACACCCGGACCCCACTTTCTCTCTACGCGTTTCGCTGACGAGCGGACCCTCTCCACGTCAGCGTCGTCTTCCCCAAATCCCGCGCACGAACTCCGCTGCCACGTTCTTGCCTTGATTCCGCGAGGTAAATTGCATTGATTGATGGCGTTTCTTGTCGAGCCTGGCTATATAATCCCCACTCTCTGACCATTTCCCAAACAATTCCTCCCACGCCACCAGGCTGCCTAACTCTCTCGATGCCGCTGTTCGACGATCATTGCGCGAATTCCGGTGAGCTTCGTGTTCCCCTCTGTCTCTGACTCATACTACCAAGTTCAGCAAGTCCTTGCGCACCTACTGACACTCCCCATTTGTCTTCGCATGATCCCTAGCTTGACGCGACTTGACGAGCGCCACCGTCCTCTGCACGAACTCCGGCGACCTCTCCCCGTAAGTACCAGCCGCCCCTTGCCCTCTGCCCGATACACCTAGAACCCCCGTCGTCTTGCGCATCTAAGGGTGCCTTTCTTTTGACTTAGCGTGACGCGGAACCTCGCCAACGTCGACAACACTGCGTTCGCGAACGCCGTGAGGAATCCGACGCCTGCGGCGCTTCCCGTAGCCGCGCCCGCCAGCTTGAGCATCTCTGCAGTTCGCGGTAATACTCCCCCTTTAATTACGAGCTGCAGAACGCTAGCGCCGCACGTGACAGACGCGCTGCCGCCAGTCGCCGCCGCTAGCGCCGCTCGAGTTTGGTTAGATGATTTGTAGCCGTTAGATCCAGATCCAGCGCGTAGGATTAGTCCACTTAGCGAAGCGGTATGATTAGATCTGAACCATGCATCGTTAGTTAGATCCTACGGCTAGCGAGCGCGATCCGAAGCGAAGCGGTACGCGCCAGTAAGAACATGACGCGTGGCTAGGGTTTGATTCAAAAACAGATTTGAAATCAGATTTAGATCCAATTTTGAAATGGCTTTAACTTTTGAATCCCACGTTAGATTTTTGCAAATTTTATATCGTTGGAATCAGGGAGACAAGCCCTTTCTGTTTATGCAATGTGTTTAGTGAAAAGTTTCTGTTAAAATGACTTTATATGCAGAAACTTGTTTAGGACTATTTTGAATATAGAATTTGTTTAGTAATTTGTTTTAGTGCTAAATAAGTTTGGTTTAGCAAGTTTTTGACTTGGTTATATTTCAGTATCATGCACTTGCTTGGTGGAGTTTTAAAAATCATCACTTAGAATTTTTGCATTGCATGCATATATGTTTATGTTTGTATATGAATTGTGTGTAATTTTGTGCTACCATTTTGTTGTGTAGACTTTTCTAGTGACTGTGATTGTGAAGAGTGCTACTCTCCCCATTACCAAGGCAAGTGGTACTTCATGAATATTTCCATCCCTATATTTTGTTCAAGCATTAGAAATATTTTGCTAAGTCTTGCATGTTATTATTTTGCCAAATGCTAAGTTGGGAAATCCTAAGTAGTTGTAGAATTGCTAGGAATTTTCCTAAGTTAAGTTACTATGCCATGCTTAGCCTTGCTAGTAGCAAACAAGGGTTGGTAAAGTATATACATGCTATGATGAAAATATTTCTAAGTCTTTGGACTTATGTTTTTCTTAATAAAACAACTAAGTCAATGAATCTCCTGGGTGGAATGGGACTTGAATGGTGGTTTTTGGTTGAGTGGTTACACAAGGCCCATGGACATGGTTTACCTTGTGTATCTCACTTGTGGTATGCCACCCAGGCACAAAGGGATTTTAGAGGCCAAGTGTTGAGAAGCTTATAGTGCATCCACTTGGCAATATGGGCTCTGCCTGGATCACATAAGTAACTTAGCCATTTGGAAAATTGGTGGTAGTGGGAATGATAGGTTGGAGCGCGTCCATTTGGTCTAAGGAAAGGCTTCTGAAAGGTCCTGTCTTGGGAAACCAAGTCTGGTGGGGAAAGTAAACAACCTCTGCAGATGGAAAAATCTAAGTACTTAGCCAAGTCCATGGCAATGGACAACTTGAGCATCAAGACATGGAAGCTATCAAGAATCTCATCACTCCAACTTCTAAGTAAAAACTTGTGGGTGAACAAGGGTGAAGGACCTCAATGTCTATTAATGGTTTCTTGGGAAAGTTTTGACAAAGAAAAACTTAGTGATTTCAACTAATAGGAAAAACCTATTTTGAGCAAAGCAAGCCAAACTACACTTAGCCAAAATGCATATAGTAATATAGTCCACTTAAAATTTACTAAGGTATCACTTGCCAATACTATTCCAAAGTATTGGCCATGAGAGTCTTCCAGAAGTAGCTCATGAATTTTACGTCGCGGTCGGAGACGATTGTTCTAGGCACACCGTGTAGCCGAATTATTTCCCTGAAAAACAAATTTGCTACATGTGAAGCATCATCGGTCTTATGGCACGGAATGAAATGTGCCATTTTTGAAAAGCGATCCACTACTACAAATATAGAATCATGTCCATGTTTGGATCTAGGCAAGCCTAACACAAAGTCCATGCTAATGTCCGACCAAGGTGCATGAGGAATAGGCAATGGCATGTAAAGACCAAAGGGGTTGGACTTAGACTTAGCTTGGATACATGTAGTGCATCGTTGGACGTGGCGCTCCACGTCGCGCTTCATCTTTGGCCAGAAGTAGTGAGTGGAGAGCATGTCATATGTCTTGTCACGGCCAAAGTGACCCATAAGGCCTCCACCATGGGACTCTTGAAGAAGCAAAAGTTGGAGAGACGATTTCGGAATGCAAAGCTTGTTTTGTTTGAAAAGAAAACCCTTATGCAAATAGAAATCATCAATCCCTTTGTCTATTGAACATTGTGCAAATATTGGTCCAAAGAAAGGGTCGGACGCGTATAAAGATTTGATGTCGTCAAGACCCAAGACATTAACTTCGATTCGTGTAAGAAGGCTTGTGTTTTTGCGAGACAAGGCGTCCGCTACCACATTTTCTTTGCCCTTCTTGTATTTGACAATGTAAGGAAAAGACTCCATGAACTCAACCCATTTTGCGTGCCTTTTACTCAAGTTGGCTTGGCCCTTAAGATACTTCAACGACTCATGGTCGGAATGGATGATAAATTCTTTGGGCCAAAGATAGTGTTGCCACACTTGAAGAACTCGAACCAAGGCAAAAAGTTCTTTGTCATAAATGGGATAATTGAGGCGTGCGCCATCAAGTTTCCCACTATGGTAAGCAATAGGATGCCCATTTTGCATAAGGACGCCACCAATGCCAATACCACTAGCGTCACATTCAATCTCAAAGGTTTTTGTGAAATCCGGCAATGCAAGAAGTGGTGCTTCGGTGAGCCTCTTTTTGAGCTCATCAAAAGCCTTTTGTTGTGCTTTTCCCCAAACAAACGTGACATTTTTCTTGGTCAATTCGTTGAGGGGGCAAGCAATTGTAGAAAAGTCTTTGACAAAACGGTAAAAGCCAACCCATGAAAACTACGAAGTTCACTAACATTTGTAGGGATGGGCCAATCTCGTATGTCCTTGAATTTGGAGACATCAACTTCAATGCCATTAGAAGACACGACAAAACCAAGGAAAACCAGCTTGTCTCTAGCAAAAGTGCACTTTGGGAGATTAGCATAAAGCTTTTCATGACGAAGGTTTTGAAGGACCTCCTTAACATGAGTAACATGTTCCTCTAGTGACTTGCTATAGACAAGAATGTCATCAAAGTAAACAACTACACTCTTCCCAATGAGAGATCTCAAAATATGGTTCATTAGACGCATGAAGGTAGATGGGGCGTTAGATAAGCCAAAAGGCATAACCAACCATTCATAGAGACCAAACTTGGTCTTGAAGGCAGTTTTCCACTCATCCCCTTCGGCCATGCGAATTTGATGGTAACCACTACGAAGATCAATTTTCGAAAATATAGTGGCTCCACATAACTCATCAAGCATGTCATCAAGACGCGGTATAGGATGTCGATAACGCACGGTGATAGCATTGATTGGACGGCAGTCCATGCATAACCGCAACGTATCATCCGTTTTTGGGACTAGAATCACGGGGACCGCGCTTGGGCTAGTGCTTACTTGGATCAAACCTTTGGAGACGAGTTGGTTGATTTGACGTTCGATCTCCTTCGTCTCTTCCGGGTTCGTGCGATACGCGGCGCGGTTTGGGAGTGGGGCGCCAGGTATGAGGTCGATGCGGTGCTCGATTCCACGAAGAGGAGGAAGGCCATAAGGAAGCTCTTCAGGAAATACATCTTGGAATTCCTGCAAAATAGCCATCAAAGAAGGAGGAACATTTGTCAAGTCGTTAGTTCCTTGCGCTAGTCCCTTGCATACAAGGACATAGTGCAAGATGGATGGGTTGTTCCGCACTTCTCTCATCTCACTTTTGGTGGCAAGAAGAACACTCTTAGTTTTTCCACTCGAGTTTGGCTTGTAGCTCTCACTCACTATGGTGTGGTTCTCTCGCTCACCACTCTTCTCACAAGGTGTTTTTGTGTATTGCGCCCTCGCTAAAGCCTTTGCGTTGTCCGCAATTATTTGGCTAGGAGTCATTGGTTGCAACACACAAGTTTTATCAAGCCATTTGAAGGTGTAAGTGTTGGAGTGACCATTATGCAAAGCACGCTTGTCATATTGCCACGGTCTTCCGAGCAACATATGACAAACCGTCATTGGGACCATGTCACATTCTACCGTGTCCTTGTAGTGCCCAATTGAGAACGTCACCGAGACGGTGTGCTTGATCTTGACGGATCCTTGGTCACTTAGCCATTGGATATGGTAGGGGTGTTTATGCAGATGGAGGGTGAGGTTGAGTTTCTCACACAATTCCGTGCTTGCAAGGTTGTGGCAACTCCCTCCATCGATGACAACTTTGATGGACTTCCCATTGGTTCCGGCACGAGTTTGGAAGATGTTCGAGCGTTGGTCTTCGTTTTCATTGACTTGGGTAGTCAAGACCCTTGTGACCACAAGCGATGGACTTGCGTCATGCTCACACACAAGAAGTTCTTGGTCCTCTTCCAAATGTTGCCTTGCCAAGGTTTCCTTGACCCTTGCATCAAACTCTTCTTCACTCAAGTATTCTTCATCGCCGTTGTCATGGACGAACAAAACTTTCTTGTTCCCACATGCATTCGACTTGTGCCCTTTGCCTCCACACTTGTAGCATTCACCATTGAATGGTTGATCATCCCTTGTGTGTTTGCCACTTGGGGGCTGTTTTCCTTGAGGGAGAGTTGGCTTGAAGGGAAGCTTGGTGGTACTTGATGAGCTTCCATTTGGAGTTGTTGGAGTAGTGGTTGGCGCTTGCTTGTAGGTGAAGTACGTCTTTGGCTTGTTGTACTTTATGTCCTCTTGCACTTGGCGCTCGGCCTTCGATGCGATGTGCACAAGCTCAACCATGTTGTTGTACTTTCGGAACTCGGTGATGCGCTTGATGGGATGGTTCAAGCCATTGAGCAAGCGTGCCATTGTTTGTTCATCTCGCTCTTCAATGTTGGCACGGATCATGTTGAGCTCCATTTGCTTGAAGTACTCTTCCACGGTCTTTGTCCCTTGACTAAGCGTTTGAAGCTTGTTGAAGAGGTCACGCGTGTAGTGTGAAGGAACAAAGCAGGATCTCATATGAGCCTTCATATCTTGCCAAGTTGCGATTGGAGGCTCTTCTTTTGCTTCGCGAGCGAGTTGGACTTGTTCCCACCAAAGGTTGGCATACTCATCAAACTCGAGGGATTCCATGGCCATCATCTTCTCATTGCTATAGTTGTGCATGCGGAAGATTTTGTCGACCTTGAGTTCCCAAGAGAGATATTCCTCGGGCTCATTGGAACCGGTGAACTTTGGCATGGTGAACTTGAGCTTGCCGAAAGTTTCTTCTCCATTGATTCTGATTCTGCGGCGGTTGCCATGATTTGGGCGGTCCTCATCATCATCCGAGCTCTCATGTCTTGCTTGGTGATGGTTGCGTTGCTCTTGCGGTTGTTGAGGTGCCGCGTTTGGTGGTGAAACTTGGTTTGGACGACGAGCTTGGGGAGCTTGCTCGTTTTGTTGACGCGGTTGAGGACGAGGGGGAGGTTGATGGTCCTCACGACGAGCTTGGGGAGCTTGCTCTTGTTCTTGTTGTGGTTGATGCCGAGGAGCATTGGCTTGCGCCATGTGGCGAGGAGGACGTCGAGCCGCATGCGCAATGGGCTGCTCTTCTTCTTCTTGATGTGGAGGAGGCTCGTCATGACCATCATGTCACCGACGTGGACGATCATGTCGATGATTACGCCTTGGAGGATCTTTGAGTGCTTCATGTCGACGGTGATCTTGTTCGTCCTCTTCGGATGCCTCACTTGTTGTTGAAAGTACATGTCGACGGTGATGGCCTTGGTGGTCCATGTGAGGTTGCTCTTGTTGAATCACAAGTGCCCTTGGTTGTGGCCGGCTCGCTTCGCGTCTTGGAGGTCTTGCGGAGAGGTCACCGTCATAGCTTGACGTTGCGGCGTGACGCGGCGATGGTACCGCTTGCGAAGAGCTCATGGATTGAAGAACGGGTCCATCCCGGTGCCTTGAAGCGTGACGGCAAGGTGCACTTGATTCACTTGAGGAGTGCTGAGATGAGCTTGATTCGCGCGAGCGTGGCCTTGCGAGTCCATCAATGAGGCGTTGAAGCTTCTCATCCGTTGAGGCGAGTGCACGACCAAGAGCTTCATTTTGGTGACCGAGGTTGTGTTGCATGGCATGCATTTGGCCACGGACTTCTTCGAAGCGGTTGTCGGTGTTCTTTAATTCCACCCGGGCCTCGCTAAATTGTTCATCTTGGCGCCGCTCAAGAGCTTCACAACGGTAGTTGAATTCTCCTCGGACCTTCCAATGGTCCCATCTTGTCATGAATTGTGTGTCATCCTCCGGAGGTTGTGGTTGTTGGGATGGCTCTCCATGCCTGTCCATGATGCAAAGCCAACAAGGGTTGTATATGGAGAATAAGGGTGCGGAGAGTTAGCCTTTTACCTCACCTTGGAGATTATATCAAACCAATTGCCACACAAATGAGCGAACAGCGAGCAAAGTGAAATGGCAAGAAACTCACACACAAATATGCTACAACTCTCAAAGGCTTTTTGGTGGAAGGTTAGGATTGTGGAAAACCAAACGAAACGATCCAAGCAAAAGGTTATTGTTCTACGTGGTGAAGAACCAAAGATCAAAAAGCAAAAGGATACGATCGACAAAACATGGAAAACACACACGTGGAGAAAAACGGGGTTAGCACGACTATGAAAATGAGCACAAAAGGTCCTAACGAAGACTACGCTCGGTTATCGTGCCAACACAAGGAGAGACCACAACTTGTTTGCCAAAAGAGGATAAGCAATAGATTTGTGCACTTGCCTCGGTGCGCTCTTTCTTCTCTCTTTTGGTGGCTTACAAGCTTGGTATTCTCTTTGTATTGGGAGACTATGTATCTTTCTATTTTTATCTTTTTCTTTTCTCTCTCTTTTTTTTGATTCTTTTTCTCCCTTTCTATACTACTATGTTAGCTTTTGTATTTGGCCTCACACTCTCACTTTCCGAAGGCAAGTGCACAATGCTTAGACAAACACAAAATGAGTTGCTCTCATAGGATAGATACACACAAAGGAAGATATGGGGTTGTCAAGGTGGTGCAAGTTATACCTTTGGTATTGTTGACGACTTACAACCGTTGGTGTGTGTGATGTTCGAGTGTCGCGGTGTCGATGAGCGCGGGTGACTTTGATGCAGAAGCTGTTGTGAAAATGGCGACAAACACGCGAAACACGAACAAGCGAAGAGGAAAAGTCAGCAAACGAAAAGTGAGGTGCAAAGGGCAAGGAACACGGTCAGAGGCGAGCGGTAGTACCGCTGTCAACTTCCGGTAGTACCGGCGAGCGGTAGTACCGCTTGTACTACCGGTAGTACCGGATACTTGCGGTAGTACCGCTTGCTCGGTCGGTAGTACCGCTTGGCACAAAACTGGAACAGGATGAACTTGCCAAAAACCTCAAATTCGTGGGAAATCTGACCGAAAGGCTGGGCTAGGAACGACAGGGGCTATAGATCGACTCCCAAAGCAACAGATCTATGGACCAAAACCACGAAAAACTCACCAAATCCAGAGATCGATCCGAAGGCAAATTGGGGCTCTTTTTGGTGGGATTTTCGATTTTTAAGGGGGATAAAAGAAAATTGGGGGGAAATTCGTGATCAACCGTGCTCTTGATACCAATATGTTATGGGGTAACCCTAGGGTTGGCCCGATCTTTCACAAATTCCACGAGAAACGAGGGGAAGCGGTGGTCGGGAGATGAAATCGAGGAAGGAGATGAAAACCACGAACACACACACACCAAAACACGATACACGCCTATCTCTCACGCCGGTGGCAACCGGTCCAACATAATCCCTAGGATCGGTGTTGGGCGAAGCTCGCTCTCCATGCCAACAACGGGGGACGAGGTGCTTGGTGAGATCTTGAAGACTTGGGGGCGAGAAACCGAGAACCCAAGGCCTTGTACAACTTGAACGCACTAGGCAAGATCCAAGAGGGGGGTGGATAATCCGGTGCTCCTCGGTAGGAGCATGAGACCAATATATATAAGTTCCTCAAAGGGTTTCCTTAATATATATTATTATCCAAGTCTAGGGTTTACAATGGAGGGTGGGGGCTATATATAGTCCAGCCACAAAACAGGGGTAGTTTCGGAACGAAAAGGTAAATTATAGGAAGGGTTACAAGGCACAGGGCCGAACTCAGGCGTTCAGGATCAGTCAGGGCCGGTAGTACCGGTCCAGCAACCGGTAGTACCGGTCGCTGAGTGGTACCGCTTGAGGGCCTGGAGCTTCTGAGGCGCTGTGGCGGTAGGAGAGGCGGTAGTACGCTGTCCGGTAGTACCGTTCTGGGCAGTAGTACCGCTTGCGTCTGGGGCGTGGAGTGGTGCTTCCTGGAGCGTCCGGTAGCTGGGGCCGGTAGGACCGCTTGGAGCGGTAGTACCGGTCGGCTCAACCGATAATCTGCATTGGCGTCTGGCAGCGACTGGTTGCTTCCCCTCCGTTCCTTGGGTCCTTCTCTTCGTACCTGATGATGCACAGTGTATGCGTATGAAGTAGCAAGCCATCCAAGGGTGTGTCGAAGTCACACAAGGAGAGGAGCGAGTTCACCTTAGCTTTAAGGAGTAACTCGGGCGCGAGTCAAGGGTCCACTTGGGGAGCTCGTGGGAGTAGATGTAGTAGCGTTCGTAGGACAGGCTGCATCACAATACTATTCCAAAGTATTGACCCACTGTGGCTGTAACTTGTGATGTTGCAGGTTACTCCGATGATGATTAGGTGTCATGAGTCTACACTCAACATGCTTGCCTGTGGCACATGAAGATGAAGACTTATGTTTATTTACTTATTCCAAAACTCTTGTATTAGGCCAGTGGCCTTGAGTTGTAAAAGACTATGTTTTATCTCTGGAATAGATGTAATAAATGACCTTTGTATCTGTGTACTTCATCTTAAACTGTGGCTGCTAGCAATGATCCAGGGACTAGCATCGCAATCACAGGGATCCTTTTTTCCTTTACAAAGGAGGGATCTTACAGATCAGTTGTTCCAGAGAACCTTGCAGGCCTTAGTTTCAGAAATCTGGTGAGCATGTCAAGTGCTGGAGGATTATTCTGGTTGTTGTTGTTGTTGTTGTTGTTGTTGTTGTTCTGATTCTGATTTTGCACAAATTGCATCATCATATGCATCAGTTGAGCTTGAGATGTCATCAACTGCTGCATCTCGGGAGTGATGTTGTTGTTGTTGTTTTGGTTGGGGTTGGAACGACGGGGAGGAATCTGTTGGTTTGATAGGGATAAGTATTGATAGATAGGCCTAAAGAAGTTCTACCACACAACCCAAAACAATCAAGTTCAAACAAACAATCAACAAGCAACTATTCACTTAACAACTTATGATCTTACTCATGAGTTGAAGGAAACAACAAGTTTTCTTGAAACAATCAACCTAGTATAGTCATACCTCATAGGTTAATATGATCCATACACTAACATGATATCAATGTTTTTGGTAGGCAATATAATGTCTCTTGGTTCCCACTTGTAGTCCTTAGTGATGTTTGAGTTGAAGTCCTTGGTGAAACTAAAGTTGAAGTCATTGGTCATGGTAGAGTCTTTGTCCATCAAGTTTGAAAAGGAAGAGATGTATAATCAAAACCAAAAAGGTTGAGGAAAGAGTTTACAAGATTGTATGTAAATACATTTTGGAACAAATACAACTCCTATTTTTCTAAGGGGTTTTGTCCAATCCTAGGGTTACAATCCTATAGGCAACACAGTGCTCTGATACCATCTGTAGAGGTCCCAACCTTTAATAAGGTAGAGATCCCTGTGTTTACAATGCTAGTCCCTGGATCAATAGCTAGCATCCACAGTTAAGATGTAATATCAAGAAACAAAGGGCATAATACAACTTTATAACCAGGAATAAAATAATTCATTACATCTTACATAGCTCATTTGGCTATCACATTATAATGCAGCAGAATATCTATATAGCATGGAGTCCTTCATCTTCAAAGTGCCATAGGCAATCATGTTGGTTGTAGACTTGTAATCCTAATCAACACACTTCACTAACATCAAACAAACCCGCAACATAATAAGTTGCAGCCACAAGGGTCAATACATTTGAATTGTATTGTCAAGTTTCACTACTATGTAGAATTAAGTGGAATCTATCAATATATGCATATTTGGCTAAGTAGGGTTTTGGCTCTTTTGTAGAAAGCAATATAGTTTTATCCTGTCTTTTCAAAATAGTTTTGATCTTTTGACAATCTTTCTGATCTCCTTGGAAAACTCCAAGTGCTTATAATCCCTTGTTGACACCATCAAGTTTTACTTTGAGAAATTGGAATGTCGAGATCTTCCATAGCTTCAGGCCTTAGTTGCACAGAGTTGTCCGTAACCGGGGACACGGCTAAGTACTTAGAATTTGATCTTCTGCAGAAGTTGTACACTTTACCCACATGACACAATGTCGTCTTCATGCCACCAGTGGCCGTCGGATAAGTAGGTCCCAACTTTTAATAAGGTAGAGATCCCTATTTTTACAATGCTAGTCCCTGGATCAATAGCTAGCATCCACAGTTAAGATGTAATATCAAGAAACAAAGGTCATAATACAACTTTATAACCAGGAATAAAATAATTCATTACATCTTACATAGCTCATTTGGCTATCACATTACAATGCAGCAGAATATCTATATAGCATGGAGTCCTTCATCTTCAAAGTGCCACAGTCAATCATGTTGGTTGTAGACTTGTAATCCTAATCAACACACTTCACTAACATCAAACAAACCTGCAACATAATAAGTTGGAGCCACAAGGGTCAATACATTTGAATTGTATTGGCAAGTTTCACTACTATGTAGAAATAAGTGGAATCTATCAATATATGCATATTTGGCGAAGTAGGGTTTTGGCTCTTTTGTAGAAAGCAATATAGTTTTATCCTGTCTTTTCAAAATCGTTTTGATCATTTGACAATATTTCTGATCTCCTTGGAAAACTCCAAGTGCTTCCAATCCCTTGTTGACACCATCAAGTTTTACTTTGAGAAATTGGAATGTCGAGATCTTCCATAGCTTCAGGCCTTAGTTTCTCAGAGTTGTCCATAACCGAGGACACGGCTAAGTACTTAGAATTTGATCTTCTGCAGGAGTTGTACACTTTACCCACATGACACAATCTCGTCTTGATGCCACCAGTGGTCGTCGGATAAGTAGGTCCCAACCTTTAATAAGCTAGAGATCCCTGTGTTTACAATGCTAGTCCCTGGATCAATAGCTAGCATCCACAGTTAAGATGTAATATCAATAAACAAAGGTCATAATATAACTTTATAACCAGGAATAAAATAATTCATTACATCTTACATAGCTCATTTGTCTATCACATTATAATGCAGCAGAATATCTATATAGCATGGAGTCCTTCGTCTTCAAAGTGCCACAATCAATCATGTTGGTTGTAGACTTGTAATCCTAATCAACACAATTCACTAACATCAAACAAACCTGCAACATAATAAGTTGGAGCCACAAGGGTCAATACATTTGAATGTTATTGGCAAGTTTCACTACTATGTAGAAATAAGTGGAATCTATCAATATATGCATATTTGTCTAAGTAGGGTTTTGGATCTTTTGCAGAAAGAAATATAGTTGTATCCTATCTTTTCAAAATAGTTTTGATCTTTTGACAATCTTTCTGATCTCCTTGGAAAACTCCAACTGCTTCTAATCCCTTGTTGATACCATCAAGTTTTACTTTGAGAAATTGGAATTTCGAGATCTTCCATAGATTCAGGCCTTAGTTGCTCAGAGTTGTCCGTAACCGGGGACACAGATAAGTACTTAGAATTTGATCTTCTGCAGAAGTTGTACACTTTACCCACATGACACAATCTCATCTTGATGCCACCAGTGGCCGCTGGATAAGTACACACCAAATGGAGTACCGACAGATCGAGAATGTGACAAAGTCTTTCCATAGAAGTCCTCCCAATACACAATGCTAGCTTGTCTACCAGGCACCAATGTAAGGATATATTTCCAATACACAATTCTAGTTAACCTGAAGATGCCAATGCAAGGGTCTTCCACTATGTAGTTGACTAAGCCAGAGCCCATTTAATATGTGGCTATACACGGAAGCCATTGTACGAGAAACCTGTTCAATCTCTAAGTCCCTGGGTGGTTTTCTTCTAGTGCACATACAAAAAGATAGCCATATAAACATGGTTCCCTTTGTTGCCACCTTGTCCAAAATTGAGTATCCTCATTCCACCCAGGTGGTTCATTGAGTACTTGTTTTATTATATAAAACATATATTTTTCCAACACTTCATATAATCATGATATGGTATTCCATCCCAAGTCTATAGCAGGGCTAAGCATACTACCACTATGAGGTTTTCACTAAGGAAGATGGGTTTCCTAATAGGACATAGTATAGCATAGTAATATAGTAGCCCTATCATGCATACTACAAAAAATACCACTAAGTGTAGTGAAAATAGTAGGACATGGATGATAGTGTCACTTGCCTTTTTAGTAGAGAATATTGGTACACTCCTTGATCTTGCAAATATCACACTCTTCAATCTTCACTACAATTCAATCAAGCAAGCACATTTTCAAACCAACATTCAAATAATTCACCACACGAAACAATAAGATCAAGCAATGCATGCAAGCATGCAAAAGATTGTTTTATTTGGAAAAGAGGTTTCTAGTAGGCTCTAAACATTTTAAATCTCCTATTGGTCATTTACAAATGTGGTAAAACCATTTAAATTCAAGTTGGTGGAAATGGCCATTTAAATCATTTTTGTTTTGTTAAAATGATTTATATCAAAGTAATATTTTGTAGTGTTAGTCAAATATATTCTTAAACACAAATGTTAGTGTATATGGTTTAAAGGTTTAATATTAATCCATTTGCAAAAAGGTTCCACCTAAATTCCATTTTTAAATCAAACAATATTTTTATTTGCTAGAAATGCCTTTAACAGGTAATAATTTACTAAGGTTCATCAAATATGTTTTCAAATCTCAAATCTTGGTGTTTAGGGTCAGAGAGTTTAAATCACATCATTATCTAAAGGTTTTACTTTAAAAGTATTTTTAAACCATAATCAATATTTTTATTTAGCTAGAAATTCTTTTATTTAAGGGTATTGTGGTAATTTTATAATTTATCTTTTTATTTTGTTTAAGTTTGGTTTACTTGTTTTCGGAACATGGGCTTACCTGGCCCAGCTAGCTCAGGCTCTGGGTCACCTTGGCCCCGGCCCCTCTCCCCCCCCCGTGACATCCACGCCCACACTCAACTCACGCAAGCACGCACGCACCGCCCCCTCCTGGCCGCTTGCAATGTCGCCACCGCCGCCACTGCCGCCGCCTACCTCATGGCAATCACCGGCATCTCCCAGCGCCGCTATGCCTCTCTCTCCTCCTTCGATTTCCCTCTGCTGTGGTGCCCAGTACCCGCGCGCCCTCACCCTGGGAGAAACCCTAGCTTCTCCAGGATCTTCTTAGCCAACTTCGTCTCCTCAGTACCACTGCATGTCGGTGAGGCCTTGCTCCGGTTCTTCTCACCATCCCCACATCGCCCCCCACCCAGTACTGCCTCTGATGCTCGCCTACTCATCAAACCCTAGCCCATTAGGCTCGACTACTAGCGATGTCCCTGCACATCCGCACCCTCTGCTGCTCCTGCCATGGCTGGTCGTGGTCTCCCTCACCTTGGTGAGGTAGTAGACTCTGGCCGACCCCCTACTGCATCAACCTCGGTGGCTCTCTTCATGGCCCTAACTATTAAAATGAGCTATCTCTTTACTCCCTCTTATTTGTATGTTATGTGTTCATTGATGGATGGATACGGGTGATGTGGTGATGATTTTGTTATCAGTAGCTAGTAGATCACTTGGTTGTTAAACTACATTGCCTTGGTTCCAAAACACATACTAAAGTGATCTAAGATACTATACTACTAGTCTTGGTATAGGTTTAGGTTTAGGTTTTGCCAATTCTAGAAATGGTGGTGGTGACAAACTATGGCTATGTGCACTACTTAGGAGCTTATAGTTGAGCTTGAAATGATACATGTTTATTGCGTGGGTCATGTTCTTATTGTGGTGACAATTAGGTATCAGGGTATGGTTATGTCATTGGGATTTTACATATTGTATTTATGTAATACTAATGAGAGTATGATCAAGTTTAAATAATCCAACATGCCTAATATACTTTTGTGTTATTGTTTAGTTGATTTTAATGATGTACAATTTGCTTAGATCATAGTGTAGTCATCCTACTGTTAGAATAAATTGGGTTTGGTATCTACTACTTATTATTTCTAAATGATTTTATTAAGAAGTACTTAGTTGGTTCAGTCTTACTTGTATAATGCTTATTTTAATAACTTGATCATTTACCTACTCAGAATACTGTGAGTACTGAATTTACTTTACCTTTACTTGCTACCCTAGAATGGTGGATATTCTTGATGAATCTATGACAGTTGTATAACCTAATAATATGCTAGGGATATGCTTCCTATATTACAGTAGCTTCCTAAATGTTTCCTAGGTTCTTTTATAGAATCAAATATTAATGTTCTTGATGTTTATTTGGTACAAATTGGCTCCCCTGGTTTCAAGGTTGGACACAACCCATGCTCCAAGTTTACTTACTCGAGCAATATACTTTGTTTTATTTTAAAATAAATATAGACTCTTATTCGATTACTTGTTCTGGTAGCTTTGCCTTTTTATTTATAAGATTTATGGATGATCTTTTCATGCACTTGCATGATATTGAATAGATTTGTGTCTATGTGATGAGCTGAGTTTCTCCAGATTAGGTCTATGATGCAAGAGCTGAGACCTAATATGTGTATTTAGAATAAGAACATATTCTTCTTGTGGCTATTAATAACATCTTATGATGAGCTATTCACCCCACCAGGGTGTTCCTTTGAGGATTCACTTGATTGAATGAATGAAAGATAATGAATGAAATGTTATTTCTATAACTCATCTCCAAATCAGGTTGGACTTGATTCTAGGCCCTGCCAATGATGCCCAGTCTGAGGCTTATTTTTTTATAAGAATAGATTTGGTACTGGATGTTTAGTGTTAAACAACTTAGTGGCTTCTACTATTATTGGATCTGCTATTGTGGTGCCGCCCATGTGGAGTGTGCACAACAGTAGATTCAAACAGTCTGATCTGCTGCTATTTGTCCCTGCCAAGGATGCAAAGGCTGAGACACAACTCTAGATAAGGACAGATATTGTTCTATGGTTTTCATTTCTTGATGATAATTTTGCATAGCACCTCTATGCAGGACTGAGAGAAATCCTCTCTTTTCTATACTTGATTTGCTATTTGGATACTACTCTAGTTCTTGGTGCTGCTCGAGATTATCAGATCATGTGCATACATGATCATGGAAAAACATGTGTTTGTGTTATGAATATATCTGATGCTATGTAATAATGAACTCATAAAAATAGATGCTTGGCTGGATTTGGTTGTTCCTGGATAGATCTGTCCAGCAACATTATTGTTTTACCACACTCCTCTCATATCCTCTCTACCAAAAATGTTTAAAAAAAATAGATAGGTGATACACTAGATCAACCTAGGATCTTAGTTGTTTGTACCTTGTTTATTCCTTAGAGTGTGCCCCTATAGCTTGTTCCAAAATCCCTTGCTTCTTGGGGATGACCTCCTCCTCCTAGCTGTTTGATTAGGTACTAAGATCTAGATATAGATGGAGACATTCCTGCTGTGCTAGCTTCTGTTCTAAGGCTGCTGCTAGAATATTCTTGTGGTAGCTCCTCTCCCTGGTGACCTCTTGGTAGTTATTGAACTTTGACTGCAGTCTTGTAACCATCTCTTGGTGTTCTGATGGATTTTGGAAAGTGAGGAGCATATGGTGCAGCTGGTGCTGTTGGTTTTCTCTTGTACTACAGCACTACTACTACAGTGGTGACAACACATCAAATGCATGTGGTGAGTAAGCTGCTGCAACTGGGCCCCACTGCGTGCAAGTTTCCATACATGGAGACTTGGTGATGTGGATTGGTTTCGATGGGTGATGGTATTATCCTATTTTTGCTAACTCTTGTACTGAACTGGTGAAACTTGCCCCAGGCCAATGATGCATAGTTCTGAGGCCAATTAATTTGACTAAGAACAGATACTAAGCATTGCTTTTTTTAACTCGATGATGAACCTGGCATATCAACTGTATGCCCTTCTGAGAGTAATCCAATACACTGACCATCTCTCTGTCTTGTCTTTGCATTGTTTTCTTTTTGTCTTATTGTGAAGGAATCAAAATAGGAAGGATTGGAGAAAACAAGATTGGAGGATAAAGAGATCTAGCTAGATTTTTAGTTCTAATTCTTCTTTTACTTGTTGTAATCTTTCTCTTTCATTTAAACATTTGTAAAAATTATAATTTTTGTATAAAGTTATTCTTCTCTATTTCATTTATTAATTGTATTGTTCCATATATGTTGTAATAAAGTAAATATATTTTTACAATTTCAATTTTCTTTTACAAGACTAGTTACTTATTTGACTCCTGTAGTATGAGGAATATGATTACTTATTTCTAATTTCCTTTTTATTCAAAAGTGTGAAGACATTGTAATATGGTATGATGTAAATAAGTTTACCTTACTTTGTATTCTTTTATTTAACTATTTCTGTAAGTTCCTTCTTAAATGTAAACATTCTAATATTATTTATATGATAAGAAAGTAAATGTTTTCTCCATTATTGAATCTTGGACATAATTATCTGTATCTTATTTATGAATACTAGTTCAATTCTTTATTTGAAATAGCATTCTATTAGGGAATTACTTAATATTCATTTTCATTTTCTCACTTCTATCTATATATATCATTTGGCTAATCAAATTGAAATTATTTCCCTTATAAAGTAAAGGACTCGACAAAAGTCATGTCGGAATTCATAGCACTTGCACTAACGTTTCCCTCAGAACAAGAGAGACCTCACTCACTCTGTAGCCCTTTTTATTTTGCACGAAAATTCCCCAGATTTTATTATGCATGAATGCAATGCACACACATGTGTCCTCTCTAATTCTAGGTGTTAATCCTGGGATGTTACAGACTCTCCCCCTTAAAATAAACTTCGTCCTGGAATATACTCTCATGTTTCAGAATGAGGAATTGACTTGTATTGGTTGCGTCATTTCTCAACTCCATGGTAATCTTAAACGGGAACAATTGTAATATCCCATATCTAGATCTTTTTCTTGAATTCTCATTATACTTGGCAATGTCCAACTTGTCTCCAATTTATCCAAAAGTTCCTTTTACTATAATCCCTTAGGGATATGTCCTTATTATAAATTCATTGATTTAGAACATCTTCTTTGGTGCTTTAACCTGACTAGCTACCCTAATCAAACCTATTTACTTAACTATCATCCTTCTCTTTATATACTCCTAGAGTCTAGGAAATCTCACTAGAATAGGGTTTTAGATTCCCCTAAAATGGTAACCCACACTATAATTGGATTGGTCACTACATGGTTTGTCCTTATAGTTCTACTTAGGATTGTCTTTGGACATATTTAGTCCATTCTAATCAGGGTTTCCTATTACTCTACACTGGTCTATATTGGTATGCTCTATTCCCTCTAAAGGACAACTTTAAAACTAGTCTTGTCAGCACTAGATTGTTAGGTTTAGTCTATTTTATCTCTTTCGATCTTCATCCTGACATACTTTTGAAAGTACTTTAATAAAGATGACTTCTTTTAACCTTATGAAAATAAGTCTTGATGTGGTTATAGGTTAGTCCTCCTTCTCCACCTTTACTCTGGAATCCAGATAATAGTACTTTTGTTTACTATTTACTCTCCCCCTTAGGGTTTACTAATGGTCTCTGAACTGCCTACATAATAATTATTGGATTCACAACTAGGATGTTGGTCTCTATCTTGCTTATAATTTACCTCTATAAGGTTTCATGAAAGAGCTTACGGTATACCCACACAATTGTGGATCTCTGAAATGAATCTTTCAACAATATTTATATCACTAGCTTTTTGGCATTCTAGCTTTGGTGGGCCTGCTTTCGTGAAACGCCTTGAAAAGACGGTCGCTTTAATTTTTATACTCCTTTATGTCTTCTCTAACTTAGGCCAAGTTTTATGTTCTTTATGCAATAATAAGATAATATGGTTAACTAAGTCAACCAAATATCAGCTTCGGACAAATACCAACTGCAGATCATTCTAGGGTGGATACATTACCCTACGGGTTTTTGACGTATTACTGGCATTCTCTCTGAATTGTCAGAGCTTGAATACCATTTTGGTTCTAAAGCTTCTTCTTTGTACTAATTCATGATGCTTCCATGAACTAGGTACTACTACTTCCTTAACTTCTTAGCAACATTACCTATTTTTGGGTGAACTTAAGTTCCTTACTTCTTGTTACTCCATATATGTTCTACACTAATCGTTGTTCTTATTATTGTTTAGTAATGATTTGAACTTGATCCATCCTTCAAATTGCGTTGATACTCCTTATACTTTTCTTCATTCTTCATGTAAGTCTTCATCTTAGTCTTTGGAACTCGTCACTCCCTTACACGAATTCCCTTTTCTATCTAGGTCTATGACATCAAGTAGTAAATGGATGTTGTAACATGCATTTGCACACCAAGTCAAACTTCATTTACAGTTCTAGTCAATCAAGAAGATCCAAGAAAAATCAAGAAAACCAAATGTGGTACATATAACACGTAATATTCTAAACCTAGAATATAGTAATTGAGTATAGTATATCTAGAATTCAGGCTTAGTTGTGTAGTATATGACACCTCCTCATATAGGTTTACCTCGTGATACTTAGCACATAGGTTCAAACTATTCTTTGCCTCATATTTTACCCAGATTGCTCAATTGCAACAGGATAATTTTAAGCAAATTAGTCTCAATTTGGTTTTGACTAACCTTCTTGTCTCATTTTTGAAATGATTAACTATAACCATCCTTTACTCATTTAGTACACTAACCTCACATGATCTCTCCAAACGACTAATAGGTTTCTTAACCAGAGATTATTGGAATTTTCTAGCACCTATGACTTCTATCATAATTCTATCATGCTATTTTCTTACTGCTACTTTAGAATGATTAACTAATTACTCGTCATGTTTACACCTACATCATGGTTTCAGAGCTAATCTCACCATGATCTTGTTATGTCTTACCTATACATCATGATTTAAGAGATAATCTAACCATGATGATTTTGTTTCACATTAATCTATCATTAAATCTTAACATAATTTTACTTCATCACGTAGAATCCTCAAGTAAATCCCACATGATCACTACTCATTACATCAACATTTATCCTAATGATATTCATCATGTTGTCTTTGGTTATCAACTAACCATAAGATTCTACTGTCTTACATGAATTCTAGGGTTAGACTACACCATTTAAGAGTACTTCAATTGATGTCTTACACTTGATCCTAATCTACTGTGGCCGATTCACTTTCCTAAAGTATCTTGGTGGGTTATATCTCCTTTGGAAGACACTAAATAGAACCTTACTAAGAAAAGATGAATAACTACTCCCTATGATACCCTAAACTTAGTCATATTCTACATGACTGTTTTATCTTACTTTAAGACATATTAATGGTGTTCTACCATCTTGGAACTAGTACAATACCCATAAAATATGGATAACGACTTTTAAGAAAGATGGCCAAAGCATCCAACTTAAGTGCGACAAGGTTATCCTCAAGTGGATACTCATCACAGATCATAGAATATTTGGTTTAGATAAGATGGCTCCTATAGTCACTATCCAACCTACAGATCTTCCTAAAAGGGTGTTAATCCTAAGGTCAAAGCATATGCTCTGATACCAGCTGCGGTGACCCAGCATACCACTGCATTATGTAGTACACTATAGTCATTAACATAACACCAATGAAACACCTTTCACTAGTATTACATCCCTCAGAGTGGTACAACAGAAACACAGCAGGTCCAAGACATGACTATAGGTTACAACTCAAATCTTTACACAAGATCCAGAGAAAACTCTAGGTTAAAGAAAAAGAAAGAAACTTCTTACAAAGAAGAATCAGAAATACATAACTCAATAACTATCATCTAATAAGACTAGTATCTAAACTTTTGGTCTGGCAACGCTGCTATTGCAATATACTACAGAAATAGGTTCTATGGCTAGAGATTATATTCATATCTAGTCAGTAACTTCGTCTTCACTTGAGTTGATGATATGTTGACTTTCTTGATTTTATTGAAGACTTGAGCTGTTGATGAAGACTTCCTCGAGTATAAGTTGATGTAGACGTCGTATGTATTGGCTTCAAAATCTAGCAAGGGTTAAGAAGATACGTTGAGTACGAGCGTACTCAGCAAGTTCACTAGAAAAGGAGTGTTTGATGCACTATTTCTACAGCCACAGACCGTAAGTCGTAGGAAATGCAAGTTTTCATAAAAAAATTCTTTAAAGGTTGCTTTTATTCTGAAAAGCTATGTCCGTCAGCCTTCACGGGTTTACCAGAACTTTCATGGAGTTCCTTTCCTACTGCATTCGCAGCTCCTTCCCGGAACAGGGAGTAACAAGTTATAGTTCTTACACTCTGCAGAGGTGCGTTACTTTACCCATGAGAGATAAAATCCTTGTTGCACAACCGGGAGATCTTTCCCGTCCACACTTCCTATGGTGTGGGGAACAGTAGATGATCCAAGCCAATTACTGCCCCCTTCGCGAACCTGCATGCCTCCTTGGTGTACACCATGCCCACCCATTGAATTACGACAATGGTTTGTACAGACCGTTAGATGCCAGAACTATCGTGGGACGTTGAAGGTTCCCACCCATATGCTGCATATCCTCTATGAATTACCAATTAATATGCACACTACGAGTGATAACAGCCATGACCTGCACATTCGGCTACATGCGAGTGGAAGAAGATACAGCTGACTTCTCTGTCCCATTCCAAATCTCATGGTTAACGCGTAATATACGGCGCAAGAATCACTGGCGACATTGGTTGTTAAGTCCTAGATAATATGTTCCTTTACCACAAGAACTTTCATGGTAGGTTATTACCTCATGGTAAATAACCTATAATCATATTATTATGAAAATAGTGTTTTCGGACCTTTTTCAAATGTAGGTGATGACAACACTGGATTTGTAAAATACTTTACAGAAAATAATCAAAGGACATGAGCAAGTGTGAACTTGCCTCTTGTGATTGCAAGATTATGCACTCATAGTCTTCGAGACGACATAAGATCCAATATCTGAAATCAGTATCATTGGTCTGGTAAGGACTAATGTTTAAAGAAGCAATATGCAATTATGCATAAGTAATGCTATGCATTTCTGTAAAACTCCCAAGGTGGATCCCCAATACTTTGAGTGAAGTGAGTTTAGGTGATTCTTTTAAGAGTTGGTTTATCTTCAAAAAAATTTATATAAGTAATGACCTTTATAAGGAACTTAAGTGTTAACAATCCAAAATATACAAGTAAAGTATAAAATAATGTGATTATGGTTAACTGTCATTTGGTGACTATGATAAAATTTCTTTGGATTGAGTTGTTAGGAGTTGGAGAATTTATGATGAGATTGTTGTTTGAAGTGGCAAAAAGAATAACATTTGAAGAAAAGATTTCCTTTTTAAGGTTTAAACAATATTTATTGTTAATAGGATGTGTTCAATGTGTTTTGGTGTGTGATTGATTAGTTTGGACTTGAGATGCTTTATGTCTTAATTGGAATAGACCAAAGTCAACTATAAAAACATAAGTAGTTTGTTAGACATAATGTTTATAAGCCTTGAGACTAAAGTTAACTTTCAAAGAGTAACTAAACTTAAAGTGTAACATGTTTTAATTATTCCCAAGTTTTAAATTTATCATAAGTATGACTAAGGTGTGGAATTATTCACTTAATATTTAAGTGAATGACTAGATTAACTTTGTTTTGCTATTATAAAGACAATATGCAATTATTCATTGTAAGTATAATTTGATGATCTTAGTAATTTGTTAGAATTTGAGGTTATGTTAAGAATGGTTAAAATATAATGATTACTCACCATATCATATATGAGTGATACACATTGTTTATTAAAGAGGTTTCTTAATAAGATTTTTAAAAGAACATTTTAGAATTAAAAGTTATACTTATGCTTGATTATGAATTCAAGTTATGAGTTTGGAATTAGTACTTAGATATTAATGGCTCAAGGTTTTATAAAAATTGTGATTATTTCATACTTAAGAAATGTTTTTAAAGAATTTACAAAATAGGTAATAAATCAGGCTTTATTACTTTAAAATCTTGAAAACCTTTCTAATAATATTTTTAATATTTTTCTAGTATAATATATTTATTCAAGATCTTAAAAAAAATATTTTTTTTAAGTATTATTTTTATGTTTATAAAATTCCATAAAGGATCAATTGTCTTTGAATATCAACTTAAATTTTTATTTATATAAAAAAATTAAGTTAGTATTTTATAAAATAGTAGATTTATTTTTATACACAAAAATGATTCTTTTAATTTTTAGGAATGTTTTCTAATATTTTTATAATTGATTGAGAATTCTAGTGATTTTAATAAATTAGTGGTATTTATTAAGTTTAATCAAGTGGTTTTTATATTTTCTTGGATAGATATCATTTTTGTGATCATTTTGACATATCAATTGTATTTTTAGGATTTTCCTACATTTTTCTAGGGCTTGTATATTATTAAGGGTATTGTGGTAATTTACAATTTATCTTTTTATTTTCTTTAAGTTTGGTTTACTTGTTTTTGGAACATGGGCTTACCTGGCCCAACTAGATCAGGCTCTGGGTCACGTTGGCCCCGGCCCCTCTCTCCCCCCGCGACATCCATGCCCACACTCAACTCACGCAAGCACACACGCACCACCCCCTCCTGGCTGCTTGTGATGCCGCCACCGCCGCCAGCATCGCCGCCTGCCTCACCGGCCATCGCCTGCATCTCCCAGCGCCGCTATGCCTCTCTCTCCTCCTTCGATATCCCTCTGCTGTGGTGCCCAGTACCCGCGCGCCCTCACCCTGGGAGAAACCCTAGCTTCTCTAGGATCTTCTTAGCCAACTCCGTCTCCTCAGTACCACCGCACGTCGGCAAGGCCTTGCTCCGGTTCTTCTCACCATCCCCACATCGCGCTCACCCAGTACTGCCTTTGATGCTTGCCTACTCGTCAAACCCTAGCCCATTAGGCTCGACTACTAGCACTGCCCCTGCACATCCGCACCCTCTGCTGCTCCTGCCATGGCTGGTCGTGGTCTCCCTCACCTTTGTGAGGTAGTAGACTGCGGCCGGGCCCCTACTGCATCAACCTCGGTGGCTCTCTTCACGGCCCTAACTATTAAAGTGAGCTATCTCTTTACTCCCTCTTATTTTTATTTTATGTGTTCATTGATGGATGGATATGGGTGATGTGCTGATGATTTTGTTATCAGTAGCTAGTAGATCACTTGGTTGTTAAAATATATTGCCTTGGTTCGAAAACACATAGTAAATTGATCTAATATACTATGCTACTAGTCTTGGTATAGGTTTAGGTTTTGACAATTCTAGAAATGGTGGTGGTGAAAAACTATGGCTATGTGCACTGCTTAGGAGCTTATGGCTGAGCTTGAAATGATACCAGGTTGTTGTTTGGGTCATGTGCTTATTGTGGTGAAAATTAGGTATCAAGGTATGTCATTGGGATTTTACATATTGCATTTCTATAATAGAAATGAGAGTATTATCAAGTTTAAATAATCCAACATGCATAATAGACTTTTGTGTTATTGTTTAGTTGATTTTAATGATTTACAATTTACTTAGATCATAGTGTAGTCATCCTAGTGTTAGAATAAATTGGGTTTGGTATCTACTACTTCTTATTTCTAATGATTTTATTAAGAAGTACTTAGTTGGTTCAGTCTTACTTGTATAATGCTTATTTTAATAACTTGATCATTTACCTACTCAGAATACTATGAGTACTGAATTTACTTTACCTGTACTTGCTACCCTATAATGGTGGATATTCTTGATGAATCTATGACAGTTGTATAACCTAATAATATGCTAGGGATATGCTTCCTATATTAATGTAGCTTCCTAAATGTTTCATAGGTTCTTTTATAGAATCAAATATTAATGTTCTTGATGTTTATTTGGTACAAATTGGCTCCCCTGGTTTCAAGGTTAGAGCATAACCCATGCTCCAACTTTACTTACTGGAGCAATATACTTTTTTTATTTTAAAATAAACATAGATTCTTATTCGATTACTTGTTCTGGTAGCTTTGCCTTTTTATTTATAAGATTGATGGATGATCTGTTCATGCACTTGCATGATCTTGAATAGATTTGTGTCTATGTGATGAGCTGATTTGCTCCATATTAGGTCTATGATGCAATTGCTGAGACCAATCTGTGTATTTAGAATAAGAACATATTCTTCTTGTGGCTATTAATAACATCATATGATGAGCTATTCACCCCACCAGGGTGTTCCTTTGAGGATTCACTTGATTCAATGAATGAAAGATAATTAATGAAATGTTATTTCTATAACTCATCACCAAATGAGGTTGGACTTGATTCTAGGCCCTGCCAATGATCCCCAGTCTGAGGCTTATGTTTTTATAAGTAAAGGACTCGACAAAAGTCATGTCGGAATTCATAGCACATGCACTAACGTCTCCCTCAGAACAAAAGAGACCTCACTCACTCTATAGCCCTTTTTATTTTGCGCGAAAATTCCCCAGATTTTCTTATGCATGAATGCAATGCACACACATGTGTCCTCTCTATTTCTAGGTGTTAATCCTGGGATGTTACAGGGAGGTGCCTATACTAGGGTTTGTAAATAAAAAGTTAGGATTGGTTATCCGCATACTGAGTATGGTGATTCAGGATTGTTCCTGATGGATGTATCGAATGTTGTGGTGAAAGTGGACAATCTCTGTACAGTGTCAAACTTCTCGAATAGCCGCATCCATGGTTATGGACAATTGGAGTGGCCATACTGTTCCGTCGTCAGATGTTTCCAAAATGACTTGTGAAATGAATCATGATTTTGACTTGACCACAACAGGGTTTTGAACATGAAAACTAAGTTCCCATTTAGGTGTTGTATAACATTAAACTAGTTTTCTTTACTTCTAAACTCAGATAAATCTAGGTTTTTGCAAAACAACCTAGAGCTTAGGATTCCTACTCAAACTACTTTACTTCTTAGTGATAGTTTGCGAGTACTTAAAGAATACTCATGGCTTTGTCCCTGTCTATTCCTATGGCCAGACTATGAGGAGGACTACCAGGATGATGGACAGCAGGAAGTCTATGACAACTAGGATCATCTCCCATCGTCAGTATTGCCTGTGACCCTGAAGATGGACCTTCGCCCATGCTACCGTTATTATTATTATTCCACTTCGTTGATTGTATTAAGACTGGATCATGAGATCCTTTATTTGTAAGACCTTTATTATGGTTTTTAATGGATGATGAACTATGGTACCAATCTGTTATGTCTCGCAAAAATAGTAATCTTGTGATTGCGATGTATGGCATAACAGGCATCTGGGATTAAAAATCCGGGTGTTGACATGTATTGTCGAATCGCTCACTTTGAAATGTTGTTGAATTGGTCAAGTGTTGCTAAATATGAACTGCGAATCTGTCGATAATTTTTCTATCTTATTATGTACTGCAAAGTTTATATAAATATCTACCGAAAAGATTTATCGATTTCTTTCCCTCCCTCTGTGAGGTCTTCGTTTCGAATCCGGCCAAGCCACAGCAAAATGCAATTTTTATATACCAGGAGAAGAAATCTAGCTTATTCAGCCCCTCTTTAGCCCAGAACATTTTAATTGGACCTTTTAGGGGTTTGTGGACTCCTGACCACAGCCCAGAGAAATTTGAGAAAGGAGTCCATGGAGAATAGCTATGGAGTATAGCCCATGTAGAGCAGCTCATGTAGAATAGCCGAACTCTTTTTTAATTCGGCCTTTTGGGCATTGCCCCCACCTCTCAATTTTTTTAAAGAAACTCTGCCTGTAGTTTTCAGTTTTTTTAGAGCGCCTGTAGTTTTTAGTTTAGTTGCCAGGAGTGCCGCCTTATTATTTGATGGGAGATAAATATGGTCAAAAAAGTCTTTTTAAGGAGACAAATCTGTAAGTTTTAATAGTGACATTTAATAGTTCTATTATATTAGCTCTTTCTTTTGTAGTGGCAAGACACCCAGTTCACCACTGGTGAGGTCTCGAGTTCCAATCCTAGACATTTTTTGTTAATATAGAGTTATCTTTTTTGTACTCTCAGGATGACATCTAGGACCCGGATAAACTGCGGCATCTAGCAATGTTGCCAACATCAGGACGGTGGACTCGCCCCAAAAAAATAGTCCAACATATATACACACATTTAATTCAAATAGAGGTTAACATGTGGGGCCTAGCATGGACACGTTTATTTCAAATACTGGCTAACATGTGGGACCCAACATAGACACATTTCCTGCATAGAAAAGGCTGACATATGGGACCCAGCATAGACACGTTTCCTGTACATAGAAGGCTCACATGTGGGAGCCAGCAGCGGAGTGTAGATTAATATTTTTTGTACTCTATAAGGCTGATATCTTGGGCCCAGGTAAACCGTTTCTTCATCATAGACACATTTCCCCTCAAAAAAATCCACCAATGTTGCCAAGGTCATAACGCCAGACTCAACCCAAAAAAATAGTCCAACATACACACGTTTCTAGCAAATAGAGGCTGACATCTGGGACCCAGCGTAGACACGTTTCCTGCACAAAGGTTGCTAACATCTAGGACCTAGCTTCAGACCAAAGTCAGAACAATGGAGGCGGCCAAAAAAAAGTCCATCATAACACGTTTGATTTACAGAGAGGCTGTCATGTGGGACCCACTAGAGAGACCTTATATAGGTGCTGCACCGAGAAACGTTGCCAAGTTCGAATAAGGTAGGCGTGAGCGAGAAAAAATTCCAACATGTACACGTTCTTCTAATAAGATGTTGACATGTGAGACCCAGCAGCGTGACCAAACGGCAGATTCGTCAAGCAACGCTATCTAGTTTGGAATAGGGTAGCGCTAGAGAAGAAAAATTCCATCATATACACACTATTCTTCTAATGTGAGGCTGACATGTGGGACCCACCAGCCAGTATAAACGGCTGATGCATCGAGCAACGTTGCCAAGTTTGAAACACGAAGGCTCGAGCGAGAAAAGTCCTACATGCACACATTTTTCTAATAAGATGCTGACATGTGGTACCCAGCAGCGTGACCAAATGGCAGATTTGTCGAGCAACGCTATCTAGTTAGAAACAGGGTAACGCTAGAGAAGGAAAAATTCAATCATATACACACGATTCTTCTAATGAGATGTTGACATATGGAGACCACCGGCCTGAATAAACGACTGATGCAGCGAGCAACGCTATCAATTTAACACGGAGGCACGATCGAGGGCAAAAATTCTATCATACACACATTTCTTCTAATGAGAGTGTGACACGTGGGGCCAGCTGCGTGATTATGCATCTGTCAGCGCTATCAAGTTCCGAACATGGTAGCGCGACCGAGGGCAAAAATCCATCATACACACTTTTCTTCTAATGATAGATGACAAGCGTGATTAAATGGCAGCGCAATCAAGTTCAAAATATGGTAGCGGGAGCAAAGGAAAAAATTCCATCATACACATGATTCTTGTAATAGGAGGCTGGCATGTGGGACCCAACATCGTGATTAACAGCAAATAGATCGAGCAACATTATCGAGTTCATATAAGGTAGGCACGAGTCAAGGAAAAAAATCCATCATACACACGTTTCTTCTAGTGTGAGGATGACACGTGGGACCCAGCAGCCTGACTAAACGGCAGATGTTGGGGATATACTAAATGGGCATCACCATAGCATGTCTCTAATCCGGATAACCCGGGTGGCCCACAGTTGGTCGCAAGGCCCATGGCCTGCTGGGCGGCCTAGTTAGATGGATCCAGAAGGGAGGCCCATGCCGGATAAAGGAAGGCTACAGAGGAGTCACCGACGTACCCTGATACATTGGAAACGTATCTATAATTTTTGATGCTCCATGCTTGTTTTGTATCTACTTTGCTTTACTTGTCCACACTTTGAGGTGCTTTTTACATGTTTTCTGGTACTAAGCTATTAACAAGTTGCAACAGTGCCAGATGCCTGTTTTCTGCTGTTTTTTGTTTCAGAAAAGTTAGTAAAGAAATATTCTTATAATTGGATAGGACGAAGGATAAAGACAATTACTTTTCGTGGGTAAAAAGAAGTCCAGAGGAGAGCCGGAGGGGCCGGCCAGAGGGGCCAAACCACCAAGGCGCGGCCATAGGTGGGCCCGCGCCTGGCTAGGGTTTGGTGGCCCTGGACGCCTCCTCGGTCCCCCCCTTCGCCTATAAGAAGCCCCCGATGCAGAAACCCTGAGTACCCGATCAAAAATCCACGAAACCGTTTATAGCCGCCGCCACCATCGTCCCTAGATCGGGGGATCTTAAGCTCTTCCCGGCACCATGCCGGAGGGGAGATCATCCCGGAGGCCTTCTCTCCGGTATGATGCGTGAGTAGTTCCACCTTGGACTATGGTTCCATGTAGTAGCTAGATGGTTGTATCTCCTCCTTTGTGCTTTCATGTATAGATCTTGTGAGCTCCGTTCATGATCAAGATCTAATCTATTTGTAATCAGGCATGTTGTGTTTGCGGGGATCCGATAGATATTGAAATTATTATGTTGGTTTGATTAATGGTTTTGTCTTTATGATTCTATCATGTCTGTGTTGTTTGTGATCTTGCATGCTCTCCGTTGCTAGTGGTTATCTTGGACAAGTAGTTGCTAGTGACTCCAAGAGGGAGTATTTATGCTCGATAGTGGGTTCATGCCTCTAGTTTCCAAGGGAAGTGACAATAATCTCTTCGGTTTAAGATGTGTTGTTGCTACTAGGGAGAAAACAACGGTCTCTTGTTCATGGAACATGTGGACTGTTTACCTTACACACTTTGCTTAAAGGAGTTGTTTGTTGCTTGCAACTTATTATTGGAGGGGGTTCAGATGATAACCTGAAGCTGGACTTCTAGTCATAGATGCAGTTGGATGGCGGTCTATGTATCTTGTTGTATTGCCCAGTGAACCTCATAGGATCTTTCTGACTAGTAATTGCATTGATATGCCTTGCTCAGTTCCTGTCAATTGCCCTGATGTAATTTTTTTACCCTTCATGCCATGTTGTTTATTTAAGGAGAGCACCTCTATTGAACTATGGACCCCGGTCCAATCTTTACCATTGATACATCTTGCACTGTTACTTGTTTACTTGCTACAAACCATTACCTTCCACACCATACGTTTAATCCTTTGTTACAGCAAACCGGTGAGCTTGACAACCTCACTGATTCGTTGGGGCAAAGTCTTGAGTTTATGTTGTGCAGGTCTCCGCGTTGCTTGCAACAAATGTGTGACGTTTCCTTCCTCCTTCTGGTTCGATAACCTCGGTCTCAGCTGAGGGAAGACTTGCTGCTGTGCTCTTCACACCTTGCTCTTGGGGTTCCCAACAAGACTCCACATCAAGCACCAAGTTCTCTAGCGCCACCAAGGAGTCATCATACCCGGAGCCTTGGAGTGCAAGGCACGTTAGACTAGTTGTATACCGTGTAGGACTCTGTAACCTGTCCGGCTAGGACTTTGCATGTAACCCTAGGATCTGACGACTATATAAGTTGGACCTATGGGAGCCTTTAGGGCATGACACAACTCATAATGCGCACAGCGAACCGATCCTTGTAACTCGGCGTATTGCCATTATAGTGATTTATAGAAGGAGTAGGATCCTGCCACCATCGTGGGATCTGAACCTGGGTAAGCTGTGTTACCTCGTACCTGCCAACCTTCCGCCTTACCCCATGTATCTAAACACACTCTGTGAGGACCCCTCCATGGCGTACTCGTCGGCAATACCACGACAGTTGGCGCCCACCGTGGGGCAAGAGGTGCTTCAGGCTCTTCAATGGGCGAGGTCCAAGCTCTTCGCGGGAATCGGCGAAACCGTAGCCATCGGCCGCGTTCTCTTCTCTGGAAATGTTCCGATCGTCCCTCCCGACGAGTTCTGGATCCCGGCGAAGACAAACCCCACCCGCTGCCCGATCGTCCCAATCGGGGACATCCACCTCTTCATCGGCGAAACCGACTCGAGCACTAGTTCCCTGGAAGTCGAAGGATCGTCAAGGCCCGGATGGACCGCCTACGGGCTGGATATGTTCACGGAAGGATCAAAGTCGGATCTCCCTTTGGAGTTTGCCAGCATAGATCGGAAAAAATCAAGGCCCACGCAAATCGCCCTATGCAGATATAATGGTGGAAGATCGCTGCAAGTCCGCTGGTTTCGTCCGTGCGTCTGGACAGCATAGATCCAAGTTCGTCAGTGTGGTAACTATCTTCGATTTGGCGCGTTGCGTCTAGAGAGAGGGTGAAAACCCCCGCTCTTACCTAGCCAGGTGGCTCCATATACGGGCCAACCTGGAGCATTAACCTAATGATGATGCCATGTATCACTTTGTGGAAGGATTGGACCGCGATACACTACTCCGACATACTTTAAGGCGGATGCAGCATTTGGGACGCCTCACTTTCGAAGGCATGGTGAACACCGTCAACAACTTCACGGCCGCTGATGTAGAAGCTCAGGCTGAAGGGAATATGCCCAAGAGGCAATAATAAAGTGGTTATTATCGTATTCCTTATTTATGATAAATGTTTATTTTGCATGCTATAATTGTATTAATACGGAAATGTTAATACATGTGTGTTTAATAAACAAATAGAAAGTTCCTAGTTATGCCTCTCTGATAAACTAGCTCGTTGATTAACAAGATGATCAAAGGTTTCCTGATCATGGATATTGGATGTTGTTAATAACGAGGTCACAACATTGTTGGAATGATGTGATGAACATTCATCCGAAGTGTAGCATTACGATCAAGGTCATTGTGTTTATACTGCTATAACATCATACGAAGTAATCTTAGTCCTTAGACCATGAGATCATGTCAATCACTAACACCAGAAGAGTATCTTGATAACATCAAACGTCACACCATAACAGGGTGACTATAAAGATGGGTTCAGTGCTACGAAGTTGTTATGTTGAGGCTCATGGATCAAGAGTGGAATTTTTCCATCCTGATGACGGAGAGATATACTCTAGGCCCTCTCGGTGATATCACATTACTTAGCTTGCAAGCAAGTGATTTGATCACTAGAATGTTATATCACGGGAACAAGAAAAGAGTACATGTCAGTAACGAGATAAAACTAGGTAAGGGGATACGGATGATCGAATCTCGGACATGTAATATATCGCGATACCAAGGGATTGAGTTACATGCATATAAGGTTCACACGATCACAGAAATCATCATTGAATATGTGGGAGTCAATACAGATCTCCAGGTCCCGATGCTGATTATTGATCGGAGAGGGGTCTTGATCATGTCTACATTATTCGCGAATCGTAGGGTGACACACTTAAAGGATACCGACACCATTCAGACAAAATGATATGCCGGAGAAAGAAAAAGGAAAGCACATGAATTTATTTCACTAGACACCGAAACTGTTTCGGTTGAAATTGCCGAAACTGGTTCTGCATGTGAAATTGAATACTAGCAAGGGGTTTTATGTGAATGTTTGTTAATTAAAGTAATTAACAAAATTCTGAATAAATAAATAAAAGAGTTTTATTTAAATGAGAACTTGCATTAAATTTTGTGGAAATTTAATGCATGTGAGTGGATTTTTTAGTGGAGGCTCTTTTATGGGAGTGGAGGCTTTTCATTTTGAGTGGGAGCTCCACCTACATGAATGTGGGAGAGGTGGGGGCAGCCACTGTCGTGGTATTTCTGACGAGTACTCCATGGAGGGGTCCTCACAGTGCGTGTTCAGAGACGTGGGGTAAGGCGGACGGTTGACGGGTACGAGGTAACACAGCTTACCCAGGTTTAGATCCCACAACGGTGGCGGAATCCTACTCCTTCTATAAATCACTATAAGGGCAATACGCCGAGTTACAGGGATATGTTCGCTGTGCGAGGTTGTGTGAATCGATGCCCTAAAGGCTCCCATAGGCTCGATTTATATAGTTGCCAGGTGCTAGGGTTACAGGGAAAAGTCCTAGCCAGACAGGTTACAGAGTCCTACACCGTCTATTACTAGTCTTGTGTATCTTGCACTCCAAATCTCCGGGTACGCTGGTGACTCCACCGTAGCCTTCCTTTATCTGGCATGGGCCTCCCTTCTGGATCCATCTAACTGGGCCGCCCAGCAGGCCATAGGCGATGCTACCGACTATGGGCCACCCCGGTCATCTGGATAAGTGACATGCTATGAGGATACCCATATAGCATATCCCCAACAGTAGCCCCCGGAGAACTCCGAGATCTTGCACCGTTTTGCCTCTTCAGATGAATGCTCTGTCTAGTTGGATGTCGGCAAATCGTCAAGCAATATCTTGTAGTCCTCCCAAAGAACCCTGCAAAACTTCCTCCGTCTTCAACTTGTAAGTCGGAGAAATATAGAATCTTCCATCGTACTCCTCCATAGTCGGATTGAATCCGTCTATGTCGGAATCTTCGATGTGACGGCTCATCTACCCATGTCATCTAGGACGACGTAGGCTTAGGTCAGCGATGCCTCGTAACTCACACATGCAAAGAACGCAATCATATCCGATTTTCCCGCACGAGCGATACGAACCGTTGGCGACGACGGTTAAGGACGTGGTGAAATTTCCGCGCACGTTCGCGAACACGTCGTCTATGCGGCAACCGTTCGATCAAGCTGCACGAATCTTGACGCCAAGGATGATAAATAGTACCCGTGGTGAAATTTTCACTTTTTACCTCATTCTCCTCGCATCATCTTCTTCCTCCAGTCGCACGTCTCCTCGAGCTCTCCGCGAGAAACCTCGAAAAAACCATAGCTCTCATCTGCACCAATCGCACCCAATCTCCACTCCATGGCTAGCAGCAGCACCTCTCCATCAATGGCGGCATCGAGCGAAGCCGCGGCGAAGCCGGCGAGCTCCGTCGTCATGCCCCCAAAGGGTTTGGTCATCCCTGCATCGGCGGTGGTCGAGTCCACCGGCGGCGACCCAAATTTGGCGGCGCTAGACCCACTGGAGGAGAAACCAGACTCGCACAAGGGCGACTAGCATGGCTCGGACATCACCGACCGCGATATCCAAGAGATGGTCGTCGAAGGTTACCTCCCCGCGATTGAGGGACTTGCCTAGAAGGCGGCGTCGGCCGGCGAGGTGACACCTTCTCCCCAAGCCGGAGAAAAGGTGTACCTAAAATCTCAATTGGTACGCGGCGTCTCCCTGCCCATCTCCAACTTCTTCCTCTCCATCTTAAACCACTATAGGATCCAACCTCAGAACCTTTCCCCCAATAGCATCTTAGTGCTTAGCAACTACGCGGCACTTTGCGAGGGATACCTAGGGATAAGGCCTAGGTTAGACCTTTTTGTGTACTTCTTCACCGTCAAACATGAAGTCAGACATAGCAAGGAAGAGCTTAGGAACTGTGGCACCATAAGCTTCAAGATTTGACGTGGCCGGCGGTTCCCCGACATTGTCGGCCTCGAGTCCTGTAAGAATTGGCAACGGACATACTTCTATGGCCCAGACATTCTGCTGGCTGGCCGACAAGTTACGTACCCGGACTTCGTTGACGGAGCCACCGCTAAAACCTCATCATGGAGATCCCAAGCCTCCCTTCCCTCCGACCTCGACGCTTCTCGGGCCATAAGGAGGATCGAGTGGTTTGTAGAGACGGGTCTTACCGGTTTGGACCTAGCCATGTGCTAGTTCATCAGGCGAATCCAGCCTCTGCAGCACCGCGCGAAGCTCATGCACGAGTATACCAGTGACAGAAGGGATAGTCTCCGCATCTCCGTGGACAACTTCTCGAGCGACTCCATCAAGCTCCGCCTTAAGGACATCGTCAAGGTGAAGGATAAGAAGCGCGTCTTCACCATCACCTACGACATGTTCGTAGATGGCAAGTGCCAAAAGGTAGGTTTTTATTTTTCGTGTAAGACATATAATCTAGTTCTTCCGTCTTGCAAATGTCATTTTATCTAACACGGTGATTTCTCACTTAACAGCTTAGCGATCTAGAGGAGGGCAACCTGGATGCCCAAATCTATGATCCAAAGATGAAGGAAGTCACGGTCGTGTCCGACGACGAAGCTCCGTTGGCGCGGAAGCGGAAGAGCTCCACCTCTGACGCTGTCGATGGAGGCAAGAAGAAGACGGAGGGTGGAGCCTCCAAAAAGACTACCGCCGCCCTAGAGGCAGAAAAGGGAAGAACCACCGTGATTTTTGCCAAAGCACCCCCATTAGTGTAAGCTTCTCATTCTCCGACATTTGTCTATTTATCTGTCTTGCATTTTGCACGTTTCAGGAAGAAAGCCACGACCAGCCTCAAGAAGACCTCCAAAACTTTGGGGGCTTCTCGAAATATCAAAGACATGCTGCATCGCGACGCCTCCCCCGCCATCGCCCCTGCTATTCCTGCCGTCAAGCCCTCGTCTTCCCCGACAAGCTCACAAGCTAAGGAGGCATCAGGCCCTTCCGTCATGGAAGTGGATTCTGGCGCCTCTACCGAACTCGCTGTTGTCGAGGAGCAGGCAACGCAGGAGAGCACCGCTCAACAAATGGCTGAAGCTCCGGCTAAGGATGCCATCGGTGGCGGCAAGGCAGTGGTGGAAGCTGGTACTTCTGCCGAAGGTGGCGCCCTTGCTTCCTAGAAACCTTTTGAGTTCCCCAAGATAGTCTACCCGGCGCTTACGCCGAGCAGCACAACCCTCGTTCCTAGAGCAACACCGACATCTCCGACGTGTGGTCTTGAGGAGCTCCTCCGACAAGCAGAAATATTGTGACGAAATAGTATCTCCTTTGGCAAGCTGCTAGCCGAGAGCGCTACAAACCTCAAGATCATTGCACTTGTAAGTTTTACTTTGCCTTTTGCATTTCATATGAGTATCCCACTGTAGCCCCCGAGGATGTAGACAGAAAACCATAGGTTTTGCATCTATATGCTCTAAGAGTGACTAAGCTAGAAAACTTCTCACTGTAGCCCCAAGCATTTAGATGGAATGAAATGTTCTGACTAGATGCTTTAAGAGTAGCATACACAGTGTTTATAAATTTCAATATTGTAGCCCCCAAGCCTCTAGTTGTAACTGAATTAGTTCCGACTAGATGCTTAAAGAAAAGCTAAGTAGATATCCGAGTTAAAAACTTTATACTGTAGCCCCCAAGCTTCTAATCGAGAACTGAATTAGTTCCGACTAGATGCTTAAAGAAAAGCTAAGCATATTGCTAAGTTAAAAACTCTCGCTGTAGCCCCCGAGCGTGTAGGTGGAAATTTTTCGACTGGATGCTCCAAGTAGACTAAACAACGGTTTAACTTTGTTCTTTTTTCCACAGAATCAGAATGCTCGGAGGGGCATGGCCAATGACAAGTACCAGAAGATGCCGCAGATCTTGAAGCCGAAAAGGGTAAAACTGCCATCTTGAAGGAATAGATCATCAAAAACAAGAGTCTGTTTTCTTTTTGCGCATTTCGTCTTGGTCTTGTGCTTATATTCTCCGAGTACACACTATGTACTTTGCTTTCTCCGACTTTGCAGAACATGTTGCCAAGGCCAAGGACATTGTCGAGCAGTCCAAGCACATCCAGCAGCTGGACAGCGAGAACAAGATCCTTAAGGAAGAGAGGAAAGAGATGCTGAAAATGCATGAGGATTCAATGAAGGCCCTGCAGGATTCCGCCTCCATGGAAATCAGTCGCTTGAAGGAGAAGCTTGTGATCTTAAAAGATCAAAAGCAAGCTGCTGATGAGCAAAACCAACGCCACAACGAGGCGTATAAGCTCCTCCAACAAGAGAAAGAATCCCTGGTGGACACCCTCTGGCAGGCTAAGGCCAACATCTTCAGTAAGTTTCCTCCGCCTTGTATTTCTATAGTCTGGATACTTTGAATTTATTGAACTCATGCGCTCCTTGTCACAACTTGCAGCTCCTATGGGTTTGACGCGATCGCCTCCTTCGGACAAGGAATGAATGGTTCTTGCCGACAACTTCATCAACACCGCCATCACCCAAGCTAAAGAGATTGCAAGCCCCTCCAGATACAGATCAAGGCCTCGGACTCCGTGGTGAAGTACTCGGAGATTCTGCGCCGAGCCCCCGAGCGTGTCACAAGCTGGAAAGCTTCATGTGCACGGGCTGGCGCAAGGATGGCGTTGTCAATGGTGAAGGCACACTACGAAGGTGCCGACATCGACACGGCGACCTCTGGTATCCCCGATGTCGACGATGACGGCAAAGAGATTGATCATGAAGCCATCCTGTCGTCACTCACGGGCTATGACACCATAGTTGCCGAGTTGGTGGACATCGACGTCTTCGTGCCCATGAACACCATCGACAGCGGCAACCAAGATTCCTCCGAGTCCCACCATAGTGCTGACGTTGAGGGTGATTCTCCGGCTGGTGACGATGCTGCTTCCAAGTCTCCTGTGCCAAAGGAATGAAAAACAACTTTGTAATATTTGTTTCACATTTGGTGTCTGCGCGGAAAAAACTTGTTGATGTAACTTAAGGAGGAAAACAATGGTTGTTATTTCCTGCTACTTAAGAACTAGTTTCCAGCATATATATTTTTTTAAGCAAGTGCTGGCTTATCCATTACTTTGGTTCTTATGCTTGACTTTTCATGAGTCGGAAGACTCGTTGTCGGAACCATGCGCTTAGGTGATGATGCCCAATGGCACCGTCAATAACCTGAGCACAAAATCGCCAACAATAAGTGCCAAAAGTCACTACTCCGGAATCCACATAAAAACGACAAAGAACGTGTAGACCAGAAAACTTAAGCTAACGCCCGTAGGCGGAATTTTCACAAGTGCAAACGCAAAGCTTGTGCATAAAGGTTTTACATGATCCAAGAATGAACACTAAAGGAGGTAAAATACTCAGAAATATGAGTGAACCAGAGAGCTTTATTTCATTGATCATATGAGAGATACACAATTAGATAAAAAATGCTAAGTGTAGAAAAGACGTAGCTGTGCTATGTTCCATGGCCGATCAAGCTTCGGGTAGTCATCATCCGGGGCACGTCGCTTACGCTTATGATCCTCGTTGGGTCTATCCTTTAGTTCATGATTGTCAACAAGGTAGCAAGACCCATTGAGTAGCGCCTTGATTATGATGAACGGTCCTTTCCATGGCGGGGATAGTTTATGCGACTTCTTCTGCTTAAGTCGGAGCACCAAATCCCCCTCTTTAAATGAGCGATGCCGAACGCGGTGACTATGGTAGCTGCGTAGGTTCCGCTGGTAGATGGCGGATCTTTGGCATGCCAAAACGTGCTCCTCCTCGAGAAGTTCCACATTTAGGCGTCTGGATTCTTCAGCGTCATCCTCGTCGTAGGCGGCAACTCTTGGTGCATCGTGAAGAATGTCGGAAGGTAGGATGGCTTCTGCTCCATATACCATGAAATAAGGGGTGTAGCTGGTGGATCTGTTGGGTGTAGTCCGTAAACTCCATAGCACAGATGGTAACTCTTCCGCCCAGGATCCAACTTCTCTATGTAGCGGTGCCTCAAGACGTGGCTTGATTCCCTGTAGAATTAATCCATTGGCTCGCTCAATCTGACCATTGGATTGTGGGTGTGCCACAGATGCAAGGTCAAGTCGGATTCCTTTCCCCCAGCAATATGCCTCCACTTCTCCGAGTGATAAATTGCTGCCGTTGTCGGTGATAATGCTATGTGGGAGACCAAATCTCACCACTAGATCTCGGCGAACCTGAGGGCAGTTTCCCCATCAAGCTTTCTAATGGGTTTAGCTTCTATCCATTTAGTGTATTTATCAACTGCTAAAAGCATATGCGTAAACCCATAGGGTGCCATTTGTAAAGGTCCCACCATGTCTAGCCCCCAGACTGCAAATGGCCAAGTTATTGGTATTGTTCGCAGTTCTTCAGCAGGAACATGTGGTTGTCGGGCATAATACTGGCATCCCATGCATGTCTCAACCAGCTTGTCGGCGTCCGCCTTCGCGGTCAGCCAGTAGAATCCTTGCCGGAAGGCTTTTGCGACCAACGATCGGGGAGCGGCATGATGCCCGCAATCTCCGAGATGGATTTCGCGTAGGATTTCCATACCTTCTAGCTGGGAAACACACTTTAGGTATACACCAGTAGTGCTCCTTTTGTAGAGTTTCCCATTGATTATGGTATATCCCTTTGCTCGCCGTACTATTTGTCGTCTTTCGACTTCGTCGTTGGGCAAAGTTCCGTGTTCTAGGTAATCCATGAACGGTTTTTTCCAAGACGGAGGGACCTTAGTCACCATGTTGACGAAAGAGTCAGCTCTATCCGGGTTGTCGATGTCGGCCCCCTTTACAGATGGTGTGCGCAGGTGCTCTAGGAAAACTCCTGGCGGAATTTTCTTGCGTCCTGATCCAAGCTTAGATAGCAGATCAGCCGCCTCGTTTTGCTCCCTAGGTACATACTTGACTTCGTAGCCCAAGAAGCTCTTGGCTATCTCGTCCACTTAGTCTCGATATGCCGCCATCATAGGGTTCCGCGCATTCCAGGTGCCAGCCACCTGCTGGGCAACCAAGTCGGAATCTCCATAGCAAACTATGCGCTTGATGCCAATATCCTTGGCTACACGCAGTCCGTGAATGAGTGCTTCATACTCCGCCATGTTGTTTATAGCCTCGAAGTGGATTTGCAGAACGTAGTGTAGCTTGTCTCCTGTTGGTGACTGTAGAAATACGCCAGCCCCCGAGCCATTGAGCAGCTTTGATCCGTCAAAGTGCATCACCCAGTACTCTAGTTCTGGCAACGGAGTAGCATCGGGCATCTCCATCCAATCTGCGACAAAATCCGCCAAGGCTTGTGACTTGATAGCGTCGCGCATCTTGTAGGTAATCTCGAAGGCGGCGAGTTCAATTCCCCACTTCGCGACCCTTCCTGTAGCATCGTTGTTGTTGATAATGTCGGACAGTGGAGTCTTGCTCACCACTGTGATTGGGTGCTCCTGAAAGTAATGCCTCAGCTTCCGAGAAGCAAGGAATACTCCATAAGCTATCTTTTAGTAGTGCGGGTAACGCTGCTTGGACTCCGTCAAGACCTCGCTCACATAGTAAACTGGTCGTTGAACTCCGTGCTCATAGCCTGGTTCCTTCCGCTCTACCACGACGACGATGTTGATAACCCGGTTGGTTAGCGCCATGTAAATTAACAGGGGCTCTCCAGGCTCGGGTGCTGCAAGGATGGGTGACGAGGAAAGAATCTCCCTGAGCTGCTTCAATGCTGTATCTTCTTCGTCTGTCCACGTGAATTTGTCCGCCTTCTTCAGCAACTTGTACAACGGCAGAGCCTTCTCTCCAAGTCGGCTGATGAACTGACTAACTGCTGCAACACAACCTGTTAGTCCTTGAATGTCCTTTAGGCATGTCGGACACTTTATGTGTAAGATGGCCTTGATTTTCTCCGGGTTGACCTTGATTCCACGTTGGAAAACGATGAAGCCCAACAATTTGCCGGCTAGTACCACGAAGACGCACTTCTTAGGGTTAAGCATCATGTTGTATTTCCGGAGATTATCAAAGGTTTCTTTTAAGTCGGAGATTAAGTCATTTGACTTTTTAGACATCACGGCGATATCGTCCACATAAGCGTGAATGTTCCGACCAATTTTTTCGTGGAGGCAACGTTGCATTGTCCGCTGGTAAGTAGCACCTGCGTTTTTCAGCCCAAAGGGCATCGTGACATAGCAAAACGTGCCGTATGGGGTAGTGAACAAAGTGGCCAACTGGTCCGACTTCCTCATCTTGATCTAGTGGTATCCTGAGTATGCATCGAGAAAACACAAAAGTTCCGAGCCAGCCGTCGAGTCAATGACTTGGTCAATGCGAGGCAAAGCAAACGGATCTTTGGGACATGCTTTGTTCAAGCCGGTGTAATCAACGCACATTCTTAATTCATTGGTTCCCTTTTTGGGGATAAGTACAGGATTGGCCACCCATCGGGTGTGAAGGACTTCTCGGATAAATCTAGCTTTAAGTAGCTTAGCTATCTCTTTGCCAATAGCGCGTCTCTTCTCATCTCCAAAGCATCATAGAGGTTGTTTCACTTGTTTACATTTTGCATCAATGTTTAAGATGTGCTCGGCAAGTTCCCTAGGTACACCTTTCATGTCGGCAGGTTGCCAGGCAAAGATGTCCCTATTCTCATGGAGGAACTCGACGAGCGCGCTTTCCTATTTGGGATCCAGGTTCGTCCCAATGGCGGTGACCTTGGAGGCATCGCCTACCACAAGTTCCACCGGCTTGGTCTTGATGGCGGCCTTGAACGCAGGAGCGGAGTCAGATATCTGCTTCTTCGATGTGGGCATCTCTGAGTCAACGACCTTGCTCTAGATCTCTTTGAATTCTTCGCTGTAGAGGACAGCTTCTACAATGACTGCTTCATTGATCTCACAGTCCCTTGCCTTGGTAAAGATTCCGGATACGGTGATAATACCGTTTAGTCCGGGTATCTTGAGTTTGTTGTAGACGAAGCATGGCCTGGCCATGAACGTGTGGAATATGTCGCGGCCGAATATGATGTGGTACACTCTGTTGAAGGGGACCACCTCGAAGGTCATGCGCTCTTGGCGGTAATTATTAACATCGCCAAAGTCAACCTGAAGTGTAATGCACCCAAGGGACCGGGCCTCCCGGCCGGTAACTACGCCGTGGAAGATGGTGTTGGTCTGCCTTAGTTTACCTCCGTCAAGTTCATCTTCTGCAGTGTATCCAGGTACATGATGTTGATGCTGCTTCCACTATCCACCATACACTTGGTGAACTCCACGCCGTCAATCAAAGGGTTGATGACCATGGCGTACTGGTTCTCTGTGGGTATAAGGTCTGGGTGGTCTGTCCTGTCCCAAGTTATTGGAACCTCTGACCAGCGTAGGTACTGGGGAACTGGGGGAGAGTGGCCATCAGGATCCTCAGAGAGGTCTTCTGTTGTCGGACGCTGGGGATGCCAAGGAAAGTGTGGTAGACTGGAGCCTTCTTTGCGAAGGGGTTCTTACCCTTGTCGTCGCTCTTGGCGGCGTGCTTGGGGTCAACATCCTCGTCCATGTCACTTCAATCCTTGGACTCCTCCTTCTTCTTCTTCCCCTTGCCCTTGCCTCGTGGTCTGTTCGTCCGACTTCACTTGTAGCCGGACTCCGGGTCTTCCTTGAGGTTGTTGACGAACTTGCAGTGTCGATTGGTATGGGTGGCCTTGCCGTTGGCGTCGAGGTGTACGAGGCACGGCATATCGCGGTACTCCTCGTAGGTTTGGGGAACACGGAGCGGTGCCGAGGTGGTTTCACTTCCTCGTTGCTTCCCACGACCAGCTCCCCTTCCTCGGCCACTTTGTCCGCCTTCTCCTCGTCCTGCGAAAGTCATAGCGACCATGTCGGTAGATTGCTTTTCTTCTGGAGCGTTTTTCCGCTTTGTACTGCTGTTCCTCCGAGCATGAGTTGGAACGGTTGTTGCCGGCAAGGAGCCACGAGCATCGTCGTCGGCAGTTGCGAACTCACTAGCCAACTGAATCATTTGGTTCAAGTCAAGCTGGTGATTGTCCTGCAAGCGCTTCAGCTTATGTCGGAGCAACGTGCCTCTTTCCAATCCGTCGATGAAAGCGGCCATGGCGGTCTGGGCGTGCACTCCTGCACAGGAATTCTTCATATCTAGCCAGCAGGAGAGGTAGGCGCGAGATGTCTCGTCTTTCTCTTGCACGCACGCGTAGATCGCCCTGAAGAGGGGCGGCTTGTATGTACCCTGAAAGTTTTTGGTGAATGCTTCTTGCATGTCCAGCCAGTTGTAGATAGATTTCTCCGGCAAGTAGTCGATCCATTGACGGGTCGTGCCCGCCAACATTAATGGGAGGTCCTTGACGGCGACGTTGGGGTTGCCTCCGGCAATCTCCACCGCGTTGCCGTAGTCCTGCAACCATGTGGCTGGCTTGGCGGTGCCGTCATAGGGCTTGATAGTCTTGTCAATCCGGAAACATTTGGGGTAAGTTGCGGACCGTATTGCAGGTCCAAAGCAACATGGTCCTAGGTATGGTCCTTCCCGGGCCTCGTGGATCTTATCGATCCGCGAACATGCATCGTACGGCTCCAGGTTCTTCTTCTTTTTGTCAACAGGGCATGGGCTGCGTGAATGACGCGGACCTCCTCCGCCATGGTGACTGCTTGGTGGTGACGGAGGCGGAGGTGGCGGTGGGTTAGCCTTCTTGCTGTTACCCTCCTGTGATGCCTTACGCCTGTCATGGTTGCTTGTCGGACATGGAGGGTCGTGGTGTGACCTGCTCCTGTGCCCGTGGTTGCGCTCTCCGTCATGACGGGTCTGCTCCACGTTGTCGCGGATGACGATGCCACACTTCTTTGGTGGGGGCATATCCGTACGACGGTGAGCCTTGTAATCTTCGCGATGTCGGGGGGATCAGGGCGGTGGCGATGGGCAATGAGGTTGGGCCTTTTCTCCATGGTCGGAGGATATGGGGATAGCATCCTTCCTGTTGCGCGCATCCCTCCGTCTTCGCTCTGATGAACTCATCTAGGACCCGACATCAAGAGGAGATCTGTCCCTTGGCGGCTTGTACTGGCTAGATTGGCAGAGTGCTGGGTCAGACTCAAGCCTCTGAGAGGTGGCCTTTTCCTGCTGCTTCACCACCTTGGCCACTAGGTCATAGACCTGTTCCACTGCCTTAGGCGATCTATCCTGCTCCAGAAGGGTCTTGGCGACGGCGAGGTTAAGGAGTGGGGTGGGCATCACCTGCTTTCCTTCACTGTCAATGTATGGCTTGGCCTGTGCCGGATTCGAGGGAGCCCATCCTAGGTTGCGTCGCACACCAGGATCGTTGATGACGCGAGATGAAGCTTTCTTAGCCTTCTGCTGCGGCAGCAAGGTTTTGTATTCGTCCTCCATTGCTCTAGCTTTCTCTATGGACTTCTGCGCGTTGACCAGATCTCGATCTAGTTTAGCGCCTTGCTCCGCGATGGCCTGCGCTTCCTCCAGCAGCTGCTGGCGCTTCTCGTCAAGTTGGGTTACGTTCCGGATATGAGAAACGGTTAGTGGCTCGACGAGGAGATTGTCGTACATCACTCTATCAGCTGGAGTAACTTGGGCTGCTGCAGACGTAGATGCTGGAGGTGGCAAGTTTGCAGTGTTGTTGTTGCTCGGGCCGGTGCCGAGTTCCTGCGGCTGCTGCACTGGGTTAGGCGGAGGAGGCATGACTTTTGCGCGATCATCGTCAGCAGCAATAAGTGGCCCCTTCCCCTTTTCTAGTGCCGTAGGCGGAGCTTGTCCGGCTTGATCTTCATCCATCGCCGTCCCAATGGTGACGAACACCCCTCGAGACGTGACGGCGTTGTTGGCTTGTTCGTCACGCGAGTACTCCTCCTCCATCTCCTGCATAGCGGAATCTAGCTCTTCTAGACTGAAGTCTATCTCTTCTGAATCTGCACTGAAATTAGCATAAAGCGCGTCAATGATAGAGTCGGAGGGTGCCAGGACCTCCTCGATGACGGGCGGTGGAGGTGCAACGGCCTCGACGATGACTGGAGGTGGTGGTGCTGCTGCGATGATGGCGGCGTGAGGCGGTGGTGGCAGCTACTGAATCGGAGGTTCTCCATCTCTGAGCGCAATCTCCATCTGGGCTGCTGCGTCAGCTGCCGCGTAGCTGTTGACGGTGCTCATCATCTCTTCGAGGGTAAGGCGTCCTGTTGCCTGCTGCCGTCTTAAAGAATGCCGGAGAAGCGTGCCACGGTACAGTCCTTCCACGAAGTGATACAAAGCATTATCATCGGGGTAGTGGGCTAGATCGGCTCGTATACAGAGCCACCTAGCCAGGTAATCGCGGGTTTTTTTGCCTTCTCTTTGAACGCAGCGCGCCAGATCGAAGATGGTAACCACGCCGACGAACTTGGATCTTTGCTGTCCAGACGCACGGACGAAGCCGGCGGATTTGCAGTGATCTTCCACCTTTATATCCTGCACAGGGGCGGTTTGGGTGGGCCTTCAATATTTCCGATCTTTGACGGAAAACTCCGAGGAGAGATCCGACATCGATCCTTCCGCGAACATATCCAGCCCGTAGGCGGTCCATGCGGGTCTTGGTGCTTTCTGATATTTGCTGGCAAACTCCGAAGAGAGATCCGACATCGATCCTTCCGCGAACGTATCCAGCCCGTAGGCGGTCCGTGTGGGTCTTGATGCTCCTCCGACTCCCAGGGAACTAGCGCCCGAGTCAGTTTCGCTGATGAAGAGGTGGATGTCTCTGATAGGAACGATCGAACACCACGTAGGGTTCGTCTTCACAGGGGTCCAGAACTCGTCAGGAGGGACGATTGGAACATTGCCGGAGAAGAGAACACGGCCAATGGCTATGGTTTCGTCGATTCCCGCGAAGATCTTGGTCCTCTCCCGCTGAAGAGCCTGAAGCGCCTCTTGCCCCACGGTGGGCGCCAACTATCGTGGTATTGCCGACGAGTACGCCATGGAGGGGTCCTCACAGTGCGTGTTCAGAGACGTGGGGTAAGGTGGACGGTTGACGGGTACGAGGTAACACAGCTTACTCAGGTTCAGATCCCACAATGGTGGCAAAATCCTACTCCTTCTGTAAATCACTATAAGGGCAATACGCCGAGTTACAGGGATATGTTCGATGTGCGAGGTTGTGTGAATCGATGCCCTAAAGGATCCCATAGGCCCGACTTATATAGTCGCCAGGTCCTAGGGTTACAGGGAAAAGTCCTAGCCGAACAGGTTGCAAAGTCCTACACCGTCTATTACTAGTCTTGTGTATCTTGCACTCCGAGGCTTCCGGTACGCTGGTGACTCCACCGTAGCCTTCCTTTATCTGACATGGGCCTCCCTTGTGGATCCAACTAACTGGGCCGCCCAGCAGGCCATAGGCCATGCTACCGACTATGGGCCACCCGAGTTATCCGGATAAGTGACATGCTATGAGGATACCCATATAGCATATCCCCAACAGCCACCATGGCTGGGTGCCATGCCCCTTGGGGTGCCCCCCTCTCCCTATAAAAGTCCCCCTCTCCTCCTCTCAAGGTACACCTCCTCCCGAAGGATCTCTCTCCCCCCTTTAGAATTTCCCCATGGTCTCGGATCAGCGAGATACATGTTCCCGGTGGCTTTTTCTAGAAGGATTTATTGCTTCCCCTTCTTCGCTGGAGCGAGGGCGCGGAGGTTGTCAGGGTTTGTTGCTTCCGCTTTTTCTGGAAGGATTTGTTGCTTCCGCTTCTTACGTGTGTGCGATCATGGATGCACCACTGCTTTGCGGTGCTGGACGTGATGGTGCTGGACCGGCTGGACCAAATGGACTTCATCATGATCTTGAGATCGACAAGCGTTCGACTACATCATCCACGAGTACAACCTCGTTAATTCTATACGGTCTTCGAGGGTATGTATTCTATGGATGTATATCCACCTGTTGCTTGTATCTAGTAGATATATCTTGGTGATTTGTTCCCATCATAGGAAATTTTTTGTTTTCTATTCTACGAACCCTTCAGTGGTATCAGAGCCGGATCTATGCGTAGATACTTTGTACAGGTAGTACACATATGAGTACGTGTGCGATGATGATCATTTTATTGCTTCTTAGTTGTACTTTGGATATTGGTGGCATAGTGGGATGAAGCGGACCGGACAAACTTTACATGTCCTCGCACATGGTACCTGTTCCACGCTTGACATGCAACTAGTTTTGCATAAGTGGCTAACGGGTGTCTGTCTCTCCTACTATAGTCAATATCTAATTTACAATGTGTTGTCAACAATTTGGTTATCCTCGTTGTGGTTCATGTTCGTAGGTAAGAACGGTTGTATCTTCGAAAGCCCTAAGCCACGTAAAACTTGCAATGGATAAATTAGAGGTGTCTAGTTTAGATTGTTGCTGGGCTAGTGTCATGATATGGTGATGTTGTAAGTAGAAGTATAAGTCGATACTCTTACAACACATATACGTGTAAGTTCCATAGACCTTGGCCTTACACATAGAGGTATGATGGCGATCATACCATGATGCACATGATGGAGATCAAGTGCAAGAACCTTATCATTTCAATTATTAACATGTGATGCTTGTTGCATCTTATATTGCTAGTTTGGAATTTTATTAGCATAATAAGATGATCCGACATTTAGATATCAAGATAAAAATGTGTTCTTCCTTAAGTATGCACCGATTATGTTTCGTCGTTCCAAGACATCACGTGATGATCGAGTGTCCTTGGATCCATGATCATATTTCGGGTGTAAGACAGTTACACACGCGAATACTAAGGTTCTTACTTGGCGAGCCTAGCATGTACACATGGCCTCAGAAAACGGACCAAAAGGTTAAGCATGAGTCATATGAAAGATATGATTCCCATTTGATGCTCGCCTTTGAAGCTACACCGACTCACGTGATGATCGGACTTGGTGTAGTGGATTTGGTTCATGTAATCACCAAAAAGACACGAGGGATGTCGTTTTTGAGTGGGAGTTCATTTCTAATTTGGATAGTAGAACTCAATTTATCATAAATTAAATCAAAGTGAATTTGCATAATTTGTTGTAGTCATTGGCATTCGTTCACCACCTTATGTTTTAGTAGACTATGTTTACTTCGTGAAATTTAATAATTGGTATTAAATCGAGAGTAACAATTCCAATGTTAGTATCTTAAGTATCATGTTTTCCTCCATGATTCTTGATTGTTTTTAAATATCAAGTTTATATAGGAGCTGAAAGAATTGTTTCAGAAACCATCATGTGTGGCAGATATAACAATATCTGAAACAATGTTTTGGTTGCAATATGATAGAGTATAATATATGTTCTCATATTGGATGAGAATTTGCAAAGGTTGGAGATGCTAGACATCCTAATAATCCAAAAGGGTTTTGGAAAGTAATGTTATACTCACAATTCGTCTTTATAAGCTACATTAGCTTGATCATGAAAGTCGTCATGATAAGGATGAATAGAAGATGTATGTAAAGTGTTTACTACACTAAAATATGGATTTTGAAAGAACGTCGATCATTTGATGATGGTGATCTACTTCAAAGTGCAAGTCCAAAGGTATTAGTATTTGAATATACATGCTTTGGACTATGTGTCATGTATATGGCGCCACTATTCATGTTGATGGATTATTTTAAAAAGGAAAAGGAAATGCTGAAAGAGAATCTATAAAATATATTTGGCAAAAAAGAAAAGACTAGAAATATCCAGTTTAGGTATATAGATGATATGCATGTTATGGTTGTATTATGTGGTTGTTAAACAATGTGTTTCTTGGGTATTGGATACTGAATTGGTTGGTATGAAATTTCATACTGAACGACACAATTCATGAACTATAACGGCCTAAGTAACTAGCAACAGAATATGTGATGATGTTCATTGAAAACAAAGAAGACGTTGTTTGTATTTCCAATTGACGTCAAAGTCTGCATTCAAGATTTTTTTTAATAAATTTTATTTAAATCAGGTATTATGAGAACAAAGATTGTTCAAATAATTACCGCATTCCATGTAAGATGGATGATTTACAAATCTAGTTGGAGAAATCACATCCATAAAACTAATGCTAAAATGTCGCAAGACAAATGATTGGAAGATCACTTACAAAGTGACATCACTTTTTAAATTATATTGGAAAGAAAACATGAAGAAACTCCATATTCATGGATTTTTGGAGTCTTTGATTTGATCAAGTGACGCTTGTGAGATATTCCTTGGGATAATTAAAACTTTGTTCAAAAGTTCAAAGAAGAACGAACGACTAAAATATTGGAATTTATACATATCGATGTATGTATTCCATTATGTATAGTCGTAACCGATGGATTTCAACTGCATATGCTTTCTCCGGAAATTTGAGTGAATATTCACTTAATGAGAAAGAAGTATGAAATATTTGAAAATGTTCAAAGATTTTCAAGGTGAAGTGGAAAATCATTGTAACAAGAAAATAAATGATTTATGATTTTATCATAGAGGTATTTATTTGAGTTGCAAGTTTAGCAAAACACCTAGATACACATCTCCCGAAACACCATAGGAATATGGAGTATTTGAGATTTGTAATGAAACCTTGTTTGACATGGTTGGATCAAAGGTGTTATTTATAAAACTTCCATTATGTTTTAAAATATTAAAGCTTTAGATACTACCGCTTTTACACTGAAAAGAGCTCGATCTTGATCCGTTGAAATGACACCCGATTTGGGGTAAAACCCAAGTTGTCCTTTCTTAAAATTTTGGTATGCTAAGCATAAGTAAGATGTTTACAACCAAAGTCGGATGAGCATGTCTTTGTAGGTTATTTTGAATAACCATTGGGTATTCCTCCATAACACCGAGGACAAAAGGGTTTGTCGCTTGAAATGTGAAGTTTCTTGAAAAAGGAATTTTCGTAAAAGTTAAGTGGGAGAACTTTGATAAGGTTAACGAACCTTAGGTAAATGTGTTGAGTTGCGCAGTGCCGGAAATCATTCCGAAGGCAGCCATAATTCGCATAGCTTATGTGCCTCAAAGGTTATGGTCACGGAGACCTAAGTTCCTATTCAACCAAGTAGGTCGGTTAAACAATCAAATGCTAAGATTTGAGAGTAAATCACTATTGTTTGACAATGATGAACCGAATACATGAAAAGAAGTGACGATGGACCCTGACTCCGTCAAATGGCTTGAAGGCATAAAATCTGTGATAGTTCCATACACGAGAAATCAAGTTTTGACCTTGGAAGACCCTCCGGAAAGGTGTAAAGACCTAACGGTCGTATTTGGATCTTTAAAGAAACCGACATGGATGTTTCACATCTATGAAATAGTCGACATGTCGTAAAGTATTTTATGAAAATGTTCAAGGAGTTGAATATGACAAGATTGGATCTTTCATAGCGATATTTAGAATGAACGGATTAATGTAGCAACCACTACATATAATTTGGTATATGGTAGATGAATAAACAAAACAATGTTCTTCAAATAGAATGGTTACCTTGTACGTGTGCATAACACGGTCCAAAGGGTTTTGTTAATTCAAAGGATGCTAAAAGGCATGCAAACTTCAACGGTTGAAGTAAGCATCGCGGAGTTGGAATCTTCACCATGATGAAAAGGAGTTTTCATCAGGAGATGATGAAGATGGTTGCATTTGCAAGAAATTAAGTGGGAGCGCTGAGACATATTTCTAATAAATTATGTGGAGGACATCTTGTTGATTGGAAATGATGTATCTTTTATTGACAAAGGTTAAGAATTTTATTTCGATGAAAGACTTAGGCAAAACCCAAATATTTAGCATGAATGTCTACATGGATAGACTTTGACGCTAATATGGTTGTGCCAAACATACATATATGAGATATTAAAGGAGTTCAATATAGAAACGACGAGAAACGGTTCTTGTCGCATGGAAAAGAATTAAATCAAGATTCATGTGTATCGACACTTGATAAGTGAAACAAGATTCAAGTGCTTTGACACTTGATGAGTGAAATCACAAGAATGTTTTGATCAATCTTACCATGATATGTACACCTCCAGTTATGTCATATGCTCTAAGTGTTATGAGCATATACCAGAATGAATCACAAGATGATCATTGGACGATAGTAAGGAAATTCTTATGATCTTTTGAAGAACTAAGAATATATTTGTGTAGAGGTGACAAACAATTACAAGTAGTTCATTGTAAAGCATTACATTGATACTAGTTTTGTCACAAGATACAAATTAATTTTATCTCAATTTAAACTATGAATGGCACAATGAAATGGAAAGGATTTTCCATGAAGGATTTGGATGAATTCCAAAGTTAAGACATTGTGACGGATACTTCAACAAAAGGCTAAGTATATGACTGCTATAGTAGTAGCAAAGGAGGGCATTTGTGTCAAGTAGTTTGTTATCAAACTAGGGTGTGGTTCACAACGGGCTAACACTAAAGATACATTGTATGACAATAGTATCGACATGATTTAACCCCAAGGAACTAAAGGTCTCACCAAAATACCAAATTTATACAGTGCCTTCTCATTGGAGAATGAGTGATGCGTGAAGAGGCAAAGACATGCAAATACACACGGACCTAAAAGCGTCAGATCTGTAGATTATGTTAACCACTTGCAATCACGTATATGGAACACCAGAAAGCCATAGGTGTTCAATACGCAAAGTTTTCTAACTAGATTATTGTCTCTAGTGCAAGTGGGAGACTGAAGGGAATATGCCCGAGAGGCAATAATAAAGTGGTTATTATCGTATTCCTTATTTATAATAAATGTTTATTTTGCATGCTATAATTGTATTAATACGGAAACATTAATACATGTGTGTTTAATAAACAAATAGAAAGTTCCTAGTTATGCCTCTCTCATAAACTAGCTCGTTGATTAACAAGATGATCAAAGGTTTCTTGACCATGGCCATTGGATGTTGTTAATAACGAGGTCACAACATTGTTGGAATGATGTGATGAACATTCATCCGAAGTATAGCATTACGATCAAGGTCATTGTGTTTATATTTCTATAGCATCATACGAAGTAATCTTAGTCCTTAGACCATGATATCATGTCAATCACTAACACCGGAAGATTATCTTGATAACATCAAACATCACACCGTAACAGGGTGACTATAAAGATGGGTTCAGTGCTACGAAGGTGTTATGTTGAGGCTCATGGATCAAGAGTGGAATTTGTCCATCCCGATGACGGAGACATATACTCTGGGCCCTCTAGGTGATATCACATTAGTTATCTTGCAATCACTAACCAAGTTTGAGTGCAAAATTGAAAGGAAAAATAGACTCTTGCTCTTGGTGATTTGATCCTTCAAGAAGGCAGTTTTACCCTTTTCAGCTTCCAGTTGAGTGCTCATCTTGTGGAACTTCTCATTGGCGACGCCTCTCCGAGCATTCTCATTCTGTGAAGAAATTCAAAATTACTTAGTCTACTTGGAGAATCTAGCCGGATAAATATCCACCTAGAAGCTTGGGTGCTATAGTGAGAGTTTTTAACTCAGCAATATGCTTAGTCTTTCTTTAAGCATCTAGTCGGAACTAATTCTGTTTCAACTAGAGGCTTGGGGGCTACAATATTGAAATTTACAAACATTGTGTATGCTACTCTAAAAGTATCTAGTCGGAATAATCCATTCAAACTAAATACTTGGGGGCTACAGTGCGAAGTTTTCTAGCTTAGTCACTCTTAGAGCATTCAGATGCAAAGACCAATGGTTTTCTGTCTAAATCCTCGGGGGCTATAGTGGGATACTACATATGAAATGCAAAAGGCAAATAAAACTTACAAGTGCAATGATCTTGAGGTTGGTGGTGCTCTTGGCAAATATCTTGCTAAATGAAAGAATATTTCCGTGCAGGATATCCGCCTGCCTGAGCAGCTCCTCAAGACCACATGTCGGAGAAGTTGGCACTGCACCAGGAGTCAGAGCTGAGACACTCGGCGTAAGCGTCGGGTAGACAATCTTCGGGAGCTCTGTTGGTGTCTTGGATGCAGTAGCACCGACTTCGGCAGAAGTTTCTCCTTCCACCATCGCCTTACCGCTACCATTGGAATCCTTAGCCAGAGATTCAGCCACCTTTGATGCAGTGCTTTCTTGTGTCGCCTTCTCACCGACAACAGCAAGATCCACGGCGACACCTGGGTCCACTTCCATGGTGGAAGGGCCAGATGCTACCTTAGTTGGAGAGCTTGTCGGTGCGGCAGCAGGCTGGACGCTGGGAGTTGTAGGGGCAATGGCGGGAGATGCTTGGTGAAACATATCTTTAATGGTTTTAGAAGCCCTCGATGTTTTGGAGGTCTTCTTCAAACTCAAACTAGCCTTCTTCTTGAAACGTGCAAAAGTATAAATACAGGAATAAGACGAGCAAGAGACAATGTCGGATGATAAGAAGCTTACACAATAGTTGGTGCCTTGGTAAACGGGATACTGGTGATTATTCTTTTCTTCGCCTCCAGGGCGGCGGTGGACTTCTTGGAGGCTCCACCCTCCGTCTTCTTCTTCTTGCCTCTGTCGGCAGCGTTAGAGGTGGAGCTCTTCCGCTTACGGGCCAACGGGACATCGTCGTCGGACACGACGGTGACTTCCTTCATCTTGGGGTCATAGATTTGGACAGCCATGCTATCCTCCTCTAGACTCTTTAGCTATTAAGTGAAATCCTGAAGTGTTACATGAAATGGCAATGGCTAGACGGAAGAACTAGAGTATATGTCATACACGGAAAATAAATATGTACCTTTGAGCATGTGCCGCCCTCGAACATGTCATAGGTGATGGTGAAGCCACACTTCATGTTCTTCACCTTGACAATGTCTTTGAGGCAGATCTTGATGGAGTCAGTCGATAAGTTGTCCTCGGAGATGCGGAGGCTATCCTTCCTTTCCTTGGTATACTGGTGCATCAGCTTCGCGCGGTGCTACAGAGGTTGGATCCGCCTGACGAACCAGCACATGGCTAGGTCCAACCCGGTCAGACCCGTGTCTATGAGCCACTCGATCCGCCTTACAGCGCAGGAGGCTTCGTCGTCGGAGGGAAGGATGGCTTGGGATCTCCATGTCGGGGCTTCAGCGGCGGCCCCATCGAAAAAGTTGGGGTACGTTGCTTCTCGGTCATCCAGAGAGATATCTGGGCCATAGAAGTACGTTCTCTGCCAATTTTTGCGGGACTCATGGCCTACAATGTCGGGGAACCGCCGGCCAGGCCGGATCTTGAAGATAATTGTTCCACAATTTCTGAGCTCATCCTTGCTCGCTCCGGCTTCCCTCTTGACGGTGAAGAAGTATATAAATAGATCTAACCTAGGCCTAATTCCTAGGTAGCCCTTGCAAAGCGCCACATAGTTGCTAAGCGCGAGGATGCTATTCGGAGATAGGTTCTGAGGTAGAACCCGGTAGTGGCTAAGGACCTCTAAGAAGAATTAGAGATTAGGAGGGAGACGCCGCGTACCAGTTGTGCTTTGAGGTACACCTTTTCTCCGGCTTGGGGAGAAGGGATGACCTCACCGGCGGCGCCGCCCACCAGACCAGCCTCCTCCTCCCCACCTCATTTTCTCCATTGTTTCACCATAGAAGCTTGCTAAACCTCTATTGGTTGACACACATATTTAAGTGAAAGATCTTGCACTCTAGATCTACAAGATCTCACTTTACTTCTCCTCCGGCTCTCGTACTCCTAGTCGTCATTGGAGGAAGCGTGAAGTCGTAGTTGCATGTATGCATGTTGTCAGCGACACCGACTAGATTTTGTTGTGTGCTTCCTTTGTTTTGTGCAGGGATTTCATTTTGGGTTGCCAATGTTTCATCGGAATGTTGATTCATTTCTATTCCGGGAAATTTCTGGCACCCGGTAGATGTCCTCTTTTTAGGGGAGGTCATGCCGAATTTTCCGGCAATCTCGACTCCATGCTATAATTATTATTTTGATCTTTGTATTACCGCGCAGGCGACCATAGTCCGACCACTGAGCACACCTTCCCTCGTAGATAGGTGTATGCTATGTGCAAGGGCCGACATGGCACAGACAAACATGACAGAGATAAGATGTTTGTGTCATGACTGCAAACTTATGTATTTGATAAAGCATGATTGCGGAATGCTAGAGTCACACCTGCTTCGGCGTGGTTTCATGGATGGCTACACTCGGTGGATACGTGATGACGAAGATGATGATGAGGATGTCAATAATGGTGAAGATGAAGATCGAGATGCCGGCGGGGTAGGTGATCATGAAGATCAAGGTGGCGCTGGGCATGAACATGATGAAGATGAAGAAGATGGCACTGGTCATGAACATGAAGATAATCAAGGTAGCGCCGTGTAGGAACATGAAGATCAGGGTGCCGGGCATAATTTGAGTTGGTTGCGAGACCCTCATTACCAAGAGCTATTTCTCAGGGAGATGAGTAATGCCAGAGCCACCGCTATAGAGAAAGCTAAGCTAGAGCAATTGGAGAAAGACGCGGTTACTCCATTGTTTGACGGATGCAACGACAGGGATACCTATCTGAATGTAACGCTCAGGGATCTAGAGATGAATGCGAAACACAAAATGACGGACGAATGCTTCAACGACAACATGGAATTCTGGCACGATCGTCTTCCCAAGAGTAGGAACACATGCCTGACTAGTATCGCTGAGGCCAAGAAAGTCGTGTGCCCTCTCGATCTATCGCACTTGAAATACCACGTCTGCATAAATGATTGCATCATCTATCAGGGAAACTACATGAAGAAGACCATGTGTCCGGTGTGCAAGACCTCTCGGTACAAGAGAGCGACCAAGAAAGCTCCTAGAAAAGTGGTTTGGTACTTTCCTCTGACTCCTCGTCTGCAGTGGTATTTCGTGGACCCTAAGGAAGCACAACTCATGTGCTGGCACATAAAAAGACACAGGCCAGAAGACGAAGAACCGAAAAAGGAGGAAATGCTGAGGAACCCTTCGGATGCTTGCCAGTGGAAGGCGTTGGACCTCGAATATTACCAGCGGTTAGGGAAAGAGTCAAGGAACCTCAGCTGGTTGTGATCATCGATGGACTCAATCCATTCGGAAGCTAGATCAGCACACATAGCACCTGGCCCGTTTTTGTATGGATCTACAACCTCCCCCCGGCTATGCATGAAGAAGAAGTACGTAACCATGAGTATGCTAATTCAAGGGCCAAAATAACCCATTACATACATCAATATGTATCTCATGCTCCGAAGAATCACAGACCAGAGGAGCGGCGCTGAAATCGATGAGCTATTGAAAAACTGGAAAGAGTGCCCGGCGCCAGGAAAGAACCAAAAGAAGCCAGAGCCGCTATTGAGGGTTTGGAAGGAGAGGTATATTTTTTGGGACTTGCCATACTGGAAGCTCCTCGACGTGCCTCATAGCCTTGATCTCATGCATATCATGAAGAACATGGGGGAGAGTATGTTTTCCATCATCCTTACCATCGACAAGACCATAGATGGGCCGAAGGAGAGGAACGACTTGAAGAATATGTATGGCGCCCCGCAAAAACCACTACTAGAAAATCGCGTTGTTTTTGTGCATTGCATCATCATGACCGCATGCTCATGTCATCATGCCACATTGCATTTGAGCATCGTCATGTCATCATGCATTAGTTTGTCTGAAACTATTTTCGAAAAACATATTTTGTTTTCTAAATACCCCGCCTTTATTTCAAATCCAAAACCCGGGTCTCCGGATTATTTTGTTTCGTCTACCAATGGATTTCAAAAGCCCCGTTTTAAATATTAAAATATATTTGTTATTTTTTTTAGGGGCAGCCATACCGGGCCGATCCGACCCAGTCGGCCACCCCCAGTGCAAAACCAGACTACCCAAGACCTTTCCTACCTAACCCTAACCTACCCAGTCCCCAGCCACATCACTCCCTCCAATCCCATGCCGCCACCTCACCACCCCCACCCCTTTTTCCCTCCACCTCACCACTCACACCACACAGCCACCACCCCCACCTGCGGACCCACCCCGCCGCCACCTGGCCTAACCCCCTGGCGCGCCCCACACCCTCTCCCCTGGACCCGGCCCCACCTGCCCCCGCGGCAACCGCCCCCAGAACGCCTCCCGCACGTCTCTCCTTCCTCCCCTCTGCCCGATCCCCGCCGCCTCTGCTCTCCCGCTCCCGACCGGCCCGTCCTCAGCGCCTCCAACCCCGCCTCCTCTCTCGAGCCCCGCGCGCCGCCGCCAGGCTCGCCCCGCCGGAGCCGCCCTCGCCTCCCCTGACCTCCACCGCGCCCTCGCTCTGCTCCGGGCCGAGCCCCGCCGCCGGACGCCTCTTCTCCACCTCGCGGAGCGCCGCCTCGGGCCGCCGCCCTCGCCATCCCCGGTGGTGGACGCGTTCCCTTCCGGCCCCGAGCTCCGTTTCGCCGCCGCGGACCCCCACCTCGACGTCGTCATCCGGTCCTCGGCCTCTGCTCCACCCGGTCGCCTCCGCCAGCGGGCCCCTCTTGGCCGCGCCCGTCCCCGGCCTGGCTCGCGCCCTTCCCACCTCGGCCGGGTCGTCGCCACCGGCGTTCATCTCCCCCTGCGAGCTCCCCCATCCCCATCGACCTCGCCTCCTCCTAGGAACCGCCATCTCTCCTTCCTCTCTGCCGGTCACCCTTGCTCGCATCACCGTGGCCCTGCTGTCTCTACAGCTTGCCGTTGTTCGAGCCTCGCCTCACCAATGCCATCTTCCTCGCTGTCCCTGCCCGTCGGTTACGGTCTCCTCCTCGATGTGTCCGTGTTGTTTTGGGTCAGCAGATGCCACGATGGTGGTGTTTGATGTATGTCTGGCTGAGACATGGCCTTGCAAATTGATGTTTTGTGTCCTGCTGGCCGTTCTATGTTGTCGCTGCTGCCAAGTATGCCGCTATGTTTTTGTTCCCGTCGACAAGATCTTCGTTGACGACAAGACCTTCAGGATTCGTCAAGTTCGTCTATCATCGGTGCCACTCGAAGACCGCACCAACGGGTAACCCAAGTTCACCATCGACCCAACCCGAGAACCACCGGTGCGGATATAAGTTCGCCTTTGCCGACAAGTTCGTCTACCCGGACACCGTGCGACAAGATCTTCTCGGACCCGAGGACCGATCCACAGATGTGACAAGTACTTCTTCCCGGATCTATGCCCAAGAACCCGAACGCCCAGGTCGTCGACACGGATACGCCAAGTACTTCCTCGCGGACGCCAAGTTCTTCACCCCGAATGCCAAGGCCGACTTGATGGCGCGAACCCGACAAGATCTTCGCAACGACAAGATCGACACCGACCAAGACGAATCCGATGCGCCCCGACGCCGAACCAAGTCCTTCTTCGCGGAACGCCAAGATCTACTCTGTTATCCGAGAACGATCCCGCCGAGACCGAACCCCAGATCCGGACCCTGAGACCGACCCCGAACCCCTCGGAGCCCAAGTTCGCCGAACCCTAATGTGATTCCCTACCCGAGACCCCCATTATTTTTATAATATGACATTATCGTTTGTTGCATATTAAGTTGTTCATGCTTGCATACATGTTGTGGGTTTGGGGGCATTATGCCGATACACCTCATAATTAAATATGGGGTCCATATGCGGACTTTTCTAGTCTTATATTGACCCCATTTAAATTTGTGTAGCGAACCGGTGAGATATTTTGCCATGTTAAGACAACATTTAAATTGTGGGATATCTAAACAACTTGAACCACTTAAATATTGTCGGGACCCCGGTTCCGCTTAACATTGCCTAACTGCATCGCATCGCATCTTGACATGCCATACATCATACATGCATCATGCCCGATCTTTTGCCGTAGTATTAAATAGTGCACTCGGTGTTTTCTTCTAGTGCTTTGCTTATTCACGGATAAGGCCGTTGAGTTGATGCGAGTGTCGATCCGATCTTCGGATGAACCTTCGGCAATGTTTTCAGGCGAGCACCTCCCCCCCTTTCTACCTATCTTACTTTTATAGTCTTTATTCCCCCCTGTTGATCTATTGCTATCTGTGTTGCGATGCTCTAGTTTTCGTGCCCGTGATATCCCTTCCAGCCTTATATTGCCTTGGACACATCCTATTACCTGTTGATTGGTAGATAGTTGGACTTGCGCGTCGTAGTCGCTTGCTCTAGTGCTGTTGCGTCGGCCCGATTACCACTACGCTTGTTGGAGTGTTGCCGCATGTTTAATGTTGGAGTTGATCAAGACTTTAATTACTGTTTAATAACTAAAATTGAAGTAGGTAATGCAGAGGCACCGGTGGGTGATAGACAATATTTGGTTTCCGACCGCTCACTGGTGTCCCGTAGGACCCCGAGTTCTTGACACTGCTGCGAGATCGAGCGCTTAACCACATGTGGGATGTGTGGGCACCCCATCGATTAGTACCTGATTTCAAAGTATTGTACTGGGGGCCACAACTAGTTTGAGGTTTTATTTACTATTCTGTATTTATGCCATGCTTTACTGCTTTATTTAAATTGTGCGATGTACTGCACCTGTACTGTTTAGGATCGGGACACGTTTTATTTGTATCGACAAGCCTGATCATCTTTTCGGTTCCCCGTTTACAGCCGTCCACCCAAACCCCGAGTCCGTCTCGAGACCGGCCGACTTTGTTATGGTAGACTTAGTGGGTGGCCCCATGTACTTGCTTTGGGTCTGGGAAACGTCATGACTTAGGCCCGCCGACATACCGATGGGTGTATGTTAATTGATCCGCAAAAGGGTCGGCGTGTGGATACTTTGGTGCACCCCTGCAGGGTTAAATCTTTTCAAAAAGTCGTGTCCGCGGTTATGGACGACTTGGAGCACAGTTCTCGATCATAGACAACTATAACTAAAGTTTACTGTTATAAAATGACTTGTACCCGATATGACTAGTAATCAGCTTCACTACAACGGAATGGCTAAATAAAAGTACCAACAACTGCTGGGTTTGGGATATCCCATGCTAATTGTATTTGACTAGTAAGTGTCGCAACTACAACGGAATGGTTAAATAAAACTGCCCACTGCTTATTTTTATCAGGATGACTATCTATACTTGACTAGTAATTGCTGCAACGATAACTGAATAAATAAAACTGCCAACTGTGTGAGTTCCTCGGTTGACTTCCTCGTTTGGTGTCGAGGGGGAAATACCAGGATGGGTATGTTTGGTGGTAGTATCAGGATGGTTCCGAATAGGTCTTTCTTATCCCTCTCTGATAGCCGACAGTTATATCGAGTCTCTATAGGTTGTTTAGTACATGCTGCGCTGCCGCTTCAGTCCACCATACCTATGTAGGCGAGGACCACCGAATTCTAGTCTCGCCGTGTACTGGCCTCAGTACTGATGCTCCTCTTTTTCCTTTGCCCTTTGTCGGCACCCCTTTTGTTTAGCAGGTTTTGAGATCAACGTCGTTAGCAGGGTTACCCTTCCGGCTTGGCAGGTGGTTATGGACGCCATTGGTTATTCTTCGGCTCTTAGCCCCATTTGCATCTTGTCCGTAGTCGCGCTATATCGCTTTCAAGGTGATTTGGATCTTTGTATATTATATTTGTATTCTTGACTCATTGAGTCGCTTTGTATATATATCTGCTCATGGGTCCCATCGAGGGCTGTTGTGTAATGTTATTATTGCCGTTTTCCACCCGCTAAAGTGCTCGGTATGCCCTTGAATCGTTTCTATGCGGGTTTGGCGGGAAGCGCTAAAACTTGCATAGGGCCGATTCGAGGGTGTTACAGAGTGGTATCAGAGCTCAGCAGTTGCGATACCCCACAAGTCCAGCCTATAGGATAACCTAGCTAACGGCCGAAGTAGAGTGACAAAACTATTTTTGCAAAATCGGTTGGATAGATCTTATTAGGTCTGATTTTACTCCTTACCCCTCTGCTGCTCTCCTCTTACCTCTTCGTGTTTTGAATCCGCTCTCTTCCCTCTCTTCGAGTCCAGGATTTCTCGTGGTTGGGTTCCATCGTATCGTCAGGGTTTCGCTTCCTCCTTTGGTAACGGTGTGTCTACATCTGGTCTTCATGCTATCCGAGGAATCCTTCGTCTGGTAGACTTCTCTTGGTTCCTTCTCGTGCCTTCCGGTGTTTTCCGACGCGACGATATCATCTACGCTAGATCCGATGCAGAGTCTGCATCACTCCTTTGTTTCTGAACCTCGATTGTCGAGATCTTCAGTCTGATTCCGAGAATGGTTGCACGCTTTTCTACTGATTGTGCGGAGTAATAGTTTGGGTGCGTGATGGATTGGCCCCCATGCCGACTACCCTTTCTATTCGCTCTTGTACATTGAAGTGGGATAGGCCGCATATTTTCTCTCCTTCTATCGAAGTTAGAGGTGGCTTTATTGTGGATACCTCTACCTTCGCCTTTTGTTTCCGGAGTGTTCTCTCGACGATCACGGACAAGGACCTCTTGTTAGTGGTGTCGTGAGGATCGACACGAAGCGAGAAGTTTCAGATTGCCGACCTTCTTCCCGGTACCATGAGGCGGATCTCGAGGGCGAGATCCATTGTTAGTGGTGTCGAATTATGGCGCCCCGCAAAAACCACTACTAGAAAATCGCGTTGTTTTTGTGCATTGCATCATCATGACCGCATGCTCATGTCATCATGCCACATTGCATTTGAGCATCGTCATGTCATCATGCATTAGTTTGTCTGAAACTATTTTCGAAAAACATATTTTGTTTTCTAAATACCCCGCCTTTATTTCAAATCCAAAACCCGGGTCTCCGGATTATTTTGTTTCGTCTACCAATGGATTTCAAAAGCCCCGTTTTAAATATTAAAATATATTTTTTATTTTTTTTAGGGGCAGCCATACCGGGCCGATCCGACCCAGTCGGCCACCCCCAGTGCAAAACCAGACTACCCAAGACCTTTCCTACCTAACCCTAACCTACCCAGTCCCCAGCCACATCACTCCCTCCAATCCCATGCCGCCACCTCACCACCCCCACAACTTTTTCCCTACACCTCACCACTCACACCACACAGCCACCACCCCACTGCGGACCCACCCCGCCACCTGGCCTAACCTGGCGCGCCCCCACACCTCTCCTCGGACCCGGCCCACTGCCCTTGCTGAAACGCCCCAAACGCCTCCCGCACGTCTCTCCTTCCTCCCCTCTGCCCGATCCCCGTCGCCTCTGCTCTCCCGCTCCCGACCGGCCCGTCCTCAGCGCCTCCAACCCCGCGCGCCGCCGCCAGGCTCGCCCCGCCGGAGCCGCCCTCGCCTCCCCTGACCTCCACCGCGCCCTCGCTCTGCTCCGGGCCGAGCCCCGCCGCCGGACGCCTCTTCTCCACCTGCGGCGCCGCTCGCGCCGCCATCCCGGTGGTGGACGTTCTTCCGCCCCGAGCTGCTTTCGCCGCCGTGGACCCCCACCTCGACGTCGTCATCCGGTCCTTGGCCTCTGCTCCACCCGGTCGCCTCTGCCAGCGGGCCCCTCTTGGCCGCGCCCGTCCCCGGCCTGGCTCGCGCCCTTCCCACCTCGGCCGGGTCGTCGCCACCGGCGTTCATCTCCCCCTGCGAGCTCCCCCATCCCCATCGACCTCGCCTCCTCCTAGGAACCGCCATCTCTCCTTCCTCTCTGCCGGTCGCCCTTGCTCGCATCACCGTGGCCCTGCTGTCTCTACAGCTCGCCGTTGTTCGAGCCTCGCCTCACCAACGCCATCTTCCTCGCTGTCCCTGCCCGTCGGTTACGGTCTCCTCCTTGATGTGTCCATGTTGTTTTGGGTCTGCAGATGCCACGATGGTGGTGTTTGATGTATGTCTGGCTAAGACATGGCCTTGCAAATTGATGTTTTGTGTCCTGCTGGCCGTTCTATGTTGTCGCTGCTGCCAAGTATGCCGCTATGTTTTTGTTCCCGTCGACAAGATCTTCGTTGACGACAGGACCTTCAGGATTCGTCAAGTTCGTCTATCATCGGTGCCACTCGAAGACCGCACCAACGGGTAACCCAAGTTCACCATCGACCCAACCCGAGAACCACCGGTGCGGATATAAGTTCGCCTTTGCCGACAAGTTCGTCTACCCGGACACCGTGCGACAAGATCTTCTCGGACCCGAGGACCGATCCACATATGTGACAAGTACTTCTTCCCGGATCTATGCCCGAGAACCCGAACGCCCAGGTCGTCGACACGGATACGCCAAGTACTTCCTCGCGGACGCCAAGTTCTTCACCCCGAATGCCAAGGCCGACTCGATGGCGTGAACCCGACAAGATCTTCGCAACGACAAGATCGACACCGACCAGGACGAATCCGATGCGCCCCGACGCCGAACCAAGTCCTTCTTTGCGGAACGCCAAGATCTACTCTGTTATCCGAGAACGATCCCGCCGAGACCGAACCCCAGATCTGGACCCTGAGACCGACCCCGAACCCCTCGGAGCCCAAGTTCGCCGAACCCTAATGTGATTCCCTACCCGAGACCCCCATTATTTTTATAATATGACATTATCGTTTGTTGCATACTAAATTGTTCATGCTTGCATACATGTTGTGGGTTTGGGGGCATTATGCCGATTCACCTCATAATTAAATATGGGGTCCATATGCGGACTTTTCTAGTCTTATATTGACCCCATTTAAATTTGTGTAGTGAACCGGTGAGATATTTTGCCATGTTAAGACAACATTTAAATTGTGGGGTATCTAAACAACTTGAACCACTTAAATATTTTCGGGACCCCGGTTCCGCTTAACATTGCCTAACTGCATCGCATCGCATCTTGCCATGCCATACATCATACATGCATCATGCCCGATCTTTTGCCGTAGTATTAAATAGTGCACTCGGTGTTTTCTTCTAGTGCTTTGCTTCTTCACGGATAAGGCCGTTGAGTTGATGCGAGTGTCGATCCGATCTTCGGATGAACCTTCGGAAATGTTTTCAGGCGAGCACCTCCCCCCCTTTCTACCTATCTTACTTTTATAGTCTTTATTCCCCCCTGTTGATCTATTGCTATCTGTGTTGCGATGCTCTAGTTTTCGTGCCCGTGATATCCCTTGCATCCTTATATTGCCTTGGACACATCCTATTACCTGTTGATTGGTAGATAGTTGGACTTGCGCGTCGTAGTCTCTTGCTCTAGTGCTGTTGCGTCTCGTCCAGTACCACAGTTGTTGGAGTGTTGCCGCATGTTTAATGTTGGAGTTGATCAAGACTTTAATTACTGTTTAATAACTAAAATTGAAGTAGGTAATGCAGAGGCACCGGTGGGTGATAGACAATATTTGGTTTCCGATCACCACCGGTGTCCCAGAGGACCCGAGTTCTTGACACTGTTAGAGATCGAGCGCTAACCACATGTGGGATGTGTGGCACCCCATCGATTAGTACCTGATTTCAAAGTATTGTCTTTGGGGGCCACAACTAGTTTGAGGTTTTATTTACTATTCTGTACTTATGCCATGCTTTACGCTTTATTTAAATTGTGCGATGTCTCGCACTGCACTGTTTAGGATCGGGACACGTTTGCTGTATCGACAAGCCAGTCCATCTTTTCGGTTCCCGATCGTTTACAGCCGTCCACCCAAACCCTGAGTCCGTCGAGACCGGCCGACTTCGTTATGTAGACTTAGTGGGTGGCCCCATGTACTTGCTTTGGTGCAGGAAGCGTCATGACTTAGGCCCGCCGACATACCGATGGGTGTATGTTAATTGATCCGCAAAAGGGTGAAGTGCGTGTGGATACTTTGGTGCACCCCTGCAGGGTTAAATCTTTTCGAAAAGCCGTGTCCGCGGTTATGGACGACTTGGAGCACAGTTCTCGATCATAGACAACTATAGCTAAAGTTTACTGTTATAAAATGACTTGTACCCGATATGACTAGTAATCAGCTTCACTACAACGGAATGGCTAAATAAAAGTACCAACAACTGCTGGGTTTGGGATATCCCATGCTAATTGTATTTGACTAGTAAGTGTCGCAACTACAACGGAATGGTTAAATAAAACTGCCCACTGCTTATTTTTATCAGGATGACTATCTATACTTGACTAGTAATTGCTGCAATGATAACTGAATAAATAAAACTGCCAACTGTGTGAGTTCCTCGGTTGACTTCCTCGTTTGGTGTCGAGGGGGAAATACCAGGATGGGTATGTTTGGTGGTAGTATCAGGATGGTTCCGAATAGGTCTTTCTTATCCCTCTCTGATAGCCGGCGTTATATCGAGTCTCTATAGGTTGTTTAGTACATGCGCGCCGCTTGATCAGCCTACCATACCTATGTAGGCGAGGACCGCAATTCTAGTCTCGCTGTCTTGGCCTCGATCGACGCTCCTCTTTTTCCTTTGCCCTTTGTCGGCACCCCTTTTGTTTAGCAGGTTTTGAGATCGACGTCGTTAGCAGGGTTACCCTTCTGGCTTGGCCTGGGCAGGGTTATGGACGCCATTGGTTATTCTTCAGGGCTCTTAGCCCCATTTGCATCTTGTCCGTAGTCGGGCGCTATATCGTTTTCAAGGTGATTTGGATATTTGTATATTATATTTGTATTCTTGACTCATTGAGTCGTTGCTGTATATATATCTGTTCTGTGGGTCCCATCGAGGGCTGTTGTGTAATGTTATTACTTCGTTTTCCACCCGCACGAAAGTGCCTGGTGGGCGTCCTTGAATCGTTTCTATGCGGGTTTGGCGGGAAGCGCTAAAACTTGCATAAGGCCGATTCGAGGGTGTTACAATATGGACATCAGGAATGACCTTCAACCACCTAGTGACGATGAAGCTGATGATCAGTCGGAGGAGGAGGAGATGGAAACGCAAAATAGTCATTGCAAGGGCAAAAAGGTCAAGAAGGCCGAAGTTATGCTCAAGTTTGTGTGCTTCACTCTAAGCAAGGCGGAGGCAGATAGTTTATGAAGTGCATCGTCGGAGTCAAATTTCCGAACGGCTACGCGGGGAAGATAAGCATATGGATAGACAAGGTGAAGCAACGCTTCAGCGGAATGAAGTCTCACAAAGTCGTCGTGCTTATGATGCAGGTACTCCTGGTTGCGATCTAAGGGATAATGGGCAAGCACGTCTGTGAAACGCTATTTGGCCTCTACAACTTTTTTAACGTCATCTCTCAGAAGTCGATAGGCATTAAGAAGCTCACTAGGCTACAGGAGGAGATCATGGTGATAATATGCGAGCTCGAGATCTACTTCCCTCCCGAATTCTTCGACATCATGCTTCATCTGCTGCTCCATGTCGTGTAGGATATCATCCAACTCGAGCCTCCATTTCTGCGAAGCATGATGCCATTCGAAAGGTGGAATTGACACATCAAGAGATACATTCATAACAGGTCCCGTCCAGATGTAAGCATAGCAAATGGCTTCCTGGCCGAAGAGCGCATCTCTTTTTGCTCGAACTTTCTACAAACCGAGACCCCTATCAGTCTGCCATTCAACAAGCACCTTGGGAGGCTCGCTGGATGGGGTCACCACGAGGTTTAGAGTGCAAAGCATGTAGACTTCGAGGGGCGAACCAAGGAATTTGAAAGAGCGAACCTAGTCGCACTACAACACCTGCAGGTGGTCAATCCATATGTACATGAGCATAAAGAGTTTATCAAGAAGAAGTACACTGACCGTGGCCTGGTGAGGACGAAGGAAGATGTAATCAAAGGGCATAACTCCGGTTTCATGCAGTTGTTTAGGAAGAAGGTTCTTGATAGTCCACCATAGGGCGAGTCTTCGAAGGACGATAAACTCATATTCTCCTTGTCACAGGGCGCCTCACACAACCTGATGACCTATCAGGCATACGATATCAACGGATACACGTTCTACAACGAGAAAAGGGACAATAACTAGGATTATTAGAACTTAGGGGTAACGGGTATATTCTACACCGACGACGTCCTGGAAAGATACTAAGGAAGGATCGACGAGATATGGGAGCTCAACTATGTTATAGAGTAGGTGCCGATGTTCCATCTTAGGTGGGCCAAGAGCATTAAAAAAGAAGACCGGTATTTCACCACAATGGTTATACCTCCAAAGCCAAAGACCACCGGCTCGAATGTACCCGCGAGAAATGAGCCAAGGGTTTTGTCTAGTAAAGTCGACCAATGCGTCTACATTATCGATCCGTCAAAGCCTAGCCGGGTTGTTGTTAGGAGAGGCAAAAGGAACATCATCGGAATGGATGGAGTCGCCAACGAGCAAGACTTTGACCATTATCGTGATCCGAAGATGGAAGACAGATACGGCGACCAAGTATCATACACCACAATCCTACCTAAGAAAGGAATCACGTTCAAGAGAAAAAGTGAAGACATTCCTGACCAAACCTATTTCAACCACGACAAACAAGGGCAAGAAGATAATTATCAACAAGAAACGCTAACTAGCTAGCTCCAACGACGAAAGCATGACGTGTCATGTGCGTGTGTGTGTGGCATTATTATGTATCGACACATTCTTAATTATCTCTTTTGTATGATAATTGGACGGAATATTATGTTTCGACACAATTATACATGGTAATTTGATATTTAAAGTACTAAAATATATTTTGTAGTTTATATTAATGTTGGAAAATGATTTAACAATTAAAATGTCTTTTTTATAAAAAGACAAAAAAGTGGACATCATAGGATTCAAACCTGGGTGGCCAGAGTATGGAGGGAATTGGACTGGGTGGCTAGCCACTAGGCTAATAACAGTTTTGTATTAACATTCGTGCAGCGCTTCTTTTGAGTAGTGGTAAACTTTATACGAGACACATCGTTCCGAAATGCGACTCGCATAAGACTGTACTTGAGTCGCATGTTACTGAAATGCGACTCGCATAATCTCTGGATAAGTGTTGGCTGTCAACCACATTAAGTTTGTCAGAGACATTCGACCCTTCGCGCGGTCCCCTCATGTACCGCCCGTTGATCCCCTCCTGTCATCCGTCGATCCCCTCTGTGCACTGCCGCCGTCCATCGTCCGTCATCTGCAGGTGAGCCGCCCCTCTCCCTCCCCCTTCCCCCTTTCCCCTTTCCCCTTTCCCCATCTAATCGACAACCTCCCCGTCCCTCTTCTTGGAGCCAGGAGCGCCGTTGTCCAGGAGCGCCGCCGTCCCCCTCCCTGTCCCACAACCAGCAGTAACACCCAAGCTAAGTAAATGTTCCTCTCTCCTCATCTTTTTCTTGCCTCCCCGTAGGTTGGAGGCTAGGATCCCTCTGACTACTGCTCCCCTGCATTGGCCTTTCTCCATGACTTCTTAGTATTCTTAGATTAATTAGCCCGTAGGTAGGAGGCAGATTAAAAACTGCTAATTAACCACTACACTACTAATTAACCCACCGTCAAAACCACCTACTTTAATGCTGCTTCTACTAATTAACAACTGCTAATTAACCACTTCTTAAGTACTCAATGTAGCATAAATTAGGTTGGGTTGGACAACACATCTTGTAGCAGCAATTAGGTTGGGTTGGACGACACATCAGCTACTGTGCTGCTACTGTTAAATCTTCTACTGTGCTATTACTGATCTAGTACTATGCTGCTACTATTAAATTTGTAAATCATGTTAAATCTATCCTGCTTTTGCTGGAGTATTTAGGCCTATGTAGGAATTTTATTGTGGAAAATGTGGTTGTGTATGTTTGCAGCAACTTGATGGTGGTGTTTGTGCCTATGTAGGCCATTTTTTGTGTAGGTTTTTTTTTTGAGATGCCAATGTTTCGCCGAAATGTTGATTCACTTCCGTTCTGGCGAATTTTTGGCATTCCTAGGTCTAGAAAATTAGCAAATGTCATGCCAATTTTTTTTGTGAATTTTGGTGCTTATTAGTTCCATTTTTTTTCATGTTTAGAAATGTCGAGAGGTGGTCTGCATGAAGCCAATGCAGTCACTTATAGAAAGAAGGACTATTAGGAGCATTTGGATCAGATGGACTTACAAGCGTACCCGGAATTCGAGCCGTGGGAGGAAGAGTTGATGGAGGAGGAGCATACATCGTCCGATGAGGAGATGGGGGATGAAACTGATGGCAAGGACACCACTACCACTAATGGCAGTGGTGATGGTGAAGCCACCGACTGTAGCCGCCAACCAAAGAAGCCCCGGAAGGAACGGACCCCAATCACGGTCGGCCTCAAAAGGTACATCTTCACAAGAGTGAGCGATAAAGGGGTTCCTTTGGAGCCAGAGGAATTTTTTGCGTCGTACTCACTACAACTCCCTGCAATCCTCCGGAACACCATCACGATCAACACCGAGAACCGGAAGGTCCAGGAGAACGAGCATTAGCGCCATCGGCTCTTTAGGAAGATACACGCAACATACGCATACCCGGGTGATGAGGAGAACAAATACAAAAATGACAATCTCAAAGGGAATCTGGTAAACAAGTATGCCATCAAGACTATTTGACACCCCCGACATCAGGGCTAAATAAATCCCAGACCTCCGTGTGACATAAGCTTAACCTTGAGCTCGAGGATATCCAGTGAAGAATCGTTAACACAACAGTGACCCTACGACATAAAATTTATTACAGCAAGCTCATAACTGAGCAAATAACCAAATTATTACAAGCAGAGGCCACTGACCACAAACATCAAACAATGGAAGGAAAATTATGCTATTAAGTATACAAAACTTAACAAATGGCCTAAGAGGCCTGAAGCATAACGATGACGTCCTAGCCCATAGATTTCAGGCTATAGACCGGGAACCCCAAGCTACTCGTCAGTGTCGATGTCAAATGGAAGTCGTCTTCAGGGAACACTTACTCTGCTACAAAACTATCAACAAAGCAAGGGTGAGTACAGGGTGTAATTCGCAAGACTTATGGCTGGTACAGTTGTTTTGCATAAAGCCATCTTTGTTTATAAAACAAGGGAGAGAAGAAGCTCGCCTAATCAGAACATTTTTAAAAGGGGGTGAGAGAGCGACGTCTCCAAAGTATTGATCAGCATCTTTTGATATCCACCAAGTCATCATCATCTGAACCCTAACTCGGATCACCCCTCGTACCCATGAGGAAGCATCCTTGAGCACACGTTGATCGACCAAGTTTTACGATTAGGTACGCGTTCTCTATGATCATCACGTCCGTTCCCAAGTCGTCCATAACTGCGGACGTGGCTTTTCAAAAAGATTATTACCCTGCAGGGGTGTACAACTTTACCCATGCATACTAACCGACTCTTAATGCTAGAATCATTAGCCCTCTTCCTATACCTTGCTTTCTTCGAGACCATGAGTCATGCCCTAAGGATGGTTCCGCCATAACGGGTTAAATCTCGAAGCCGGTCCCTAGAGATGTGAGGCAAGGTTGGTTCACCAGGGGCTCCATCGACCCCAAGCAACCCCAGCCACGCTTACCTACCTGTTATGAATGCACCTCCTTCACCGCCTTCGAGAAGATCCAGAATGCATGTCGAAGGGAATGCCTGAACTATGTGACTCATGGAATCTACTAGGCAAGTTAGTCAATCGAGGGGTTCCCATGGCCCCGTGTGGTTGTACACTCGTCTTGGCTCAAGAGGCAAGAACTTCGGGTCCTAATGGTGGCGAGCATGGGACTACAAAAAACCACATTCCACCATGGTCTCCCATACAAGCCTTAGCATGTTTAACCTTTACCACTAATCTCATATCATCACGTTATCCTGGCATACTAGATTCTCTACATCTGATACATCATCTGGATGAACCATCACTGATAGCTATGCATGGCTAAAAAGAACACAGATATAAGAACTAGCAGTGCACACAAGCAAAACCTAGTTATGCTAGGAGCAGTGGATCAGGTAATATAAGCTCAAAGGGAGTAATGCAACAAATATGGTATTCTATATATCGATAAAAGACCATAGTAGAATCATATGCATCATGGAAGGAAATGAAATGCTTTCCAAATCATAGGATTGTATCATGGTGGGGCTATGCTTTCCTTTGCTAGTTGATAACCCATAAGAAGATCTTCGGAAGCCCTGTACTTGACTTGGTTACAGTTGTCAAGTATTGCTCTTTGAACTTCGACGGTGCTAATCTCGGTCTTCGATCTCGATTTCGTATTCTACCGAGAAGAACCAAATACAGAACAAAAGGGGAAACAATCAACATGTGGCATCAATGTAATGCTCAAGCAAGTATGATGGTATGAAAAGTTAAATCGTATTGAAATATAATCCTAAGACATGCTCGGCAGTTTAATCGGGGTGTCGAGGGGTGCAAACCCTAATCGGGGAAACTTCAGAATCATCCATGAGGGGTTACTAGGTTGTTCTATTTAAAATTGTCATTTAAGTGGTTTAACAATGCATTATTATATCTTTGAAAGGTAGATCTCATTTTTCTGAACATTTTGATATATTATACATATTTTTTTGATAAACAAATATTTAGTTATTGAATTTATAAGATTTAAACCATTTTCTGGATTTATTAAAACCATTTAAATTGATTATTGCATCACTATGACGCCAGTGAGGGCGTTAATTCTTTTTGCACCGCTCCTCCACCTAGCCTCTATGGCTGACAGGTGGGGCCTTGGCCACCTGAGCCTCCACATCGGCACGACCATTGACCGGCAGACGGTGGCCTGAGCCGGCGATCCAGGCCACATCAGCGCATGTGACTACGCTCGTTACAACAAGCATGACAGGGGGAACCATCTAGGGGAGGCGGCGCTGCTCCTTGGTCACCGGAGCGGTGGCTACGGCGAGCGACGGCGGTGGAGCTTGCAGACGAATGGCGCGGCGGCGGTATAGAGCAAGAGGAACAGAGTAGAGGGATGTTGGAGCACCGTGGGCTCACCCTGGGGATGCTGGTGATGTCGGTTGGGCCGGAGGAGGTCGGAGGCAACGACTATCGATGGTGAGATCGGCGGAGGCCAGGAAGAAGGCTCTGATTGCCGGCGGATGTGACATTCCTGGATCGATTCCTTTGGCGAGTAGAGGCAGGGAGCACGGTGGTTCCGGTGGCATGCTCGGACGAGCACGGGGGTGGCCAAAATGGCGGTGTCTAGCGGCGGCCATACGGCTAGGGTTCGGTCTCGCTCGGGGGATAATAGAGAGAGGTCTCTCGGGAGAGGGAAGATATAGGGACGAGGCAGAGGCATGTGCGGATGGGTCTTATCCTTCTCCACGCAGCGGCTGACGGCGGGAAGCAGGCGGTAGGGATCGATAGCTAGTGGTGCTCCAGCGAGCTGCTTCTCGCTGTCGAGGAAGACGATAAGGTGGTCGACAAATGGGTACATGCCAGGTGGGCTGCTGCTTGGGCCAAGGTGGGCCCCAGGAAAGGGGAGATAGGGGAAGTAGGTTGCTGGGCTGTGGGCTAGGCTGCTGCTGCTCTATTTTTTAAAAAACAAAACCTTTTTGTTTTCTGTTTTGTCTTTTACTCTTTTTGATTTTATTTTCAAATCTGTTTTTGAATACTTTTAAAACACAAGAGGCTTTTGTAAAATACTATGGAACCCTTTTATTCAATTTGGGCTCCGAACATTTTGTACTTTTTAAAATTCAAAACCATTTGAATGCTTTTAAGGAGATAGGGAAAACTTGGGTTTAGGGTTTTGTCTTTATTTTCTTCAATGCAGTTTTAAGAGATGATGCTCATGATGAACAAACCAAACCCTAATTAATATTTACTAAAACTAGGGTGTTACGGCTCTATCCCCCTTACGAGAATCTCGACCAAAATTCCTAAGGTGGAAAGAGACATAGAGAGAAAGAAACAGGGTTACTCTAAGGATAAGAGGGAAACACACCAAACAACACAGAGTACCTCATGGTCAAATCATGGATGGAGTGTTCAGAAATAACTCTGAGATGACAATCATGAAACATGTCAAGGTAACGGAGGAAACGAGAGGAGAAGGTTTCAAGTTGTTAGATAGATGGTCTTCATAAGGATTGGGACCATAGAGCTCACAAAAGGGTTTGAGCTTCTAAAGAGGAAGGTTCCAACAGAAAGAACATAACCACAAACTTCGATAAAGAACCTATACTAAACGACTTAAGTAGAGATTTCAGGTTGCAGAGATATGGATCAACAAAAGCAACTGTTGAACTACTTTTGAAATAGAAGGGTCATTCTTTCATTCAACAGAAGGCTAAGATAGAAAGGTGTTTTGGTGGAGAGGACTCATAAGAGTCACAAAGAACATATAGCAAGAGTAAATCCTGATTACTAAAATCATAGCCACTCTTACAACATGGTTTAGAACACGAAGGAAACTCTTTATTCATCCAGGTCTATCAAAAATCCTTGCCAAAGATCATGATATCACTTTACACCACCATATGAATAGACAAGACGATTCTTGATGACATGAGAAGTAAGAACTTCATTCTCAGACTGCAATTACTTGGCACAGCAAACAATTGCCAACATAAATGGTTTGGAGGATCTACCGAGAGACATTTAGCAACACTACTTTAAATGTCCTCCTTGATGTTCAAGACACGAGACATCAAGTAAAGGTCAGACTTCGGATACAAAGGAAACCATAAGAACAACTATATAATAAAATATAGAAGAAGCCTCATGATGAGTGGTTGTTATTGCTGACTCAAGAGAATATGACAAAAGGTCTTTCTGACTAATTGTGTCAACCATTACATCAATATTGCCGAATTTACAAAGAGCCCTATGTAAAAACGTTGGGGAACACCAACCATCGTTGCTGCTTGAGATTTAGCTTTGGTTAAGTGAAATGATATTTCAGACTCAGCATGTCCGAATAGAAAGGGTGCAACAATTACCACGAAGGCAAAGTTACTAGATTCTCACGATAGGGAATACAGTGTAAAGCTCCAAAAGACTGAGCTAGATTGCTAGGCCTATGCATTAGCAACTGGTCGAAAGACAACTGCATACATATAGAGTACTAACAATAAAACACACATGTATACTTAAGGAAAGAAAGATAACTCTGCTCGAGTTCACGACGACATCTTTCAACAACTGCACATGAGTCAGAGAAGGTTACTTCTAACATCCATAACACATACTTAGAGATGACTCGAAGATGGTTCTCGAAATTTTCCAACATTAATGCCAACTGTTCCATATGAATCTTGTCCAGCATGGAGAAGATAAGGATGTCATTGATGGGATAAACAACAAACTTATCAATATATTCCAGGAATATGGACTCATATGTCATATGAACAAGGTGAGAATATTGGTTATACCAAAGAACATGAAGATGTACTCAAGTGAAACATCACGAGAAGAAACACCATCAAGATAATCCTTGGAACTGAGTTTGGTTTGACGATAACCCAAATCAAATCAAAGGTGGGGGAAGGTAACATATCCATGAAGGAGACAATATCTTTCTTCAGCACGGACAAAAATAGACATCCCTTTAGGATGAACTATATCGGATAAAACTTTTGTATTACAACTCTCCAAGTTGTTGTTTAAGCTCAACCAACTAGTTCAGGGGTATCTAGTATGGATCCTTGGAGAAAAGAGCACCTTAGAGAACTTGCTTGCTAAGAACTTCACAAGAAGGCCATGTGGCAACATGGCGATACATCTAGTAGACATCTAGAATATCACAAACCACCGATATGTTACTTAGTTCGAGAGGAAACTTGCTTGGTAAGGCAAGAAGACATAGTCTCAGAGCTTCGACACAAGCCTAACTCTTTGACCGAAGAGAGTGCTCAAGAATAGCAGACTTGGCAGCACAATCATTCTTCTCTTAGTGATAGGATTAACCAATCATGCTAAGAATGACACAAATGTCCTTAGAGCTCAAAACAATAATGATTCCTAAGAATCTCAGATGGCCACATTATTATGCACACACATCATTCACGAGTGCGAAATCTCGGTTAAGGGTGTGTAACGATGTGTAAAAGCATCACTTCATTAAAAGGTTCATGAAACTCCGCACAACCTCTTAATATAACAGGGTGTGATACTTTAAGGTAGAACAGATGAAAGACACTCAATGCCTCTTAATATGCGAATTACAACACTTTGACCTGGTCCTAGAAATGACGAGGTACTAGAGTTTGTTTCTCCTAGACATCCCGGAATGGTTTGTCTTGATGAACCACAGGAGTATCTTGCATTGGAAGACACCAATGCCCATTTACTACCTGGCTACCAACTGGTAACAAAGGTCGTAAAACAACAAGGGGAAAAGGAACATGCTTAGAATAAAATCCCGAGATGTGGATGCATAGAATATCAATCTTCCGAAAACAAATGAAAAGAAGGGAAAGGTGTGGAAGAGTCACAAATGTAGATGCGAGACTCTAGAGGATTAATCTTGTCATTATCTATTTGGTTCCATTAAAGAACATCTACCATAACATGTGGTAGGGGAAGTCCTTAGTTGTCACAATTCAATCACGATAAAGACCACAAGCTTAAAGACTAGAATTGTAGTACCAACCATCCTGAGGTAACGTGTGAACATTAACAACAAGGTTCAAAGGAATGGACATTGGGTTAAAGGTCAGATTCATGTACAAGATTCACAACACCAGAATCCAACACAATCGGGGATCTTAGGTTCAAGTCCAAGGGTTAAAACCCGAGAAAGGAGTAACTACTACTTGAGTGGCATAGCGTACACTACAAGGTAGTAATCATGAGGTAGCTTCCAAGAGAAGGAACGACTTCTGAAGTACCCGAACAAAAGAAAAGGAGGCATACGAAGCAAAAGGAAACCTCAAAGCCTAGAACAGAACACTATGGAACCAAAAATTTACTATTGTGGACCCATAAGAAAGAGAGATCATGATGGAAAGGAATCTCTCAGATGAAGCGGAAAAAAGGGAACAAGGAATTGCCAACACACACAACTCTAAAGAACTCAACAATAGGTCAACTGGTTGAGAAACGACATGCCCCAAAGGCACCTAGGCTTTGAAATACTAGAAGAGATATCAAAACTTTTCCAAAATCAACACCAGATAAGATAACCCAGAGTTAGAGCGAAACTAGATAAGGAGAAAAAGAAGCATACTAGATTTTTAGCAAATATGTTTTAGCTTTAAAATAGTTTTCACAAACACTATACTCAACATCGACCACTAGCAAGGTTTTCCTATGGTCGGTACTGCTCTGATACCAAAACCTGTGACACCCCCGGGATTAGGGATAAACAAATCCCAGACCTCCGTCGTACATAAGCTTAACCTTGAGCTCGAGGATATCCAGTGAAGCATCGGTAACACAACAGTGACCCTATGACACGAAATTTATTACAGCAAGCTCATAACTGAGCAAAGAACCAAATTATTACAAGAAGAGGTCACTGACCACAAACATCAAACAACGAAAGGCAAATTATGCTATTAAGTATAGCTAACTTAACAAATGGCCTAAGAGGTATGAAGCATAACGATGATGTCCCAGCCCATAGATTCTAGGTTGCCGGCCGGGAACACCAAGCTACTCGTCGGTGTCGATGTCGTATGGAACTCGTCTTCAGGGAACACTTACTCTGCTATAAAAGTATCAACAAAGCAAGGGTGAGTACAGGGTGTACTCCGCAAGACTTATCGTTGGTGGAGTTGTTTTGCACAAAGCCATCTTTGTTTATAAAACAAGGGAGAGAAGAAGCTCGTCTAATCAGAACATTTTTAAAAGGGTATGAGAGAGCAACATCTCCAAAGTATTGATCATCATCTTTTGATATCCACCAAGTCATCATCATCTGAACCCTAACTAGGGCCACCCCCTCGTACCCATGAGGAAGCATCCTTAAGCACACATTGATCTACCAAATTTTACGATTAGGTTCATGTTCTCTATGATCATCACGTTCGTTCCCAAGTCGTTCATAACCGCGGACGCGGATTTTCAAAAATATTATTACCCTGCAGGGGTGTACAACTTTACCCACGCGTACTAACTGAACCTTAATGCCAGAATCATTAGCCCTCTTCCTTGGAAGGACGGCAGAGGGTGGTTAGACACGACCTTTACCTTGCTTCCGCTGAGATCATGAGTCACTCCCTAAGTATGGTTTCGTCATAACTGGTCAAATCCGAAAGCCGGTCACTAGAGATGTGAGGAGAGGTTGGTTCACCAGGGGCTCCATCGACCCCAAGCAACCCCAGCCACGCTTACCTACCTGTTATGAATGCACCGCCTTCGAGAAGATCCAAAATGCATGTCGAATGGAACACCCGAACTATGTGACTCATGGAATCTACTAGGCAAGTTAGTTAATAGAGGGGTTCCCATGGCTCCGTGTGGTTGTACGCTCGTCTTGGTTCAAGAGTCAAGAACTTTGGGTCCTAATGGTGGCGAGCATGGGACTACAAAAACCACATTCCACTGTGGCCTCCCATACAAGCCTTAGCATGTTTAACCTTTACCACTTATCTCATATCATCATGTTATCCTGTCATACTAGATTCTCTACATCTGATACATGATCTGGATGAACCAGCACTGATAGCTATGCATGGCTAAGCAGAACACGGATATAATCTCTAGTAGTGCACACAATCAAAACCTAGTTATGCTAGGAGAAGTGGATCAGGTAATATAATCTCAAAGGGAGTAATGCAACAGATAGGATATTCTATCTATCGACAAAAGACCACAGTAGAATCGTATGCATCATGGCATGAAATGAAATGCTTTCGAAATCATTGGATTGTATCATGGTGGTGTTATGCTTGCCTTTTCGAGTTGATAACCCATAAGCATATCTTCGGAAGCCTTGTACTTGACTTGGTTACAGTTGGTCAAGTATTGTTCTTCGATCTCGGTCTTTGATCTCGGTCTCTATTTCATATTCTACCGGGAAGAACCAAATACCTATAAGAAAGGGGAAACAATCAACACATGGCATCGATGCAATGCTCAAGCAAGGATGATGGTATGACAAGTTAAATTGTATCGAAATGTAATCCTAAGACATATTCAGAAGTTTAATCGGGGTCTCGAGGGGTGCAAACCCTAACTCGGGGAAACTCTAGAATCACCTGTGAGGGGTTATTACGTTGTTCTAATTAAACTTGTCATGTAAGTGGTCTAATAATGCATGATTATAGCTTAGAAAGGTATATCTCATTTTTTAGAACATTTTGATATATTATACATATTTTTTTGATAAACTGATATTTAGTTATTGAATTTATAAGATTTAAACCATTTTCTGGGTCTATTAAAACCATTTAAACTGATTATTGCGTCACTATGACGTCAGTGAGGGCATTAAATATTTTTGCACCGCTACTAGACCTAGCCTATGTGGCTGGCAGGTGGGGCCTTGGCCACCTTAGCCTCCACGTCAGCACGGTCGTTGACCGGTGGATGGTGGCCAGAGCCGGCGATCCAGGCCACACCAGCGCGTGAGAGTAGGCTCGTTAGAACGAGCGGGACATGGCGAACCATCTAGCGGCGGCGCCGCTACTCCTTGCTCGCCGGAGTGGTGGCTATGGCGAGCAGCGGCGGTGGAGCTTGCAGACGAATGGCGCGGCTGCGGTACAAAGCAAGAGGAAGCGAGAAGAGGGATGTCGAAGAACCATGGGATCACCCTAGGGATGCTGGTGATGTCGTTTGGGCCGGAGGAGGTCAGAGGCGACGGCTATGTTGACGGCGAGCTCGACGGAGGCCAGGAAGACGACTCTGATTGCAGGCAGATGTGGCATTCCTGGATCGATTCCTTTGGAGAGTAGTGGTAGGGGAGCACGGTGGTTCCGGTGGCATGCTCGGACGAGCATGGGGGTGGCCAAAACAGCGGCATCCAGCAGCAGCTATACGGCTAGGGTTCTGTCTCGCACGGGGGAGAAGAGAGAGAGAGAGGTCTCTGGGGAGAGGGTAGAGATAGGGACGATGCCGAGGCATGCGTGGATGAGTCTTATGCTTCTCCACGCAACGGCGGACGGCTGGAAGCAGGCGGCAGGGACGACGGGGAGCAGGCGGCGCTCTAGAAATGTGCTTCTCGCTGTCGAGGAAGACGACGAGGTGGCTGACGAACGGGTACGGACCAGGTGGGCTTCTTCTTGGTCCAAGGTGGGCCGCAGGAAAGGGGAGAGAGGGGAAGTAGGTTGCTGGGGTGCGGCCTGGGCTGCTGCTATTTTTTAAAAACAAAACCTTTTTGTTTTTTGTTTTGTCTTTTTCTCTTTTTGATTTGATTTTCAAATCTGTTTTGAATACTTTTAAAACACAAGAGGCTTTTGTAAAATATGTAAAATACTATGGAACCCTTTTACTCAATTTGGGCTCTGAACCTTTTTTACTTTTCAAAATTCAAAACCTTTTGAATGCTTTTAAGGAGATAGGGAAAACTAGGGTTTAGGGTTTTGTCTTTATTTTATTCAATGCATTTTTCAGAGATGATGCTCATGATGAACCAAACCCGAATTAATATTTACTAAAACTAGGGTGTTATAGACGATGACCAAGGCCTTGTCGAATTGGAAGGCGCGGGTGAAGAGGCTCATTTGCAAGAAAAATCTAAGTTACAAGGAGGTCATCAAGAAGGAGCCTCTGGTCACAGAAGATCACTTCAAGGTGTTCAAGGGCAGATGTCAGCTCCAGCGATTATAGAGCTACGATTCTGAAATGGCAGAAGGAGGACACCGCTGCTATTGAAAAAGAGGAGATACCTCCCTTTTCCAATATCTCTGAACCGCAGCAAAGAACTTTGTTAGGGCCTGGTTTCTCAAGACGAAAGGGAGCTCTGAATATTCCTCCCATCCCTGCGGCCCATTTGCTCGAAAGGTGATGGACTTCATCACTAAATATGTAAGTAATTTGCATGCAAGTCGATTAATTGCATTCACAATTAATCAATGATGTCCAATTTCTCAAATGCTTCATGTTCCTTATGCACAGGACGAGGAATGTAGGAGCTCCTCATCCTAGGTGTTGGCACCTGTTGCCAAGTGGGACATCACTTTTACCAAGGCACTGAACCGGGTCAAGAATGCCGAGCCCCAGGCCCCACCAAATTCGGCTGGCCGTGTGCCTGGATTTGGCAGAATTCCATGGTACGAATACTATGGCACCTTGTCGTGGAAGTGCAGGAAGCAGGCCAAAAGCTCCGAGGTAAAACACCTAAGGGAACAAGTGGAGAAGTTTCCGCAGCTGCTCCAAAATACAGTGAATGAGGCTGTGACGGAAGTCCAGACACAATTCCAATCACAAGTCCAGACACAAGTGACCGAAAAGCTCAACACCATCCTTCTCGCCTACTTCGAACAGTACGCCAAGTGGAATAAGAGTGGTAAACGGGGGCCACGCCCGGTTCCCAACATCGCCATTGCCCAATCAGACAATGCAGCGTCGGAGGTGTTGGTGATTCCTTCGGTGGGGCCCGAAGGTCCGAAGCTTACCTTGTCTGCTACGGCGAAGGGGCCGACCAACACCTTTCTAGCAAGCCATTCCGCCACTTGTGCGCTAAATGTCGCCGGTGGTTCCTCGAAATTGGCCGAGCTCGACGTCCTCAAGGTAACTAATTAAAGTGAGAGTTCGGAGTCTCAACCGATGACTTCATCTCCCTTCTCTCCCAGTTTTACTGACGACTGGCCTATACATGTCTTTCACAGGAGGACACACCTTGCACTCTAATGCACTGGGTGAACTGTGAGTTGAATGATGTTGCCAAGAGTTTTATCGTTCAACTAGAGAACCGCATCTTACACAGCAAACCAATGTTGGGTTTCCAACATAGAAAACAAAAATTTCCTTGAGGAGGAGTTGGGGTCACTGGGGTAGTAGGAGGAGGAGTAGTAGGAGGCGGTGGAGGAGGTGTCGCTAGAGGTGGTGGAGTCCATGGCAGGAGTAGGAGGAGGAGTTGGCCAAAGAGTGGAGAAGGAGGAGGAGGAGGAGATGGAGAAGGGGAGGAACAGAAGAAGGGGAGGAAGAGAAGAGGAGGAGCGAACAAGGGGAGAAGATAAGAAGGGGAGGAAGAAGGGGGGAAGAGAAAAAGTGGAGAAGAGGATTAAAGGGGAGAAGGATAAAAGAGAGGGGGAGGGCGCCACAGAAATTCAAATTTCGGATCCCAACACTTCTGGGGGCATATGGGAGAAATGCGCCACAGAAGTTTCTCCCCCTTTTTTATTTTTTTGCTGGAAAAAATCTTATTTTTCCATAACTTTTTACTGTTTTCGAGTTTGGGCAATCTGTAAAATCTTCAACATCTTCTAGCCATTGAAATTGAGTAGGAAATTTCGAGACGATCATTTTTATATATTAAACTTTTTTTCCGACATCGTATGCAAAAGTTATGACTGTTTTACTGTGCCATGACCTTTTTTGCAAAATATATCGAAATTCATAGTTTTCAATTTTCCCTACAACTATACCCCAAAATATAACTACATATCAAAGGAATTATTTTTTTGAAGTTCTTATCATTTTCATTTTTTTTACAAAAGTTAAAAGGCGATCCACAGGGGGGATCTGTTTTCCACATTCTATGGCGCATACATCTATATGCGCCACAGAAGTTACAACTTCTGTTGCGCATATATAGTTATGTGCCATAGAACGTTGGACAACTGAATTATGTGGTGGGGCCTACCCTCACTTTCTGTGGCGCATATGGTCGTATGCGCCACAAAAGTTGACATATGCGCCACAGAAAGTGAGGGAGCCCAACCCTAGTGGCGGGTCCATTGTTTCGCTATATGCGCCACAAAAGTGTGAAGATTTCTGTGGTGCATTGCCTGAAATGCGCCACTGGAGTTTATCTGTGGTGCATGGTCACACATATGCGCCACAGAAGATTTGTCTATCTATAGCTAGTTTCCTAGTAGTGCATTGTGATTCTTCCCAAAATTACCTCCATTGTTGGGTCATCCATTGACTCCACTAGTTTGTCCTCCACCCTTTGTTGTCCAACCACCCGGTGGTTTATTCGGACAATCGGGCTTGATATGACCCTTTTGACCACAACCATAACAAATAACTATGGGTTTCTAGCATTCCCTTTGTGAATGCCCTGGCATTCCACAATTGTTGTAGATGATGTTCCTTCTAGGGTTAAATAGACCTCCATTGTTATTTCCACTCCTATTATTGTTATTGTAAGGTCTATTTCTGGGTTTGAATTCCAAATTGATTTTAGGCTTACTTGATTGGATTATCTTGGTTTCCTTCTTTGATCTCTTCCTGCAATCCTCTTGGACATTCTTGTAATCATCTTCAAATATGATGGCTGTATCAAGTAACTATTGGAAAGTCTGCTTATTAGCCAGCCTCAGCTGCATCTTCACAAATGGATTTAAACCACGTAGGAATCGTTTCTTCCTCTTTTCCTCAGTGTTCACTTCATCCTCAGCATAATGAGATAATTAGTTGAACTCCCGAATGTACTTCATGACACTGGTATAACTTTGCTGAAGCTCCTCAATCTCCCTGCACTTCAACTCCATCACACTTTCTGGAACATGAAACTCACGGAATCTCTACTTGAACTCCACCCAGTTGTACTTCCTTCCTGGATGTTGCATTGCTAACTGGTTCTCCTACCACGATATTGTAGGTCCGGTCAAAAGATGTCTTGCATACCACAAATTTTCCTCATCATTGGAACTGACAATCTTCAGCTGTGTCTCGGTATCTGCCAACCAATCATCCACATCCATTGGTTCAGGAGCCAATGCGAAAGGTAGCGGCCTTGCATTCTGAAAGTCGGAAAGACTCACTCCTCCACCTTCATGTGCTCTAGTGTTTCCAGCTCGTCCCAACAACTCTTCCATGAATTTGTTCTGGGATTCTTGCATCATTTGCATATATTGCATAAAGTTTGGCTCCATTAACGTCCTCATTGGTGGTGGTGGTAATGCTCCTTGATTTTTGGTGTCTGCATCTTCCTTCTCCTTAGCCTCGCGCTCCATGCGCTGTTGTTCAGATTCGGTCTCTACACCAGATTCCATGACCCCTAGTCCTGCAACATAAAGAGAATACTCATAATTACATCATGCATATGTGTTCTGAGCTCAAATTCATCCATAGAACTAGTCACACAATGGAAAACAAAATCCAAATAAGAACCAAATATTCCTTTCACATATTATACATTACAAACCATATAGTTGGTATAAGGTTATTACAATCCCATACCATATAGGTACTACAAACCATGTTGATGCTACCCCACTTATTTAAGTACAACATTCTCTCAAATACTAGAATACGCAATATGTTTTTACTCCACTATGGGTAAACTATGTCTTCAGTATCCACGATGCTCATAATGCATGCCTGGGGTCCAACCGTGTCAGCGTGACATACGACACACAGTCTATGGAACAACTAGCCTTCCATATGGTTTATACTCGGTATTTGAAGTATCGGGACATCAGTTATCACTCAGCCTGAGTGTATTGACTCCATCCAGCTTAGCTGAAAAGTCTACATAAACCCGTTCAGCACTACCACCCACTTGCATATCCCAAGCCACATCCCTAGAGTAATCAACTGAATGCTCAGATTCTGTTGCTCCCCAGGTTCTCTGCTGGGCAAGATAGTTATACACTGGATAATGTACATTCCCTGGGTTTTGATAATGTATCGGTGATTCAAACACCCTCTCCTCAGGATCTTCCTCCTCATCTTGACTTCCTCCAAGCATAGCATTCCTGCTACTAATATTACTATTGGTTCTCTCCCCCATCCAGTTGGATTATCTCTGTCGGAACCATCCACTAACATTTGGTTGCATCGAGATCCATTAGGTGATCCCATCCTCCATCCATCAGAATTCCCAATAGGAAGTTCTAAATCAGATCCTTCCTCGGAAGCTTGTGGTATAGGATATCTCATATCTAAAGTAGGATCATATGTAGGCTTTGGTATAGGTGAATAAGGATATGGTGTAAAAGATTCTGGATCTATAGGAATATCCTTGAAAATTGGGTTAGCCCTACTCACCTCTTCATTCTCCAACTGTGATGCTAACTACTCCCTTCGTTCTGGATCAGTTAGATCCTCTAACATGTCATTCTTATCATCCACTATGACCTGATGTATCTCATACAAAGACCCAACTATTAGTCGATATCGATCCATAAAATTGGAAGCTAATTAGGATGCTTCTTTACTAGAGTAAGATGATCCAGTACTGGCTCCATGTCTATAGAATCATGAGGAATCATAGAAAATGTGCTTCCTTCTAGATATTGGGCTTTGTGCTCCCTAATATTGGCTAACGCCTCCAGAATAGCAACATGATATGTTGCTAAGTGACTTCTAACTTCACCCATGGGTAAATCGTTATATAACCTAAGCTCCTCTCGAAGTTGGATACTCACACGATACTTGGATATCATACGACCATCATAACATGTTATGGTATTCACTGGAATAGTGGTTGAACAACTAAAAACCCTCAAAAGTTGATGAAGCTGATCAGTGAATGATCCTTGATAATCATCGAGAATCTCTTCTTTCTTTACCAAAGTCTGATTTGGAAACTTCGGTGCCATTTATTATGTATACAAAATATTTTGATTAGTAATCAGTCATAATGTTGCATCATAACAAAGAATTATCGCACTAAAATATACAACATAATATTCTCATTTGAGTACCCATTATACTCTTTTAGAGAATTCTTTATAGTTGCTATAGACTCCTACAGGTAATACCCTTTACTAGGTTTCCAACCTAAGGTCAAAGAAATTGCTCTGATACCAGTTGCAGTGACCCAGCATACCACTGCATGTGTAGTACACTATAGTCATTGACATGACATCCATAGAACAACGTTCCGCAATTATCACATCCCTCAGAGTGGTACAACAGAAACATTGCGGGTCCATATTCCAAACATACACACTTCATTATTATGACATTACCAGAAGTTCGTAACTTTAAGTGATTCAAAATTACAAACCACACTTAAATAGTTTCAGCGGAAGATTTAGAGTTTGAAACTCATACTCCAAATTGAGCTCAACAACTTATTATATAAGGTTTATGTCGCTCGGCCCAATTGTACTACTAATAACTAAGGCAACTACTTGGACTCGTTGCCCTCCACTCCATAGCGTATCTCATAGTCCACTCATTCCACTCCTGCAGATAGATCTGGTTCCTCGTAGTAGACATCCTCTTGCCCTTCGGTTGCATACATTGGAGTGTCCGCTGGCTCCTCAGAGTCTAAGCAGGGGATCAAAGGAAAGAGTGAGTAACAACATTACCCAGCAAGTTCATTATATGCAAGGTGGGAAGTTTGAGCACTATCTACCACCTCGAACTATTAGTCCTTGGCACTATGTAGTTTTCATAAACATTTCTTCAAAGATTGATTTTATTATCAAAAACTATGCCCATCAGCCTTCACAGGTTTACCAGAACTTCATGGAGTTCCTTTCCTGTTGCGTTCATAGTTCCTTCCCGAAACAGGGAGTAAGAAGTTATAGTTCTTACAGTCTATAGAGGTGCGTTGCTTTACCAATGAGAGATCAACTCCTTGTTGCACAACCGGGCATACTTTCTCGTCCACAATTCCGTGATGTTTGGCGTAGTAGGTGATCCAAGCCAATCACTGCCCCCTTCACGACCCGCATGTCTCCTTGGTGTATGCCATGCCCACATATTGAATTATGGCAATGGTTAGTATAGACCGTTCAGATGCCAGAACTATCATGGGACGTTGAGGGTTCCCACCCATATGATGCATATCCTCTATGAATTACCAATTAATGCACGATTAAAGGATAGTAGCCATGATCCGCCCATCTGGATACATGCGAGAGGAAGAAGATACAGCTGACTTATCCGTCCCATTCCAAATCTCATGGTTATCGCGTAATATACGGTACTATAATCACCGATGTCATGGGTTGTTATCTCCTAAGTGATTAATCTCATTGCAAATGGCAACCTAAGTTCCATTGCCCACTTTATCCATATCAGGGTGATATCACAATTTATTTGTTTTGAGAAAATAATAAATTTCTTTCTCCGAAACATAGATGATAACACACAATTTTGCAATTACTTTGATAAAGACTCATCAAAGGACATGAGCAAATGATGAACTTGCCTTGTGATTGCAAGGTAGTGAAATTGGATGCTTGCACTCAACCTTGAGCTTCTATTTCTACAAAACACCATTATTGCACGGTAAGGACAATACTTAAAGAAGCAAAATGAATATGCATAGTAATGCAATGCATCATTTATTAGTTATCTTCTTTGTGTCTTTTACCCATTATATTAATTTCTTAAATTTCTTTATGCAATAAATAAAGTTCTTTAAAGAATAAGTCTTAACATTTTGCAAATATTATATTTAATATTTTTGTAATACAATATATTAATAGAAGAGCTTAAAACTGATTTTTATTTATTTTTAACACCTATTATTATTTTCTTAATATTCTTTTTAAGAATAAGTGTTTTAATTTATAAGATATTATTTTCTAGTATTTTTATAAAATACTACCCTAATTAAGAATGATAAAAGTAAATTTCATTTATTTTTATAAAATTCCATAAGGAATATATATTATAAAAATATTTAACCTAAATTATTCTATTAGAAATAGAATTCTTAATTTTATTGGGTAGTTTATATTTTTATGAACTTATAGATATATTATTTGTATTTTTAGGAATTTTATTTTATTTCTTAGGACTTGTTAAGTCCTAGGGGTATTTTAGTCTTTTATTAAATTATTTTAGATTTTCTATTTGAAATCTGGACCTAGCCCATTGGGCTGGCCCAGCCTTGACCTGGCCCATCTAGCCTAGTCAACCCACTCACTAGAGTGGTACTGGACCATACCAGCCCAGTACGCACCCCCTGTCTTATGCTCAGTCGTGTTCCTTTCTCTCTCGTTCTCGCCGCCGCTTCTGACGTGGTCTTTGCCGCCACTATGGTGTGTGTCAAGATATTCGATGCCGCTCCACCGATTGGTCCTACTCTATTCATCTCTAGACCTCTCTCTCCTGGACAAGCTGTCACCAACCCGAACCCTAGGGTTTGATGCTCTCTGTGATGTGTACTCCGCCGCTCCTGGTGGTGTTGTGTTGTGCTCCTGGTGACTCTGTGGTGCTGCTAGGCCGCTTGTGTGGCTGTGTCCGTTGTGCCATGGCTTGGCGCGGGTTGCAGCGCCCTCAGGTGCTCCATGTGTCGTCGTGTGCGCTCGTCGGCCGTTATGCTTCCTCTTCTAAACTCCAGCGAGGACCTCGGGTAAGTTCTTCTGCTCCCCTTCTTATTCTCCTTTTGCCTCTCTTGCTAGCCTCTATGTGTTTACGGTGAGTAATTCCCTAATTAGGGTTCATCTATGCTATTAGGGTTCTAGCCCTTTTGTTGTGATCATTGGAGACAATGAACTATTTAGGAGTAGTTGTGGTGGTTATACTGTACTAAATAATTGTCTACTGATGGATTTGGAATTGCTAGTGGCTCTGTTAGTCAAATTTTTATCTGATATCAAATGATGATGTTGTGGATCTGATCTAGTCTGATGTCTAGTTGTTGGTGATGGTTAGCTAGTTTCAGTACTGGAACATGTATATGTCTTCCTGGCAATTAGTATTGATGCCTCTAGTGATAGTTCCATTATGCAAAACAATATGATTCCTAATGACTATATTAGGAATATGATTGAATATCTTTCTGCAAGAGTTTGATGGTGAAATCCCTGTGTAGGATTTACTTAGTTAGAATAACTCTTTATGCCACCTTCCTTGGAATGGTACAATTATTCTGGTACTGGCTTTTTCTATCTGTCTTCTAGAGTGGCTTGGTGTTATTAAAAGTTGAAAATCTCTACTGATTATATTAGCCCATGATGCATATGGTTTTCCTTTGGACCGTGATGCTGGTCTGAGGCATATCTAGATAGAAACAATTGTTTTTTATCTGTTGTCTCTAGTGTTTAGTAATCTATGATGGATTAACATCAAGTATAATTACCATAGTTCTTGGAAATCAAATTGATAGTCCCTTGGAATGATCATATAATAGATCCTTACTATTTGAGATGCATTCTTATGATGAAATAATTTCTGAGGTGATACTATTCCAAAAGATGTGCCCAAAATTATTCATTTAAGGATGCTTGTATATTTGATTGGGAAAATAGGAATTATTGTCCAAGATCAATGATGCACAAGCTTATATCTTGGTATTGTTTACAAAGATAGATTGTTGGCTCTATTTATTTCCTTCTGTGATGGATACACCCCACTTGGGTGTTTTTCTGAGAAGTTTCTATATGAAACAACACATGATCTGGTAATTTAAGATAAATTTATCATGTGATGGATTTCTATGGACTCGCCACACAAATTTCTTGTTGGTGATTATGTTGTTTTGCTAATTGATCTTGCTGGCTTGGTCTTGTTGGCTTGATCACCTCCAGGATCTTGTTCTGCACCCTGGTACTGATCCTGCTCCTCCTAGCTCCTATGATCTGCTCAGCCTTGCTTCTCCTTACTCTTGTGATCTTGTACTTGGCCTTGCTATCCACCTGCACCACACCCTCCTTATGTCACCATCTTGTGGATGATTTGATGGCTGGTTGTGTGTATTAGCTATTGGATGTGTTGGGAATTTGGCAACCTCAATGTGTTCTTGGCTATGTGCTTGAGAATGTGGGTATATAATGAGTTCTCTAGTAGTTGTGCTACGGCTGAGTGTTTCCTTTTGACTTCTTGTGCTACTGCTACTATGTCGACAACACATAGCATGCAGTTAGTTGACTGAGATGCTTTACTGTTTGAGCTAGTTTGGATCAGATCGAGTGAATTGGTTTTCACTTCTTATCCTTTTGCTAGTTACTGCCCTAGTGAAACTTGCCCATTTTATTGTGCTAATGATGTGGATCTGAAGCTATTTTCTTGAAAAGAACATATGCTGTATATTGGTGAAATTTGCCCCTTTAACTAATCAATGAGCTAATATGAACAGTGCATTACATTGTTCTCCACTAAGAGTAAAAATAACCATCTAACATCTTATTTCTTTTTGAGTTGATTGTTTTTATTTTGCAGGAACAAGAATCTAGATGCTCAAGATTTAGTGTAGAGATAGATAGGTAGTCTAGGCCTTCATTGTAATCTTCTTTTTATTCTTTTGTAAATAATTTTTTAATAATATTCTTATAATTTAATAAAGTTTCGTTTCATTGTAATTCACTTCTTGTAATGTTTTCATTTTTTTATTTGTTGTATCTATCTCACTTTGTAATATTGTTATGGAATAAAGAGAATAAATAATAATTCATTTCTTATTTAAATTTCCTTGTCTTAAATTCTTATTATTATTTTAATATATCTTTAATAATCAAACAATATTACTAAATCATTTTGGAAAACAACTTAATATTACTAACTTCTAATTTTTCAAATATTTTCCAAATGATTTGAAATTTGAACTACAAATTATTTCCCCCCAAAATTCATTAATTACTAAAGGTCATGTCAAAAATTTATAGAAATCACTATAAAGAGCTATGCCTACCTCTAGATAGTGAAAGAAACTTTGATCCTTTTAGGTTTTTGTTTGGAGAAAAATTTACCTAGATTTTTGCAAATGAATGCATACACATGCTCAGATTCCTGTTTCTACCCTTCATTTGCTCCTAAATGTTGGGGTGTTATAGATCCGGGATACACCTACCAGATCCCGCTAATAGGTCAGGTCGCCTCGGACGTCCATGCTGGGCTGGATCGTTTCCTGGCGAATACCCTCGAGGGGGATCACCGGATGGTCAAGAGGGCTTGTCTCTGCACGGAGATCAAGCTCCATGATGATTTAGCTCGCATGGCAAAGATTATTGCCGAGGCGGAGGCCTAGGCCTCCAAGATTTATGAGGTGCTGGCAATTTGGGAGGGTAAAGTATCTTATCACGAAGTGTCCATAACCCGGCGCCAAGCGGATCTCGAAGCCTAGGCCCTAGGGACCGCCGCCCAGTTATCAGGGGTCCAGGAGTCCCTCGCCAAGGAGCTAGAGGAAAACAAGAGGCTTTGTGACGCTCTGCGATCTACGGAGCACGCTTGAGAGGACTCTATCCGGGAGGCCAAAGATCCCCGATACGAGGTAAAAGGTCTCTAGGCTGACGCCCAGCTAGTAGCTCGAGCTCATGAGGCGGAGGAGCGCCAAGCCCGCAAGGTGTTAGAGACCCACTACAAGTCCTTCTCTGCACTTGCCGAGAAGGCTGCCTTTGACCTCCCGCTGTTGGGGGTGAAAAACTTTTCCACGCCGAAGCTTCGCGCCGGCTACGAAGTTGAGTTGTTCTTGGAGCTCGCATGCAGGGTTCTATCCCCGGTGAGCGCTGCCACGTAGGTCCTCGACGAGTTTATCTCTGTGGAATGCGAGGACATGCTGACCGCTGTCGGGAGGTCTCTTTTCACCAACCTCCTGCAGCTTTCTCCAGAGCTTGGCTACTCCCAGGTGATACGGTGATCGGAGGTGTTTCCCACCCTTGAGTCACGAGTCACCCTGCTTGTCGACCTTCTGGTCAAGGCATTTCCTTGGTGTCCGGCAAGGAGAGGCCGCTGCCGGCTGGGTCCGACAGCAGCACCGCCAAAGAGGAAGATCTCGAGGAGGTGAACTCAGGAGACATCATCGGAGAGACTTGAGCCCTTGCCCGTGTAACGCCCGTGGGGTGCTGTAGGACTTTTTACTCTTATTCCCATTGAGACTTGTAGGGAATCTTCCCTGTCCTAGAGCCTTAACTGTCCTTTTGTTGTTCAGCATCGTTTCGTGATCTTCTCGGGGAGCGGTTCGCCATGCCTGCACTAGAATCTGCCCCGTAAGCCCCCCTGAACAGGTGACCGTAGGGCACGTGCTTCCTCTGTGTGCCTCCTCGAAGGGGGATGACAGCAGGATCCACACGCCGCTTGAGGGGTAGTGTCAAGGGTCGCCGAGCTAACTTCTCAGGGAGAAGGTTGCTTAGTGTAACACCCTCTGATCGGCCCTATGAATGTTTTAGCGATTCCCTCCAAACCCGCATCGAAACGATTCAAAGGCGCCCACTAGGCACTTTCGTGTGGGTGGAAAACAAATTAATACCATTAAACATTAGTCCATAATGGATCCACAAAACAGATATACACAACAATGACTCAAAAATTTACAATACAGATATAAAGTACAAAGATCCAAATCACCTTGAAAACGATACAACATCCGATTACGGACAAGATGTAAATTGAGCTAAGATCCCTAAAGAATAACCAATGGCGTCCATAAGCCTGCCCAGGCCAAGCCGGAAGGGTAACCCTGCTAACGACGTCCTTCTCAAAACCTGTTTAAAAAAATGGGGTGCCGACAAGGGGAAAAAGGAAAAAAAAGAGCGGTCAGTACTGAGGCCAGTACATGGAGAGTCTTAGAATTCGGTGGTCCTCGCCTACATAGGTATGGTGGACTGAAGCGGCAGCGAAGAATGCACTAAACAACCCATAGAGACTCGACACAACTGTCCACTATTAGAGAGAGATGAGAAAGATCTATTCGGTCCAACCTGATACTACCACCAAACATACCCATCCTGGTAATTCCCCCTCGAGACCAAATGTAACATCCCAAAAATATTAAGCAAGATTATCAAGTTCTAATCACCCAAGTTTAGGGTTAACAAAAACTTTTTTTATTAAAATTAATATGAATGCATGTGTGTGTGTGATTAATGCATGAATGCTTGCAATCCCATGTTTGATTGCTATGAATGTTAAGGACTGGTTTAAAGATGAAAACAATATCATCTAGATCATTTCCAAGCAGAATCAAATAAAGAGAAAATCAAATATAAGAAATATGAGAAAATGGTCATTTTGGACAAACTTGTTCACTAGATCACTTTGAGTGTTCCTAGTCCAAGATTTCTAACAATAACAAATCCAATTCTTTTCACCCCTTGCTAGACCAAGTAACAATGAAACCAAGCCCACTTTACAAAACAACAAAAACAAATTCCAAATCTATTTAAAGGACAATTCAAAATTGAATCAAGTGTAGGTACTAAGATCACCATTTCTCAAAAACCAACCAAACCACTTCACCTTGCCAAACCCAAGCAACCTCGGACTACCAAGCATGTGACCAGAGCACTCACCAAAATTCAGACAAAAATTCAAATGTGGATTTCATGCGACCATTTCATCAAACACTTGGTGAGCTCAGATCAAACTTGCCTAACTTCTACCGTTCTTGATCAATGCCTTGTCCTCTACTTGTCGCCACTACTAGCCCTTGTCTCCCCAAGCGACCACCATCGCATTGAACTAGCCCACCCCCTTCACTGCTTACACTAGTACCGCACCATCGAGCCACCATTGTCGGCCGACCATGGACATCACGCAGGAGGAAGCGCCGCGCCCGTCCACGATTTCCAGGAGGCAGGCCACCATCCACCGCCACCAGGAGGCAGGCCACCATCCACCCTGTCCAACCCTCTAGCTCATCCAAGCCTTGGACCACCAGACAATCGCCGCGCCCATTTCTCTACAACGATGCCGAGAGCGCGCCAGAGCTCCATAGCCGACACACATGCACACGTTGCGCCTCGCCCTTGTCATGCTTAACTGCACTCGCCATGACCCTAACTACCTCCCAGACACGACCGTTCGCCGCTGCGCGACCAGTAGCACATGTACGCCGTCTCAAACACCGCCGTTTCTTCTCAGAGCACCGAACGCACCCGACCGTTCTTGACCGCCCCTTGCCGCGCCATTAAGCCAGCGACGACCGCCAGGACACACTGCACCGTCCTACGCCCTTCGCCATGCCTTTAGCTCGTTGTGCCGATGTCGCCGGAGGAGCCTGACCATGCTGCTCTGCCCCTCTCGTCGGTGTATAAATAGAGGCCACCCCAATCCTCATTATCCACAGCACATTAATCCCCTCTCTCTTAGAACCACCCCACACCTTTCCCTGGAGCAAGGCGAGCACCAGCCCGCCGGAAATTTGCCGGAGTCTGTCGCTGTAGAGGAGGAGTGGAGCCGTTTACTGGAGCCACCCCAGGAGCTGCCACGACCACCGTTCGAACCGTCGTCGTTGACAACATCATTCGCCCCCATCGCTGACCCTAGCTGGAGCACTCGTAATCCACCGTGTACCCCCACCATCGCTGTTAGGGTTCGGTCTCTTCGAAGTTGTTCGTTGGAGACGACGAACCTCAGCCGTAGATCCTAGTATAATCGCATGGCCCAGATTGAAACTTACCGCTTCGTTTAGACTGAGCCGCTGACGCATGGGACCCCCTGTCAGCAGCCCACTGTGTGCGCGCTGTGCAGCTAGGCCATCCCAGTAACATTCCCACGCGTATCCCAGAGATTCAAACAATCTTTTTCCAATTTATTCAAACTCTAGTTTAGTCAGTAACTTTAAAAATCAATTCAACGGTTTGTACTGAACAAAATTGCATGAAACCAATTTTGTTAGAAAGGTATTCATATTATCAATCCAAGCCCGTTGGATTCAAACCATTTGAAATTATAGATCAACTATAGTAAAAATAACAAGACAGAGACTTTTACACATTCAAACCTTTTTCAAAAATCAACCATAAATGCTTTTGAGTTGATTCCAACTCTCAAAAATCACAGTTTACAAGATCTTTCTAAATTTGTAAAAATATTTAGGTTTACATCCAGTGACATTGGACTAGTAACAAAAGAATGCTCCATGGGCATTTCTAGTCACTTTAATTATATAAAATATTTATTTTAAACTTTATAAAATATGACCACCACTTTAAATCACATTCCCAAGTATTAGAATATGTGTTGATGACATGTGTCAACATGATCCCATATTTTAATTGGAGAATATTAAATCTTAAGTAGTTTTCAATGAGTATAAATTACTTTTCCAAAAGAAAATAAATAAGCTAGGTCTTTATTTCATGTGATGATTGTGATGATGCTAGATCATCTAGTGTGAACCTTTGTGTGCCTAATAGAAGTAGTTAAGTATTGTTTGGTGATTGTGTACCTCGTATTTATTTATAGACGCTAGTACCGAACAAGGCTACGAGGAGGAGGAGTACTACTATGAAGATGAAGAAGAAAAAAACATCAACCACTGCACCAATCAAGGCAAGCTAAGCTAAACCATGCAAGTACTACTTGCAAGCCTCACCCTACAAGATAACCAATACCATGCATTAGGCATGCTTTGGTTATGCAACCTTGATTATACCAAATCCCAGTTTGACTTGCAAGCTTTATTCTTTTATTACTTTATCAAAGTTCTTTACCTTCCCTTAGTGACTTGTGAATTTTGGAAAGTTATTATAGGTAGCATAAAGAGCATAAAACTTGGCCTAAGTAGTTAGAACTAGATGTCATACTAAGGCATGAGACTATATTTGGATAGTCACACTTGATTATCACCCTTCATTAGTGATTACCCTCAATTTTAGTGGCAAGTGCTAAGAATAAAAGTTGATCACTTTAGATGGGAATACTTGGTGAAAATGATTATGAAAACCTTGGAATGAAGATCCATTCTATTGAAATGTTTTGACATGTGTGATGAACACAAGATGATTTGATGATGAAAATGTTGAGGCATGAGCCTTAGCCCCTTTATAAAAACTGATGGTTGGGTTCGGATGCGATACCATTCTAATTTTACCGTATAACCACAATACCTGAAAGGGTTAGGGCTTGACTGGAAGTTTATATATCTTAGTATGGGTTCCCTTGCGGAAGAGGCTTGAGCTGAGGCTACCTCGTGATGATTGTCCACCTATGCAGTTCCCAAGATGACAGATGGTCATGGTTGTGAGGCCAAACTCATAGGGGAGGCGCCTATACTAGGGTGTGTAATTGAAAGGTTAGGATTGATTATCCGCATACTAGGTATGATGATTCAGGATTGTTCCTGACGGATGTATCGAATGTTGTGGTGAAAGTGCACCACCTCTGCAGAGTGTCAAACTATTCAAATAGCCGCGTCCGTGGTATGGACAGTTGGAGTGGCCATACTGTTCCGTCGTCAGATGTTTTAAAAATGACATGTGAAATTAACTATAACTTTGACTTGACCACAACAGGATTGTGAACATGAAAACTAAGTCCTACTTAGTTGTTGTAGAACATTAAACTAGTTTTCTTTACTTCTAAACTCAGTATGAAATAAACCTATCTTAGGGTTTACTTCTGATCTCAGTTGGAAATAAACCTGGCTTTTTGCAAATAAACCTAGAGCTTAGGATTCCTACTCGAACTACTTTACCTGTTAGTATTAGTTTGCGAGTACTTAAAGAGTACTCATGGCTTTGTCCATGGCTATTCCTATGGCCAGACTATGAGGAGGACTACCAGGATGATGGACAGCAAGAGGTCTATGACAACTAGGATCATCTCCCATCGCCAGCATTGCCTGTGACCCTGAAGATGGAGCCTCGACCATGCTACTATTATTATTATTCCGTTGTGTTGATTGTATTAAGACTGGATCATGAGATCCTTTATTTGTAATACCTTTATTATGGTTTGTAATGGATGATGAACTATGGTACCAATCTATTATGTCTCGCAAAAACGGTAATCCTAGGATTGCGATGTATGGCATAGTAGGCATCTGGGATTAAAAATCCTGGTGTTGACACCAAACGAGGAAGTCATGCCGAGGAAACTCACACGGTTGGCAATTTTATTCATTCTCCCTACTGGTTATCCAACTTACTGGTCATATCAGATACAAGTCAAATTATAGCAGTAAACTTTAGTTATAGTTGTCTATGATCGAGATACTATGCTCCAAGTCATCTATAACCACGGACACGGATTATCAAAAAGATTTAACCCTGCAGGGGTGCACCAAAGTTTCCACACGCACTTCAACCCTTGTTGCCAGATCAATTAACATACTTTCATTGGTATGTAGGGGGGCCTAGGAAACGATGCTTTCCCTAACCCAAAGCAAGGGCCACCCGAAAGAGCTACGCGTACAAGGTATAGCTAATCCTCCTTGTACAGACTCTAGGGTTGCGTACACTTGCACGAGAGCAGAGGTCATAGACAAAATATTCCCGTGACAGAGTGCCTCACCTACACAACAGTAATAAACGCTCATCGAGAAACAGGAAATAAACATGGCATACATGGCATAGTGGCATGAAAACTCCAAACTAGTTTGTGGCCCCTAGTATAGTACTTTGAAATCAGGTACTAAGACGATAGGGGTTCCCAGACACCTCACATGTGTTTAGCGCGGTCAGTCTCAGAACAAGTGTCAAGAACTCGGGTCCTAGGTGGACACAAGTGGGCGGTAACAACCAAATCTCAACTATTACCCACCAGTGCCTCTTAATCAGTTATATCCATTTTAATATTTAAGTAACCAGTTGTAATTAAAACCACGACCATCTCCACCTTTATGAATATGCCAACCCCCAACATCAGTGGAACATCGACGATGCGAAGCAGCACCCGAGAAAGCGACTACAACTTGCAAGGACGACTGTCTACCCAAACAACAGGCAATAGGAGGTGTCCAAGGAAATATAGGGGTTGCAAGTAATATAACAAGGGTACGGAAACTAAAGCATCGCAACAAGGATAGCAATAGATCAACAGGAGGAAGTAAATACTAGAAATATAAAATAGGTGGAAAGGGGGAGAATGCTCGGCTGGAAACACTGTCGAAGATTCATCCAAAGATCAGGTTGACACTCGCATCAACTCATCGGCCTAATCCATGAAGAAGCAAAACTCTAGAAGATACACCGAATGCACTATTTAATACTACGCCAGAAGATCGGGCATTATGCATGTATGATGTATGACATTGCAAAGGTGCGATGCAATTAGGCAATATAAAGCGAAACTAGGGTCCCGACATTTAATTATTACGTTCATGTTTTTTAGATACCCCACAATTAAAATGTTGTATTGACAAGGCAAAATATGGCACCGGTTCGCTACACAAATTTAAATGGAGCCAATATAAGACTAGATTTGCCCGCCTATGGTCTCCATATTTAATTATTAGATGAGTCAACTATTTAACCCAAAGACACAAGATAATATGTATGAAATCCATGTATGATCTAGTGCAACAAGTTATATATATATAATTTATGAAAAAAGGGCATCAAAAAAGGGTCACACTTTGGTTTCGGAGATCTTGGGCTCTAGGGGTTCGGGGTCGGGATCAGGGTCTTCGGATTCCAGAAGTGGATCTTGTCGTTTCTGTGATAGAGGTCTTGGCGTCCGAGGGGATATGTATTCGGTGTTTAAAGGAGAACTCGTTGGTCCATGACGAAGATTGACCTTCGGGTCCAGGGGTCTTTGGTTCCTCGGCTTCTCGAACATCGAATCGTCGTGTGGTGTCAGCCTTGAAAGGGGGGGTACTCATTCCACTTGTAGTTCTTGTTCGCAAGTACATCTTGCCTCATTGCATCACATCACCACGATGCCAACATGCATCATCCATCATTGGAGACCCCACTTGACATCACCGGGGAGGCATAACTGGAATACTCGAGTTGGAAGGAAGTCGAGAGTCATCGGGTAGCATCGGCAGATCACCCCACGATCATCACCAAAACTTCACTGAAACAAACAGCACACATCACCACCTCAAAGTAATAACACCATCACCAACCATGCACCTATCGACGGTCAATGGAAGCCCATCGGGCAGAGAAGGGGAGGTCGGGTTTTCACGGCGTAGAGGAGGACATGGCGGCGAGAGGGCGTTGTGAGAAGGGTGGCGCTAGTGGCCCGATGAGGATGGGCGGAAGACGGCTCGCATGCGGAGGTTGGTGCGGAGGGTCGCTGTAGCGGCACAGGCTCGAAGTCGTGCTCACGTGACCGCGGGCGAGACCGGTGAGGAGGTGCTCGAGCAGACGAGGAAAACAGAGGCGATGCTAGCAACGAAAAGGGACAGAGGAGGCTCGTGGTCTTCGCAATGAAGCGGAGAGGCGATGGCGGATAGCGGCGCGCCTGCGGTGAAGGGTCCTGGCGGTGAGGTCCGGTGCAGAGTCGAGGGAGGCAGCCGGCGTGGAAGATGGTGGCGCTGGGCGACGAGGAAGCGCACGGTGGTGGCATGTGCAGTAGGGAGGAGGGCGTCCGACCACGGCAGGAGGAGGGGAGGGGCAGGGGCGCTTGATTCCTGGCAGCGAGGGGGAGGCGGGGTCTCCTGGCGGCAAAGAAGGAACACGAGGGGGAAGGAGACGCAGGCGAGCGAGCAAGGTGGGGCCAAGAGTGATGGGAGCAGGGGTGGGGTGCGTGCTGCTAGTGGCGGCACGGTGCTGGGATCGCGTGCGGGCGTCATATGGGAGCGGGTTGTGTCCTGGGTCAGTCACGAGAACGTTTGTGCTGGGGGTAAGTGTGTTGAGTCGTCGTGTGGGTGTGTTGGGTTGACTGGCGGCGGGTGTGTGTTTCCAGTGCGTGGCGGTGGCAGATGGAGCGAGTGGTGAGTAGGATTAGGTAGGGTTGAGTGAGGGTATTTAGGGTTAGGGTTTCATGTGGCTGTGTTCCAGGTGGCCTCCGTTTGGGCCTTTGAGCCTGGCCGTTGGCTCCCTGCCCCCCCCCCCACAAAACATTGTATTTTATAAAAATATTTGTACGCTTTTACAAAATAGTTTTGGCAAATAGATGCATGTAGTCATGAGGATGCTCAAATACAATGTGATATGATGACATGAGCATGCCGTCATGATAATGCATAAACACAACCGATTTTCTAGTAGTGGTTTTACCCGGGGTGCTACAATTAGGCTTGTACTTGTCCCGTAAGCCCCTCTAGGAGGTGAATGTAGGCTCTGTACGTTCAATTCTATCCCAGAAGCCCCTCATAGAGGCGACCGCAAGACGCGTACTTTCCCTATATAGACCTTCGTAGAGGTAACAGTAGGTTCCGCACACCGCTTGAGGGGTGGTCTCAAGGGTCGCCGCATTCGCTTCTGGAGGATAAGGTCGCTTAGGCCTGTACTTATATCGTAAGCCCATCGAGGAGGTGACCGTAGGCTATGTACGTTCAAATCAGTCCCAGAAGCCCCTCGTAGAGGTGACTGCGGGACGCGTACTTTCCCTATATAGTCCCTTGTAGAGGTAACCGTAGGTTCCGCATGGTGGCTATTCTCTCGTGTTCCGTGTGAGGATCATCAAGCACCAGGAACCGTGGGTGAGGTGACTTATCGCTGGAGTGACAGTTTAAGATCTCCGCACCTTTAGGCCCCAATGTTGACCGGGGGTGACACCAGTGATAGACATCGTGCCTATGCCCCGCTCACGCGGTGCACAAGGGTAAAGAGCATCACAAAAAGACCGAATATGCAAACGAGAAAACCATCGGCAAGTAGAGTGAGAAATGAGGAAATCTTTCTTGAGTCTCCATAACGTCCAAGGGGAGGAGTTGTTTGTTACCTCTACCGCCGTGAGCGGAGCTCACGGGTAGAACTTGCGAAGATGTTGGATGTTCCGGGCATTGGGGATTGGGAACCCTTCTTCTGTCTCTAATCGGACCGCCCCTGGACAAGCGACATGCACAACTCGAAAGGGGCCTTCCCACATTGGGGATAGCTTGTGGAGACCCTCGTGAGAAAGAACGCGGCGAAGGACGAGGTACCCAACCTCCAGGGTGCATGCCCGGATGTTGCGATAGTGGCACGGGCGTAACGCCTGTTGGTACCTGGATGCTCGCACATTGACCTTGTGCCTGGATTCTTTAATGAAGAGTATGTCCTCATGGCGCAGGTCTTCCTGGGTTGCCTCATTGAATGCGAGAACCCCGCGGGGAGCCATGCTTGTGCTCTGTGGGGATGACCGTCTCTATGTCGTAGACGAGGAAGAACGGGGTGTCCCCGGTGGGCTTGGTTGCAGTTGTGCGGATCGACCATAGCACACCGGGGAAGGCTTCAACCCAACCACTCCCGCATTCCTTGAGCTTGCGACAGAAACTTTTGGTGTTGAGTCCCCTTAGGACTTCCGCATTCGCGTGTTCGGCTTGTCCGTTGTTGCGAGGGTGGGCAACTGATGCATAGAAAATCTTGGTGTCGATGCCCTCGCAGTAGGTCTTGAACGCGCCGCGTATGAACTGGTTGCCATTGTCGGTGATGATGAGGTTAGGCACACCGAAACGACACATCAAGCCTGGATAAACTTTACCACCGATTGCGCCGGGATGGATCTGACTTGTTCCACCTCTACCCATTTTGTGAACTTGTCGATTGTGATGTAGAGCTACCGGTAGCCCTCGGGTGGTCGCGAGAAAGTCCCCAGGATGCCCAGCCACAGAGCACGAAGGGCCATGAGAGTGGGATAGACTCGAGTTTTTGCGCCGGCTGGTGTATCTGCTTGACGTGGAACTGGCAAGCCTCGCAAGACTTTACTAGCTCCATGGCGTCTATGAGTGTCGTGAGCCAGTAAAAGCCACCGCAGAAAGCCTTCCCGACGAGGGTGCGTGCCGAGGCATGGTTGCCGCACTCCCCGGTATGGATGTTCGCCAGCAGCTCGCGCCCTTTATTGCCAGAGATACACCATAGTGCCACGCCGTTGGGGCGACAACAGTAGAGGTATCCGTCCACCATGCAATACTTCTTTGCACGAGGGACGAGGCTTTCAACCATGTCGTTATCGGGGAGGGTACCATGATGGAGGTAGACCTTGAGCTCGATGATCCAATCTGACTCCTGGGGGGGTCACCGTTAGAGCCAACTTGTTTCCAGAGAGCAGACCACAGTCTGGAACACCTGACGAGGGTGGGGGAGGAAGCTCCTTAGGTCGGTCCTTTTCCTTCAGCGGTGGTGCTGTCGAAGGCTTGAACATCCTTTCCTCGAAGACCCCTGGTCGCTGCTGCTCCTAGCGGGACGCCCACTTGGCAATTTCGTATGCCTCGTGATTATCCTCCCTAGGGATGTGGAGCAGGTCCATGCCCAGGAAGTACTTCTCGAGCCTCCGCACTTCCCTGAGGTACACCGCCATGTGCTCGTCCTTGGGGAGGTAACTCTTGTTGGAAAAGTTAACCAGGAGCAAGGAGTCTCCCTAGACCGTGATGCGCTTGATGATGAGAGCGATGGCTTCCTTGAGGATGACGATCAGCCCCTCGTACTTGGAGATGTTGGAGCACTTGACTTCGTCCCTGAAGTGTAGTTGGACTGCATAGTAGAGCTTGTCGCCGGTTGGGGACGTGAGCACAGAAGCTGCCCCCACTCCTTCACTATTGAAGGCCCCGTCAAAGCTCACGCTCCAGTGCCCCGGGGCCTGCTTCCTGGGGAGTTATATTGCCTCCTCCCGAGGTTCGTTCCCCCCTGGGTCAGTCCATTCCGTTGTGAATTTCGCGAGGGCCCTCCCACGGGCGGTAGGCCTGGTGTCGAACATCAACTCAAAGGGTTGTAGTTTGATGGACCACTCAGCCACACGACCCGTGGCCTTCACATTGAAGTGGAGAGGCGATGGCGAAGAGTGGCGAGCCTACGGGGAAGGGGCCTGGCGGCGAGGTCCGATGCAGAGTCAAGGGAGGCAGCCGGCGTGGAAGAAAGTGGCGCTAGGCGACGAGGAAGCACACGGTGGTGGCATGTGCGGCAGGAAGGAGGGCGGCCAACCACGGCAGGAGGAGGGGAGGGGTGAGGGCGCTTGGTTCCTGGCAGCAAGGGGGAGGTGGGGTCTCCTGGCACCAGAGAAGGAACACGAGGGGGAAGAAGACACGGGCGAGCGAGCGAGGTGGGTCCAGGAGCGATGGGAGCAGGGGTTGTGTCCTGGGTCGGTCATGAGAACGTGCGTGCTGGGTTGAGTGTGTTGAGTCATGGTGTGGGTGTGTTGGGTTGACTAGCGGCGGGTGTGTGTTTCCAGTGCGTGGCGGCGGCAGATGGAGGGAGTGGTGAGTAGGATTAGGTAGGGTTGGGTGAGGGGATTTATGGTTAGGGTTTCATGTGGCTGTGGGCCAGGTGGCCTCCGGTTGGGCCTTTGGGCCTGGCCGTTGGCTGCCTGGCCCCCCACAAAACATTTTATTTTATAAAAATATTTTCGTAAATAGGTTTATACAAAAAAAATAATCCGGAGGGATCGGGATTTTATAATTTGAAATAAAGACGAGGTATTTAGAAAACAAATGTACGCTTTTACAAAATAGTTTTGGCAAACAGATGCATGCAGTCATGAGGATGCTCAAATACAATGTGGCATGATGACATGAGCATGTCGTCATGATAATGCATAAACACAAGCGATTTTCTAGTAGTGGTTTTACCCGGGGTGCTACAATTAGGCTTGTACTTGTCCCATAAGCCCCTCGAGGAGGTGACCGTAGGCTCTGTATGTTCAATTCTGTCCCAGAATCCCCTCATAGAGGCGACCGCAGGACGCGTACTTTCCCTTTATAGTGGTTTTACCCGGGGTGCTACAATTAGGCTTGTATTTGTCCTAGAATCCCCTCGTAGAGGTAACAGTAGGTTCAGCACACCGCTTGAGTGTTAGACTCAAGGGTCGCCGCACTCGCTTCTCGGGGAGAAGGTTGCTTTGGCTTGTACTTATCTCGTAAGCCCATAGAGGAGGTGACTGTAGGATATGTACGTTCAGATCCGTCCCAGAAGCCCCTCGTAGAGGTGACCGCAGGACGTGTACTTTCCTTGTATAGTCCCTCGTAGAGGTAACCGTAGGTTCTGCATGGTGGTTGTTCTCTCGTGTTCCGTGTGAGAATCATCAAGCACTAGGGACCGTGGGTGAGGTGACTTATCGCTGGAGTGACAGTTCAGAGCTCGGCACCTTTAGGCCCCAATGTTGACCGGGGGTGACACCAGTGATAGACACCGTGCCTATCCCCTTCTCACGTGGTCCGCAAGGGTAAAGAGCATCACAAAGAAACCGAAGATGCAAACAGGAAAACCATCGGCAAGCAGAGTGAGAAATGAGGAAATTGTTCTTGAGTCTCCATAACGTCCAAGGGGAGGAGTTGTTTGTTACCGCTACATCCGTGAGCGGAGCTCATGGGTAGAACTTGCAAAGATGTTGGATGTTCCGGGCATTGGGGATCGGGAACCCTTCTTCTGTCTCCAGTCAGACCGCCCTGGCCACGCGACGTGCACAACTCGAAAGGGGCCTTCCCACATTGGGGATAGCTTGTGGAGACCCTCGCGAGAAAGAACACGGCGAAGGACGAGGTCCCCAACCTCCAGGGTGCGTGCCCGGATGTTGCGACAGTGGTTCGGGTGTAACGCCTATTGGCACCTGGCTGCTTGCACATTGACATTGTGCCTGGATTCTATGATGAAGAGTATGTCATCATGGCGCAGATCTTCCTGGGCTGCCTCATTGAAGGCGAGAACCCGTGGGGAGCCATGCTTGTGCTCTGTGGGGATGACCGCCTCTGCACCTTAGACGAGGAAGAATGGGGTGTCCCCGGTGGGCTTGGTTACAGTTGTTCGGATCAACCATAGTACACCTGGGAAGTCTTCAACACAACCACGCCCGCATTCCTTGAGCTTGTGGAAGAAACTTTTGGTCTTGAGGCCCCTTAGGACTTCCGCGTTCGCGTGTTCGGCTTGTTCGTTGCTGCGAGGATGGGCAACTGATGCATAGAAAATCTTGGTGTTGATGCCCTCGCCGTAGGTCTTGAACACGCCACGTATGCACTGGTTGCCATTGTCGGTGATGATGCGGTTAGGCACACCGAAATGACAGATCAAGCCTTGGATGAACTTTAATGCCAATCGCGCCGGGATGAATCTGACTGGTTCCACCTCTACCCATTTGGTGAACTTGTCGATTGCGACGTAGAGGTACCGGTAGCCCTCGAGCGCTCGCGGGAAATGCCCCGGGATGTCCAGCCCCTAGACCACGAAGGTCCATGAGAGTGGGATAGACTCGAGTTGTTGCGTCGGCTGGTGTATCTGCTTGACGTGGAACTGGCAAGCCTCGCAAGAATTTACTAGCTCCATGGCGTCTGTAAGTGTCGTGAGCTAGTAAAAGCCACCGCAGAAAGCCTTCCCGGCGAGGGTGCGTGCTGAGGCATGGTGGCCGCACTCCCCGGTATGGATGTTCGCCAGCAGCTCGCGCCCTTTATTGCCAGAGATACACCATAGTGCCACGTCGTTGGGGCAAGAACAATAGAGGTATCCGTCCACCATGCAATACTTCTTTGCACGATGGACGAGGCTTTCAACCATGTCGTTATCGGGGAGGGTGCCATGCTGGAGGTAGACCTTGGGCTCGATGATCCAATCTGACTCCTGGGGGTTGCCGCCAGAACCAACTTGTCACCAGAGGGCAGACCATAGTCTGGAGCACCTGACGAGGGTGGGGGAGGAAGCTCCTCGGGTCGGTCATTTTCCTTCAGCGGTGGCGTGGCCGAAGGCTCGAACAACCTTTCCTCGAAGACCCCTAGCCGCTGCGGCTCTTGGCGAGATGCCCACTTGGCAATTTCGTCTGCCTCGTGATTATCCCCCCTAGGGATGTGGAGCAGGTCCATGCCTAGGAAGTAATTCTCGAGCCTCCGCACCTCCTCGAGGTACTCTGCCATGTGCTCCTCCTTGGGGAGGTAACTCTTGTTGGAAAAGTTAACGAGGAGCAAGGAGTCTCCCTGGACCATGATGCGCTTGATGACGAGGGTAATGGCTGCCTTGAGGATGACGATCAGCCCCTCGTACTTGGCGATGTTGGAGCACTTGACTTCGTCCCTGAAGCGTAGTTGGACTGCATAGTAGAGCTTGTCTCCGATTGGGGATGTGAGCACAGAAGCTGCCCCCGCTCCTTCACTATTGAAGGCCCCGTCAAAGCTCACGCTCCAGCGCCCTGGGGCCAGCTTCCTCCCGAGGTTCATTCCCCCCTGGATCAGTCCATTTCGCTGTGAATTTCGCCAGGGCCCTCCCACGAGCGGTAGGCGTGGTGTCGAACATCAACTCAAAGGGTTGCAGTTTGATGGCCCACTCATCCACACGACCTGTGGTGTTTGTGTTGTGGATGATCATCTCTAGGGGGAACTTGGTAACCACCTTGATGGGGTGGCCATGGAAGTAGTGGTGCAGCTTGCACGACGCCACGAGGAGAGCGTAGAGGAACTTTTTTTGCACGGGGTAGATTTCATGGGCGTCGCAGAGGACCGTGCTGATGAAGTATACTAGCCGCTACACAAGCTCTATCACCTTGGTCGGGGCGGCGGTAGCTGCTCCCTCGCTAGCCTCGCCCTCCTGGTCCTCATTTTTTGCCCTAGCCCTCGAGCCTCACGAGGGGCTCAATTACTTTTGCCTCCTCGTTTTCTCGACCACCTCTTCACGCTCTGGTACCAGGACAGTGCTTGTCGTCTATGGCGTGGACGCCTGGTACAGTAGTATCATCTTGCGGAATCTCGGGGCCACCATGACCGGGCGGCTGGTGAGATACCTCTTGAGCGCCTCAAAGGCCTCGTCAGCCTCCGGTGTCCATTCGAACTTCCCAGAGTGCTTCATGATATTGAAGAAGGGCAACATTTTCTCGCCCATCTTGGATATGAACCTGCCTAGTGTAGCATCCCAATTGTCTAATAATTGCAATGCTACTTGCCTAGTCTATATATTTCTACTTCCTACTTGTCGTTATTGCATCATCATTATATCATGCTCATGTCACCATGCCACCTTGCTTTTGAGCATCATATAAAACCATTTTCATTTGGTTATTCTCCTTATATTGTGTTTTCCTTATTAATTGTATTTGGGTTCCTGATATATTGTATTTGACTTTTGATATAATGTTATATGCCCAATATGAGTTGAGGGAATCTCTCTTGCAGATCCTTTCATCTCACTAACTTGATAATGCCAACTTCCTTGATGAAACCATCCATCTACAACTCCAACCATACATATATATGTGGCAATTTGTATATTCTTGGTATTTAAAATCAAGCCATATATATAATGGTATGAAGCTCCTCTTTCCATATACATGGCCATGCTAGGGTTGCTCCAAACCATGGCAACTTGCCATGTACCCATCCTTCCCAACCTCACCCCTTTTGACACCTACTCCTCTCTACACAACCCTTAGATTTTATGCTTTCACAAAATGTCACCGTATGCATGTATGTGAACTTCTACATTCACATGCAATAATAGCCCTTCTATTCCTTCAAGTTTCCTTGTTTTGTGTTGTTTTAACTTCCTTTTAATTCTATGAAGTGGGGTTCAAATCAAGTCATCTACCCAAACTACCACACCACCCTCTCTCCCCTCTCACCATCTATCTACCAAGTGTCTGTGCCCATGTGCATATGTCTTATTCCTCTTCTAATTTCTAGTCGCATGCAATAATAAACCTTAGTTGACTTTTGCCTCTTTTAAATTCCTTTTGCGTCTTAAATGCTTATTTGAATTTAATTCAGATTCTAACTAAGTAATCTAATCGTCTAAACTAATCCTCTCCAACATAACCTCTCACCAACCATGGCCACCAAGGTGGTTCTCTTCTCGACCGTGGCCATTACCCCCACACCCCTTGTCTTGCCTAGCAAGAAGAACAAGGACTGTTGGGGATATGCTATATGGGTATCCTCATAGCATGTCCTCTATCCGGATAACCCGGGTGGCCCACAGTTGGTAGCAAGGCCCATGGCCTCTGGGGGGCCCAGTTAGATGGATCCAGAAGGGAGGCCCATGCCGGATAAAGGAAGGCTACGAAGGAGTCACCGACGTACCTGGAGCCTTGGAGTGCAAGACACGCTAGACTAGTAATAGGCAGTGTAGGACTCTGTAACTTGTCCGGCTAGGAATTTTCCCTGTAACCCTAGGACCTGGTGACTATATAAGTCGGGCCTATGGGAGCCTTTAGGGCACCAATTAACTCATACCTCGCACAGCGAACCAATCCCTGTAACTCGGCGTATTGCCATTATAGTGATTTATAGCAGGAGTAGGATTCCACCACCGTCGTGGGATCTGAACCTGGGTAAGCTGTGTTACCTTGTACCCGTCAACCGTCCGCCTTCCCCCACGTCTCTAAACACGCACTGTGAGGACCCCTCCATGGCGTACTCGTCGGCAATACCGCGACAGTTTGCGCCCACCATGGGGCAAGAGGCTCTTCAGTGGGCGAGGACCAAGATCTTCACGGGAATCGATAAAACCGTAGCCATTGGTTGCGTTCTCTTCTCCGGCAATGTTCCGATCATCCCTCCCGACGAGTTCTGGATCCCAGCGAAGACGAACCCTACGCGGTGTTCGATCGTTCCTATCGGAGACATCCACCTCTTTATTGGTGAAACTGGCTCGAGCACTAGTTCCCTGAGAGTCGAAGGAGCATCAATACCCGCACGGACCGCCTACGGGCAGGATACGTTCGCGGAAGGATCGATGCCGGATCTCTCCTCGGAGTTTGCCAGCAAAGATCGGAAAAATTCAAGGCCCACCCAAACCGCCCCTGTGCAGGACATAACGGTGGAAGATCACTGCAAGTCCGCCGGCTTCGTCCGTGTGTCTGGACAGCAGAGATCCAAGTTCGTCGGCGTGATTACCATCTTCGATCTGGCATGTTGCATTCAGAGAGAGGGCGAAAATAGGTGGCTCCGTATACGAGCCGATCTGGCTCATTACCCCAATGATGATGCTATGTATCACTCTGTGGAAGGACTGGACCAGGGAACGCTTCTCCGGAATTCTCTAAGGCAGCAGCAAGCTTCAGGATGCCTCACCTTCGAAAGCATGGTGAACACCGTCAACAGATACGCGGAGGCTGAGGGGGCAGCTCAGGCGGATCTTGCGCTCATTGGCGGAGCGCCGCCGCCTTAGCAACCTCCACCACCGCCTCCGGCCGCCATCGCCGCAGTTGCGCCACCACCTCCAGTCATCGTTGCTGCTATTGCACCTCCACCCCTCCCGTCATCGAGGAAGCCCTGGCACCCTCCGACTCTGTGATTGACGTGCTCTACGCCGACTTCAGTACAGATTCAGAGGAGATAGATTTCAGCCCGGAGGAGCTATACTCTGCCATGTAGGAGATGGAGGAGGAGTACACGTGCGCCGAGCAGGCCAACAACGCCGTCACTTCCCGAGAGGTGTTCTTCACCATTGGGACGGTGATGGATGAAGATCAACCCGGAAGAGCTCCGCCTACAGCACTGGACAAGGGGAAGGGACCACCTATTGCTGCTGACAATGATCGCGCAAAGTACATGCCCCCTCCGCCCAACCCAGTACAACAGCCACAAGAACTCGGCACCGGCCCGAGCAACAACAACACCGCCAACTTGCCGCCTCCGGCATCTATGTCTGCTGCTGCTCAAGTCACTCCAGCTGATAGAGTGATGTACGGCAATCTCCTCGTCGATCCACTGACCGTAGCTCATATCCGGAACGTGACCCAGCTTGATGAGAAGCGCCAGCAGCTGCTGGAGGAAGCGCAGGCCATCATGGAGCAAGGTGCAAAACTAGATCGAGATCTGGTCAACGCGCAGAAATCCATAGAGAAAGATAGAGCAATGGAGGCCGAGTACAAGACTCTGCTGCAGCAGCAGAAGGACAAGAAAGCTCCGCTCAAGGCCATCAACGATCCTGCCAGGCGCGTAAACCTAGGATGGGCTCCCCCTAAGCCGGCACAAGCCAAGCCATACATTGACAGTGAAGGCAGGCAGGTGATGCCCACTCCTCTCCTCAACGTCGCCATCGCCAAGACCCTTCAAGAGCAAGATAGATCGCCTGAGGCAGTGGACCAGGTCTATGACCTAGTGGCCAAGGCGGTGAAATAGCAGGAAAAGGCCACATCTCAGAGGCTCGAGTCTGCCCCGGCGTTTTTCTAGTCTAGCCAGCATAAGCCGCCAATGGACAGATCTCCTCTTGATGTCGGGTCTCAGACGGGTTCGTCAGAACAAAGACGGAGGGATGCGCGCAATAGGAAGTATGCTATCCCCATATCCTCTGACCACGGAGGTAAGGCCCAACCTCGTCGCCCATCGCCACCGCCCCGCTCACCCCGACATCATGAAGAAACCAGGGCTCAACGTCGTACGGATAAGCCCCCTCCAAGGCAGAGCAGCATCGTCACCCGCGATAACGCGAAGCAGACCCGTCATGACGGAGAGAGCAACCAAGGACACAAGAGTAGGTCGCGCCATGACCCTTCGCGTCCGACAAGCAACCGCGACAAGCGTGTGGCATCGCAGGAGGGTAATAGAAAGAAGGCTAACCCACCACCACCTCCGCCTCCGTCGCCACCTAGCAGCCACCATGGTGGAGGGGGTCCGCGTCGTTCACGCAGCCCATCCCCTGTTGGCAAGAAGAAAAGAAGCCCAGAGCCATACGACGCATGTTTGCGGATAGACAAGATCCACGAAGCCCGGGAAGTACCATACCTAGGACCACGTTGCTTTGGACCTGCGATACGGTCCGCAACTTACCCCAAAGGTTTCCGGATTGACAAAACCATCAAGCCCTATGACGGCACCGCTAAGCCAGCTACATGGTTGCAGGACTACGGCAACACGGTGGAGATCGTTGGGGGTAACCCCAACGTTGCCGTCAAGTACCTCCCATTGATGTTGGCGGGCACAACCCGTCAATGGATTGATGACTTGCCGGAGAAATCCATCTGCAATTGGTTAGACATGCAATAAGCATTCACCAAGAACTTCGAGGGTGTGTAAGCCCATGCACCGCATGCATCTACAAAGGCGTGCGCAAGAGAAAGACGAGACTTCTCGCGCCTACCTCTCCCGCTGGCTGGATATGAAGAATTCCTGCGCAAGAGTGCACGCTCAGACCGCCATGGCCGCCTTCATTGATGGGTTGGAAAGGGGCACGTTGCTCCGACATAAGCTGAAGCGCTTGCAGGACAATCACCAGCTAGACTTGAACCAGATGATTCAGTTGGCCAGTGAGTTCGCAGCTGCCGATGATGATGCTCGCGGCTCTCTGCTGGCAACGGCCGTTCCAACTCAAGCTCGGAGGAACAACAGCACAAAGTGGAAAAACGCTCCAGAAGAAAAGCAAACCTACAAAGAGTACCGTGATATGTCGTGCCTCGTACACCTCGATGTCAACGGCAAGGCCACCCACACCAATCACCACTGCAAGTTCGTCAACAACCTCAGGGAGGACCCGGAGTCCGGCTACAAGCAAAGTCAGAAGAATATACCGTGAGGCAAGGGCAAGGGGAAGAATAAGGAGGAGGAGTCCAAGGATTCAAGTGGCATGGACGAGGACATTGACCCCAAGCACACCGCCAAGAGAGACGGCAAAGGCAAGAACCCCTTAGAGAAGAAGGCGGCAGTTTTCCATACTTTCCTTGGCACCCCCACCGTGCGACAACAGAAGACCTCTATGAGGATACTGATGTCTACTCTACCCCCAGTTCCCCAGTTCCTGCGCTGGTCGGATATTCCAATTACTTGGGACAGGAAGGATCACCCAGACCTCATCCCTACGGAGAACCAATACGCCATGGTCATGGTGGATAGTAGAAGCATGGTGGATAGTAGAAGCAGCATCAACATCATGTACCTGGATACACTGCAGAAGATGAACTTGATGGAGGCAAACTTAAGGCGGACCAACACCATCTTCCATGGTGTAGTTCCTGGTCAGGAGGCTCGGTCCCTTGGGTGCATCACACTTCCGGTAGCCTTTGGCGATGTTAATAATTACCGCCAAGAGCGCATGACCTTTGAGGTGGTCCCCTTCAAGAGCGTGTACCACGTCATATTCGGCCACGAAATATTCCATACCTTCATGGCCAAGCCATGCTTCGTCTACAACAAACTCAAGATACTCGGACCAAACGGTGTCAAAACCGTATCTGGAAGCTTTGCCAAAGCTAGGGACTGCGAGATTGGAGAAGCAGCCTACGGAAGCTGTCCTCTATAGTGAAGAATTCAAGGAGATCCAGAGCAAGGTCGATGCCTCGGAGATGCCCGCCTCGAAGAAACAGATTTTCGACTCCGCTCCAGCATTCAAGGCCGCCATCGAGACCAAGCCGATGGAACTTGTGGTAGGCGATACCTCCAAGATCACCGCCAATTGGACGAACCTGGATCCCAAATAGGAAAGCATGCTCGTCGAGTTACTCCGTGAGAACAGGGACATCTTTGCCTGGAAACCTACCGACATGAAAGGTGTACCTAGGGAACTTGCCGAGCACAACTTAAACATTGATCCAAAATGCAAACCAGTGAAGCAACCTCTACGATGCTTTGGAGATGAGAAGAAACGCGCCATAGGCAAAGAGATAGCTAGGTTACTTAAGGCTAGTTTTATCCGAGAAGTCCTTCACACCCAATGGGTGGCCAATCATCTACTTGTCCCCAAAAAGGGAACCAAAGAATTAAGAATGTGCGTTGATTACACCGGCTTGAACAAAGCATGTCCCAAAGATCCATTTGCTTTGCCTCGCATTGACCAAGTCATTGACTCGACGGCTGTCTCGGAACTTTTGTGTTTTCTCGATGCATACTCAGGATACCACCAGATCAATATGAGGAAGTCGAACCAATTGGCCACTTCGTTCACTACCCCCTACGGCATGTTTTGCTATGTTACGATGCCTTTGGGCTGAAAAACGCAGTTGCTATGTACCAGCGGACAATGCAACATTGCCTACATAATCAAATTGGTCGGAACGTTCACGCCTATGTGAACGATATAGAGGTGATGTCTAAAAAGTCAAATGACTTAATCTCCGACTTAAAAGAAACCTTTGATAATCTCCGGAAATACAACATGATGCTTAACCCTAAGAAGTGCGTCTTCGGGGTTCCAGCCGGCAAATTGTTGGGCTTCATCGTTTCCCAGCGTGGAATCGAGGTTAACGCGGAGAAAATCAAGGCCATCTTAAACATAAACTGTCCGACATGCCTAAAAGACATACAACGATTAATAGGTTATGTCGCAGCAGTTAGTCGGTTCGTCAGCGGACTTGGAGAGAAGGCTCTGCCGCTATACAAGTTGCTAAAGAAGGAAGACAAATTCACGTGGACGGACGAAGCAGATGCAACATTGAAGAAGCTCAAGGAGATTCTTTCCTCAGCGCCTATCCTTGCAGCGCCCGAGCCTGGAGAGCCCATGTTAATTTACATGGCTGCCACCAACCGGGTAATCAGCATCATCGTCATGGTAGAGTGGAAGGAACCAGGCTATGAGCATGGAGTTCAAGACCAGTTTACTATGTAAGCAAGGTCTTGACGGAGTCCAAGCAGCGTTACCCGCACTACCAAAAGATAGCTTATGGAGTATTCCTTGCTTCTCGGAAGCTGAGGCACTATTTCCAGGAGCATCCCATCACAGTGGTGAGAAAGACTCCACTGTCCGACATCACCAACAACAGTGACACTACAGGAAGGGTTGCGAAGTGGGGCATTGAACTTGCTGCCTTCGAGATCACCTACAAGCGACACGACGCTATCAAATCACAAGCCTTGGCGGATTTTATTGTAGATTGGACGGAGATGCCAGATGCTACCCCATTGCCGGAACCAGAATATTGGGTGATGCACTTTGACGGATCAAAGCTGCTCAATGGCTCGGGGGCTGGTGTATTGCTACAGTCACCAACTGGAGACAAGCTACACTACGTTCTGCAAATCCACTTCGAGGCTACGAACAACATGGCAGAGTATGAAGCACTCATTCACGGATTACGCGTAGCCAAGGATATTGGCATCAAGTGCATAGTTTGTTGTGGAGATTCCGACTTGGTTGCCCAGCAGGTGGTTGGCACCTGGAATGTGCGGAACCCTATGATGGCGGCATATCGAGACGAAGTGGACGAGATAGCCAAGAAATTCTTGGGCTACGAGGTCAAGTATGTACCTAGGGAGCAAAACGAGGCGGCTGATCTGCTGTCTAAGCTTGGATCAGGGCGCAAACGAATTCCGCCTAGAGTTTTCCTGGAGCATCTACGGACACCGTCCGTGAAGGGAGCATACATCAACAACCCGGACATAGTAGACTCTTTCGTCCACATGGTGGCAAAGGTCCCTCCGGCTTGGACAACATCGTTCATGGAGTATCTCAAACACGGAACTTTGCCCGACAACAAAGTCGAAAGACGGCAAATAGTACGTCGAGCAAAGGGCTATACCATAATCAATGGACAACTCTACAAAAGAAGCACTACTGGTGTATACCTTAAGTGTGTTTCCCAGCAAAAAGGTATTGAAATCCTATGCCAAATCCATCTCGGAGATTGCGGGAATCACGCCGCTCCCCGATCTTTGGTAGCGAAAGCCTTCCGGCAAGAATTCTACTAGATGACCGCGAATACGGACGCAGACAAGCTAGTGGAGACATGCATGGGATGCCAATATTATGTCCGACAACCACATGTTCCTGCTGAAGAATTGCAAACAATACGAATAACTTGGTCGTTTGTAGTCTGGGGGCTGGACATGGTTGGTCCGTTACAAACGGCACCATGTGGGTTTACGCATCTGCTAGTAGCAGTTGATAAATTCACTAAATGGATAGAAGCTCAACCCATTAGAAAGCTCGATGGGGCAACTGCCCTTAGGTTTGTCTGGGATCTAGTGGTGAGATTTGGTCTCCCACATAGCATTATCACCGACAACGGCAGCAACTTGTCACTCGGAGAAGTGGAGGCTTATTGTTGGGAGAAGGGCATCCGACTTGACCTTGCATCTGTGGCACACCCAAAGTCCAACGGTCAAGTTGAGCGAGCCAATGGATTAGTTCTGCAGGGAATCAAGCCACGTCTGGAGGCACCGCTGCATAGAGTAGTTGGAGCCTGGGCGGAAGAATTGCAATCTGTGCTGTGGAGTTTACGAACTACACCCAACAGATGTTGGAATTATGCCCTAGAGGCAATAATAAAGATGTTATTATTATAATTCTTGTTCATGATAAAGTTTATATTCCATGCTAGAATTGTATTAAGCGGAAACTTTAATACTTGTGTGGTTTGTGAACAACACCGTGTCCCTAGTACGCCTCTATGGACTAGCTCATTGATCAATGATGGTTAAGGTTTCCTAACCATAGACATGAGTTGTCAATTGATAATGAGATCATATCATTGGGAGAATGATATGGTGGATGACCAAACTAAGCAAAGCTATTAGATCGTTCATCGTGTTCGCCTTCTTTAAGCTTTTCTCATGTCAAATATTGTATTCCTTAGACCATGAGATAATACAACTCCCGGTATCGAAGAAAGCTTTGAGGTCATCAAACGTCATCCTATGAGAGGGTGATCATAAAGGTGTCTCTCGTGATCGGAAAGTATCTGCTGGGTTGTATGTATCGAGATGGGATTTGTCCTCCCAAGTCGGAGAGATATACTTGGGCCCACTCGTAATCGATATCAACACCGCTTGCAAGCATGTGGTTAAGGAGTTAATCACAAAGTGATATCGGATTACGGAACGAGTAAAGTATTTGTTGTGAACGAGATTGAACTAGGTATGACGATACCGACGATCGAATCTCGCAAGTAAAATATCGCGAGACGAAGGGAATATATATATGGGATTGATTGAATCGGCATCGTGGTTCATCCGATATGATCATCGATGAATGTGTGGGTCAATATGGGTGCCTGCACCGCTGTTGATTATTGATAGAAGATCATGTCGCATATTCTCGAACCCGCAGGTCACACACTTAACGTGTCTCGACGCTAGGATAGATTGGATAATTGGTTTATGAATTTTGTTCGAGTCTCGGATGGGATCCGGGATATCACGAGAGGTTCCGGAATGGTCCGAGAATAAGATTCATATAAGGCAGCAGTTTTTGGAGTTCGGAATTGTTCCGGATTAATCGGTATTGTACCGAAGCTTTAGAACCTTCCGGAAGGGGCCAACGTGGTCCCACCTTCCGGGAGGGGCATGGGCCTATGAGGGAGGGGTCCTGCATTGGGCCAGGGAGCACAAGGCCCCATAGGGCCCAGCCGATTCTAGAGAGATTTAACTCGCTTAAATCTCTGGGATAGAATTTCTAGATAAGGGAGAGTTTAAATCGTTTAAACTAGAGATAGGCTTGGAGGAGGGCTTAGGCTGGCCGCCTCCCTCTATATATATAGGGCTGGTGCGCCCCCTGCGTACACACATCTCCTCCAAGCCCTAGTAGCCTGCTACCTTCCTCTCTCCTCCCGATCGCTTGCAGCGAAGCCCTCGCTGCAGAAATTCTCCACCAAATACACCACGCTGCCGTGGTTGTAGAACTAATCCATCTCTCCACCATACTTGCCGGTCCAAGGAAGGAGGAGACGCCTAGGTGCTGCACGTGCATCTCACGGAGGCACCGCCACTTGTGGTGCTAGATCGGATCGGATCGCGAGGAGGAGAAGCGAGCACGACTACATCACCCACGCTCCGATTTAACGCTCATTGCGTAATCTTCAAGGGTATGAAGATCTAATCCAATCTCTCGTTGTTTGCATCTCCTAGATTAGATCTTGGCTTTCCTTCTGCTCGCTCAGAGAAAATTTTGATTTACTATGCCGCGAAACCCTTCGGGTATCGAGCTAGATCTATGCGTAGATGTGTTTCACGAGTAGAACGCAACATGGTTGTTGCGGCGTTGATGTTTTCTATTGCAAGCCTCTTGTTTGTGTTCTTCTTATGGCGCGGATAGTGAGATTGAAGCGTCCAGGCCAACCTTACGCGACGCCGTCATGAGACCGCCCGACTTGACGTGTGGCTTGTACCATACATGCAGCCGGTGGATGTCGCTTTCTCACTATAGTTGTCATGGGATTAACACCGAGTTTGGCAACCATAATATCACCGCTGTGGCTTTCCGTAGGTAAGAATCGTTTAGCATCTACTCCCATAAGCCACGTGAAACATGCAACAACAAAGTAGAGGCGCCTAACTTGTTTTTGCAGGAGTGTTTTCGTGATATGGTATGGCCCAAGATGTGATGTGTATATTGTATGCGATGATCATGTTTTGTAATGTTTCACGACTTGCATGTCGATGAGTACACAACCGGGAGCCATATGGTTGTCTTTATAATTGTGTATGACCTGTAGTCAACTTCTTATACGCCATGTAATAGCTTTACTTTATCGCTAAGTAGTTAGCAATAGTTGTAGTTGCTATTCGTGGTGGAGGCAATCATGGTGAAGTGATGGAGATCATGCCGAATGCACAAGATGGAGATCATTGCGAAGATTGGCTATACCATGTCACATAAAGTTATATGCATGTGATGTTTATCCTTCTATGTATCTTATCATGCTTAGATCGCGACGGTAGCATTATAAGATGATTCCTCACTTAAAGATCAAGATAAAAACTGTGTTCTCCCCAAGTATGCACTGCTATGAAAGTTCGCGTGTCCAAGCATCACGTGATGATCGGGTGCTATAGACTCTACGCCACATACAACGGGTGCAAGCCAGTTTTGCACACGCTGAAATACTTGGTCTAACTTGACGAGCCTAGCATGTACAGACATGGCCTCTAACACATGAACCGAAAGGTTAAGCATGAGTCATATGAATGATATGATCGACACTTCGTTGTCCACCATTGAAACCACATCTCTTCTCATGATGATCGGATTAGGTGTGGTGAATTTGGATCGTGTTCACTAAACAACTTGAGGGATGTTGAATTTAGTGGGAGTTCATCTAGTAATTTGATTAAGTTGAACTATTTATCATGAACATAGTCTAAATTGTACTTGCAAATACCGTAGATCACATGGCCAAGTCCAACTTCAACTTCAACGTTTTTGCTGAGAAAGAAAAGCTTAGAAACAATGGGTCTAACTTCACCAACTGGTTCCGCAATCTAAGAATCATTCTGTTCAAGGACAAAAGGACTATGTCCTTGGGAAAGCGTTAGGTGACCCCCTGCAATCAAGCGCTACTGATGAGAAAGCTGTCTATCAACAAGAAAGATGATTATGGTGTGATTAAGAGCACCATGTTGTTTGATATGGAACCGAACTTCAAAATCGTTTTGAAAACTATCCTGCCCTTTGAGATTCTCAAGAGCTGAAACCATGTTTCGCACTCAGCCCGCTCGAGAGATATGAGATCTCCGAGAAGTTCTTTAACTGCAAGATGGAGGAAGGGAGTTCCGTTAGTGAGCATGCCATTAATATGTCGGGCTACACTCAACGCCTTTGAGCAATCGGACTGCAAGATTCCAGAGGAGCTCAAGATTGACAGGTTCTCGCAATCACTCCCAGCCTACAAAAGTTTTGTAGTGACTCATAATCAGATTGGTTCCCGACACGATCACCGATCTCTTCGCAGCTAAAGGCTGCGGAGGTGGACATCAAGAAGGATAATCATGTGTTGATGGTCAACAAGCCCTCCTTTAAGAAAGGTAAGGTGCAAAGAAGCCCTTCAAGAAAAACGGCGTAAGCGTTGCTGTTCCCCGAGAAGAAGCTCAAGTCCGGTCCTAAGTCGGACATCGAGTGCTTCTATTGCAAGGACAAGGGTCACTGGAAGCGCAACTATCCAAGTACTTAGCGGACAAGAAGGCGGCACCATCAAAGGTATATTTGATATACATGTTATTGATGTTTTCCTTACTAGCCCTCGTTGTAGTGCTCGGGTATTTGATCGGTTCGTTGCTAATATTTGTAACTCAAACAGAGCTACGGAATAGACGGCGCTTGCGAGGGATGAGGTGACGGCGCGCTGGCAACGGATCAAGAGTTGATGTGATGGCCGTCGACGCTCTCCTTAGTTTTACCTTCGGTACTAGTTTTAAACCTTAATAAATGTTATTATGTGCCTGCTGAGCATGAACATTATTTCGGATCGTGTTTATTGCAAGACGGTTATTCATTTAAATCGGAGAATAATGGTTGTTCTATTTATATGAGTAACATCTTTTATGGTCATGCACCTCTTGTGAATGGTTTATTTCTTCTAAATCTCGAAAGGGATGAAACACACATCCATAACATTGAGGCTAAGAGATGCAAAGTAGATAGTGATAATACTACTTATTTGTGGCAATCGTCTAGGTCATATTGGTGTAAAGCGATGAAGAAACTCCATTCGATGGACTTTTGGAGTCTCTTGATTTTGAATCATTTGACACATGCGAACCATGCCTCATGGGCAAGATGATCAAAACCCCGCTTCTCCTAGATGATGGAGCGAGCAACGGACTTGTTGGAAATCATACATACCGATGTATGCGGACCGATGAGTGTTTCGACGCGTGGTGGATATCGCTACTTTCTCACTTTTACCGATGACTTAAGTAGATATGGGTATATCTATTTAATGAAACATAAATCTGAAACGTTTGAAAAGTTCAAAGAATTTCAGAATGAAGTGGAGAACCATCATAACAGAAAGATTAAGTTTCTACGATCCGATCATGGGGGCGAATATTTGAGTTATGATTTTCTCACGCATCTCAAAGCAAGTGGAATCGTTTCACAACTCACGCCACCCGGAACACCAAGCAATGGTGTGTCGGAACGCCGGAATCGAACCCTATTAGATATGGTCCGATCGATGATGTCTCTTACTGATTTCCCGTTATCATTTTGGGGTTATGCATTAGAAACCGCTGCATTCACTTTAAATAGGGCTCCATCTAAATCCGTTGAGACGACACCGTATGAACTATGGTTTGTGCTAAACCTAAGTTGTCGTTTCTTAAAGTTTGGGGATGCGAAGCTTACGTCAAGAAGTTGATGCCGGACAAGCTCGAACCCAAAGGAGAAATGCGCCTTCATAGGATACCCTAAGGAAACTATTGGGTATACCTTCTATCACGTAACCAAGGCAAAGTGTTTGTCGCAAAGAACGGTTCCTTTCTTGAGGAGTTTCTCTCGAAAGAAGTGAGTGGGAGGAAAGTAGAGCTAGACGAGGTTATTGAACCTTCTCTTGAATTGGAGAGTAGCACAACACCTGAAATTGTTCCAAGGTCACTTTGCACTAACAATAGAGGAAGCTAATGACAAGGATCATGAAGCTTGGACGATGTCACATCGAACGTCAGAGTCGACAAGGTCGCATGCCCTCCCCGAAAGGTACGGCAACCCTGTCTTGTTAGTAGAAGACAGTGAACCTACGAACTATGAGGAAGCGATGATGAGCCCAGACTCTGAGAAATGGCTAGAAGCCATGAAATCCGAATTGGGATCCATGAGCGAAAACCAAGTATGGACTTTGGTGGACCCTCCTAGCGCAAAAGGCCGTTGAGTGCAAATGGATCTTCAAGAAGAAAAGCGGACGCGGATGGTAATGTTACCGCTATAAAGCACGGCTTGTTGCGAAGGTTTTCGACAAGTTCAAGGTGTTGACTACGATGAGACTTTATCTCCGTAGCGATGTTTAAGTCCATTCGGATTTTATTAGCAATTGCTGCTTTCATGATTATGAAATATGGCAAATGGATGTCAAGATCGCTTTCCTCAATGGCAACATTGATGAAGAGTTGTATATGATGCAACCCAAGGTTTTGTCGATCCTAAGGATGCTGATAAAGTATGCAAACTTCAGCGCTCCATTTATGGATCAAGCAAGTGTCTCGGAGTTGAACCTTCGCTTTGATCAAGTGATCAAGAGCTTTGGATTTGTTCCAAATTGCTACGAAGCTAGCACCTACAAGAACGTGAGTGCGAGCTCGGCGACCTTACTGGGACTGTATGTGGATGACATATTGAGTATTCGAAATCACATCGACATGCTAAACGCTGTGAAGAGTTATTTGAACAAGTGTTTTCAATGAAAGACCTAGGTGAAGCTGCTTATATATTGGGCATCAAAATCTATAGAGATAGACAAAGACGCACGATAGCTTTAAGCCAAAGTACATACCTAGACAAAGTTCAAAAGGTTCAGAATGGATAAGGCATTAAAAGGTTCAGTGCCTATGTTGTCGTAAGATATTGAGCAAAGCTCGGTGTCCACCACGGTAAATGATAGGGAAGCTATGAGCAAAGTGCCTTATGCCTCGCCATAGGTTCCATCATGTATGCCATGTGTACTAGACCGGATGTGTCCAATGCTCTTAGTTTGACGAGCAGATATCAAAGTGATCCAGAGTGGAACATCGGACAGCCATGAAGAACATCCTAAGGTACCTAAATAGGACTAAAGAAATGTTTTTAGTCTATGGGGGTGATGAACAAAATGTCAGAAAGGTTACGTCGATGCTAGTTTCGACATCGACAAGGATGATGCTAAATCTCGTGATACATGTATATTTTGAATGGAGGAGCTGTGAGTCGGAGAAGTCGCAAGCAAAGCGTGGTCGCGGGATCTACATGAGAAGCGAATACATGGCTGCTGCAGAAGCGTCAAGTGAAGGAGTTTGGATCAGAAACTTCATCATCGAGCTTGGCGTGGTTCCAAGTGCATTGGACCCATCGGAGATATTGTGTGACAACACCGGCGCCATAGCACTCGCTAAGGAACCAAGATATCATCCAAAGACCAAGCATATCAACTAAAGTTTCATATAATCCGAGATTATATAGCAGATGGAGATCCAAGATTAGCAAAGTACATACAGATCCGAATGTCGCAGATCCATTGACTAAACCTCTTCCACGTGTAAAACATGGTCACACCTTAGTGCCATGGGTGTGAGATTGTTGCCAAATGTAAACTAGATTATTGACTCTAGTGCAAGTGGGAGATCTGGAATTATGCCCTAGAGGCAATAATAAAGATGTTATTATTATAATTCTTGTTCATGATAAAGTTTATATTCCATGCTAGAATTGTATTAAGCCGAAACTTTAATACTTGTGTGGTTTGTGAACAACACCGTGTCCCTAGTACGCCTCTATGGACTAGCTCATTGATCAATGATGGTTAAGGTTTCCTAACCATAGACATGAGTTGTCAATTGATAATGAGATCATATCATTGGGAGAATGATATGGTGGATGACCAAACTAAGCAAAGCTATTAGATCGTTTCATCGTGTTCGTCTTTGCGAAGCTTTTCTCATGTCAAATATTGTATTCCTTAGACCATGAGATAATACAACTCCCGGTATCGGAAGAAAGCTTTGAGGTCATCAAACGTCATCCTATGAGAGGGTGATCATAAAGGTGTCTCTCGGTGATCGGAAAGTATCTGTGGGTTGTATGTATCGAGATGGGATTTGTCCCTCCCAAGTCGGAGAGATATACTTGGGCCCACTCGGTAATCGATATCAACACCGCTTGCAAGCATGTGGTTAAGGAGTTAATCACGAAGTGATATCGGATTACGAACGAGTAAAGTACTTATCGTGAACGAGATTGAACTAGGTATGACGATACCGACGATCGAATCTCGGCAAGTAAAATATCGCGAGACGGCGGGAATATATATATGGGATTGATTGAATCCTGGCATCGTGGTTCATCCGATATGATCATCGATGAATGTGTGGAGTCAATATGGGTGCCTGCACTACCTGTTGATTATTGATAGAAGATCATGTCTGCATATTCTCGAACCCGCAGGTCACACACTTAACGTGTCTCGACGCTAGGATAGATTGGATAATTGGTTTATGAATTTTTGTTCGAGTCTCGGATGGGATCCGGATATCACGAGAGGTTCCGGAATGGTCCGGAGAATAAGATTCATATAAGGCGGTGCAGTTTTGGAGTTCGAATTGTTCGGATTAATCGGTATTGTACCGAAGCTTCTAGAACCTTCCGGAAGGGGGCCAACGTGGTCCCACCTTCCGGGAGGGGCATGGGCCTATGAGGGAGTGTCCTGGCGCATTGGGCCAGGCACAAGGCCCCATAGGGCCCAGCCGATTCTAGAGAGATTTAACTCGTTTAAATCTCGGATAAAATTTCTAGATAAGGGAGAGTTTAAATCGTTTAAACTAGAGATAGGCTTGGAGGAGGGGCTGGCCGCCTCCCCTCTATATATATAGGGCTGGTGCGCCTCCCCTGTACACACACATCTCCTCCAAGCCCTAGTAGCCCTGCCGCCTTCCTCTCTCCCTCCCGATCGCTTGCAGCAAGCCTGCTGCAGAAATTCTCCACCAAATACACCACGCCGTCGTGTTGTAGATCCAATCCATCTCTCCACCATACTTGCCGGTCCAAGGAAGGAGGAGACGTCGAGGTGCTGCACGTGTGCATCTCACGGAGGCACCGCCACTTGTGGTGCTAGATCGGATCGGATCGCGAGGAGGAGAAGCGAGTACGACTACATCACCCACGCCCGATTTAACGCTCACTGCGAATCTTCAAGGGTATGAAGATCTAATCCAATCTCTCTCGTTGTTTGCATCTCCTAGATTAGATCTTGGCTTTCCTTCTGTTCGCTTCCGTAGAAAATTTTGATTTACTATGCTGCGAAACCCTTCAACAGATCCACCGGCTACACCCCTTACTTCATGGTATATGGAGCAGAAGCCATCCTGCCTTCCGACATCCTTCACGATGCACCAAGAGTTGCCGCCTACGATGAAGATGACGCTGAAGAATCAAGACGCCTAGATGTGGACCTTCTCGAGGAGGAGCGCGTTTTGGCATGCCAAAGATCCGCCATCTACCAGCAGAAGCTACGTAGCTACCATAGTCGCCGCGTCCGGCATCGCTCGTTGAAAGAGGGGGATCTGGTGCTCCGACTTAAGAAGAAGAAGTCACATAAATTATCCCCACCATGGGAAGGACCGTTCATCATAAGCAAGGCGCTATTCAATGGGTCTTACTACCTCGTTGACAATCGTGAACTGAAGGATAGACCCAACGAGGATCATAAGCGTAAGCGACGTGACCCGAATGATGACTACACGGAGCTTGATCGGCCATGGAACATAGCACAGCTACGTCCTTTCTACACTTAGCATTTTTTTATCAAATTGTGTACCTCTATATGATCAATGAAATAAAGCTCTCTGGTTCACTCATATTTCTGAGTCTTTTACCTCCTTTAGTGTTCATTTTTGGATCGTAGAAAACCTTTATGCATAAGCTTTGCGATTGCACTTGTGAAAATTCCGCCTACGGGCGTTAGCTTAAGTTTTCTGGTCTACACGTTCTTTGTCGTTTTTATGTGGATTCTGGAGTAGTGACTTTTGGCACTTATTGTCAGCGATTTTGTGCTTAGTTATTGATGGTGCCATTGGGCATCATCGCCTGAGTGCATGGTTCCGACAACGAGTCTTCCGACTCATGAAAAGTCAAGCATAAAAACCAAAGTAATGGATAAGCCAACACTTTCTTAAAAAATATATACATGCTGGAACCAGTTCTTGAGTAGCAGGAAATAACAACCATTGTTTTCCGCCTTAAGTTAACACATAGTTTTTCTGCATACACATTACAGAGGAAACAAATATTACAAATTGTTTTTTATTCCTCTGGCGCAGGCGACTTGGAAGCAGCAGCATCGGCAGCAAGAGAGTCACCTTCCTCGAAGTCGGCAGTGTTGAGGGACTCGGAGGAGCTTTGGTTGCCGCCATCGATGGTTTTCATGGGCACAAAGACATTAACGTCGACCAACTCGGCGAATCTAGTGTCATAACCCGCGAGTGACGCCAAGATAGATTCGTGGTTTATCTTTTGGCCTTCATCATCTACGTCGGGGATACCGGAGGTTACCGTGTCGATGTCGGCATTTTCGTAATGTGCCTTGACCATGGACAGCACCATCCTTGCACCGGCCCCTGCACATGAAGCTTTCCAGCTTGCGATACGCTCGGGGGCTCGGCACAGAATCTCCGAGAACTTCGCCACAGAGTCTGATGCCTTGATGTTAATCTGGAGGGGTTTGGTTATCTCCTTGGCCTGCTTGATGGCAGTGTTGATAAAGTTGCCGGCAAGGACCATGCATTCCTTTGGTGGAGGGGGCGACCGGGTTAAACCCATAGGAGCTGCGAATTTCCGACAAAGGAGCACATGAGTTCAAAAATTCAGAGTACTCATCTTATAGAAATCTAAGATGGAGAATCACTTATTGAAGATTCTTATCTCAGCTTGCTGGATAATCTCCGGCATGGAGTCCCGTTCTTGTCGGAGGATCTTGTATGCTTCATGATGGCGTTGATTTTGCTCATCGGCAACTTTCTTCTGATCTTTTAAGATCGCGATTTCCTCCTTCAAGCGGTTCATCTCCTCACTGGCGGAGTCTTGTAGAGCTTTCATTGAGTCTTCATGCATCTTCAGCATGTCCTTCCTCTCATGTTTAAGGATCTTGTTTTCGCTATCCAGCTGCTGAATATGCTTGGATTGCTCAACAATGCCCTTAGCCTTGGAAATGGTTTCTGCAAGTCGGAGAAATAAAAATACACAATGAGTACTCGGAGAATGCTGGCACAAGACCAAGTCGGAATACGAAAAATAAAGGAAAAATAGATGCTTGCTCTTGATGATCTGTTCCTTCAAGAAGGCAGTTTTACCCTTTTCAGCTTCCAAGTCCGCGCGCATCTTCTGGTACTTGTCATTGGCGACACCCCTCCGAGCATTCTCATTATGTGGAAAGAAGAAAAAGTTAAACGTTGTTTGGTCTACTTGGAGCATCTAGCCGGAAAATTTCCACCTAGAAGCTCGGGGGCTACAGCGAGAGTTTTTAACTTAACAATATGCTTGGTCTTTCTTTAAGCATCTAGTCGAAACTAATTCAGTTTTCAACTAGAAGCTTGGGGGCTATAGTATAAAGTTTTTAACATAGTCATATGCTTAGCTTCTCTTTAAGCATCTAGTTGGAACTAATTCAGTTACAACTAGAGGCTTGGGGGCTACAGTATTGAAATTTATAAACACTGTGTATGCTACTCTGAAAGCATCTAGTCAGAATAATTCATTCAAACTATATGCTTGGGGGCTACAGTGAGAAGTTTTCTAGCTTAGTCACTCTTAGAGCATTTAGATGCAAAGACATATGGTTTTCCGTCTAAATCCTTGGGGGCTACAGTGGGATACTCATATGAAAATCAAAAGGCAAATAAAACTTACAAGCGTAATGACCTTGAGGTTTGTAGCACTCTCACCAAGCAACTTACCAAAGGACAAATTGTTTCCTTGCAAGATTTCTGCTTGCCGGAGAAGCTCCTCAAGGCCGCACGTTGGAGATGTCGGCGCTGCACCAGGAATCAGAGCAGTGCTACCCGGCGTAAGTACCGGATAGACTATATCCAGGAACTCTATGGTCTTCTTGGGTGCGGAGGCGCCGCCTTCGGCAGACGTACCACCTTCAACCACCGCCTTACTGCTACCGATGGCATCCTTAGCCGAAGCTTCAGCCATTTGGTGTGTGGCACTCTCCTGCATTGCCTGTTCGCCGATAATAGCAATCTCGGTGGAGGCACCTGAGTCCACTTCCACGGCGGAAGGGCCAGATGCTTCTTTGGCTTGAGAGCTTGTCGGAGCAGACGCAGGCTTGACGATGGGAGTGACAGGGGCGATGGCGGTAGATGCATGGGGAGAAACGTCATGATGCAACATATCCTTAATGTTTTTATAAGCCCCCAAAGTCTTGGAGGTCTTCTTCAAACTGGTTGTGGCTTTCTTCCTGAAACGCACAAAAGTATAAGTACAGAAATAAGACAAACAATGGACAATGTCGGAGAGAAAGAAGCTTACACAAGAGGGGGTGCTTTGGCAAAGGGGATCCCTGTAACCTTTCTTTTCTCCGCCTCCAGGGCGGCGGTAGTCTTCTTGGAGGCTTCACCCTCCGTCTTCTTCTTCTTGCCTCCGTCGGCAGCGTCAGAGGTGGAGCTCTTTCGCTTTCGTGCCAACGGGGCATCGTTGACGGACACGACGGTGACTTCCTTCATCTTTGGATCATAGATTTGAGGATCCATTCTATCCTCATCTATGTCGCTGAGATGTTAAGTGAAGAACCACCGTGTTAGATGAGATGGTAATGGCTAGACGGAAGAACTGGAGTATATGTCATACACGGAAAATAAACAGGTATCTTTGGGCACTTGCTCTCTACGAACATGTCGTAGGTGATGGAGAAGCCACGCTTCTTATCCTTCACCTTGACGATGTCCTTGAGGCGGAGCTTGACGGAGTCACTCGAGAAGTTGTCCTCGGAGATGCGAAGGCTATCCTTCCTCTCGTTGGTATACTCGTGCATCAACTTCAAACGGTGCTGCAGAGGCTGAATCTGCCTGATGAACCAGCACATGGCTAGGTCCAATCCGGTCAGACCCGTATCTACGAACCACTCTATCCGCCTAATAGTGTGGGAAGCGTTGATGTCGGAGGGAAGGGAGGCTTGGGATCTCCATGTCGAGGCTTCGACGGCAGCTCCATCGACGAATTCCGAGTACGTTACTTCTCGGCCGGCCAGAGGGATATCTGGGCCGTAGAAGTACGTTCGCTGCCAGTTCTTGCAAGACTCGTGGCCGACGATGTCGGGGAACCGCCGGCCAGGCCGGATCTTAAAACTAATGGTGCCACAATTTCTAAGCTCGTCCTTGCCGGCTTCGGCTTCGCGCTTGACGGTGAAGAAATAGATGAAGAGATCTAGCCTAGGCCTAATCCCTAAATAACCCTCGCATAGCGCCGCGTAGTTTCTAAGCACTAAGATGCTATTAGGAGAAAGGTTCTGAGGCTGTACTCGGTAATGGTTGAGGACAACAAGGGAAAAGTTGGAGATGAGCAGGGAGACGCCGCGTACCAGTTGTGCTTTGAGGTACACCTTTTCTCCGGCTTGGGGAGAAGGTGTGACCTCGCCGGCCGACACCGCCCGCCAGGCGAGCCCCTCCGTCACAGGGAGGTAACCCTCCATAATCAATTCCTTGATATCGCGGTCCGTAATATCCAAACCGCGCCAGTCGCCCTTGTGGGAGTTGTACTCCTCCTCTAGCAGCTCCATCGCCGCTGAGTTATGGTCGTCGCTGGTGGCTTCGACCACCGCGGATTTGGGAATAACCAGACCCTCTAGGGGCATGATGACGGAGCTCGCCGGCTTCACCGCGGCATCGCCTGATGCCGCCATGGAGGGGGAGGAACTGCTACTGGCCAAGGAAGGATTGCGGTGGTGACTGGGGAAGGTCGAGGGGCTAGGGTTTTTCGCACTGTGCACAGAGATCTCGAGGAGGCGCTCGCTGGAGGAAGAAGATGATGTAGAGGAGAATGAGGTGAAAAGTAAAATTTCCATCGTCGTTATAATTTATAACCTCTGGCATCAAGATTCGTGTGGAATGATCGAATGGTTGACGCGTGAACAACGTGTGCGGGCGCGTGCGTGGAAATTTCGCCACGTTGCCAACCGTCGCCGCTTAACGGTTCAGACGTCATGGCGGAAAATTGGACATGATTGCGTTCTCTGCATGTGTGAGTTACGAGACGTTGCTGACCTATGTCTACGTCGCCCTAGCTGTCACTGGCAGGTGAACCATCACATCGGAATATTCTGGCATGGATAGATCCAATCCGGCTATGGAAGAGTACGATAGAAGATTCAACAATTCTCCGGCTTACAAGTTAAAGACGGAGAAAACCTTGCAGGGTTCTTTGGGAGGACTATAAGATGTTGCTTGACGATTTGCCGACATCCATCTAGACGGAGCATTCAATGTGAAGAGGCAAGATGGCGCAAGATCTCGGAGTTCTCCGAGGGCTACTGTTGGGGATATGCTATATGGGTATCCTCATAGCATGTCCTCTATCCGGATAACCCGGATGGCCCACAGTTGGTAGCAAGGCCCATGGCCTGCTGGGCGGCCCAGTTAGATGGATCAAGAAGGGAGGCCCATGCCGCATAAAGGAAGGCTCCGAAGGAGTCACCGACGTACCCGGAGCCTTGGAGTGTAAGACACGCTAGACTAGTAATAGGCAGTGTAGGACTCTGTAACCTGTCCAGCTAGGACTTTTCCCTGTAACCCTAGGACCTAGCGACTATATAAGTCGGTCCTATTGGAGCCTTTAGGGCACCAATTAACTCATACCTCGCACAGCGAACCAATCCCTGTAACTCGGTGTATTGCCATTATAGTGATTTATAGCAGGAGTAGGATTCCGCCACCGTCGTGGGATCTGAACCTGGGTAAGCTGTGTTACCTCGTACCCGTCAACCGTCCGCCTTCCCCCACGTCTCTAAACACACACTGTGAGGACCCCTCCATGGCGTACTCGTCGGCAATACCACGACAAGGACAGCCCCACATGCATGCCATCCCCCATGCGCCCCTCCCTGACTTTTTCTTGATCTTTCACGTGGGCAACATCAAGAGGAGGAGAGAAGAGAGAGAAGTCTCCACCCACCGAATCCATCCTCCCCTCTTTTGCAAAAGCAAGCCAACACCCCATGTGCCTTCTCCTCTATCCTTGATCACCACAGCTACCCCAGAACCCCAGATCCCATCTGGGAGTGCCCAGCCACCATATCCTTCTACTCCCTCCCCTAGATCACCTTGCCATGGCCATGGTACCACCCAAAACCCTACCTCGGCCTTATTCTCTCCCAGGTGTTCTGGAGCTCCCCAAGGAAAACCACGAGCACCATTTGTACATGATCCTTCCTCTACGTCGTCCTGGACCAGAGCTCGCGCGTGGAGCTCGATGGAGGAACCTCCCGCCATCGTGTCCGTGAGCACGCGTTCCCAACGGAGCGCGAGCCTCCGGTCCGATCTCCACCGTCCCTAGCTAGCACGGCTTGCAAGGTGACATCCGGTGACCTCTTCTTCCTGGACATGGCCATGCATCTTATCTTGCATCATAGTTGTTGATCATTTCGTCGAGCACACCCGGTGCGTCGCTGCCGCACGCCATCTCCTGGCAGCACACCTCTCTGTCGGCCACTCCGCATGCGCCCTTGCGTTCGTGAAGTCGTGCCATGCTAACTAGCATTGCCCCTGCCCCATGCGCATGCCTAGCTCATCCCCAGCTCGTCGCCATCATCGACTCGCTGTCGTCGGATAGTGCTCTGCGCCTCCATGTTGTTTTGTTGTTTGCCACAAGCTTACTTCGCACACCGCCCGCGCCTGCCGCCCCTGATGAGATTAAGCTGTACATGGGCGTTCCAGCTCTCCAACGAGCCTCCCCACGCCCGTTTTAGTGAAGAAACGAGCCCGGAATCATCGCCTGAAGTCGCTGCCATCGCTTTTTAGTCGCGCCTCTCCCAGTAGCTACGGCAACGCAGTACCCTCTAGCCCTCTGTTTGTCGAGGATTCCCTAGCGCTATGGTCCTTCTCCGACGAATCTTCCTGAAAAACATTGTAGCCCTACATCCCCTATTTCCCGCAAGCACAACCATTCCCCATTTGATGATGCACAGATCTCGAAATCATCTGCCGAAGAACGGTCGAAAAATTGGCGTTTCTGAAACTGTCATGTTTGTAACTGAATCTTCTCTGTCCGTCTGCAATGTCATACAAGCTTCGTAAGAAGAAACTTTATTCTGCAATGTCGTAGATGTTTTCGAGATCTACATATTTTGTGTTTATGGAATTTTCAAATTCTTCACCTATTCGTCGCCATATTCATTTGAAGTCCGACCGAATTTCTGTAAATATCCCAGATCTAAAATTCAGTTCGATAGTTCCCCCAGGACCTTTTCTAAAAATCCCCTTACCCTTTACAAAACTCAACCCGTAGTCCCTAGATCCGCCAAGTGTCACCCATCGGTTGGTTGAGCATGAGGTGGCCCCGCTAACCCCATGTCCCCACCTGTCAGTCTTTCGGTGTAGGTTTGCCCCAGGTAAGAAAAGTTTCTACCTGTTTTTCTAAATTCAAACAAAAACCAGAATATGGATACATATGAATTAGTTCATAACTTTCAAATACTTTTGAATTTGAATATTTCCCCAACATGAAATATGTCTTATTTCTATAAATGAATTCAAATGTTTTCAAAACTAACTCAAACTAGTCAAACCTTTGACTTTGATCCCTTTTTAATAATTTTGACTTTAATAATAATTTAAATTCATATTTTACAATAACTTGTATAATATATGTTTTTAATCAGAAAAACATGAGGAATCTACTTAGTCTATTTACAATATCATTTGAGAAATTTAAAATTTTTGAATTAATAAATATTAATAATTGTCTTTTTTGAATACTATATAACTTTAAAACCATGACTCTGAATTCGACAAATGATATGTCTAAATCAATTAGCTCGATGAGCCCTTTCTAACTATGCATTCCATGACATGATTTGAAGCATGCATCATATAAATATTAATGGGGCAGAAATGTTATGGGAGCAAAACATGACTAAAAACTTAATAAAATGCTTTCATCTTGTACCCCACACCTTACTCATGCCATGCTATGTTATACCATGTAAATTGTGCATCATATCATCATGGAATACCTTGTTTGCTTGTTGCATATGATTTATATGATTGTGCAATGTATTTATTTTGGCCCTTGTGTGTTTGGTTTTATCCGAATAGACGTTGAGCAAGGAGATTATTAGGAGCCTCGGGAGTTTTATCCAGAGCCATCTTATTCTGCAACTGAACTTCCAGGCAAGTATTTCCCCATGCTTGCACTACATATAATACCTATTGCATCTATCTTATTCTTGCATCATATGTCGTGATCCGAATAAAATTGAATCCCAAGTATTGCATAGCCTTTACTTTTAAACCCCACCGAAGCTTGTCCCCTCCATCCTATGAGCCATTACAACTGGAGTTGTTTGAGCCACGCGAGTCATCGAATTGCATGTGTAGGGTTTGTGAGAGTATTTGAATAATGAGATACCTAAACAACTGAATTGAGTAGTAATGGGATAACTAATGAAAGAGGCACCGGTGGACAATTTATGATATTTGGTTCTTTATTCTCACTTGTGTCCCGTAGGATCCCGAGTACTTGATTCTTGTTCCTTGACTATCGCACTATCAGCATGTGGGACCATAAATCCCCTTAGTCCTAGCTTGAGTCATATTTAATTTCTTGGGGCCACAAGTAGTTTGGGGTGTTATTACTATCTTCTACTTATGCCATGCTTTACTGCTCATTTACTAGTGTTGCTCAAGGAGCGTTTACTACTGTACTGTTTTGGAAAGTGGAATGTTTTTGCGTTATCAACAAACCCATTCACACTTTCGGGTTCCTAATCGTTTACAGCCATTTACACAAACCTATGGGTCCGTCTCGGAGCCAGCCAACTTCGTCACGGGTTGCTTAGTGGGGTGGCCCCCTAAAATCAACTAAGAATCTTGTGAATGCTTTGTCGTGATGCCTCGTTGAGTTTTCATTTGGTTTTTCCGAGGTTGATTGTGCGTGTGTTGCTATTTGTGCACCACTATAGAGTAAATCTTTTTGAAAGCCGTGTCCACGGGTATGGACGACTTGGAGCACAGTTTCTCGATCATAGACAAGCATAACTAAAGTATCGTTTTTGAATTGACTAAAACTTGACTAGTAATAGTACAATATTCATGAAATGATTAATAAAACTGCCAATGGAGGGGATGTTCTTCCGCCTACTCGTTCAGGAACGGAGAGGTGGGTGAGCAATGTTTACTTATGTTGATATATATTTGTTAGGTAATTAACTGTTGTTTACTTAACAAGCGTCCGTCTATCTTTGGTTAGGCGGGTGTTGTAGCATGTCTCTATAGAACTGCTAGGCTTTATATTTCACTGCAATTGGGTCACCCTAGGTTGTTCCCTTTAGATGCATAAAGACTTGATGAGTCCCTTAGGGTCTCACACGATAAAATATTGGTTTAGGTGGACAGGTATATCCATAGGAAGGCTACTGGGTCGAGGAGACCAATCATGGTGGCAACAACCGTCTGGTGTAGAGATTCTGGGGATGGAGATCCATGAGATCTATGGGCGCGATATGCTTATTTTCAGGGCATCTTATGCCAATTTGCCTCTTATCCGTACTCGGATCTTGTTTCCGCTTTCGCTTGATACTCTGATGTGTGATGTATGAGGATATATCCTAAACTATCAGCTATCTAGTATTTTGGATCTTGTCGTATGGTGTTGAATATTTATATTTCTTTTAGATGGTTTGGCTCTGATGTACTCTTGTATGTCGCTGACATACACACTTGTGTATGTTTTGTTCGCATGCCTGATGAATACGCCGCTCACACCTGATACGATGTTCTTGCAAAGTGGATGGGTGGTTGGCCGGTACCGTGCCCTGCTCCGCTTATATGGGCCTGCATGTGGGTGGCCTTTGGGCCTCCATGGTAGAACCACCTTATGCACTTTGGGTTCATCCTGGCTTGTTGCTTAGAGCGTAGTGTCCGAGGTATTACACCCATCGCTGCCATACACCCCGCCAGGCACTGCATCTCCTTCAGTCGCATGGGCGGAAGCATTTCCTTGATGTTCCTAACCTTGTCAAGGTTGGCGTCAATTCCGTGATGCGATACCAGGAAACCGAGGATCTTGCCCGAAGGGACTCTGAACACGAACTTGCCGGGTTAAGCTTGATGTTCACCCAGCGCAAGTTGGCAAAATTCTCCGCCAGGTCTGCTACCAAGGTGTCCTTCTCACGAGTCTTGACCACGATGTCGTCGACATAAGCCTCCACATTACTTCTCATCTGCTTGCCCAGTGCGATGTGCATGAGCCTCTAGAAGGTGGCGACGGCGTTCTTGAGGTCGAATGGCATGCACGTGTAGTAGTACACACCGCATGGGGTGATGAAGGACATCTTTTATTCGTCCTTCTTGGCCATCTTGGTCTGGTGGTATCCGGAGAAGGCGTCTAGGAAACAGAGGAGTTCGCACCCCGCCAGGGAGTCCATGATCTGATCTATCCATGGGAGCGGGAAGGGGTCTTTCGGGCAAGCCTTGTTGAGGTCTGTGAATTCGACGCAAAGCCACCCGCTGCCAGTGGCCTTGGGGACCACGACCGGGTTGCCGACCACTCGGCGGGTAAGACCTCCTTGACGAGCTCCGCCTTAACCAACTTCTCCATCTCAGCAACAATGAACTGCTGCTTTTTCGTGGACATCTTCCTGGCCTTCTGCTTCACCGGGCATCCCGTTGGGCATACCGCCAGGTGGTGCTTGAGTATTAGAGAAGTATGTACCAGAATTCACTATAACATTCCTATTGTATTTTACCACATCAATTCTAAAATTGGAACTTTGTTTTTGTAGGGACAAAATATTAGCAAGGACTGCTATACTTGGATGTCAGAATCGTAGATTTGGACATAGAACATTAAAAGGAATAGATTTCAGATTAGTTAGAATATCATATTTTGAAGCAAAGCTGTAAGTTACATACATAATTTGTTCATGAAATATCCATTCTCATATGTATCTCAAAGTGAATATTCTCTTCGAAGCAAAAAAATTACATCCATCTTTGGTGAAATCAAGCCAAACAATTTAGAAAATAATATTTATTTATAAATAGATTGTTGTTATACCTCTGTTGCAATTTTTGATGCTTGACCCATTTGTAAAAACTGAATCCTTACCATTATGAAACAAATGAAATCATGATTTGGTTTTAAAAAATTGCAACCATAAGGGCGTGCTTGGTTGCTCGCGCCGGGATTTCCCTTTTTCCCACTTGGCCCATTGGGTGCTGCATGGGGGAAATTTCACTTTGGCCAACTTGGGTCAGTTTTTTCGACTCTTGTATCCTCGTTTCCTGCAAAAAGGCCCAGTTGTTTGGTTTCCCAGATTGTTGTCTTTTTTTCCTAATGATACATTTTATAGGTGTTTGGTGTGCTGCTTTGCATCTGATCACATGGATTATGATCACACATTTCAAATTTGGTGATCTTACCACCATAGCACACACAACAACACATGATCAGATGGACACAACACACAACCATGATCATTTGCAGACATAAAACATTATTACCTACACATTTAGATCATCACCGTATAGGTAGAAGTCACCATTAGCAGTCACCATTACAGGTAGCAATTAGGGGTCCTAAACTTGACCCTTGATCAAAAGAACCATTGGGAGGGGCATCCCATGCCCCTGAACCACCACCAAGGGTTTTCACCCCTAATCAAAAGAACCAACTAAGTTCATCATCTAGTTGTCCATCACTAGTACTTACAAACTTACATATGCAACGACAGGAACGGTGCCGCCGGATAGCCATGGTCTGGGCAGGTGTACTGCCTGGCACTGGAGGATCCCACCTTGTAGATCGCCATCTTGATGACAAACGGCATTAGCTTGAACTCGACGATGTTGTCGCGCTCTAGGTCGTACTTGTAGACCAGCTCCGGCCAGTTTTTCCTGAAGGCGACCTGGCCAGAGAACCAGTCCACCTGCACCCACTCGGCGCACCATCTGCAGGTCGTGACCTGCACAACACATGGTAGCGACTGCTTTATCCAGGTCCGGAGGCCAAACTAGAACGCCAACGGGATCACCGGCATGTGGAGGTCCGTCGGGTCCAGCTGGATGATGAACCGGCGCGGGATCTTGGCGATAGGGTAGTAGCTGAGCTTCGGCTTGATGGCCCCTGAGAGCGCTTTGTCGGGAAACCCCAAGAGCAAGGTGTGATGCAGCACAGTAGCAAGTCTTCCATCAGTAAGAAACTGAGGTTATCGAACCAGTAGGAGGAAGGAAACATCTCAAAGGTGTTGCAAGCAACGTGGAAACCTGCACAACACAAACTCGAGACTTTGCCCCAACTAACAGTGAGGTTGTCAATCTCACCGGTTGTTGTAACAAAGGATTAACTATATGGTGTGGAAGGTGATGATGGTTTGCAGCAAGTAAACAATAATAGTGGAAGATGTATCAATGGTAGAGATTGGACCGGGGTACATAGTTCACTACAGGTGCTCTCCTTAGATAAACAAACATGGCATGCTGGGTAAACAAATTACAGCAGGGCAATTGACAGGAATGAGCAAGGAATAACAATGCAATACTAGACAAAAAGATCCTATGAGATTCGATTGGGCAATACAACAAGATACATAGACTGCCACCCAACTGCATCTATGAGTAGAAGTCCACCTTTGGGTTATCATCTGAACCCCCTCCAGTATTAAGTTGCCAGCAACAGACAACTGCTTTAAGCAAAGTGTGTAAGGTAAACCATCCACTTGTTCCATGACACCGTTGTTTTCTCCCTAGTGGCAACATCACATCTACAACCGTAGAGATTTCTGTCACTTCCCTTGATTAAGTAGAGGCATGAACCCACTATCGAGCATAAATACCCCCTCTTGAAGTCACTAGCAACTACTTGGCCAAGATAGCTACTAACAACGGAGAGCATGCAAGATCACAAACAACACATACATGATAGAATCAATAAGGTAAAACCATTAATCAATCTGACATAGTAATCTCAATATCCGTCGGATCCCCGCAAACACAACATGCATGATTACAAATAGATTAGATCTTGATCATGAACGGAGCTCACAAGATCTATACATGAAAGAACAACAAGGAGATTCAACCATCTAGCTACTACATGGACCCGTAGTCCAAGGTGAAACTACTCACGCTTCATACCGGAGGCTGGCATGATGAAGAAGAAGGCCTCTGGGATGATCTCCCCTCCGGCAGGGTGCCAGAAAGAGCTTTAGATCCCCCCGATCTAGGGACGATGGTGGTGGCGGCTACAGACGGTTTCGTGGAATATTGATCGGGTACTTAGGGTTTAGGCATCGGAGGCTTCTTATAGGCGAAGAGGCTAGGCTGGAGGGCCACCATGGCGGCTGCACCCCCCCAGGCGTGCGGTGGGCCCACCCGCGCGGCCAGGGGGTGTAGCCCCCTAGTGGGTCTCCTCCGTATCGTACTCCGGCTTCGTGTTCCCCACGGCAAAATATTGACTTTTGCTTTTGTCCCGTCCAATTCCGAGAATATTGATTTTCTGCCTTTCTGGAACCAAAAAAAAAAAAAAACAGGCAACTGACACTGTGGCAACTTGTTAATAGGTTAGTACCAGAAAACATATGAAAAGCACCTCAAAGTGTGGACAAAGCAAAGCAAAGTAGATACTAAACAAGCATGGAACATCAAAAATTATAGATACGTTTCCGATGTATCAAGCATCCCCAAGCTTAACTCCTGCTCGTCCTCGAGTAGGTAAGTGATAAAAGAATAATTTTTGAGGTGACATGCACCATCAAAACCAAGATCAAACCATTTGCAAGCATTGAAAGCTAGGAACAAAGAACTCTAAACATGGGCATGAAAGATGGAGTTCTAACAATAAGACAAAGTAACTATACATGCAACATGACAGGCTACAAACAAAGATCATGAATAACATGCATTGAAAAACGTTTGTTTGTTTCACATACAGAAAACATGGCATAGTGGCAATCATCTTGTCCCTCATGGAGTAGCAAATAGATGCATAGGACACCTTGAAAGTTCATAAGAGTGACTAGATACAAATAGCACAAGAACAAGCAATATCAACAATATGCATCAATCAATAAGTTTTGGGACACTACACATAGAACTAAGATGGCAACTATGCTCTCGTAACTGGTGCCTAAATGTAGAAAGTGGAAACTCAATATAATGGTGGAAGAAAGGCCTTTCATAAAGGGAAGCAGGGATTTCAAGTTTCAAAAAGAACTTCCAAAAATTATGGTACCTGTTAGCTTTCAGCCCTCATTGCCCCTATCATAAGCATCTTCAAGTGATTAAGGTTAAAGTGAACAAACTATGGAGTATATGCTTGACAAAGTATAAGTTGGCAATCTCATGTCCCTTCAATACGAGGGTCGCACCTCATGCTACTCAACTTTAGTCACCTGTAAGTTCTTGTCATAGTAAGTACATGTGTATCATAGAGAACCGCCAATGGGGTACCCCTTGCACATGGTACAGGAGCTTTCCCATAACCAAAATGACAAGGCAAGCAGACAATGAGCATCTCGGTGATATTTTTATTTGCTATTTGCATAGGTTTTTATTGAGGATGCTTCACAGATTGCTCATTATGGTGATGCTGCAAGTTTCCACCATGATTAGGCATGGCTTAGGCTAGCGGCCCAGGCGTTTCCCTAACACAAAATACATAACTCCATGGACTTACAAGTTCCCTTTTTATTTCACACCGGCGACATCCATAGACAAAAGAGCATGATATCAACTGTGTACAAAATACAAGTGCAATATTGAAAACGTTCCCCATGACAGCATGGTTCTGCTAATTCCAACGTATAAGTGCAAGCATATACAACATAGATGACACAACGGTTTAAGTTTATTAGGGGCAAGGAATAAAGTGTGCCATCAAGTTCGTGAGAGCTTTAATCACTAAGTTTTCACATAACAAAATACTTTTTAATTGGAAGATAGATGAAAACAAGAATATACTTGGAATGGTGTAACACACCATGCATAGGAGTTTATAGTGAACACTTTGGAATAACTTGGTTTCTTGGGAGTTGGAAGCATGAGTAGAGCTTACTCATACAAGTGGAGGCTAGCAAAAGACTGGGAGCAACCAACTAAGAGAGCAATAATGGCCATAATCATGCAGAGCGACAAAACATTACTAATCAAAGCATAAAGTGGTACTAAAAGTCAAGGACTAAATGATCATATAGGCTATGGTGACTTGTTCATAGTCATAACATGGTGTGAGCATGTTCCAAGTCAGCCCAAACAAAGCATCAAAGGATAATACCACAATAATATGCTTTTTTATGCTAAAACAACGCATGATTCTTTCAAGGCACACTAAGCAATCCCAATTGTTTGCAACAAGTCATGCTACAGCAATAATCACTAAGCATAAGGTCAAAACAACACCTAGCATGACATGCTAAAGTCTAAATCACAGTCAATGCAAGCTCCTCTTGCACTTTCAAGCAAGAACTTTCTACTCCTTTCCAACACCAATCGACTTATTTGAAACAACACAGCGAGAACGGGGGTCCAAACTACTTTATTCAAGCAAACTAAACAAACTAAGTAAAGCAAACGAAAACTAAGACGCTCCAAGAACAACACAATAGTGCATGAAACAATAAAAATGAAGTGTCTAGAAAGACCTAAGCTTTTTATTGATGAAGAAGGGGATGCCTTGGGAATCCCCAAGCTTTGACGCTTGTACCTCTTGGATATTTCTTGGGGTGACACCGGGATTTAATCCCCAATCTTGAGCTTTTGTCCATTCTTCATCTCATTACATCATTCTCTCTCTACACCTAAAATTTTTCCTTCATACAAAACTTCACACAATCTTCATTAGCAACATTAGTGTATTCAAAAGATAATAGACCTTTGGGTTTAGTTTTAGAACAGAAAAACTTTCAATAAAAACACAATCTACTGTAGAAACTCCTTCAAAAGGCTCAATTCTCCAAAAAGAACCCAAAAAGGAATCAATAAGAAGCAAATGCAAATAATGGCAGAAATCTGTCAAAACAGACCAGCAGGTAGAAACTGATTTTTTGGAAGACCTTCTGTTGCTCAAATCAAAAAGGGTTGAACTAACAAAATTTATATAACATACTGGTAGATTTATTCGCAAATTTTCAGATCAATACGACTTACATAGACTCCTCACGAATTTTTATGGTGGAGGATAGAAATCTGTTTCCAGACAGCAACTCCCCAAATCTTACTTCCCTCTCATTAGAGGTCACTATTGGCACAAAAAGCAAATAAAAAGGATAAGGAGAGGTCATTACTGAAGTAATAACTTCCAAGACTCAAGGAAACTCTTGGGTTATCTCCCAACAAGTACTTTTCTTTAACGCCTTTAAGTTAGGCACAAGAAGCAAGAAATCAAGTATTTTCAAATGAAGAAGCATTAACATCAAACCTTGCTTTCAAAGGAGGAGCAAAAAGCAACTTCTCTATCCTCACAGGGAAGTGTTCAATACCTTTCTTAAATGGAAATTGATATTTAATGGTGCCTTCTTTCATACCAATGATGGCACCAACAGTTCTAAGAAAAGGTCTTCCCAAAGTGATAGTACAAGAAGGATTGTACTCAACATCCAAAACACAGAAATCCACAGGGACATAATAATTGTTAACAATAATGATAACATCATTAATACTCCCCATGAGTTTCTTCTTAGCATTATTATTAAGTGGGACATCCAAATAAAACATCTTCCAAAGGTGGCAAATCAAGCATTCCATAAATCTTCCTAGGCATAATAGAGACACTAGAACCAAGATCACATGAAGCTTTGAGATCAAAGTCATTCACTTGCATATTAATAATGGGTTCCCAACTATCTTATACTTTCCTAGGAATAGAAGCTTTGTGTTTTAACTTCTCTTCCTTAATCTTAACAAGAGCATCTGTAATATGTTTGGTGAAAGAAACATGCATATCACTAGCATCAGGACTTCTAGCAAGTTTTTGCAGGAACAAAATCACTTCAGAAATATTGCAACCATCAAGATAAAAATCAAACTTAGCATCACTAGTAGTAGACTCATTAGTCTTAGGCATTGTAGGAGGAGGAATAGGGACTTCTTGTGGTTTAGTGGTATCCATTTTGGTGCTGATGCACACACTATTGTTTCTATCAATTTCGGCTTCCATTTCCCACTTAGCATGAAGTTGAGCTAACATCCTAACATTTTCATCAATAGTAACTTGTATGGCATGAGTAGCAGCAGCTAGAGCAGGAACTGTTTTTTTGTTTTTGATAAGAGAAAGAAAACCAAACTAAACTAATTTTTTGGAGTTTTTTATAAAAAGAGGCAAACAAAACCAAGCAAAAGAAACTAAGCAAACTAAAAACAAAGTAAAGAGGAAGGTTGAGGAGGACTCCCCTTGTGAAGACGTCCTTAGCCTCCTCGGCAACGGTGCCAGAAAACTTGATGGCTCTTTGTTGACGTGGGAGCTTCTTCTTCTTTATTCACCAGCAACGGCGCCAGAAAACTAGTTGATGGCGCATGAGAGCGCTTTGTCGTGAAACCCCAAGAGCAAGGTGTGATGCAGCACAGCAGCAAGTCTTCCCTCGGTAAGAAACCGAGGTTATCAAACCAGTAGGAGGAAGGAAACGTCTCAAAGGTGTTGCAAGCAACGTGGAAGCCTGCACAACACAAACTCAATGCTTTGCCCCAACTAACAGTGAGGTTGTCAATCTCACCAGTTGTTGTAACAAAGGATTAACTGTATGGTGTGGAACGTGATGATGGTTTGCAACAAGTAAACAGTAATAGTGGAAGATGTATAAATGGTAAAGATTGGACCGGGGACCATAGTTCACTAGAGGTGCTCTCCTTAGATAAACAAACATGGAATGCTAGGTAAACAAATTACAGCAGGGCAATTGACAGGACTGAGCAAGGCATAACAATGCAATACTAGACAAAAAGATCCTATGAGATTCGATTGGGCAATACAACAAGATACATAGACCGCCATCCAACTGCATCTATGACTAGAAGTCCACCTTTGGGTTATCATATGAACCCCCTCCAGTATTAAGTTGCAAGCAACAGACAACTGCTTTAAGCAAAGTGTGTAAGGTAAACAATCCACTTGTTCCATGAACAAGAGACCGTTGTTTTCTCTCTAGTGGCAACAGAACATCTACAACCGTAAAAATTTCTGTCACTTCCCTTGGTTAAGTATAGGCATGAACCCACTATCGAGCATAAATACCCCCTCTTGGAGTCACTAGCAACTACTTGGCCAAGATAGCTACTAACAACGGAGATAATGCAAGATCACAAACAACACAGACATGATAGAATCAATAAGGTAAAACCATTAATCAATCTGACATAGTAATCTCAATATCTATCGGATCCCGCAAACACAACATGCATGATTACAAATAGATTAGACCTTGATCATGAACGGAGCTCGCAAGATCTAGACATGGAAGCACAAGGAGGAGATTCAACCATCTAGCTACTACATGGACCCGTAGTCCAAGGTGGAACTACTCACGCTTCATACCAGAGGCTGGCATGATGAAGAAGAAGGCCTCCGGGATGATCTCCCCTCCAGGTCTTGGAAGAGCTTCAGATCCCCCCAATCTAGGGAAGATGGTGGCGGCGGCTACAGACGGTTTCGTGGAATATTGATCGGGTACTTAGAATTTAGGCATCATAGGCTTCTTATAGGCGAAGAGGCGAGGCTGGAGGGCCACCAGGTTTTGCACCCCCAGCGCGGGTGGGCCTATGCTGCCAGGGGTGTGGCCCCTGGTGGGTCTCCTCCTCTCGCACTCGCCGTGTTCCTGACCAAAATATTGACTTTCGCTTTTGTCCCGTCCAATTCCGAAAATATTAATTTTCTGCCTTTCTGGAACCAAAAACAGAAGAAAACAGGCAACTGGCACTGTGGAAACTTGTTAATAGGTTAGTACCAGAAAACATATGAAAAGCACCTCAAAGTGTGGACAAAGCAAAGCAAAGTAGATACTAAACATGCATGGAACATCAAAAATTATAGATACATTTCCGATGTATCATGGCTGTCGGCCCTTCTTGCTCTACGGTTGTGACGCCGCCTCCACCCTGCCGAGGACTACCGACTTGAATTGCCAGCGTGTTGTCGGGATCACGTGCTGATAACATGGTGGGGTGCCAGCCCCTCTCGCATTCAAACTTAACTACCTTGGCAGGAAGCAAAACAAGGTCAGCAAAAATCTAGGAGTAAGAAGCTTTGCCAAATTTGGCAATGCACATGGTACGAACATGGAGGAATCATGGTACACACATGCACAAGTATCCCCAATCGGGCAATGCCCTAGAACAAGACCCAAATTGAGGAATCAGCTATGTTCCCCAATCGGGCAATGCCCAAGGACAACATCCAAATTGACGGATTGGGCAACAAAACTACGAAATCCGTTTCTACATACTACGTAAAGCCCCAAATCGTGCAAGAACTACAAAAAATCGAGACTTAACCGCTATCGATTTGGGGCCAAACCCTAACCGCAATGTAGATCGGGAACTTACCCTGGTCAGCGGTGGCGCAGTCAATGACGAGGGAGCCATAGAATGCGCCATATAAGCTAGAGAAGAAGCTCCGGGTGCAGGGATTGGGGCCGCCAGCGCGGCCGAAAAAACCCTATCCGAGTCGAGGGTAACCCCGACTCTGACGAGGGCTTCTCCGGCCTGCTTGGCCACAGATGTCGCTTCCTCTGTGTTCGTAGTCGATGCAGCTGCCGCGGCGGCCGCCGCCGTGGCCGCCCTAGTTCCGCGCAGCAGATGGGCGCCGAAGCCCTGAGCACCCTCGCGAGGGCCGCCTCATCGCCGCCGATGAGCTTCTCGAGCTGTACGGCAGCCCATAGGCTATGCACGCTCCCCTAGCCGATGCTGACGCTGTGGAACAGAGTGGGAGGCGGAGGAGCGGTGGTCATGTCGTGAATCGTGGTGAGGGGAGTGGGACTGGGCGGTGATCGGAGTGGCCTAGGGGTTAAGGCGAAAATGCCCCATCTCCCGCGTTTCCCCACGGGTGCAAGCGGCAGGCACGCCGCACTCGCCAGGTCCTGGCTCCATGGAAACGGCTGATTTTGGTGTTCCCAGCGAGCCAAGTTTTGGCCTGCTTTAACAGTCGTGCGGTGCAAAGATTCCATGCAGCCCAGCTCTCCAAACGTGCTCATTTCTACCTGCACGATGCGATAAACGGGCGTCAGCCCAACCAAACACGCCCTAAACAAATGAAACCACAAAACCATGTTTCAATAAATTAAAACCTCACAACCATATTTGAAACAATTGAACCATAATTTTTTTGAAACAGTTGAAACCACCACCAAAGAACAAACGAAACCACAAAACCATGTTTCAATAAATTGAAACTACACAACCATGTTTGAAACAATCGAAACCACCACACAAGATTTTATGAACCTTTTTGGCACCACAAGAAAACGGTTTCAAACAATTGAAACCACAAATAACATCTTTTAATAATTTGAAACCACCTCAAAACTATTTATCAATTTTTAGAAACTGGATTTAACCTTATTGAAAACACTAAACCATATCGAATAGTGCTGAAACTTATTTGAACTAATCGAAACCTCACAACCATGTTTCAAAACAAATGAAAGCACAAAATCATTTATCAAAAAATTGAAACCACCAACCAAGAACCTCAAAATCATGTTTCATTAAATCGAAACTACACAAGCATGTTTGAAACAAATGAAATCACAAAAGATGTTTCAAACAATCGAAACCACCGAACAAGACTTTATTCACATTTGGCTCCCTAAGTAACCTGTTTCATACAATTGGAACCACAAGTGTTATCTTTCAATCAACTGAAACCACCTGGAAACTTTTTATCTATATTTTGAAACCAAATTGAACCTTATTTGAAACTACATAAACCATATTGAACCATGCTGAAACCTATTTGAACAAAGTTTAACCTCGCAAGCATGTTTCAAGACAGTTGAAACCACAAACAAATGTAACCATAGAACCATGTTTCAATAAATTGAAACCACACAAGCATTTCCGAAACAATTGAAACAAAAAAAGATGTTTGAAACAATCAAAACCACCACACAAGATTTTATGAACTTTTTTTGGCATCCTATGGAACCTGTTTGAATCAATTGAAACCACAAATGTTACCTTTTAATCAATTGAAACCATTTGGCAACTTTTTATCAATATTTTGAAACCGAATTGAACCTTAATTGAAACCATATAAACCATGCTGAAATATATTCGAGCAAAGCGAAATCTTAGAAGCATGTTTCAAAACAATTGAAACCACACACAAAAAATGAAACCACAAAACCATGTTTCAATAAATTGAAACCACGCAAGCATGTTTGAAACAATTGAAACCACAAAAACATATTTGAAACTATTAAAACCACCACCCATGAACAAATTAAACCACAAAACCATGTTTCATTAAATTGAAACAACAGAAGCATGTTTGAAACAATTGAAACCATAAAAATATGGTTTAGTGGTTTCATTTGTGTGTGGTTTCAATTGTTTTGAAACATAGTAGTGGGGTTTCGCTTTGTTTGAAAAGCTTTCAGCATGGATCAATATGATTTTAGTGGTTTCAATCACGTTTTTATGTTTTCAATTTTTTGTGTTTATGGTTTCAAATGTTCATAAAACCTTGGGTGGTGGTTTCAATTATTTGAAACGTGCTTGTGTGAAACATGGTTTTCTGGTTCCATTCATGTATCATTTGAATTGATTTGAAACATGATTGTGGGGTTTTGAGTGGTTCAAATAGGTTTCAGCATGGTTCAATATAGTTTAAGATGTTTTGAAAAAGAATCAATTCGGTTTCGAAATATTGATAAAAACTTGCTAGGTGGTTTCAATTGATTAATATATAACATTTCTGCGTTCAATTATTTCAAACAGGTTCATTGGGTTGCCAAATATGTTTATAAAATCTTGGGTGGTGGTTCTAATTGTTTCAAACAAATTATTGTGTCATGTTTTTCTGGTTTCAATTGTTTGAGAAATGCTTGTGTGGTTTCAATTTATTAAAAAATGATTTTGTGGTTTCATTTGTTTCTGGTTTCAATTGTTTGTAGTCATGGTTTCAAATGTTCATAAAACCTTGGGTGGTTGTTTCTATTTTTGAAACATGCTTGTGTGGGTTCAATTTATTGAAACATGGTTTTTCTGGTTACACCATTCGTGTGTGCTTTCAACTGATTTGCAACAGGCTTGTGGGGTTTCGCTTGCTTCAAATATGTTTTAGCATGGTTTAATATGGTTTCAAAGGGTTTAAATTAGAATCATTTTGTTTTCAAAATATTCATAAAAAGTTGCCAGGTGGTTTCAATTGATTAAAATATAACATGTGTGTATTCAACTGTTTCAACATGCTTTTCCATTTTCAATTGTTTGAGAAATGCTTGTGTTGTTTTAATTTATTGAAAAATGGTTATGTTGTTTCATTTGTTTGTGGTTTCATTTTTTGAAACATCCATGTGAGTTTTGTTTTATTCGAATAGGTTTCTGCATGGTTCGATATTATTTCAGTGTTTTCGGTTGTTTCAAACATCTTTTTGTGGTATCAATTGTTTCAAACATGCTTGTATGGTTTAAATTTAATGAAACGTGGTATTGTGGTTGCATATGTTCTTGTGTGGTGGTTCCAAATGTTTCAAACATGTATTTTTGGTTTCAAATGTTTGTAACATGCTTGTGTGGTTAGAATTTATTGAAACATCGTTTTGTGGTATCATTTTGTTGGGTTCCATCTGGTTTCAGTGGTTTGAAAATTATTCGTGTGGTTTCAATTTAATAAAACATGGTTTTGTGGTTGCATTTGTTCTTGGGTTATGGTTACAATTTTTTCAAACATGATTTCTGTGGTTTAAGATGTTTCAAACATGGTGGTGTGCTTTCAATTTATTGAAACATGGTTTTGTTGTTCCATTCGTGTGTGTGGTTTCAACTGATTTGAAAGATGCTTATGGGGTTTCGATTGGTTTAAATAGGTTTTATCATGGTTCAATATAGTTTCAGAGGTTTCAAAACATGATTATTTTAGTTTCAATTGATTAAAATATAACATTTATGGTTTCAATTGTTTCAAATATGTTTTTTCGGTTTCAATTGTTTTAGAAATTCTTGTGATTTCAATTTAGTAAAACATGGTTTTGTTGTTTCATTTGTTTGTGGTTTCGATTGTTTCCAACATGGTTGTGTTGTTTCAATTTACTGAAACATGTTTTTTTTTGTTTCATTTGTTAGTGGTTCAATTACTTTGAAACATGGTTGCAAGGTTTCACCTTAAGCAAACATGGTTATGTGGTTTCATTTGTGCTTGGTTGGTGGTCTCAATTGTTTCAAACATGTTTTTGTGGTTTTAATTGTTTCAAACATGCTTGTGTGGTATCAATTTAATGGAACTTAATTTTGTGGTTGAATTAGTTCTTGGGTGTTGGTTTAATTGTTCGAAACATGTTTTAGTGGTTTCAAATGTTTCAAACATGCTTGTGTGATTTGAATTTATGGAAACATTATTTAGTGGTTCCATTTGTATGTGTTTTCAATTGTTTTGAAACATGGTAGTAGGGTTTCACTTTGTTTGAAATCAGCATGGCTCAATACAATTTTAGTGGTTTCAATCATGTTTTTATGGTTTCAATTGTTTGTGTTTGTGGTTTCAAATTTTCATAATAGATTGGGTGGTGGTTTCATTTTGTTTGAAACATTCTTGTGTGCATTCAATTTGTTGAAACATGGTTTTCTGGTTCCATTTGTGTGTCATTTCAATTGATTTGAGACATGCTTGTGGGATTTCCATCGGTTCAAATAGGTTTCAACATGGTTTTATATGGTTTAAGAGGTTCCAAAAAAGTATCAATTCTGTTTCGAAATATTGATAAAAACTTGCCCGGTGGTTTCAATTGATTAAATTATAATATTTGTGCGTTCAATTGTTTCAAACAGGTTCGTTGGGTTGCTAAATATGTTCATAAAATCTTGGGTGGTGGTTCCAATTGTTTCAAACATATTGTTGTGGTATCATTTGTTTCAAACATGTTTCCTGGTTTCAATTGTTTGAGAAATGCTTGTGTAGTTTCAATTTATCGACACATGGTTTTGTGGTTTCATTTGTTAGTGGTTGTGGTTTCAAATGTTGATAAAACCTTGGGTGGTGGTTTCAATTTTTGAAACATGCTTGTGTGGGTTCAACTTATTGAAACATGGTTTTCTGGTTCCGCCATTCGTGTGTGCTTTCAACTAATTTGCAACATGCTTGTGGGGTTTCGCTTGCTTCAAATATGTTTTTGTATGGTTCAATAAGGTTTCTGAGGTTTCAAATTAGGATCATTTCGGTTTCAAAATACTGATAAAAAGTTGCCAAGTGGTTTCAATTGATTAAAATATAACTTTTGTGGTTTCAATTATTTCAAATATGTTTTTCCGGTTTCAATTATTTGAGAAATGCTTGTGTGGTTTCAACATATTGAAACATGGTTTTGTGGTTTCAATTGTTTGTAGTTTCGGTTGATTTGAAACATGCTATGAGGTTTCATTTTGTCTGAATAGGTTTCAGCATGGTTCGATATTGTTTCAGTGTTTTCGGTTGTTTCAAACATCTTTTTGTGGTTTCAATTGTTCAAACATGCTGGTGTGGTTTCAATTTAATGAAACATGGTATTGTAGTTGCATTTGTTCGTGGGTGGTGGTTCCAATGTTTCACACATGTATTTTTGGTTTCATATGTTTATAACATGCTTGTGTGGTTACAATTTATTGAAACATGGTTTTGTGGTTTCATTTGTTTGTGGTATCATTTTGTTGGGTCAATATGGTTTGAAAATTGTATGTGGTTTCATTGGTTTCAACTTTACCCTATTTGTTATTCCAGTTAGTTTAATTGTTTCTCGGAGCTTCAATGTGGTTTCACTGTTTCATAATGTTTTATGGTATTTTCTTTTTTTCAATCGGTCTATATTGTGTTTCATTTGTTTCATAACGGTTTGATGTGGTTTATATCGGTCTCTTGTGTTTCATTTGTTTCATAATTGGAGCACAATAATAAGTACTCCGTAGGTACAATTATGCTGATCATAACTCATAACATGGACTCTGGGTTTAGGTTTTCGAACAACATTTAACACGGCAAATCAACTGAAGTATCCAGAAATGAAAGTTGGAATTACTGAACCTCAAATACCAAGTCGAGCGCAGAACAAAATACACTCTTTTTGGCACAAATGAAGGGTCTCTCATGGCGACACTACATACATGCACGCGATAGAGTGTTAGACAAGTCCTCCCCCCCCCCAAGTCTCAAAATCCTTTTGTATCTACATTTTATACTACTACGGAGGCACTAATTGTCATTATTTTCTTTTACAAGTCTTGTACAGGTAAGCCATATTTGTTGTGCAAATCAGGCAGGTAGGGGCAATAGAATCTACCTCTCCCTACCCTTCTTTCCCAACAGATCAGCTCGCCGCTTAGCCTCCCTCTCTGATGTATGGACATAAAACTCAGCTCCGAGAATGTCGTTTATCTTGACATTTGATGATAGGCTTGCTTTGGCGGTCTGAATCACCAGTTCGATGGTCAGAGTGAATCCTAGGGCTAAGAGCACATGCACAACGTTGGCAAGCCTGCAGATATGTTTTCTAGTCTCCATTGAGGTAGCCTCCACTTCAACGCTTGGCTTCTCTTTCTCTTCGTTTGGATTAGTATTTCACGCACCATCACATGATCGCCGACCCAGATAAAGCCATTGAAGCCAAGGATCAAGTTGACATCATACTGCTCCAGATGGTGGAAATGCTTCTTCCGTCGTTTTACCAAATATGCAGGTACTGTGAGCAATTGACCCCTCTTAAGCTACATAAAGAAACTCGAAACAGTTCAATAACAAGTTTTCAAATTAACACTAACAATATGTTAGTTCTGAAAAGGTGAGATTGTAACTCTAGCAGTCAAATACAAACAATGGACCTACCGTAGTCATTATCATTACTACTAAAAAGTATGCGTTGTCTCTATGAAATAGTTCATTGACCTGATTTGCATTGCTGCACTAGGAAATCAACACCATCCAGGTTTTGAATGCACAGAAGAAGCTAGCATATCCTTGAGGACAATGTCAGGAGCTCTGCCTATTCATTAGTGTTGGATGTTGGATAACTGTTGGAGATACCTGTTAGATGCCTACTGGGTCTTCTTTAAGTTTTATGTGGCCCATCTAGCCCAGCCCAGTGCCTGACCTATATAAGGTCCCTTTTCCCAGTGCTCTTTGACCTAACTAGCAGAGGGAGTTCCTCCCAGCCGCCACAGCCTTTGTAGGTCAGTTCCCTTCTATGTCTACATGGTATCAGAGCAAGGGACAGTGAAGGGGGCTGCAACAAGAGTGGTGGATCTGGAAGTCTAAGCTGTTGTGGCAGCTAGGAGGAGTGAGCAGTCTGCTGCAGCGGCAAGGAGTCGAAGGCTGTATCAAGCAAGGAGGGCATTCTGCAGGTTAGTCCTTGGTTCTCTCAGAGGTAGTTTTGGTGCCAAGCTGGCTGGAAGTACAAAAGGTAGCAAGGAGGTGAAGAAAGGCATGGGGGACAGCGAGAACTTGGCCAAAGCTCTAGAGAAGTTGGCAGAACTTCTCACTAGCAAAAGTGATGGAGGAGCATCTGCTGGAGGGGGAGATATTGTTCCTCATACCGAAGCAGTTCAGAAACTGGAACTGATGCCAAATGATATCAAATTGGAAGGAGTGACCAACTATCTTTGGTGGTCAAGGAGGGCTCTGAGGATTCTAAATACGAAAGGGTTGGATGACCGTGTGTGTGCTGAAGCTGCAGAACCAGAACCAAGAGACAAGAACAGTTCTAAGTGGAAAAATTGGAGTGCCACAAATTTTCTGATCGTGGCATGGATGCTGAACTCTTTGGTCCCTGACATTGCTGCTTCAGTAGAGGCACTCACAAAGGCTTCAGAGGTATGGGATACTCTCTCAAGTCTCTACTCTGGAAAGGGGAACATTATGTTGATTGCTGAGATTGAGGATAAGGTACATGATTTGCAACAAGGAGATAAAACTGTGATGGAATATGTGGCTGAGCTGCAACATCTATGGGGAGATTTGGACCATGTTGATCCTCTTGAAATTGTCCATAGTGAATGTGTGATTGCTGCTGCAAGCTGGATTGAGCGTCGACGTGTCATAAAGTTTCTGAAAGGTCTTACTCGAGAGTTTGACGGTAGACGGGCTGCACTACTTCATCAGACCACTATCTCGTCACTCAAAGAGGCCATTGCTGCTATGTCTAGAGAAGAAGTACGGTTGAAGATGACAAAAGGCAGTGATTCTGTCCCTCGTCCTGCCTTCTACACAAGTGAGAGAAGGGAGATGAGAGACTCATACACGTGTGGAGTGAAGGGACACTTGAAGCATCAGTGTACCTCCTTTGATACACCCGGAAGGGGGAGAGGAGGATACTCAAAAGGAAGAGGCAGCTATAGAGGAAGAGGTGATGGTAGAGGTGGTGGACATCAGTATGGGCAACAATATGGTAGAGGTGGTGGACATCAATATGGGCAACAATATGGTAGAGGTGGTGGACATCAGTATGGACACCAATACGAATAGCAGCACACTACATCTTCCAAAGCAAATATGGCAGCAACTACTGAGATCAAGGCTAGTCCCTCACTGTAACATCCCAAAAATACTAAACTTGGATCATCAACTTCTAATCATCAAAATTAGGGTTAACAAAAACTTTGTTAAATAAAATTATGAAGGCATGTGAACCACCTTGTTTGTATGTTTCCTTGCTTGTAAAATGTTTCTTAGGTGAAATAAACATCATCTAAACATTTCCCAAACTTTTCCTTAAGACAAATAAATCAAAACCAATAAAATAAAGGAATGGTCATTTTTACCAATTTAACTCCCATGCCTACTTTAGCTGTCTCAAACTTTCAGAACCTAATGGAAACTTTTCTGGATCTTTGCACCCCTTGAATATACTCATAACAAGGTATCAAGGCCCACTTTGTGATCATCCAGAAACTTTCAAATGCATAGTTTAAATGACAATTCAAAATTGAATCTTTATCATATGGGAAGATCCCACTTATTCAAAAACCACTCAAACAAGCTCAACTTTCAAAACCCAAGCATCTGCAGACTCATCAGCACCAATCTAGCAAACCCACCAAAAATCTTTTCAAAATTCAAAACTTGATTTCATGCGGCCATTTCATCAAACAGGTTGCAGACACAAATCATACAAAATCTAAACACTATAGTGAGCAGTGATTGAGGCCTAACTTGTTCCCTCTCTGGGAACCACTAGCCTTAGTAGATCATCTAACAACCTAAACTAACCCTTAGCATCACTGTAAGCTTGGCATTGCCATCAATGGTGAACAGCCGAGCACACCCATGTCACCCCCATGTCGACAGCAAGCTAGGAAGAGAAGCAAGCCTAGCCAGCATGTCTGGGAGGCAGCCCACCGTCCACCGCCACTCCCTGTCCCAGCCGCGAGCGTTGCCAAGCCCTGGACCACATGCACGAGCCATGCCAACCTTGCCAGTGACCATGCCGAGCGTGCGCCAGAGCGCCACCCTCGACCGAAGCCCACAGACCACGCGCCGCCCTCGCCGCGTGCATACACAATCCCCACCAACCCAGGAGACCGCTAGACATCCTCGTTCGCCGACCCGTGCCGTACAGCCACCGCTCGCCTTCGAAGACGCCGCCTCTGCCGCGCAGAGCATCGCATGTTCCAGACCAAGCCACACCGCCCCACGCCTCAAAACCATGTTGTTGAGCATCGCCAGGGAACACCGCACCGTCCCCTACCGCCCATGCCTGCCGCTGTAACACCGCCCTCGACGAGCTCACCGTGCGCCCCGTCGGTCCCCTCGCTCGACTATAAATAGAGGCCACCCCCAGTCGATTTCTTCAGACCACCTCACTCCCCTATTCTCACTGATCGTGCCACACCGTTCCCGGAGCAAGGCGAGCACCACCCCGCCAGAATTTCACCGGAGCCCGCCGCCTCTGGAGAAGAAGGGCGCCATCGATTTCGTCCACCCCAGGAGCTGCCGCGACCACCCCTGAGTTTGCTGTCGTCGACTTCGTTGTTCGCCCACCTCGCCGACCCTCGCCTGCACCCAGGTGAGCCCCCAGCACCCCTCACTGGCCGCGCTAGGTTTCTTTCTCGCTGGCGTTGCCTCGCATCGACGATGACTCCTAGCCGTTGGATTAGAATCAGATCGAACGACCCTTGTTGCCCCGTACCGCTTCGCCCCTCCCTGTCTCAATGAGGAGTGGGGACATCCACTTAAGTAGCCCGCGGGAGCACTGCGCTTAGCAGGCCGGCCCGTTAAATTTTCCCGCGTAGCTCAGTTATTTGAATTAAACCTTTTTTATTTTTGTTTCAAACACACTTCTGTACGCAACTTCAAAAATCAACCCAGATCGATTCAGTGCACCAAATTGAATGAAACCAATTTTGTTGGAAAGGTTTGGGAATGCTGAATCCAAGCCCGTTGGATTCAAGTCATTTGGATCTATAGATCACCCATGGTAAAGATAACAAGACAGAAGCTTTTCTGCATTCAAACATTTTTCAAATTTAAACCATAATAGCTTTTGAGTTGATTCCAACTCTCAAAAATCACATCTAACCATACCTTTCAGAATATATAAAAATATATAGGTTTACTTGCAGAAATAATGTTCAAGTAATAAAAGAATGCTACATAAGCATTTCTAGACACATTAATTAATTAAAATAAAAGGGTAAAACCTTATTAAATTGTGACACCACTTTAAATCACATTTCCCTTGGACTAAAATATGTGGTGATGACATGTGTCAACATGATCCCATGTTTGGTTTGGAGAATATTAAATCTTAAGTAGTTTTTCAATGAGTAGAAATTACTTTTCTAAAAATAAAAGGAATTAAACCAAGCCTTAATCTTGTAATTTTAGAGATGATGTTAGATCATCTATAGGACCCTTTTGTGTGATGATTGCAAGTAGTTAAGTATTGTTTGGTGATTCTGTACCTCGTATTTATTCATAAACGATAGTACCGACCAAGGATACGAGGAGGAAGGAGGATTCTATGAAGAAGAAGCCGAGGAGAACTTCAACCACTGCTCTGCACAAGGCAAGATGATGTTATACCTATGCAAGCTTATACTGATATTGATGCAAGTTAACTCTTGCAGAATACCAACTGATGCAACAAACCCCTACTTGTTACTATGACTACTATATGCCCTAAGCATATATGATCATATCCACCTAATAAACCAATCCTAGTTTTACTTGCAAGCTTGATTACTTTATTTCTTTATCAAAGCTAGTACTTAGAGCTTACTTAAGTGAATGGTAAATACTAGAAAGATATGTGAAAGTTGCATAAAGAGCATAAAATTTGGCCTAAGTCAGAAACCTTGATATCATCCTAAGATATAAGGTGTACTTAGTTGAAACTCCCCTAGTTTACCACGCCTCATTATTGCTTACCCCCACCTGTAGATGCTAGTGCTAAGCATAAAACTTGATCAACTTTAGATGGGAATACTTGGTGGAAAAATGGTTATGAAAACCTTGGAATGATGGATCATTCTATTGAAATGTTTTGGACATGTGTTTCCAAACACCCGATGATTTTTGTGATGAAAATGTTGAGGCATGAGCCTTAGCCCTTTATAAAACTGATGGTTGTCTGGATGCGATACCATTCCAATTTTATCGTACAACCACAATACCCGAAGATTGGGTAGGGCTTGACTGGAAACTTATGTACCTTAGTATTAGTTCCCTCACGGCCAAGGTCTGAGCTGAGGCTACCTTGTGAAGATTGTCCACCTGTGCAGTACCCAAGATGACAGCTGGTCGTGGTTGGGAGGCCAAACTCACAAGGGAGGTGCTTATACTAGGGCGTGTAATTGAAAGGTTAGGATTGATTATCCGCATACTGAGTATGGTGAATTCAGGATTTGTTCCTGACGGATGTATCGAATGTTGTGGTGAAAGTGTACAATCTCTGCAGAGTGTCAAACTATTCGAATAGTCGTGTCCGTGGTTATGGACAGTTGGAGTGGCCATACTGTTCCCCCGTCAGACTTTTCAAAATGACTTGTGAAATGAATTGAGACTTTAACTTGACCACAACAGGGTTGTGATCTGAAATACAAGATCCCACTTAGGAGTTATAAAATTGTGATTATCTTTGGAACCTAGTAGAGATAAATCTGGCTTTTGCAAAACAACCCTAGAGCCTAGTGTCCTATTATCCAAAAACCCCTTTTTCCTGTTAGTATTAGTTTGCGAGTACTTAAAGAGTACTGATGGCTTTGTCCCTGGCTATTCCCATGGCCAGACTATGAAGAGGAGTACCTTGAGGATGGACCCCAGGAAGGTTACAACAACTAGGATCATCTCCCATCGTCAGGATTGGCTATGACCCCGAAGATGGAGCTTCACCTACGCTACCATTATTATTACGTATTCCGCTGCTTGATGTTGTATTAAGAACTGGATCATGAGATCCCTATTTGTGTAAGAACTTATGTATCGTTTGTAATGGATGATGTACTATGGTATCCAATTCTGTTATGTCTCGCAAAAATGGTAATCCTGGGATTGCGATGTATGGCATAACAGGCATCTAGGATTGAAAAATCCGGGTGTTGACAAGTTGGTATCAGAGCCATCCTGACCATAGGAGACCCTAGTTAGAATGGACGTTTAAACCCAAAAACTTATTTTCCAAAACCAAAGAAAAACAAATATTTACAAAAAAAACTATTCTCATTCTTATCCCTTTGATTCTTTCCTAAAAATTCATGTTCCTCAAAAACTCTTGCAAAATACATAAAATTTTGGCACACTTAATCACTCTACTAACTTACTCATCCTCTATTCTTATAGATGGACGTGAAGTACAGCAAGTTTTACCAACTTGGGAATGGAGGAGACCTTATCTTTGAGAGGGATTTGGACCAGCTTTCGGAACTTCTGGAGCGTCCGCACCCCGAGTTCTTCGGAGCTCAGCTCAATGATCAAGGAGGAGAAGATCTGCAGTGGCTAATTGTTGCAAGTCTCCGAGGAAAGATTGAACCTCCCACTGCGAAGGGAATTCAGTTTACCTTGAGAGAAAACAACTGGCTCGATGGACTTGCTAGAGCCATGCAGGAAGCTCTTTCTCGTCTGTGTGGGCAGAGCATCAATCAGATCAAGGGTACTCGCTTTGAGTTTTTCCCAAGGCGTGATGCTAATGGACAACCACTGGAAGCCCCATACCACCCCAAGCTGAAGACTCAATTGGACCACCTTAGCTTCATGATGTACGTGTTGGGCCACGCAGAGATAAAACAAAACTTTTTCCTCTAACGTGGTGAACCCAAGATCTAGCTAAGGTAGAAGGCCACGAGGTTTACCACTAGACGCGCGGTTGCGGATTACTGATGAAGCGCGTCAGTTGATGCAGTGCAGTCCTAACGATCCGATCGTCCTGGTGCTGATCGCACAGCACCTCTGCTGGTATCCACACGTACAAGGAGGAGCGCCGGCGGCGAACTGCTAGGTTCATAACGGCGGCTGGACTGCTGTGGAGCTAGGGTTTCCAACACATGGAATGACCTAACCGAACAATGATTAACCTTTCTGGGTTAACGTGCTCCACTATATATAGGGAGTGAACGTGGGCTCTGCTCGCGCGACCCATTCACTAAAGCCCATATAACACTAGTCACCGTGAGTCCAACTCACTAACTCAGTCCTAATTAGGTTTAGGTCCAACCCAAGAAGATTATATGTTCAGATCCAATCCGAACTTGCTCCCGCTCTTAAGTGTGTGACCCCGTAGGCTCATGGCTACTTGGACACGATTAGAGTCCGACTCACAATCGATCAGTCGGTAGCGGCTCCTAGCAGAACGTGCCAACTCCCAAGTACCAAAGAGTCATGACGACTTGCCTTTTCCAATGCGACTTATGTCTGAGTCCCTTTTGCCTCACGATATACCTTGTCAGACCATAGGCGAATATATGTCATCCCTTAAATAGTCCGACTCTCTTCTCGATCTGAGATAAGTGATTCACCCGACTAACTCTTAGTCGATCGCCTCGGTTAACACTTAACCGAGTCGTGCATGGCCATGCTTTTCGAATCATATCTCACGAGAGGGCCTAGAGAATACTCTGAGTGGAGGGGCAAAATCCCATCTTGGTTATTCACATCACGCAGCTTGATTCTCGCCGAACGAACCTGCCTTTATAATCGCCGATTCACGGATCAGCGTTGAGAACCTAAGTCGGTGATCCTCAACTCGGACTATGCAACAACCTCAGGTCTAAGGATTACATTGATTGAGATATACAAATGACAACTTGTTCGTTGTACCTCAATATGGGTCAATCCGACTCGCTAAACTCTTTAGCCGAATCTGTGTAAGTTGGAATAGCATCTCCATGCTCATGACAAGTGGAACCGTGTCATCAAGCCAACTTTCACATTGATCTAAGTTGTGTGTCCAGCACAACCTCAATGACCAAGGATATTTAGTACAAACAACATGAATGCATAGTTCCACAACCGAATCACATATTCAATGATACACATCAGATGTTCATACAAGGACTACTTAATATATTTATGAATACAATGGGAAATCTCATCATACATGATTGCCTCTAGGGCATATTCCCAACAGTCTCCCACTTGCACTAGAGTCAATCTTTCGACATCACATGTCTAAGCATCTAATGCCCATGGTTTCAAAAGCGCCTCATGCTTCGCTGGGGTAACGGCTTTGTCAATCTAATCCGCAATATTTGCATCCGTGTACCTTGCATAACTTGATATCACCGATCCATTTAACCGGCGAACCAGGTGGTACCGCATGAGTATGTGCTTGTTCTTCCGGTCTGTCTAGGTTCCTTGGCTTGTGCAATAGCACCATTGTTGTCACAATACACGCCCAACGGATTGGACGAGCCTGAACCACACCAAGATCCATGAGGAAATTCCTCATCCAAACAGCTTCCTTTGCCGAGGCCTCGGCAATATACTCAACCTCTGTTGTAGAAGCATACGCCTCTCTTGCTTGGAACTCTTCCAGCTCACAGCACCTCCGTTTATAATAAACACGTATCCGGATTGCGAACGAGAATCATCAGAGTCGGTAAGATAACTCGCATCCATGTAACCCTTTACACTGAGTTCATCTTCACCACCGTAAACCAAGAACATGTCCTTAGTCCTTCTCAAGTACTTTAGGATATTTTTAGCCGCTGTCCAGTGGATCTCTCTAGGATCAGCCTGGTATCTGCTCACAACACTTAGAGCATAGGAAACATCCGGCCTAGTACAAATCATGGCGTACATGATGGATCCGACGGCAGAAGCATATGGAATCACACTCATCCGACTTCGCTCATCAGTTGTCGAAGGACACTGAGTCTTGCTAAGTTTTACACCATGGGACATCGGTAAGAACCCCTTCTTAGACGATTCCATGTTGACTTCTTCAACACTTTGTCCAAATAAGTACTCTGACTAATCCAATGAGCCTCCTTGATCTATCTCTATAGATCCGTATTCCGAGGATGTATGTTGCCTCACCCAAGTCTTTCATTGAGAAACTCCTTTCCAATGATTCCTTGGTTTCTTGCAACATCTGGACATCATTTCCAATCAGTAATATGTTATCCACATATAAGATTAGAAATTTTACTTTGTTCCCACTAAACTTCTTGTACAAACAAGAATCATGATCACTCTTGATGAAGCCAAACGATTTGACTACCTCATCAAAGCGAATATTCCAACTCCGAGATGCTTGCTTCAACCCATAAATGGATTTCTGAAGTTTGCACGCCTTGTCAGCATTAGCTGGATCGACAAAACCCTCGGGCTGTATCATATACACGTCCTCGGTTAAATTTCCATTAAGGAAAGCCGTTTTGACATCCATCTGCCATATCTCATAGTCGAAATAGGCCGCTATAGCTAACATGATCCGAACTGATTTAAGCATCGCTACGGGCGAGAAAGTCTCATCGTAATCAACTCCTTGAACTTGTCGGAACCCCTTCACGACAAGGCGTGCTTTATAGATTGAAACATTTCCATCCATATCAGTTTTCTTCTTAAAGACCCATTTGCACTCGACGGGTCTTGCACCGTCTGGCAGATCAACCAAGTTCCAAACTTGATTTTCATCCATGGACTTTATCTCGGATTTCATGGCTCCAAGCCATGACTCGGAATCAGATCCCACCATCGCTTCCGAATAATTTGCCAGCTCATCACTGTCTAACAGTAACACATCACGAACACTTCGTAATCTTGCCGATCTTCGTAGTAAGTTCTGCCGGGCTTCTTGCCACTTAATCGGCTCAACCTCCAAGGTTTTTGCCGACTCGCTACTAGCCGGTTCCTCTCGAATTTCTTTGAGTTGCACCATGCTCCCACTTACTCCCCGACTGAGAAACTCTTTCTCAAGGAAGACACCATTCTGAGTGACAAACACTTTGCCCTCTTCTCGGTTGTAGAAGTAGTAACCCAAGGTTTCCCTCGGATACCCCACGAAAATACACTTAACCGACTTGGCTGTAAGCTTGTCCGACTGGAGTCGCTTGACAAAAGCTTCACAACCCCAAATCTTAAGAAAAGACAAACTTGGCTTTTTGCCTGTCCACATCTCATGCGGTGTCTTCTCTACCCATTTTGATGGTACTCTGTTTAGTGTGAACACCGTTGTTTCTAGACAATAACCCCAAAATGATAAAGGCAGATCTGTCCGACTCATCATGGATCGTACCATGTCCAACAAGGTCCGATTCCGCCTTTCCGAAACACCATTCCTTTGTGGCGTTCCTGGCGGAGTAAGTTGAGGAACTATTCCACAACTTTTCAGATGGTCATCAAACTCATGGCTCATGTACTCACCTCCTCGGTCCGACCGAAGAAACTTTATTTTCTTGCCGAGTTGATTTTGTGCTTCATTCTGGAATTCTTTGAACTTTTCAAAGGCTTCCGACTTATGTTTCATCAAGTAGATATATCCATACCTACTCAAATCATCAGTGAAGGTAATGAAGTACTCATAACCACCCCGTCATGCGTGCTCATTGGTCCACATACATCACTATGTACTAGTCCCAACAAGTCGGACGCCCTTTCGCAACTCTTTGCAAAAGGTGTCTTGGTCATTTTGCCGAGTAGGCAATATTCGCATGTCTCGAACGACTCCAAGTCGAACGAAGTTAGGAGTCCATCATCATGGAGCTTCTTCATGCGTTTCCAACTTATATGACCAAGCCGACAGTGCCAAAAGTAAGTCATATTCAGATCATTTGGTTTCAACCTTTTAACATTTATGTTATAAACCGACTCACCATCAAGATTCAAAATAAATAACCCGTCCTGGACGGGTGCAAAGCCGTGAAACATATCATTCAAATACAAAGAACAACCATTATTCTTGATATTCGACTCATAGCCTTGCCTCATCAAACATGAAGCGAAATAATGTTTGTTGAGCCTTTGGAACATAATAACAATTATTCAGTTCCATAATGAATGAAGGTAAATGAAGTTGCATCGTGCGACTTCCAACGCAGCAACTCTTGCTTTGTTGCCGACTCGAATATCAACCTCGCCTCTTGCTACGCTCCTAGTTCTTACTACCCTCGCAACGAGTTGCGTATGTGAATAACTGATCCGTATCATATACACAAGAACTATTAGGTGCATCAGCAAGATATATGTCTATAACATTGCAAACAAGTGTACCTGAGTCGGAAGTCATACCTCCACTCTTGGCTTTGTCGGCCAAGTACTTGCTGCAGTTCCTCTTCCAGTGGCCATCCGCCTTGCAGTAAAAGCAAGTGGATCCGGCTGAAGGAGATGGTTTAGTCCCTGAGGAAGCGCTTGGGACCGGGTCCTGAGCCTGCTTTCCTCCTGACTTAGCCTTCTTCTTAGTCCAAGAACTCTTCTTGAACTTAGCCTTATTCTGCACCATCAACACTTGACTGGTGCCCTTCTTGAGATCCGCCTCTGCCTGCTTGAGCATCCCATGCAATTCAGTGAGCTTCTTATCCATACCATGCATGTGGTAGTTCGAAATGAACTGCCCATATGCACTAGGAAGAGAGTTCAGAATTATATCCGTAGCGAACTCTTCGCTAATGGGGTAGCCAAGCCTCTCTAGAGACTGCACGTAACCAACCATTTTGATCACATGCGGACTCAGTGGATCACCATCCTTAAGCTTGCAACTCAGCAAAGCCTGAGAGACTTGATACCTCTCAGTCTTCGCGTGAGCCTAGAACATACTTTTGAGGCTTTCGATCATATCGTAGGTCTCAACATGCTCGAACTGCTTTTGCAAGTCCGGTTCCATGTGAGCAAGCATAAGACAGCTAATATCCGTGGACTCATCCTTAGCCCGACGGTAGGCATTGGTGGCTGCAACAGTCGCATTCTCATTCGGCTCATCTGGAAGTGGGTTGTCTAGGACATGGTCCTTCTTTTCTTGTTTGAGAACAATTCTCAGATTTTGATACCAGTTGGTAAAATTAGTGTCACTCAGTTTATCTTTCTCAAGAATGGTTCTCAACGCAAAACCGGATATCTGAGAGTGACTGCGACTTGGTGCCATGATCTACAATAGAAAATATGCAAAAAACACTTAAGACATGTATTCATAAAAGAGCAAGCATATTAAACATTTTAATATTTTATGCTCCCACTAGAACCAACACCCCTCCGATGGTTACTTAGTGATTCAGGATCCTAAATAAGCAAGTCGGCTAGTGAGCTTTAGCATCACTGCTAGCCGCCAAGTGATCTAGGTAGACAACTCCTTGTCAATCGCATCTCATGCGACTCCTGTTGGATGGGTGGAATCACATGCCCCGGCTCCCATCCGACTTTTCCCCGAGTCCCACAACCGTTGTGATAGACCCGTCTAGCTTACCGAGTGTTTCTGCAGTAAGAGTCCGACTCGAACCCACCTAGTCGGAAAGAATTGGCAGCACCTCAATTTTATGAGCCCACTACCAAAAATGTCCGACTTGTGATGGTGCAAACACTGGCGGGAAAACCGACTAGACCTTCTTTGAGGGATTAAATTTTACCGACTATCTAATAGAGGTAAAACTGAGACATAACAATAACACAAAATAAAGCAATTATAATGTGAAATGGTATGGCTCTCTTCATGGCGATCTCCATCTCCACAAAGCCTGTAATCCGACTCGTGCCAACTCTTGTCACTTGCCGTCTTACTCCATGTCGCCGACATGTACAACGCCTTGCATGCCTTCCGGGTTCTCCAAACAGCTACACTAGCTTAGTAAAGTAAATTACATAGAGAATCCGACACGCAGGTCGTTATACAATAAAATGACAGCACCTAAGCTCCAGTCGGCTGACAAAACCCGTGATTCGCAGATCACGTATGAATTACACACATACATCACATGCACATGAACCATACCATTCACAACTTCCTGCAAAAACAAGTTATGCATAGATACAATATCTACCAGTGTTGTGAAACTCGCAACGGCATCTAAGGCGCTACGACAGGGCGAAGCCGGCGGTCCTGCTAGTCGGATAGCGGGCGGGGATCGAAGGGGCAGCACCCCTCGCGGGTGCAGGCAGCGCCCGACGATTTTTCCGAAAACGTAGATCTCATCTATGATCCAAACATGGATTCCGACCATCGTTCCGATTCGATCAAACTCTTTGATCTTCGATCACTGCTACTGGATTTACGTGTCACAGTCTACCCCGATGGCGGACGACCGGTAGGGGTATGTCGTTCCACGACCTCAGCAGTATGATCATGGAAATCAGATCTACCATTCCCCGAGTACAGTTGATCCAATCAACCTCGTACAAAACCGATCTATCTCATAGATCGACCACCAAACAGCTCATAGATCTCATCTACATCCTACCGCATATCACATATGCGAGATCTCGAGCCTAAAACCAGAAGCTATCGCTCTGATACCACTGTTGGGCCACAAAGAGATAAAACAAAACTTTTTCCTCTAACGTGGTGAACCCAAGATCTAGCTAAGGTAGAAGGCCACGAGGTTTACCACTAGACGCGCGGTTGCGGATTACTGATGAAGCGCGTTAGTTTATGCAGTGCAGTCCTAACGATCCGATCGTCCTGGTGCTGATCGCACAGCACCTCTGCTGGTATCCACACGTACAAGGAGGAGCGCCGGCGAATCGCTAGGTTCAGAACGGCGGACTGCTGGAGCTAGGGTTTCAACACATGGAATGACCTAACCAACAATGATTAACCTTCGGGTTAAGGTGCTCCACTATATATAGGGAGTGAACGTGGGCTTCGTCGCAAACCCATTCACTAAAGCCCATATAACACTAGTCACCGTGAGTCCAACTCACTAACTCACCCTAATCAGGTTTAGGTCCAACCCAACCAGATTATATGTTCGATCCAATCCGAACTTGCTCCGCTCTTAAGTGTGTGACCCAGAGGTTCATGGCTACTTGGACACGATTGAGTCCGACTCTGTCGATCGATGTAGGCTCCTAGCAGAACGTGCCAACTCCCAAGTACCAAAGAGTCATGACGACTTGCCTTTTCCAATGCGACTTACGTCCGAGTCCCTTTTACCTCATGATATACCTTGTCAGACTATAGGCGAATATATGTCATCCCTTAAATAGTCCGACTCTCTTCTCGATCCGAGATAAGTGATTCACCCGACTAACTCTTAGTCGATCGCCTCGGTTAACACTTAACTGAGTCGTGCATGGCCATGCTTTCTGAATCATATCTCACGAGAGGGCCCAGATAATATCTCTCCGAGTGGAGGGGCAAAATCCCATCTTGGTTATTCACATCACGCAGCTTGATTCTCAGTCGACCCAAACCCTGCCTTTATAAGCGCGATTCACGGATCAGCGTTTGACAGAACCTAAGTCGGTGATCCTCAACTCGGACTATGCAACAACCTCAGGTCTAAGGATTACATTGATTGAGATATACAAATGACAACTTGTTCGTTGTACCTCAATATGGGTCAATCCGACTCGCTAAACTCTTTAGCCGAATCTGTGTAAGTTGGAATAGCATCTCCATGCTCATGACAAGTGGAACCGTGTCATCAAGCCAACTTTCACATTGATCTAAGTTGTCTGTCCAGCACAACCTCAATGACCAAGGATATTTAGTACAAACAACATGAATGCATAGTTCCACAACCGAATCACATATTCAATGATACACATCAGATGTTCATACAAGGACTACTTAATATCTTTATGAATACAATGGGAAATCTCATCATACATGATTGCCTCAAGGGCATATTCCCAACAGTACGATCATCAGCAAGAGTTAGACAACTGCCGTGACTACTGCAACCACAAGTCTTCCATCATCAAGACGAAGGACCAGACCGTCGCCATGCTAGCAAAGGATCGCAAGTCTCGCCGCCGTCAGCTCGACAAGAAGGAGCGCATCATTGCCCGTCTTCGCCACCGCATCTCATCTCTGGAGGAGACCATCCACGAGAGAGACATGCAGTTGGAGGAAAGGTAGAATGCCGGCGAGGATCTTCGTGGAGACCCCTACTCCTATCTCAGCAATGACGATGATTTTCTGGAGGATCAGGCTATGGATTTCTTCACCGATGAGGACGATTTTGCCTTCATCGATGATGATGAGGATGATGAGGCCACAGATTCTGAGGAGTAGTAGCACTTGAGCACTAGCATAGTAAGTAGTATTCGGTCCCACTGTATCGTAGTTCTCAGAATGGTTCTTAAAACCATCTGTTTTTCTTTGTTGTGGTGTGTGTTGTATCGGGTGCTATGAATGAATGAGTGAATGAAAAGCAAGTTACTAGAAAAATCTGAGTCAAACTTAAAAAAAATTCCAAAGACCCAAAACTTTAGAAATTTCCCTCTTTTCTCCTGATCTACCTCAATCTTCAGATGCCACGTGGAGGAAGTGGTTCAACCCCGGACCTGATGTTGCAGATTCTACAAATGTTGACTTCTGACCGTAGAGCGGAACGTCAAGCCAACCTGGCCACCCTTCAGCAGATAGCCCAGCTAGCCCATAACAACCAAGGCCATGGAAATCAGGACCACCATGGATCTAAGCTCAAGAATTTCCAGAATACCAACCCTCCTGTTTTCACCAAGTCAGAAGAACCCCTAGACGCTGATGATTGGCTGCAAACCATGGAAAATAACTTAGAAGTAGTAGGAGTGGAAGCCAACGAGAAAGTCTTTTTCGCCACCCACTATCTAGCCAGATATGCCCGAGCATGGTGGAACAATGTTCGCGCAATGACCGGAGGCCAGATGATGACCTGGGAGGAATTCAAGGTCAAGTTTAGCAGAACCCATGTACCACCGGGTTTGATCAAGAGAATGAGAGACGAGTTCAGAGAGCTGAAGCAAGGAAGGATGACTGTAGTGGAATACCGTGACAAATTTTTGTCATTATCTAGGTATGCCCCGGATGAAATAGACACTGAGCCAAGAAGAAAGAAAGATTCCTGAATGGTCTGCATGATGAGGTGCAGACGGTGTTAGTCAATATTCCCTTTGGGGATATTGAAGCCCTTGTCGACTCTGCTATCCAGATGGAAGGAAAGATCAACCAAGCCAATGAGAACCGCAAGCGTCGTATGATGCATCAACCAGGAACCCATCAGACCCCAAAGTATCGCCCTAACCCATCTCCAGGATTTTCCCCAAGGACCAACAGACCCCCGATGACCCGTCCCACCTATCCCAACCGTGGAAACCCTAGACCCGGAGGAAACCACAACAACCCCGGAAACTCTAGCAATTTCAATCGTGCCCCACCCAAGCTCAACAACAACAACAATGTTATCGCCAACACCAACACTGCCCCGAGGACTGGAAGCAATGATGTGCCTGTCGCAGCCAAGGACAAGTCGCAAGTGACCTGTTATGACTGTGGAAATAAAGGCCACTATTCCAACGAGTGCCCCAACAAGAAGAATGCTACAACCCCCAAAGCCAATGTCCCAGCTCAGCAGCAGCGTCGTGTTCAGCCAGGAAGAAGATTTTCCCCAGGGAATTCACTCAATCGCAACGGCCGTCTTTTTCTCATGCATGCTGAAGAAGCTCAGGAAGCGCCAGACGTCGTGTTGGGTATGTTTTCTGTTAATTCAGTACTTGCAAGAGTGTTGTTTGATTCTGGATCATCGCATTCATTTGTCACCGAGGAATTTGCATGCACTAGTAAAATTCAACCAACCAAACTGAAGCATGTCATGATTGTTCAAATTCCCGGATCAACCACCAAGGCTAGGCAAATTTGCAAAGCCGTCCCTATCTGAATCCATGGCATAGATTTTTATGCAAATCTGATAGTACTTGGAACTAAAGGTTTGGAAGTAGTACTAGGAATGGATTGGATGTCCAAACATAAAGGATTAATTGACTGTGCCAAGAAATCCAAAACCATGACCAGTACCGCCGGAATATCAGTCGAGCATATATCTGAAACCTTACCCCGCCAATTCAAATGCAACAAGAGTATAGCCCAACCTACCATTGACCAAGTCCGGATAGTCTTTGAATACCCCGATGTATTTCCAGATGTTTTGCCCGGTATGCCCCCAGATCGGGATATCGAGTTCATCATCGAACTAATTCCTGGAACCGGACCCATAGCCTAGAGACCCTATAGTATGAACCCGTCAGAGCTCGCAGAGCTAAAGAAGCAACTGGATGCCATGCTGGAAATAGGATTGATTCAACCAAGTGCGTCACCTTGGAGATCACCTGTCTTGTTTGTGGACAAGAAGGATGGAGGTAACCGTTTGTGTACGGATTATCGGAAATTGAATGATGTCACCATCAAGAACAAGTACCCCTTACCCAAGATAGAAGATTTGTTTGATCAGTTGACCGGTGCCAAAGTGTTTTCTAAGATTGATCTTAGAACTGGCTATCATCAACTCAAAATTCGTGCAGACGATATTCCAAAGACTGCCTTTACCACCAGATATGGATTGTATGAGTATACGGTCATGTCTTTTGGATTAACCAATGCCCCCGCTTATTTCATGAATCTCATGAATAAGATTTTTATGGACTTCCTGGATAAGTTTGTCGTTGTTTTCATCGATGACATTCTGATTTATTCCAAATCAGAAGAAGAACATGAGCTACACCTAAGGACCATTCTTGGAACCCTTAGAAAGCATCAGTTGTATGCAAAGTTTAGCAAATGTGAATTCTGGTTACAGGAGGTAGGATTCCTCGGTCACATTGTATCAGCCGGAGGAATTGTTGTTGACCCTGCCAAAGTGAAAGATGTAGAAGATTGGCAAGCCCCAACCACTCAAACCCAAGTTTGTGCATTTCTCGGATTGGCGGGATATTACCGCAAATTCGTAGAAGGATTCTCTAGTATCGCCAGACCCATGACCCAATTGCTGAAGAAGGACAAGAAGTTTGAATGGACCGACAAATGTGAAGCGAGTTTTCAAGAACTCAAGAGGAGATTGATTTCAGCCCCAATCTTGATCATGTCGGATATCACGAAGCCCTTCGACGTGTATTGTGACGCATCCAAGATTGGTCTCGGATGTGTGCTAATGCAAGAAGGCAAAGTTATATCTTATCTATCACGACAATTGAAGCAACATGAGCAAAATTACCCAACCCATGACCTCGAACTCGCAGCCGTAGTTCTAGCCCTGAAGACATGGAGACATTACCTGATGGGAAACTGTTGTGAGATTTATTCGGATCACAAGAGCCTAAAGTATATATTCACTCAGAAGGAGCTGAATATGAGATAGAGAAGATGAATTGAGCTAATCAAGGATTACGATCTGGACATTCACTATCACCCTGGTAAAGCCAACGTGGTAGCAGATGCCCTTAGCAGATTGCCATGCCGCTTGAACTCCATGATTTTGAAGGAGCAACCAAGTCTGCACAAGGAGCTAGAAGATTTTCGGATGGAATTAGTAAGTGAAGGATTTTTGGCTAGCATAGAACTCCAGCCCACATTGATCAGTCAGATTAAAGAGGCGCAGAAGGGAAATGCCAGTATCGATGGAATCAAGCGTCGTATCGGTACATGCAAAGTACCCGGATTCACCGAGGACGAAGAAGGAGTGTTGTGGTACAAAGGACGCCTTTGTGTACCATCAGATTCTGAGTTGAAAGGAGTTATTTTGAAGGAGGCTCATGATACTCTTTATTCTATCCATCCCGGAGGAACTAAGATGTATCAAGATTTAAAAGAGCAATTTTGGTGGCATAATATGAAGAGAGAAATCGGAAGCTATATCGCCAAGTGTGATATTTGTCAGCGAGTCAAGGCCGGACATCAAAGACCCGCTGGATTGTTGCAACCATTGCAGATTCCAGAATTGAAATGGGATTCTGTAGGAATGGACTTTATCACTGGACTACCTACTTCTAGTAGGGGAAATGACTCTATCTGGGTCATAGTGGACAGATTGTCCAAAGTCGCCCATTTCTTACCCGTCAAGACCACATATTAGAGTTCGAAGCTAGCAGAGTGGTACATCGCTAGAATCGTTAGTTTGCATGGAGTCCCCAAGAACATAGTATCGGATCGAGGAACTTAGTTTACCTTGAGATTCTAGAAGAAAGTACAAGAAGGTTTAGGAACCCTCTTAGATTTCAGCACCACGTATCACCCTCAGACCGATGGACAAACGAAGCGAGTAAATCAAATACTCGAAGATATGATGTGAGCATGCGTGTTAGAATATGGATCCAAGTGGGAAGACTGTCTGCCGTTCGCAGAATTTTCATACAACAATAGTTATCAAGCCAGCTTGCAAATGGCCCCATTTGAATTTATGTACGGAAGGAAGTGTCGCACCCCTTTGAACTGGTCGGAAGTAGGAGAGAGTCAGATCTTCGGACCTGACATCCTACGAGAAGCAGAAGAGAAGGTTCACAAGATTCGTGAGCACCTCAAGACCGCCCAATCCCGACAGAAGAGTTACGCTGATAGGAGACGTAGAGACCTCGCCTTCAACATAGGAGATTTTGTCTATCTGAAAGTGTCGCCATTGAAGGGAATGCAGCGTTTCCAACTCAAAGGAAAGTTAGCCCCGAGATATATCGGACCTTTCAAGATTCTGAACCGTCGAGGAGAAGTGTCGTATCAATTGGAACTGCCCGAAGAGATGTCAGCCGTGCACAATGTGTTCCATATCTCGCTACTTCGCAAGTGTCTCGAAGTCCCCGAGAAGACCGAAGTGTTCAAGAATATCGACCACCGGACCATAGAGATCAACGATGACCTGACCTATCCCGAAATACCCATCCGTATTTTAGCAGAAGCTTTTCGAACTACCCAAACCCGAAGCATCAAGTTTCTCAAGATTCAGTGGAGCAACCACACAGAAGAGAAAGCCACCTGGGAACGCGAAGATCACATCAGGACGGAGTTTCCCGATCTCTTCAAATCCTAGGTAATCTTTAAGTCCTTTTTAAAATCTCGGGACGAGATTTTGTTTAAGGGGGGAAGGTTTGTAACATCCCAAAAATACTAAACTTGGATCATCAACTTCTAATCATCAAAATTAGGGTTAACAAAAACTTTGTTAAATAAAATTATGAAGGCATGCATATGTGTATGCATTTAATTTGAAATTCTTTTGAACCACCTTGTTTGTATGTTTCCTTGCTTGTAAAATGTTTCTTAGGTGAAATAAACATCATCTAAACATTTCCCAAACTTTTCCTTAAGACAAATAAATCAAAACCAATAAAATAAAGGAATGGTCATTTTGACCAATTTAACTCCCATGCCTACTTTAGCTGTCTCAAACTTTCAGAACATAATGGAAACTTTTCTGGATCTTTGCACCCCTTGAATTTTCTCATAACAAGGTATCAAGGCCCACTTTGTGATCATCCAGAAACTTTCAAATGCAAAGTTTAAATGACAATTCAAAATTGAATCTTTATCATATGGGAAGATCCCACTTATTCAAAAACCACTCAAACAAGCTCAACTTTCAAAACCCAAGCATCTGCAGACTCACCAGCACCAATCTAGCAAACCCAACAAAAATCTTTTCAAAATTCAAAACTTGATTTCATGCGGCCATTTCATCAAACAGGTTGCAGACACAAATCATACAAAATCTAAACACTATAGTGAGCAGTGATTGAGGCCTAACTTGTTCCCTCTCTAGGCACCACTAGCCTTAGTAGATCATCTAACAACCTAAACTAACCCTTAGCATCACTGTAAGCTTGGCATTGCCATCAATGGTGAACAGCCAAGCACACCCATGTCACCCCCATGTCGACAGCAAGCTAGGAAGAGAAGCAAGCCTAGCCAGCATGTCTGTGAGGTAGCCCACCGTCCATCGCCACTCCCTGTCCCAGCCACGAGCGTTGCCAAGCCCTGGACCACACGCACGAACCATGCCAACCTTGCGCCACCACCGAAGCTGAACCCCGGCCGCCCTTGCCGCTTGCATACACAATCCCCACCGACCCAGGAGACCGCCAGACATCCTCGTTCGCCACCCCGTGCCGTACAGCCACCGCTCTCCGTCGAAGACGCCGCCTCTGCCGCGCAGAGCATCGCATGTTCCAGACCAAGCCACACCGCCCCACGCCTCAAAACCATGTCGTTGAGCATCGCCGGGGAACACTCATTCTCCCTACGCCATGTCAAGAGTCAGCCCATAACACCGCCCCCGACGAGCTCACCGTGCGCCCCGTCGGTCCCCTCGCTCGACTATAAATAGAGGCCACCCCCAGTCGATTTCTTCACACCACCTCACTCCCCTCTTCTCATTGATCGTGCCACACCGTTCCAGGAGCAAGGAGAGCACCACCCCGCTGGAATTTCACCGGAGCCCGCCGCCTCTGGAGAAGAAGGGCGCCATCGATTTCGTCCACCCCAGGAGCTGCCGCGACCACCCCTGAGTTCGCTGTCGTCGACTTTGTTGTTCGCCCACCTCGACGACCCTCGCCTACACCCCGGTGAGCCCCCAGCACCCCTCACTGGCCGCGCTAGGTTTCTTTCTCGCCGGCGTTGGCTCGCGTCGACGATGACTCCAAGCCGTTGGATTAGAATTAGATCGAACGAACCACGTTGCCCCGTACCGCTTCGCCCCTCCCTGTCTCGCTGAGGAGTGGGGACACCCACTTAAGCAGCCCGCGGGAGCACTGCGCTTAGCAGGCCGGCCCGTTAAATTTTCCCGCGCAGCCCAGTTATTTGAATTAAACCTTTTTCATTTTTGTTTCAAACACACTTCTGTACCCAACTTCAAAAATCAACCCAGATCGATTCAGTGCACCAAATTGAATGAAACCAATTTTGTTAGAAAGGTCTGGGAATGCTGAATCCAAGCCCGTTCGATTCAAGTCATTTGGATCTATAGATCACCCATGGTAAAAATAACAAGGCATAAGCTTTTCTGCATTCAAACATTTTTCAAATTTAAACCATAATAGCTTTTGAGTTGATTCCAACTCTCAAAAATCACATCTAACCGTACCTTTCAGAATATATAAAAATATATAGGTTTACTTGCAGAAATAATGTTCAAGTAATAAAAGAATGCTACATAAGCATTTCTAGACACATTAATTAATTAAAATAAAAGGGTAAAACCTTATTAAATTGTGACACCACTTTAAATCACATTTCCCTTGGACTAAAATATGTGGTGATGACATGTGTCAACATGATCCCATGTTTGGTTTGGAGAATATTAAATTTTAAGTAGTTTTTTAATGAGTAGAAATTACTTTTCTAAAAATAAAAGGAATTAAACCAAGCCTTAATCTTGTAATTTTAGATATGATGTTAGATCATCTATAGGACCCTTTTGTGTGATGATTGCAAGTAGTTAAGTATTGTTTGGTGATTGTGTACCTCGTATTTATTCATAGACGATAGTACCGACCAAGGATACGAGGAGGAAGGAGGATTCTACGAAGAAGAAGCCGAGGAGAACTTCAACCACTACTCTGCACAAGGCAAGCTGATGCTATACCTATGCAAGCTTATACTGATATTGATGCAAGTTAACTCTTGCAGAATACCCAACTGATGCAACAAACCCCTACTTGTTACTATGACTACTATATGCCCTAAGCATATATGATCATATCCACCTGATAAACCAATCCTAGTTTTACTTGCAAGCTTGATTACTTTATTTCTTTATCAAAGCTGGTACTTAGAGCTTACTTAAGTGAATGGTAGATACTAGAAAGATATGTGAAGGTTGCATAAAGAGCATAAAATTTGGCCTAAGTCAGAAACCTTGATATCATCCTAAGATATAAGGTGTACTTAGTTGAAACTCCCCTAGTTTACCACCCCTCATTATTGCTTACCCCCACCTGTAGATGCTAGTTCTAAGCATAAAACTTGATCAACTTTAGATGGGAATACTTGGTGGAAAAATGGTTATGAAAACCTTGGAATGATGGATCATTCTATTGAAATGTTTTGGACATGTGTTTCCAAACACCCGATGATTTTTGTGATGAAAATGTTGAGGCATGAGCCTTAGCCCTTTATAAACTGATGGTTGTCTGGATGCGATACCATTCCAATTTTATCGTACAACCACAATACCCGAAGATTGGGTAGGGCTTGACTGAAAACTTATGTACCTTAGTATTAGTTCCCTCATGGCCAAGGTTTGAGCTAAGGCTACCTTGTGAAGATTGTCCACCTGTGCAGTACCCAAGATGACAGCTGGTCATGGTTGGGAGGCCAAACTCACAGGAGAGGTGCTTATACTAGGGCGTGTAATTGAAAGGTTAGGATTGATTATCTGCATACTGAGTATGGTGGATTCAGGATTTGTTCCTGACGGATGTATCGAATGTTGTGGTGAAAGTGTACAATCTCTGCAGAGTGTCAAACTATTCGAATAGGCGTCCATGATTATGGACGATTAGAGTGGCCATCTTTTCCGTCCGGACTTTTCAAAATGACTTGTGAAATGAATTGAGACTTTGACTTGACCACAACAGGGTTGTGATCTGAAATACAAGATCCCACTTAGGAGTTATAAAATTGTGATTAGCTTTGGAACCTAGTAGAGATAAATCTGGCTTTTGCAAAACAACCCTAGAGCCTAGTGTCCTATTATCCAAAACCCCCTTTTTCCTGTTAGTATTAGTTTGCGAGTACTTAAAGAGTACTCATGGCTTTGTCCCTGGCTATTCCCATGGCCAGGAGTACCTTGAGGATGGACCCCAGGAAGGTTACGACAACTAGGATCATCTCCCATCGTCAGCATTGCCTGTGACCTCGAAGATCGAGCTTCGCCTATGCTACCGTTATTATTACGTATGTCGCTGCTTGATGTTGTATTAAGAACTGGATCATGAGATCCCTATTTGTGTAAGAACTTATGTATCGTTTGTAATGGATGATGTACTATGGTATCCAATTCTGTTATGTCTTGCAAAAATGGTAATCCTGGGATTGCGATGTATGGCATAACAGGCATCTAGGATTGAAAAATCCGGGTGTTGACACTCAGAGGGACAGTCAAAGGAAGAAGAACAAAAGGAGGCAACATTTGGGAACTTTGCTGACTACGTCCATGCAAATGAAGGTAATATTGAACGAGTGTCTATAGCCACTCATAATGTTGATTCGGAATGGATTCTAGATTCTGGAGCTTCCAAACATGTCACTGGGAGTATTAGTGAGTTTGATTCTTATAGTCCACATCCTCCCACACATAGAGGCACTATCCAAACAGCTGATGGCACATCTCAACCTATAAGAGGGGTGGGGTCAGTTCAGTGTACACCCAATATAAAATTGTCATCAGTACTGCATGTTCCTGCTTTTCCAGTAAATCTGGTGTGTCTAAGTGCCCTAATTGATCAGCAAGACTGTAATATAATGGTTAACAAATATATGTGTTTAATTCAGGAGAGGACAACGGGCAGGAAAATTGGTACTGGAACCAGGCATAGAGGCCTTTGGCGCATGGATCGTGACAAGATGGGACAAGAGGCAGGTTCTATGTTGGCTGCGATTGTAGGAGAAAAGGAGAGTATGGCACTAGTGCATCATTGTAGGATGGGCCACATAGATTTTGATAAAATGTTTGAAGCTTTTCCTAATGTAATGAATGGAGTGGACCGAACCAAATTAAGTTGTGATGCATGTGAGTATGCCAAGCATACAAGAACCTCTTATGTTAGTAGAGGGATGAGAAGTGTATCTCCATTTATGCTGGTGCACTCTGATGTATGGACATGTCCTGTTGTGTCAGTCAGTGGCATGAAGTACTTTGTGACCTTTATTGATTGCTATTCCAGAATGACTTGGATTTACCTTATGCGTCATAAAGATGAAGTGTTCACATGTTTTCAGAATTGTTGTGCCTATGTGAAAAACCAGTTTGATGTGCAGGTGCAAGTGATTCGCACTGATAATGGCACTGAATATGTCAACAAACCATTTGCTAGCTTCTTATCTTCACAAGGTATTCTACACCAGACATCATATCCTGATACACCTCCTCGAAATGGAGTGGCTGAAAGAAAGAATAGGCACATTCTTCAAGTTGCTAGATCTCTCATGTTTACCATGAATGTACCCAAGTTCCTCTAGAGTGAGGCTATTCTTACAGCTACTTATTTGATCAACCGGATGCCTTCAAATATATTGGGTATGAAATCTCCATGCCAACTCATTATAAATAAAAATGAGTTCATTGTTCCATCCAAACTCATTGGTTGTACATGCTTTGTTAGGGATCACAGGCCATCTGTGGGGAAATTAAATCCCCGTGCTATCAAATGCATTTTTATTGGTTATTCCTCTAGACATAAGGGGTATGAATGTTGGAGCCCTACAAAGAGAAGGACATTTGTGAGCATGGATGTCACATTTCGTGAATCAGAACCATTTTATGGTGACACAAGTGATCTTGCTGACTTGTTCCAGGTTCTTGACCAACCACAACTTGTTAATGCTCAAGAGGGGGAGAGAACATAAAATGGGAACACTCAACAGTTGTTGCAGAGATCCCTTCATTTCTTGATAGTCCTGTTTCTCAAGAGCATGTTGAGAGACCTACACCACCACAAAGATGGCAGCAAAATCCACTTGTTTACTCTAGGAGAAAAGGGCCAGGGGAACAACAAGATCTGAGTCAGGGGGAGCAAGCAAATGAGCACGAATAACAAGATTTGGGCTAGGGGAGCATCCTATCGAAGTACAGCATGAACAACAAAAGAGCACAAGTGTGGATTCATCTGAAGGGGGTCAATCCCAGACCGCATCAAACAATACGCTGGACTTGCCAATTGCAATCAGAAAAGGAGTACGAAAAGTTAACCCAATAAAAAGACATAGTTACGATGACCATAACATAGGGAATTATATTTCCTACGAGGCTTTGTCTTTCTCATTTCGAGCGTTTGTTGCCTCGCTGCAAGTTGTATGTAACATCCCAAAAATATTAATCAAGGTTATCAATTCCAATCACCCAAATTTAGGGTTAACAAAAACTTTTGTTAATTAAAATCATTATGAATGCATGTGTGTATGTGATGAATGCATGAATGGACTTGTGTGATTGTTATGAATAGCAAGGAATGGTTTAAATATGAAAACAACATCATCTAAATCAATTCCAAGCAGAAACAAATCAAGAGAAATTCAAAAACAAACAAAACAAGCAAATGGTCATTTTTGCCAATCTTGCTCACTAGACCACTTTGAGTGTTTCTAGTCCAAAATTTTAAACAGAAACAAATCCAATTATTTTCACCCCTTGTTAGACCAAGTGAAAGTGAACCCAAGCCCACTTTGCAAACCCACAGAAAACATTTGGCAACCTTATTCAAATGACATTTGAAATTTGAATCTAGTTCATATGGGAAGATCACCATTTCTCAAAACACAACCAAACCAGTGCACCTTGACAAATCCAAGCAACCAGCGACTCCCTAGTATGTGACCATTGCACCCAGCAAGTTTCATCAAAAATTCAAATTTAAATCTCTTGCAGCCATTTCATCAAACACCTTATGGGCACAAATCAAATTAAACAACAAACACTGTTGTGAGCAGTGTATGTGCCAACCTTGTTCCCTCTCTAGCTCTCACTACACCCATAGTAGATCATCTACCTTGTATAAGCAGCTCTAGCTCACTGTGAGCTCGACCATGCCATCAATGGTCACCATGGCCAAGCATACTTGCCACCCCCAACATCGACAGCATGCTACAAGCCTAACCAGCCTCGCCAACCGTGTCTAGCAAGCACGCCATTGTCCACCGCCATCCCCTGTCCATCCCTCGAGCCCTGCTAGCCACTGGACCACCCAGAACGCACGCGCCCATTTTCTCTGCGACCATGCCGAGAGCACGCCAGAGCTCCACGCTTGACACGCTCGAACAGACCGCGCCCCGCCTTCGCCGCTCGCGTACGTGATCACCATCGCCCCAGGAACCTCCTAGAAAACCCCGTTCACCGCCGCGTGACCCGTAGCCGTTGTGCGCCATTAAAACTGTCGTCGGTGCCGCTCAGAGCGTCGACGTGTTCCGACCAAACCGCACCGCCCTACGCCTCGCCATCAAGCCGTTGAGCTTCGCCAGGAGGCAGCGCACCGTCCCCTACCTTCGACCATGCCATTAGCTCACTGTGAAGCCGACCCCGACGAGATCTGCCCGCACCCTTTGGTTCCTTCGTCACACAATAAATAGAGGCCTTCCCCGTTCGAATTCAGCACACAATTCCAGTCCCCACCTCTCACTGGTTGTGCCCACTTCTTCCCAGAGCAAGGCGAGCGCAGCATCACCGGAATTTCGCCGGAGCCTACCGCTGCTGGAGGAGAACGGCGCCGCTTATTGGAGCCACCCCAGGAGGAGCCACCAGTACCAGGAGAATCGTTGTCGTCGACTTCGTCGTTCGCCCCCATCGCTTGAGCCCCGGTGAGCCACCACTGACCCCCACTGGCCACGCTAGGTTTCGTGCTCGTCGCGTTCTATTCAGACATGGACGACGACCCTAGGCCGTAGATCTTACTTCTAATCCTACGGTTGTAATCACCCCATACCCCTTCGCACCCCCTGTCTCACTGACTGGTGGGGACAACCACTTAACCAGCCCGCACGCGTTGTGCGTAGTGGGCAAGCCCAGTTAACTTTCCCGCGTGACCCAGTTCGTTTGAAATTAGGTTTATCTATTTAGTTTTAGACTTAGCTCTGGCAGTAGATTCAAAAATCATTTCGGAGAGATTCACTGAATCAAATTGCATGAAACAAATTTTGCTAGAAAGGTATTGAAATTCTTAATCCAAGCCCGTCTAATTTAAATTATTTGGAATTATAGATCACCTATAGTAAAAATAACAAGGCAGAGACTTTTTTCCATTCAACATTTTTCAAAATTCAACCATAAATGGTTTCGAGTTGATTCCAACTCTCAAAAATCACATTTGATAAGACATTTCTGAAAATATAAAAATATCTAGGTTTACTTGCAGTAATATTGGACAAGTAATAAAAGAATGCCCCATAGGAATTTCTAGTCACTTTAATTAATTAAAATAAAAAAGTTTAAACCTTATTAAATTGTGACACCACTTTAAATCAAATTCCCAAGTACTAAAATATGTGGTGATGACATGTGTCAACATGATCCCATGTTTTAGTGGGAGAATATTAAATCTTAAGTAGTTTTTCAATGAGTAGAAATTACTTTTCTAAAATAAAATAAATAGAACTATTGCCTTAATTCTTGTGATGATAGTGATGATGTTAGATCATCTAGTGTGAGCCTTTGTGTGCTAAATAGAAGTAGTTAAGAATTGTTTGGTGATAATGTACTTCGTATTTATTTATAGACGCTAGTACCGAGCAAGGATACGAAGAGGAAGGAGAATACTATGAGGAAGAAGCCGAGGAGAACTTCAACCACTACACCGCACAAGGCAAGCTAAGCTAAACCATGCAAGTCATACTTGCAAGCTTAAACCTACAATATAACCTATGCAATGCATTAGGCATGCCTTGGTTATACCCCTTGATGATACCAAATCCTAGTTTTACTTGCAAGCTTGTTTATTTTTATTTCTTTATCAAAGCTTTTTATTTATGTTTACTTAGTGACTTGTAAGTTTTGGAAAGATTTTAGAGGTAGCATAAAGATCATAAAACTTGGCCTACGTTAGATAGATCTTGATGTCATCCTGAGGCATGAGATAGAACTTAGATAAGTCACACTTGATTATCACCCCTCATTAGTGTTTACCCCCACTTGTAGTTGCTAGTGCTAAGCATAAAACTTGGTCACTTCAGATGGGAATACTTGGTGAAAATGATTATGAAAACCTTAGAATGATGAGTCATTATATTGAGTTGTTTTGACATGTGCTATGAGCACCAGATGATTTTTGATGATGAAATTGTTGAGGCATGAGCCTTAGCCCTTTATAAAACTGATGGTTGACTGGATGCGATACCATTCCAATTTACCGTACAACCACAATACCCGAAATTGGGTAGGCCTTGACTGGAAGTTTATATACCCTAGTATGGGTTCCCTTGCAGCCGAGGTTTGAGCTGAGGCTACCTCGTGAAGATTGACCACCTATGCAGTTCCCAAGATGACAGATGGTCATGGTTGGGAGGCCAAACTCATAGGAGAGGTGCCTATACTAGGGCGTGTAATTGAAAGGTTAGGATTGATTATCCGCATACTGAGTATGGTGAATTCAGGATTGTTCCTAACAGATGTATCGAATGTTGTGGTGAAACTGAACCACCTATGCAGAGTGTCAAACTATTCGAATAGCCGCGTCCGCGGTTATGGACAGTTGGAGTGGCCATACTGTTTCGTCGTCAGATGTTTTCAAAATGACTTGTGAATGAATCATGACTTTGACTTGACCACAACAGGGTTGTGAACATGAAAACTAAGTTCCCACTTAGGTGTTATAAAACATTAAACTAGTTTTCTTTGCTTCTGAACTCAGTTAAGGTAAACCTGGATTTTTGCAAAACAACCTAGAGCTTAGTATTCCTACTCAAACCCCTTACTTTTTAGTCTTAGTTTGCGAGTACTTAAAGAGTACTCATGGCTTTGTCCCTGGCTATTCCCGTGGCCACACTATGAAGAGGACTATCAGGAGGATGGATCGCAGGAAGGTTACGACAACTAGGATCATCTCCCATTGTTAGCATTGCCTGTGACTATGAAGATGGAACATCACCCATGCTACCGTTATTATATTATTTCGTTGATTTGATTGTACTAAGACTGGATCATGAGATCCGTTATTTTTTGTAAGACCTTATGTATGGTTTGTAATGGATGATGTACTGTGATATCCAATCTGATATGTCTCGCAAAAATGGTAATCCTGGAATTGCGATGTATGGCATAACAGGCATCTGGGGTTAAAAATCCGGGTGTTGACAAGTTGGTATCAGAGCCATCCTAACCATAGGAGACCCTATTTTAGAATGGACGTTTGAGTTAAAAACTTAGTTTCAAAACAAAAGAAGTGAGTATTTATGAAAACTTATTCTCATTCTTATCACTTAGATTCTTTCCTGAAAACTCATATTCCTCAAAAATTCTTGCAAACTTACATAAAATTTGACACACTTGATCACTCTACTAACTTACTCATCCTACATTCTTATAGATGGACGTGAAGTATAGCAAGTTCTATCAGTTGGTAAATGGAGGAGATCTCATCTTTGAGTGTGACTTGGACCAGCTTTCGGAACTTCTAGAGCGCCCGCACCCCAAGTTCTTCGGAGCCCAGATCAACAATCAGGAAAGAGGAGAATTGCAATGGCTGATTGTTGCAAGTCTCAGAGGGAAGATTGAAGCCCCCACTACAGAGGGAATTCAGTTCACCTTAAGAGAGAACAAATGGCTCGATGGACTTGCCAGGGACATGCAGGAAGCGCTTGCCCGTCTATGTGGGCAAAGCATCAATCAGATCAAGGGCACCCACTTTGAGTTCTATCCAAGGCGAGATGCTATGGGACATCCACTGGAGGTGCCACGTCATCCAAATATGAAGCATCAAGTGGACCATCTCAGCTTCATGATGTATGACCGGCAGAAGGAGTTGGACAATGCCCGCTCCTACGCCAACCACAACTATGCCATCGCAGTCAAGAAGGACCAGACCATCGCCATGCTAGTGAAGGATCGCAAGTCTCGTTGTCGTCAGCTTGACAAGAAAGAGCGCATCATTGCCCGCCTTCGTCATAGGATAACAAACTTGGAGGAGACCATCCACGAGAGGGACATGCAGCTTGAGGAGAGGGGAAATGCAGGGGAGGATATCCGTGGAGACCCCTACTCTTACCTTAGTGACGATGATGACTTCCTGGAGGACAAAGCCATGGACTTCTTCACCGTTGAGGATGACTTCGCCTTCATTGATGATGATGATGATGAAGCCACGATTCCAAGGAGTAGTAGCACTTGAGCACTAGCATTAGTGAGTTGTATCTGGTCCCACTGTATCGTAGTTTCACAGAATGGTTCTTAAAACCATATGTTTTCCTTGTTGTGGTATGTGTTTGTATGGTGTGTTATGAATGAATGAAAGGCAAGTTGCTAGAAAAATCCGAGTCAAACTTCAAAAACTTTTCAAAAACAAAACCCTGAACCTTAGAATTTCCCTCTTGTCTCATGATCTACCTCAACCTTTAGATGCCTCGCGGAGGAATCAGTTCATCCCCGGACCCAATGCTTCAAATCTTGCAAATGTTGGTTTCGGACCATGAAGCTGAAAGTGCCGAACGTCAAGACAACTTAGCCACCCTTCAGCACATAGCTCAAATGGCCAACAATAATCAAGGCCATGGAAACCAGGACAACCATGGATCCAAGCTCAAGAACTTCCAAAACACCAATCCACCCATCTGCCACCGGGTTTAATCAAGAGGATGAGGGATGAATTCAAAGAACTGAAGCAAGGGAGGATGACAGTAGTTGAGTACCGTGACAAATTTCTGTCATTAGCTAGGTATGCACCGGATGAGATTGACACTAAAGCCAAGAATAAGGAGAGATTCTTGAATGGTCTGCATGATGAGATGCAGACGGTATTGGTCAACATACCGTTTTCTAACATTGAAGCCTTAGTGGATTCTGCCATTCAGATGGATGGCGAGATCAATCAAGCCAATGAGAACAGCAAGCATCGAATGATGCATCAACCAGGACCCACCGTACCCCAAAGTATCGCCCCAACCCGTCTCCAGGATTTCCCCAAGAAACAATAGACCCCCGATGACTCGTCCAACCTATCCCAACTATGGAGGAGGAAACCCAAGGCCCGGAGGAAACCACAACAACAACAACCCCGGCAACTACAGCAATTTCAACCGTGCACCGCCCAAGTTCAACAACAACAACGTCACCACCAACACCAATACTGCCCTAAGGACTGGAAGCAATGTTGTGCATGTTACAGGAAAGGACAAGTCTCAGGTGACTTGTTATGAATGTGCAACCAAGGGTCACTATTCTAATGAGTTCCCCAAGAAGATTGCAGCAGCCCCCAATGTGAATGCCCTAGCTCAGCAGCAGCGTCGTGTCCAGCTTGTAAGGAGATTTGCCCCAGGGAATTCGCTCAACCGCAACGGCCGTCTTTTTCTCATGAATGCCGAAGAAGCCCAAGAAGCGCCAGATGTCGTGATGGGTATGTTTTCTATTAACTCGGTACTTGCAAGAGTGTTGTTTGATTCTGGAGCATCGCACTCGTTTGTTACCGAAGAATTTGCATGCACTAGTAAGATTCGACCAACAAAATTGAAGCATGTTATGATAGTTCAAGTACCTGGTTCAACCACCAAAGCTAAACAAATTTGCAAGGCCATACCTATCAGAATCCATGGCATAGGTTTTTATGCTAATCTAATAGTACTCGGAACAAAAGGTTTGGAAGTAGTACTAGGAATGGATTGGATGTCGAAACATAAAGGATTAATCGACTGTGCCAAGAAATCCATAACCATGACCAGTACAGCCAGAATATCAGTACAGCATGTATCTGAAACCTTGCCCCGTCAATTCAAGTGCAACAAGAGTCTAGACCAACCAACCATTGACCAAGTCAGAGTAGTATGTGAATACCTGGATGTATTTCCACATGTTTTGCCCGGTATGCCCCCAGATCGGGATATTGAGTTTATCGTTGAACTAATCCCTAGAACCGGACCCATAGCCCAGAGACCATATAGTATGAACCCATCTGAATTAGTGGAGCTAAAGAAGCAACTGGATGCTATGTTGGAGATAGGACTGATTCAACCAAGTGCATCGCCATGGAGATCACCTATCTTGTTTGTGGACAAGAAAGATGGAGGTAATCGTTTGTGTATGGATTATCGGAAGCTAAATGATGTCACCATCAAGAACAAGTACCCTCTACTGAAGATAGAAGACCTGTTTGACCAGTTGACCGGTGCCAAAGTGTTTTCTAAGATTGATCTTAGAACTGGTTATCATCAACTCAAGATTCGCGCTGAGGATATTCCAAAGACTGCCTTTACCACCAGATATGGATTGTATGAGTACACTGTCATGTCTTTTGTATTAACCAATGCCCCCGCTTATTTCATGAACCTCATGAATAAGATTTTTATGGACTTCCTGGATAAGTTTGTCGTTGTTTTCATCGATGACATTCTGATCTATTCCAAATCAGAAGAAGAACATGAGCTACACCTGAGGACCATCCTTGGAACCCTTAGGGAGCATCAGTTGTATGCCAAGTTTAGCAAATGTGAATTCTGGTTACAGGAAGTAGGATTCCTCGGACATATTGTGTCGGCCGGAGGAATTGCCGTTGACCCTGCAAAGGTTAAGGATGTTGAAGAATGGCAAGCCCCAACCACTCAAACCCAAGTTCATGCATTTCTTGGATTAGCGGGATATTACCGTAAGTTTGTACAAGGATTCTCGAGCATCGCAATACCCATGACTCAATTTTTGAAGAAGGATAATAAGTTTGAATGGACCGACAAATGTGAAGCAAGTTTTCAAGAACTTAAGAAGAGATTGATCTCAGCCCCAATCTTGATCATGCCAGATATCACAAAGCCCTTTGATGTATATTGTGATGCATCCAAGATCGGTCTCGGATGTGTGCTTATGCAAGAAGGCAAAGTTATATCTTATCTATCCCGAAAACTGAAGCAACATGAGAAGAATTATCCTACCCATGACCTTGAACTAGCAGCCGTAGTTCTAGCCTTGAAGACATGGCGGCATTACCTTATGGGAAACCATTGTGAGATTTATTCGGATCACAAGAGTCTGAAGTATATCTTCACCCAGAAGGAGTTGAATATGAGGCAAAGGAGATGGATAGAGCTTATCAAGGACTATGATCTGGACATCCACTATCACCCCGGTAAAGCCAATGTGGTAGCAAATGCCCTTAGCAGATTGCCGTGTCGATTGAACTCTATGATTCTGAAGGGGCAACCAAGTTTGCACAAGGAGTTGGAAGATTTTAGAATGGAATTAGTAAGTGAAGGATTTTTGGCTAGCATAGAACTTCAACCCACTTTGATCAGTCAGATCAAGGAGGCACAGAAAGGAAATGCTAGTATCGACGGAATCAAACGTCGTATCGGTATAGGGAAAGTACCCGGATTCACCGAAGATGAAGAAGGAGTTTTGTGGTACAAAGGACGTATTTGTGTGCCAGCATATTTGGAATTGAAGCAAGCTATTTTGAAAGAAGCCCATGATATGCTTTATTCTATCCACCCTGAAGGAACCAACATGTATCAGGATTTGAAGGAGCAATTTTGGTGGCATAAGATGAAGAGAGAAATCGAAAGCTACATAGCCAAGTGTGATATTCGTCAGAGAGTCAAGGCGAGACATCAGATACCCACAGGATTGTTGCAACCACTGCAGATTCTGGAATGGAAATGGGATTCATTCGAAATGGATTTTATCACTGGTTTGCCTACATCTAGTAGGGGAAATGACTGTATTTGGGTCATAGTAGATCGACTGTCCAAAGTCGCCCATTTCTTGCCTGTCAAGACAACCTATCAGAGTTCGAAGCTAGCAGAGTTCTACATTGCTAGAATCGTCAGTTTGCATGGAGTCCCCAAGAACATCGTGTCGGATCGAGGAACCCAATTTACCTCGAGATTTTGGAAGAAAGTCCAAGAAGGATTAGGAACCCGACTGGATTTTAGCACAGCTTATCACCCACAGACTGATGGACAAACGGAGCGAGTAAATCAAATACTCGAAGATATGTGGAGAGCCTGTGTGTTAGAATATGGATCTAAATGGAAAGATCGTTTGCCATTCGCAGAATTTTCTTACAACAACAGCTACCAAGCCAGTTTGCAAATGGCCCCATTTGAATTTATGTACGGAAGGAGGTGTCGTACCCCATTGAATTGGTCGGAAGTAAGAGAGAGTCAGATTTTTTGACCCGACATCCTACGAGAAGCAGAAGAGAAAGTTCACAAGATCCATGAGCACCTCAAGACCGCCCAATCCAGACAGAAGAATTATGCCGACAAGAGACGTCGAGACCTCTCCTTCAACATCGGAGATTTTGTGTATCTCAAAGTGTCACCTTTGAAGGGAATGCAACGTTTTCAACTCAAAGGAAAGTTAGCCCCCAGATATATCGAACCTTTCAAGATTGTGAATTGTTGAGGAGAAGTATCGTATCAACTGGAACTGCCTGAGGAGATGTCAGCCGTGCATAATGTGTTCCATATATCGTTACTTCACAAATTCCTAGAAGTCCCGGAGAAGACCGAAGTTTTCAAGAATATTGATCACCAAACCATACAGATAAACGATGACCTGACATATCCCAAAGTACGCATCCGTATGTTGGAGGAAGCTTTTAGAACCACCAGGACCCGGAGCATCAAGTTTCTCAAGATCCAGTGGAGTAACCACACGGAAGAAGAGGCTACCTGGGAGCGAGAAGACTATATTAGGATGGAGTTTCCCGATCTCTTTAAATCCTAGTTTTCTTTTTCTCAAATCTCGGGACGAGATTTTGTTTAAGGAGGGAAGGTTTGTAGCATCCCAAAAATATTAATCAAGGTTATCAATTCCAATCACCCAAATTTAGGGTTAACAAAAACTTTTGTTAATTAAAATCATTATGAATGCATGGATGTATGTGATGAATGTATGAATGCATGAATGGACTTGTGTGATTGTTGTGAATAGCAAGGAATGGTTTAAAGATGAAAAAACATCATCTAAATCAATTCCAAGCAGAAACAAATCAAGAGAAATTCAAAAACAAACAAAACAAGCAAATGGTCATTTTTGCCAATCTTGCTCACTAGACCACTTTGAGTGTTTCTAGTCCAAAATTTTAAACAGAAACAAATCCAATTCTTTTCACCCCTTGTTAGACCAAGTGAAAGTGAACCCAAGCCCACTTTGCAAACCCGTAGAAACATTTGGCAACCTTATTCAAATGACATTTGAAATTTGAATCTAGTTCATATGGGAAGATCACCATTGCTCAAAACCCAACCAAACCAGTGCACCTTGACAAATCCAATAAACCAGAGACTCCCTAGTATGTGACCATTGCACCCACCAAGTTTCATCCAAAAATTCAAATTTAAATCTCTTGCGGCCATTTCATCAAACACCTTCTGAGCACAAATCAGATTAAACAACAAACACTACTGTGAGCAGAGTATATGCAAACCTTGTTCCCTCTCTAGCTCTCACTACACTCCCAGTAGATCATCTACCTTGTATAAGAAGCTCTAGATCACTGTGAGCTCGACCATGCCATCAATGGTCACCATGGCCGAGCACACTTGCCACCCCCAACGTCGATAACATGCTACAAGCCTAACTAGCCTCGCCAACCGTGTCTAGCAAGCACGCCACCGTCCACCGCCATCCCCTGTCCATCCCTCGAGCCCTGCTAGCCACTAGACCACCCAGAACGCACGCGCCCATTTTCTCTACGATCATGCCAAGAGCACGCCTGAGCGCCGCGCTCGACACGCTCGCACAGACCGCGCCCCGCCTTCATCGCTTGCGTACGTGATCACCATCGCCCCAGGAACCTCCCAGACAACCCCGTTCACCGCCGTGCGACTCGTAGCCGTTGTACGGCATTAAAACTGCCATTGGTGCCGCTCAGAGCGTCGACGTGTTCCGACCAAACCGCACCGCCCCACGCCTCGCCATCAAGCTGTTGAGCTTTGCCAGGAGGTAGCGCACCGTCCCCTACCTTTGGCCATGCCATTAGCTCACTGTGAAGCCGACCCCGACGAGCTCTGCCCGTACCCTTCGGTTCCTTCGTCACACTATAAATAGAGGCCATCCCGGTTCGAATTTAGCACACAATTCCAGTCCCCACCTCTCACTGGTTGTGCCCACTTCTTCCCGGAGCAAGGCGAGCGCAGCATCGCCGGAATTTCGCCGGAGCCTGCCTAAAAGGATACGGATGTCGCCTAGAGGGGGGTGAATAGGCGATTAAAACTTTTCCTAGAGTGCCTCAACAAAGGCGGAATAAAACTAGTATTTACTTTGTTAAGCACAACCTAGAACAACTAAGGTTCACCTATGTGCACCAACAACTTATGCTAAGCAATACAATCAACAAAGTGATATCAAGATATATAGTACTTCAAGCACGAAGGCTATCACAATGTAAAGTGCATAAGTAAAGAGCTCGGGTATAGAGATAACCGAGGCACACGGGGACACCGATATTTTACCGAGTTCCTCCCAACATGGAGTACGTCTCGTTTGGAGAGGGGGTGGTATCAAACCACCAACGCCACAAAAGGCCTCCCTTATTCTCCGGTGAATCTCACCCCAATGGGTTCGATCCACACATCCACTATCGATGCACTTGTTGGTGGCAACCGGAACCTCTCACAAGGTTGGGGCACTTCTCCACAACTTAATTGGAGGCTCCCAACAAACGCCACAAAAGGCCTCAACAAATGCCACCAAAGCCACAATGCCACCAAGGAAACAAAACCGTCTAGGGTTCCAAGAACCCAAGAGGGACAAGATCCAATGAGCAACTCAAACCAAATCCTCCGAGGAGAACTCAAACCGATGCACCAAATGCAAATGGCAAGAACACCACAAAAGTGCTCAAATCCCTCACTCTCAAGTTCCAACAAAGCTACTAAAGCTATTGGGGGAACAAGAGAGGAGGAATCAAAGAGAGACACAAAATCCCCCAAAATCTAGATCCCCAAAGATACACTCACAAAGAGATGTTTTGGTTTGGTCAAAATGTAGATCTAGATCTCCTCTATATTTCTCTCAAATATTGGCATGAATCATTGGAGAGAAATCATAGAATCAAGCTCAAGAGGGAATAAGAATATGGGGAAAAGCTTGAGCAAGAAAAGAGAGAAAAGAAGCAACCCTAAAAGACAAAGGGGAAAAGCT